>JADMNL010000027.1:183725000-186125000 GCA_016271365.2 Neoceratodus forsteri
CAATAAGACACAAAGGTGTATATAAGCCATATATTTACAGCATGGCCAGAGGCGTAGTAAGGCATGAGACCGAAGGCCGAGTGACTTCAACATACTGTAAAATATGGTTACACACACACCCCTGAGTGCCTTATTGCTCTTATAAAAATTTGCTTTTTTTTTTTTGACTATTGGGAAGAGCATGTTTATATGTAGAAACAATAGATTTACTTGTGTGTATTTGTGATAAAATAGTCCTTCCACCCACTGCAAGTGATGCCACTGATGATGTCATTGTATTACTGCCTACTTTCTTCTTCCTGTTTTTTTCCTCCATTCTCCACATTCAAGATATGGAATATTTACCATAGAATACATGGATTCAAAATTTTGCTCAGTTCCACTGGCAGAATGTCTCTCTCCCAACACACTGTACACACAGACAACAAATGCCTTTGTTACAGCCAGAGAATCAGTTATCTTACTGTCAAGGCAAGAAGAAGAGTGTTCCCTGATAAGCAGGTAAAGACAGAAGGGGGATCTTTCACTGTTAGCAAAGAAACAATTGTAGTGAAAACTATAAACAGTACTTATTGTTTCTAATTTGTTCATGTATGTAAGGCGAGTGTGATAATCACGGAAACAACATTTAATTCATTTTTTTATTTCTTATTTAAAGTAGCTTCATTTTTAGTGGCCAGTTAAAGTTTGTTTTTACAGTATAAAGGCAGCAGCCATGTTTGTGGTGGAAGATCAGTTCTGGTAGTAGGGGGCTAACCGAAATGCCTGTGTTCCAAATGCCCATTGATCAGTGTTGCAGACTTTTTTGAAACCAGGTGTAAACCATATTTTACACATAAATAAGAGCCAATCAGATTACATGATTTTACCCTGCCATTTATATATATATATATATATATATATATATATATATATATTTATAAAAATGGGAATCGAATACAAATATAGTGTTCTGATTGTAGAAAACACATCGCATGACCGTGCATATATCAGGGCACGACCGCACACCTGCACTTTTACCCCCCTCTAAAACAATTTAGCCATTCTATAAGTTAGATAACCCACTCTTCGGTGTGCGGTCGCGCTCTGATGTATGCACACCTTGGGTGGTTGACACACTCGGCCTATGGCCTCATGCGTAACAACACACACCAAGGCATGCGTATTTCCGAGCGTGACCACACATCTCAGAGTGGGTTATCTAACACACACACACACACACACACACACACACACACACACTTGCTTTCTGTCAGTGCAGGAACATTTGCTATTGACTGTTTATCTTTTTTTAAATGATAATTTCTGGGACTTTTTGTTAACTTTCCTAGGGTATGTCTGCCTAGTGTAGTGGTTGCTAGTAAATGAAACACCACTCATTTTGTAGAAAACTTGTGCTGAACAAATGTCATACTTGCAGTTCCATGCTACCTTTTTTGTTTTAAAATTATTTGAATGTCAAAAAAGTGAAAAAAAAAAAAAAAGAATTTTCTGTTTTCTGCCAATTATAAAAAAAAAACTATACATTATCTATAAATGAAGCACCACTCATTTTGTAAATATTTGTGTGAACAACTTTCATGTTCACAGTACCATGCTGTTTTTTTTTTTTTAACTTTGTTTTATGATAAATCAAACATACAGTTTCTTGCCAAGCACAGATATTACAAATGCATACATTTTTATATCCATAGAGGACACCACTCTTAATAAAAACATTATGGATCATCTAGCGCTTTACAGATACAACATCTGGAGGGAAACCATTAGAGAAAAGAAACATAACTGTTTTTCTCTGAATAATCAAGTACAGAAGAATACCGTTGCTGTATTGAAGCCCATCACCATACACTGTATGGTAGTAGTAGCCATGCAATTACAGGTAAAGGGACAAATTATGTGCTATCCAATCTTGATCAACCTAAGTGTAGATGCCTAGCGCTTAATTAGCAAACTTCAACTACACATGAAAAGAGGAAACAACAAAAGAGAGAACAGTAACTTAACGGCATTTATCCAGTATTCTGGAAGAGTTATAGTCACTATTATTAAAGAGCAGACCAGCATTTAACCTAATCCATTAAGAGAACTGTTAATGTCCTGAGTAAAACTTTGCCCAGAAACATGATGTAGTGAGCCCATCAGGTATAATTACCATCCATACACTACCGTATACCACAACGGTATTTTCAAGAAAGTACCTGGCTTGGTTTTACCCACATTCTGTCGCAACAGACTTGCAAGTCTTCAGGACTCTTCATCATCTGAAGACTGATGATCCGACTGGGTCTGGCGAACTAGTGGAATAGCGTTCCTCCGACCCCATTTCAAGGCTTCTGCCGGGTCTGAAAACAAGTAAACCATCCCGTGATGGGCGATCTTCAGTCGCGCTGGGAAGAGCATACCGTGTGGTACAAAGGCCTCCCACAGCATCGTTCTGACCCCATCAAATCTCTTCTGCTTCTAGTGGGTAGCGTAGCTAATGTCCAACCTGATGTCCATCCTGAAGGAGAACTCCCTTATATCTGGCAAGGGCCAAAAAGTAATCCCTGGCTTTGTTTGTTACCAGGATAATGGTTCTGGGAGTATCTTGGTCTTCCAATCGCCCATGTGGCATAACTCTGTAGGTCCATTGAAACAGCTGGACTTTTTGTTGAACTTCATCTCCCAACTGCTGACCAAACCATTCTTGTAAGAATAACAAAAGGCTGACCCCTTCCCTTCCCTAAAATTCTAAAGTTAGGGACTCTAATTTGATTTTCCAGGGTCTCAGTGCGGGCTTTCCAATGCCCACTCTCTTTGATCACTGATGACACTGCTCCCATGGTGGCATCAGCTCTCTTGGAGGCATCTAAAGCTGTGCTCCCTCCACAGGAGCTTCTAAGGTAGTGACCCTGGTAGCCAAGCCATCTAACTTGTCGGACAGCACAGTCACTGATTTAATCAGTTTGGAAAGTTTTGCCCCTATGGTCTGGAGAGTTTCCTCAGCCACTTCATCTGCAGTTTCCTCAGGCCTGCTTTGCGCAGAGTGAGTAGCCAGAGCTGACGAAGCATTTTTAGCTTTTGCTCCCGATCCAGAACCTTTATGTGGATTTCCCATCTTGATCACAAATCGTTCTGCTGCAGTTCCTTATCTCCCTCTCTTGTTCAAGTAAGTGTACTATAAATGCTCATCTATTTAAAGGTTGCCAATCCAAGCTTAGCAGTTCGATCAATAAGACGCCATCTTGCTCAGGCTCTACAGCGCCGCCCCATCTTTTTTCGTTTTAAAGTTATTTGCATTTGAATATGGTTAGTACCGCTACTGAGGCAGAACATTCTAAATGAGGTTTGGAGTGATCGTGACATATCTACTGTGTGTATAAATCTTGATGACATAGCTACTATATATATATATATATATATATAAATGTATTTATACATATAGCAGCTCTGATAATATTTATCACAGTGAATTTATCATCACTCCTATTGCATAAATATATAACAATAGGTAAGTGTGGTGTATAGGGATACAATTCCATCCAGGGGTCCTAATGAGGTCAATAAGCCACAAGCCTGAAGGGCAAGTGACATTATGACCTCGTTAGGACCCTGAGACAACTGAATGATATCCCTGTGCACCACACTTACCTATCATTTGTTTCATGTAATACATGGAGATGGTGCCTTTTTACGCACCTGAAGGCTATGTTTTTGTCAGTAGGCTTATTAGGTGTGCTAATTAGCATAAACATTTCTTAATTGGTTCAGCTGGTGTGTTCATTGACATGTTTATTGATTTAATTGGTCATTAAGTTGTTTGTTTTGGTGGTCGTAATGTTGGTCTATGGGTGTCTTCCCCCCCATGGTTTACAGGCTTCGGTGCGGAGGTATACAGCTTTAATTGGGAGGTGTGCAGCTTTAATTATTTGGAATGTAGGTTTCATTGATGAGGTATACAGGGAAATACACGATAATGGGCTCCTAATGTTATTTATTATTGTGTGTCTATCTTTTTTGTTGCTTGTGACTTTGTGTGTAACATCATGACTGTACTTACGGTCCCGGGTCATGTTTGAAAATGGGCCTTGGCTCACAACACCTAACCTGGTAAACAAAAGTTTAAATAAAAAAATAAAATATCATTTATTCTACATATGCACACTGTATAATCATGGCCCTACTGAAGTCTGGAGACAGTGTAGACTAGTGATTAGAGAAGTGGCTTGGTAACAGGAAGCTTGCAGGTTAAACCCCCACTAGTGCCCAAAACTGTACTGTGTGTGTGTGACCTGGGGAAAGTCACAGTCTCTTAGGTCCTGTCCACACTACACCGCTCGCACCCCGTAACGGATGCAATCTGTTATGCCCACGGAGCGGTGCAGTGCGTCCACACCATGGGCGGTGTCCGTTACGGGACCGGCACCGCCGGTCCACACATCGGGATCCGGGCGACTGTTACAGCGGCGCTCGATCCCACAATGCAGTTCGCGTTGCGCTTGGTGCCCTACAGGGGACCGTTACCAGCAGTCCACACTACCGCCGGTAACGTTACCAGGGCGGGACCGGTTTCATAACCATCGTTGAAACCACTTCGCCAGGTGGTTTCAACAGCGATTCCAGCAACCTCCTGTAATCGTTACAGGTGTAAAGCATAACCTGTTACGGTAACGTTTTACACCGTCTGTAATATTACAGAGGTGTAGTGTGGACAGGGCCTGAGTGCTCCAGTCCACTCAGCTGTGGAAATGGGTAGAAGCAGGACCCTTACTGGAAATTAGATGTTTCGTGTTAGTGTGACTATCCTGGGTACATAAATCATAATTTTAGGTACAGATTACTCTGCCTACAAATGCCAGTGCCTAGCCTTTACCCCCAGTGCTATCAAGCTAACTTTTTATGCACTTACACTCAAAACGAATCTGGTGAAAATAGTACATCAGCTCATAAGTTATTACAACACACAACTTGGTAAGAAAAACATTTTTGAAGGAAAAAATGGCACTGCAACACTAATGTTTGGCATTTCTTAATTAAAGCCTTACTTTTCAGTAAAAGAAATGCAAACTAAGGAGGGGCACAGACATTTTAAGAGTGGAAAAACAAAATCAGACACAGGAGAATATGAACAGCCTTCTGAATTGTCAGGTCCTTCCTTTCCTTGTTGGGGAAACCTTTTCGGACCAACTTTAACCATCAGTACTGTCAAGTGGCAACAACATGTTTGAAAACGTTTTCTAGTGCCATAAATTAGGGCTGTGTGAAACAGATACTATTCAGGTCTCACACACACACACACACACACACACACACACAGTACTTTTTACAATTACACTTTTGAATATTTGCCTTAGACCATTTAATGTATTTTATTGAGGGCGACATCCCAGGAGCCAATCACATTTCTTATTTACAGGGGCACAGTGTGGAGACAATGCCTTGCAAATAAGGAAAAGAAACAAAAAAAAGGCACTCCGGATATGCAAATGAGTACCAAAAGGCATTAGGAGTATGTAAATCAACATAAAAAGTGCTTGCAGTATGTAAATCACAAACACACATTTCATATATGCAAATGAATGCAGAAGAGTGCTTGGAATGTTTTAATGAGTTTCTAACCAAATGTTCCCCCCTCTGCACACAATCGCTAGTGCTTTATTTTTTATTATAACTAGTGCAGGAACATAGCCACTTGAAACTACGGTGCTCAATTTTGGAGTAGTGTGATTATGTGTACTGTGACACATGAGTGAAGCTTCCCGCTGCTCAACTGCAGAACGGGAAAGTACAGTGCAAGCACTCCAAATGCTGTAATAAAGTGGGTATGACATTGGACCCAGTTATTACGATGGTTAGATGTCACACTCAGTTATTACAGCGTATGAGCACACTGATAATCAGTGTGATAAAGGGGGTCACCAGTTATTATACTTGCAGCAACTGGAGGAGTTGAAGGGTGTATGAGGGAATAATGACACTGGGTAGTGTAAACAGTGAACTCGTGGCTCCAGTACCATTAGTCCCTCGTGCATCCACCAGCACCTTCCATTATCACAATACTAGCAGACTTCAGCTATGGTTGGTATGACTCATGAATAATGACTACTGCACATAACATGAATGCATATTTTATTAACAACTTGGGACTGCCAGATCATTGAAAGCTGGAACAGGTGCAAGTTGAGTGAATTCTGCTGGTCTGGCCATTTTGCTGATCTAGTTTGATCCAGTTCCAGTGGTTCTGTTTTAACCATACTCTGTGCATGAGTGAAAACCAGACCGGACCAGATTGGTAAAAACCAAACTGACCTGTCTGGCCAAACTGATAAAATCTGCACAACTAGTACCTAGCCTGGCTTTTACAGATCTGATCAAGCTCCGGTAGTCTGGTTTTCCCCCATAACCAGATAACAATGCATGTTTTTAGTTATACCTCTCAAATCCTTAAAGAGCAACTAACACATTCCATGCAGGCAACTCATACTAAGGAATCGCTTGTCCCAGGACCTAATTCAGCCTACTTTGGAATGTTTTGTTCAGTAATAAGAGCACAACTTACAGCTATATGCCCAGCTCATAACTTCCATGAATGAGCAGAGGAAGCCCTATGGCCTTCTGCCTTCCCTAAAATAGTATTTGATGGCGTGAAGTATGGGATGGGACTGCAGGCACACTGTATACAGAAAACAATGAAATGGGGGGGGGGGGGCTCTGCACATACATACAGTTTCTTTGCTACCGGTTATACATGTATGGGACTGCAATATATACTGTAGCACATATTAGCCCCATACATGTATAACTGGTAGCAGGGAGACTGTATGCATATTCAGCGGGCCCCCTCCCCTGATTTCACTGTTTCTATATAAAGCATGCTTGCAACCCCGCTCCTTATTTAATATCATCAAACTGTTATTTTTAGGGGTGGGGCTACAGCACCTGGTGGTCATGTGGCTCGGACTAATGAGCCAGGTATAGAACTGTAAGTTGCTCTTTTATTACTTAAAGAATTCCGAAAGCAAATTTAATTAGCAATTTGGGTCGGCAACTGCTTAGTATGAGCTGCATGCCCAAGACCTCAGACTGTGTCAGCTGCTCTTTAAAGAGCAATGGACCCATATTCAGAGCCAGCTAGATGTGCACGCATAACAGTGTGTCATGCAAATAAATTGCACCAGATGGCTCTGCTGCAATATTCAGACAAAACGAGCAATGGAACAGATCGCACATTCTGTTTAAACATCGGACCCTGAATGCATGGCGCATAGCAGGTGGCCGCCATGTATGGTGTGGCGCATCCAGGGTGCAGGGCTGAAGACCACCCATAGGGGAATATGTGGCATACACACAGTATGATCAGATCACAGTAACCTCTGACTGTCCATAAGAGCTTCCTCACTCTATGCCCACTGGCCTGACCTCTCCCTCCCATATAGCTCTGTCCTCTGCCCTGCCCTCCTTTCCTCTACCTCCTACTGGATCCTCTTTCATCTGCCCTTAACCTTCTTACATCCCTCCTTTCCCCCATTCTTGACAACATCCTCTGGGCTGCATCTTTGTCTTGACTCATGGGTTACTCTTTTGACTCACTGCTTGCTGGGATTCTCTGCAACTCATTCAAAGCTGTTCTAAATTGTAAGCTGTTACTTATCCAATATCCAACTGTATGTATGTGTTCCCCTCCCTGCTGACGTGGAACATTTGTAAATGAGCTGTTTTGTGCTCAAAAGTTGTAATCCAAAAATGAATAAAAAATAAATAATACCAGTATACATCGCAGCCCCAATGGGTGATATTCAGTCAAAACATGGAAATGAGCTCACCGAGCATGCACAGCGCACAGGAGACATTTGCATACCCATTATGGGCTCATTTGCATGGCTGCACATGGCAGAATGCACCATACCAGTCTCTCCCCCCCCAGCCATGATCACTGAGGGAAAATAAAAATACTTTCCCTTTTCCATAATGTAGGGACCCCACCCACCACCCGATCATAATCAAATACAAAAAATGAACGAGTCTCTTGTTTTCCATAGTATAATGTCCCCCACCCTGATAGATAGTAACCTACCACCCTGCACCCCCAATACCATGCTGTGCCGGTGACTGGCACACCCCTCCTCACCCTACCATGGCCAGCCACAGACTGATCAGTACCAGAGTGCATAAATAGTATGCCCTCACTGGCTGTCAAGACAACCAATATGCATGCACTATTTACTGTATGTGCTTGGGTACCTATCAGTCAGCAGCTGGCCCTGGCAGGGTGAGGAGGGCTATGCCAGTTGCAGGCATGGGGTGGGATGGGGGTGCAGGGTGGTGGGTTACTGCCTACCAGGGTGGGGGTTGGGGGACACCACACAGTGGAAATCAGGACTCGTTCCTTCTTGGTATTTCTTACAGTGATCGGGCAGGGAGGGGGAACACTTCACTATGGCAAGAGGGTAGGGATGTACATTTCTGTTACCACTGATCAGGCCTTGGGAGAGGGACCTTGTATAAGGCCCTACACTGTGCGTGGGGAACCACCCAATCCCACACAGTTAAAGTAGCACTTCAAAAGCGTAACTATGCACCGGCACAGTCAGCCGTAAATACACCTTGGGGGGGTTGCATATTGTGATGCGTGGCATATGCCTGAGGGACCCCTCATTTGCATTCTTGCATTGCAATATTCTGTGTGGCAGCACAGTCGGGTTTGTGGAGTGCATCGGGGGATTTTGAATGTTGGCATGCCCACCTTCAATGGCCCTTGCAAGTCCAGAGATGTGCGACGCATCCCTCTCATCTGAATAAGTGGGCCCCAAGTGCTAAGTAATGATGTGTATCTTAAAGAATGAATGTTTGGAGCCTTTAGATCCCTCTGCAATCATTCGGTTTGCTTTTATTTGTTTCTTTACTTAACTTTTTATAATTTTATTTGTATTTTGCCAACTACTAGCGAGAAAAGAATCCAATAGAGTCCATGTATTATGAAGTCAGAAACTCTTTACTGGCGAGGCTGGCAGTGTATTTCAATGGGAAACTGCAAATCTGTTTTCAGATTTGTATGGAGAAATAACACTTTCTACCACCAAAATATTATATATTTAATCGAAATATTTGATTTTTTGTTAACCATGATCTTTTGTTCTAATTTAGCAAGTGACATTTTCTTCATAACCAGATTTTACTTAGGAAGAGGAAAAGAGAAGCTGATTATCATCTTAAAAACTGTAAAATTTACAGATGGACCACAATAGTACAAACACATGAAAAGCAAAGTTTGTTTGATGGAGAAGTATCTATTTTTTTTGAAACACAGAAAAATATATTTAGTTGTTCAATGAAATATCCTGGGCTCTAAGCAGCTGTCAGTTCCTGACATCATAATACCAGAATTTTGCTGAATTCTTTTTTACTAGCAGCGTGAAATGCACTGGTGAAAACTCACCCGATTTCCCTACACTAACAAATATTGTATTATAAACAGTAGAAAGTGCCAGCCTGGCGGCGCAGAGGGCTGAGGCGCTGGATGCCTTACCTCGCGCTATGCCGGTGACCTGTGTTCGGGAATTAGCATGGGCCAATGGGGGTGAGCAGGGGAGAAGGACTGAATATCCATTGGACTGCTCTCCTTCTCTGGGGAGGAAGGTCCTCAGTGGTCGGCGCTCACTTACCCCCCGGTGGAAGCTTGGGAACAGGGCGCCACACTACAGTATAGGGAGGAGTGGGGGCAGACGCCTGAAGGGAGCGCATGTGGATGTGTGCGTGCTCCCCTCTCCTGGCGTCATTGCACACCCCCAGCTCCTGGGGAGAACACAGGGAAAACACTGCCACAACACAATGGCAGAGGGCACTTCACAGACTCCGCTCCTGGCTAGCCATGATGCTGGCCACTAGATTAGGACCTCGTGGGGCTTGGGGAACCCTGCCGACCCCACCAGGAAGGGTAAGCCCTGGGAGTTCAGGTCAGCGTTGGTTGGTGGACGCCAGGGGCACCCTCCTGAGGATAGCCGTCAGAAGGAGAAAATAACAGGAAAAAAAAAAAAAAACACAACACAATAGCATAAGGTAATTACTATCACATCGAACTACAGTAAATAAAATAGTTTATTAGAAGTAAACCTGATCTGTAATCTCCTACCCTCATTAACAACAAACAAGTCCGACTGTCAAGATTCCCCCCCCCCCCTTGCGTTGCCTGGCTCACTGTTCTTCTTTGATCTCCAAATATTGGTTTGGGACTCTTCCTCCTTATACCGACCACCACCACTTTGTATGCTTCTGCCGCTAGACATTTATGCACCTTCTCCCTTTCTCACCCAAACTCTGCTGCTGGGCAATCTGATTTCACCTAACATCTCCCCTCTGCTGTCCGCCTTGCTGCTTCTAATTTCTCCTTCAAATGCCATCTCAAACTTCTCGCTGCCCGTTCCTGCTCTTGTCCTGCCTCTGACTCCAACTCTCTGCTCCTTCCCCCGTCCAGTCTTTTGATGGTTCTTGTATTTGCATATGGTTACCTCTATTTTTTTCCATAAATCTTGGCTTATTACATTACCTGTAATTTGATTATTGCCCACTTACATTGTACCACTGTGTGTGCCTTTGCCACCTGCAATATTGATCTTTTCCTGCACTTTATTCCTACCATTATGCGTGCTTTTATTGTTAGGTATTGTAACTAACACACACACACACGGAAACAGAGCCTATCCTAAATGTGCCTTTCCTGGTCACTAATTTTCATACGAATAAATGTAAAAAAAAAATTTTTTGTTAAACACTAACATGCAAACAAAGACAAAAAGAAAATTACAGCTACCAGAGACACAAATGTAAATTTTAAAAATCGGTCCTATCACAAGTGTAAAGTGAAAACGGCTGCAGTTCATTCTGCTCTAGGCATACCTCTCAACCTCCTGCCTCATAAATCAGGGACAAGGCTTAAAAAAAATCAGGGACAAAGGACCAAAATCAGGGACACATCTTCAAAATTAGAGCTATCCACCCAGAAAGCTGCTAGAATATGGGGCTTTGTGCAAAATGCATTTTCTAAAGAAGAAGTCTGTAACTTTAATGCTTGACTTTGTTTTTTGCTTACAGTCCCCACTGTTTAGCCACAAAAACACAAATTTTAGGAGGGACAGAGTAAAATTTTGAGGCAAAATCAGGGACACTTGAGAGGTATGGCTCTAGGTGACAAAATAATCATTAGAAGTTGACGGATATCCACAACTCAAAAGTTGCCAATTACAGAATGCAGCCCAACACCTACCCTACCCTGAACTGCCGAACCCGTCTAATAAGGATGTAGTGTACCAATTACCACTGCGTATCTGCACTTTATCTCTTTTAAAATCCTAAAAACATTTTTTCAGCCCTACACGAATCCATACAAAGGAAGGGCTGACCGCTCCTCGGCTGGGAAACAACAGGGGAGCGGAGTGAACTGTCCTCAGCAGCTGCCTTCCGTAGAACGTCCAACATTATTTTTTTTAAACTTCATTTTTGTTTATTCACAACCAAACCTTCCAAAAGCGCGTCTGAGCCACTTGGGGGTAGAGGGAGACTGAGAAGGAGACACAGCCTGCATCGCCAGCAGCACCCGAGAGCCGGTCAGCGAAATTAGAAAGTAAGCTGCAACCCGTCTGCCGATTTCAATCGCTCTGCAAATCTCCCCCGGCCGCGGACAGGGAGATGAGAGGAGGGAGCGCGCGCCAGCTACGGACATGCGCAATTCGGTACGATCTTTGCGGACCCCTGGCGAGGGAGTCCAGGCTCTGAGGGACGCACCGAAAAGGTTGCTCCTTACCCGAGTCTCAACTGTCCCTGATTACAGGGGACGTCCCTCAGTTTACACCTCAAAATTGCTCTATCACACGTCCGTCCCTTACTGGCTAGGGCTGCCCCGACAAAGGATATGTGTGTGTGTGTGTTCTAAATTCAGACTTAAAAGTAGAAATGCATAATATTCTAAGATGCTAAATCAAAAAGAAACGTTTAGCTTTCTATATGTAAACATACTACATGCCTCTCAATCTCTTGCCTCATAAATCAAGAACACAACTTAAAATCGGGGACACATCTTACAAATTGGCAATATGCACTCAGAAAGCTAATAGAATAACGGGATTAGTGTAAAATGCATTTGCTAATGAATAACAAGTCTGTAACTGTAATGTTTGACATATTTTGTGCTTCAGATTCCCACTGTTCAGTCAGAAAAACACAGATGTTACCAGGGACAGAGGAAAATTTTTGAGGCAAAATCAGGCACAGTTGAGAAGTATACATGTAAACAGATGGTTTTCAGTGTTCTGAGCTTGTAGCTCCATGTTTTAGGCGGTGTCCTTCATTAAGAGGGTTAGTTCCCCTCATTTTGAGGGTCCTTGTCTGACATTTCAGTTACTAAAAGTGTAGAGTTATGCTCATCTGTCATGCCTGTCCTTTCCTCAAAACATTGAAAAAGTGAGCTAAGGAAAAGAGAATTATACGATTTTTAAATGCCCCATTTTTAGCAAGAAAATATGGTTCTTGTCAATACTGTAGGACATTAAATTCCAAGTGAGGTATTTAATCATATGGTTCTTCAAGTGAGACTTGATTTTCAAAGTGTGTGTTAGTTAGTACCTAAGCAATAACACACCACAGAAACACACAAGGGAGTGTGGGTTAGCCTGGATAAACACAGGCTTATGGGGCATAGTGCCCTTAGAAGTGGGTTTATCCAGGCTAAATCACACCCTGGAGTGTGTTGTTTTACTTATAAAATGGGCACAGGTTGAGAAAGATGATACAATTCAAATAAATGGTTAAAAAACAGTTTAATATTAAATAGTCCCTCCCCTTGGTTGTCCGGCTGTCACTAGGGGTGCTGTGTTCTGCAGTGTTCTGTGCTACTGCCCTGTAAAATCCCTATACTAGGTTGCCAGCAAGACTGCAACATTCTTTTGGTCTTGCCAGCAGCACGCTACCACCTGTGGTAGTGAGTTTCATTAAAGCACCAGGTCTGTCACAGAACTGCCTGTCGGGACAGCACGGTAGGCACAAGGCCAGTGTCAGGGTCAGGAGGGAGAGCAAGTGGATTGGGGGGGGGGAGAGAGAGAGTAAAAGTCATTTTATGTGTGAGGGAGTGAGAAAGAGAGAGAGTAGTTTTTGTGTTCGTATGCATTTTGAAAAACCTGAAGCAGGAAGCTGCTGTGTAGTGGGAATAAACATGGCAGTGAAATGGTTTTGAATTCTATCAAGTGATGCATGGATCTCCTGGGTTGTGAGGCCACAGGTACTGGGACTATTTTTAAACTGTGGTATAGTTTAAATGAAGAGCATGGCTAGAACCCTTTAGCCAATCAGAGAGCTTGGTTTCCCTAACCTTTTTGATAAATGATGATATTCCAGCTAACAGGCCTAACTAGGAAAAATGAAAGTTTTTTTTTATTTTTTTATAGGTGTTTGTCCTCCTGGCCTGAGTGGGTGGGCTAGCAGTCCAGATCATGGATCTGATCCCCAGGTGGTGGCGTAGATTGGGGCCAGTGGGTGGGCTTCACAAGCCCACTCAGCCATTTTCCGCATTTCTGCCTAACCCCTTCTATGGCCCACAGACAACAGTGTGTGCTGTCTGGAGGCACACATGCACTGCGTCGGTCCGTAGCCCCTCCTTTCATGCCATCCCCACTTGCAGTGCCGCCAGGCCTCCATCTCCGTCTCCACCATCACCTGTACCTGGTGCCAATCAAAAGCAGAATGACACGTCCTCCCGCCACAGGAGAAGGGAGCAGTCCCTAGAACACTCAGCCCTCTCCTCCCCAGTTGACAGAGTCCATTCCTGAACCCCAGTCTCCAGTGTGGCAGCATGTGAGGTGCATGCTGCCTCAGCCCTCTGCACCACTGGGCCAGCCTTGAAATGCAATTTGTTATATTATATATCATATCATTATTAGCCAATCAGGTGTGACGTTATTCAGCAACGACGCACACCCTGTCATGAGTTTTTGCGATTATAGTATGGCTATAAAAATTCTGACAGGACTGTAATGATTAAGCAATACAGATAATCAAATCAGAAATTCTAACTTTATTATAATTCATTTAGACATAAAATCGAGATAAAATAGTCCCTTCAAGAGCTTTAATCCATCCCTCCATATTGCTTACACTGACTTTGTTATATACAACTTTATTACTTTGAGCTTAGCAATATTTTTTATACTCCTGCTTTTATCAAATTTTTCACTTTCCAGAATTGGACACATTAATATTAACATTAACAGTCCATTTAGTGTCCCTGTAGAGAGCACTCACGCTGGAGCAGGGACGTCCATATGGTTATTTTCTTTTTTTTCACAGGAGGGAAGACTGTCCTAACAAACAGAAAAAAAACAATTAAGCAATTAGACATGACAGGGTATGTATTGTGGTTGGATAGTGGCACACTTTGGGTGTGTCATGAGGCATTGCCAAGTGCCTTCACTTTTCCACCAAGAAGGGACGCACCCCACCACAATGTACACCCTGGAGTGCAACTGTGATTATAAAATTGGTCCAAGATGTTTTGTGTTTTTTTTTTTGGGGGAATGCACCAAATCAAAAAAAAAACAATTTTATGACTTTTTTTAAAACAGTCCCAGCACATCCCCAGCACTGACATGCCATTTCAGATTTAAATATAGTGTATGGTAGAATGTTGTGTTCCCTGAAAATCTATCATTTACTAGTCTTGTTGTACTATCGTTGTGACGTCACAATGTTGTATCATCATGAGTATGTCACATCGATGGTACAACAGGATATAATGTCTTTGCGCCTGTGCAGTTAGCAGAGAATCGGCCATGGCAGTGAGTGTTCGCATCGAATAGAACAGCGCAGGGCAGTGGAACAAAAGTAAGACCCCTTTTTTTTTCATATTGTCGCCTTCTACAAAGTGTTGGCTGCTGTTGTGTTTTCAAAAACAACAGAAACATGTACTCCTTGAGAGAGCGTGGCCGAGGATCAGTTCCTTGCAGGGCGGTGAAGTCTGAATGCGTGGCAGCAATCAGAATCACATAAGAAGAGCTCAGCTTTTAAATTACTGTTGCCCATACACTATAAAAGATAATGGATGGGCAACAGTGAACAACAATGCTGAGCTCACTTCTCGAGGTTGTTAGACAACCATAAACTTCTCAAGCTTCACTCTCGAGGTTTACACGGTTGTCATGACAACCTCTCAAAGTCAGCACAGCATTGTTGTTCACTGTTGCCCATCCATTATCCTCTATAAACAATATAGATTTCCCTAGTAAGCAGGTGAGACTAGGAGGGGGATTTTTCATGGCCAGCAAAGAAACACCATAAATTACAATTCTAAGTACTGTAGTACTTCATTTTTTAAGTTATGTATGTGTGTGTAACAATATTATTATGAGGGCAAATACAATGTAATTTTTATGTTTATAAATTTAACACAGCTTTATTTTTAGGGCCTAGCTGAAGGTTTTTAGGGAGTAAAGGTGACAGCCACATTTGTGATGGCAGTCAGGAATGGCTGGTACTATTGACTTTATTGTGAAGAGGCTACTGGTCCTTCTTCCAGTGCTATGTCATGGGATATCAGCACTGGGGTCCAAGCTCCTCAGTTAATCAGATTACTGGATTTTTTTATAGCCATATTATAATTCTAAACATTGCATTCACTTTTATATAAGTTAATATGGGCACCTCGGGTATCTCAAAGTGTGATGTTTGGACAAGAGAACCGCAAAGCCAAGCTGTTCTGGCTTCCAAAACCTCGCAACAGGAGTCTCTTAAGAGACCCTATTAATTTATTATAAATCACTCGACTGATTTAGTTTTAAGTATTTGTTTTTAATTTCAAAAGTTAAATAAAGCCACCCTCTCCATGTGTGAAGCTGACCAGCACTACTCCCAACATTCTCACACAAGAGACCACTCTAAGCAAGACAAGAAGTATAGTGGCTCTGTGTGCCAACAGGCTGAATACACAAAAGTGATTCATAAGAAACATAACTTACATAAGATGATCTCTGATGCAAACAGTTTTAAAATTCTTGAAGTTCTAAGTTCAGTTGGTGTAATCCATTTCACACACATGGAGGTTTTATTATAGAAACACAGACTGAGACAACAGACTGTTCTAAGGTCCCACCACCCTTTCCATAAAGAAGTACTTCCTCATATCCCTCCTGAACCTCCCTCCTCATAATTTCCACTCGTGACCACATGATCTCCAGTTGGTATTCAGGGTAAATAATTCCCCACTGTTTACCTTGTTCATTCCTTGAAGGAACTTAAAGGTCTCTATCATATCTCCCCCTCTCTTCTGGTTTTCAGTGACTACATATTTAGTGACTTGAGGCACTGCTCATAGGATCTGCCCTGCTGTCCCTGAATCATCCTTGTTACTCTGCGCTGCACTGTCTTCAACCTATCCCTGTCCTTTCTGAGGTGAGGGCTTCAGAACTGGACACAGTACTCCAGGTGAGGCCTCACTATTGATCTGTATTTTGGGAAGTAGTGTCTCCTTTCTTCTTCTATCAATACCCCCCCCCCCCGATACATCCCAGCATCCTGTTAGTCTTGCTATAGGCCTTGTTGCACTGATTCGCTTGTTTAAGGGAGTTACTGATAACTCTTAGTTCTTACCCCAAGAATCCTTTAGCATCAGTAACTTTTTTGCACTTAGCTGGCTAGGCGCAACTGCCCTGGAGGTGTGCCTTTAAGAGATATTTAAATGAGCATAGGGCCACGCCAATCAAAAGACAGGAGGGGGTGTGAGCTGAGTGACAGTTGTTGAATGCTTCAGAATTTTTTCTTCGCTGGACTGAGCAATATTGCCTCTGAGGTGTCTCCCAACTTTCCTTGTTGACAGCCTCCTACTGCTTATCTGGGTAAAATTTTCCTTATAAATAATTTCCTTTAGTGTGCTGAGTGAAAGTTTAACTTTTTTATTAGTGCTGTGCAAATTTTTTATTTTTAGTGCAACGGCGCTATTCTGACTTTGTTTTTATCATGATTATTTAGTTTAAAGCCTAATTTTATCATAGGTGCTTATTTTCAACAGTTCCCTTCATTTTGGGGTCAAATTCTTGTGGGAATCGTCAAATTAGGGACAGTTGCCTTGTTTTTTTACCTCAGACTTCACGGGGTTTACCATGAGGCACCTGCAATAAATTTCAAATTTAAACAGTGCCAGGGGGGTTTCTCTCTAGATTGGCAATTATGAGGAAACCTTTTTTGTTAAGTTACTGGACCTTGGTATCATTTGTGTCAGGACTGTCCATAAGGGTCCAGCAGCCACCTGTGCACAGTTGAGTATTACTGGGTTTCTATTAAGAGTGGCACTGGTATAGATCCCAGTTTTATAACCAAAAAAAAAAGGCACTAGTAATAGACAGAGTTTATTAACTGGGGCAGGACTGGCCGCTTTTCACTGAAACCTGCACTCAGTTCGTAGGTCCAGAACTGGTTTGCTTTGCTTAAATTGGCTACCATAGCAGATAAAACTTCTGATTATTATGGCTGAGGATAAACCAAAGGCTTCTGACGAGGGGCCATTCAAAAGTACTAATACTAAAAGCAGAGGTGCTGAGGAACCCTTCAGATCCCAGCCAAAAAATAAAGCTTCCAAAGATGAAGTTCCTCACAAATTGAAAAATAATAAGAGTGACAAAAAAAGGAAGCTTGATCAACGCTGTGATGAAGTGGCTAAAAAGAAACTCTGTCAAGACAGGTATGTTCCCATTGCTCCTGGGAAAGCCAATAGCGAGACAACAGGCAGCTTAAAGCATACGGGAAAAACAAAACACTTACAAACTGCGCAGGTTCTTCCGTCCGTGCAAGATATGGAAAAAGCATGGCAATTGTTTCAGACCCTTCAAAAGATAGGTCCTCGATTTACTGGGGCTGGCAAGTGCTCTTGCCTTGAACCCCAGGAGTCCCCGGACCCTCACCTTGGGGATCCCCAGGGTGACCACAAGGATTCTTCTTCTAGGTTTACATTTATACAAAATATGCTGGACACCCTGGACCTCCCTATGCAGGAGCCCAACCAGGATGTCGATGAAGATGAAGATTATAGGGAGATAAAGGGTCTTTCATCCTCAAAGACCCTGGTCATCCCTATCTATAACGCATTTAGAAAAAATACCATGAAGGTGCTTCAACACCCCACTTCAGTATCAGGGGTTGATAAGTGGCTTGAGAGAAAATATAAATTGTCTAAAAATGGTACCGAGTTCCTGTCTGCACACCCTAGCCATGAAAGTATAGTGCAGCAGGCACAGCTTGTGAGAAAGCTGGAGCCTCCTTGTTGCCCTCTCCCCCTGACAATGATTCCAAGAAAACTGACTTTATAGCAAAGAAAATGTATGCCACAGCTTCCTTGCTTCTCAGGCTTTCTTTTTACATGGCACTCATAGCCAAATATCAGAAAGCACTTTGGAAATCTGTCTAGGCTATCACCCGCAATGGATCAGATTCTATGGTGCAGGAGCTGGTGGAGACGTCGAAAACTGCTCTGGAAGCTACTATGTACCAATTCCACATGGCAGATGACAACAATGATGCAGCCTCTAGGGCGATGGCCCATGCCATCTCTCTGAGATGCTTCGCCTGGCTTAGAACAACCAGTCTGACCACAGACCACTCAGAACAATGCCATGGATTTTCCCTGTGATCAAAATATGTTGTTCGATTACAGAACCACTGACTACATAAAAAAAAGTCAATGAGTACAAGGCCTCCTGGCAGAGTCACTCATCCAAGCCTAAACCCGCCACCCCTCAGAGATCGCGTCCTGGGCGGTAGGGGCAGAAGTTTTGTTCCCAGGCCTTACAGTCCCTATCCCCAATCTGACTTTAGCCAGTACAGGGGCTCTTTCAGAGGCAGGGGCAGAAGGGGCCAAAGAAGAGCCACCTCTACCCAACCATCTGCCTCTCAGTCTAAGTCCTGATGTGAGTGTCCAGGTCGCCTCCCCATTTTGGGTTGGAGGCAGACTCTCTCACTACCTTCAGCACTGGTCCCTCATCACGTCGGACAAGTGGGTGCTGAAGATACTGGAGAAAGGGTCTGGCATTACAGTTCACGCAGCTGCCAGACCTCAAGCATACTCAGGTGTCAAGACCTTGTCCCCAACATAGATACTACTGTTGGAAATGGAGGTACAAAACCTTCTGGCTTTACGAGCAGTAGAGAGAGTCCACACCCACGAGAAGGGCAAGGGCCTCTACTCCAGGTATTTTCTGACACAAAAGAAAACTGGGAAGTGGCGACCTATCTTAGATCTCAGATATTTAAACAAATGTCTGAAATATCCCAAATTCAAAATGGTCACTCTGTCACTGGTCATACAGTCCTTACAGCAGGGAGATTGGCTAGCTTCTCTTGACTTAAAGAACGCCTACTTCCACATATCCATAAGGAGATCTCACAGGAAGTTTCTCAGGTTCAAACTTCCTTCAGGTCACTATCAGTTCACTGCAATGCCCTTAGGCCTGTCCTCGGCCCCAAGAGTCTTTACCAAGTGTCTTGCAGTGGTAGCACCACATCTCAAGAAACTGGGTGTCGCTCTCGACCCTTATCTGGATGACTGGCTCATAGTAGCAAAGTCTCCTTGCCAGGTCAAGGAATCTCTTCCCCTTACAGAATGCACTCTAGAGTCTCTGGGTTTCCTGGTAAATCTAAAGAAATCTCACCCAGAACCCACCCAGCTGCTCACCTATGTCATAGGGGCCCAGCTGGACACTCAGAAGGGATATGCGTTCCTCCCACACTAAAGAATTCAGAGTTTCCTTTCAGTGGCAGATTCTTATGCCCAGGAACTGCCAAGACCAGCCAGACATTTCCTCGAACTTCTGGGACATATGACCTCTATGACTGAAGTAGTCCCAGGGGTCAGGTAGATAATGAGACTCCTGCAAGCCTACCTCAGAGAAGCAACACATTTTCAAAATTGATACCTGTGTCAGAGTATTTCCTCCAAATCTTGCTGTGGTGGAAAAACCCTGCAAATTTGCAGGCAGGGGTTCCATTTCAAGCTCCTCTTCCCACAAAGGTGATCACCACAGATGCCTCCCTTTTGTGCTGGGGAACTCATTTAGACAGTGCCTCAGTAAGCAGCAACCGGACTCCTGAAGAGTCACAGTTGCACATAAATCTTTTGGAATTCAGAGCAGTCTTACTAGCTCTCAAAGCTTTTGCTCCCAGCATAGAAGGGTAGGCAGTTCAAATTCGAACGGACAACACCACTGTAATGTTCTACATAAACAAGCAGGGTGGTACCAGATCAGGAATACTCTGTTTGGAAGCTCTGAAGCTCTGATCTCTAGCATTCTCCCTGGGAGTCAGCCTCTCAGCTATTCATCTCCCAGGAAAACTCAATACTCTGGCGCATGCTCTAAACTGCATCAGTCAAGGTCAGAGCGAATGGACACTGAACAAGAAAGTACTAGCCACAGTGTTCAGGTGGTGGGGCACACCAGACATGGATCTGTTTGCCTCTCCTTTCAATTTTCAGCTTCCTCAGTACTGTTGCAGGCCCCCAGTTCTGGGAACACTTCCTCTGGATGCCCTGATCCTAGACTGGTCAGGGAGATTCCTATATGCATTTCCTCCCTTTCTCCTGATATTCAGGGTTTTGCTGAAACTCAGACAGCAGCCTGCATCGATGATCCTAGTGGCTCCGGAATGGCCCAGGCAAGCCTGGCACCCTCTCCTTCTCTCAATGTCCTGCAACAAGCCCATTCACCTGCCTCTGACTCACTCCCTGCTGACCCTTCCTCAGACGGGAGTGCAGTACCCAGACATACACTCTCTTAACCTCAAGGCCTGGTTCTTGAGGAGTTAAGAGTTTCCATCCTCACAGTACTCTGAACAGGTCCTTAAGATACTGAGGATGGCTAAAAAACTGAACACTAAGAAGACTTATGCAGCAAAATGGAAAAAGTTTTCCCTCTGGTGCAAGAGCAAAAAGGTCGAACCCCTATCAGCTTCAGACCCTCAGCTGCTAGACTACCTGGTACACCTACAGGCGTCAGGCTTGAA
The DNA here is from genome assembly GCA_016271365.2 of Neoceratodus forsteri. NCBI lineage: Eukaryota > Metazoa > Chordata > Ceratodontiformes > Ceratodontidae > Neoceratodus > Neoceratodus forsteri. Next base: position 183,746,007 of record JADMNL010000027.1, read on the forward strand.
ACCATCTTCATTCAAGCCACCCCTGGCAGCAATTGCAGCCTACCTTTGGTGGGAAAGAAGAAATCATTTTTTCCCCCACATTTTTAAACAGTTCTTCAAAGGCCTCTTGCACTTCCAGCCTCCAACCAGGGAGCATGTTCCTTCTTGGAGCCTGAACCTTTGCATAGATGGGCTCATGAATCCACCTTTCGAGCCAATGTCCACAGCCCACATCAAATTTGTAACTTGGAAGACCGTCTTCCTGGTAGCCATTACGTCTGCCAGGAGGATTTCAGAGCTACAGGCCCTGTGCACTGAGCCGAAGTACATCATCCCTCACAACGATAAAGTTGAGCTCAGGACAAATAGGACATTTCTGCCAAAGGTGGTTTCAGGGTTTCATTTAAACCAATCCATTACTCTGCTGGTCTTCTCTACTGAGCTGTCCACTCCTGGCAAGCAAAAGCTCCACAGCTTGGATGTCAAAAGAGCCATCTTTCACTACCAAGAGCACACCAGACAGTCCAGAGGCTCTTCCACTCAGTTGCTTCTCACCTACAGGGATGTAGGCAGAGGAAAACCAGCTACCAAGAGAACTATTTCTTGTTGGTTGGTCTCTCGTATTAGATTCTGCTATGAGAAAGCTGGTCAACAACCTTCAGTGGGGCTCAGGGCCCACTCCACTAGGGGTACTGAATCCCCACTTGCAGCAGCAAAGGACATTCCCCTACTGGATGTCTGCAAAGCAGCTACCTGGAAATCTGTGCACACCTTTGTGAAACACTACAGTTTGGATGTGCAGTCCAGATCTGATGCCAAGTTTGGCAGGGTAGTTCTGCAGCGTCTTTCCTAAGTAGGTTCTCTGCTCACCTCCCACTTGGTGCTGCTGGGTAGTTTGCAAAAAAGTTACTGAAGCTACATAACTTCTGAGGTAAGAAGAAAAAATTACTCGCTGCAGTAATCTTTTCTTCAAAGGGGTCCTTGGCATCAGTGAGCTCCCACGCTTCCTCTCTGGTTCACCTATCGGAGAAGGGCTCTTGTGTCACCTTTTACCAAATTTGAAGTTTCTTATTGATTAGTTTTTAGCTTGTGTTGCTGTTTCTATTTCCACTTTTGTGAACATTTGCATGTTTTTTGAATCCTGTTGATTCTTTTTCGGGGCATTTGTCCTTGTTTTTCTTGAAAAAATTCAGAAGCATTCAACAGCTCTCGCTCAGCTCACACCCCCTCCTGTCTTTTGAGTGGCTTGACCATATGCTCATTTAAATATCTCTTAAAGGCACACCTCTGGGGCAGTTGCACCTAGCCAGTTAAGTGCAAAAAAGTTACTGATGCTAAAGGACCCCTTGGAAGAAAGATGATTACTGCGGTGAATAATTTTTTCATCCTGTTCCTCTTCTGTAGTGCTAAGTCTCACCCCACTCATCCAGTACTCCATCTTGGGGTTCCTGTTCCCTAGATGCATTACGTTGCACTTTCTGACATTGGATTTTAACTGCCGGACCTCTGACCACCCCTCTATTTTTTGTAGGTCCCTCTGCATATCCCTATTCCCTCATCACTATCCACCCTCCCACATAGTTTTGTGTCATCTGTGAGGAGATACAGCCTGGCCTGGATTTCCTCACCAATGTCACTAATGAGCATGTTGAAGAGGGCCGGATCCAGGGCAGATCCTAGTGGGACCCTGCTTGTGGTCTCCCTTTCTTCTGGTTTGGCCTCATTGGTTTCCCTTCTGGCTAGCTGCCCACCCAGATCACTATGGTTTTGGCCGCACCCAAGTCTTCCATCTTTTTGAGCAGCACTTTGTATTGTACCAAATCAAAAGCCATCAGCCTCCCCACTGACAGACCCGCAGTTCCCTGGCTGCTCCACCCCCCATGAAGTGGTACAATGTCTGCCATTCTTCACTCCTCCTTAAACTCCCTGGACTTAAGTAAGCTGTTGAACAGCTCAGCCAGTGGTTCAGCCAGTTCTGTTGCTAATTCCCTAAGTATTCTTGGATGCAACCCATCTGGTCCTGGGGCCTTATCTATCTTAAGGGCTTCCAGCCCTTTCAGGACCCTCTCGCTAGTAAGTATTGGCTGCCACATTTCTGGGACTCCCTTAGTGGCTGCTTTGATGCCACTTTCTGGCATGGACCCGCAGTCCTCCTTAGTGAATAATGAGCACAAGTAGTCATTCAGGATGGTGGTCTTTTGCTCATCCTTTATCACCCTGCCCCCCTCAACAAGCCGCGTGATACCTCCCCTTCTTTCACTGATACTGTAGATCTAAAAAACTGTTTTTCTCTGTTCTTGACCCTATTCGCAATATGCAGCTCCATGTCTGCATTCGCCTCCCTGAAGACCCTCTTTGCCTCTCTGTTTTTTTTGTAGATAATCCTCCCTTTCTGCCTTCTCCGGCTTTTCCTTGCATTTATAATCTTTTTGGCCCTGCTTCCCTGACCCTAGTTGAGAACCATAATGGTCTCTTAAACCTGTTTTTTTTTTTAAGATACTGTTCTTATGCTTGCGTTTGATGTCTTGAAGATGGCTTCCTTCATTGCCCCCCCATCTTTCCTCTACCCCTCTTATGTCCTCCACCCCTACTAACTTATCACTGGCCAGTTTCCTCAACTTGTCAAAGTCTGCCCTTCTAAATTCAAGGACCTCAGTTCTTGATTGTGGGTTGTTGGCTCTGAGGGCCAGTTCAAACTACATTGAGTTGTGGTTGCTGTTCCCTAGTGGCTCCCCTACTCCCGCAGCACCCACAATCTGAGTTGGTGAGCACCACATCAAGGACTGGCTTCTGCCTGGTAGGTTCCTTAACAAGCTGCACCAGTAGACAGTCTTGGAAGATATCCAGTAATGTCTGACTCCTGCCACTTTTTGCCACTGGGACCGCCCAATGTCAGATAGGTTCAGGTCACCCACCACCACTACTTCCACCTTTGCTGTCTCTCTTTTAAGTTCCTCCTTGAATTCTCTGCTCCTTTCCTCCCCTTGCCTTGGAGGCATATAGATCACCCCTAAGTGCACTTTCCTGCTTGAGGCGGCCTTGAATTGCACACATACTGACTCAGCCTCCCAACTACTACCCTTAATATGTCCATCTTCTGCCACTTCAATGCCCTACTTGACAAAAAGGAAAACTCCCCCCCCGACTAGTTCTTCTATCCCTCCTGAACAGTGAATACCGAGGGACCATCATCTCCAAGTCATTTTTATCCGTTGCTCACGTTTCCGTGATGGTCACTAGGTCCACTTCAGTGTCTTCCATCAGCACCTGGAGCTCACCGAATTTGTTGCCTAGGCTCTTGGCATTAAGGCATACCCCCCTCCATCTGACCACTGCTCTAACTTTGCTACTGTCCTTTTGCTTTTTGTGTTTTCTTCCCTCGTTGTTTGTTCTCATACCTTTTCCTTTCCTCCTCACTAGTATTCCTCCCTTGGTCCTGTAAGCCCTACTGCATTCCCCGAACCCTGGATGTGAAGGAGTTCTGTCTAGGATCATCTTCTGCTCACCATCCACTGTGGACCCCTTAGACCTGGACTCCCCCACAGTCAGTTTTTTTTTTTTATAATCTCTTTATTCTCCCCTGGGTGACTCCAGGCAGGTCTCTCCACCCTGTGTGCCACTTGAGATCATCCACCACTCCCCTTCCCCTGTACTGCCAAGCCCCACTTCCCCCATGGATTTTCCCCGTGGCAGGGAGGGGACAGCCCCACTATCCAGATCGGGGCTTCCAGTGATCTGGCAGCAGAGTGGGATGCTGGTTGACTGCAGGGCTTCACAGAGCTTGTGGTTGCCCTTTTTCCATTTTTTGTCCCTCCCCTTCGCAGCCATGAGCGTGCGCCTGACATCTAGCCACGCTTCTTGCCTCCATAACTCTGGTGCCACCACCCAACCTCCACCAGCAAGAATCCAAGGAGCAGTACAACCTTCCCACCTTCCCCGGAAGAGGAGAGCTCACCGACTGACGCCCTCCCCCTTCTCTGCTGACCCCCTGGCAACCTAAGCTCGCTCCTGAGCATGGGCTGCCAGTGTGGCACGAGGTGTGGTGTCCAGTGCCTTAACCCTCAGCACCAACGGGCTGGCTTGCAATCAGTTTAAATGACTGATGTAGACATTAAACATCTGCCCTAGTATGCTAGCCCTCTCTCTTGTCAGGTGAAGTCCATCACCTTTGAAGAGTCTCCTGTCCCAGAAATCTCCCCAAGCCCCGTCAAAGTAGTACTCTGTGTCCTGACACCACCCCTTAAGCCAACTGCTAAACTTCTCTGTTTCATTATTCCTAATTCTGTCCTGCCTCTCCTCCCTGCCCCACACAGGAAGGATCTCAGAAAAGGCCAGGGGGGCTGATTGTGCTGCTAACCTGTGCCCCAGTCTCTGGAAGTTCCGCTTCACTCTCTACCGACTGGTTGACCAGATCATTGGTGCCCAGGTATAGCAGCACCCCCAGCCCCCCCCCACACCATTCTCCTTATTCTGTCTAAATCCCAGTTGGATGATGCTCCAGGTAGGCATTGGAGCAACCCACTGCCATCCAACCCCCCCTCCCACTCCATCTGTCCCCCTGATCATTAAGTCCCGACCACTAGGACTTTCTGTTTGCCTTGCTCCTCTTAGGTGCCAACAAGATGTCCTGCCCTTTTCCCTCGACTGACACAGAGTCCCCCCTGGTGGAGTCAGAAGCTTGAACCTCCTGCAGGGGTGTGAAGCGATTTGCCATCTGGATGGTACTGGGCCAGACACCCTTCTTATGGCTGCCCCCCCCACGCCCTGCCACCCTCCATGCCTCTGTACCAGTAGGTCTCTGGTGGAGTGGGGGTATAGGGGTGAGCTCCTGCTGAGCTGAGTGCACAACTGAGATATCTCTGTCCTTCCAGCGACTGAGCACGGAGCTCTGCTATGGTTCTGCAGAAGGAGAAGTACCCCTTCCTCCAGAGAACATCCCTGAAGAAGAGTGCCCCACAGTCCCCAAAACTGAGTGCCTCACCCCTGAACAACATCCTATAAGGAACTGTATTAAATATAAATGTATTATTTTCTACAAAGTAAAACATTTGGATTTTTAAGTTCAAGTTCCATTTTTAATAACAAAAATCTTTAACAGGTACATAAACAATGTTTTTGTTTACATTTTTTTAACATCATTGCACATTTGGGCATGTGTAAAGTATGTTTTATCACCATACTGCTTGGTTTTGTGTGTTTGCTTTGAAATAGAATTTGAAATAGAATTTTTTTTTTATTTAGTTGTTTAACCAGGTATAGCACACTAAGCTGAAAGCTTTTTTACAGGAGCGACCTGGGAGCAGAAGGAGGTTAAGTGACTTGCTCAGGGTCACACAGTATGCAAGTGGAAGCTGTGTGATTCAAACCCAGGTCTGGTCTGCTAGATGTCACCAGATTTGCAGCTCAGAGCCTTAAACCACTGCACTATACTGCATCCCCAATGAAGTGGAACACAGTGACACATGCTGCCAGTGTTGGACTGTTTCATTGAGGATTATAATTAAACAAAATTATGAATTATCATAATATATCAAAGGGTCGAGTTGGTGACAGACCAGTTAGGGAAGGGAAAGGGAAATTGTTTAACCAGGAAAGAAACACTAAACTGAAGCTTGTTTTCGGGTGCAATTTGGGAGCACAAAGAAGTTAAGTGACCAGCTCAGGGTCACGTAGTATGCAAGTGGGGGCTGTGGGATTGAAACCCAGGTCTCCAGGTTTGCAGCTCAGTGCCCTAAACCATAGCATTATACTGCCTCCTGATGTTAGTCCCTTTGATTTTCAACAGAGAGCACCTAGGCCAGTATTGGCAGCAATGGGCTGGGTGAGGGACATAGTGGAAGGAGCAGGCAACTACTACTTGACTACTGCTAGCCTGGAAGAATGGTTGTTGTACTTGCTACTACTAGCCATCTCTCCAATCAAGGTAAGGGGTCAAGGGAAAGGAAAACTCAAAAATCTAAGTTGCTTATGTTTTTTCAAGAGAACAGAAGTTTGGCTAGTGGGGGGTCAGCATGATGCCAGGAGCCGTCAATTTTATATTTTTAACTCCTGCACCTCTAGGGTATTGGGAAAAGAGGAGGGGATGTGGAAACATGTTTTAAACTTGTTTTTTTCTTAAATTAATTGCCAAATACTAAATACCAAAATTGGGGGGGGGGGGCTATTCAGAAATTTATTTAGTTCATCTTTAGCCATCTTTGTCGACCTCACTAAGGCTTTCAACACAGTCTCACATGTGCTGCTTCTTTACTCCCTCACAGCAGCTGGTCTGTCTACTCCTGCCTATAAATGGTTTAGAGCCTGTCTCACAGGCAGAATGCAATCAGTCAGGATTTAGGATGTAATCTCCTCTCCCCTCCCCATCACCACAGGAGTCCCTCAGAACTCTGTACTAGGTCCCATTCCTTTCTCCATCTTCCTCAATGACTTGCCCTCAGTCTGCTCCCCCCTCCTTTATCTACATGTATGCTGATGACACTGTGTTGTTACTTCAGGCTTACACACTGCTGATGTAGCAACCACCCTACAGCATAACTTCCACTAGGTTCAACTCTGGTTTGCCTCACATCAGTTAATCCTTAATGCTAAGAAGACCATTTCCATGACCTTTGGTACCAGGCAGAGATTCTCTAGGCTTCATCCCTTACTCTCCTTCCACACCTTGGATGGGACAATCCTTGAGGACACTTCCTCATTCCGATACCATGGGGTTTGGTTAGATCAGCACCTCAACTTCTCTGACCACATCAACGCTATCCTGAAAAAACTACAGCCCAAGCTTGGTGCCCTATATAGGAACCATAGTTGCATCCCTCCTATGGCATGGCGTGACATGGTCCAGAAAATGATAATCCCCATTTTCGACTGCTGTGATGTAGTCCATGATGCCGCTCCTAAATCCTCCTTGACCAGATTGGACTCTCTCTTTAACTCCTTCTGTTGCTTTGCCCTTGATGCCCCATCTTATTCTCATCATTGTGACTTCTACCATGCCCTGTCCTTTCCCCCACCTGCAAACAGGCGCACTGCTCATTGTGCTAAACTCAGTTCTAAATTTTTGCTTGGGGAACTTCCCACTTGCCTTTCATGCTCCCTCTACCCCTCCACCTCCCTCAGATCCACGGATACTTGCACCTTCCTGTTCCCCCGCCATTCCACTCTCATCGGACAGACTGCTTTCTCCCATTGCTTCCCAAAACTCTGGAACTCTCTACCCCCCAAATACAGCCCTCCTACTCCAACTCCCTTGCCTCTGCCTTACATAACCATCTCTCCTCTAGCTGCTCCTGCTTTAATCCTCCTTAAGTTCCCTCCCATGAGGCTGTTCCCCAGCTCTATATCCACCCCCCACCCATAAAGTCTCCATTGCATATTCCCTGTCTCACTCCTGCCCCCTGTCTCCCCATCTTCTCTGACTAATTATCCTTTCCTAAGTTCTCCCTTGCAGGGTTCTCAGTGCCCTGTGGGGGATAGTTCTAGCATGTTTTTCTCCTTCCTTTCTCCCCCACATCTACCCATCTTCCCTACCTACTATCCCACTGTTATTTACCTGCCCCCCACCCTCTACCTTCTCATCCAAATTGTCTTCACCTGGTTCTGCCCCTGGTAGGGTTCTCAGCATCCTGGAGGGGATAGATCTAGGTAAGACTTGCCCCTCTCTCTCTCCCTAACCTCCTCCTTATTCCTTCTCAACTTAAATGTCTTTACCTGGTTCTGCCCCTGGCAGGGTTCTTCAGCATCCTGGAGGTGTTAGACCTAGGCATAAATTCCCTCCTCTCCCTAACCTCCACCTCCACCTCTGCCCCGTTCCTCTTGTTTCTCTTTTGTACTCCATTGCACTTATATAACCTGCCCCTGTCTGTATATGTCTGAGCTAAACTATTGTCTGCCAGAACTGCTACCTCAGCCCACCGTAGATTGACTCTAAATTGCCTCACTCAACTGTGCTTAGTGCCTGTTACTGGTAATAGTCCTGGCCCCCTCTGTCTTCATGCTTCTCCTTCCTCTAGTTAGACCCACATTCCCTCTTACACCTCCTCTCATTAGCACTTTGTTTAAATGTACTGTTTTTACCTGTTCTTAATTGTAACACCAATCCACCAGTGTGTTGACGATATTGTTGTACTGTTCTCTGTACCATATCCCCCATGTATGTTAGCTGTAACTGTATGTATAATCACTGTTTTTATCCACTTGTACCCCCCCGCAGATCACACCGGGAGATGAGCAACTTGGTCAGTGTGCCTTCCTGGTGAAACATTTTAATAAATAAATGAATAATTCAAAAGTTTTACCAGGAAAGTCATACTGAGCTAGTATCAGGTTTGATTTCCAGATGCATTCCGGGGAGATGAAGAGAAGATAACGGAACTGGCAAAAAGTACAGTGTATTAAAATAATACAATACTTTGGAAATAATTATAAAAAATGCACTATAAGAATGCTTAAAGAATAAAATTGTCATACAGCATATTGCCATACAGTAGATTGCAGAACAGGCGAAACAACATCAAACAATAAGTTACATAACAAAATAAGAGGAGAAGGTAGAAAAGATTGACACTAGGGGAGCAGGGCAGTGCTGGTGTCAGAGAGGGGTGGAAGGCAGAAAGGGAATGGTTCTGAAACATTCGGAAAGCCCATTATTCATACCATTTGGAAAATACTATCCGTTACTTGCACATCCCTAATGTTTGTAGAGTTCCAGCTTCTCAAGTCCTTTGTGTACCAGAACTTCTCAGCTTCTCATTGCAGTTTTTTCACTCAACACAACAAGGCCCTCCTATAAGAGATGCCAGAACTACCTATATAAACATATGCAAGGGAGAGGCTATGCAGACATAAACAAGAGCTGGCAAATTCCAACAGAATGCATTTCTGTATCATTACCAGTTGTCTTATTTTTTATTCTTTCTTTTTTTTTTTGCCATACCTGGATTACTTGGAGCTTGGACTCATGGCAGCAATGACAGGTGAACAATAACATTTTTTTTAAATGAAGCAAATGAATTTTAGTAATTGTAAAAACAGAAAAGTACTAGAGGAAGGCAACCTTGCTGTCTATCCAGTCTTTCCTATGAGGCTGTACATGCTCCCCTAGTGGATCATGGTCGACCTCTCCTGATCCCCAACCCCGATCCCTTGACCAGACTTTTGTGTCTATCCCACCCCACTAAAAGCTTTCCATCTTTTTTGCCAAAACCAGTGCTTTAAGTAGCTTGTTCTATCCCTCCACCACCCTATTTGTGAAGTAATACTTCCTTATGTCCCTTCTGAACCTCCCCTCCCATCAGTTTCTTACTATCCCCCCTAGTATTTGTGCTGCCACCAGTTGTGAACATCCTTGGAGTCTACTTTTTAATAGCCTGCATGTATTTAAACGTTTCAGTCCTGTTCCCCCTTTCCCTTCTGGCTTGCAATGAGAACAAGTTGCAGCCTTCCGCTCTTCTGCCTGTAGGTCCCGATATCCCCTTAATTTTTGCTTCTTTCATGTTGAAACTGCATCACAGTCTCTGCTTTAACCACCTCTCGCAGTGGTTTATTCCATTTATCCACCACCCATTCCATGGAAAAGATTTTCCTCACGGCCCTCCTGAATCTCTCCCCCCCACCAGCCTCCACACGTCCTCTAGTCAGTGTGCCCTTACTCCGTGTGAACAAGTGCTCACAGTTTACCCTGTTTATTCCTAATAGAACTTGCATGTTTCAGTCATATCTCCTCTTCCTCTCCAAGGGCTCGATTCAGAGATGAGCTAGACTGGCACAAGTCCTGGGAGCGCTGAACATTTGGCACATGGAGCTTGTGGCTGTCAATCAGGATTCATGATCCCATGCGCCATTTGCCACACATTAGACCAGCTTTTTGCTGGTCTAACTTTATGGCAAACCAGGGACCTTTTTACAGGGTTTTGTGTAAGCAGCTGTAAAGTAGAGAAAGCGCCGCAAATGCATGCAAACTTTCTGAACTGGGTGCAGCTGCATCACTATGTTTAGCACAGCTGTGGGTTTCATGCAGAGCTTGGTGCAAACCCTGCATCAGGCTCCCTGAATTGAGACCCTGGTCTCCAGTGTAACCATGTTAAGGTCTGTCAACTGTTCCTCGTACGACTGCACCTGCCACTCCTGGATCATCTCCATGGCCCTTCTCTGCAAGGTCTGTTGGCAGTCCCTGTCCTTCTTGAGGTGTGTACACCAGAACTATGGGCAGTACTTCAGGTGTGGTCTTACCAGGAACCTGTACAAGAACAGTGTCCCCTCCTTCTCCTAAAAACAAATCCCCTTATTATACATCCCAGCATCCTATCTGCCTTCCCAAATGCCTTGATGCAGTAAGCTGTGGATTTGGGTCTGTAAAGTACAGTTACGTAAGAACTTACTGTAACAGTAGATCTTCAAGAACCAGGTCCAGAATTTTCAAGAATCTTGCACCAGGTTACACCATACGGACTGAAGCTGCTGGGCAGCAGGACCCCATGGAAAACTTCTAGCTAGCTATACCCAGTGGGGGGGGGGGCTGCCCTTGACATCAGCTCCACCCCTGACGTCAGATACATCATAAAGGGGGCGGTCCCCCAGCATACCTCAGTTCTGCCGCCGGAGACTCCCGGCATAACAATGTGATTCAGAAGGGGAGACCGAGGATCCGCTTCCAGAGGAAGACTAATAATTCTGATGTGTCCGAGACGCTATGAAGTAGAACCAAAACCTCCTGAGGGGAAGGTAGGAGGGAAACAACCTGCTGCAAGAGCTGTTCTCAAAGATCTACTGTTACGGTAAGTTCTTACGTAATTGTATTATCTTACTTTGAGATACAGCTCTTGCAGCAAGTTACACCACAAGGACTGATTCCCAAACAGTGAAAGTGTATTGCTAACTCAAATCGGGAGGAGGATCGGAGAGATCAAAGGAAACAGTGACCTCTCAGGACAAAAGTTTCTGAAGGACGGCTGGGCCGAAGCCCGCTCTATGCCTGGAGGCGATGACCAAACTGTAGTGTCTCACGAAAGTGTGCACTGAACTCCAAGTAGCGGCTGCACAGATGGCAGATGTCGCTACATTTTTCAAGGCAGCAAAAGAGGTAGCCAGCTCCTGGTAAGGACTTGTTGCATTTCTGGTAACAGAAAGCAATGCAGTTAACAAGTCACTTGGAGAGAGTTTGTTTCGATATGGGCGCACCCATCATCCCTTGAGCGAAGGATAAGAACAGTTGGTCAGATTGTCTGTGTGAACGGGTTCTGGCCAAGTAGAACCTCAAAATCCTATGCACATCGAGAGTGTGCAAGAGGGCTTCCCCTCTGTTCGTACAGTTGGGGAAGTACACCGGAAGGTCAATGTCTTGGTTTAAGATTAAGGCGGAAACCACCTTGGGAAGGAACTAAGGATTGGTCCTTAAGGACACCCTGTCCTTATGGAAAATCAAGTAAGGCTCTTTACACATGAGCGCCTGAAGCTCAGAAATTCTTCGTGCCAAAATAATGGCAACTAAAAATAACGCCTTCCAGGAGAGAAGGTGAAGCTTGCAATCCATGGCTGGTTCAAAAGGAGGCAGCATAAGCTGCTCTAAAATGAAAAGAAGGTCCCAAGGAGGAATCAGATCCTTAATCGGAGGTTTGAGACGTAAGACACCATACAGCAAAGCGTGGAAAGCCTCTAATTGGGCTAACGAGCGCTGACCAACCGGTGTGTGGTACGCCGATATGGCACAGAGGTTTACCTTCAGAGAGGAATATGCCAATCCTGACTGGAAAAGGGATAGGAGGCAGTCTAAAATGAACTTCTCAGGGCATTGAAGAGGATCAATATCGTGGGCCTGAGCCCATAGACAAAATATCTGCCATTTCAGAGCATACATGGCATGAGTCGAAGGTTTCCTAGCTGCCACCAGGATATCAGCAGCACCTTACAAGACCCCGTGCCTAAGAATGACTGCATCGTTAGGAGCCAGGCGTGCAAGTTCAGGGATTTGAGGTTCGGATGGACTAGGGAGCTGGCCACCTGGGACAGTAAATGAGAGCTGACCGTTAAGAGTAAGGGAGGCTCCTGAGCCAGATGGTGAAGCAGCGGAAACCAGATCTGTATGGGCCAAAAGGGCGCTATCAACATCATTGATGCCCGTTCCAATCGGAGCTTGAGAAGAACCCTCTGGATCAAAGGGAAGGGTGGGAAAGCATAGAGGAACTTGCCCATTCAGGAGAGGTACAATGCGTCTCACCAGAAAACACCAGACCCTGGATCTAGCGGGCAGAAATTGGGAAGTTTTGCGTTGTATGGGGACGTGAATAAGTCAATGTCTGGTGTCCCCCATCGTCAGAACAGGTCCTCGGCGACCTTTTGTATCAGTTCCCATTCATGAGCCCTGGCCTTTGACTGGCTCAGGAGGTCTGTGAAAGTGTTGTCCACACTGGGAACGTGCACTGCGGTGAGCATGGTGTTGTGCTGTAATGCCCATTCCCACACCCGCTTTGCCTCTCTGCAAAGGGAGTAGGAGTGAGTGCCTCCTTGTTTGTTGATGTAATACATCACCAAGGTGTTGTCCATTTGGACCAACACATGACCTGGTGGAACCTCTGACTGTTAAGGCCTGTAAGGCGTAAAGGACTGCCCTCATCTCCAGGACACTGATATGGAGGTGAGTCTCCAGGGGCGACCAGGTTCCCTGGGCTCTGGTGTCTCTCAGATGAGCTCCCCAGCCGGACCCCAAAGCGTTGGAGGTGAGGGTCAGAGATGGCACTGGCACCACGAAGGGAACTCCCACGGAAAGATGTTCTGGGACCAGCCACCACTGTAAGTCTTGAATGACCGGCCGTGTGAGTCTGATCAGCTGGTCTAAGTGATCCTGCCTCTGGTCCCATTGGGTTCTCAGCGTAACTCTCATTTGGAGGTGAGCATGGGGGACTGTGGCAATGGCGGCCGCCATATGTCTGAGCAGGCAAAGTATGGTCTGAGCGGAGACCAGATGTTTTGCCGTGATATTCCTGATCAGTGACCTGATTCATTCTGCTCTGTCCGTGGGCAGGAAGGGTATCCCTTGATGGGTATCCAGAACAGCACCGATGAATTGTATTCTCTGTGAGGGAGAGAGAGAGAGAGATTACTTCTCTTGATTGATGGTGATCCCTAGAAACTGAAATAGGGAGCAGGTGTCGTGAATGGCCTTCTCTAATACCTCTGGGGAGGAGGCTATCAGGAGTCAGTCATCCAAATGGAAGAAGACACAATGGCCTTGTCTCCTGAAGGCTGCTGCTGCGACTACCATGCATTTGGCGAAGACACGTGGCACTGAGGACAGGCCGAATGGAAATGCTCGGATCTGTTAATGGTGTCCCAAAAAGTCGAAGTGCAGGAATTTCCTGTGCAACTGAGTTATGGGAAGATGAAGATATGCATCCTGCATGTCCAGAGATGCTAGCTGTGTGCCTTTCTTGAGCATGATATGAGACCCAATAGGGTAACCATGCAAAAGTGTTTGTACATCACATAGATGTTTAGGTCGCTGAGGTCTAGGATCGAGCGCAAGTCCCCGATTTTCTTTGGAGCCAGGAAGAGGTGGGAATAGTATCCTCTCTCTCTCTGGTTCCTCGGTACAACCTCAATGGTGTCCTTGGAAGGGAGTCCGGAGATTTCCTGCTGGATGAGCAGGGCATGCTGTCCTGAATAACGGGAATGCAGAGGAGATCTTGATGGTGGGCAGTAGAGGAACTCTATATAGAGTGTCCTCGACTGATAAGCTGAAGAACTCACCGATCAGAGTTGATCCTCTGCCACTCTGACAGGCAGTAGCGACTCGACCGTGACCCTCTCTTCCCTTTGATCTGGGGGCTGGGGCAGGGGCCGGGAAAGAGTGATGCTGTGACAGTGGTGGCTCTGGCAGGTTGGGTAGATTTAGTGTTTCTCTGGCCCTTACCTCCAGAGAATCTCTGCTGGTTCTTGCGACCGAAATTGCCCCTATGTTGCTGTTGGCCCGACCAAGGTTGTTGTCTGCTCTGTTGGCCACGAAAACGGTTCTGTAGTCTGCGAAAGGAACGAGGCTTGGATTTATATATGGCCAGAACCGTTCTAAGCACCTTCCTGGCATCTTGAAGTCTAGTGATGACCCTCTCAGAGTCTTCACCAAACAAGATGGCTCCATTGTAGGGCATGTCCATGATTCCTTTCTGGATGTCTGGAGTAAATCCAGACACCCTCAACCAGGAGTGTCTCTGGAGACAAATGCCTGTTGAGGCACCTCTCGCTGCAGAGTCTGCCAAATTGTATGTGGCCCAGCGGACTTGAGTCCCAGCATCAGAGTCTGTGTGAAGGAGGTTTAGGAGCTCCTCCTTCTTCTCACCTCTGGGAAGTCCTTCAGTAGGTCCTGTCCCTGGTCCCACAGTACAGTTTGAAATTGCACCATGTGCGTCAAATAGTTGAGGGACCTGAAGGAGCACGTAGCGGAGGCATACATACGACGACCCAGTGAATCCAATTGTTTGGATTCCTGGTCTGGGGCTATATACTGAGGTGTTGGAGCCACTGGGAGAAGTCATACAAAGACGTGATGACTAGCGAGTCAGCCATGGGTTGCTGAGATAGGTAGGAAGCCTCCCGTGGGACCCTATAAAGCCTGTCGTCCTTCTTGGGGACCACCAGAATTGAATGAGGCTACTTCCATGGAGCCATGGTAGCATTCTGGAAAGTGTCCACCAGGGGTGGGACCGCCACAGACTTGGAGTCTTTTTGCCTCAAATAACGTGCCAGGCGTTGTCATTCTGGGTCTAAATCCTCTGTCTCCTATCCCATGTTCTCCTTAATGTGGCGCATAATATCGGAGAATAATGGGTTATCCGGTGGTGACCTGGGAAGGTCGTGGGGATCTGGAGAAGGAGGCCCAAAAGGAGAGGGTGACCGAGGGGTGCCCGAAGAATCAGGCCGAGTTAATAAGCCTGACGAAGGGGGATCGCCATTGGGCCTTTTCTTCTGTGGTCACTAGGGGATTTGAAGGGTCCTGGGTAGGGAGGCCTCTTTAGACTCTGAGACCTAGAGTATCTGACCTTGAACCTTCCCTAGGCTGTGGAGTAATTTCTCGACGCTCAGGTGTCGGTGCCCTAGGAGATGCCACGGGGGTTGGTGCCTCACCAGGGGGTT
Organism: Neoceratodus forsteri; assembly: GCA_016271365.2. Classification (NCBI taxonomy): domain Eukaryota; kingdom Metazoa; phylum Chordata; order Ceratodontiformes; family Ceratodontidae; genus Neoceratodus; species Neoceratodus forsteri. Next base: position 183,761,106 of record JADMNL010000027.1, read on the forward strand.
TTGTGGGTACATCTTTCTTAATGGTGTCCCACCAAAAGCTGAAGAGCTCCTTGACTTCTTGTATGTTCAGACTGGATGAAGGGCCAGGCACCGGTGTCTGTCCAGTGTTAGGATCAGGCGTCGGCGGCTGAGAGGTCATCAGGTCTGGTGTTGGGTCTTTTGATAGGCTGCTGTTGGGTAGACCGACGTCTTTGGCATCCCCAGATGTCTGGTTGTCGGTGCCATGAGAACCGGCATCCTCCTCTGATGTTCCCCTGCGACTGGTGGTGAGTGGCGGGGGGTGGCGTCGGGTTCTTGGGGCGTTGTGTGGGTAATGGCTCTGGCGCCCGCTTCGCCTTCATCATCCGCTTTAGCAGTGTAAGCTCTGAAGTCTTCCGCTGAGGGACGTCTGAGCCCCTGGGCAGCTGGGAGACCGAGTGATCAGTGTCCTGGCGTCGGTCATTAGCGTCGGCGCTAGATGTAGTCGGCGACTTGGACTGAGGTCTGTGGCGGTCGGAAGCCTCCGATCTTGTGGCCGACCCTGAGGGACGGTTATCCTTAGATCTGGTGTTCAGTGGCTGTACAGACACTGAACCAGAGCCCCCTGAAGCCCTGACCTTGACCGGGGGGGGTGGGCTGAGACTTGGCCTGGGATGCAGAGCAGTCCGACTGGGTGAAGCTGGAGTTGGCCCACCAGTCTGAGGCCTGATTCAGGGATCGAGTCCTATCCTTGTCCCTTTGCTTGTCCTTGTGTTCTCCCAATTTATGTGAAGGTTTCCAGTGACAGGATTGATTTTTCTCCATGGCCTTAAGTTTTTCTTCCAGGAGAAAACTCTGGAGCACTTTCTGGTGGCGGATCCTGGTTCTACTGTTGAACTGCTGCAAATGGAGCAGGCCTGGATATCGTGGTCCAGGCCTAGGCACCGCACGCAGGCCAAGTGCCTATCTTTGAAGGGGATCTGTTTGCCTCAAGCGCACTTTGAGGGGTATCCTTCTAGAGAAGGAGTTGGGGGGAAGAAGACATGTATTTGTCAAAAAGGAGATGAAATCTCATGGAGATTTTTTAAATTACTTCTGTCGTCATTCGTCAGCTTGAAGATGTCCATGGAGCCGATGCATGCGAGTCGACGGTGGGAAAAGAACTGAGGTATGCTGGGGCACAGCCCCCTTTTATGATGTATCTGAAGTCGGGGGGTGGGGACGACATCGTGTGCGGTCCCCCGCTGGGTACAGCTAGCTAGATGTGTTCTGTGGGGTCCTGCTGCTTGCCAGCTTCAGTCATTATGGTGTAACCTGCTGCAAGAGCTGTATCTTGAATTAAGATCTCATGCTTACCCTTAGGTCTCTCTCCTTTGTTGTCTGCACCACCATACCCCCATCCAGTAGTCAGTTCTAGGGTTCTTTCTACAATGTACATCACTTTGAAAAATTTTTTTAATTTGGATTTTATTCTCCACCCCGCTACCATTCAGAGATGTATCCGTATATGAAGAGTATATACTGTTCAGGTTGGAGCCATCATGGAGAAGGTAGCAAGGTATTTTTCTTTCTGGTTTTTACCTGTGGTTCTCCCTCTCTCCTCCCTGTGGCATGAGCGGTGCCCAATCTTGGTTCTCACACCTCACACGTACTGTGATGCCACAGGATCACTCAAACTTTGCTCTTGCATTCTATGACATCACAGTACCTACTTGGTGTGAGAACCAGCTTGTTCGTCACACTGGGGCGATTTAGTCTCCATGTATGTTAATGTTTATTTTTGTGAAACTATATCTGTACAAGCTGCTGTGATGGTTTAAAATTTTAAAATGGTGCTATTATGGGTCATCAGTAGATGGTTCCAGACAGTGTGCCCCCCCCTGAAAAAAAAAGCTCTGTTGCTGAAAGAGAGGAGGTCAATGAGGAACGGAAATGTGAAAGAGTCAAAAACTCTGGAGGCTACCATACAGTAGATCTAATTATTTATCTTTATAAAAGAAGAGCTAGAAGAAAAAGTGATGGAACATTAATTGCCCTGCTAATAACTGTTACAGTTCTTAAACATATATATATATAAAAGAATAATACCAAGTGATTTTTTTTTTTTATATAGTAGGCTTTAACCCGGATGACTCCCCATCAGCCCACGCTTCCATCTCCTGTCCGTCGCCAACTTGGGACCATGGTCTATTCCAGTGTTCCTTCATGACTTACCCCCGGGGTGGAGCCTCCAGGGTCCCCCCGTTTCCCCTGTTGGACACCGTGCTTGCACTGTAATTAATTTATCAAGACCAATGACAAGATGGGACCTCCACCAGCTGTACCCAAGTTTTTATCTGCTTCGTCTGCTTAATCATTCTGTCATCCTGTATGTGCTGGTATATATTACCCTTTAAAGAGGGGACACAAAATATCAATCTACACAGAACCAAATCTTGCGTAACAAATAGCAGTTATGTAAGAACCTACCGTAACAGTAGATCTTCGAGAGAGGTTCCTGCAGTAAGTCTTCACATATAGGACTGCACCCCCTGGCATCAGGGCCACATGGCTAACTTGTACCTAACAATCATCAGCAGGGACCTCCCCCCATTGTCAGGTGACGTGACATCAGCTCGACTATAAAAGGGGGCGGTCCCCCGCCCGCCCTCCAGTTCTTTTCCACCGGAGACCTAGAAATTGGAAGTAGAAAAAAGGAGTAACAACTCCCGGGACCCTGTGCCCTGGCTGAACCAGAGGACCAGACAGGAGAAAGGAAATGACTCCAGGAGCTGGGGAAAAGGTGGGTGGGAAACTAGACCTACTGCAGGAACCTCTCTTGAAGATCTACTGTTACGGTAAGTTCTTACGTAACTGCTATATCCTATTTTGAGAGGGTTCCTGCAGTAAGTCTTCACATACAGGACTGAATTCCAAGCAGTCTAAAAAGGAGGAGTCGGAGACGAGGTTCTGGGAGGAGGAAGATGTCTGCCAACTAGGGTCTGCTTTAAGACAGAAGACCTTGCAAAACTGCAAGGCCGAAACCAGCTCAATGCCTAGAGGCAATGTCCAGACTGTAGTGTTTAGTGAAGGTGTGGATGGAAGACCAAGTGGGCACTGCACAGATATCTGCAGTAGACACATTCCTGAAAAAGGCATTAGAAGTGGCCATGCTTCTGGTGGAGTAACCTTTGACCGCCCCTGGAAGGGTTTTCCCATATTTCTGGTAAGTGCTATGGATACAGTTAGCCAGCCACCTGGAAAACATCTGTTTAGTGATAACCTTGCCCTGGCACTGGGAGGTAAAGGCCACAAAGAGTTGGTTCGACTTTCGAACCTCCTTAGTCCGGGAGGTATAATACCTCAAAATCCTGTGCACATCAAGGGTGTGCAAAACATATTCCCCCATTGGAATGCTGAGGAAAATAAATCAGCCATTCAACACTCTGATTGAGAGTCATCTCTGAAACAACCTTCGGAAGAAAAGAAGGATTAGTCCACAGGACCACCCAGTCTTTGTGAAAAATCAAATAATCAAATAACACTCTCTGCAAACAAAGGCCTGAAGCTCTGAAACGCTACAAGCTGAAGTAACTGCAACCAAAAACAGCATCTTCCAAGCCAGGAAGCGCATTTCACAATTTGCTGCTGATTCAAAAGGGGGCAAAGCAAGTTTTTTCCAACATAAAATTAAGATCCCAGGGAGGACAAGGGTTCCAGACTGGAGGTTTGAAAGTCTTGGAAACCTCTAGCTGTGCTAGGGTTTTGCCTTTCACTGGAAGGTGGTAGGCTGACATTACGGAGAGATGGACCTTAAGCGAGGAGTAACTAAGGCCCAACTCTGAAAGATGTAAGAGGTACTCTAACACCTGGGAGACCGAGCAAGAAAAGGGGTCCAAGAGCTTGGCTGTGGCCCAAATAGAAAATCTCTTGCACTTCATGGCCTAAGTGGATCTGGTAGAGGGTTTTCTGGCCTCCAGCAAGACCTGAGCAACCTGGGAGGACACTCCATAGCGAGAAATCGCTATGTCCACAGGTGCCACGCATGGAGATGAAGAGACTTGAGACTCGAATGTACCAGGGTGCCCCGCTCCTGTGACAGAAAGTCGTCAGAAAGTGGCAGAGGAACTGGTGGTTCTAGAACTAGTTTTGCAACAGTGGGAACCAAATCTGCCGGGCCACAGAGGAGCGATCAGGATCATGTGAGCCCCTTCTGCCTGAAGTTTCAAAATAACTTTCTGAATGAGAGGAAAGGGAGGAAACACATACAGAAACCTACCTGTCCAGGAGAGAGACAGTGCACCTCACCAAAAAGCACCATGCCCAGGACTGAGTGAGCAAAAGCTGGGTAGTTTTACGTTGGATGGGGAGGCGAACAGATCTAGGACTGGTCAGCCCCATAGAAGGAACAAGTCTCCTATTACTTCCTGCTTTAGTTCCTACTCGTGAGCCCTGGCTACTGATCGGCTGAGACTGTCCGCCAGGGTATTGTGAACTCCCAGTACGTGGACTGCTGTCAAGGTCAGGCTGTGCTGAATTGCCCAATACTATACCCTCAGTGCTTCTCTGCAAAGAGGGTATGATCGGGTACCTCCCGGTTTGTTCAGATACCAGACAGTGGCCATGTTGTCTGTTTGAATCAGAAGTGTTCCTGGATGAAGTAATGACTGGAAGTCCTGGAGAGCAAAGAGCACTGCTCTGATCTCCAGGATGTTGATGTGAAGTTTCAGCTCCGCTGGAGAAGAATTAACAGCAGAAAAAGATGATATAAACATTAAGGCGGGTGACTGATCGCTGTTCTACTGCGTTTGTCGAGTGAACTGGCGTGATGGCAGGAAAGAACTGGGGGGTGACCCCTTTTATAGTCGAGCTGATGTCGCATCACGTGACTATGGGGAGGCGTGGTCCCCGCTGATGATTGCTAGTTACAAGTTTGCCGTGCGGACCTGACACCAGGGTGCGCAGTCCTATATGTGAAGACCTAATGCAGGAACCCTCTCGAAGTAAGATCTCTAAAATAATGTGCAAGAACTCTAAAACTTATATGACGGATGCATACTGTACAAAGTAATTCAAAAGAAATCGGCATCAAAGTGAGATTAGAAAGAAAAAAAACAAAACCTCAGCTTAATTGTAAAGTTTAGGTTTATTAAAGCATTGTTTACTAGTGCCATATTACATAAGCTAGCTACTTACAGCTAAGAACACTATTATTTTACAACAGTTTTTTTTTATTAAAGTTATAAACAATAATCACATTTTGTACAGTGAAACTGTTAAAATACAGAGTCTGACAGAGCAATGGGTCCTGCAGTTTGTAAAATGTAATAAGTAGGGTAATATGGATTAAAAGTTACGGAAATCTTAACAGATTTTTGCTATTGTCAAGAACTAAAGAAAGGAACAGATTAGGTGTCAGTTTTAGCTCAGAATGCTGTATCACGCAGAGTATATTCTTTACTTAAAACCTTTTTTTTTATCATGCATACAAGTGTCTAGGAAAATTACATACACAGCATAATTCTTGATATTCCAGAATATCTTCACCATTCAGTCCCACTTATGGGTCTAAGACAGAGGACTTAGGACCCAGTGGGAGCAAAGTCCTTTGCAGCCTAGGACGGGTCCAGCATTGGTGCTGGCGCTGCCCAGGAGGCAGATATAGTGAGGTAATACTCACTACAGGCTGGCTGGTAACTGCAACTAGCCACCTCCTTTCCTCAGTTCTGTTAGCCAGGACAGAAAACAAGTGGGAGAGAGAGAAAAAAGAGAAATAGGGTTATAGATTCCTGGCCCAAAGCGATAAGAAAAGGATATAAAATCAGAAAAATAAAACCCAACTACCAACTTAGAGAACAAAAAGACGGACCTAAGCGCCACAGGGTAGTGGGTGCAAGAGCCATAACCTAACCCAGCCACCTGGACAGGAAGGTGGATAGATGGGCAACAGCCTGGGTAGAGCTCTGGCAGGAGGTAGATGTCCTGAGGACCTCAGCATAGTTTGGAAGGCAGATGCCAACCAGACTGAAACTTTGTACCCAGCAGAGGACTGGAATTTAGGAGGCAACTTCAAAGACTCCAGAGGAGGAAGGAAAAGCCACATAGAAAAACAAGTGCAAGACAGAAGCCTTCTTGCCACTCCAAAGAGTGCTGAAACACTGAAAGTAGAACCCATAAGGGTGTATGTGAGAAACCTAATTCAGCCCACAGGCTGAAAAAGCAGAAAATAAGCCCCCACTGCATCTACCTTTCCCTAGCTTGAAGTAAAACTGCACTTGAGACAGGTCTTGAGGCTGCACTCAAGAGCATAGGCTAAGAATAGGTTATTAGTAGAGAGGGGATAAATCCAGGAATATCCCTGGGGGTGGGGTGGGGAGAGCATAAAAGGGAATAGGAGCTAAAAAAAACAACTTTTTTTTTTTTGAGAGGAGGGGGACAGGGGTTCCACTTCCATTTTTTTGAAATTCCCCAACAGAAAGAAAAGAAAAGCTGAGCCCGAGGACAGGAGCACCTCCAGGGAAGTAGCAAGAAGTGTGGAGCACTATCCAAAAACAGGGTAGGCTGCCCAGAGACCCTCGCTCTTACCTGAGCGGGGGGATAGTGGACAGACATGTGACTGAATAGTGAAGATGTTCTGGAAGATCAAGACATGCTGAGTATGTAATTTTCATATTTTCCAAGAATCAGTCTTCACCATTCAGACCCACTTATGGGTCTGCATACCAAGTTTTCCCCGAAACAGGAGAGGAGTCAGCTCACCCAGAGTGAAAACAATTATCCTTCAGCCCTCTGGTGAGTGACATCCACTGGAGGACAGGGACTCCTCACAGGTCTGGTGGGACCTGAGATTGGTCAGAGACAGGAGGAGGCTCCCATGGACTGGGAGCAGGAGGGCGCCCCAACTCATGCCTGACCCTACTGGAGAAAAAGTGAGTCTCCTGAAAACGCGAGTTGAGCACCCTACTCCAGGCCAGGGGTGCCAACCAGGAGAGGCAAAGTCATGTCATCCACCAAATGCATACTGCTGTTAGTACCTGCCTGGAAGCTACCTTGCTTGACATAACATACCCTTGCTTGGTGCCTTGCCAGCTCCATGCCCTGGGCAGAAAGGCAAATGGCCTGCTTTGTTGACTTGCAGTCCAGCATGGATGCTAACAGCTGACTCAGCATCACCTACAGGTGCTGCCATAATCTGCCTGATGTGCAGAAATGCACATCGCAGTGCATGCTGCCATAGAAACTCTCCTGCTCAAGCATCGAACTTCACAGAGTTGGTCTCAGAAGGCAGTAGTGCACTGGGCGCCAAGCCCTTAGGGGGTCTAAAGCACCAGAATTCCTGAGGTGGGGTAAGGGAGAATGCCTGGAGATCCCACAGGAGTACAATTATCTGCACTGGACATCCCTATGGGGTTGGACTGGAGAAAGGGTAAAGGGATGGAATCAGACAGAAACATGAAGGGATCACAGAAGCATCATTGCTGAAATCCCCCAAGAATGACAGAGCCAGGATAACAGTATTGCAACCTACAAATGTATGGCTATTCAGCTGCTGCATCATCTCTGTCAGGAACCACTGGTACTGGGAATACTCAGCATCAGAGTGGAAGTGAACTGAAAAATCCTCTTCCCCAGAGAAGGAAGTAGGAGAGAAGGAGATGGATCCAGGCAATGGGGGAGCAGGGCCCTCAGGCCTGAAAAGAGCCTGTCCTGCCTTGAGGTAGTACTGATGGAACATATCAGCCATTGACCTGAACTGATCCCAGGTTAAGAGCCCCAGGGCAAACAAATGGATTGCACATTACACCAAAACAGTATTGCTAACACAACACAAATACTATTAGTGAAGTTTTATTCACTCATGCTTGTACCCCAAAAGGGACACCATATGTAAGGCAGTATTTAAACAGTGTCAGCATATAGTCAGCAGCTAAGTTTATGATTACAGAAAGCAAAAATCTCATACCAATGTAGCAAAAATATTGCAAATGAGAAACAAAGTGCAATGCAGTACAGAACTAACATACCAGTCACTAAATATCAATTGCTGACTGTATGCTGACACTACTTTAAACACTGCCTCACATATGGTGACCCTTTTGGGCCAGAAGTATGAGTGAATAAAACTGCACTAATGGTATTTATATTGTGTTAGCAATCCTTTTTTGGTGTACTGTGTGCAATCTATTTGTTTCTGCTGCAGTCATTGAGTTAGCCACCCAGGATTTGCACCCCTTCTTACCCTGAAGCGCACCTAATCCTTCTGTTATTAGTGCAAGGGTACCAGGGAAACTGAAATAAGTGGGAGTACGGGGGAGCCGAGGAGGAAGAGAAGGTTCATGGATAACCAGGCCAGGTCATCTGCCAAGGCTATGAGAATGCTCAGGGGACCTCCCCAGGGGGAGGGGTTGACAAACCTGCCCATATGTGACCTGTATATGACCAACCACAATCAGTGAACTGGCCAAGATGGTGCCCTTGGGGGGAACCCCCAGGTGAGGAGAGCAGAACAGTACAGGTCCCACAGAGTTACCCCGGTCCCCACTGGTGAAAGGACCAGCCAGTTAGGGGGAGAAGTGAGGCACCAGGCTAGCACTGGGGCCCCCACCAGAGCTACCACCAGCACAAGACAAAGAGTCAGCTGCGGGTCTAGCACCACGCCCCAAGCCCTCACCAGAGTGGACACTGCCCCTCTGGGCCAAGCACAACATTCAAGCTAGGAGCACCCCCAGAGTCGGCCCCAGATGTGGCACCGCCAATGGCACCAGAATCAGACCTAGTGCTGCAAATCACAGTGAGACAAGGTTTGGCACTGGGAACGGCATTGGAGCCCAAAGTGGCAACATGAATGGTACCGGAAGAGGACCCAGTACTGTTCCCAGAGCCAGTCCTGGGTCAACCACAGAGGACACTTCAGGCCTGGAGATGGGCTCAGAACCAGGCCCAGAAAGGCCTCCATCCTCACCAGCTCCATCCCCAGACCCAAGATCGGAGTCATCGTCCTCCCTTAGGACACCAGGACACTTGGGGAACAGATCACAATTACGTCTGGGTCCAAGACAGGGCTGGCTCTGGAACCCTTCCCTCTTCGAGTACTGTGAGCAGTGCCTGAAGACAGCCTAGTCTTATGTCCAGCACCGTCCTGTTCACCGGTACTTCCCTTAGTACCAGGAGCTGGGGCAGCACCAGGCTGCAGCAAAGAGGTGCTCACTGGTATACAATGAGTGTAGAACTCTTGGCCTCACCACTGGGATCCATCCACTACCTTGAAGGGCCAACGGACTGGTGGGGGTGCTTAGCTGGTCCCCTGGAGGGAGATGGCTGTCCACCTGGCCCCTCCAGGGCCACAACATCTTGGTAAGGTGAGCACGGGGAGTGCCCTGGACTTCTGCAGTATCAGAAGTACTGGGAATGGGTTCAGGGAAGAACCCAGGGACCTAAACTTGGTGTCCCTGGTGTGACATCTGCCTCCAAAGGTGGGCAGATCATGGCCCTGCTTCACTGCATGTGTCTTGAGGGTGCAGTAGTCCATGGAGAAGAAAGCGTCACACCTTTTCCTATTGTGGTTGGCACCAACGCAGGCCAGCAGTCATCATGTTTGTCCTGGATGGCAATGTGACTGCCCCCCCCCCCCACAGGAGCACAGAAGCCTGGGGGGCCACCGTCATTGTTGTTGTTCTTTTCCTTTTTGGCCTTCTTGCAATCCTCAGGACCTGATATGATGACTGGGGGGACAAATAATGAAAATCAGTCAGAAAAGAGTTCAGTGCTGAACTAGAGCAGTAGAACAAAAACACCACCAGAAAACATGGTGCTGAGGAAAGAACACCATCAAATTAAAGCAGTGATGAACTGAGGAAGTTGTGACACAGTTTTGACAACTGAGGCTCCCATGGTACACACTCGATGGTTGGGAAAAAACAGAACTCAGGAAGGGAAGGGGCTAGTGTTGGTTAATGGCCAACCCACGAGCATGACGTTGCTACGTCTGCCTTGGTGGTGGCACTATCACTGATGTCGGTCCCCTCCTAGGTTGCAAAATACTTTGATACCAGTCACCTTGGGCTTAGACCCATAAGTGGGGGTGAATGGTGAAGACTGATTCTGGAAAGATCAGTTTCAGTCTTTCCCTCGGTGCTGTATCAGAATCTAAAGATACAAGCTGCTGCTAAGGAAATACTGGGCAATGCTAGCACTCTGCAGTTGTAGCATAACTTAAAGTGTTATAATAGACATACTTAGAACAGGGCTGTAATTAGCAAGTAGAGAAGTATGTGGCTGTTTTTTCCACAGGATTATTTATTTACACTGTTTTTCTAAAGACGGGCAGGTATTTGATTTTGTATTCTTGTCCCCCCCCCCAAAAAAGGCAACAACATAACTGTCCTTCACAGTACAACTTCTGCTAAGTGACGTTGTGCTCTGCTATTAGGTACTGTACTTTAGAAGAAGCAAAAACCTCTTTTTCAGTGTTAGTTTGGGCTCTGTTTAAAAGTCCTCTGTAAAAGACTAGAACTTTACACCAGATATGAACAACCACTTCAAATGTTATCATCACATTTGCTGGCATTTTCTCAAGATAAATCTGGAACTTGAGTCTGGTCATCAGGGAATAATCATGGTGTCATTTCCATCTGGTGATAAATGTCATACAAGGCCATCCCACAGATACTACTCACCACAGACATCATATAACAAACTGGCCAGAATGTAGATTTACATAGCACAGCACTAGCTGGGCTGAAGCTGCTGTCTATCCACACACATCTTATTACTGTATGAGACTCCATGACCACTGTAACAGGCTGGTGAATCAACAGGCAAACTCCCAGAATAGCAATACGGCTACTTCTAAACTCACGAAGACACCATGAACCCACTGTCTAACCATTCTGTTATACGATCTCCATACTCCAGACATCTGAACACATTATTAGTGCCCTGGCTTTCAGATTCAGTCATTTACACACTGGCAAAAACTGAAACAAATGTTTAACTTTGAAGTCACCACTTAGTTATTTTTAAATTAACGGTCATATATGGTCACTTGAACGGTACAATAACAGCAGCAGGTGACACAGAATATAGTAGTAGGAACCCACCTGGCATTCTTCATTGCCTCACTATCTGCGTAACTTTATGCTACCTTTCCAGCACCGTTTCTGTTTTACTCATGGAGATTAGTGGCGATGCCAAGAGCTATGATTTGAGTTCTACTTTTTATGCTGAATCATTGCACAAATACAGTCAGACTAAGGAACACTTCACAGGTAAATCCATGTGGGACCCATCAGCAGACATTCTATATGAATCAAGATTCATATAATTATGTGCAATACATAATATTGAAAAACAACATCAGAAAACAAATTGAAAATGTTATGTCCATCCCAACTGTTACAACTTATTTTCAATAATGCAGCAATCAACGAAGGAAACTACTACTTTTACAAAAAAAAACTTGGGAATAATACCCCAAATACAACAACACAAGTATAATCAACAATTGATATGGCTGGTCAAATGCATTTCATCACAGAACCATAACTAGCATTTGAGCAATAAAAATGACAGTTTAACAAAATTATATATAATGATATAACTGTTATTCTTACTGTTATTTCCCAGTTTGAGGGGCAGGTGATACTGTACATGTTTACTGGTTGCTTCTATTGTACTGTTTGCAGCATGCCTAAGATTATTTGAATGTCTCAGTTACTGACTGTGCCTTGGTAGACATACAGTAGGCCTTATGAAGTATAACGTTTTGCACATGTAATGAGGACAAATGTGAGGAAAATAATATTGCAATCCTTCGGCCAGAGAGCTTGAGAATTTACATAGTTGCTCAGCTGCTGCTGGTCATCGGCAAATGATAGTTTTATTCTAGTTAAGCCCGCTGCTGACATCTAGGTGACCGACGCTGTGAGGTGGACATGGGCACCCAAGGCCTGGGCTGGTGGAGCCCAAACACGCTGCACAGCCAACGGTCTGAGTCTCTTGACCAATGCCAGGTACCCGAGTACTGCCCCGCCAGGCACCCAAGTGATAATCCTTTAGCCTCAGCGATGTGCAGTCAGCATCTGCTTATTTATTTTTGTTCCCGGTTCGATAAAAATGGTCTACCGTATCCTTCATTTCTGAAGTAATATCCACACAATAAATTAAACTGACACATTAAACTGTAAATTAGGTCCTTCTACAGTATTATTATGATAAAATAGCTTTAGAATTCAAGTGGGGAATAACAATTTCTAATATCCGTAAGGGAAAGGATGGATATTTGGGACTCCTAAAACAGAACTGAGTATGACTGACACCGAGCGAGAAACGGTAAAGTTGCAAATGCCTACCATGTGACAAAGCAGGATATACAAGATTCTAAAAAACCTCAACTTCTGAAAATGTTGTGGTTTAAGACAATGCAAAATAAACAGAAGCTGACAGTCAAGGGTTTAATAGCAAATACTATGCAAATATGGAGTATAAATGTGTTTTAAGCACAAAACCTTAGCTTTATTGATCTCTGTGTGTTAAGGCAGCAGATCTTGGAGGTAGAAACTGAGAACAAACTTATTTTTCTCTAATACTCAAAGTCAGGCCAAGCTTTATTTAACAGTTTTTAAAAATAAATGAAATCAAAGATCTCGCTGTTCACTATTTAAAAACTAGTAGGGACTGTTTCTATCTCCCCCTCTGTAATACTGCATTGCAATCTGTGATACAGTCCTTTTGGAACACCTCAAGGCTACTGTAGGGCATTCTTGGCCTTAGTATTATAACAGCCTCAATTGTAAGTTTTAAATATCACTGGTAGATAAGATTATCTATTGTTTCCTTTTGACTGTTAACACGTATTAGTAATAAAATGTAAAATAAATACTACTTCAAAAGGAAAACTGCATGTGCAACTTTGTTGCTAGTATAATGTTTTACAAAACTATTGTAAATTCTCATGATGCCCACAGGGTTTCAAAATTTGCTTTAACCAGACTGCAAGTGTGAATGTTATGACCAGCTGATTCAGTGCGGCTGAAACTTAATGTACCACTAGTGCTTTTAACCTATTGCTGCCTGTTTCCTGATACCTTACAACTAAAACTTTCTGATGATATAATGTAAGTCACTAGCCTTTAATCTGAGCCCCTAGCCCTTTATAAAAAAAAATCTAAAAGAAAGATTAATAAATAAATAGTAGTATAATCCATTTTCCGTATACAGTGGGGTGAGATTTGCCACTTTTCGGCAGGAGAAAATTTCCGATGTAACTAAAATGACAACTTGCGGCTTTGCATAGAATATTGCATCTTGGAGACTGTTCAGTAACACAATGCTCAGTTAAATATTTTCATTTAATAAAAAACACTTTGTTACAACTATATTGTACCTTTGAAGTATGACAAAATAAAACAAAATACTTTTTTATGTTGCCTTTGCTCTTTGGAGATCAATTGTAAAAGGTACTTTTAGTTGTTTTATGGTTGTGGTGCATCTGAAACAAAAAACGTATTACAAAAATTTTGAAATGTAGCCCCATGTTGTACTGCTGTTACTGCTCTCTTGTCCCACAGTGCTCAGAGCCATAATATTCCATAAGAATCAGCATGATGTCATTTTAGTCACAGCACATTTCCTCCTGCTAGAAAACTGATATGCTGATCCCTTGGCATATAAAGTTAAAGGGACACTGTCACCCCCCTTGGGCCTTTTATGATTGCTCACATTCTATAGAGATTTCTGATGTATCTAGTGGTTTGATTCAGATTCCTTTTTTCTTTTTAAAAATGAAAAACATGCTGCCCACCATACTGGTGTCACAACACAGAAACGTGTTTGTTTACAGTCCTTGATCAACTCTCACTGCATCCTTCCCAGACTTGGGAACACCCCAATACAATCTAGCTATGATGCAGTGGGAGGAGAGGAGACTGCTGCATCATGGGAGGATGCACTGTTTGAGGGTGTTCCTAATGTTCAGGAAGTACGTATGCATTTCAGTTCTTCTAAGAAAGAAAGTAGATAAAATAACCAGCAAGATCAAAGAATTTCAGAGGAAGTAAGCAATCATAAAATGTGGGTTCGCAACTAGAAATTATGTGATGTAAAAAAACGCTGACAGTGTCCCTTTAATTTATTGCCAGTACTTGCTATCAGTAAAATTAATAATAAAAAAAATATTTAAATTTCTAATAATCTTTAAGTGAACTGCTATACGTCAAAACATTTTATAATTGCAATTACTGTTTTCCTTTTCATGTGCATGTTTAAAGTAACACACTTTCTTCAGATTTTGCAACTGAAATCATATTCATTTTTTTCAGCTGGCAACATTTTTAAGCATTTGTGACTGAATCAGATTAGTATTCTAATTAAGGAGACCCTGATGCTGTTACAACAACTTTGAAAAAATGCAATATTTCGACATGATTCAGCTTACATATATTATGTTTTCTGTAATTCTCCCCCTTACTTCTTTATTATAAAGGACATTTGAATGTAAACAGGATTGCTGCCCAGTCTGTTCTGGCTGCTTGCCTACATCTGACATCACAGTTCTGTTTATGACATCAGAATCAGTTGCTGTGGAGATAATTATGACGCCATAAACAGGAGATTATGATGTCAGGTGTAGGCAAGCAGAAAAGAGCAAATAAAGTATAAGGGACAGTAATCCTCTTTCATATAGCTGTCCTCAGAAATAAAAAAAAGGGAAAGGATTACAGAAAATATATGAAATATAAACTGAATTCTGTCTAAATTGCACTTTTTTCCCCAAGTTTTTCTAATGATGTCAGGGGCTGTTTAAAGAGTCGAGTTGTCAGTTTTCGATTTCAAGTGCTGTTTTTTTTTTTTTTTGTGAAAAGGGGACACTGTAACTGCAATGTACTACAGCACAGACAATGACGGCTGTCATTTGGACGACAAATTATGAGAGTTCAAATCCTGTGTTCATACTGATGGCATAGCGAAGCTTCTCCCGCAGGATGCTCTTCTTGCTGTAGTTGGGGAGTTTGAGTAGATTAAAGCAAGTGGAAGACGTGGGGAGACGGCCACCTGGTTCTTTTATGCGAATCGTGAAGAATCCCCGTAGCACACTGCCGAGAGTGTCCCCAGTGTCCTAACAAGACAGACAGTGATTTAGTCTACTTATTTAAAAATGGTTTAAACAGGAGCTGCGTGCAAATGGTTAACCTTTTTATGCATATTTACGCAATATAATTGCATTTTAAGGTAAAATTAACAAAAAGTATAGAAATGTTGAATACACTGTTGAAAAAGAAATTAAAGAGCTTCAGGACAAAATAAATAAATTAGGTCCTCAAGCTGATATCGGTGAAGAACATAAATAAATGTAGTTGACAAAAATGAAGTCTTCATTAAAAAAGTAGAACAAGATGTATTAAAAGTAAAGAATAAACTTTATTTATATGGAGATAAAACTGGAAGACTATTGGCACATGAGTAAAGAAAACAAAAAGACTCTAATAATGTAACTTCTATCAAAAGGG
Source organism: Neoceratodus forsteri (assembly GCA_016271365.2). Lineage (NCBI taxonomy): Eukaryota > Metazoa > Chordata > Ceratodontiformes > Ceratodontidae > Neoceratodus > Neoceratodus forsteri. The sequence continues at coordinate 183,776,549 of JADMNL010000027.1, forward strand.
ATGGCGGAATCAATTCATACAGATAAGGACATTTTCAAAGAATTCACCCTTCTCTTCCTTCCCTATATTTCTAAAGAATTTATACTAGGTGGGATTAGAGAAAAATACAGGTTACTCACCTGTAACAGGAGTTCTAGGAATGGTATATGTTGTTCATCCACACTCATTGGCAGGTATCCTTGCCGCTTTAAATCTTGCCGGAAGGTCTTCAAGCTTGCTCCTCCCACCTACCCGGGTGGTATAACTCTCGGCTCCGCCCCATGACGCCAGATCTGGCCCGCTGGAAGCTCAGGTTGTGCGTCGGCAGAGAGTCGGGTGAGTCGTGTGATGAACAATATATACCATTCCTAGAACTCCTGTTACAGGTGAGTAACCTGTATTTCTAGGGACATGGATATGTTGTTCATCCACACTCATTGGCAGACTCCTAGCAGTTCTCTGGGAGGAGGGAGGCAAGACATCACCCCCAATACTTACTTGGGAAAGAGAGACTGGAGAACCGAGGCCCCAAAACCAGCATCCCGGCGTGACTCAAGGGTCGATGTGGTAATGGGTAATGAAGGTGTTTGCTGACTTCCAGGTAGCAGCCCTGCAGATTTCCTGGATAGGGATGTCCCTGGAAGCAGCCACTCGTAGCAGTATGGCGGGTAGAATGAGCTCTTATCCCTCTGGGAGGCTCCATGCCCGCCAACTTATAGCAGAGATCTATGCAGGAAGTGACCCACCTGCTTATCGTCCGCTTGGCTGCAGGTCTGCCAGATGCGGCTTCAGCGTGAGGTGACAAACAAGCTGGCTAACCTCTCCCAATTTCAGCCAGGCGCTCTTTGTAATAGGTAAGCGCTTCTAGGGTCCAAAGTATGGAGCCTATATTCGGCCTCCGAGGTGTGATTGGGGTAGAACACCGCAGAGTCAACACCTGGTTAAGGTGAAACTCCGACACCACCTTCGGAAGGAATTTCGGTGGGGCGCAGGACAACCTTGTCCCTGTGGAAGACCAGGTAAGGAGACTCGGGAAAGTGCCTGGAGCTCTCCCATCCTTCTGGCTGACGTGATAGCCACCAAGAAGGCAGTCTTCCACGACAGGTGAGAGAGAGCACACCTGTGCATAGGTTCGAATGGCTTGCCCATGAGCTTTGCCAGTACCAGCAGTAGATCCCACGGAGGTGGGGGTTCCCGACTGGAGGGAAATGTGAAAGGCCTTGAAAAAGCGCCAGACCACCTTCTCCTCCTGCGCCACTGACTGCTTCCCGCCCGTGTCTGCAAGCAGAGATGGCTGCCAGGGTGCACCCTTAGGGTCGCCGACCTAAGCCCTTGATTAGAAAGGGACCATAAATAGTCCAAGATGCTTGCCAAGGAACAGGAGGAAGGGTCCAAGCCCTTGTTCTGACAACCAAATGGAAAACCTTTTCCATTTGAAGGCATAGCATTTTCTGGTCGACTCACGGGACGCCTCAACTACATTGAGGACCTCGCCGGAAAGACCCAAGGCCTGGAACTCTAGCCGCCAGGAACCAGGCCGTCAGGTGCAGGGATTGAAGGTCCGGATGGAACACCTTCCCTGATTGACTGAGAGCAGGTCCGGGCGAGCTGGAAGCTGCCGCGGAGTCCTGGAGCTGAGACTGAGGAGATCTGGGTACCAGAACTGGCGAGGCCAGTCTGGGGCTATCAGAATCACCTGCGCCTTGTCCCTCCTCGCCTTGAGAAGCACCTTGTGGATCAAGGGAAATGGGGGAAAGGCGTAAAAGAGGCCCGGGGTCCACTGCCTCGAGAAGGCATCCCCCTGCAGCGAGCCCTGCTGAGGGGGGCGGGCATGGAACAGTCTCAGCTTCGCGTTCTCCCTGGAGGCGAACAGGTCCACCTGAAGTGTGCCCCAATGGGAGAACAGATGCTGTACTACCTCCGGCAGGAGAGACCACTCGTGGGATGCAGCCCCTATCCGGCTCAGGGCATCGGCCAGGGTGTTGGAGGCTCCTGCCACATGAATGGCTAGGAGATCCGCCTCCAGGCTGTGCACGAGTGACCAAATGCGGAGAGCTTCCTTGCATAGAAGCATGGAGCGCGTCCCGCCCTGGCGGTTTAGATAGAACATGGTCGTGGTATTGTCCATCTGGACTCGGACCACTTGACCCCGGAGGAACGGAGCAAAGGCGGTGAGAGCTAGGCGGACCGCTCGGAGCTCCAGCAGGTTGATGTGGCATCGGGACTCCCGCGGGGACCAGAGGCCATGAGCCCGTGTTCCCCAGATGGGCACCCCAACCCATCAGAGAGGCATCGGTCGATAGAGAGACTGTCGGCTCGGGCGGACGAACGGATGCCCTCCTGCAAATGATCTGGAACGGTCCACCACTGGAGAGCGTTCCACATCCCCTGTGTCACCGACACAAGCTGGTCCAAAGGATCGCAGCGTTGTGACCACTGGCTGCCCAGTCCCCATTGAAGGGGACGCATGTTCCAGCGGGCCCAACGGACCACGCTGGTGCAGGCCGCCATTGAGACCCAGGAGGCGCAGGAAGTCCTGGGTAGCGCAATTGCCCAACCAGAAATGATCGGGCAAAGGAGGAAAGAACCCGGCCCTGTCCGCTGGAGCCGCGCTGGCTCAAGAGAGTCGGAGCTGCGCCCGATGAATAGAATCACCTGCTTTGGCTCGAGTTCCGACTTGGCCTGCTTGGATAAGGAGGCCCAGTTGAGAGCACACCTGAGGGCCAGATCTCTGACCACTCCGCCTCCTTCCTGGAGGGAGCTGCTATCAGCCAGTCATCCAGGTAAGGGTACACCCGACCCCTCGGCGCCAAGAGGGAATGCTGTCACCACTGCCATGCATTTGGTGAAGACCCTGGGAGCTGGAGACAAGCCGAAGGGCATGGCTTGGAACTCGAAAAGGGATCCTTCTGCTCGGAAGCGAAGGAATCTCTGGTGAGACGGACGGATAGGGACGTGAAAAAACGCGTCCTGCAAGTCCAGAGAGCAGAACCACACGCTGCATTCCAAGGATGGTATTATCTGAGCCAGAGTGACCATCCTGAAGGTTCGAGACCTTAGGAACTTGTTTAGGTCGTGTAGGTCGAGAATGGGGCGCCAGCCCCCCGTCCGTTTCGGAACCAGGAAGTACCTGGACACAAACCCTGGGTCTGAAGGAGGGTCCGCCACCTCTCTTATCACCTCCTTCTGGAGGAGGAGAGCGATGTCAGCTCAACGAGCCGCCAGTGAGGCTGGGGACCCGAAGCCCCCCGAGGGGCGACGGCTCTGAAGGGTGGTGCCTGCTCGAATTCCAGAGGCAGGCCTCTTCCCACCACCTCCAAGACCCACCTGTCCGTGGTAACAGCGGACCAGGCGGAACGGAAGTGCCGGAGCCGTCCCCCCACGGGGGGACCCAGGGGTAAGGTGACGGGAATGGGGGCGACACCCCTCAGCCCGTCACTGGGCAGGCTTGGAGGAGGGACCGGCCGAGGGACCTCCTGGGCCTTTTCCTCCCTGCCTCCTGTTAGAGGAAGCCGGCGGCTTGGGTTTGGGATGCCAAGGCCGAGCCTGCTGGCCCTGACGTTGCTGGGCCGGGCACGCCGGGGGCACAGAAGGACGAAAGGGCTTAGGCTGTGGTTTGCGGCCTTTGTCCTTCTGAGCGGAAGAGACCGAGTCCAAGGTAGCATTGGACTTCTCGATCCTCTGCAGGTGATCTTCCACCCCAGGGCCGAAGGGGTCAGTCCCCAAAAAGGGAACATCCGCCAACTTGTGCTGGGTATCCGAAGTAAAGGTGGATATCCTCAGCCAAGCCCGCCGACGCATAGCCACTGCGGCCGCCACCGATCTGGCACATGAGTCCCCTATATCCAAAGCAGTCTGGAGCTGTTGTTTGCCACTGCCCTGCCCTGGTCCCGCACCTACTTAACCGTAGTCTGCAGATCGGGGGAAGATGAGGGATGACCTCATCCAGGAGCCCAACAGGGCATGAGAAAAATGTGCCATGAGGACGGGCCGAACTGGCCTGACGAAGGCCGAGAGGACGCAGTGTAGACTTTCGCCCGACATAGTCCAATTCTTGGACCCCTTGTCAGGAGGTTTGTCCACATCCCTGGCGCCACCGGGCGCCGCCGGAAAACGCTGTCGGTAACCAACCCCTCAGCAGAGGGTGTTCTGAAAACCGGACAAGGAACCGTAGGGACCGATACTTCCTGGCCATCCTGGCAAGGCGCAGGGCAGGAAGCAGGGCGCTGCAAAGCTCCAGTGCCGACCCACTATGGCCTCGCCACCGAAAGACCTCCGTCGAGAATCCCCGGTCCAGAATCTCCGTGAGGGGATACCTGGCCCGCTTGGAACGGGTTCGAGCTCCATCCCGTGGACTCCGAGATGAGCCGAAGCAGTCCTAGGAAGGACGACAGGCTATCGCCCATTGACTGACCTCCTGAAGACCCAAGTCCAGCCGCTTGGAGAAAAGGAGGAATCATCTTCGACTCAGAAGAGTCCTCAAGAGCTGCTCTGGCCTGAGCCACCCTTCACCTGCCGAGGTCGGTCGGGAGTGAGGGTAACTGACAGCCATGGGTAGACCCAGCCGATCGAGAATCCTTGGTCGGAGCCCCACTGGTGGCTGTGGAGGCGGAGGTTCCACCGAATCGGTGGAGCAGCTGGTTTTGGCCGAACAACCGCCTGGGTATAGGCTCTCGGATAAGTCGAGGGGTTGTGTCGGCCGCCCGTGACAGTTACTTAATGGCCGGGAAGGCGACGGGTCGGCTTACTCCCCGCCAGGAGGAGTTGTTGCAACATAAGGTCTCTCGCACTGGCGGCTACTTACGCCAAGCCTCCCTCGCCCGAGGAGGAGGACGAAGACGAAGCGGGCGACGCCGCCTACCGCGGTGCCGAGACCGAGACCGCCTATGACGGTGGGATCGGCTGGACCGCGAAGAGGTCCGAGACCGAGACCTAGAGTCCCGGAATTTCCGAGGTCGGTGCGGGGAGGTGTCGGCCGGAACCGGCACTCCCTTCGGCTCGGATGGTCCATCCGAGGGCTCCAGAACCGGAGGCACAGGCAAGCCCACGGATCCTCAGCTCCCCGGGGAACCGGGAGAGGGGAATCTCGCTGCTAAAGGCGATAGCCCGTCCAACGGGTCGAAAATCTCGACTTGGCCGGTGGAGTCTCGTCAACTGACCTGACGGGGACACCGTGAGGCCAGTGGTCAAGCCGAAGCGGTCGACCGGTCGACGCTCGACGACTGGGAGAGGGACCTTCTCCGCCCCAAGAGCGTCGACGGAGGGACTTACCCCTGTCCTTCTTTTTGGACCGAGAATAAGGTCCAGCAGACGAAGGCCCTTCTCCCTTAGTGGAGAGGGACAGACAAAGCTCCTTAAAAGAAGCCGTGTAGGAAGAACCCAGAGAGAGCGGGATAAATGCCGCGGCCGAGGAAGATACGGCCCGCGCCGCCTCCTCTTCGAGGGCGATCATCCGCTTGAGCTGATCCGCCGAGCCCGCCGCCGCGGACACCGCCAACCGGGCCTCCTTGGACTTCACCGGAGGGAAACGCCTCTCGGGACGGCCCAGTTGCAATCGGGCAGCATGGTCTTCGAGGACGTAGGCCGAGAAAGATGAGCACAGGTCGCAAGCCTGCGGGTCGTGCTCAAGGCCTAAGCAGTAGACACGCGGAGTGTGGATCCTCCGACATCTTCTTCTGCCCGCATGGGCATCTCCGAAACTGGAGTCGATTTGTCCATCGCAGTCATGAGGATCAAGACCGAAGTCTTTTCGCAAAATTTATTTTAACCGCAGAACGGAGAAATAGGAACTAGTCTCAAACGCAGAGCGTTAAGGAGGGAACCTGAGCTTCCAAATGGTAAGGAAGATCTGGCGTCATGGGGCGGAGCCGAGAGTTATACCACCCGGGTGAGTGGGAGGAGCAAGCTTGAAGACCTTCCGGCAAGATTTAAAGCGGCAAGGATACCTGCCAATGAGTGTGGATGAACAACATATCCATGTCCCTAGAAATAGTATTTCTTATTTGGAAGGATCATGTGTATCCACTGTGACTATTAAACAGGATAAATTTACTAAAGAAGTTCGGTCTGCAATTAGCTCCATGAAGAAAAATTCTAGCTCTGTACCTGATGGCTTCACTGCTGAGTTTTTTTTATTTCTTTTAAGCATAAAATGTTGCCTTGGTGGATGGAGGTTTTAGAGGATATGACACTGAAAACTGAATCCCACCTTCATTATTAGACTCTATAGTGGTACTACTGCTGAAAAAAAAAGATAAAGATAAAATAAAAATAGAAAACGACAGACGGTTATCCCTATTAAATTGAGATTATAAAATCATAGTGAGACTTATTGTTAATTGATTACAAGACCAAACTGCCTCTATTATTCATCAGGAAAAGAGAGTTTCATCAACAGTAGATCACTTTCGGGGCCGGCCTGGTGGCGCTGAGGGTTGAGTCGTTGGACACCACACCTTGCACCACGCCAGTGACCCGGGTTTGGGTACGGACTCGGGTCGTCGGGGGCCAGCAGGGGAAAGGAGGATTGAGCGTCCCCAACGGATGCCTCTTCCTTCGGGTGGGTTACCAGGGTGCTTGCACGCATCTAACATCCCTGGGGGGCCAGTGAGCACCGCCTCTCAGGGCACTGGCGGCTTCAGAAGGGCTGGAGTTGGGGGAGGGGAGGACGTTGTCAGGCACTTGGCAGGTGTGCGTCAGCACGCACTTGTCCAAGCCGACGTCCGCAGGGGAGGTGGGACGGGAAGCACAGAAAAACGGAAACCAACCTCGGCGGTCCTAGATGACGGCTGCTCCAGCTGCCCAGTCCAGGAAACATGGGCAGACCCCGCTGTGCCAGGGTGCTCCACGAAAGATGGGAGGAAAGGTAGGAGTCACCCATGGGCACTCTAGGGGCAGACTCAGTGTCGGGGTGGGTAGCATGAGCGAGCCCAAAGGAGTGGAACGATGGGGCAACAGGAGGGGATAAAAAGATAGTAAAAACAAACAAAAAAAAAACAGAAGATCACTTTTCAAGGGTGTGAAGTTAGTTCAGATAGTCATATCCTCTGTGGATCAAACCAATGAAGAAACAGGTATGGTTACATTAGACGCCACCATGGTTTTTGACTTAGTCTGCTGGAAATATATGTTTTGTTGTTTAGATAAGTGGGGTGTTCACACTAAATTAGTGCAATACATTCAACTACTGTACAAGGGCACTAAAGCAAGATTTGCAAAAAATCAGTTAGTGGGCTCAACACATTGACCAATGGAGTTAGACAACACTGCCACCAGTTCCCACACCTATTTATTCTTTGTGTATATTTTTTATTAAATAGAATAAGGATCAATGAATCTGTAGATGGCAATAAGATAGGAGATATTTAATTTAAGTTGCACATCTATGCCGACGACATTCTGATTATTAAAATCACAAATATCATGGCCTGCATTTCTTTGGGAAACTGTTACTTTCTCATCTTTGCAGGGTATGAATTAAATAAAACAAAATAATTCATGTAACTTTTAAAATCCTTATCACTGGAGACACTGCAGATTCTGCACTCGGTGCTTGCTGAACACAGAAATAAATATTTTGGAATTTGTCTCTTCAAAGACTTTAAAGTTACATTTTTTTTATAACATTAATACATTGGGGAAAATCTCGCATTATCACTATGGGATAGAACAGAGACCCTGAAGATGATGGTCATGCCACACTTGATGTTTTTATTTCAATCTCTTTAGGGTGCAATTCCAACCCAATGGTTTGATGGCATTAAAAGGACAATGCATACGTTTTTGTGTTGCAGAGATTCATCAAAAATAGCTTAGAATAAATTGATAATTCACAGGAAGGAGGGTGGTCACTGTTGTCCAGATTCAATTAACTTATAATTTTTCTTGTAAAATTAAAACTGCATTAAACTGGTCCCTTAAAATACAAAACAACTGATAAAAGTGAACTCTAGAACTGTATTACTGAAAGGCTATAAGAGTTTGAGATGTACAAATATATAAAAATTCCGTAAGAAATTTTCAGTACTAAATAATATCATAAGAGCTATTGCAGAGGCATGTACATAGAATACAAAACTGAAGTGGATTCATTGACCATGCCTTTCCACAAAAAAACAGAAATTTGGAAAGAGTATGGTACTGGGATTACTAAACAATAGTCCAACTATCTGTACAAAGCCAATATAATTGATTGGATAGATTTGGTGGAAAATGAGAACTGCTTCCTTTGATCATTCTGTTAGTAAATATGAGATTAATAAATTGACAGTTATTGTATTCAACTTTAAAGTCTAAATTTCAGCAACTAAAAAAGAAATTTAAATGGATAGAAAAGGATGCCATGGATATTCATTCTAATAAGCCTTTTATTTGTTGAGACTTGAACCCAAAGGACAGCATAATTGCACACATTTATTTTAAATTAATTGTAAAAAAATTCAATAAAGAAGTCAGACTACTTTGCAAAAACCAAAGCAAAATGGAAAGAGGAAATCTTGGAGCAAATTTTGATTGACTTATGGACTAATTTGCATAAAAATGCAAATGAGTATTATAAGTACCCCACAAATAAGAACATACCATGTAAAATATTGGACAGTACTTATCTTATTCCATGAAATTTATTATATATGAAATTTAACCTAGCAAGACTATGTCTGTATGCCTCTAAAGAATCAGGTACTCTATTTCATTTGCTGTGGAAATGACCAACGATTTATCCTTGGTGGAATGTCACCCACAAAGAATTAGAACAACATTTTACAATCAAACTACCATTTCATATTAATTTTGTATGTGTAATGACTATTCCAAAGTATTCATGAAAGAACTTGAAAAAAGAATCTGTGCGTAAGGGGGCATGGCTATTAAAAGACGGATATTAAAAAATTGGGATTCTCCAAATCTATCAATGGATACCTATATTCAAATAGATTCAGTTACACTGGAGATGAATAGAGCATATCGGTAATGACAACTTATTTAATAGTAATTGGAGGGATATTCTAAAAAAAATTGCTTCCACTCCTTCATATATGAACCATGAGTTTATCCTCTCTTAAATGCTCAGGCCTGGATATTCAAAGGGGTTGCACCTGGCACAACAGAGCTGCGCTGGTGCAACCCCACATTGCACCCCAATGGGATACTGAAAAGGCTGCCCGAACAGCGCATCAACTCCCGATGTGTTAGGAGCAGTCTGTAATGGTATGCAGTGCAGATGCAGGTGGGCATTATGACATAAGCAGCACATCCCGATATTCAGCCCGAATGTGTGGCATATACTGGCGCAACCCCTGCACTGCGCAAGAGGAGCTCAAAGTTGAGCCCTTGCAGAGTAGAAACAATACCCAACTACCCAAAGGTGGGCTGCAGTACTGCATGGCGCAACACAGCAGCCCAGCTGTAGGTGGCCACCTGCTCAACCAGAACACCATCCACAGGCACACACTGAACTCGAACCCCCCCGCCCATAGCCACAATCGCAAATGTCTAAAAATTAATCCCTGGTAGTCTAGTGCCTCCCCCAGTCCCCAATAAATACAATACATGACCATCCCTGGTGGTCTAGTGGTTCCCCCTCCCACCCGAGTCCCCAATTCCCCAATATATGTAAATATGCCATCCCTGGTGGTCTAGAGGAACCCACCGCCTGTTGCCACGATCATGGTAAATGTAAATTAAAATATTCCCTGGTAGTCTAGTGGGTTCCCCTTCCCTCCTGAGTCCCCGATCGCGGTGGAAGTATTATAATCCATTCCCTGGTAGTCCAGTGGTACCTCTCCCTCCCTCCCTCCCGATGCCCTGATGGATATATAAAATATAGTCTCTCAGGGTCTAGTGGACCCCTCTTCCCGGTCCCCATCGTGGTCAATCGCCACACATACTCCTCGAGATCTGCACCTCTCACCTTCCACCCACACAGGACTGGGGCATCGGGGGTACCACTGACCAATAGGAATGGATTATAATACTTGGCACCGTGATCGGGACTCAGGCAGGGGGGTCCACTAGACCACCAGGGATGGGCATATTTACACATATCGGGACTCCGGTGAGGGGGACCAGTAGACCACCAGGATGGTCATGTATTGGGAATGGAGGGCCCACTAGACTACCAGGAATTTTTTTTACACACATATGCCATGCAATGTGTTATGAAAAGGGATGCACTGGGATCCCCATAGCACACGTAATACTGTGCAGGGTGCCAGGCACAAGTCACAGCTGCCCCATGCTAAGGCACGCAATGGGACTATAATGACAAGCAAATGGCCCCTACTTGTGCCTTGCATATATTATATTCATTTGCATGCCCCCTGCTGAATATCGCGGGTGATGCACTTGCGCTGGTGATTCTCCCCGTGCTCCCTATCTGTGGCTTGCGCTGCACAATATGTGCACTGACCCTGACATATTTAACGGTGCTGCGCCATGGTGCATCCCTGTTGAATATCACCTGGACCTGGCCCCAGTGCATCACAGTTGTGCTGCACCCAGGCTTGCGCCACTGCCTGGCGCAGTCTGACTATCTGGACCCCTATATCCAGCCTCAAACACATAGTATTAAGTTTGTTTTTTTTTTAACACAGTATAGGAAAGAGATTTAATTAAATGTATAATGAATTATTGATTCACATTTTTTATACAGAGTGCATGATAATAGGCAAGTGTGCTAATAATAAAAATGAGGGTTAAATTATGACTCGCTATAATGGTAATGTGGCTGCGAATCCTGTATAGGAAAATAGATTGCTGGACTCTGCAACATTCTGCATAATAACAGTATATTAAAAAAAAAAACTGAATCAAAATAATACATGAAAAAAGCTGGAAGATGAATGGAGCATAGGTTGGGTGGACTAGATGACCCTGGGCTTGGGACAGTTAAGTCCATCTGGAGGCAGAATCCTCAATTTGCTGACTGAAAGTTGATTCAACAGAGCTAACTATGTCTGCCAAGGCCAGCAAGGGCCACTGGAATCATCTTGCCCCCTTGTGCCTCCAGTTTGAACAATATTCTCTGAATGAGAGGAAATGCATACAATCCGTGGTCTCACTTCTCAAACCAGCACATAGTGCATACCCCCTGAGGTCTGGTGAAGATGCCCTACCATCTGTCCCTAAACTTAGTATGAGGATAGGTGAATCTTCTTTTGCATATGCAGCCCGAGGTTCTGGAACTCCATACCCTCTGCTGCTTGCCTCTGTCCCTCTGTGGTTTCATTTCATAGCAGGTATCGCGTATAACTTCTCAAAGTGGTAAGCTGCTCTTGCCCTTGAATCGCACTACTCTGACTGTATCACACTGTATAGCCAAGTTTATATTTATATCTTTGTATTACTATGACCTTTGCTTAACGTTATGTCATGTATCATTTTATGCCGTTCCTGATGTTTAATTTATCGTACTGCTATGTAATGTTTGTTGAACCTCTTTTTACTCATTGTATATTGTACTGCTCTGTTATCATTTTGTATAAATACTCCCAAGTTGTGCCTTAAAATAGGCATTTGATTGCCCAGTGCACTTACTTGATTAACAAAAACTAAACAAACAGAAACAGATTGTGCCACTGAAGTCTAAATGTATCCTGACAGAAAATGACAGTTCTTGGATTTCTGGAGCAGAATCGAGGCAGTTTGGTATTGGGGAAGAAGCAAAAAGGTCCACATCTGGAGTTCCATGCTTGTGGAACAGCTGTCTCATGATGTCTGCTGTTAGTGACCACTCATGAGGATCTGCTACTGGTCAACTGAGTTAATCTGCCAGAGTATTTTGGGCTCCTGGCAGGTAGATGGCTTGAAGCAGGATCCCCCACTCCAGGCACCATTCTTACATTCTCATTGCTTCCCTCCAGAGAGGATAGGAAAACATTTCTTCCTCTTTATTGACACAATGCATGTCTAATTTGTTGTCTGTCTGGAGGAGGACTTTTTTTGGCTGACCAAGTCTGATAGGACTTGAAGGCCATAGAGAACTGCACGCATCTCTAGCTTATTTATGTAGAGATGCATCTATGAAGTGTCTCAGACTCACTATGTCTGGAGTCCTTGACAGTGTGCTCCCCACCCTGCAAAGGAGTCCTAGCTTTCTGAGGTGTAGCATGTGAGTGAGCATGTTTCTACTTCCTACAAGCTTCTTAGCACAGTCTGAAAGACTGCGCTCCCCACTGCTTCTTGGTATAAAACATCGTGGTCAGGTTGTCAGTGTTGACATGGACAACTTGACCCTGAGCTAGGGAAGCAAGCTCTGTCAGAGGCCAGTTAACCATGGGGCGCCCCAGCAGGATGACGTGCAGGTGAGATTCACTGGGTGACCAACTGCCATGCACCCTGCTGTCTTGCACTCTGCACCCCCCAGCCTATGAAAGAGGTGCCAATCATCGACAGTACTGTGGGCTCCAGCTGGAGAAATGGATTTTCTTCTGAGAGGCTTAGAGATAGTAGCCACCAGTGAAGCATATCCATTATGATGCGAGTCACCTGAATGATGTGGTCCAGCTGGGAATGGGCCGGGTGGCAAAGGTCACACTGGAGGAGATGTAAGCAACATCTGACCAATTGCACGATGAAGTTAGTGGAGACCATGTACTCCAGGAATTGCAGGAAATCCCTGGCTGGCTGCTGTGATTGCCCAGTCTAAAACAATCAGGCAAAGAAAGAGAAGTACTGTATTGCATTCATCCTGAGTTCTGGTTTATACAGAGTCCAGTTCCATGCCTGTGATGACCTGCTCGAGAATCAACTCATATTTCATCCAAGTGGCAGAAGAACCCCATCTGTTGGAATGTCTGAACCACAATATTCTGCAACTGGTCCACCTCCTGCACAGAGTGCCCTGATATGAGCTAGTGATTAAGGAAGGGGAAGACCTTAACCCACTGTAACAAAAAAATATTCCCACACAGAGGCACTTGGTGAACACCCTCAGGGTGGACAACAAACCAAAGAGCACTTCATTGAACTAATACATGCTTCCATCTGCCTGGAACCAGAGAGAGAGTGCCTAATCAGTATATGGTAGTAAATGGCCCAGGGAAACGAACCATGTCCCCTGCTTCTGTAGAAGAAGAATTACCATTATATAGTGCTTTTCATACACACTGTATCCCAAAGCACTTAACAGGCAATGAGAGACTGGGACTGAAGTGACTTTTAAATATGTAGTAGAATATTATCTACATCAACACCCACACACAGTCTTGGACAATTGCCTGAACGGCTTTCCTGGAAAGGGGAATGTTGGCCAAGACACCAGGGGAAAATCCCCTACTCTTTCAAAAAGTGCCTTGGGTTCTTTTACTTCCAACTGGACACCCACCAGGCAGCATCTGAGATGGGCAGAAGGGACCTTGATTTACGTCTCATCCGAAGGATGGCACACCCTCACAGTACAGCATTCACCTAGTACTGCACTGAGCTGCCATCATTTCTGGCATTAGCCCGATCCCAGTGTGGGACTAGAACCCACGACCTTCTGGCCCAGAGGTAGGTGTGCTACTGAATAGGTCAAGCTGGCACTGTAAAGGAATGATCTGATTCAGCATGACCACACTGAAATTTTCTTTCTGATACATTAAGTGAAGATCTGTAGGTCCACGATGGGATGTAATCCCATCTGCCTTGGTACCAGACACCACTGGGACACAAACCCTTGCTGAGCTTGGTTTCTTCTAGGATACATTAAATTGCCTACAGACAGGAATTTTTAAACTTCCTCCTACAATTTGGCCTAACATGTCTGCAAGAGCACATTTTCAAGACCTGCATGGAATTAATATGGAGAAACAGTTTTTAATTCCAGGGCGGGACCTTCTATCTCTTCCAGAAGCCACATGTGCAAGGAAGCTGCAGATCACTGACGCTAAAAGTGAAGCAGATGACCCCCAATCAACAGCTTCGGCAAGGTCTGCAGTGGGGAAGGGGAGAATCAAGCCATCCTGCCCCTCACTTTTTAGATTTGCTGTGAAAGGCAGAGCCCTAGTCTGTGGAGTCACTGCCATTACCTTTATGGTAACTACGTCCAGATCCTTTATTACAGGATGTTCTGGGGGGCGATGTACTACTGCCTCTGCTTCTGCTGGGGCTGCTGCTACTGCTAAACAAAAGAAACCATGAAAGGAACAGTGGCCTGAACCATTCTTTTTTTTTTTTTAATTTACTTTACTTTTGTTCCTCTGACCTCAGCCAGCCCCCATCAACCTACCGCTTACCCCCAGCCCTGTCACTCGTCATTTCTGGGACTTACCATCCCACTGCACAGTGCCCCACAGACTGCTCCACTATGGTGGGTCCCCTGCCAATCCAGGGAAAGCTGGGTATGGGATGTTGCAACAGGCAGCCCAGTAGATGGTGCAGGGCCAGCTGGGAAACGTGGTGTCATCCTTCCGCACAGTTTCGGCATTTCCTTGCGTTTTTGTCGTCTCTCTCCACAGGTGTCTTGGCAGGCCATGGCTGACAAGGATGCACACAAACATATGTGTCGCAGCCCCAAGACACTCTTTCTCCCATGCCGTGTCTCTGTTTTCCGATTGCCACCTTTGGTCACCCGGGGGCATCGCAGCAGAGGCAGCAACCCATCCTCCCTTGGAGGAGGAAAGTGTCCTATAGGACGCTCAATCCTTCTCCCCCCGAATGACACAGGTCTGTTCCTGAACCTGGATCGCCAGCATGGCGGCAGGCAAGGTAGTAATACCTCAGTCCTCTGTGCCACCAGGCCGGGCAGCCCAAACCATTCTGTCTAGTGTTGGCCTTCTCAGAGGTCAGCAAGGCAATGAATGCCAGGTCATGTTATATTCCCTGATTTTTGTTGAGAAGCTCTTCAACCGAGGAGCAAAAGTTCCTTCTCCTGAAAGGGTAGGTCAAGCACCTTCTGTTGTATTTTGGGCAAGAAGGGAGGAAACCTGCAGCCATGCTTTATGGAATAAAGTCATTGCAGCAGCAACTGACCTGGAAACCCAGTTTGTCAGGTTCACTGCGACAAAGAGTTGGGGGTTGTGTACCTGGTATCCATGTTTTGTATGTTCCCCATGTCAAACATACACTCTTCTGGCAATAAAGATCCAAGATCTTTGGGCTGATCAAATAACTCATGGTAATACTGCGTCATAAAGGCTGCATGGCTCATCTTCTAAATCCCCAGTGTCACCACAGCACACCCTCAGCACCCAGTGAGTTTCACTTTCTTCAGTGCTTTATCTGGTGGTCAAGACAAGTTGTCCTGGGACTTGGCTTTCTGGAACACCACATTCACAACTAATGCCTCTGGACAGGGGCATTCCAGAAACACAGGATACCTCTGACAGCAATGCATATCAATGATCCTTGTATGGTGTTGGGTGGGTGGGGTGGACTGGCAAAAAGAGGATTTATTCCAAAACCCTGTCCATGATGGCTAGGCTGGTAGAAGGGCCCAGCCCATGGAGACTTTCATAACCTGCTGCGAATGTTGAGAACCACTGACATTCTGGTCAACAGAGACATTGGAGATACCTGGAATATGATATTTTATTAGGCCCCAAAATTTACTTGTGCTTCTCTAATAGGGTATCACCAAATCTGGAGGATGAGACTGCATGGTCCGTCATTAGAGTCCTGGTGCAGAGAACTCTGCCAGTTACCCTCAAAAGTCCAGAGATCCCCATGGGGGTAAACATACCCTATTAACTAAAGAGGGATAAACACTTACGGAAAGGACATGAATGGAAGGCCAGAGCTGGGACCAAGGTTCTGCACCCTCTGCCAGCTAGGCAGGCAATAGTGTTACCTTAATTTGTGGACAGGGAGGGCTGAAAAGTCCTGAAGTAATACAGCATCCACAGAAGGGTAGCTGTAGACACTGGACACGTAATGATACAAAGAAATCATGAGAACCTGGGGATGCGTTACTTGAGGATCCTTCAGGGGTGAAAACTGTCAGCCAAAAAACTGGGGGTGACATTTAGGTAGAAGAGAGAGAGAGAGTAAAGTTGTGTGGGTTTCATGACAATCGTCGACATTGCAAATCTAAGCACTTCATCCTCTTTTACTTCTCTGAGTGCCAGTGTCGACATCTGGTGCGAGACCATGATTGAGAGTGACTACACTTCATGCATGGAGTCAAAGGGACTGGTTTTGGGTTGGCTGGAGTTGAGTTAGCCAAAGTCTGACCAGTAGAAGTTGATTCAGCCGGAGTCGGGCATTCCCTAAGGAGGTGACTTGACCACCAACTGACCTGGTCGACGTTTTGAGCACCTCAAGCGTTTGTTGTTTTACTGACAATATGTTGTTGGATGCTAATGAAGAGTTGTCTGGTGGAGTGGCACTCAGAATGCCGTCATCCAGAGTGACACTGTGTGATGCAGAGACTGAGAGTGGACTCAAGAAGCTGAGTGACAGTGGCTCAGACTCCAAGACTGGAGGTGCTTGTGCTTCTTTGAATGCATGGATTGATGGTGAGGGCTCTGAGCCAGGCCACTGCAGTAGCACATAAACTTGAAGACAACAGCCTGCCCTCTTCTGTTCAAAGCAGATGGTCCTGCAGTGACTTAAATGCATCCATTTGTATAAAGAGCAAGATCAACTCTTGTGCTTCCCACAGACACTGGACAAAAGAATCGTGTCCACCTTTAAAGGAAATAGTAAAACCACATGTTGTACACCTCTTAAATCATAGCTTGTGTTGCTGATCCATAGCTCAAAAAAGGGAGCAGGGGACAGAGGGCACTGAAGTGAGTCAGAAGAGGAGGAGAACATCACATTCAAGCTAAATGGCAAACATTTTAGAAAACAGAATCCAATACACAGCAGGAGCTGTGAGGGAGGCAACCAGTTATTTCAGTATAAAGACTGGAGGACCTAGGGGGCAGAGACAAGAGGACATGTGACTGGGTAGTAGGAGGAGTCAGCACACAATCCTATCAGACGCACTAAGCATGTTTAGTGGAACTACCACAGTGTGAACAGGTGAACTGAATCCAGGCAGTGAGACTCTATAATGAATGATAAGGGAACTCTAAGGGGGCATGTAGATACTAAAGTACCTGGAAGCCAAGATGGAGCCTTGGGGGACCCCAAAAGAATATAATAGAGCCCATGGTCAAAAACAATGATAAAGACAAACTCAGCACACGGTGACAGAAATTAATCCAAAGCGGGTCACTCAAAGATAATCCAGCTTTGGTTTCGTGGGATTCCATACAATCCCATTATCCACCACATCAAAAAGAGCAGATAAACTGGGAGAAAGGTGGTAAGTGCTCCTTCAACAATAATACAACGTAATTCACAGCAAATCTGAAACGGTAATCTTAGTTAATGTTTCCTATATAGGCCAGTCTCTTAATAGATATATATATAGAGAGAGAGAGAGACAGACAGACAGACAATACTGCAGCTAGTTAGTTTCCTCTTTTCCAGGACCTTCACTACAAAGAGAAGATTTGAGACTGTGTGATAACATGAAGTGTCTCCAGGTGGCAGAGAGGGTTTTATTTTTATCTCCAGGGTTAATAGTCCCAGTCTTTAAACTGTAATGAGCATTTACCAGAAGTTAAGGGACTGATTCAAAATACAAGTAATAGACGGACTGATGGAGGATATAACACTCTAATTGTTTGCCAAGGGTCAAGAATCAAAGAGGAAAACAGAAAGCTGCAGAATCAAATGTAAAATTTCCAAACTGTCCACAGGACAAAACTCAAGCCAGGTTATCATGCATGCAGAAAAGACTGAGGGCAGAAGAAATTCCTGTGGAGAGTGCCTGAGAGATCTGGTCATGCAGAAGAGAAACTGTCATCTACTGTATAAATGTGTCATACTTCTTACACACAGTAGCACACGATAACTTGATTGGAATGGATTAGTTCACCGGAGGGAAAGCTAACGATGGCAGCCTCAAACTATCAATAAAAATGTTCCTGGGCTTATAATTCAAGATCAAACAAGTAAACTGCTACTTTGTAATAAATTTGTTTTTAAAATATTTTTAATGTATAACTGACTGTCAACCCCACTGGGCCAGTTATTTCCCCTAAAAAAAGGGGGAGTTGACAGTGTGATAAATACAGACTAAATTTTTGCATTATGTTTTCTAAATTGGGGTTTTAAATTATAACAATAGCATAATATTTAGCATTGTTTACATGCCAGGAGTGCACTCTCTATAACTGAACAGGGCACTGAGTTTAGTACATCGTACCTATTCTGGTTTTTATATTCTTTAACAAAATTCAACTATGTTTGCTGTTATTCCACATTTCCCTGCATATTTTGAATAATGCCTTATCAATGTTGTGGAAAAAGTCCAGTAATATTTCAGTACTCCCTCACTGTTCATGAGCACTGAACCAAAAACAAACACAAAATCCCAAATGGTTACCACAATGGAGCCTGTGAAATGTCTTCTTCACTACATACCTGATCATCTGACACTTCCACACAACGGATGGAGAATGGAGGTTTGAGGTAGGCAAATCCTAACAGCGGAGGCCTGGAGCAGCTGGTGACAAACTGAAATACAGAAAAATTGAACTCCAGAGTCATTCCTACATTTTGCATAGATGTTTCAAATGTAACTAGCCCTATAGCCATGATCTTGAAGAGAACTATATCTTTAACATCACAGTGGTTCAAAAGAAATTCTTTGAGGCACAGAATAAACTTTGCATAAAGTGCTATCAATGGAGCTAGGAGACGACAAAGGCTGGCGTTTCAACTATGGGGGGGGTCTTTAGCAGGGGACGTTCTTTTATACCTTCATTTAAGAAGCACCAATCATGCTCATTCCGAAGAAGTTTGCTGAAGGACACACTGGTAGCTGACTTGTGCAGTTCAGTGGCACCAGTTTCAAAATTTTTAATTTGCGATTTCGTGAAAGGGAAGGGATGGTAAATAAGAGCTGGCCACATGATCCCTTCCCCTTCCTGGTCCTGACTAAGTGGTGTTTCGCCTTTGTGCCACCCTCACGCTCTGATATTTTATGACATCAGAGCTTGCAGAGCATTGAGGTGTGCACCACTGACGGCAATGGAGGCGTCTTTTACTATATCTTTTTTGAGGTTTTAGAAGGTCACTACAGGCATATCAGAGCCACCAATCAACCTATATCTTTTTTGATGTTTTAGAGGGTCACTTGGGGCATATCAGAGCCACTGATCAACTAAGAAGAGCCTTCTTAGTTGATCAGTGGCTCTGTTATGCTCCAAGTGACCCTCTAATACATAAAAAAAAGATATAGTAAAAGACGTCCCCACTGCTATCAATAGAGCACTCCCCCACACTCAACAAACGCTGATATCACAAAATGTTGGAGTGTGGAGGTGGCACAGGGGTGGAACAGAAATTTCATCAGGACCAGGAAGGGGAAGGGATCACGCGGCCAGCTCTTATTTACAATCTCTCCCCTTTATGAAATAGCAAACTAAAAATTTTAAAACTGGGGCCACTGAACTCTGGTACAGGTAAGCTTCTGGTGGGTCGCCTTGGGAAGGAAACAAAACTGGTGCTCTTTAAATTCAACTCTTCTCTAAAAAGTACTTGCTCCTCTTGACATAATATTGATCATCTTATTATGTGAGTAGAGGTGAAGAATGCAGTATTTTTATTTTAATCGATGCTTTTATGCCCCCGTTCTGCATCTGTACCGCTGACTTCCTGGATCTAGCTGCTTCTGCCCTAATTTCTGCCTATTTGCCACTGGTCCACCCTACTATATATGAGACAACTGGAGTAATAGACCCACACGATGAATGTTTTTCAAATTTTCACTATTTTATTTATATGAAAGAAGGCAAAGAGGACTCATGGAATAAATAATGTTTCATGATAGATTCACTTCTTCGGGGTACCATAAAATCCAAAAACAATTTACTGACTTCAATATGTTATCAAAGTAAATCTTTTATAAACAAAATACAACCAATTTATACATCTTTCAATTGGCAATTAATTAAAGCCATTTCAAATTAATACCATTTTTTAGTTAGCACAGAATATGGTTATAAATTTTATTTACATAGGCAGGGATATTCAGACTGCAAGGCAGTGGCGCAAGCCTGGGTGCAGCACAACTGTGATGCGGGCAGTGCACAAACTGCGCAAGGTGCAGTAGCACTGCGCCAGCGCAAGTCACTGATAGGGAGCACGGGGATGCACCAGCGCAAGTGCAGTTGTGCTAGGTGCATCACCCGTGATATTCAGCAGGGGGCATGCAAATAAGGCCATAATACATGCAAGGTGCAAATGGGGCCAACTGCATGTCATTATGGCCCCTTTGCATGCCTTGTGCAAGGCAGGCCGGCGATTTGCTCCTGGCACCCTGCACAGCATGACATGAGCTGTGTGGATCCCGGGGAATCCACTGCCCCTAACCGTGATCGTGCAGTATATGTATATCCCTGGTAGTCTAGTGGCCCCCCAGTCCCCCGATTCCCAATGAGTATGCACCATGACCAGCTCTGGTGGTCTAGTGTTCCCCACCCAAGTCCCACTAAATGACATGATGACTCCCTGGTGGGCTAGTGGAAGTCACCCCGCTGCTCTGATCACGGTAACATCCCGTGTTACAGCGCCCTGGTGAGCCAGTGGCACCTCACCCACCCACCCACACAGAACCCCTTGCCCCTGCCCCCGTCATCAGTGGGCGGCTGCATCCCGCCTGCACACTGTCCGCCGCCTTGTGGCAAGTGGGGGGTCACCAGCCCACCAGAGAGGTCATCATGTCATTTATCGGGAATTGGGGACTCGGGGTGGAGGGGGGGACCACTAGACCACCAGGGCTGGTCATGTTGCATACTCATCAGGGAATTGGGGACTGGGGGGGCCACTAGACTACCATGGATATCTTTAGCAAACATATTCCACGTGATCGCCTGCTATGGGTGGGGGGCTCCACTAGACCACCAGGGATGTGAGTGCTTGCGGACGGTGCTCTGGGTGAGCGGGTGGCCACCCACGGCTGGGCTGCTGTGTTCCGCCCTGCAATACAGCAGTCCACCTGTGGGTGGCCGGGATTTGCTCCTACTCTGCATGTGCTCAACTTGGGGCCCCCCATGTGGCATATTCAGGGGTGCACCGGCATATGAGTCGCACATCCCGGGCTTAATATCGGGATGTGCCGCATATGCATGGGCATGCCCCCCTGCATCTGCACTGTATAGATTATCATTGCGCCCCAGTGCATCAGGATTTGCGCTGCGCCAGGCAGCCTTCTCAATATCCCATCGGGGCGCAATGCGGCATTGCCCCAGGCACAACCCCTTTGAATATCTGGGCCACAGTCTTTGCAAAAAACAGGGTTAATGCACCAGTTAGGGTTCAACTTAACACAACAAATATAGGAAAACATGGCCCCTAACTACCCCTCCCCTCAAGCAGCAAATGCAACAAACATTAGGTTTTGAGTCTCCTGAGCTTTGGTGAATCAGTGGTGGGGTCTTCCTCGGGGTTGCAAACCCTAATTCTCACCCTCTCTCCTGAGCAAACAAGGTCAGATGTGACCTCTTTTCTCCAGGAAGGGCCTGCAGGGCCCTGCATGAAGAAAGCTAAAACAGACTTTGTTGGCAACATGTGGCGAGACATACTTCTCTACCTTTGAAGAGTACATCAGTATGAGGCACTGGCTTGCAGCATACCTTATGCTTCGAATAGGAGGCTACAGGCTGGGGGGAGGGGTAGCATTAGGGTTGACAACCCCATGGAAGACCACACAACTGATTTAGCAAGGCTCAGGAGACTGAAAATCCTAATGTTTTTTCCTTTTGTTGCTGGGGGTTCGGGGTGGGGAATTAGAGTTGGAAATCCTAACACATTTTCCTACTTTTGCTGCATTAAGTTGAGCCCTAACTGGTACATTAATGCAGTCTTTTTGCAAAGAATTTGCTTTCTTTTTCAGATAGTGGAACTGTGTCCTCATTTGCACATTTACTGAAGGGACCTGCATGAACAGATGCAGATGCACAGGGCCATTTGGGCACTGTGCCAGGGGAAGACTGTCCACATACGGAGACTCTGTCCATGTCATATATGTGATATGTCCAACTTGCTTAAGAGGGAGATTTGGGTCAGATTAGTAGGGAGATTGGCCTATTAGGAGGGAGATGCCATAACATCATGGGTTTGTCCTTAAATGGCACCAAAAAATAAGGATAAAAGCATTTAAGAACATTTAATATATTTCATTTTGTCAAGGATAAGCATTAAAAAGAATCAACAACTAGTTGTGCAAAGTTATCACTTACATTGTTCATCACTAATTTACTTTTCATGTGTCTTTATCTGCCAAAAAAAACATGAATGGATATTTTGGACAGAATTTTACTTAAGCAGGAAATTTTATTTCCCGGGAGGAAGGGAGGGCATTCCAAAAAAACAGGAGTCTTCTGTGAAAAGAGGGAGATATCACATGTATGCCATGTATAGACCTGCAGTGCCCTGCGGACCCTGCACTTCCGTGCAGCAACAGATGTCAAAAACACTGCCTTCTGAAGTTACGTAAGTGTGTAACCACTTGCACGCTATAGCTTAATGGATTGCAGGATGAGCATCCTAGGTCACCGTTTTTTAATTTTTGCTGCTGCAGTATCAGTACTTCTGTAGAACTCGGCCATCTAATGTGAATTCTCCCGTTTTTGGGACTTCAGCGGAAGTTGGTCTTTAGTTCCTGTTTGTAACATCATATGAAGGAGATTCAAACAAAGAAATTGCAGCATAAATATTCATGGAAGTGGTCAGAGTTCTATGGATGCCCAGTTCTAACCGTTATTGGACTTGTGTGGGTGAGATGTGTTTGCCTTTGTGGCTAGTCTTCTTCATGTGTCTTTTTTGATGTTTAATAAAGTCTTTTAGTAATTTAAGTAGTGGCAATTAGTCCTAATTTTTACCATTTTAGACTTGGTGCTGACCTCTACACACTAACAGCTTTGCCTGCAGTGTGGTTTTGTTACATTTAATGATTTTTATGCTCTGAGGTATTGTGCACATTTATTGGGTGAGCCCCTTCTCTGTAACCCAGAGACACTGTGTGTTTTTGTTCTCAACCCTTATGTTCACTCCACTGTGACATAGCCTTCAAACCTACAGAACTGTGTCTCCCCACATGTTGCCAAGAACCTGTAGGGCGAGCCTGAAGAAAATGTATCACAGGTCACTTCATTTGGTCATGAATAGGGTGAGCTTTAGGGTTGTAAACCCGACTCCAGATTTGTTAAGAGTTAGGGCAGGGGAAAATCATAAAGTTCTTTTCTTTTCTTGCTTGAAGGGTGGGGAGTTAGGGCAGGAAACCCTAACACCACATTTCCATACTTTTGTCAGTTTAATCTGAACCCTAACTGATGTATTAATGCAGTTTCTTTGTAAAGAATTTCCTTACTTTTTGAGATAGAATCGTACCCTCATTCACAGGACCTGCGTGAACACATCGATCAGGCTAGGGTAGATGCACACATCTATCTGGCTGTGGAAGTGCAGGGCCCTCCATGCCTCCACAAAAGCAATGCATTGCTTGGTTGTACTGTTTTTTTATGAGGCTCATTTCAAAGGAAAAAATATATTAACTGTCCCTCTTAACTGCCAGCGGTTCATTGTATATGGGCAAAAATGTGATTTTTGTTTTGTTACCTACAAGTCAGTAACATTTTGTTGGTTTGCTCTGAAATTTGCCATGGCTGTAGTGGAAGACGAGATACATGTTTGGTGCATTTTTTGATGAGGATCACACTTTCATTCTGGATTTGGCACCATGGTGAAAACTGGAGGTAATTTTGTGGTCCAGTGTGTACTCTATGAATGTTTAGTGGGGGATTATGTGTTAGTATCATACTACCTATTGACATCTTTTTTTGATATATATAATAATTGTCTCTTAAAGAGCTAGTGTACTGTCTGGAATTAATAGTAATTTTCAGATGCAGTCAGCTATTACTTCTTATATCTGACATATTTTTCTTTTCTGTTTGCTATTCTGTTTACTAATTAGAAGATTTTCCACCTGGCAGTACTGGGCTGATTTGCGGAGCAGCACTCTGTTTGGAGGTTAAAAAATACAGGTTACTCACCTGTAACAGGAGTTCTAGGAATGGTATATGTTGTTCATCCACACTCATTGGCAGTATCCTTGCCGCTTTAAATCTTGCCGGAAGGTCTTCAAGCTTGCTCCTCCCACCCACCCGGGTGGTATAACTCTCGGCTCCGCCTCATGACGCCAGATCTGGCCCGCTGGAAGCTCAGGTTGTGCGTCGAAGCCGGGGAGGTCGGGTGGGTCGTGTGGATAAACAACATATACCATATCCTAGAACTCCTGTTACAGGTGAGTAACCTGTATTTCTAGGGACATGGATATGTTGTTCATCCACACTCATTGGCAGACTCCTAGCAGTTCTCCGGGAGGAGGGAGGCAAGTACACACCTCATATACTTACTTGGGAAAGAGAGACTGGAGAACCGAGGCCCCAAAACCAGCATCCCGGCGTGACTCAAGGTCGATGTGGTAGTGGGTAATGAAGGTGTTTGCTGACTTCAGGTAGCAGCCTGCAGATTTCCTGGATAGGGACGCCCTGAAGCAGCCACTGTTGCAGCAGTATGGCGGTAGAATGAGCTCTTATCCCTCTGGGAGGCTCCATGCCCGCTAACTTATAGCAGAGATCTATGCAGGAGGTTACCACCTGCTTATCGATCCTTGGCTGCAGGTCTGCCAGATGCGGCTTCAGCGTGAGTGACAAACAGCTGGCGAACCTCTCCCGAATTTCAACTAAGCGCTCCTTATAATAAGCGAGCGCCTTCTAGGATCCAGAGTATGGAGCCTATATTCGACCTCCGAGGTGTGATTGGGGTAGAACACCGGCAGAGTCAACACCTGGTTAAGGTGAAACTCCGACACCACCTTCGGAAGGAATTTCGGGTGTGGGCGCAGGACAACCTTGTCCCTGTGGAAGACCAGGTAAGGAGACTCGATGGAGCGCCTGGAGCTCTCCCATCCTTCTGGCTGACGTGATAGCCACCAAGAAGGCGGTCTTCCACGACAGGTGAGAGAGAGCACACCTGTGCATAGGTTCAATGGCTTGCCCATGAGCTTGCCAGTACCAGCAGTAGATCCCACGGAGGTGGGGTTCCTACTGAGGGAAATGTGATCAAGGCCTTTGAAAAAGCGCCAGACCACCTTCTCCTGCGCCCTGACTGCTTCCCGCCCGCGCCTGTAAGCAGAGATGGCTGCCAGGTGCACCCTTAGGGTCGCCGACCTAAGCCCTTGACTAGAAAGGGACCATAAATAGTCCAAGATGCTTGCCAAGGAACAGGAGGAAGGGTCCAAGCCCTTGTTTGACACCAAATGGAAAACCTTTTCCATTTGAAGGCATAGCATTTTCTGGTCGACTCTACGGGACGCCTCAACTACATTGAGGACCTCGTCGGAAAGACCCAAAGCCTGGAACTCTAGCAGCCAGGAACCAGGCCGTCAGGTGCAGGGATTGAAGGTCCGGATGGAACACCTTCCCTGATTGACTGAGAGCAGGTCCGGGCGGCTGGAAGCTGCCGCGAGTCCTGGAGCTGAGACTGAGGAGATCTGGTACCAGAACTGGCGAGGCCAGTCTGGGGCTATCAGAATCACCTGCGCCTGTCCCTCCTCGCCTTGAGAAGCACCTTGTGGATCAAGGAAATGGGGAAAGGCGAAAAGAGGCCCGGGTCCATTGCCTCGAGAAGGCATCCCTGCAGCGCAGCCCTGCTGAGGGGGCGGCATGGAACAGACTCAGCCGCTGCTCCATGGAGGCAAACAGGTCCACCTGAGGTGTGCCCCAAAGGAGAACAGATGCTGTACTACCTCCGGCAGGAGAGACCACTCGTGGGATGCAGCCCCTATCCGGCTCAGGGCATCGGCCAGGGTGTTGGAGGCTCCTGCCACGTGAATGGCTAGGAGATCCGGCCAGGCTGCGCACGAGTGACCAAATGCGGAGAGCTTCCTTGCATAGAAGCATGGAGCTGGGCCCGCCTCGGCGGTTTAGATAGTACATGGTCGTGGTATTGTCCGCCTGACTCGGACCACTTGACCCCGGAGGAACGGAGCAAAGGCGGTGAGAGCTAGGCGGACCTGGCCGGAGCTCCAGCAGGTTGATGTGGCATCGGACTCCCGCTGGGACCAGAGGCCATGAGCCCGTGTTCCCCAGATGGGCACCCCAACCCATCAGAGAGGCATCGGTCGACAGAGAGACCGGTCGGCTGGGCGGACGAACGGGATGCCCTCCTGCAAATGATCTGGAACGGTCCACCACTGGAGAGCATTCCACATCCCCTGTGTCACCGAACATGCTGGTCCAAGGGATCGCAGCGCCTGGACCACTGGCTGGCCAGTCCCCACTGAAGGACGATGTTCCAGCGGCCCAACGGACCACGCTGGTACAGGCCGCCATGAGCCCAGGAGGCGAGGGAAGTCCCGGCAGGGCGAATTGCCCAACCAGAAATGATCGGGCAAAGGAGGAAAGAACCTCGGCCCTGTCCGCCGGAGCCGCTGCTTGCTGAAGAGAGTCGAAGCCTCGGATGAATAAAATCACCTGCTTCGCTCGAGTTCTGACTTGGCCTCGTTGATAAGGAGGCCCAGTTGAGAGCAGACCTGGAGGGCCAGATCTCTGACCACTCCCGCCTCCTTCCTGGAGGGAGCTGCTATCAGCCAGTCGCCCAGGTAAGGGTACACCTGACCCTCGCCAAGAGGGAATGCTGTCACCACTGCCATGCATTTGGTGAAGACCCTGGGAGCTGGAGACAAGCCAAGGGCATGGTTTGAACTCAAGAGAGATCCTTCCGCTCGAAGCGAAGGAATCTCTGGTGAGACGGACGGATAGGGACGGAAAACGCTGGCCCCAAGTCCAGAGCAGAACCACGCACTGCTCCAAGGATGGTAATTATCTGAGCCAGAGTGACCATCCTGAAGGTTCGAGACCTTAGAACTTGTTTAGGCGTGTAGGTTTCGGAATGGGGGCCAGCCCCGTCCGCTTCGGAACCAGGAAGTACCTGGACACAAACCCTGGGTCTGAAGGAGGGTCCACCACCTCTTACCACCTCCTTCTGGAGGAGGAGAGTGATGTCGGCTCGACGAGCCGCCAGTGAGGCTGGGATCTCGGCTCCCGAGGGGCGACGGCCCTGAAGGGTGGTGCCTGCTCGATTCCAGAGGCAGGCCTCTTCCCACCACTCCAAGACCCACCTGTCCGTGGGTAACAGCGGACCAGGCGGAACGGAAGTGTGCTGGAGCCGCCTTCTACGGGGGACCCAGGGGTGACTGGGGAGGGGGCACCCCCAGCCCGTCACTGGGCAGGCTTGGAGGAGGGACCGGCCGAGGGACCTCCCTGGGCCCTTTCCTCCCTGCCTCCTGTTAGAGGAAGCCGCGGCTTGGGTTTGGGATGCCAAGGCCGAGCCTGCTGGCCCCTGACGCTGCTGGGCCGGGCGCGGCCGGGGCAGGTGAAGGACGTAAAGGGGTTAGGCTGTGGTTTGCGGCCTTTGTCCTTCTGAGCGGAAGAGACCGAGTCCAAGGTGGCATTGGACTTCTCGATCCTCTGCAGGTGACCTTCCACCCCAGGGCCGAAGAGGTCAGTCCCCAAAAAGGGAACATCCGCCAACTTGTGCTGGGTATCCGAAGTAAAGGTGGATATCCTCAGCCAAGCCCGCCGACGAATAGCCACTCGCGCCGCCACCGATCTGGCACATGAGTCCCCTACATCCAAAGCAGTCTGAGCTGCTGTTTGGCCACTGCTCCTGCCCTGGTCCCGCCCTGCTTAACCGTAGTCTGCAGATCGGCGGAAGATGAGGGATGACCTCATCCAGGAGCCCAACAGGGCATGAGAAAAATGCCATGAGGACGGCCGAACTGGCCTGACGAAGGCCGAGAGGACGAGCGCAGACTTTTCGCCCGACATAGTCCAATTTCTTGGACTCTTGTCAGGAGGTTTGTCCACATCCCTGGGCTGTCGGGCGCTACCGGAAAACGCTGTCGGTAACCAACCCCTCAGCAGAGGGGTGTTCAAAAACCGGACAAGGAACCGTAGGGACCGCGATACTTCCTGGCCATCCTGGCAGGCGCGGGCAGGAAGCAGGGCGCTGCCAAAGTTCCAGTGCTGGACCCACTATGGCCTCGCCACCGAAAGGCCTCCGCCGGAGAATCCTCGGTCCAGAATCTCCGTGAGGGGATACCTGGCCCGCTTGGAACGGTTCGAGCTCCATCCCGGTAGACTCCGAGATGAGCCGAAGCAGTCCTAGGAAGGACGACGGGCTATCGCCCATTGGCTGACCTCCTGAAGACTCCAAGTCCAGTCGCTTGAGAAGAAGGAGGAATCATCTTCGGACTCGGAAGAGTCCTGAAGAGCTGCCTCTGGCCTGAGCCTCACCTTCACCTGCCGAGGTCGGTCGGGAGTGAGGGTAATTGACAGCCGATGGGTAAACCTTTAGCCGACCGAGAATCTGAAGTCGGAGCCCCAATTGGTGTGTGGAGGCGGAGGTTCCACCGGAATCGGTGGAGCAGCTGGTTTTGGCCAACAACCGCCTGGCATAGGCCTCGGACAAGTCGAGGGTTAGTCGCTGCCCGTGACAGCTACTTAATGGCCGGGAAGCGCCGAGTCGGCTTATTCCCCGCCAGGAGGAGCTGTTAAATATAAGGTCCTCGCACTGGCCGACGAATTTACGCCAAGCCTCCCTCATCCGAGGAGGAGGGCGAGACTGACGGCGACGCCGCCTTACTGTGACGCAGAATCCGAGACCGCCTGGACGGTGGGAACGGCTGGACCGCGAAAGAGGTCCGGAGACCGAGACCGAGAGTCCCGGAATTTCCGGGTCGGTGCGGGAGGTGTCGCCGGAACCGCACTCCCTTCGCTCGGAAGGTCCATCCGAGGGCCCGGAACCAGAGGCACAGGCGAGCCCACGGGATCCTCAACTCCTCCCGGGGAACCGGGAGGGAATCTGCTGCTAAAGGCGACAGCCTTCAATGGGTCGAGAAAATCTCGACTTCATCAGTGGAGTCTCGGTCAACTGACCTGAGCGGGGACACCGTGAGGCCAGTGGTCGAGCGAAGCGGTGAACCGAAGCCGACGGTCGACGTGCCTGGAGAGGGACTTTCCCGCCCCAAGAGCGCCGACGGAGGGACTCTACTCTTCGTCTCTCTTTTGACCGAGAAAGGTCCAGCAGACGCAGGCCCTTCTCCTTTAGTGGAGAGGGACAGACAAAGCTCTTAAAGGAAGCCGTGTGGAAGAACCCAGAGAGAGCGGGATAAATGCGGCCGAGGAAGATACGACCCAGCGCCGCTTCCTCTTCGAGGGCTTACCATCCGCCGAGCTGATCCGCCGAAAGCCTGGCCAACATGGACACCGCTAACCGGGCCTCCTTTGACTTCACCGGAGGGAACGCTTCTCGGACGCCCAGTTGTAATCGGGCAGCACGGTCTTCGAGGACGAGGTCGGAGATGATGGTACAGGTCGCAAGCCCGCGGTCGTGCTCAAGGCTCAAGCAGTAGACACACGGGAGTGTGGATCCGTCGAGACATCTTCTGCCCGCATGGGCATCTCCAAACTGGAGTCGATTATCCATCGCAGCTGCGAGGATCAAGACTGAAGTCTTTTGCAAAATATTATTTTTAAATCCGCAAACGGAGAAAAAGGAACCAGTCGCGAACGCAGAGCGTTAAGGAGGGAACCTGAGCTTCCAAGCGGTAAGGAAGATCTAGCGTCATGGGGCGGAGCCGAGAGTTATACCACCCGGGTGGGTGGGAGGAGCAAGCTTGAAGACCTTCCGGCAAGATTTAAAGCGGCAAGGATACTGCCAATGAGTGTGGATGAACAACATATCCATGTCCCTAGAAAAGGCAGTTCTATACCTCCCACTACCTCATCAGAAATGTGGTCAAACACACTGAGGACACTGAGGCACCACAATCCTTGTAGCCTGAGCAGTGAATTTCACAAGTTACCAGTCAAAATACAGGAAATTGTGACAGCACCAGTAACCAAGAAGAGCCAATCCCTGCTGCTTCATGTGAAAGAGAGCAGTCTGGCAGTGAGAAATGGTTCTCCTTGGTTACTAGTGATGTCATAGTCAGTATTGTCTCAGTGTTGGTGTAATAGGGGAAACAGAACTGCCTTTTTTTGCCTCCAGAGTGTTGCGTCACACTGACCCTCAGTGCTGCCAGGTAGAAAATCTGCTAATTAACAAACAAAAAGGAAAAAAATACTTCAGATATAAAAAGTGATAGCTGACTACATCTGAAAGTTGCTATTAATTCCAGGAAGTACACTAGTTCTTTAACTGCAATTATTGACGGGATTATGGCTTGCTAAAGTTGTAATGTTATTCTGTGGGAACGTTCATGTTTTAATTCTTATGTTTTTTTAATATGGCCCCTACATTTTTTCTTGGGGGTATTATGTGTTAGCGTTGTAGTACTTATTGAGACCTTTTCTGCTACACAGATTCTCCCTTAACTCCACAGAGTTATGGAGGTATGACTTGTTAAAGTTGCAATGTTATCCTATGGGAATTTATATATTTTTTTTATTTTTATGTTTTTTTTTTATATGACCTCTAATTTTTGTAGCGGTATTATGTATTAGCGTTGTCGTACTCATTGAGACCTTTTTGTTTTGATAGATTCTCCCTTATCTCCACAGAGTGACGGAGTCATAGCTTGTTAAAGTTGCAATGTTATACCATGGGAGTTTTCATTTTTTAATGTTTTTTTTTTATATGGCCAAGGCACAAATCTCCAGCATCAGCAACCACAAAGCAACACTCATGTGGCCAACTGAAGTGCAAAAATGGTGAGACCAGTAGGAGATGGTGGTTTCTCTCCTGTTCTCCCTGGTAAGAGGTTTGTCACACACTTTTGGATATTAAAATATTTCTGCATTTTTGCACTTCAGTTGGCTGTGTGACTGTTTCTTTGCAGTTGGTGGCGCTGGAGCTTTGTGCCTTGTCTAGTTCTGTGTCTCTAAGCACACCTTAGCTCTGAGGCAATTTTTTTGGCTGCCAATATTTTTTTATATGGCCCCATTTTTTTTTTTTGGAGGGGTACTGTGTGTTACTGTTGTAGTATTCAGACCTTTTCTATGATATACAAATTATCCTTTAACTCCAAACAGTGAGGGAGTTATGGCTTGTTAAAGTTGCAATGTCATCCTATAGGAATTTTCTTTTTTTTTTTTTTTTTAATATGGCCTCTAAACATTTGGAAGGTTATTATGTGTTACTGTTGTAGTACTTATTGAGACCTTTTTTCATATACAGAGTGTCCCTTAACGCCAAAGACTGACAGACTTACATCTTGTTAAAATTGCAGTATTATCCTATAAGAATTGTAATTTTTAAATGTTTATGTTTCTTTATATGGCCCCTGAATTCTTTTGTAGGGTACTATGCCTTAGTGTTGTATTATTCATTAAGACCTTTCTTTTGATATATATATATTGTCCGTTAACTGCACATACCGATAGAGTTATGATTTGTTAAAGTTGAAATGTGAAAATAAAACTAAGTCCAAATTCTTTTTTCGTAAGAAGGAATCCTTTTTTTGTGAGAATGTATTATTCTCATGAAAGAAGATTCCTTCATGTGAAAAAAGAATGTGAAAAAAAGCAAGTCCAAATTCTTTTTTTGTATGAAGGTAATCTTTTTTTCATATGGCCCCATTCTTGTTTCATATGGTCATCTGAAAAAAAGAAAATCATCTTAGGAATTTTTCTTTTAATGTATTAAAAAAATTTCTGGGTCATTTTTCCAAAAATTAACTGCAGAACCCAGCCAATGGGACCATGATTAGCAATATATGTGTGTGTTGGTGTCTTTCCATGATATGATTTTTATGCGTTTGCAAAAAAAAGATGGCGGCCATATGAAAATATAATTTTTTTTCATGATACAGGATTACCCCACCCCCCATACAAAACAGAATCATTTTCCGTGTGGCCAAATTACTTTTTTCATATGAAACAGCTCGCCAAAAGAACATACTGAGGATGCTCAGAACTGAAATTTCAAATCCTTATAACTCTGGGACAAATTAATATTTTTTTCACTAAGCCAACAAAAGGCACCACTCTGGGCCAAGCCCTTTCTACCCTGAACATTTCAGAACTGCAAAATTCCAAACTGTCAGGGCACTAGGCAATGACAAAAAACAGCAAAAAACCCTGATTTTTTTTTTTCACTTTTCTCATTATCTGGATATCGAAATCTGCACATCCGACAGGAATGAAACGTAGCATGTTAAGAGACCTTGCCCCAGAGACCATGCAAGCAAAAGAGGCAAAGCTATTAAAGTGCAAATTTAGGGGGTTAACATTAAGCACCCTACTCAACCCTAACTACAGTATAGTGGTGCTACGGCTTTATATATGGCATAAGCACTGGCCCTAAAGAAAATATCACTGATATTTTTCCCCAAGTGCAGTTTGACCTTATGACATCATGAGTGGCAAAGCCATGAATGATGTCAAAATGTCAATCTGCATGAGGGAAAACATTTGTGGTATTTCATTAAGGCCGTGGCATATCTGATTTATGCCATGCCTTTTTTTATACAATGGCAAGAAATAGATCCTGCATTCTGACTGACAGTAGCCACTTTCCACAGTGATGTCATCCCAGCACAATGTTACCATAAGAAACATGACCATCATCATCATAGCTATATCTACACTGACACAATGGACCTAGAGTGAAACTACTGTGAGAATACTGGTCCTAGTGGGATAATATCATGATATTCTCATTCTCAGTCCATAGTGGCAAACAACATCACAGTTGCACGACATTTTGTTATCCTCAGAGACATGGCATAAAGATATATATAACTACATGTATATACATTACACTGGCACAGTAGCATCAGCATGGTTAGGGTGAAAGGTAACTTCTATGTTAAACCTGAATTTTTTAACCTTAATAACTTTGGAACCGTTCAACAGATTTGCAAGAAATATAGCATGCATAATCTCTAGGGGTAGGTCTCTTGACGTGCCAAATATGTTGTGCGGTTTCTGAGATACAAAGTGTTGAAAAAACAGAAAAATCTGTATTCTTTGTCCACCTGGACCTCAGAAACGGCTTTAGGCTGTGGTCTGAAATTTTCAGGGTAAACAGCCTTTGCCTCACAGTGTGCCTTTTGAAGGTTTGGTGAAAAAATATTAATCTGTTCATAAGTTATTCAATTTAACATTTTCCCATTATTTCCTATGGGAAAATTTGTCAGTGTCAGTGGCTCAGTACGTAGCACACTCACCTCTGAGGTCGGGAGATCAGAGGGCTGTGGGTCCAGTTCCCATATCTGGCACTTGGGTTAATATCCCAGTACTGACACTGTAGTGCAGCATGAGAGGGGTGCTGCACTTCTGAGGTGCGGTCTTTCGGATGAGACGTTAAACCGAGGTCCCATCTGCCTGTATTGGTGGTAGTTCAGGTGGATGTTAAAGATCCCATGGCACTTATTGAAAAGAGTAGGGGAATTTTCCCCATGTCCTGGCCAAATTTCCCTCATTCACTAAAAATACCACCAACAGCTTAATCTGGTTTAAGGTCAGTTGGCATTCATCTGTATCCCCCTCCCCCGGGTCATGCCTGAAAATAGGCAGGATTTGTCTAGTGCACTTACCCGGTCAACAAAAACTAAATAAATAAATATGTCAGGCACGAAAGATTTTAATTTTCACACAAATGATACTTTGCACAAAATACAATCCTTTTTTTTGCAAAGAAGGGAGTTATTTTGTGTAAATATCACACTGGATTGATCGCAGGGCTCTGTTTTGTCTGCCATTTTGTTTTGCCCTTAGCAAGGACCAACAAATGTTGATCACCGTGGGCGCTATAATCACCCCACAGACATCCTCAACCAGTCTTTCTGCCTTGGACAATTCCTAACACGCTGGAAATCAGCCATCATCACTCCAATCGTTAAAGATGGGGACCGTATCTACCCTGGTAACTACCACGCCATCTCAATTCTCCCCCATCTCAAGGCTTTAGAACAAATAGTGTCAGACCAACTCACCGACTGTCTCACCAAATATGACCTGTTCTGTCCTGAACAACATGGCTTCAGGAGGGGACACAGTACTACTACTGCCCTTCTTGAATGCACTACTTTCATCAACAATGCCTTTGACCAAGGACACTTGGTTGGCTCTACCTATATTAATTTAACCAAGGCTTTCGACTCTGTCAGCCACACGCTTCTCCTATAATCCCTGTCCCTCTTGGGGCTATCTCTGGAAGCCACTGCCTGGTTTAAAAGCTATCTGAGCGATAGAACCCAGAGGGTCAAGTTAAACCACACTCTCGCCCAGTAAACCGGTTTGCTCTGGGGTCCCCCAAAGCTCTATATTGGGCTCCCTCCTGTTTAGCATGTTCTTGAACATCCTCCCCAAGGCCTGCTCAGGTTGGCTGCTTCTCTACGCCAATAATGCAGTCATATTTGACAGTCACCCTGACCCCCTTTCTCTTCAAGCCTCCCTGCAGCACTCCTTCACTGAGGCTGAAGCCTGTTTCTTGGATCACTGCTTTGTCATGAACTACAAGAAGACCAAGGCCATGCTCTTCACTCACAGACAAAACAAACATAAAAACTTTCCCGTCACCATCCTCAACTCCAAGGGCTCCCCACTTGACCTGGTACTCACTCACCTTTAAATACCTAGGCATCACCCTTGACTCCTCTCTCACTTTCCAGGAACACATCAATCTCCTCTGCTCTGCTGTCAATGCTAGAATAGGGCTCTTGTGTAGGCATATGGGTTGCCTGCCCCCAAACACCCTAAACCTTGTTGTGACATCTTCGGTGCTCTCACTTATTGACTATGAGATTGTCATCTATGGCTCCATTGACCCCACCACCCTACGCCATATTAAGGTCTCCCTAAATAAAGCCTGCAGACCTGTCACAGGATGTGACCGGTGGACCCATACCTGTGAGCTCTACCGTTGCACCAACTGGCTCAACTTCGATGGATGGCTCAGATACCAGACATGTCTCCTCGCCAGAAAGCTCTCACTCTGCTCTTTCCCCTGGGACTTCGCCATCTTGTGCAGCACTCCACCCAACCCAGGACAACTCAAAGCTCTCTGCCTGCCCCTCTCTTAGTACCCCCTTGCAGGACTTCCCTGAGTCAACGCTCCTTTTTCCACAGGGCCCCCCTCTGGTTTAATGAACTACCTCCTGCTGTTACTCTGGAGCAGTATCTACGCCCATTTAAATCCCAATTCCACTCGGAAATTCAATCCCACTCCTGCTGTGACTATGTCTAGTCCCCATCTGCAATGTGGATGCAAGTCACCAACACTCCCCCCCACTTCCCCTTCGACCTGGGGTCTGCCCCTACTGCTTGACCCTGCAGAAATTGTAATCACACTGTAGTTTATTGATCACTCTCTTTTGATACTGTAACTATTGTTGCTGGCCCGTTGGCACTGAGGGTTGAGGTGCTGGACGCCACACCTCACGCCGCACCGGCGACCTGGGTTTGGAACGGCCCCAGGTGGCTGGAGGTCGGTGGGGGCGGGAAGATATTGAGTGTCTGGAGGACAGCTCTCTCTTCCCGGGGTGGGTTAGGGCTGTGGGTCGCTCACCGAGCGCCCTCTGGCGGAGGCTGGGGGGTGAGCCGAACGTAGCATCACAGGGTGTACGCCAGGGTTGGAGCTACGGCTCCAAGAAACATAGAAAAATAAAGAAAAACCCCCTCACCACTGATAGGCGAAGGTGCCTTCCCTCCACATTCCACACTCCCATAGTCGGGCCTGGGGTCCTCTCCGCTCCACCCCGGCCCAGTGTCTCAATCCTAACAGAAAGAGCGCCTGATGGGGCGCCCTTCCCAGAGGGCAGACCCAGGGATGCCCAAAGCCGGGAGTAGCGGAGGAGGACACAGTAGGGCCAAGCAGGAAGGTAGAGGTGGCAAGGTAGGGTCACTGGAGAGAGTTCAGTGGTGTGGGAGGAAAAACAGAGTTTGAAAAAAAAAACTGTTGTTGTTTACTGCTCGCTGTCTGACTTGGGCTGGATCTCTCTGCCCTTGAATTTTGTTACTTGTCCTCTTTTCAACACTGTAATATTGCTCTGTTCTTGTCTTTCTTGTACCCAGTTATGTTATTTCATTTTTGACATAGAGCCTTTGCAAAGAAGTCATTGACTTAACGGTTGTAATTTCGATTATTTCAATAAATGAA
Organism: Neoceratodus forsteri; assembly: GCA_016271365.2. Lineage (NCBI taxonomy): Eukaryota > Metazoa > Chordata > Ceratodontiformes > Ceratodontidae > Neoceratodus > Neoceratodus forsteri. Next base: position 183,812,681 of record JADMNL010000027.1, read on the forward strand.
AATATGCCAAAAAAGAATATAATATAAAATAAAAATCAGAACTTAGCTAGAGGGGACACATTTAGCTACATTCTGATGGGGGTTTTTTTGTTGGCGGCCCAATACAAGTTTATTAAGCTCCCCAAATCTCGGGTGCCAGCTTAGCGAGAGGACCACTTGTCTCCCATTCTCTGTATGCGAACAGCAGTATTTTCATGACTTCTGCAGCCACAGCCGGAACTCGTGCTGCTGGCTGCAGAGTCATCCTTGATCCGCCCATTTTCCCTGGTGTCTAGTGCCCCCCAGTCATATATCTCCTCCCCCCAGCAGTGTGGGACACCGGGAAGCCCACTCCCAGTGTCCCAAAATATTAAATTTGATAAAATCCAATATTTTTACTGACATCGGGGTGCCCAATCCCCATGTCAGCACTAGAACCTCTACCCCACCTTCTGCCACCAGTGTGCGACCCTGGGGAGCCCACTCCCAGTGTCCCAAAACATGTTTGTTCTTATATTTGCCGACAGTGGGGTGCCCAAGTCCCCTGTTGGCAGTGTAACAACTCCCCCTCCTACTGTGGGACACTGGGGGGCCCACTCCCAGTGTCCCTAGAGTTTCATTACCACCCCCCTTGCTTGCAGGGACACTGGGGAGCCCACTCCCAGTGTCCCGAATGTGTATCCTCCCCTCTCCAGTAGTGTGGGACACTGGTGAGCCCACTCCCAGTGTCCCCAGATGGTTTTCATTTGACTTGCAAAGAAGGAAACCGTCATCAGCCTAATGCTCACGCCATTCCACCACCACCCCACCTTGCAGACACTGACAGGTATCGGGTTGTGCCTTGGGGCCATAGACCCCAACGCTCACCCCATTCTCCTACACTGTACCGATCTCAGCCTATTTACTTATGGAATGGGATGAGCACTAAGGTCGATGACACCAAGGCACACCCCGATGCCTGTCAGTCTCTGCAAGGTGGGGGATGATGGTGGAATGGCGTAAGCATTATGGTTGATGACGCCAAGGCACCCCCCCATGTCTGTCAGTCTCTGCAGGGTGGGGGTGGGGCATCAGGGTTGGAAACCCTAATGGCTTATTTCCCTCCTTTTGTCGCTACAGTACTCACCCTGATATAAATGTGTGTATTATAATTAGGTTTGCATGGCCACTTCTATGTTAAACCCAAAACTCTGCATCTTAATAACTTTGCAACCGTATGAACAATGTGCCTGAAAATGTGCATGTGTCATCTGGTACCATAGATCTCTTGATCTGGAAAATTTTGTTCCAGTCGGATGTACGGCTACGGAGCTGTGGAGTGCCAAAAATTGTGAAAAATCCTCACTGTTTTGCAAATTCTTTGCTCGGGGCTATGGCTCAAATGGTTTGGGGGTCTGGTCTGAAATTGTCAGGGTATATGGGGTCTGGGTCACTGATGTGCCTTTTGAAGGTTTGGTGAAAACAATATTAATCCATTCAAAAGTTATTAAATGTTTAAAGTTTCCCATTATAGCCTATGGGAAAAAAAATATATGTCTGGCTTGAAAGCACTTTTTGTTTTCATAAAAGCACTTTTGACTGCCACAAATGGGTTTTGCACTTTCGTGCTGCCACCATCTTGTTTTCAGTTAGTGACGGCAAAAAAACTGGTGTAATTCAAAGTATACTGCCCTTGGTAAACACCAACAGTTGGGTTTACCTAATCGGGGCCCGAAGAACACGATCTTGACATTACTTTTTAAAAATAGTGGCTGGAAATAGGTTTTCTGACTTTCAGCCATTGGTAGTGCCACAATTTGCGGCACTTCTTTTGGGAAAGTGCGGCAAATTGCGGCAATTTAAGGGCAACTAATGGCACTGTTGCATGAAAATTGCCACAAACGGTGTCACCGTTTTGCAAAAATTGCCACAATCTGCAGCAATACTTCAATGGAAAAAACTCACTGGCACCAGTCAAACAGCCCAAAACCTTTTCTGGCCATGTTTTGGGCCAAGTAAGGTCACAGTCGTGTTCCTTGGTCCCCGTTTAGGTAAACACCTGCTGGTGTTTACCTAATAAAATGAGTTTTTCTCCTTTTATTGCCTCTAAGGGGGCCGAGGTATGTTTTACTTAATAAAACATTTTCTGCCAACATCGGGGTGCCCAATCCCCATGTAGCCCGGCCCCCCCCAGTAGTGTGGGACACTGGGAAGCCCATCCCCAGTGTCCCCAAACATTACATTGTTCATTCTGAGACCGGGATGCCCACCCCCGGTGCTGGATGCCCTCCCCGAAAAAGTCCTTTTAATATGCCGCTGACACTGGGTTGCCCAATCCCCATATCAACATTCTAAACCCCCTGCGTCCATAACTGTGAATTCCGACACCGGGATGCCCGCCCCCAGTGTCGGATGCCCCCCAGCCGTTCTTATTCATAAATATTTACTTTACCAACATTGGGGTGCCCAATCCCCAAGTCAGCATTCGTAATCCCCCTCAGTACTCAGGGACACTGGGGAGCCCACTCCCAGTGTCCTGAAATGATTTTTTTGTACACCTGTTAAAAGAAATTGAACTTCCATAATTTTTTACAATGCTGTAAAAAACAGTCCATCATCTCCTGTCCCTCCCCCATCCCAACCCTCCCACTGAGCAACCCACCATTCTACACCCCGCCCTATACTTACCACCAAAGACTGTTGGCTGCAATCTTCTGTGGACCGGACACGCCTGCACTCTTCAAAGCCGAATCAAGAATAGAATCCGAAGCGCCGTATAATGGCTGCCTATGGCATTTTGAACTTATGTTGCTATATTGCCCTCTGTTTGCAATTTTTATACCCAATTTTCAATACGGGCTTTTTGGGACTCCACCTCATGAACACTGTCACTGTTGTTTTGTTACTCGGACCGGAAAGGTTATTTTGCAGTTGCTGCATGGAATCACCTTTGGGACCGATTAACGAAGTGACAGTGCCACTTTTCGTGAGGTGGGGTCTCAAAAAGCCCATGTTGAAAATTTGGTGCAAAAATACAAAAAACCTCCGAGTTATGCGTGGTCATTGAAATGTTTCTATGTACACTCATAATTTTGGCAATTTTTCATATTTTCATTCCACATTTTCAACATTGCCATTTTTTCATACCACCTCATGAACAGTACAGCTGTCATTTTTCACATCCTGCCCAAATTATGTTTTCGCTACTGTGGGGCAGAATGGCACACTTGTTGCACAAAATCACCTTTCGGGACTAACTAACAAAATAATAGTGGCAGTGTTCATGAGGTGGCATCCCCAAAAGGCCATGTTGAGAATTTGGTGACAAACTTCCAAAAAATACCTGAGTTACATGTGTCTGTTGAATTTATTCTATGCACGTGCATAACTTTGTTACTTTTCAATCTTTTGATGCCAAATTTTCAACATAGACATTTTTACACACCATCTCATGAACCATACAGCTGACATTTTTTACATCCAACCTGAAATTAAGCAATAATGCACAACAGGGTGTGTGTTGTGCTGGGATAACGTCACGCCTGGGGTGATTAGGCACGAGGCCGCCGTCAGTCATTAATCACCCAGAAGTAACGTTATCCAACACAACACACACCCTGGAGTGCATTATTGCTATATACAATGGCTCATTAAAAAAAAAAAAGGAAAAGAAAAGGAAAAAAAAGTGCCTTTTAAGTACATTTTTTGCATGGGTAGGGTTACATTATGAAAAAGTAGTGCTGCTTTAGCCAGCAGGTGGAGCTGAAGTGCTTTTCAGTGGCTGTACAGTCCCATAGCAACCTTTGCTGGTGCCACTCGTTGTTAATATGCCCTTTGACTCTTTGTTTATGCTGTGTTTTGGCTTTTGGGATTGTATTTACGTAGTTTTCCTCTGTGTTTCCATGACTGACTTTTAACTGTAGTTCTGAATGAGAATCGGGACTGCCGTGCCCCATCCCCTACCAATCTGTCTTACAGTGTGCCACTCGCTGCTGTCTGAAAGAGCTAGAAGGAGGAGGTAGGGAAGATTTTTTGGACTGCATGTTTATGGTGAAGTTAAATAAAAAAAAAAAAAAAGACAGTGTGTTGAGCCAGCGAGCATTACAGACAGCCTCGCGGCGACTGTTTAAACAGTCAGTTGCTCACTTGCTCGCTCACTGGGCGTACTCGGTCTGACTGATTGTTGAATTTCGTCTTATCATGCTTTCAGCTGCAGGTTTCTTTTTTTAAATAGGAGAAAAAGACTCTGGTGGGGAGTGTGAAATGGTTGTTTATTTTTTGTTTCTGTTTCGGGTCCAGTCCCAGAGTGACCAATCAGAGTTCAGGAAATTTTTTGCCATTGTATAATGTATTTTCACACCTGTGGCTCAGAATGGCACTGCAGTTGCGCATAATTATGTTTTGCCTTGCATTTCACAATTTCTCTGCTTCAGGGTACATGAGGTGGGGTAATAAGATGGCTTTGCCGACAATTTGGTCACTGTTGTTCAACAAATGGGGGCCCTGTGTTTCCACGCCTACAAACATATGCGCATCTACGGAGGGATTGGAAATAAGGATACTATTATACTATCTCAAAAAAAAGGGAGATTCATTGCAAAAACTCCGTTAATGCATCAGTTAAGGTTTCTATTACAGCGACAAAAGTCTAGAAGTTCAGTGTTAGTGTTACCAGCCCTACCAACCCACTCCCACCCTCCACACACCAACAGGCATCGGGGTGTGCCTTGGGGTCACTGGGCCTAACTCTCACTCCATTCTCCTGTATTGTACCATCTCAGCTTGTTTACACATGGAATGGGGTGAGAGTTAGGGCCAACGACCCCAAGGCAGACCCTGACACCTGTTGGTGTGTGGAGGGTGGGGTGGGTTGGTAACTCTGACACCAAATTTCCAGACTTTTGTCGCTGTAACAGAAACCCTAATTGATGCATTAACTGAGTTTTTTGCAATGAAAATATATATATATTTTTTTACAAGTGGTCTGTATGAATAGAAACACGTTAATGTGAAACTTCTTTAATTGGTAATAGGGAGAGGTACAAAACACTTGGCACTCATGTTTCGTTTTTAAAAGATTTACTCAGATAAAATACTGAAGTCAGTAAATTGTTTTTAGATTTTGTGGTACCCTGAAGATGTGATTACGTCAAGAAACATTGGTTCTTCTTCCATGAGTCATCTGTACTTCATTTTAGTTTTAGGGAAGTGAAGACACACTGGGTTCTATTCCCCCTTCACTCCATGTCCTACCAGGCCAGACCCCAGCATCCTGGCCCCTTAGACCCACAAGCTTATACTCCTGTGATGGGGCTCAGGCTTGCCTGCCATCTCCAGCCCAGTCTGAAACACTTACTTGTTGACCTGGCATGGAGGCGGAGGAACGCGCAGAAGCCAGGGTTGGGACTTGGGGCAAGAGGCCAGCCATCACTGTGGTGTGGTCAGGACTTTTTTCCTCAGTTTTCCTCCCACCCCACCCACCTCCCTTGATGCAATCAGGTCGATTCCCTACTGCTGCACTGACCTGTGGAGGAAGAAAAATGTGTGGTCACCAGGATGTTAAGACCACCACGAAGACCCCAGGGGGCACTGCTGCAGAAGGCATTTTCTCCCTCCCCTGCCAGAGTGTGTGGTCCCAGACTGATGTGACATTTTCTCTGTAACTCCAGGGCAATATTCCTTTATTTTCCTGTAGATTACATTATTTCCTATGGAAGCCGAAATGCTCTTTTTTCCTTGTACAACCAATGCAAGTCTATGGAACAGTTTCCCTCTAGATGGTTCAATTTCCCTGTAAAATATTGGAATCCCTGAGAGCTTAAGAGTCTTGCCTCTGCAGTGCTGCCCCAGCTGCATAAGCCCGGGAGGGTATCAGAGCAAACCCAGGTCAGTCACATGGGAGCAAACTACTGGGCCATGCACTCTTTTTAATGTTCACGTGTCTGGTGTAGTCACATATGCTGTGATAAACGCTGATGTTTTTAATGCAGATGTGTCTGGCGTAATCAGAGCTGATGCTATGTTAATCAATTACATACAACTGAATTGCCTTTCCAGGCTATGTGGCTACAGGGCTTATTGTAGCATACCTACCTTAAGAAACATTGCTCTCTCCTCAGGCGTAAAATCATTGGCTAGAATGTCCCACAGCCAAATAATGACTCTGTGACTTCCATGGAAACCGCCATAGTATACAGTATGCTTCCTATAAATTGAACAAATAGGGTTTGAAATTTTATTAGATTTAGGATGCATAGAATAATTAACATGCAACTGTGACGTAGAGTAATAAGGTCGCCAAGGGGTTCTGGTGATATCAAAGAACAAAAAGTGAAGCTTGAATGATTTTATGATGTCACCGGAATCCTAAAATGCCCTAGCAACACCAGCATTTAACAGGTATGTGTTTTTTAATTGTTTTATGACAGATTATATTCCCTGTTTTGTAGAATAAAAGCAATCAGTACATGCCAACATGATAAACGTATGAATCTGGTTGTAAGTGGGGCCATTGTGGCATCAGCATTAGCTTCTAAACAATATGTGATTAAAAAAAAAAAGCTTTTCAATGATCACCACTGAAACCAGTTCTGCATGTTCAATGCTGTGCTGTACATTCCTGAAAAGCAGTTTGTCACTGTTCTCAGAATTGTGAAGTACACATTTTAAATGGACTGCAAAATGGATAAATCGTCTACTTTAACACGAGATACAGATATTACACAGAATGATGTATAAGCAACCAAACACAACAAAGCTGTGTTTCCATCTAGGAGTTCAATGACATCATAGACCCTGAGAGCGAAGCTCAAGAGGTCTCCAAGACATCATCTTACTCCAAGGGACAGCTTGTTGTGTATGGTTGCTGATACATTATTTTGTATGGTATACGTTACTTTTAATTAATTTACTTCTAACTATGTCTTGAGCTGTTGTCAAACAGAAAACAGCAAACAGGATAAGATTAAAAACATGTCATGTGGTTTAAGTAATCTCTACAGGAGTTGGCAACATTTCTAGCAGTTCATTTTTTTAACAAAGAGTTCACTTGTGGTGTTTGTAGTCTTGCTGATACCTTCAGTATGAAGAATATGTGTGTATAGACAAAGAACCTCTGTGCGCAAACACTGAGGCAAGGGTTACCCCAAAGGGCATTTGGCTGGGAAGCCAAGTTTCAAGAAAATACAAAATCACACATGCCCACACAATGCAAAGCATCATGGGCTGCATATGCAAATCACCACAGAATGTTATGCTGGTTCAACTTTAAGCAGAATTGCACGGTGCTGAAAGGCCTCTCATACAGTTTGTAAGGGTGCTAACAGATGACATAGAACTGCGTGTTTAGCTACCAGGACTCATCAGTATGCCTCGTGACACCCCAGTGGAATGAACCAGGTACCCTAAGACGGTCTGTCTGGGTTATGTTGTGGTGAACCCATTAAAATAAAAAAAACTATTTAAAAGACAAAGAACCTCTGTGCGCAAACACTGAGGCAAGGGTTACCATATATTTTTTTACTTTTGTTTTACCAGGAGAGACACACTAAGCTGAAAGCTTATTTATATGTGCGGCCCGTGAACACAAGGAAGTTAAGTGACTTGCTCAGGGTCACACAGTATGTGAGTGGGGGCTGTGAGATTCAAACACAGGTCTCCGGGTTTGCAGCTCAGAGCATTAAACCACTGCGCTATACTGCTTAGGCCGTTAGGCTTCACTACGGACTCTCACTACTCCTGCATTCAGATGCATGCCAGCCATATCCATAGCATGGCTTCCATATGCAGTGCAAGTAAGCATAAGGAATCTTAAAGAGCAATTATCGCATTCTTTATGTCCCCCCCACCGAGAAGCACAAAGAACCCTTACCTGCCCCCAAATCCAAACCATGTAGAAATTTATTTTTCCGGTGCCCTGGTTTAGGAAGGGAAGGGATCGTATTGTTCCTCCGAAGAGCCTTGCAGTGCGAATCCTTCCACTTCCTTGTAGCTCTGCAGAGTACACTGACCAATCGCCCCACACTACCACGTTTTGTGACATCAGTATATGAGGAACACGGGGACGCGCGCCTATAGATATGAATGGGGGCTACTTTTTAAAGTTAAATTTCGATACTTTAAATGACCATTCAGAGTAAATGATGGCCACCGCTTAACTAACAAAGATCTTGGCAGGTGAATCGCATCCTGCATCAACCTCTGCTGTAGGCTGGATAGTAGGGAGCCTCCCATAGAGTTCAGGGCTCATTCCACAAGACATACCGCTGCCTCGGTGGCTGCTTCCAGAAAATCTGGGGGGCTGCCACCTGGAAGTCGGCACACACCTTCATCTCCCATTACAACATCAACCTTGTGTCTTGTTGGGATGCTGCATTTGGTATCTCAGTTCTCCAGTCTCTGTTCACCATGTGAGGGTGTGTGCCTTGACCCTCCTCCAGGAGAACTGCTGGAAGTCTGCCTGTGTGTGAATAGTGAACTATATATACGCCCATGAACACTCCCTGGCCAATTACTGGGCAGCTTTGGAGGGGGCACTGGCTGCTGGGGCTGGAGAGGCATCACTTCCCTTACCCCTACTTCTTTTGAGCCCCTGGCCAGAAAACTTGGTCTTGGGGCACCTGGCTTGGGATTGCCTGCGCTGGAGTTGCTGCCACTGAGTTTCCAGTTTATGGGCCTTTGGGTTCTTGGACGAAGCCACAGTGTCTAGGTGCCATTGGACTTCTCAATCCTTATAAGATGACCTTCCATCCCTGGGCCAAATGAGTTGGTGCACAAGAAGGGGACATCAGCCAGCTTGTGTTGAGTGTCTGCGAAGGTGGAGTGTCTAAGCCAGGCCCTCGTGACAGTTGCTGCTATGATTTGGGTATATGAGTTGCCCATGTCTTAGGCCATCTGGAGCTGGTGCTTAACCAGCACTTGACCATGGTCTCTGACCACTTTTACCAGTGGCTGCCTGTCAACAAGCAGATGAAGGAGGACATCATCAAACACTTCCAGCAGGGAATGCCCAAAGTTGGCCATCATCATGGCATAGCCCGCCTGATGGAGACTGAGAAACAAAGCGGTTTAGACCTCTTGACTGCATGGTCAAGCTTTTTCGACTCCTTGTCAGGGGGCTTGTCCACATCCCTGTGGGTTCTGAACTTCCAGAATGCCAAGTCTCAGACCAGATCATTAGCCGAGGGGTAATCTGAGAAGCCAGAAAGACAGCACCAAGGGAGCGCATACTGGTGGACCATATGGGTAGAGGGTGCTGGGAAGGATGCTGAATGTTACCAAAGCTCCAGGTCCAGTCCCACAATGTCCTCAGCCATGGGAAAGACAACTCCCGGGGGACTGTTTTTGACCCCAACACCTCGGCTAGTAGGCTGTTCCATGAATCCACCACCTTTTCTGTGAAGAAGTACATCCTTGCACTTCTCCTGAAGCTCCCCACTCCGGCACCGCCCTTGAGACCGATGCAATGCGTGGCGCTCATGGGTTGGCCAGTAACCAATGCCATCTCTTCCACTCTCTCAGTTCTGCTTGCCAGAGAAGGAAACTAGAAAGAGAAAAACCAAGAGCAGAGGGTGTGAAAGGGAGCCCAAAGAGACAGTAAAGGAAAAAGATATGAACTGGGGCCTAGTTGGATGTAGATCTGGGCCCCAACCCCTGGGAAGGAGACCTAGAAGTCAAGAAGAAGAAGAAAAGGAAAAAGAAGAGGGAGAAAGGGGTGTACCAAGAGAGAAGAAGTTACCCCTTGCTACCACCTGTAGCGGAACTTGAAAGATGACTGGCTTTCATTCCCCTTTTAGGAGATAAGTTTCAATCCTATGTATTGGACATACCCCCCTCCTTTTTTTTTTTTTAAGAAACGCCACAGGCGCAGCTCAAGAGCTGAAATCCCAAAAGCTAGAGGGAAGAGAACCCTCACCCAGAAGAGGGTAGGCATGAGGCACGGTCAAAAAGTTAAGGCTCACTCGGGAGGGCTTAACGTTCCCTGTCTACCCCTACCACAGGGTTGAGAGACCTAGAGGGAGACCTCCCCACCCGCAAACACCTCGGGTTCCAAGGAACAAAGATTAGACCTATATACCACTTATATCACCGAAAAGGTGGGAAGCCAGGGCAGGCCCCTCTAGGGGGTTCCTGCACCTGCAGTACTTACAGGTTACAGCAGTGGGTAGAAAGGATTCCACTCACTAAGAAGGAGAAGAATAACAGTCTCCTGAAACTGCCCCTTATAAGGTTAAGCAGTGGACCCAAAGGGGCTTTCTGGACAGGAAAGAACTAGTGGGGACCCGGAGCCATACAGATAGAGGAAGTCAGGAAGGCACCCACAGGATGTGAGCCTGGACAAGTATGACAAAGAGTCAATCCCCTACTGCAAGGAGGGCCCCAGGAGCCAAGAAAGAAGGGCCAGAGCCCCCTACTTGCCCCCCCATGGGCCTCCTGTTGCTTCAAAAAAGTGTCAGGGAGCCCGGAGGTAACAGTAGGACTATGCCCACAACTGGCCTTCCGGGGGAGGGGAGGCCAAGCAAGGAGGAGGCACTGTCCAGAGGATGAGGCCTATGTGGGGATGGTGGGTGGGAAGCAGTGATGAATGGTGAAGATACACAAGAAGATCAGGCATTACAGTAGGTACGTAATTTACATATTTTCCCTGTGTCAATCTTCACCATTTTTCACTGGTGGGTGAGTACCAAGCCCACAAAGTGGATCGGTACCTCCCTGAAGGCTGAACCACCTTCAGCCCCTCGTGGGGGAGTCAAGATGGGGGAGGGCCCACTATGGGTCTAATCAGACCCTGCTCTTACTGACAGCCAGGTCGGGTCTTCTGACTAGCAGCAGAGGAAGGGTGTCCTGATAGCCCCTGCCTGGCTTTCCGGGAGAAAACCCGGGCCCCCTAGAAAGGTGAGGCAGTCACCCTACATTGGGCCAAGGGAGACAACTGGGAGAGGCGCAGCCTTGCCATCCGCTTAATGCAGACCGCTGACCCTACCAGCCTGGAAGCTAATGCACTGGCATCATAAGATGCCCTTGCCAGGTGTCCCGCTAGCTCCAGGCCCCTCGCAGAGATGGCAATGGCACACCAGGTTTCCTTGCAATCAGGCAAGGCCACAAGGAAAGAACCCATTGCAGCCCACAGGTGCCTCTGGTAGGCCACCATGTGTGCCTGATGAGCTGAAATTAACAACAGGAGATGCGTTAGGGTAAAAACTCTCCTGCCCCAGTGATCGAACTCCACAGGTCCCTGTCCAGGAGGAAGGTCTCCTGTCAGGCACAAACACCCAGAAGGGGTGTCCAGCCACTCCAGACCTAAAGAGGGTTGGGGCAAAGACCCTGAAGACCCGGGGGTGCACAATACTGGTGCCGGCAGTCCCACAGGGATGGGGGATCAGAAGCAGGAGACTACCATATACTATGCGACTCCTCCACAAAAGGCGTGGTCCATGGAGGGGACACAATGGACTCCAGGCTGTATTCCCCTAGGAAAGTCATAGTCGCATGGTCAGTATTGTGACTGTGAATAGAGGCAAGACTGAGCTCCACCAGCATCATCAGGAGGAAACGCTGATATTCTGTAAAATAAGCATCCGATGCCCAATACGAGGGAGTTTTCTTTTCCTCCGGGGAGGACTCTGATGAAGCAGAGGGGCTCCACATAGGGAATGTCAGAGTTACCCCTGAGATATAAAAAACATCTTGTCCATGGTCCTGTAGTAGACTGGGAATGCATCCGCCGTAGCCCTATACTGCTCCCAGGTGAGGGGCCCAAAGGTACCAGAGACCTGGGAGTAGAGGAGGGGGCTGCAAAGCGGCCATGGACTAGGCAGTGGTCCTGAAGGACCTGGCCTGTTCCGCTTGGACCAGGGGCATGAGCGGGGAACCCCTCTACTGCAAGGGGGGTGCGCTGCCTAGAACCCACCTGCTGCTCAACTGTCCCCCCCTCCCCGAGTCAGCAGATGGAGGACCCCGGGGGAAGACCCCTGGTGGGGAGGCCGGAGCACCACATGCCCAACAGGCCGGCCCCTGTCCCCACCTGACAAAGGACTCCATTCTCTAGGAGTGGAAGGGATGCCCGGACCTGCACTCTGACTCCTCTCCAGGATAGCTGAAGCCACCTGGGAGCGAGGCAAGCCTAGAGCTTCCAACTTCCCCGGAGAGGACAGAGACCTGCCCCTCAAGTGAAGTCCTCTCAACACCACAGGCCTAAGAGAGGGGGGAGCGAGAAGCCACAACCCAGGTCAGCCTCCAACTCCCTGCACCCCACAGTGGCACCGAAAGGGGGCGGGCTGCCCCCCATGTCCCTTCCTGGAGACAGCCGCCGAAGCGGCACCGTCCCTGAGGGTGGCACCTGAAATGACACCGGGACCCTCCGTGACTCCTGACACTGGAAACATCCACCAAGACCGCACCGTCCCCGGCCACAGCTGTTGCACTGAGGCTAGGCATGGCACCAAACCTGGAGGTGGAAACAACCACAGCACTGTCCCCAAAGGTGGTACTGACCACAGCACTGTCACTGGACGCAGTGCCGACCACGGCGCCGACATCGAGCGTGGCACCGACCACGGCACTGTCCCCAGGCACGATGCCGACTGCATTGTTGTCACCTGAGATGGCACCAAGAATGGCTCAAGAGTCCCCATGACACCGACTGTGATACCAATGGAGTCAGGGGCATCGCCAAGCTCAGTGTCCATGTTGTGCTGAGACCCGGGTGGAGCCCCCGAATGGAGTCTGGCAGGTGACCTGTCCAAAGGACTGGGTAGCCACTCTGAACCATCCAATCCCTCCTCCGAATCTGAGGAGATGACAGACACATTCAGCGAGGTGACCCCGGAAACCCACCCACACCTGACACCAAAAACTTTGTCAGGTAGGGACTTCATGGCAGCAGGAGGACGGTCTCGTTTAATGACACCGGAAATTATGTCAGGAGCCAAGACCACCCTCCTGAAGCCCCTGGAGGGACCGCCGGTGCAGGCCCCATGTGTAGCTGAGGCCTCGTCACCTGGGTCTGCTGGTTGTCCAACAGAGAACCAGGCCAGGAACAGCCAGCAGCTGCCCCCCGCGAAGGAGGCTGACCACACCCCTGAGCGCCTCCCAGGTGCTGAGGCCCAGCAGGACATGAGCTTCAGTGGCCTGCTCCTCCCTTGCATGTTGCCTGGGGAAGCCTCAGGGTCAGGCCTAAAGACCTTAATTTGGTGGCCCATGTGCGTGACTTCCCTCCAAAGGTTGGGGGTTCGCATCCCATCCTCGCCGCATGCAATTCCAAGGTCCAGTAATCCATACTGAAGCATGCATCACATCGATCCATGTCATGATTCAGCCCCAGGCAAGTAAAGCAGCAATCATGTGGGTCCATCATGGTGAAGTGACCTCTGCAGGGGCACAGACGCATAGGGAAGGGTCCCCCACCTTTGAAGACTTGTGCCACGAATAGGACATGATCACATGAACAACTTAGGAGAAAACAAGAAATAGGGGCTTGACGCCAAACTAGAAGTGATGCTGAACGATGGTGTCGAAATACAGAGTCAAATCGGTGTCGTGATTGGCGTCGAAAACTGTTTCAATGAGCAGAGAGATATATGATGCCGTCCAAATTCCAAAGATTTGCTGTCCCATGGGGCATCTGCTGCCTCTATCGCGGGAAAAGCAGAACTGAGCGAGAAGGGACAGCATCGGTTACTGGCCAATCCGTGAGCACCACACAGTGTGTCGGCCTCAGGAGCGGTGCCGTCATCGATGTCATCCCTCCTCCTCAGAAGCAGTCAATTTTTAAAAGTAATAGCTTCCCATAGGGTCCTGCACTTTCGGCTGGTACCCAACAGTGATAAATCGTGAAGACTGACACATGGAAGATCTATCAGATTTGTCTGACATGACCTCCCGCTCATGAATCTATGCTGTCTCGGGTCTTGTAACCAATCTGATTCAAGATATTCCTCCATCTTCTCCTTTTGCAGTGATTCCATTAAAGTTCCCACCACCGATGTGAGGCTGACTGGTCTGTAACTGCCAGCCTCCTCCCTACTACCACTTCTATGAAGTGTGACTACATCTGTCCTCCTCCAGTCCTCTGGAACCACTCCTGTTTCAAGCAAGCTCTTAAAAAGGACTGCCTGAGGTGCAGCCAGTATCTTCCTGAGCTCCCTCAATACCCTAGGATATAACCTGTCCAGTCCCATTGCTTTGTTCACGTTCAGACTTGCTATTCTCTTAAGGACTCTCTGCTCTGAAAAAGGATTAATGGCCACCTCTCCCTCTTAGAGCTCCTGTTACATTTACATAGAAACACAGACTTTGACGGCAGATAAGGACTGCTTGGCCCACCTAGTCTGCCCATTTCCCTACCTACAGGATAAGCTGCAGATCCTAGATAACCAACAGCCTATTTCTTCCTACCCCCCACAAGAATTGCCTTATGTCTGTCCCATGCATCCTTGAATTCTCCCACAGTTTTAGACCCCACAACCTCCTCAGGAAGGCTGTTCCATGCATCCACCACCCTCTCAGTGAAAAAATACTTCCTCACATTGCCCCTGAGCCATCTCCCCTCTATCTTCAAATTGTGTCCCCTTGTTCTTGCACATCTCTTTTTCTGAAAGATGCTACCCTCTTGGACTTTGTTGATTCCACTGAGGTACTTAAACGTTTCTATCATGTCCCCCCTCTCCCTCCTTTCCTCAAGGGTATACATATTAAGATCCTTTAGTCTCTCCTCATATGGCTTCTCTTGCAGATCCTGCACCATTTTAGTTGACCTCCTCTGGACTGCCTCCATCCTGTCTATGTCCTTGCGGAGATGGGGTCTCCAGAACAGGACACAGTACTCCAGATGGGGTCTCACCAACTGTCCGTACAGAGGGATAACAACTTCCTGTTTTCTGCTGGTGATGCCTCTCCCTATACATCCCAGTATCCCCCCAGCCCTCCTTACTGCCTTCTCACATTGCTTGTAACCATAAGGTCATTTGATATGATTACCCCCAGGTCCCTTTCCATTTCTGTTGTTGTTACTACCTCCACTCCACATTGTGTAATCTTCCTCTGGGTTTTTTGTTTCCCAGGTGCATTATTTTGCACTTCTTTGCATTGAATCCAAGCTGCCATACTTCTGACCATTCCTCCAACCTTGCCAAGTCCCTTCTCATCCTTTCCACGCCTCCTTGTGTATCAACCCTGTTGCAGATCTTTGTGTCATCTGCAAAGAGGCATACTTTTCCTTTCAGTCCCTCTGCAATGTCACTAATAAAGACATTAAAAAGGACTGGACCCAGTACTGAACCCTGCAGTTCCCCACTAGTAACCCCTCTTTCTTCAGAGTGGACTCCATTTACAAGTACCTTCTGTGTCCTGTTGTCCAGCCAATGTTTTACCCAGGCTACCACCCTGGGACCCACTCCCAGGCTGGTTAATTTGATTATTAATCTTTTGTGTGGGACTGTGTCAAATGCCTTGCTGAAGTCTAGGCAGGCCATGTCCACAGCCCCTCCCTGGTCTAATGCTTTGGTCACCCAGTCAAAGAAATCAATTAGATTCATTTGACATACCTTCCTGATGTGAACCTATGCTGCCTTGGATTCTGTGCCCCACTGGCCTCTAGGTACTCAACAATTCTTTCCTTCAGAAGTGATTCCATCACTTTCCCTACCACAGAGGTCAAACTGACAGGTCTGTAGCTTCCTGCCTGTCTTGCTCCCACTTTTGTGAAGGGGAATCACATCCGCCTTCCTCCAGTCCTCAGGTACCACACCATCCTCCCATGATTTGTTAAAAAGTGTAGTCAGTGGTGTCACTAGTTCTCCCGTCAATTCTTTTAGCATTCTGGGGTGAATTCTGTCAGCCCCATTGCTTTATCCACCTTCAGTTTTAGGAGTTCTTTCAGAACCCTTTCTTCTGTGAAAGGACTGGAATCGACTCTCCAATCCAGAGTACTTCTGTTAATTGGATTAGGCATCTCCTCTTTTGTGAATACTGAGCAGAAGTATTTGTTCAGTATCCCTGCTTTTCACTGTCCCTCTCTGAACACCCATTGTCCATTCTATTCAGCCTCACTATCCCTCCCTTTGTCTTTCTATGCTCCCTGATGTACCTATAAAACGTTTTATCCCCCTTCTTAGCCGAGCTGGCTATCTTTCCCTCAGTTTGGGCCTTTGCTATTCTGACTTCCTTCCCTGCTTCCTTCTGCTTTAACTGGTACAGTTCTCTGTCCTGCTCCTTCTGTGTTTCCTTATACTTCCTAAATGCTATCTTTTTCTCCCTAACCTTCCCCGCCACCTCTTTAGAGAACCACAGTGGCTTTTTCTTTCATTTTGATTTACTTACTTGCTTCACACAAAGGCTTGTTGCCTCTGTGATGGCAGTTTTTGTGTTTCTCTATTGTTGCTCCACCCCTCCTTCTAGCCTGTTTGCTAGTGGTTTTCTAAGGCACTCTCCCATCTTGCCAAAGTCAGCCCTCCTGAAGTCCAGTGCCCTCACTTTTGTATGGCTTGACTCTAGCTGAGTTTATCGTGAAAAACACTGTTTGGTGGTCACTTGTTCCCAGATGGCTACCCACTTCTAGAACTGAGATCCTCTAACTGTCCCCATTTGAGAGTATGAGGTCTAAGATTGCTCCCTCACGAGTGGGTTCCAAAACTAGCTGTCTGAGGCATGCCATCTGTAGGGCATTGAGAATGACCCTGCTCTTGGATGTGGCTGCAGCAAAGGTGATCCAGTTAACATCTGGCATATTCAGGTCCCCCATCAATAGTATCTCCCCTTTCTCTGCCATTCTAAGGGTGCCTTCTGTCATATCCTTGTCCATTCCCTCCCCCTGACACGGGGGGCTGTATACAACCCCTATGCGGATTGTGGTGCCATTTCCAGTCTCTAAGGTGACCCACAGTGCCTTCTCTCCTCCCTGTTTATTCTTTTGTTCCATTGCTTTTATCCCTTCCTTTACATAGAGAGCTACTCCTCCCCCTCTTCTACCCTCCCTGTCTCTCCTGTAGGTTGTGTACCTTGGTATGTTAACATCCCAGTCATGGTTCTCTGTGTACCATGTTTCTGTGACTGCTACAATATCCAGGCATCCCTCTTCCATCAAGGCCACCAGTTCAGGGAGCTTGTTGCCCAGACTACGGGCACTGGTACTCATTACCCTCCATTTCTTGATGGCCTTACCCCATTTTGCCCCATCCCTGTCCTTACTGTCTATGTCATTTTCTCCATTTACCCCTGCCCTTCTCCCTATCGACATCTCTATGTTGGTGTTTACCTCACTTACTACCCTGATTTTTTTGGGTAGGGCTAGGATTTCCCTGCTCCTTTCCAGCGCCTCCCCCTTGGCTAGTTTAAATGCTTGCCAATGAAGCATTTAAACCTATCACCTAGGATCCTGGTTCCCCTCCTGGATAGATGCAGACCATCATGCCAGTATAGGCCTGCATCACCAGTCCCCAATGAAGCCAAATCCCTGAGCTCTGCACCAGTTTTTCAACCACTGATTGAAACCCATGGTGTAGAGCACCCTAGCCTCACTCATGCCATAGACAGGCAGCACCTCCGAGAAGGTTATCGTGCATGCTACTTGTCTAAGGCCCTTCCCCAACTCCACAAACTCTTCCTGCACTGCTCTGATCCCTTTGTCAGCCAGGTCATTTGTCCCTAGGTGGACAATGACATCCAGCTCCCTCCCCCGTGCAGCTGCTCAGGCGATCCTGAGGATTCGCTCCCTGTCCCTCCAAGCCATGGCACCAGGCAGGCACCTTACCTCCCTCTCCCCTTCCTCCCCCAGTTCTACCCCTCTAACAATGGAGTACCCCACCAGGAGTTGTTTCCTTCCTCTGTGGGGTCCCATGCCACCCTCCTGTGGGTCTTCTTTGTGGAGGTTCCCAGCATCCTCCTTGGTCTCCACTGCGGATGCCTCCATAGAGGAACCACACTTTGCCAGAATGACATATGAATCGTGGAGAGGTAAAACTGGAGGGATGCACCTCTGTTCCACCACCCTCACCCTCCCTGAGCCCACTGTGGTCCAACCGCTCCTCTTTCTTGGCAACCTCTGAGGCAACGGCAGTGGCCCTGGTGGTCCCTGGGTGGGAGAGGAGGTTCCCCAGATCCTGGCCAACTCAGCCTGGAGATGAGCAACCTCCTCCCTCAGCCCAGAGAGGTGCCTGCAGATGGGACAACAGCGCATCCTCCAGAACGTCTCCCGGAAGACTGCTGCTCCACAGCCACTGCACTGCACCACTCCCATCATGTCTTATTTCTGGCCCCTTAACTGTTGTTTGGAATATTTACTCTTTCTTCTGTTTATTTTTTTCTCCCTACTTACTTACTGCCTCTGTGCCCTTTAAGCTCCTGATCTTCCTGTTCTGAGACAAGAAGTTCCTATATTTCTCAGTAGTCTCCTTACTTGCTCAGAGTCAGACCTCCAGCAGCTGGGGGGGGAGGGATGGAGAGCTACTCTTTTCCTTCTAGGATGGTAAGTCTTTCATGGCTCTGTGATCACTCACTTCCTGCTCCCAAACAGGAAGTTCCTGTTGTCAATCAAATCCTGTGCCTATAAAAGTAGAAATGGCTTAGAGCGAGGGGGTGGAGGGAAGGGAAGAAGGGCAATATAATCCCAGTAGAGAAGTATAGTTATAACAGCAGCTCCTTCCTCTTGGTGTTCTCTGCCTGTTCTCTGGCAGAAGCTATCTAGGGCAGTTTTTAAATCTGGCTTTAACCTGGCTTCCTTCTAGCTAAGCCACCCCCCTCTACTTTACAGCTCTTTCTACACTTAGTTAATTGCAGAGATAACAATTCCCTTCAGCCACCTGAGACAAACACCTAGATAACTGCACAGATAACAGTTCACTTCAGCCAACTCAGACAAACACACTAACTTTTCTTTTTGTTTTGTTTTTACCCTAAATTGAAGGCCCCAGTAGTAGAGTTCTAGTTCTTTAGTCCCAGTAGAGAAGTATAGTTACAACAGCAGCGCCTTCCTCTTGGTGTTCTCTGCCTGGTTCTTCCCCTTCTCCCCCCACTGTGAACACTGAACAAAAGTATTTGTTCAGGATGAAAACTTTACTTAAATGTAACCGTAGTTCTAGGAGTGGTATATGGTACACATCCCCACTCTGGCAGTTCCACTGGAACAATGTTATTTGCTGGACATCTTTAAGTTAAGCTCCTCCCACCACCCAGGTGATATATTCCCCGACTCTGCCCTGTGACATCAGATCTCGCATACTAGAGACAGAATCTGTGCCACTTGCCAGGAGAGGTCGGGTGGATTGTGTGGATGTACACCATATATCACTCCTAGAAAGTACGGTTACGTAAGAACTTACCATAACAGTAGATCTTCCGAGGACTGTCTCTTGCAGTAAGTCATTACTTCTGGGAAGTTCCACCAGGTGTCGCTGTCGCACGGCAGCTTCTTCTAGAAGTCTTCCATGGGGGCCGTCCACATGACATCACTTCCTGTGGATGTGTATAAGAGTGGGTGGCCCCCAGTACCCTCTGTTCACCTCCTATGGACTGGTGTCTTGCAGTAAGTCATTACTTCTGGGAGAGTACGTAGCAGTAGAATCCAAAAGGGAGGTTAGGCAAAGCCACAAGGAGCAAAGGCATAAGAAAGGTCAACTTGAACTGCACCCCCAGCAGCAGCAGATATGCTGCAGTGCGGTGAGGATCATGGTAACCACGATGTCCTAACTCAAACCTGTAGGCAAAGATATGTGAGCCACAGGAGTAAAGGCATATGAGGGGTCGACTTGAACTGCACTCCCAGAGGCAGTGAGGGGTAAGCACCAATGGAACCACCAAGTCCTAACTCAAACCCTTAGGAGAAGACGTGGTAAAACAGAGACAGAACTGTAGACGGCCAGTCACAGTGATGCATCCTGAGGAGACAGAGGTCGACAGGCTCTGGCAGAAAGTCAAATCCAGAAACATACAAGTATAGCGGATCATATAGCAGAAAAGGAGCACTGGGGAAAACACATCCTGGATGATCAGAGCAAGGAACAACTGAAGGGCTCCAAGAGGGAGAGAAGCAGGAGTTCTAAGCACATCAGCAGGGAGGAGTGAAGCATCCAGTCCAGAAGCAAGTGTCTACGAAGCCTGCAAGAGGAGGCAGAGAGCACCTGGAAAGCAGTTGAGGGCACAGAAGTGGGTCCCGCCCCACGTGAGGGATGGGAACGCCATGGAGGAGCGGACTGAGTTGCCCCCAGAGGCCCTAGCGTGGTCCTGAGGGACACCCCGGTAGGGGGGCCGGGAAGAAGACGGCCCGCCCGTGGGGCGTAGAGGTGGAACCTAGAGGTAGGATAGGGGTCTTGAAGAGACCGAAGAGCATGCCCAAAGCCGAAAGGGAATCAAGGATGGCCTGAGCACCGGGGCCAAACAGCAGGTTCTCAGAAAAGGGGGCGTTGGCGACCGACAGCTGGTTGTTGGGCAGCAAACTCAAAACCTGCAGCCAGGCGAAGCGCCGAAGGGTGACGCTGGTGGCTGAAAGGTGGGCGGATACATCGACTGCATCAAAGCACACATGGAGCTGGTGACGGGCAAGGAAGGACATGGCAGAGAGTGGCTGAGCCAGCCTGAGCGACTTGGGGGAGGGAGACAAGTCGGATAAGAGGTCCAACGCCGAGGCACCAAGAGTGCGAAGGTACTGGACCATATCACCCAATTAATTCAGACTATGAAGTAGCAAAGTACTGGAGGAATAAACCCGAATGCCATAGGAATCCATGCACCGAGAATCAGCATCCGGCAGCACAGAACTGGTATGGTGAGGGCGGACGGTCCAATCATGGGCCGCCACCCTGACAACCGAGTCCGCCACAGGGGTGGCGGACAAGTAGGGTGGTCAGGAGGGGTGCGGTAGAGCGATCAGCACTGCTAGGGGCAGGCTGGGCGGAGGCAGGACAAGACCAAACACGAGAGAGAGTGCATTACAATATGCAGGAACCAAGGGAGGGGCCACCAGGGTAGGCTCCTCGGGAACATCGAGGTAGGCAGCCAGGTCCCGACAAATGGTGACTTGATCTGCAGCAGGGAAGGCAAAAGCATACTGGATCTGCAGCATGAGTTCCATGACGGATGGATCGGGGGGGGGGGGAGGACTCAGGAGGGTCTAACGGGGCGACCTCCCTACAGGAGGACATGGACTGAGGGGAACCAAGGTCCCTGCCAGGAACATTGTCCAGGAAGGGATTTCCCCCACCCAGAGTCACCAGAAAGGGAATCTGCAGAAATGGAAGGAGGGGTGGACCAGGCGGGGAGCACCGGGTCTGGTGATGGGAAGACGAGCAGGACGAGGCTGGACCCTGACCCAGGCTCCGCAGGACCTCCATCACAACATGGGCAGTGTCTGGAGCATGTGATAGGTCCAGAGACGGAGGACGCCCAAGGGTGGCTGCAAGAGGAGGGTGGGCCAGCACGGGAATCGCTGACCCTGAGCAGTGGGGGAAGGCATCCAGGCCCATGTGAACCGGGACCGGGAGAGGATCAAGGGATGCAGGGCAAGGGCCACACAGTGGAGCCGAAGGCCCTGAAATATGTGCGACCGAAGGGTGAGAGAAGGGCGACGGGGGGGGGGGACCCCCAAGGACACCACCCAGTGCCAGGACAAGCAAGGGGGGCACGGAAGGAGGACCCTGAGCAGGGGGAGTCCCAGGGTGGGAAGCCCCCCCCCTCGTCAATGAGGGAAGCAGCCCTGTGGACAAGGGAATGAGTAGAGGCCCCTCTGTCAACGGTGGAATCATCCCGCTGACGAAGGCCAAGGGAAGCCCTCCGTATGTAAGAAGTCCCGTCGACAAGGCAAGCAAGGCATGCTGTCCTGTCGACGAGGAATGTTCCGTCAATGGAGAAATGGGCTCCATTGATGAGAAAACAGGAGAAACAGGGCCTGTCGATGGAAGAGGCGCTCCCGTTGATGAGGGAGATGAAAGAACACGTCAATGACGGGGGAAGCATCCCTGTCGACAAGGAACGTGCCGTCGATGGGGCAACACTGCCTGTCAATGAAAAACGTTCAGAAACAAGCTCCATTGACGGGACAAGGTCCGTCGATGGTACAGAAAGCCCAGAAGGCTCCCTCGATGGAGGGAGGAAGCAGCCCCGTGGATGAGGAAGGTACCATCAATGACGGAGGAGCCATCATCGACGGAGCAATAGGGAGGGAGTGTGAATCCCATTCCCTTCTATGCCTGGAACGAGTGTCCTTGGCTGGGAAACCTTGAAGGCGACCCCCCGCGGTCCATTCTGGCCTGGCTGAGCTGTGACAATCAGCCATGAAGAAGGCCCAGGACCCAGCAAGAAGTGCTGGGGCTGGGGGAAAGCAGGTGTACCGTGAGCACTAACGGAACACTGGACCTGCTGTAAAAGAAATGTGCTTTGCCCAGAGAGGCTCCAGATCCAGCCAGAAGGCCCATGTCTCAGAGCAGCAGGGGTACTATGAGTGGGTCACAGGCCTGCTATGGGAGTCTGGGGGTGCTGAGAGCAAGTCCAAGGTCCCGGATCCAAAGGAAGAAAATCAGTTCAAGTTTGAGTTGAAGACTGCAACCCAGGAGGTTAGGAGAGCTGACTGAGTGAGCAGAAGCCAGCAGGAAAATGAACAGAAGGTACTGGCGGCCACCCACTCTTATACACATCCACAGTAAGTGATGTTGTGTGGATGGCCCCCATGGAAGACTGCTGGAAGAAGCTGCCATGCGACAGCGACACCTGGTGGAACCTCCCAGAAGTAATGACTTACTGCAAGAGACCAGTCCCTAGAAGATCTACGATTACAGGTGAGTAACCTTTTCTTCTAGGGGCCTGGATATGGTACACTGTCAACACTCTGACAGACTTCTAGCAGTTTTCCAGGAGGAGGGGGCAAGGTGCACACCCCTATTTGGTGAACAGAGACTGGAGAACTGAGGTCCCAAAATGTGCATCCCAGCATGACTCGAGGTCAGTGTGGTAATGGGAGATGAAGGTGTGAACTAACTTTCAGGTAGCAGCCCTACAGGTCTCCTGAATGGCCACATCCCTGGAAACTGCCACTGAGGCAGCAGTACGACTGGTGGAATGGGCCTTGATCCCTATGGGAGGCTCCCGACCAGCCAACCTGTAGCATAAGTTGATGCAAGATGTAATCCACCTTGCAAATCATCCGCTTTTTTGCCAGTCTGCCAGGTGCGGCTTCAGCATAGGTGACAAACAGCTAGCGACCATGACCCCAAATTTCAGCCATGCGATCCACGTAAGAGGGCGCCCTTTGCAGGTCCACAGTATGGGGCCTGTGGTCGGACTGCAAGGAAGGGTTGGTAAAGTACAACGGCAAGTTAATCACCTGGTTAAAGTGAAACTCAGAAACTACCTTTGGGAGGAACCTTGGGTTTGAGTGAAGAACGACCTTGTCCCCATGGAAGACAAGGCAGGGAAAGTCCACTGAGAGGGCATGGAGCGCCCCAATTCTTTTAGCAGATGTAGTGGCCACCAGAAAGGCCATCTTCTATGACAGGTGAGAGATGTAACACCTGTGCATTGACTCAAATGGCTTGCCCATGAGCATAGCCAGGACCAGCAGTAAGTCCTACAGGAGGTGAGACTCTCACACTGGAGGGGACAAGTGGTCAAAGCCCTTGAAGAAATGCCTGGTCACCTTCTCATGAGCCACCGCTGGCATACTGACCAGTGCCTGGTAAGCAAAAAACACTGATACATGCACCTAAAGGGTTGTCGCTCTCAGTCCCAGCTGGGAAAGGGACCACAGATAGTCCAAGATGCTAGCCACTAGGCAGGCAAGGGGATCAAGTGCCTTGCTCTGGCAGCAGATGGAAAATCTCTTCCATTTAAAGGCATAGCACCTAGGAGTCAACTCTTTTCTGCAGGCCTCCACAATGCGGTGGGCCCCCTCAGAGAGCCCCAAGGCCTGGTAGCCACTCAGGAATCAGGCCATTGGGTGCAGCACCATCCCCTGGTGTCTGGTCAGCAGGTCTGGGTGGTGACGTAACCGCCACGGAGGCCTGCTGCTCTGGCTGAGGAGATCTGGGTGCCAGAACTGCCATGGCCATTCCAAAGCAACCAGAATCATCTGTACCTTGTCCTTGCTGACCCTGACCAGAAACCAGTGGATCAAGGAAAGGCATACATGAGACCTGGGGTCCAGGGCCTCGTGAAGGCATACCCTACCAGTGTCCCAGACTGTGGGGCATGGGCACAAAACAGTCTCAGTCTGGCGTTCGCTCAGGAGGCAAACAGAATCACTGGGGGTTAGCCCCTCTAGGAAAACAGGTGGTTCACCACCTCCTAATGTAGAGACCACTTGTGTAATGTCTCACCTACTTGGCTGAGAGCAGCTGGTAGGTGAATGTCCCTCCCACGAAGTGAATTGCAAGGAGATCAGTGCTCAGGTTGTGCTTGAGGGTCCAGGTACAGAGTGCCTCCTGACAAAAGAGAAGGGAGTGTGTGCTGCCCTGTCTGTTCAGGAAAAACATGGTCGTGGGGTTGTCCGTCTGGACCTGAATGACCTGAACCCTGATAAGAGGAGCAAATTCCGTGGGGCCAACCACACTGCTTGGAGTTCTAGCAGGTTTATGTGGTGACAGGACTCCCTGGGTGAGCAGAACCCGTGGGCAATGTGGTCCCCCACATGGACTCCCCACCCAACTAGAGATGCATCCATCATCAACATAAGGGTTAGTTCTGGGCAGACAAATGGGATTCCTTCCTCCAGATGTTCCAGGTCCAGCCACCACTGGAAGGTATCCCACACTGGATGGGTTACTAGACTGACTGTTCCAAATGACCTTGGTGCTGGGATCACTGAAGGCCCAGCTCCCACTACATGGTGCGCATCCACCAGCGGGCCTAACAGACCATGCTGGTGCAGGATGCCATGTACCCTAGCAGACGCTGGAAATCCTGGGCAGGGTGCAATAGCCTAACCTGAAATGATCAAGCCAAGGTGGTAAGATCCAGAGCCTGGTCCACCAGGAGGTGGGGCTTGGCCTGCAGGGAGTCTAGTTCTACTCCAATGAACTTTATCACCTGGTGCGGTACCAGTTTGGACTTGTCTGGACTGACCAAAAGGCCCAGGTCCCTGCAGATCTGGAGGGTCAGGGATGTGGACACCACGGCCTTTATGGATGGACCAGCAATTAGCCAGTTGTCCAAGTAGAGGTAAACTCTGACCCTGTAGTGCCGAATATAGGCTGACACCACTGCCATGCACTTGATGAAGACCCTGGGGCCTGAGGAGAGGCTGAACAACATAACCTGGAACTGGTACAGGACCCCTGCCACTCAGAACTAGAGGTACCAGTGGTGGGACCTGTGGATGGGAATGTGGATGAACATGTCCTGGAGCTCTATGTAGCAGAACCGCATGTCCTGTTCCAGAGATGGGAAAATCAGGTTCAGAATGACCATCTGGAACTTGCACTGCTGTACAAACTAGCTGAGACTGTGATGTTCCAGTATGGAGCACTAGCCCTCAAAGTCTGTTTCTGGACCAGGAAGCACCTGGACATGAAACTGAATGGCCAGGGGGTCAGGGACATGGGCTATGGCTCCTTTCGGCAGGAGCTAAGGAACATCTTCCTGAAGGGCAGACAGCACGTCCCAAGATGCCCTGGACTCTCAAGGTGCGTGGAGGTAGTAGGGTGGGAAAGTTCTGAAATGGAGAGACAGACCTCTGCCCACTATGTCCAGTACCCACTTATCTATTGTGATAGCAGACCAATGTGGAAAAAGAGACGCAGCCTACCTCCGATGAGAAGAGCGGTCGGAGACAGGACTAGTGGAGGGGTGGCACCCTCGACCCATCAGTGGGAAGGCTTGGAGGAGGCACTGGCGGCTGCTGCCATTGGGGCACCACTACCCCTGCCCTTCCCCCTTTGGACCCTGGCCCACAGATTTTTGGGTGCCAGCTCTGGAACTGCCCCTGCTGGGGCTGTTGCCAAGAAGTAAAAAGGACTGGTACTGGAAGGCGAGTTTCCTGTGCTTCTTTTTCTGGTCCTTCTGGGGCACTGCCACTGAGTCCAGGGTGGCACTGGACTTCTCAATCTGAGTGAAGTGTTCTTCCACCGCAGGTCCAAATAGGTCAGTGCTCAAGAAAGGGACATCCACCAGCCTCTGTTGGGTGTCTGCCATGAAGGTGGACAAGCGCAGCTAGGCCCTGCAATGCATGGAGACAGCCGCTGCCACTGCACAGGCAAACGAGTCACCCACATCCAAGGCTGTCTGTGGCTAGTGTTAAGCCAGTATTTGACCATGGTCCTGGATGAGTTCCACCACCACCTGCTGCTCTGGGTGGAGGAGAGGGAGAGTAATATCAAACATGTCCATCACGGCATGGCCAAAGTTAGCCATCATAATGGAACAACTAGCCTGCCTGAGACCCAAAGTAGCTACTGTGTGCACTTTTTTAGCAGCGTGGTCAACCTTACAGGATTCTTTGTCTGGAGGCTTATCCATATTCCCCTGGTGTCTGAACTTGTGGAACACTGAGTTCAAAACCAGCCCCTCTGTGGAGGGGTGGTCTGAGAAGCTCAAAAGACACCTGTAGGGACCATGTACTTGCAGATCATGCAGGCTGAGGGTACCGGGCAGGATGCTTGATACTGCCAGAGCTCCAGGGCCAATCCCAGGATGGTCTCAGCCACCGATAAGGCAACCCCTGGACACGCGTCCCAATCCAAAAATGTCCATGAGAGAGTAAGTAACCCTCTTCTGGATGGGCTCTAAGAGGACGCCCATGGATTCCGAAATGAGTCAGAGAAGCCCACCAAAAGACATCGGCCCTTGGTCAGTGGAAGACTCTTTGGCTGGCTACTGGTCAAAAAGCAGAGCCCCACAGGAGGCCATCGACTCCTGTCTGAGTTGAGGGACGACTCCTCAAAGATGGCCTTCAACCATATGTTGCCATGGACATTCCGGGATTCCTCACCTGGGGTGATCCTCACTGACAACCTGCCTGGCAAGCTGGGGGCTGAATGGCTGGTGGTTGTTGGGGTAGTGGCTCCACAGAGATTAGTGGAGAGACGGGTTGGCTGCACCCACTGGGCATGGACTGGTGGGGAAACCACTGGTGGCTGCCATGGAAGCGTGGGACCTTGGGGTAGAGCCCCACCCTGCCCCATGATGGCTCACTGCTGCCAGAGCGACTCCTCGTAGCACTGACGCATTTTATGGCAGTGCCTCCTCTCCCGAGAAAGAGGAGGATAAGGAGTGCCATCAGCAGCACCTCTTGGTCAAGCGGGAGTGACAGCATGAATGCCTTGACTGCGACCTTGACCGCTGACCAATTGTCCGACGGCAGGAAGGGTTGTCTTGGGGCTGGCTGTAGACCACCACGTGCCTGCCCATGTGCACCAACACAGGTGTGGAGGATCCAGCCCCGGATGGAGGCTTGTCCCTAATCAGGTCGATCGGGGAGACGGACTGAACCTGGTCCTGCTGAGTCAGGCTCGGAAGTGCCGAGGCCTGTGAGGCCAAATCCTCGACCTCATCTGACAACAGGTCGACTGGGCTGAGAAACAGCTTAGTCGGCTTGTCAAGTGGAGTCAAAGTCATCTGGCTCATCAACAATGCCAAGGAACCTTCAACCTGCTTGACCTGCCCCTCCACCAAGGGCGCTCGACTGCAGCCCAGTGGTCAAACAATTTGAGAGATTCAGAGGACCAAGGTTTTTCCCCATGCTACCACTGGTGGCAGTGGTGCAAAGATTTTTTTCTTCGCCTTGGTTGCTAACCCAGAGCAGTGGAGGACAGGGATCTCCCCAAAGGACTGAAGGGACTGGCACAATTCATGGAACTGACCTGTGAATGTTCTTCTGACACTGGCCCCAGCTGGGAGCAGCGCAGAGGCTGATGAGATGCCTGCTGCAGCCACCGCCGCCTCCACTTCCATGTTAGGCAAGCTGTGCTGCGCAGCCTTTTTACCAACCTTCAAGAGGACCTTTGGATCCTGTTCTGAAGTTCGGCCCTTAGCGAGCTAGAGCTTCCACTCCGCCAGAGATTCTGGTAGCATGGAGAGGCAAAGTCCACACCCTGACATGTCATGTTGCCTGCCCAGGCAGTACATGCATGTGTCATGCAGATCGATGACCGATATTTTCTGGCAGCACTGCACACAGATTGAATCCAGGCTTCTTGCAATCCATCGTAGCATGAGATTTTGAACTTAGCTTCAAAAACTTTGAAAAACAGTTTGCCTATGACGCAGAGAAAATTCCCAAGCAGAGCGCAAAGAAGTGACCTGTGCTTCCAGTGGATAGAAAGATCCAACGTCACAGGGCAGAGGCAGGGGATACATCCACCCAGGTAGTGGGGGGTGCTTAGCTTAAAGAAAAACTGTACAAAACATAGGTGGCAATTACCAGGGCTGCAAAAACGCCCGATTAAAACAACCTCTGTAATTTAAAATGACTGCAGCTAACCTTTAATTAGTTATTTCTTGTTGTAATATTGGTCCTGGATGGCCATGTCCAAAGTGCCGCAGCACTGGAAGACAGAGTGTGACCCTGGCATCCTGTCCTGTTCCAGAATGCTTATAAAAATAATGAGTGAGGCACATTTAAATGGAATAAAAACAAACACTGTCTTATGTAGAGGTCTCTTAACTGTACCTCTAGAAGCAATTCCCGGTGAAAATGGAGCAGTGTTAGGTACTTAAATGTGTTATTAAAGTTGGAGCTCCGAGTTCGGTAATGCGCAGTAGCACCTAGCGCTCCGAATTTGGGCATGCGCAGTAACGCTAGGTGCTACTGTGCATGACCGAACTCAGAGCTCCAACTTTAATAACACATTTAAGTACCTTACACTGCTCTGTTTCCACCAGGAATTGCTTCTAGAGGTACAGTTAAGAGACCTCTACATAGGACAGTGTTTTTATTTTGTTTAAATGTGCCTTGCTCGTCATTTTTTATGAGAATTCTGGAACAGGACAGGATGCCAGGGTCACAGTCCATCTTCCGATGTGGCGGCACTTTGGACATGGCCACCCAGGACCAATATTACAACAAGAAATAACTAATTAAAGGTTAGCTGCAGTCATTTTAAATTATAGAGGTTGTTTTAATTGGGTGTTTTTGCAGCCCTGGTAATTGCCACCTATGTTTTGTACAGTTTTCCTTTAAAGGTGTGTGGCAAATAACATCATTCCAGTGGAACCACCAGAGTGTGGATAGTGTAGCATAACCACATCACTAGAAGTCTTTTTTTTTTCCCAGTCCCCACTGCGCTGTACCCTCCATCTCTTTTTAACCTTATAATCCCTCCCTTGTTTTTTCCTCTTTTCATTTATGTATCTAAGAATGTCTTGTCCCCTTTCATTACCACTTCAGCTGTTCTCTCTTCAGTTTGTGACACTGTGCTCCTTACTTTTTCTGCTTCTCTCAGTTTCTCCTGATACATTTCCTATCCTTTCCCTCTGCATCTCCTTATATCTCCTGAATGCCACCCTTTTAGCTTTTACATTCTCAGTCACCTCTTTCAAGGACCACAGCATACAGAGTTATAACAGACCAGAGGGGGAGTACTCTAGATTAAGCAGATGCAGGGATGTGGACAACACTGCATGCAAACAGCATGACATGCCTCATGGTGACAGAGTAGGGCTTGGTGTTGACACCTCCATACCATCTCACCAATGAGCCCCCTCAGGGCTGTCACCAAGGAGATGAAGGAGGAAATAGGAACAGTTCATCACAGAATGATTTCCCTTCCTCAGGCTGCCAGGGGAGACCGTTCTGCAATGAGAGCAGGAGACCACACCAGGAGAAGAGCACATCCGATGAACTGCCTCTCTGCCTCCCACTGCTGTTGACAGGGACCCAGTCTCAGGAATTAAATCCACAGTCTCTAGAATGGAAGGCAGGCACCTTAATCTTTAAGCCCCCGGAGTGTCCCCAAAGCATTTAGTATTGGTTCACAGTGTCTGACTCACTTTAAGTCTTCCAGGTCAATCTCAGCGTTGTCCCCAGATATCAGTCGCTGCAGCTCGGGTGGTGAGAACATGTGAAGCCACTCCGGTCGTATAATGGATCTGAATCCAGAGATCATATAAGAAGTTTGTTCTTTTATTTGAGTGTGCATCCGGAAATGGGCCATTAGATGAATATAGCTAATTCTGTTGAAAGAAAAATAACATATTTCAATCACTACTTCATACATTTTAAATCATAGCTTAATGTTCTGGTAAACAGAAAATCCACTGTGAATTTTCCAGTCACTATATGGCTGCCTCCTCCCTCTGTTGTTATGTGGCGTGGAGTTGTTTTTTTGTGCTTGCCACGGCACCAGCCTTCGAAAATGTTCTGGGTCCTAGCACCTCAGGCAAAGACCCACTAATGGGAATCAGTGGTGAAGATCTGGCCTCACATATTTCCTGCCTAACCTAACTTAGCACACAATACTGGCAGCAACGCCTTTGTCTACTCTAGCCCCTCTATGTGGAACTCCATCCGTTTACAAGGTCAGCCAATCGAAGGTAAATTATTCACCCCAAATGCCTTTAAGACTTGGTTTGTACAACAATCAACTAAACTACTACCCGGTTGTCACCCTGTACAACTGTATTACACACCATACACTACCGAAATGTCTAAATATGTTATCATTCAATCTGCAGGTGATCTTTCATACACCAGTACTGTAATGCGTAAAATGTAATCCTATATGCAAGTTGTAACTATTATTTGTACGTAAATCAACATCAAAAATGATTATTAAATGGAAGCCATTGAAAATGAACTACTGACACTTTTGGCCTGTTTTCCAAATAAACATAGTTACTACTACTACTTCTACTACTAGTATTACTATTGAAGGTGAAAGTTCATTATCTGTATGAGGTCATTACTGGGGAAACTGAATTGTCAGGCCTGCAGCTTCCTCACTTCCATTCACTTGATGTCATTACTTCAAACAGCTTCGTATGAAGTCCAAACTATCCATTGTTTACCTGACACAAAATGGCCGCCCAGATAATAATGAGTTAAGGTTCAATAAAATGGTTGCTGCCTTGAGTGAGTAATATTTCCCTACAGTACTTAGGCAAGGGGGTACTCCCATGCCACTTTGCTTCAAACAGAGCCCTGGCCCTCATTATTATTACAGCCACAGCGCTGTGGGACCACAGACAGGGAGCCAAATAAAGAAGATGGAGAACGTGAAAAATAATTATGTTATCATTTCTGTGTTGTGCGATAAGTGTCCTCATCTCAATTTTTACTGTAGTGGAAATGCCTAATGTAGTGTAATGCCTGGCGGTATTAGTCCTAATGGTATTACCTGCTGCAAGAGCTCCCGTCGAAGTTAGATCACGGTGGTATACAGCAGACTTAATGGTGGATAGCTCTGAACAGCTGCCACCTACCGGAAAGTCTGATGCCTTGTTTAAAGCACCGTTCTATTTTACTTAATTCTCAGCTAAGCTGCAACATTCAGCTATTATGTTTAAATAATCTTGTATTTTATTCAGCAATTATGAAAATAAAAAAAGCAAAAAAAAAAAAAAAAAACAGGCAACCAAACCCTGATCTTAAAAGACAATATGCAAATACCTTATTTAGGCCCCTACAATGACCACCTGTCAGTTTTGTTGTAGAAATGACTGTGCGTAAGAGCAGTTACAGGGGCTCTATGCCATGAAGAAACACAAAGGTTATATATCCTTGTCAAACTGCTTTACTGTGCTATTCTGAAGTGCACAAGATAAGTGATCTTATCCTACAACTCTAGGAGCTATGGCACTGCTTCTTCCAGTGGGAATCGGCAATTCTGTGACAAATAAATGCTTTGTGTGAGATCAATCTGTGCAGACATTTAAGTTCCTCTACATGTGAAGGTCTATGTCTGCATCCCTTGGGCTTGTCTGTTCTTGCCTCAGTCTACATTTCTGTAACTCAGCCTAGACTGCCAGTCACTGAACAGCAACATTTTCTGTAACCCTGTAACCTTACATTAGGAATGGTTGTGGCAGCTGTGACCCAATTTGGATTTTGGCCCGAAACTCCTGGCATTTGACCCAGAAAATCTGAGCAAGTCTAAATCCAGGTCAGGCCATATCTTATGCTATAAGCAATTCCTAGTTCTGATTTAGTGCAACAGTGGCTAAAGCCTCTGAGACCAATTCTGATGATCTGGGCCATAAATTTCTATCGCCCTCCTGCATTCCTTCACAGGTCTCCATCACCCTGCACCCCAAACCCAGACCCTGCAAATTTAATTTACTGATGAGTGCCCCTCCCAATGGCTCTGGTACCTGGCAGAACAAAGCCCAACCCAAATGACCACTTACAGTCACTGACCTCTATCAAATCACTGCTGACAGCCTGGGCCCCATATCCCCTTCCCACGAAGACAAACAAGTCCAACTACAGGACATCCCACAGCCATGACAACAGAGATCCAAGAAGCATGCAACCATCTGCAGCGCTACCTTTACAGTACATAACAAATACACTCTCTCCACCCCCCACCTCCGCTTCCACAGAAACCCTTCCCTTCAGTCGGACTTTCAGTGACATCTCCTTTATGGGACTAAACTCCAGAGAGCTCCGTGTATGCCTAACTGAATCTGTTGAAATCTACACTGAAACAGCACCAGTCCATTGGAAGAAGTAATAATGACTACTTGCAACAGACTGAAGACTTCTGCAGCAGGAACAGCCAAACTAAAACAGTTAGAAGGGGTTAAATGTGGTAGAAGCTGTAGTCGGTAGTCATTGGTACAACCGCAGTCACCAGATCCTGTCTCGTGAGGGAGAAGATGAAAGTGAAAACTAATCACAATCACCTAACAGAAGTTAATGGCTGAATTACACAAGATCAGCGCAATTTTAGAACAAATTCACTCTACAGCCATAGATGACTGTAGAGACCTACGGTTAGCAGAAAAAAAACTCAGAAGAGAGAGCAACTTGCCTGGCAAACACTACCAAAACCATGGATTCCCATAACTTAGCCTTACTGCAGTTGTATCAACAGGAGCAAGAACTCATCCAGAAAGTGGAAGACCTCAAAAAATCGATCTCAGCGAAGCAATTCACACCTGCATGGGATCCCTGAAAAGACTGAATCCAGCAATACTGCAGCCTTTGTTGAAGGCTTCTTAAAGAGAACTACTCATTTTAGATCAAGACTTTTGACTCAATATAATTAGGCACACAGAGCCGTACTCCACCACCCTCTGACCGAAAAAGTCAGACCCGCACTATGATTCTATCATTTTTAAACTAATGAGTTGAAAGAACAGGTTGCTCACTTGTAACAGTAGTTCTAGGAGTGGTATATGTAGTCCATCTACACTGTCTGGCAATATCCCCTTCCCCTTTAAATCTGGCCAGAAAGTCTTCAAGCTGGCTCCTCCCACCCACCCAGGTGGTAAATACCTCGGCTCCACCCCATGATGCCAGATCTTAGCCCACGGGAAGCAAGGTGGTGCGCCTAACTCCGGGGAGGTTGGGTGGGTGCGTGGGGATGAACAACATATACCACTCCTAGAACTACTGTTACAGGTGAGTAACCTGTTCTTCTAGGAGCGTGGATATGTTGTTCATCCACACTCTTTGGCAGACTCCTAGCAGTTCTCCGGGAGGAGGGAGGCAAGGCGCACACCCCCTACTTAGGAAACAGAGATTGGAGAACCGAGGCCCCAAAACCAGCATCCTGGCATGACTCAAGGTCGATGTGGTAGTGGGAATTAAAAGTGTTTGCTGACTTCCAGGTAGCAGCCCGACAGATTTCCTGGATAGGGATGTCCCTGGAAGCAGCCACTAATGCAGCAGTATGGCGGGTAGAATGAGCTCTCAACCCTCTGGGAGGCTCCTTGCCCGCCAACTCATAGCACAGACCTATGCATGATGTGATCCATCTTGCAATGGTCCGTTTGGCTGCAGGTCTGCCAGAAGCAGCTTCAGCATAGTGACAAACAGCTGGCGAACCTCTCCCTGAATTTCCACTGTCCTTTCCTTATAATAGGAAAGGGCACGTCTCAGGTCCAGAGTATGGAGCCTGTACTCAGCGTCCGAGGTGTAGTTAGGGTAGTATACCGGCAGAGTCAACACCTAGTTAAGGTGAAACTCTGACACCACCTTCGGAAGGAATTTCGGGTGGGGGCGCAGGACAACTTTGTCCCTGTGAAAGACCAGATAAGGGGAGTCCACCGACAGCGCCTGGAGTTCCCCTGTCCTTCTGGCTGACGTGATAGGCACCAGGAAGGCTGTCTTCCATGACAAGTGTGAGAGCCTAGACTTGTGCATGAGTTCAAATGGCTTGCCCATGAGCTTTGCCAAAACCAGCAACAGATCCCATGGAGGTGGAGGTTCACGCACCGGAGGGGATATGTGATCCAGGCCTTTGAAAAAGCACCCGACCACTGTCTCCTGTGCCAACGTCTGATGACCGACCTGTGCCCGGTAAGCAGAAATGGCTGCCAGGTGCACCCTAAGGGTCGATGACCGTAGACCCCTTTGGAGAGAGACCAAAGGTAGTCTAAAATGTTAGCCACAGAGCAGGATAAGGGGTCCAGACTCTTACCCTGACACCAAATGGAAAACCTTTTCCATTTGAAGGCATAACATTTCCTGGTCGATTTCTTACGAAATGCTTCCACCACAGTGTAGACATCCTCAGAAAGTCCCAGAGCCTGGAACTCTAGCTGCTCAGGTACCAGGCTGTGAGGTGCAGGGATTGAAGGTCCGGATGGAATACCTACCCCTGATTCAATGATATTAGGTCCGGGTGTGTACAAAGCCGCTCCAGGGCCCTGCAGCTGAGGCTGAGGAGATCTGGATACCAGAACTGGTGGGGCCAATCTGGGGCTACCAGAATCACCTTCCCCTTGTCCCTCCTCACCTTGAGGAGCACCTTGTGGATCAAGGGAAATGGAGGGAAGGAGCAGAGGAGGCCTGGGGTCCATGGCCTCGGGAAGGCATCCCCCTGCAGCAAGCCCTGCTGAGGGGGGCGGGCATGGCACAGTCTCAGCTTGGTGTTCTCCCTGGAGGCAAACAGGTCCACCAATGGTTTGCCCCAACGGGAGAACAGATTGTAAGCTACCTCTGGATGGAGAGACCACTCGTGGGATGTCTGGTCTATGCGGCTGAGAGCATCCGCCAGTTGGTTCGAGACTCCTGCCACATGGATGGCAAGGAGATCCACCTCCAACCGGCTGATGAGGGTCCAGACTTGGAGCGCCTCCTTGCATAGCAGACGGGAGTGCGTGCTGCCCTGTTCATTGAGGTAGTACATGGTCCTGATATTGTCCATCTGGACTTGAACCACTTGACCCCGGAGATGAGGAGCAAAAGCTGATAGGGCCAGTCTGACTGCTCTGAGCTCTAACAGGTTTATGTGGCATCGGGACTTCTTGGGGGTCCAGAACCCATGAGCCCTGTTGTCCCCCATGTGGGCTCCCCAGCCCATGAGAAAGGCATCGGTCGTCAGGACGACCATCGGCTCTGGGCGGACAAATGAGATCCCTTCCTGCAATCGGTTTGGGACAGTCCACCATTGGAGAGCCTCCCATATCTTCTGGGTTACAGTGATCAGCTGGTCGAAGTGACCATATCGCTGAGTCCACTGGGCGGCCAGCTCCCATTGAAGGGGGCGCATGTGCCACCTGGCCAAACGGACCACCAAGGTGCACACCGCCATGTAGCCCAGAAGGCGCAGAAAGTTCCAGGCAGGGTGCAAGTGCCCAACCAGAAATGATTGGGCAAAGGAGGAAAGAACCTCCGCCCTGTCCACTGGGAGCCAAGCTCTGGCTTGGCGAGAGTTGAGCTCTGCCCCGATAAAGCCCATCACCTGAGAGGGCACGAGTTCCGACTTGGCCTCGTTGATCAGGAGGCCTAGTTGGGGGCAGGTTCCAGAGGCCAGATCCTGGACCACCCACCTCCTGAAGGAGGAACCTGTCAGGAGCCAGTCGAGATAGGGTATATCCAAACTCCTCGACGCCGAAGATGGGCTGCCACCACTGCAATGCACTTGGTGAAGACCCGAGGGGCTGATGACAGGCCGAACGGCATGGTTCGGAACTCATACAGAGTCCCTTCGACCCTGAAGTGGAGGAACCGCTGGTGGGACGGACAGATTGGGACATGAAAGAACGCGTCCTGTAGATCCAGTGAACAGAACCACATGTTTCGCTCCAGAGATGGTATGATCTGGTTCAGAGTTACCATCCGGAAGGTGCGAGACCTGAGATATTGATTCAGGTCGTGGAGATCTAGGATGGGGCGCCAACCCCCCCCCCCAATCCGCTTGGGCACCAGCTGGGTCTGTAGGAGGATCCGGCACTGAAGCTATCACCTCCTTGCAGAGGAGCTGAGCAATGTCGTCCCGAATGAGTGCAAGCTAAGATCCTTTCCTCCAGAGGGGCGTGGGTTCCGCTGGGAGGGTACTGATCGAATTCTAGAGGCAGTCCCTGGCCGACCACTTCCAGAACCCACCTGTCCAAAGTGATACCGGACCAGGCGAAAAGAAAGTGGCAGAGCCGGACCCCCACGGGAGGATCCAGAGCTGGCATGATGGGTGCAGGGGTGGCAACCCCTGACCAGTCACTGAGCAGGCTTAGAGGAGGAGCAGGAGGCTCCTGGACTGGCACCTTGGCCTTCTTTACGGGGCTGTTGGGGACCCTGCTTGGGCCTGGGGCGCCAAGCTTGAGCCTGCTGTTGCTGCTGATACTGCTGACCTCCTTGATAGGAGAGCTGTCTAACCGCAGGGGAAGAGTGCCGAAAAAGCTTCTTCTTGCGTTTCTGCTGGTTCTTGCCCGAAGAACCCTTTGCAGAGGTAGCATCCAAGGTGGCATTGGACTGCTCTACACGCTGGAGGTGACCTGCCACTCCTGGACCGAAGAAGTCAGTGCCGAGGAAGGGCACATCAGCTAACTTGTGCTGAGTATCCGCCAGAAAGGAGGATAACCTCAGCCAGGCCCTGCGGTGAGTGGCCACTGCGGCTGCTAAGGAGCGGGCACAGGAATCTCCAATGTCCAGGGCCGACTG
The DNA here is from genome assembly GCA_016271365.2 of Neoceratodus forsteri. Lineage (NCBI taxonomy): Eukaryota > Metazoa > Chordata > Ceratodontiformes > Ceratodontidae > Neoceratodus > Neoceratodus forsteri. Next base: position 183,849,600 of record JADMNL010000027.1, read on the forward strand.
AAGCTGCTGTTTGGCAACAGCATGGCCCTGGTCACGGACTTGCTTAACCGTGGTCTGCATGTCTGCTGGCAGATGAGGGAGGACTTCATCTAGTGACCCCAGAAGGGCATGAGAGAAGTGTGTCATAATCACAGCCGAGCTGGCCTGATGAAGGCCCAAGGATGCGGCCGCATAAACCTTCCGGGCAGAATGGTCCATATACTTGGACTCCTTGTCCGGAGGGCAGTCAGTGTCAGCTGAGCTACCCGTGTGTCTAAACACAGAAGCAGTCACAAGGCTCTCGGCCAAGGGATGCTCTGTGAAACCCGCTAGGGACCCCATGGGTACCATATACTTGCGGGCCATGCGGGCAGACGGAGCTGGGCAAGAGGCAATGCATTGCCATAGCTCAAGGGCCGGGCCAACAATGGCTTCGCTACTGAAAGGCCTCCGCCGGGTATCCCCTTTGAGGATATCCTGAGGGGTTCTCCGCCTTTTGGATAGGCTCCAAGAGCATTCCGGTCGAATCTGAAATGAGGCGGAGGATGCCCTGAAAGGAGGAAGGACCTTTCTCCAAGCCTGCCACTGAGGACTCGTCATCCCCCAGATGTGAGTGCAGACCAGTGGCATCCAAAGAGTGCAGACCAGTGGCATCCAGGTCCGAAGAATCAGGATATAAGGGTCTCCCACCTATGTCTCCCTCAATACGCCGAGGGCGATTGGGGACCAACGTAATGGACAGACGACGGGGAAGGCCGGTGTCTGTCCTATCCTCTTTCAAGGGAACCCCTCCCTGAGGCTGCTTAGGCGGTGGTTCCACCAGAATCGGTGGGGAGACTGAAACAGGCCGAGCTGGAATGCGTGCCAGCCCTACTGGTGGAGGAACCGAAATCTTCGGTTCCGGAGGAGTCGGCGTCGGCCTAAGAGGCTGTGGCCAAGTAACAGCTGGTGGTGCTGGCGGAGCCGGCTTCTGACCGGTCAGAATCAGCTGTTGCTACATGAGATCCTCATAACGTCGACGGAGTTTCCGTCGAAGTCTCTCCTCGTCTGAGGAGGAGGATGAGGATTGGTGGCACCGCCTCTTTCTAGAGTGCTTGTGACCGACCTTTCTTCGGTTTTTCGACCGAAGGGGTCCTGGTCCTCGATTGAGACCGACGGGGTCAGCTGGTTCGATCGGGAGAAGCCGGAGTCGGTGAGAACCGAGGTTCTAGCACCTTTCTCTTGATCGGGATACCCGAGGGCTGGGCCTCCTCATTGGGGAAGAAAAGGATAAGTGTCTTTTCCAAGGAGTCGTCGATAACGGCTCGATTGGGTTGAGAGTAATCTCGGCTGGTTCAGCCGTGTCCTCAGCCTCGGTGCCTTGGCTTGATGGAAGGTCCGAGAAGCTGGCGGCTGAGGAAGCGATCTTGACTGAGGTCAAGACCGCAAGATCCTAGGAATCGGACCGCTCTCGGTCCCAGGAACGTCTTCTTCGGGCAGAAGAAGATTTAGGGTCCTTGTCCATTTTCTTAGGGCGGGAGGAGTGCGAGCCTGAGGGCACCTCACTCCTGGTGGGGAAAGACTGGCACAGCTCCCAAAAGGACCCAGTGAAGGTGGAACCCAGGTTAAGCGGCACGAAAAAACTTCGGCTGGCGGAAGCTTGAGCAGCTTCTTCTTCGAAAGCCGCCATCTGTTCGAGCTGATTGGCGGATCCCGCGCCACGAAACCGCCACCGGCTTCTTCGATTTTACCGTGGGTGGGCTCCGGTCTCCCTAGTTTTAGGCGCGCCTTGCAATCGTCCAGAACATTGGGATGGAAGGCCAAACAAATGGTGCAAGAAAACAACACCCAAGCAATAGACACACGAGAGGTGGGGATCGGTGTGCAACATTTTGTGTCCGCAGGGACACCGGCGAAATCCGGGAGACGATTTGTCCTACATGTCCGATGCGCCCGGATCAGAATCTTAAACTCCGATGAGTTTTAAAGAAAGCGATTGCGGTGAAAACCATCGTTGAGAATCCAGGGCCTACGAACTGCAGAAGTAGCACGAGGGAAACTGAATCTTCCAGCAGAAAGGAAGATCTAGCGTCATGGGGCGGAGCCAAGGTATTTACCACCCGGGTGGGTGGGAGGAGCCAGCTTGAAGACTTTCCGGCCAGATTTAAAGGGGAAGGAGACATGCCAAAGAGTGTGGATGAATAACATCCACGCTCCTAGAATGTCAATTTTACAAAAAGCCTGGAGCCTGAAAGAAGTAATCTTTGGGGACACAAACTTTATTTTGAGAATGACTATGCTCTGATTACTTTGGAGAAACACAAACGTATTGTAATGCTTTAACGGAAGTTTAAGTCAAAGGGGGTAAAGGCGCACGTGGCAGTTCCTGCAAAGTTGAACGTTTTCACAGACCAAGAGTGTGATCATTTTGAATCCCTGGAGGCAGCCACTAATCTCCTCATAGCCTATGGTCTGGATGTGGAGGCCCTGCTTGACTCCTTTAATAAATGTGAGCTAGAGTGATGTCAATGAAGATTTGGAAGGAATGCCCATCACAACTTGGTGGATAAGCAGGTGCAGTGCAGAGTGAAGGCATGGCAGAGAATAACGGTGTCTGGGGAGCAACGGAGATGGCAGGAGTCAGAGGCTATACTGTAGCAGGGACCAAGTTCCCCCAAAACTGCCAGCTGATCTAGCCTTACAACTGTGAGAGCCAGGTACTTCCTTAATCTGCAGACTGCAAGGTGATTACCCTTTCCTGATGAGTGTGACAAGCCTAGGTAGGTCATTAGTTAAACTGCACCTGGAGTACTGCATGCAGTACTGGCGCCTGTATCTGAAGAGGACATTGATTACTGGGGGTGCAGCGCATGAGGCGACAAAGATGAGCAAGGGGCTGGGGACTTCTCAGAGAAGGAGGCTGAGGGAGTTGAACATGTATTCACTGGAGGAGAGGAGGGACGGGGGGACATGATTGACACCTTTAAGTACATGAAAGGAATAAACAAGACAGGTACAGAGGGGCTGTTCAAAGTAAGGGACGGGAGGGACACCAGGGGCCATTATATGAGACTGGAGGGAGGAAGGTTCAGGAGGGAGATGAGGAGACACTTTTTTACAGAGAGGGTGGTGGCTGGGTGGAATACATTACCTGCAGAAGTGGTATCCAGTAGAACAGTGGACTACTTCAAAAAGGGATGGGACAGGACAAGGGGGAGGGTCAATGAAGGGGAAGGGTGGAAGGGAGGGGCAGCTGCAGAAAAAGGGGTGCTAGCTGCACATTCGAGCAGACTTGATAGACCTCTAGGCCTTTATCTGCTGGCAAATTTTGAAGGTTCGTAAGCTTTAAACAGGCTTACAGGTGTGGGAGCAGCATCTATGCTGCTCTCCTACCTGCGTAACATCTGACTCAACATGGCTCAGTAAGCAGGTTCATTTTCTTCTGCAATAGTATAAAAATGATAACACTAAAGGTACTGTGGTTTGACTTGGGTCATTTCCCCACCTCTCCTTTCAGTTTCAAGTGAGCATTCCCTGGTGTTATTAGAATTGAGGGATTTGTTTGGTTTTTGGGACTTTCATTGAGGTGGAGTGCAAAGCTGGGCTGCTGACAGAGGATCCGCAACAATTTTTCGTTTTGGTACGCGGCAGCATCTAGCATTATAGAATACAATTGTGACTTCTGCACATGATGCATGCAGCTGAAGTGTTTCCTTTTTCTTTTTTTCACTGCAAGTTACCACTGCATGCGGGGGGGAGAATGTGAACAACAGAAGGATGTTAATATGTTATGTGGCAAAGATTATCTCCTTTTTTTGTCTTTTAGACCCACATGGCTCTTACTGCTTGATACCAGCCTACCACTTATAAGCAGGGAGAAGTGACACCACCCTACTGTACTTTTCAAGCAGCGACCTGCAAGTACAGTTTGAAGGGGCTGGCTTGACCTTTCCACTCACTTCTCACAGGGTCAAACAGAGGGAGTGTAACCAGGTGGCATGTCTGAAGTCCCAGAAATCTGCTGTGAGTGATTCTCCAGAGATACACCCTGGGGTTATCTTTATGTTCTATATTTCTTCAGTTGACTGTATTATCAGTTTCTGGTTGTTTCATGAAGTGGTATTTTTATCATTGGTAGGAGCTCGGGGAAGGGGGATGGGACCTGGTAGGGGAGGCAATACTTTTTAATGATGGTGGCTCTAAACATTATCTCTTATAATGTCAATGGAATTCATGACCCAGTTAAGCAGACATGGTTATTACAAGAACTTAATAGGGGCATAAGTGGTATCAAGACCCACCTTACCTCTACAGAGCATGCAAAATTTAAAAGATCAGGGTAGGGGAGGTACATGCTGCATACTAGGAGGCACATCTTGATTGACGGGGGACTTCTATGTGGATCCGAAAGGATGTCCCTTTTCAGTTAAGACAATTACTCTCAACCCTGAGGTCGGTATGTGCATCTGCTGGGATGGTACTGGGATATGGCCTGCACCCTGTTCAACTTGTATTCCCCTAATGAGGAAAGGGAGAATAAAATATTCATTAAAAATCTGTTGCTAGAAATGGTTACTGATCAGCAGAGGCTTTATGCCATATGTGGTGACTTTAAACACAGTTATTTCCTCTGCTCAAGATAGGTCTGGCTTGGCTCCTTACAGGGGGAATCAAGCAGGCAAATCAAGTACTACACTTTCTAAAGAGCTGGACCTTACAGATATTTGGTGCTTTTTAAATCCAATGGTTAAAGATTGTACTTATCTGAATCAACACAGTTCATGCTCTGGCCTGAATTTTTTTTTTTTAATATCCATGGAGTGGGTACTTGAGGCCCAGAAAATATAGGATAGTGTATGGTTACCCATACACTACAAGGCTATTCTTCCACCGAGTGGATACAATGCCGACTGATGACCTCGAAAGCGAAGCTCAAGAGGTCTCCAAGTCGGCATTGTATCTACGAGGTGAAAGAATAGCCGAGTCGTGTTTGGGTAACCACACACTGTTCTTTATAGTGTATGGTGCCCGAAAAAAAGAGACTCACTTTTCCATATTTTCACTCGGTTCTGCCGAGGCCCTCGATTCACAACTGCCGCTGCCCAGCACACTCGTGCGCCCCTCTCACACAGCAAGGGATGAATCATTACGTCTGCTGTAGTCCCTTGAATTATGACGTCCTCACTAACGCAGAATGAAAAGTCATTCTGCATTAGTGAGGACGTCACTACTGCAGCAGAACAACTTTTTGCGGTGTATGGATTTCCATACACAACCGCATTCTACCATACACTATTGCCCGATTCTCCCCAGGGGCTTATGTGATCATATGCTGTTCCACTGGAGCTGGAGATCACACCTTGTATGAGAAATTCAAAGTGGCACCTAAATGTAGGCCTCTTAAACTCCGCAGACTTTGTCACAACCCTACAGTCTAAGATTACTGCCTTCCTAGCCACAGACAGGACTGCAGAAACTAGTGAGGCCATCCGCTGGGATATGCTTAAAGTGGTCCTGAGGGGACACATTATTACCCACTCCGCCAAAAAATTATACCATGAAGATATCACGGAGGGGTTTGATAAAAAAGTATGTACTTTTTTGGACATGATGATGTTTCCTTTGTTATCAGAGGCAGCTGCCAAAGACCTAGACTTCCATGTTTCAGGTCATGCAGTGCAAGACTGCATTAAGTTGTTCAAGGCTAACAAATTGCTGGGGTTAGATGGACTACCCTCAGAGTGCTATAAAAAACTGGAGTGGAGTTTAACACCTTTACTCCTAGGGGTATACTCCAAAATCACTAAAGGCTGGCAAATCCTGTCATCATGGAAGTCTGCATCAATCTCCACACTACTTAAGCCAGGTAAGGACTTTGTTGAGGGTTTTGTCAAGCCATACTGTTACTAGATGTGGATCAAAACATTTTAACAGGGGTCCTTGTGTGGCATTTACAGAAATACATCACTAGTGTCATTCACCCAGACGAGATGAGCTTTATAACAGGCCACTATTACAGGATATAAGATGCCTTATGAATATCATGGCAGCTAACAGTAGTAGTAAAGAGCTTAGATTAGCAATTGCAATGGATGCCAAAAAGACGTTTGATAGGGTTAATTGACAGTTTCTAAAATTGATCCTGGACAAGTTTAAATTTGGCCCTAAATTTACAGCTACAATTACAGCTTTGTATCGAGACCCAGAGGCGCAGGTCCAGGTGAATGGTGTAAACTCTGCTTTCCCCACTGCCGTTTGCTCTCTCCTAGAGGCATTAACTGCCTTGGTTAGACAGACCCTAAAAAATGAGGGCATCACAGCCGGGGGACAGAGCAAAAGATGTCTCTGTATGCTGACAACTCCCTCTTCTTTATTAGAAATCCAGATAAATGAAACGGATGAAAAGGAGAGGACACAAACCAAAAACACATTTATTGAGGGCAGAAAAACTGAATGAACTACTATAAAAAAATATACTACAAAAAACACAAGTTTGCTACAATAATTCCCATGTAAGAAGGGGCACTGCAAACATTTCATGGCAATCCAGCCAAAAACCTGTGGGGAAAGAAAACATTAATGACAATTTCAGATACAAAGGGAAACAGGTGAGCTTGAGGGTTGGTGGATAAGTTGAATTACCTGGTAAACAAAAGCTAAATAAATAAATGTAGATCTATGGATGACACACACTCTGGAAGATCAATGTAATAAGTAATTTACTGTCTTCCAAGGGGGGGGGGTCAAATAGGTAGCACTACTACACACCTAAGACAATGATGGCTTGATACAAAAGGCTTAATGAGGATAGCAATCCCTGAAGCGCTGCCAACCCACAGCCCCACTGCCTCCGAAAGAGGACATATAAAGCATAATGCTTGATCAAAATATGGCCACCACAAATAGCAGCACTACATGTTTATGTAATGGGTACCACTCTCAAAGGAGCCACCTAAGCAGCTACTGCCTGGATAGAATGAGCTCTAACTGAGCCTTCCACATGCATTCCTGCTAGTGTGCAATAGTGAGGGATATGATATATAGTACAGTAAGACATGCAATGGATTCATCCCAATCAGACAAATAAGAACTAGAGCACTGAGGTCTCAAAAGCAGCATCTTGGGCTGGCCGGTGGTGCTGAGAGTTGAGGTGCTGGATGCCATACCTTGCGCTGCGTCGGTGACCTGGGTTCCGTCATGGGGTGGAGGGTGGAGCTGGACTGAGCCACCTCATGGTAGCTCTCCTCTCCGGGTTTGGGTTTCAGCACTGCTTCACTAGGGAGTGGAGCGGGGAGGGGAGGATGCCGTTAGGTGCTTGGCAGAGCTTGTGTTCTCCACATGGCTTCTTGTTTGGGCCACGGCCCTTTGCACCGTCATCTTTCGGGGCAGGGACTGTGACTTTCAGTAGCTACTTGTGTAACCATCAACAAACCCTTGTCCCACTGCCATGCCGTGTGATTCCCGTAAGAAAAGGGGGGATCTAGCCCCAGATGGCCAGTACACCAGCACTGAGCCTTGCCGGCAGACGGGCAGTAAAAATGTCTATATATAAAAAAAAAAGAAGCATCTCTGGGATTCTGCATATCAGTTACTGTATTTCATCAAATAAAGCCACAGTTTCTATTAAAAATGTTGTATTTTAGGCCTGCCTGGTGGTGCGGAGGGTTGAGGCGCTGGACGCCACATCTCGTGCCATGCCGGCGATCTGGGTTCGGGAATGAGCTTGGGTCACCGGGGGTTGACAGGAGAGGACTAGGATCGAGCATCTGTTGACTGCTCTCCTAGTCCTGGGGAAGGTTGGGGAACCACACCACGCTGTAGTGGCCCCTGGGGGTGCCCGGAGGCACTACTAGTACAGGTGTCAGTGGAGGGGGGAGCACAGCGGACGTTGGCACATAGTGCCTGGACGTCATCACATGTCCACGCCCCTGGGGTGAAAACTAGGGAGGAAAATGGCTGAGTGCAACCGTGCAGCTTGATGGCCGCCCTGCACCGCGGGAGGACTGTCCGTGGAATAAGCGGAGGGGGTCTGGGGCCAGCCCGGCAGTAGGAGTATGAGGAGACCCTCCAGTGGGTCGGCGATGGCCGTACTGGATCCCCTATCTTGGGAGTGAGCCTGCTGCTCTCCCGGCGGGCAGGGCCAGCGGCTGGATGCCCCCGCTGGTAAGGTGCCGCAGCGTTCGCAGAAAAATAGATGTGATAAAAATTAAAAAAATAATAACATTTTGTATTTTGACCTGTGGCTTGTATTTGAGGGTGACTTGCATTTGAGAGCAGCCTGTATAGCAAAATCACAATTTTAAGACCGAAAAAGGAAAGTTACACATCCTGAATATGATCAAGTATACTGTTACTGGTCTACTTCATAGCAAAATAAGCACAACAAACATAAACTAAGGTCATACAATAATATTTACAGAGTTAAAAATCACAGAATCCCACCTACAGTGACTATATATGACATGACTTCAACCCTGATTAGAAGCCACAGCTTCTATTTGATAAAATACAGTATATAGTATAGTAATTTATGGTCAGAAAGGACTCTAGATCCATCAAATTTGCCCATCTCTTAGGCAAAGACCAAGAAATACAGAGTACTGTGCATGCATGTACTAATTGATAGGGAGTCCCCACTCACCCTACTGCCCACAGTATCCTGTGAGTTCCTTGGTAAGCAGAAATCTGTTCAGGTGTACTTTGAAGGCCTGCACTGTTTTCCTGGCTATTGTCTAAACTGATTACAAAAAAAATACTTAGAAAAGTGCGCTCTTGGAGCTTGGTGGTGCTTGAGCAAAACTTGCCAACTCAACGTACAAAGAAATAAGAAAAAGCTCAGCACAACACACTTCAATTATAAAGCTAACGCAAATTGTATTTCGGCAGGATCTGCCCCTAAGGAAGACTCGCTCGAGGGTTGAAGCACAGGACTTGGTTTTGTGAGGCATCCTGCTAAAATAAAATTTGCACTAGCTTTATAATTGAAGTGTGCTGTGCTGAGCTTTTTCTTATTTCTTTATTTTATTGTCTAAACTGATAGACTGTTCCATAGGTTCACCACCCTCTGCGAAAAGTGCCTCCTAATGTTACCTCTGAGTTTGCCAGCTCTGAGCTTTAGGGAGTGTCGTTGTGCCCTGCTGGAGCCCAACAGTTAAAACATCTATTATTAGTCTGTACTGACAGATAAAAATATGTACTGAGAGATGAAAGCATACAAGTTTGACAACATGGCAGTACTACAGATTTCAGCAACTTAGATGCTCCTGGCAGAAGAAATTGCTGGAGACCAAAGGGCCAGGGATGGGGAATGTCATGAACAGGTGGATGGAAGAAGTAGGAGAGAATACTGATCAACAAGTTTTAAGACGCTGTGAACATGCATAGTGGAACCATGCAAGTCTGACTAGTGAACTGAGTTTAGTAATTAAAGTTCTGTTGCTGTAACTTTTCCTTCCAGTTAACATGGCTTACGGTGTGTAAACTATGAACAGGATATATTTTTGACACTTATGGTACTCTTCATTATAGCAACTGATTCATTGGACTTCATTTCTTTTCCTTTTGTAGTTTGTTTTCCATTTTTATTAATTGCAATTAAATGGAGAGAAATTAATGTTTTCTGTATTTTAAAGAATAAAATAAAAACTAAAAAAAGTCTTTAAGGCTGATGGGATACTTCTATTTGAGAAATGCAGGGAATGGTATACAAGTACTTACTTGTTTTCATTTGTTACTGGGATAGTCTTTCCTCCAGGAATAAGCTCGTGGCAAACAAGCTGACGAATAAATACAAACAGCATTAGGACATAAAACAAGTGCCTTAGTAAAAACACAAAACAAATACAGTACTGCATCATGCTTACCCACAAAAACACATTTCTAAAGTCATTTCTGCAGCCTTTTGGTGCCACGGATTAGAAATTATTCAAATGTTTAAGCTCAGTGCCACGTCAAGGCGACTCCATCAGCGTAGACCTAACTTTTCCTATTGGAGATCCTTCAGCTCAAACAGAAAAAACACACAGCTATTTTGTTACAAATGTTAACTGCTCAAGCAGGGCCTCCTAGGCTCTCCCAAGGTCATAACACAATGATGTGACTTCTCAGAGATGACAAAAGGAAATTTTAAAGATTGGGTGTAGGGCTTCATAGCCTGTTACATTAAAGGAAAGTGGTCAGTCTACTAATCCTCCCACCTCCGACAGCTCTACCCCCCCAATTAAGCTTTTCGTGCCGTAGACAAAAAATTTTCTTACTGTTTATTTACTTAATTTTACTTTTTTAAAGTCAGCGATCCAGAAACATGGTGGACGCTGCTGGGTTCCATTTCATCTGATGGTGCAGCGCGGCACCACTCATATTAGATCGAGTGGTGCGGCGCCATACCATCAGATGAAATGGAACTTGCACATCCGCCATGTTTGGGGACCGTGGACATTAAAAAAGTGAAATTAAGTAAGTAAACACAAAAACATTTTTTTCACGCACAAAAAGCTTAATTGGTGGGGGTAGAGCTTCCGGGGGTAGGAGGATTAGTAGAATGACTACTTTCCTTTAATGTTGCAATAGTCCTTCTAGCCATAAATGATTATTTGTAAGAGTGTCCAGTAAGGGAGGGAAGGGATCATAAATCATAGTGCTGGCCTGACAATCCCCTTCCACTTCCCCGTTCACCGGGTCCAACCCCATGCTCAGCCATTATGTGACGTCTAACCAGGAAAAGAGCGTGGGCACGCCCCATTAAAGCATATGGTGAAGGTTTTCTGAATATTTTTACAGATGTTTAAGCAGTCTTTGATAAATACAAAAGCCACCCCTCAACTATTACGGCCTCTATTAGTTGAGTGGTGGCTTACATTTTTATCAAGAGTTGCTCAAACATCAGTTAAAAACCCTGAGAAAACCTCCCCCATAGGCTTCAATGGAACCCCCCCCACACATGTTCTCTGGTTAGGGGTCACTAAGTGTCTGAGTGCAGGAGGTGGGGCCGACAAAATGGGAAGTGGAAGGGATTGGCTGGTCAGCACTATGGCCCAATTAATGATCCCTTCCCACCCTTGCTGGACACTTAAAGAGCTGGTGACACGTTCAGGAGAACTTTAACCAAACCTAATATTTAGACACAGTCCAGCTTGTATTTCCCATTAGTGCTGTATTCCTCCTCCCCCTTTATTTATTACTGAGGTCATTTGTATGAAAACAGGATCTTTGTTCCTGAAGAGTTTGTCTATTTCTGCTGCTTTCTCCCTACCTGAAGTCACAGAGCACTGCTTGTGATATCACAGTTACTCCCATGACAACAGGTTGAGGTGTCACAACAGAGGATTATGACTTGAAGTAGGGAGTAAGCTACAGAGGCAGATGGACTCTAAAGAAACTCTAGGGGATAAAGATCATATATTCATGCAAATTTCCTTATTAAATAATGGGGAGGAGAAATATATAAAATATAAATGGAATGCAGGCAGAATTGTACGTAATTATAATGCTTTTTAAAGTCTTTTTTGAGGCGTCAGTAGCTCTTTAAAAATGATCCTTTATGGCTAGAAGGACTGTTGTAACATTAAGGTAAGACTATGAAGCCCAAAAGAGTAAATACATTATTTTTAAAATTCACTTTATGATACAGAAGAATAGGATCAGCCAGTTAAGGGATGCCCAGCAGGCCCAGGAAAAGCCTCCTAAATATTAATTATTTAAAGGAGTAGGGCACGAATATTTATTTTACTTATTCATTATCTTCCAACACTTTTGCAGGTGAAACTTTGCGAAACAAGGAAGAAATGGCACTCGGGGGATAGTGAAATGTTAACACGATTTAAGGTATAAGATGAATGTTTTGGGTACTACACATATATATACCAATTAAATTATGGGGACTAGTACCAAAATTCAGAAAAAGTGCAAGCAACTATTTTTTAAACCGTCATGAAATTTTCCATGCTGATAGTTAAAATGTACATCAATATAATTTATCATTAAGGAAAATGTATATTGGTAACATTTATTTTACAAAAATATATAGATTATATACATCTCAATATAGCTAGAGAAAACCCCACCTGGTGAACATGTCGCTGGGATTACAGTGCAGGAAATTTGTGCTGGAGAACTAGTATTGGACATGGCAGCTACAGGGATAGTGTAGCACGAGTCAGCTAATGCTACCCCTGCAGCTGCCATCACAATGGAGGAAGAGGACAATTGGTGATCTGCATGCTGCTTTGCTCAGCTGCCCCCGTGGTGCAGGAGGCTAAGGCCACAACCAGCTCAGGTGGGTGAGCGTCCCAGAGAGCAGGGTTCTGTTCCTGGTCTCCCGTCTGTTGTTCTTTTCTTCTCCCCCCCAAACATTTTTTTTTGAATACCCCCCCCCCACACTGCACTGTTGCACCCCAACCTCACAGATACAATCTCCCCAAGTTCCTCCCGTCCCCGAGCTGTACCCCTCAGGAGTTGTTATGTTCAGTTGAAAGTGCGAGATACAAAGCCCTGCATTGGGGAGGGTGCAAAACTGAATTTACTTGTTTTATTAGCCATAGTGGCAGTCTGAGTGTTTCTTGACTGCTACCATGGGCTTCATTAACCAATCGGTGTTTTTGTGCAGCCTACTTTTGTAGCACTGTATTTCGTACACGGTTTTTGACTGCGCTGCACTTGTTTTCGGTTTCTTAACCTAGTGGCGAGAAAACTGCCTGTTTCTATATCGGTAACATAATTACTACTTTTTTTTTTTTAACTTATATTTATTGATTTTGATATACAGTATATACAAGTATAGCCCGAAGGACAGCGCATTTTGTTGGTAAATTACAAAAATCAGTGAAAACATTCAATATCTATGACACTCCTAACCTGTTACAGCACAGACAGGCTATCCCTAGATTATAGTTTTGAAAAATAAATCAATATGAAAAGGATATTGCTGCCATGAGAGGGGAAAGACTATTAAAAGGAAACCTAAAATTTTTAATATAAAACATCGCGGAACAAAATAAAGTGGACAAAAATAAAGCGGCAAAAACAGAGTCACCATCAGTATTGCCAGCACAAAATGTAGCGTGCCAGAACAATGCAGACCACACGACACGCAGGTAGCAAACAACGTCCACCGCACGGAGGCACTGCACTGGAACACACAGCAGCAGGCACCCGTGCACAGGAACAGCACAGGGGTGCAGGGAGATGGAACAGGGCAGGGTGCAACCACCACTGGGGAGAAGCAGGTCACTGGACACCTACCATGGTAATCTAATGGCTCAGGCACCCACATGGTGGGGTACCCCAACCCCGAATGCTGAGTGATGGAGAATGTGCACCGGGGTAACCACTGGAGGACAGGTGGACCATGGCCACCATGTGGATGGCCGTGTATAATGCAAGGGGCCAGGAGCACAAGCTAGCATGTCCCCAGCAACACGCAGGACAGGGGAGATGGCATGCTGGCTTGTGCTCCTGGCCCCTGTGGTTCTAGTGCAGTGTCTCCATGCGGTGGACACTGTTTGCTACCTGCGAGTTGTGTGGCCTGCATTGTTCTGGCATGCTTCATTCTGTGTTGCCAATATTGATGGCGGCACTGTTTTTGCCGCTTTATTTAGTTCTGCAATGTTACTGACCGGTACCAAAACACCCCTTTAAGAGGTGAAACCTCCCCTATATCCAATATCAAATTATAACTCATAAGGAGAGAGCCCTTTCTCCACTCTCCACACCACTCATTTCTAGCTATAGCCATGATAAGCAAAACATGCAGTTTTACAGACTATCAGTGGTAATACTAAACATAACATCAAAGCTGTTCTTAGTTGTTAAAGTACATCAGCATTACTAAAATAAATTCAATAGATTTTATAAAAGAGAATACAGGACTTCTTACTAGGCCAAACAGTACCCTAATATTAAACAAACCTCCTCTGCGTTATTAACATTTTACCTCACGTGCCCACCAGATCATATGACCCAGGAAAGCACACTAGAATTGTTACTGTTGATAGAGTTAAAGTAAACTACTAATGGTGGTTTAATATAAGCAGTAAAACGTTATTTGCATTGTAGAAAAGTCCTCTTTAACTGAGAGAGTCCATCTGTGTTTTAGACTTACTGAGCCAGGCCACATCTTCTTTCAAGAGTTGCTCTCATCCTCCGAATCTGAGTTGGAACCCCTTGCTGCATAATCCAGTTCGATTTTGGAAAGCAGCTTTGCAGCGTCCACAAGGTCAGCAAAATGGTAGGTTTCGGCTTCATACGTGATCTTTAAAGTTGCCAGCATTAGTAACACATGGTGAATCCCCAGCTGGTGCAGTTTAGTGGGAATGCCATCAAAAGCCTTACGACGTTTTCTTGTGGCAAAACTGAGATCAGGAAAAATATGTATAGGGCTTCCCTGCCATTGGAATGGCCCTTTTCTCCTTGCTTCTTGAAGAACACCATCTCTCCTCTGAATTGAGCCTAGGACTACCAGTACGGCTCAACTCACTAGATGCGCCAAATCCTCACGTAGGCAGGGACCCCTGCCATATACACGGTAAGTCCTCATACACATTACTGGGAAATCAATTTGTAGATATTCCTGTAGCCACTGCTTTAGAAAGCTGCTTAGGTCTTCTCCCTCAGATTCCTCCGGCAGTTCCAAGATTCGGATGTGGGATACCCACGCCCCATTTTCCAGATTTTCTAATCGGCGCCAAAGGAGGAGATTTTCTTTTACAAGGCCCGAAAAAGCTGGAAACGCCTTTTCAGTCGTCATGGTTGCTCCCTGAGCCTTTTCCTCCACTAAATCCATTCTGGTTTCTACAACATACATGCGAGAAGTAAAGTTGTCTATTTTCTTGTCCAGAGACAGGATTGCTTTCAATAAGGCAACATTCTCAGGTCCAGAGTATGGAGCCTGTACTCGGTGTCCGAGGTGTAGTTAGGGTAGTATACTGGCAGAGTCAGCACCTGGTTAAGGTGAAACTCTGACACCACTTTCGGAAGGAATTTCAGGTGGGGACACAGGACAACATTGTCCCTGTGGAAAACCAGATAAAAGGAGTCCACCAAAAGCACCTGGAGCTCCCCTGTCCTTCTGGCAGACGTGACAGCCACCAGGAAGGCTGTCTTCCACGACAAGTGTTACAGCCCACACTTGTGCATTGATTCGAATGGCTTGCCCATGAGCTTTGCCAAGACCAACAGTAGATCCCACGGAAGTGGAGGTTCACGCACCGAAGGGGATATGTGATCCAGGCCTTTGAAAAAGCACCTGACCACTGTCTCCTGTGCCAATGTCAGCTGACTGGTCCATGCCCGCTAAGCAGAAATGGCTGCCACGTGCACCCTAAGGGTCGATGACCGTAGACCCTCTTTGAAGAGAGTCCAAAGGTAGTCAAGAATGTTGGCCACAGAACATGATAAGGGGTCCAGACCCTTACCCTGACACCAAATGGAAAACCTTTTCCATTTGAAGGCATAACATTTCCTGGTCGATTCCTTTCTAGATGGCTCCACCACAGTGCAGACATCTTCAGAAAGACCCAAAGCCTGGAACTCTAGCCGGTCAGGTACCAGGCTGTGAGGTGCAGGGATCGAAGGTCCGGATGGAAGACCTTCCTCTGGTTCAGAGATATCAGGTCCGGGTGTGTACTGAGCCGCTCCAGGGGCCTGCAGCTGAGGCTGAGGAGATCTGGATACCAGAATCACCTTTGCCTTGTCCCTCCTCACCTTGAGTAACACCTTGTAGATCAAGGGAAATGGAAATGGAGGGAAGGTGTAGAGGAGGCCTGGAGTCCACAGCCTCGAGAAGGCATCCCCCTGCAGCAAACCCTGCTGAGGGGGGCGGGCATGAAACAGCCTCAGCTTGGTGTTTTCCTTTGAGGCAAACAGGTCCACCACTGGTTTGCCCTAACGGGAGAACAGGCTGTAAGCTACCTCTGGATGGAGAGACCACTCGTGGGATATCCACCTGTTGGGTGGAACCTGCTAGGAGCCAATCGTTGAGGTAAGGGTAGATTCTGACTCCCAGACACATAGATGGGCCACCACCACTGCAATGCATTTGGTAAAGACCCATGGGGCCGATGACAGGCCAAATGGCATGGCTCAGAACTCGTAGAGAGTCCCCTCGACCCTGAAGCAGAGGAACCACTGATGGGATGGATGGATTGGGATGTGAAAGAATGCGTACTGCAGATCCAGTGAACAGAACCACATGTTTTGCTCCAAGGATGGTATGATCTGGGACAGAGTGACCATCGGAAAGGTGCGCGACCTGAGATACAGATTCAGGTCGTGGCGCTCTAGAATGGGGCGCCAGCCCCCTGTCCCCTTGGGCACCAGGAAGTACCTGGATATGAAGCCTGGGTCTGCAAACGGATCTGCCACGAGAGCTACTGAGCAATGTCATCTCGAAGAGCCAACTGGGTGCATGTGGAAATCCATTCTTCCTGAGGGGCACGGGCTCGGCTCGAAGGGTACTGCTCAAATTCTAGAGACAGTCCCTGACCGACCACTTCGAGAACCCAACTGTCCGAAGTGATAACGGACCAGGTGGAAAGGAAGTGGCGGAGCCGGCCCCCCACGGAAGACCCAGAGCTGGCATGACAGGAATAGAGGTGGCCACTCCCATCCTGTCACTGAGCAGGCTTGAAGGAGGAGGAGGAGGCTCCAGAACCTGAGCCTTGGCCTCCTTTACGGGCCTGTTGGGGTCCAGGCTTGGGCCAAGGGTGCCAATCTTGAGCCTGCTGCTGCTGTCCTCCTTGGTAGGAGGGCTGCTGCACCGCAGGGGAAGAGTGCCGAAAAGGCTTCTTCTTTTTCTTCTGATGGTTCTTGCCCAAAGAACCCTTAGCAGAAGTGGCTTCTAAGGTGACATTGGACTGCTCCATGCGCTGTAGGTGACCAGCCACTCCTGGGCCGAACAAGTTGGTCCCAAGGAAAGGCACATCAGCTAACTTGTGCTGAGTATCCGCCGGGAAGGAGGAGAGCCTCAGCCAAGCCCTGCGGTGAGAGGCAACTGCGGCGGCCACTGAGCGGGCACAAGACTCCCCAATGTTTAGAGCTGTCTGGAGCTGCTGTTTGGCAACGGCACGGCCCTGACCCAGGACCTGCTTGACCGTAGTCTGCATGTCCACTGGGAGATGTGGGAGGACCTCATCTAATGACTCTAGAAGGGCATGAGAGAAGTGTGCCATGATGATGGCCAAACTTGCCTGACAGAGGCTCATGGAGGAGGCCGCATAGACCTTCCTCGCCGAATGGTCCAAGTTCTTGGACTCTTTGTCGGGAGGTCAGTCAGTGTCGGCAGAACTACCAGTATGCCTGAACACAGAAGCAGTCTCCAGGCTCTCGGCCGAAGGGTGTTCTGTGAAACCTGCAAGGGACCCCAAAGGTACCGCATACTTGTGGACCCATTCGGGCAGATGGTGCTAGGCATGAGGCAGGACGCTGCCATAAGTCAAATGCTGGACCAACAATGGCCTCGGCCACAGAACAGGCCTCCATCGGGGTATCCCCTCTCTTGAGG
The DNA here is from genome assembly GCA_016271365.2 of Neoceratodus forsteri. Lineage (NCBI taxonomy): Eukaryota > Metazoa > Chordata > Ceratodontiformes > Ceratodontidae > Neoceratodus > Neoceratodus forsteri. Next base: position 183,867,055 of record JADMNL010000027.1, read on the forward strand.
ATGTCCTTGAGAGGGTACTCTGCCTTTTTCTGGATGGGTTCCTGGAGCATCCCTGTGGAATCAAAGATGAGGCAAAGAATCACTTGGAAGGAGGAAGGGCCTTCCTCCATTCCTGTGCCAACAGACGACTCATCATTCCCCGGATGAGAGTGGAGCCCAGTGACATCCGAGTCCGAAGAGCTGGGGTACAATGGCTTGCCGCCCAAATCACCTTCAACCCTCCGAGGAAGGTCCAGGGTGACCGTGACTGACAGACGCTTGGGAAGTCCAGTGTCTGGTCGTCCCTTCTTAGAAGGAGCCCCTTCCACAGGCTGCTTAGGCGTTGACTCCACCAAAATAGGTGGAGAAATCGGTAAAGGCCCAACCGGAGGATGGGCCAGCCCTGCGGGCTGGGGAACCGAAGATGTCGGTTCTGAGGGGGTCGGCTTCCGCCTGTGGGAGGCGACAGCCAAGTAATGGCCAGGATAGGTGGCGGAGCCGGCTTCTGCCCAGTCAAAATCAGCTGTTGCCACATAAGGTCCTCGTAGTGACAGAGTTTCCACCAGAGCCTCTCCTCGTCCGAGGAGGATCAGTACGACTTGTAGTGTCGCCTCTTTTCGGAGTGCTTATGGCTCTTCCTCGGCTGTTCAGCCGAAGGGGTTCTAGACCACGACAATAATTGAGGGGGCCAACTCGGTCGCTCAGGAGACACCAGAGAGACTGGCGAAACCTGTGGGTTTAGAACCAGGACTTCGATGGGGACACCAATGAGCTGGGTCTCTTCATCGGGGAAGACGACCGGAGTCCTTTCTAAGGAGTCGTTGGCCACGGCCAGTGACAGAGGGTCGATTGGGTCAAGAATAATCTCGACTTCATTGGCCACTTCCTCAGTCGTTTGGCCTGACGGTAGATCCGTGAAGCCTGCAGCCGAGGAAGTGATCTCGACCGAGGTCGAGACCACATGCTCCTGGGACTGAGACCTTTCTCGATCCCAAGAGCGTCTCAGCCGAGACGAAGACAAGCTAGGTTCTTTGTCCCTCTTCTGAGAGTGGGAGGAGTGCGAGCCCACAGGAGCCTCACCCTGGGTGGGGAGAGACTGGCACAACTCCTTTAAAGAACCTGTGAAGGTGGAGCCCAGTTCGAGTGGAATGAAAAAGCTTCGATTTTCCGAAGCTCGGGCGCCTTTTTCCTCAAACACCTTCATGAGTTCCAGCTGCTCGATGGAACCCATGGCCGCGGAAACTGCCCACCTAGCCTCCTTGGACTTCACCGGAGGATTCCTTTTCTCCGGTCTCCCCAACTGCAACAGTGCCAAGCGGTCGTCCAGGACATTGGGATGGAAGGCCAAGCAGAAACTGCAGGACAAGGTGTCATGGTCAACACGTAGGCAGTAGATGCACGTGAGATGGGGATCAGTACGTGACATCTTCTAGCTGCAAGGACACCGGCGAAATCCAGGAGAAAATTTCTCTTCCATGATCGAAGATGCAAAAGCGCGATCGCTAACTCAAATGGGTGGGGTCATGTGTTTGAATTTCGGTAAAACCGAGTGTTTGAAAGCCAGGGCTTACGAAATGTGTGAGCATGAGGGAGGCAACCTGTATCTTCCAGCAGAAAGGAAGATCTCCTCGCACCATGCCGGTGACCCGGGTTCGGGAACGGACTCGGGTCGCTGGGGGTCGGCAGGAGGGAGGTTGGCGTCCCAACAGATGCTTTCCTCCCTCGGGAAACATCAGCCCGAAATGCCAGTGGGAGCACTGGCGCTCGAGACTTGTGGCTCCCGTTCGCGGAGTCAGGGAGGGGGACGCTGGAAGGCGCCTTGAGAGATGTGTGCATGCATCGCCGCCTCTGGACGCCTGCGTCCTTGTGCCGACGTCCCAGGGGGTGGGGCTATGGGGAGAGCAGAAAAACAGAAAAAAACCTTCGGAGCCCCTAGATGAAGACGGCTCCATCTAGTAGGGACCACCGATCCCCAGGACAGACCCCGCTGTGCAGGAGAGGAGGGAAGAGGCACTCTAGGGGCAGATCTGGGGAGGGGGGGTCCGAAAAAGGAATTGAGCGGTCTGAAGGAGGGGGGACCGAAGGCAGAGAAGGAGGATAAATACACAAAAAAAAGAAAGGAAGATCTAGCGTCATGGGGCGGAGCCGAGGTATATACCACCTGGGTGGGTGGGAGGAGCCAGCTTGAAGACTTCCAGTGATCCTTAAAGGGGAAAGGGACATGCCAAAGAGTGTGGATGAACAACATATCCACGCTCCTAGAAAAAATGTTTTGTGATTCAAACTGTTTACTTAAAATTATTGCAGATGCTGGGCTGCAAGACACTTACAGGATACTGCATTCTTCTAAAGGTTTTACATATTATAAAACAACTTGGCTTCGCGCATAGATTTTCTCTCTGTTTCAGCAAACGTACTGGCCACCAATATACACTTAATTCTATCTGAAACCTCGGATGACCTGTTATTGGGAGGCTATTTTTGTAATGCACACCAGCTAGAGAATGGGAATGGGGTTTGGAAATTGAATAACTGTGTCTTGGATAATCCAAAAATAGATGGCCAAATAAGGGAGGTAGTAAGTGCTCAGCAAATAGTTTTTTGTTTCTATGATGATGTGGGAACATGGTGGTCTGATACAGAAACAAAAATCATTAAACTTATTCAAAAAGAGACAGGGAGCCAGCCTGCTGGCGCAGTGGCAGGGCTACCGCTCGAGATGCCAACAACCCTGGTTTGGAAGTGAGCCCATATTATCGGGGGCCTGTCAGGCAAAGGAGGTTCGAGAGTCCCAGAGGATTCTCTCCTCCTTGGGGGAGGGAGGGAGGGATGTCGTTAGCTCTGATGCATGACCACCACCTGGGTGACCACAGGTGGCAGTACACTCCAGAGAGGCTCAGTGGGAGGGGAAATGCTGGCGCATGACGTGCACCATTCTTGTGTACGTGCCTGCGTCATTCCTCAATGCAGGAATCTTAAGGGAGGGGAGAAAAGGGAACACACTGGCACGCCGGAGCAGGATGATGGACCAACTCTCGCAGGCCCTGCACTGCAGTGATATGGCAAGCTTCCCCAGAAAGTACATCCTGTTCAATGCCAGTTGAGGGTCCTGCCATGCCATGCCCTGCCATGTTGGGGCAAGTCATCGGGGAAGCCAGGGGACAGCAGGCAAGCCCACTGGAAGCCAGCTGACAGGGTAGGGGGGCAGTACAGATGGTGGCACAGCCTACCAAAGCAGAGGGAAAAAGAGGCAGGGAAACTGAAACAAAAAGACTATTATAAATATCTTAAACTTAGGGCACAATTGCCTAAATTGATTATGGTAGCAAATCACAGATATGGTTCTTTTACAGAACAGATTCAAAATGCTAAAAATGAAATGCAGAACTTGCAATACAATAGGGCCTCTTCACTCTTGTTAAAGCACAGAAGTCGTACCCAAGGGAAAGTGGGGGGCAGGTAACATTTTTGAAAGTTGTAAAGAGAGAATACAAAGGAAGCATATGGGGTCTTTATTTATTTTTTATTTATTTATTTGAACAAGTCAGATTTACAACCTTTGAGTCAGGGACTCATTTACAAAGGCACCTCGTCGCAGGGAGGGCAAGACAATAGAACATTGTGCAGATACAACATTACAGGTGCAGACATTGAACACAGAATACACTTAGTTACTTGTTGGTATAAAATACAGATTTACAATTAAAGATGTACAATTTCTCTGGAGTTGCAGTGGAATACATCCTTGTATAAACCTAAGGGGGTAGGTAAAAAGGGGTAGGGGGAAAGATGGATCGGCAGTCCAGGGGACCTTGTCGAGATTAGGGGGGCCAGGCAGGAAAAGGTCCTGCAATAGGATTGGGGGGCAGGGTTAGTTGCACCTACAGCAGCGGACATTAAAGAGATGGTTCTGGAGAGCGGTTTTGAAGGGACCAAGTTTGGCAGCGTTGGTGATGCAGGTAGGGAGGGAGGGAGGGAGCTGAACCAGGCGGGGACTCGATAAAAGAAGAACCTCTGGGTGAGGGAGGTCTTGGTTCTGGGCACTTTGAAGGTGGCTTTGACAGAGCTGCGGGTGGAAATGGATGAGGATGACCGAGGTAGGGAGGCAGAGACTCCAGGGGGGTGAAAGAGTCTGAGCAGGTATTTCTTAGCAAGAAGGCAGGTTATAAAATGAAAATGGGCAAGTGTCTGATTCAGAGAAAGGTATTTTTAACATTATAAAAAAGGTATATCGAGAGTTTATTTGGCTTGGCAGAAATAGATACTAAAAAACTGAAATTTTTTTAAACAAGTTATTATTTCCTTGGGTGCCTTTGGAAGAAATAGACAAATTATGTGCCCTCTTTTCAATATTAGAGATTACCTCTGTGATGACAAAACTGAACAATACTCCACCGATATTGGATGGATTAACCACAGAATTCTACAAAAAATATGCAGGCCAACTGGCTGAGATGTTGTAGGTTGTTTTTAAAGGAAAACTGTCCCAATACTAGGCTCCAACCCCCTAAAGCCTTTCCACCTGATTAGGGGGTTCACAAAAAAAAACATAATTTTCAGGTGCTTTTACTTAAGTATTTTGTTTTAAAAGTCCCAAAATGGCACACGCTAGCATGGTTCCATCAAGGCAGCGGCGCCCGCACTGCTCAACTTCCATTCACCCGTATCGAGGCTGAGCAGTGCGGAAAGCACGCTGCCTTGAAATGGAACCGCAATGTGCTACCATTTTGCAGGATCCTTGTCTTTTTAAAAACAAATACTAGAAGTAAAAACACCTGAAAAAAAGGGTTTTCTTTGCAAACCCCCTAATCAGGCAGGTAAGGCTTTGGGGGGGAGGCGAGCCTAGTATTAGGACAGCTTTCCTTTAATGGGATTTTGTTAGACAGAGAACTGTACAATGATTCTTCGGTAGTTTTACAGATGTTCTTGTATAAAAAGGGGAATACACAAGATCTAAAAAACTGGAGACCTTTGTGTCTGTTGAATTCAGATTTAAAATTTTTATGAAGATTTTATGTCAGCGCCTGGCAGCAGTTGTCCACCACCATACAGTTTCAACCTTGCTCAATAACTGGTAGAAGTATTTATAACAATTTGATCTTATTAAGAAAAATCAGAGCATGGTGAAAATGGACAGCTGCAAGGTTCTGTGATATCTTTGGACCAGGAGAAGGCATTTGATAGGGTGTCTCATGCTTTTCTGTTCACAGTACTAGAAAAGTACAGTATCCGAAGAATATTCTGCAGTTGGATACAGAACTTATGCAATACTGCCGAAGTGATACCAGCAGTAAATGGACATATAGGGAAAGAAGTACAGCTAACAGCGAGGGGTTAGACAAGGATGTCCCTTGAGTCCTTTAATTTATATGTTTAGCGTAGACCCCTTGCTGCAATCCTTGCACAAGCTCCCTAAGATCACTGGTCTGCGGAACCCAAACAGTACAGCATCTATTACTGTATCTGCATATGCAGATGACATATGTCTGTATGTACAGAATAAGACTTCAGGGGAAGCAGCAGTTAGTCAGGTAGTGACATTCTTTATAGCCTGAGACACCAAAATAAATACCGGGAAAAGTAAATGGATGGCAGTAGTTCAATTAATAAAGAAGTTACAGATATTTAAAGCATACCTGTAACAACTGGCCTATATGTATTTTGGGGGTAACTTTCAGACCAGGGACGGTATCAATAGAAATTGGGAGGAAAAGGTACAGATATGGGAGGAAAAGGTAAACATTTCGGAAACCTGGCAACAAACCAAAGAAAAGAAAGTACTGATAATAAAGACTTACATCATTCCAATAATGACACATTTGAGTGTAGTTTTCTTACTACCAAAGGAGAGAGAGGTGAAAATTCTCAGTCTGATGTTTCAAATAATTTGGGGACATAGATTAAACCCTAAAAAGATAAATGCATTGTACTTACCAGTAAAGCAGGGTGGATTACATTTACTAAATCCACCTCCTTTTTTTGTTACAGGTTATTTTTCTTTTAGAACATTGTTCCAACACTAATGGGTGAAATTACTCCATGGCTCTGGAACTAGTTACCACCAATGGGGCCTATGCACGAATGGGCGCATAGCCACTCCGCCCCCATTGTGCTCACCATGCAGGATGCGACCCGGGGCGCTCAGCCCCTACGCTCCTGATCCCCCGGTCATGGCGGACAGCAATGCGCCAAGGGCGGTGGGGGCATACCATGCGCCATAAAAGGGTGATCCTGCAGGTGCAGACAAGGGCACAGGCTACGACAAGGGAGACCCTGCCGTATACCCTTATGTGCCCCACACACACACAACAGACTGCCACATGGTCCAGGTAGATAGCCCATGGCCCCCAACAACATGAACCATGCAACCGTCCCAACTGTCTGCCCAGTGCCAGCTGCCCCAGCAAACAGCCATGCCCCGGCCTTGTGTAAGCTGAACCCCCCCCCACCACGCATAGGGACACTGGCCCAGGACTGCAGATGGCCCCCTACCCCAACACTACTCCCAGCCCCTCCGGGCACTCTGAGTGTGCAGTGGCCCTCAAGGCAATCTGTGGTAGTCACTGGTGGCCCCCAGCACTGATAACACCCCAACCCCGTGCTGTCTACATCCAGCCAGGGATGGCCAGTGGCAACCCTTCACACACCTACTCAGTTGCCGGTTGTCCAAGTGATGCTGGGCGCGCTGTCCATAAATAGAGCACGCTCCCAGCATCACTTGGATGACCGCGCCGAGGAGGTGTGTGTGGAGGGCTGTGCCACTGGCCGTTCCATGGCACTGAAGGACAGGTATGGGGGCCGGGGGGCTGTATGCTTGCCGGGACCGGGGATGGGTCATGTACGTGTGTGTGTCTGCAGCAATGCGTACAAGGCAGGGGCTCCAGTGTATTGGGGTAGGGGTAATGCAGCAAAGAGTATGGGGCAGGGGCACTGATGTGGGGGGTATATGCCAACATGCGCTTGGGGATGGGGCACTGATATGTAGGGATGTAAGTTTGTCATGGCAGTCATACATGTCATTGATTCCATGACGTTTGATCTTTATTCAGGACTTCCATGACTTTCACTAGTGTCATCAGAATGTAGCAATGACGACAGTGCCACAACATTTACTACTGTTTACTAATGATTTCATGAACAAACAATGAGTCATTAAAACCTCATCCATGACAAACTTACATCCCTACTGATATGTGCCAGGGTGGGGTCCGATATGGGGATGGGGCAGGCATATGAGACTGGGGAAGGGTTGCCGTTGGGGGTGGGGTTTGCTCCATGGCACGGCTGAGGGACACACTGGGTGACAGGGCCTCGCCGCGTGGGTCCGGGTGTGCATGTAGCTATTCATGCACTCGAACCCGCACCCTACTGCGTAAGGGATCCATTGTGAGACCCGGTATGGGCATCCAATTGGATGTCTGGCCAGGTCTGCGACTCTGCCCCCAGCCGCCCTGCGGAGTCCTGCATGTTGGTGGGGGAGGGGGGCAGAGCCATGGACAGGTGGCGGCCCTTGATGAATATGGTCGGTGAGCACCTGTCTGCAGGTGTGGAGCTATGCAGGTAGGATACGCACCTCTGGTGCGTAACTCCCGCCTGGTAGTGCATAGGCCCCAATATTAGGAAAATTGCAGGTTAATACGGTAGAACTGAAAAAAGGAAAAAAAAAAAAAGAAAATGCATAACTTTGTAATTCCCTTTGTTAAAAAACATAAGACAGTGGAAAACTGACAATCCCACAAACTGCAGCTTCGTCAAGAGGGAAAATTTATGCTATAATTCAAGTTCGAGGCTTCCATGCAACTGCCGATTTTAAAGGAGTGAGCCAGCAAAACATTAAGACAGTACAGACTTACTTACTAGACAAAAGGACACTGCCCAGAATGTGGGGGCATTGTGCTGCCGCAGGAAACCAAGTGTGAAAGGCAACTCAAAACACAAAAGCTACATGGAAAGAATGTGCCCAGTGGAAGAATGAGTACGACAAATCGAGTACAGATTTACATGGAACATCTGTATTTGGACTGTCCTTTTGCAAAACAATTTTAGTTACTCTTTGCATCAAGATGGAAAGAGACAGGATGGCCAAGATTATCTTTTGAGAAAGTAACTTGTCAGTGTCAGTGGCTCAGCAGGTAGCACACTCGCCTCTGAGGCCGGGAGATCAGAGGACTGTGGGTTCAGTTCCCACATCTGGCACTTGGGTTAATATCCCAGTACTGACACTGTAGTGCAGCATGAGAGGGGTGCTGCACTTCTGAGGTGCCGTCTTTCGGATGAGACGTTAAACCGAGGTCCCATCTGCCTGGATTCGTGGTAGTTCAGGTGGATGTTAAAGATCCCATGGCACTTATCGAAAAGAGTAGGGGTACTTTATTGAGCAAAAAACACAACATCACAGAAAAGAAAAAAAAGAAAACCAACAAAGAAAGATATTAGTTGTCAAAGAAAAAAAACTAAACAAAAAGATATACTTCCATTAACAAAAAGAAATGTTTTTCCATAAAAATTTCACATAAGATTGAGAATACTTTTTCCATCTAAACAACGTATCATTTGTAAATCAAAATAACAGTAGAAAGAATAACTTCAAAATCTGTAATAAATTGTTGCAACACAAAGGAACAACGGGCTTGCCATAGGTAATATTGAAAAAGTGCAAATAAAGCGTTCAAAGTACTCCTATGATAATTAGTCCAATACCTAAATATTCACCTAATACCAACGTATAGGAAAGAGACTGTAAATGAGGCATATTCCATCGATGGCTACAAAGTCCCAAAACTTGAGTAAAAGGACAGTCCAAAAAAATGCATCTGAGTTTCTTCAATATTAGTACAATCTTGTCTTAAACAGTATCTTTCTGAAACAGGTTTATACTTTAAATTGCCTCGTACTCCAAGTCTTCCATGTGCAGATATCCATACTATATCCCAAACCTTAAATGGAATCCTATCATCTGTCAATTTATTGAAAACATTGAACATAGTGGATGGAGAACAAAAGGAAAGAGTAAAATAACTTTCTGTACATCATATACAATATATGTATAAAAGGATTTTCTGTGTAATGATTGTAGTTTCTGCAAAGGTATCTTCCATTGGTGTAATTTTTTTAAAGCTGAAACCCCATAATTTGGTATGTCATCTGATAATAGGACTCTTGGGGGAAGAAGAGACCATTTAAAAAAATATTTATGCCAAATAGACTTAGTCCAAAATTCCCAAGTGAGAGATGGAGCATGCCAAAGAAAGGAAAAAGAGGAGAAAAGAAAAATGGAATGAAAAAAAAATAACAGGATTAATCATATGCAACCCTCCTTCCCGGAATTTAAGATAGGTAAATTCCCTTTTTACCGGGTTCAATCTATTACCCCACAACATTTGAAAGAAAATGCTATAAAGTCTGGTTTCTAATGAAAGGGGAGGAGGAAAAAGATGACTAATGTAAAGAAATATGGGTAAAATAAATTTCTTTATTATCACAACCCTTTTCTTTTTTCCGAATTTCCAATGTTTCCACTGGTTTATTTTAGTTTCACCTACCATCAGCTGTTTGTCCCAATTATAGAGTGCCATATTTTGTATTCCAAACCAGACTCCTAGAATTTTTTTTGGTCCAGACACCAATGGGATATCATAACAGTTTGTTAAATTCGGAACTATCTGTCCTAATTGCAGCACAAAACTTTTAGAAATATTGAGAGAGGCACCAGAATATGTACTGAAAAAGAGAAACCTCTAAGGACCTTTTTAAAGAAAGAGTATCGGCTAAAAGGAGGGTGACATCGTCTGCAAAGGCAGTGACCTTAACCTTTTCTAGACCTATAGATGGAGAAATTCCAGAAATAGACGGATCACAATTAATGATCCGAATAATTGGGTCCAAAACAAAGGTATATAGCAATGGACTTAGGGGGCATCCCTGGCGGACACCTCGGGAAATCGAGATTTTCTTACCTAAGAGGCCATTCACTATAGGAATAGAAACTCCACATGAATAAAGTTTTAAAATCCATTGAGTAAAAGTCTCAGGAATACCATAAGCGGATAGTACAAAAAACAAAAAGGAATGACTGATCGCATCAAAAGCTTTAGATTGATCTAACGCAGCTATTAGTTCTGTAGAAAAAAAAGTTGCTTGACATGCTAGTAAATCTCTAAGAAGAAAAAGATTGTGCTGAATTTTTCTATTTTTTATAGCACATGTTTGAGCCGGATGAATCAAGAATCGAGCTACCTTTTCCAATCTAGTATTTAATATTTTAGATAAAATCTTATAGTCACTATTAAGAAGGCAAATTGGTCTCCAATTTGAAATTGAGGTTTTGTCTCCTTTTTTAAAAATAAAAATCATCAGGGACATTGTGAAATCCGGATAAGAAATTCCAGAAGACAAAAAAGAGTTAAACACAAGGGGAAGAAAGTGACCCATATAATTTATACATTTTTTATAAAACTCATGAGGTATCCCATCTATACCTGGTGAGGACCCAAGTCTCAGATTTTTAATTACCTCTATTACTTCAGAAGAAGTAATTGGTGATCCTAAGGACTTAAGCAAAGTATGGGGCATTTGAGGAAGAGAAGAAAAAATGGAGTGATGAAAAGAGTCAATGGAAGACACTTTGGGGGGTGAGAAATAATCCTGGGTATAGCGTTCTACTACCTGCAGCATACCTACATCTGTGGTGATCAGGTCATTGTTAATATTAAGTAATCCGGTCATAAGAGTGTCTTTCAAATATGTTTTACAGGCATGAAAGGGGTCCGCCATGGGGAATCTTTGTAAATAAAGCAAAACTCTAAATCAAGAGATTTGGCCCTATACTGATAAATTTTCATTTGTTTTGATTTTTAATTTGAGAAAAAAGAAGAGTATTCTTGTACTGGAAGTGACATAAGTCTATACAGTTGATTCCTTAAAACTAAATATTTCCTATAGTCATCCCGCACTTTAGTTTTACCCCAAGACTGAAATAATTGTTGAAGTTCTATTTTGACTTGTCTCCACCAATCAAATGGGGAGGAGAAAAGCTCAAAAGTAGAGGACTTTGCAGCAAGAAATAATTCAAGGGAAGAGAAATGAACTGGGTCCGAAAGGAAAGAAGTATTCAATCTCCAGCGAGAAATGCCTGAACTAAATCTGGGGGAAAAGAGTCGTAGAGATAGAGAACAAAATAAAATATGATGGTCAGAAAATTCAACTGGAACAGCAATACAAGAAATAATCTGAAAAAATCGTGAAATAAAAAACATATCAATTCGAGTAGCAAAGGTGTGTCTATGATAAGTAGCACCACCTGTAGCATGTAAGCTGCGAAAGGCATCCAAAAGCCCAGCATCCGAAACAACCTCCAATAGTGCATGTGAATCACAATACAACTTTTTCCTTGTGATTCAAGTAAACTGAATATCAAGGAGCAGTTAAAGTCACCCCCAAAACCAAATGTTTCCTTGTAAATAGGAATGGCTTCAGATCAGAAAATAGGGAGATACGACCTGATTTAGTTTGGGAACCATATATATTAATAATTCTGAAAGAATAATCACCCCAAAAACAATCCAATATAAGTAATCTACCTGGGAACAAATCAATCACTCTCTTGATTTTAAAGAAAGTATTACCAAACAAAATAGCAACTCCATCTGCTAATTCAGTACTATAGGACCAAAAGGAAGGGCCACAAGTCCACATTCTTTTTAATCTTTTTTCCTCTGAAATGGAAGATACCCTTGTTTCTTGTAAAAAAATAATGTCTAAATTTAAAGTCATAAGGTATGCAAACACAGATATCTGCCTATGGAACGATTTCAAACTACAAACATTCAAGGAAGCAAATTTTATAGTGGCCATGAGAAGACTTACAAATTATGCTTCTGACTTACTTTTCTTTTTCCTTTTTCCTTTCCTATCTTTGGCTAACTCAGTAGATTTGCTATCATCTTCATCTGTGATAAGCTCCGAGAGGTGAGAGATCTCAGAATCCATATCTGAGTCTCTTACTTCCTCCTGGAGGGGGGAACAAAATTTTCAGTCACTACAGGACTGGTCTGGGCCTGTTTTGAGGAGGATCTGGTGAATCGTCTGCCTTTAACTGTTTCAAAAGGAGGAGGCATGTTAGAGACCAGATTCTGAGTATCCCCTACCAAAGGAGGGTCTGGAGGGGTTACTTTCTGAGACTCAGAAGCCAACTTCTGTACAAGTTGATCAGTACTTGGTAATGGAGGTGGAAGTGGAAAACTTTGTCGTAAAGGGCCTTGTCGTGGAGGGATGGAAGGAGAAGGGTCAACCCTTACACCTGGAGCATGTAATTTAGCCTGAGCCTTAAGAAGCAGGGTATCTTGGTCTAAGCCATCAGAACAGTTATGTCTGGCCCATGGACACTGATGGAAGGCATGACCCTTCTCCTCACATAAATTACATTTAAAGATATTTGTACATTTGTCAACAGAGTGTCCAAAACCCCCACAAAGAGGACATTTCAGCATATCACAGACACTACTAATATGCGTTCTATCCCCACATTTGTAACAGGCCCTGGGTTGTCCTGCATAAAAACATACTCCTCTATCTTTTCCCAGAAAAAAGCTATTTGGTAAATGAACTACTTCTGAATTGACTTGCAATAATTTGACTTTAAATTTCCACCCTCCTGTCCATATACCTTCAATATCTAAGAGGGCCTCAGGGGGGCCCAACACATCACATTTGCCCTGCAGCCATCTATAAATATCACTGACGTTCACTCCCTCGTTTCTGAACATAACAGTAACATATCTAATTAATGGCTTAGATAATGGAATGACAATAAAAGGTAACCATGCAGGATGATTTTTCTGGTGTGCATACTTGTCCCAAAATCTGTCCATAAGGCCAACAGATTGAAAGCTGATATCATAAGAGTCCTCTCCAGAAACATGAATGAGAGCATAAATGTCTTTGGCACAAAAGCCCATTTTGGACTTTAAAAGGTGGTTAAAAATATAGTATCTATCAGGGTGTTCCTGTAGTCCCCCTCTGTATCTTAAACGTACAGCATTACGACGTGGGGCTTGTTCTAATTTTGCCTTAAATAAATCTGCCATAGTTGGTTTAATAGGATCACCCAAAACTGGAAGAGGCATAGAAGGAACAGCCCCAGTAGAAAAGACAGTCCCAGGCCATTTGGAAAAGACAGTCCCAGGCCCATCCCTAATTTCCCTCGATGTAGAAGGCTGAGGTGAACCTTGTATCCCAGGTACAGAGGGTTTGTTACCTGATAGAGGAGTCCAGTCCATGTCAGGCACCCAGGCTCCCGATTTGGTTCTTCTCCATCCAGCGTCATGTAGCGCCATCTCTTCTGACCATTCTGTAGTCAACTCCCGATTTCCTTCTTCCTGGAGCCCAAATTGCTGCCGTACCAAGAGCGTCGTGCGCGGTCCCTCACTTTGTGCGGTCCTCCCGGAAACCTCCTCTCGTGTTACTGGTTCCTTCACTAAGCACGACTCATTAAGATCCATAGCCTGCATATCTCTGTCTCCACCATGAAGTGAACTAAAATTTTTACTGGATTCTGGCAATAAAGGCACCGCTGAAGGCCCACGACCCTCGCTGTGTACTGATGCTAGCGACTGATGTGAAACGTCTCCTGAGGTAGGCAATATCTCATTATGAAAAATAGTAGAATCTCCTGTTTCGTTTTGCAGTATAGGCTCCTTCACCAACTCTACCTCCTCCACCATCCCAACCTCGGGGACATCTGCCATAACGTCCGCTGACGTCAGCAAGGAACCCCACCAGCCACTGTCCAGCAGCCAGTATGGGAATTTCCCCAGTGTCCTGGCCAAATTTTCCTCATTCACTAAAAATACCACCAACAGCTTAATCTGGTTCAAGGTCAGTTGGCATTCATCCCTCACGGTCGTGCCTGAAAATAGGCAGGATCTGTCTAGTGCACTTACCCGGTCAACAAAACTAAATAAATAATACTGGGATATTTGCTGTCAAACACAATGTATGATAAAAGTACAATAAGGCTGATATTTACGTGCATAATGTTTTTTTCTCCGGCAGGCTCATTGCAGATTAATTTTTCAGCAACATGTGGTGAATCAGCCAACAGTTGTTATTTTGATAGAAAGATAGTTACTGTGTATATGTAACAATAAAAGCACCTGTCTCTCTAAGAAAGTGTTGAATGACAGATGGAAAAGTGTACGCTGTATTCCCCACATTGTCGTGTCATAGGGAACCTCTGGTATATCTTTCTGTATCAGAATTAACAATGGATTTGAAAACAAGGATAAGAAAAAGTACTAATATATAACAGAAGCAAGAATAAAACTTACAATTTCTGTAAAAAGTCTGAATCTGATTTAATAAGTTTAACTGAAGTAAAAGCAATTATTTTTGAACATTGTGTAATATGTATGTAACGTTTATTTTTGCCCAATAAAAATTTCCCTACTCTACTGTAAGGGCGATGGGATTTCTAACTGCCACCTGGCAGCCACCAGACATGGGCAGAAGAGAGCTCAGTTTAATGTTTCATCAGAAGAACGACACCTTAACAGTGCAGTATTCCTGCCCCCCGTACCAGTATTAGGTATCAGTCCAAAGTTTCTGGTGTGGGACTAGAACCCACAACCTTCCAATCTTCTGGCCCCAGAGGGAAGCAAGCAACCTAGTGAGCCACTGGCACTCAGAGTGAAACAACACAAGTATACTATTTTATTAGTGTGATAAAAATATCCAGAATGAGATTACTTGAACTCTAAGATGGGCCATTGCCACAATGGTAGGGTTTAAAGCTAGTGACCAGGATTCACAAATCAGCCACGGTTATCAGGGCAGGAGGATTAGGCATTGTAGAGAATGCTTTCCTCCTCTGGGGAATGCGCATAGCATCATCCACTGCAACACTATCACCTAGGTGACCAGAAGTGGTAATGGGGTCAGAGGGCAGATGGATGGGTGCGTCGCTGCTTATGTTGATGCAAAAGCATGCCATGTGTGCACATAGCCATGACATTCATGACACTGGCGTCCCTTGAGGCTTGGTAAAATGGAATGAAAACTCCCCACCATGGCAGGATGATTGTCATGGTATGCTCAGACCCTGTGCTTGCTCCCTGGCCCCTCGCACCTAGCCATAGGCTCGAGGGTCTCCCATCCTCCCCCATGGAATCTCTCTCTCTGAGGGGACATAGCTGGACCAAGGGTGCCACAGTATGGACAGCAGTGGGTGGGAGCAACGGGGCTGTTTGGTTGCCAGGGAACAGGACAGGGTCTGTAGTGAAGCCAAGGGGAGAAATAAAAATTAAACAAACAAAAAAGGTAAATTAATAATTTGAACTTTGGTAAAAGGCAGTTTTTCTAAAAAGGGTACAAGAACAGGTGAGTCAGCCCTCATCTCTAAAACAGTAAATACAAAAACACAAAAGGTGGCTCCCAGATGTTCATGGCGCAGCCAAAGAAACAGTCAATGTAACAACCTAGGGTGGGGCACTTCACACACACTGAAATGATCCATGCTGATGAAAAACATTTTCAAAGCTTTAATGAAAAAAACAGAATGCAACTGATATTTTTGAAGCCACTCTGTTAAATATCATGATATCTTACATTTTGGGATAGGTCACAACTGATATCTAGCAAAGCTGGGTACATCACAATGGAATGCTGAACCAATGAGAGAGGAGCTTCCACAATGCTGGCGACATCACAGTAACCATGTTCAGTACTGAAGCCAGCAGTTGAAATCAAAGCTGTGTGTTTACCGCGGCGCTGAGGAATGTCTTGCTGCTCCTTCCGGTCGCCAGCTGCTGTTGGGTTTACACAGCCCGCCCCTGCAGCTCTGAAAGTAAGCCCGAGGAGGCTGAGAATGCACCGTGGGCTGAAATTAAAACAGCCGTTGTAGCGGAGCAAGTGCAGCAAAGCATTCACACTGCCGTTTAAAGCGCTCACTCCGCTACTGATCCTATATCTGAGTTGGATCAAAAAAATTATCCGAGGAGCACTTAAAGTGCTCTAGGCAGTGTTTACACTGCCAACTTTGCAGTGCATCAACCCATGCACATGGGCTGATGTGCTGCAAAGTCGGCAGTGTAAACAGGGTAAGGAGAAACAGTTAAATCTTCATACAAACAGAAGATCTGAAAGCTGCAACTACTAAACTGATGTTGTATAACATCTTGTGAGGGGGCAGGACTTTTATAACTCACTTTGGGCTCTTTGACTAGTGAATTATGGTCCTGCCCCATCGCTCATGAAGTTTCTGCTCCTTACCCACCAATTCAGACCTCCTTCGGCATGCTACCAGCGCCGTTACTTGAAGCCCTCTGATCAGTGGCCCGAGGCTCTGGACCCCTGTAGAGAAGGACTCTTCTCTCGCAGCGTATCCCCTTGGGCAGGGTTGCTTGCAGCTCAGTGGCATCCTCCACAGTCAACCAGTCAGATTTCCCAGCAGAGGTGGAGCCTGGTGTAACTGGGGCCCAGGTAAGTGTCTTGATGGTGGACGTGGGATGGCACATGGGGCATCCTCCAGCTTGGCAGGCATTTTTCCTGGTTATCGTTTCCCTGCTGGAGTGATATCTGACTTCACCAATCCCCAAAAATCTGCAGCCCCTGATTAATGGATACCTCCTGCGTGCCACAACTCTCCATTCCTCCCTGGAGGATGAGAGCTGTGCTTGCCAGATGCTCAATCCACCTCTCTTCCAGCTGATCCATCTGAGACCCCGGGGTCAATGCCGAGCCAGGTTGTCGGCACTGCAAGAAGTAGTCTGCTGTGATAAATTGCACATTTTGAGTCAGCCCACTGCATATCACCTATATGTAATACTCTGAACTATGAGTACAGAATCATGGGGATAGAAATGAAAATTACATACTCACTTTAATTCTTGATCTTCTAGGAATATCTTCACCACTGAGTCACACTAGTGGGTCTTAGATGGAGACACTAGGAACCTGTGGGACCCAGAACTTTACAGGAGGGCTGGCAGTGAGGCAAGCTGTGCACCTGTAAGGCTGGCTCACAGCACCAGGCTTACCTTGGCACCAGCCCTCAATCACCTCAGAACCTTTTTTACTGAGGAGGTACAGCATAACCTAGCAAGAACCTATGCACACAACCTAAGGACATAAGACAGTCCTGGTGACATGTAAAAGAAGAGTCAGTAAACCAGTAACACAGAGGATTCACATCCCAAACCAAGAACAAGGGGTGAAGACAAGGCATACTGGAGTGAGTCTGTGGGATGGTGGGTGAGTGTGTAAATCAATGGTGGAGATATTGCTAGAAGATCAAGAATTACGGTGAGTACGTAATTTACATATCTTCCAGGAATCAACATTGATTCACACTAGTGGGTCAGAGTACAAAGCTCAGACAAAATCCCCCAGACTAGGGAAGCAGGAGCCAAGGGCTCACTCAGTACAGAAGCCCACACTGGACTGTTCTGCCAAGGGTAGCATGTTGCCTGGCATGGACATCCAGGGCACAGTGCTTAACACAGATGTGCACTCTGCTCCATGTTGCAGCTCTGTAGGTATCACCGGAAGGTACAAAGCAAATCTCTGCCAGGGACGTGGCAACTGCTCCAGTGGAGTGGGAACGTACTTGACCTGCCAGCTTTACTGGAGCTATGGCACAGCAGTGATGTAAGCAACTCATAATCCACACAGAAATACACTTGACTGTAACAGGCTGTCCCTTTTGATTGTGATCGAAGGAGACACAAGCCATTTGGACTGTCTGAAGTCCTTAGTTTTGTCTAGGTAAAACATAAGGACCATCTTAACATCCAGAGAATGGAATGTGCCCTCTCCCTCATTCTGGAAGTTGTCAAAGTAGGTAGCAGTGCTAGTGGCTGATTCAGAAGGAATTCAAACACCACTTTTGGCAGGAACTAGGGAGTGTGAGGAGAACTACTTTGTTCATGTGGAAAACAGTATACAGGGGATCTGTGACCAAGGAATGGATTTCAGACACCCTGCACGCAGAAGTGATGACCATTGGAATGCTGCTTTCCAAGTTAAAAACTTCAGCTCTCATGTTGCAAGGGGCTCAAAAGGCTTGCAAGTGAGCATATCCAGCACAAGGCTGACATCTCCAGGCAGCCATCGACTTCCAGACGGGTGGCCTTGTGTGTACGATGCCCTTAAGGAACTCCTGGCATAGTGGCAGCTGTGCCAGGGTATACGAACATACAAAGAATCCAGCAGAAGAAGGCCATTTGGTCTATCTAGTCTGCTCATGTTGCAGAGTCCACAGCTTGAGCTACTGTCCCTGCCCTCCCTCCCCACTCCTCCCATCCTCCCTACCCATGATCCTTAACTTCCCCATGCCTATCTCAGCCTCTCTTGAAGCTGCCCACTGTCTTCAACAAGATGACCTCTTCCAGCAGCATGTTCCAAGTGTCCACCGCCTTCTCTGTGAAGAAGTGCTTCCTGACCTATCTCCTAACCCCACCTCCAGCTTAAGACTGTGTCCCCTCGTGTTATGGTTGCCACTCAGATTAAAGAGACCCTCCTTATCCACCTTATTTATCCCTTTCAAGTACTTGAAGGCCCCAATCATGTCCCCTCTCCATCTCCTGTCCTCCAGGGAGTGCATGTTCTGTGCCCTCGACCTCTCCTCATATGCCTTACCCTGCCGACCGGCTATCATCTTTGTAGCCCTCCTCTGGACCTTCTCCAGCAGGTTAATGTCCTTTTTGCAGTGTGGGCACCAGCACTGAACTCCATACTCTAGATGTGGCCTCACCAGTAACCTGTACAAGGGCAGTATAACCTCCTCTCTCCTACTACTGATCCCCCTAGCTATGCATCCCAGCCTACCTACATTTCAGCAAAGCCTTTGATACCGTCCCACATAGGAGACTAGTCAACAAGCTAGGAAGCCTGGGGATTGGACACAAGGTGGTAAACTGGACTGAAAATTGGATAAAGGACTGAAAACAGAGGGTAGTGGTAAATGAAACCCAATCAGAGGAAAGGGAGGTGACCAGTGGGTTACTTCAAGAGTCAGTTCTGGGGCCAGTCCTCTTCAATGTCTTCATCGGTGACATTGCAGATGGGCTGGAGGGAAAGGTTTGCCTGTTTGTGGATGACACCAAGATCTGCAACAGGGTGTATACCCCAGAGGGAGTGGCAAAGATGAGAAAAGACCTGGAGCGATTGGAGAGATGGTCAGATGCATGGCAACTAAGGTTTAATGCAAAGAAATGCAAAATCATGCACGTGGGGAGCAGGAACCCTGGAGCAAGCTACAGGTTAGGGGAGAGCTGTTGGCAGTTACTGAGGAAGAGAGGGACTTAGGGGGTCATAATCACAGATGACCTGAAGGCCACAAGGCAGACAGCCAAGGTGGTGGGGAAGGCCACTGCGATGTCGCAGTGTATTAGAAGGGGACTCACAAGCCGAAGGAGGGAGATGATAGTTCTACTGTACAGGACCCTGGTGAGGCCTCACCTTGAGTACTGTGTCCAGTTCTGGATGCCACACCTTCGTAATGTCATTGACAAATTAGAGATGGTGCAGAGGACGGCAACCAAAATGGTGATGGGTCTACATCACAAGCCTTACAAGGAAAGAGTCAGAGACCTCAATTTGTACACACTGGAGCCAAGGAGGGAGAGAAGAGACATGTTAGAAACATTCAAATACCTCAAGGGCATGAACAAGGTGGAAGGGGACAACATATTCCAGTTTAAAAGTAGTGCCAGAACAAGACAGCATGATATGAAACTGATGGGTGGCCGCATAAGAGGTAATGTCAGGAAGTTATTTTTTATGGAGAGGATGGTGGATGCACGGAATAGCCTGCCCCAGGAAGTGGTGGCCGCCCGTATGGTGGCAGTCTTCAAACGTGCATGGGACAGGTATAAAGAAATATTAGAGACGGGAAGAAAAAGCTAAAGCCAGTGACCAGATAAGGTCACTGGCCACTTCGTCAGGTAGCATAAACAGGCAGACTGGATGGGCCTGGTGGCCCTTATCTGCTGACAGTATCTATGTATCATGTTTGCCCTTGCTGGTATAGGGTACCAACATGCTCGCAGTATGTGGAAATAGCACACAAGTGGACCTAATTTGTGGAATACTGTAGGACAGCATCACGAATGTCCAGCAAGTACTCCACAACCTTGTAAGGTGGCACACAAAAGGGTCCATTCGGGTTTTGGAACATCAGATGGAAAATCTTTTCCCCCTAACTGTACAAGTCTTCCTAGTGGAAGGTTTACAGGTAGCCAAAAGTATTTCAAAGGCCCTCTGAGATACCTTGTACCTATGCACTTCTATTTTTTTCAGGAGCCAGGCCTGAAGGTAAAGGGAGCAGAAGTTGGGATTGACCAGGTGACTGAGTCAGAAGTCTGTCCTAAGTGAAAGAATCCTCAGTTTACTGACTGACTGATAGTCTGTTCAACAGGGGAAAACATATCTGTCGAGGCCAGTAACAGGTAACCAGTATCAATTTGCTCCCGTGCACCTCCAGTTTGAGAAATACTCTGCATTAGAGGGACTGGTGGGAATGCATACAGAAAATAGGGGTTACTCAACTGTAACTATAGTTCTAGGGTTGGTGTATGGTGCACATCCACACGCTGGCAGTCTTCCTTTCCCCTTTAAATCTGCTGGAACATCTTAAAACTAAGCTCCTCCCACCAACCCGGGTGGTATACTCCTTGGATCCACCCCATGACGTCAGATCTTGCACGCTGAAAGCAGGGGTCTGTCTGCCACTTGTCAGGGGAGGTTGGGTGGGTCATGTGGATGTGCACCATATACCACTCCTAGAACTACAGTTACAGGTGAGTAACCCTCATTTCTAGGGGCATGGATATGGTACACTATCCACACTTGCAGACTCCTAGCAGTTCTCTGGGAAAAGGGGGCAAGGTGCACACCCCTACTTGGCAAACAAGGACTGGAAAACCGAGGTCCCAAAACCAGCACCCTGGCAAGACTCAAGGTCGATGTGGTAGTAGGAAATGAAGGTGTGTCCTCACTTCCAGGTGGCAGCCCTCCAGATTTCCTGGATAGGGATGTCCCTGGAAGATGCCACTGAGGCAGTGGTATGTCTGGCAGAAGGAACCCTTTGCTCTACAGGAGGCTCCCTACCAGCCAACCTATGGCAGAGGTCAATGCGGGAGACTATCCACTTGCAAATAATCCCATTAGCTGCTGGTCTGCCAGGTGTGGCTTCAACATATGTCACAAAAAGCTGATGAACCTCTCCTCGAACTCCAGTCGTGCACTCCTTTTGTAAGCGAGTGCTTGTTTCAGGTCCAATGAGAGGAGCCTGTGCTTGGCTTGTGAGGTTGCACTGATGAAGTATACTGGGAGGTTAATCACCTGGTTAAGGTGAAATTCAGACACAACGTATGGGAGGAACTTCGGGTTGGGACATAGGGCAGCTTTGCCCTTGTGGAACACCAGATAAGGAGATTCCACCAAGAGTGCCTGGAGCTCACAGATTCTTCTGGTGGAGGTGATAGCCACCAAGAATACGGTCTTCCATGCAGTGCTCCAGATAACTTTTTAGGCCAGGAAGTAAAAACTTAGTTTTCCAAGCTGGCAGTATTTCGATATGATGGGTAGTATTTTGCAATGCGGTCACACTGTTCTGGTGAACTGAAGTGCAAATGCGCGAAGTCCGTGGAAACATCTGGTAGTGATGATACTACCCAAGACTCTACACAGGGTGTAAAAAGGGCAAAACTGGGTGTAAAATACTCCGATACACCCCTTAACTGGACCACTGCTTCCATGATAGGTGTGACATCTCACACCTTTGCATCAGTTCAAACGGTCTGCTCATGAACACTGCCAACACCAGCAGCAAGTCCCAAGGTGTTGGCGGTTCACGCATGGGCGGGAACAGGTGGTCCAAGCCTTATGCCCAGCCACCTTCTCCTGTGCCACAATCGGCATAGCAGCCGACGCATGTTATGCAGAGATGGCTGCCAGGTGCACCTTGAGGGTCATCAGCCTTGATCCCAATTGGCAAAGGGAACAAAGGCAATCCAGAATGCTAGCCAAAGGGCAGGCCAGGGGGGGTCAAGTTCCCTGTCCTGGCACCAAATGGAAAATTGCTTCCATCTGAAAGCATAGCAGTGACAGGTCAACTCTTTCCAGGAAGCCACCACAACATGGAGAACATCTTCAGAAAGACCCAAGGCCTGGAACTCTACCTGCTCGGGAACCAGGCTGTCAGGTGCAGGGACTGAAGTTCTGGATGCAAGACCTTAATCCTTGTGACATGAGAGCAGATCCTGGTGCAAAGGCAACCGCCATGGAGGTCTGTTGCTGAGGTTGAGGAGATCCGGTATCAAAACTGGCGTGGCCAGTCAGGGGGCTACCAGGATCATCCGTGCCTTGTGCCTCCACACAATGACCAACACTTTGTGTATCAGGGGACAGGAAGGAAAGGTGCAGAGGAGGCCTTGGGTCCATGACTTCGCAAAGGCATTCCCCATCAGTGTCCCACACTGGTGGGAGGTGGGCACAGAACAACCTCAGCTTTGCATTCTCCCAGAAGGTGAACAGGTTGACCAGGGGAGTGCCCCATCGAGAGAACAGGTGGTTCGCCATCTCCTGATGCAGAGACCACTCATGTGATACCTTGCCCACCTGGCTGAGGGCATCTGTTAGCTGGTTGGACGTTCCTGCCACATGGATGTGCAGGAGATCCACAGCCAAGCTGTGCACAAGGGTCCAGGTGCAGCGAGCCTTCCAACACAGATGAAGGGCGCGCGTACCACCCTGCTTTTTCAGGTAATACATGGTTGTGGTATTGTCTGTCTGGACTTGCACAACCTGACCCCGGACAAATGGAATGAATTCTGTCACAGTAAGGCGCACTGCATGGAGCTCCAGCAAGATGATGTGATGATGGGACTCCCTAGGGGTCCAGAACCCTTAAGCCCTGTGGTCCCCCAGGTGCACTCCCTATCCCACCAGAGATGCATGAGTAATCAAGGTGATGGTCAGCTCTGAGTGGACAAATGGGACTCTTTCTTCCAAGTGTTCTGGCATAAGCTGCCACTGGATGGCATCCCACATTGGCTGGGTCATTGTGAGCACTGAGACCACTGGCGGCCCAGTTCCCACTGCAGGTGGTGCATCCATCAGTAGGCTCATCTGACCATGCTGATGCAGGATGCCATGTACCCCAGCAGCCACAGGAAGTCCCAGGCAGGGCACGAGTGTCCACCCTGAAATGATCGGGCAAACGAGATAAGGTCTGATGCCCGGTCCACAGGGAGTCGGGCCTTGGCCCAGAGGGATTCTAGCTCTGCCCCGATGAAGTGGATCACCAAAAAGGGGTTGACTTTGGACTTATCCAGGTTGACAAGAAGGTCCAAGTCTCTGCAGGTCTAGAGGGCCAGGTCCCTGAACCGCTACACAGCCTCTTTGGATGGCCCAACTATCAGCCAGTCATTCAGGTAAAGGTAGACTCTGACCCTCTCAGTTCCTCAGGAATCTAGCCACCACTGCAGTGCATATGGTGAAGACCCTGGGGGCCCGAGGAGAGGCTGAAGGGCATGGCCTGAAACTCATAGACAACTCCTTCAGCACAGAACTGGAGGTACTGCCAGTGAGATGGATGGACTGGAATGTGGAAGAAGGCATCCTGGAAGTCCAGCAAGCACAACCACACGCCCTGCTCCAGGAACGGAATGATTTGGTTCAGACTTGACCATCTGGAACTTGTGCGTCCTCATAAACTGATTCAGATAGTGAAGCTCCATTATGGGGTGCCAGCCCCCTTATCCGTTGTGGACCAGGAAGTACCTGAACACAGAATCCTGGCCTGCCGTGCAATCTGGGACATGGGCATTGGCTTTTTTTTTCCTAGGAGCTGAGCAACGTCCTCCCTGGGGGAAGAGAGCATGTCCAGCAACACCACGAACAACCCTGGTGTGTGTGGTGGGTATGGTGGGAGAACCCTGAACTCAAGAGGCAACCCTCTGCCCACCGTGTCTAGCACCCATTTGTCCGAGGTGATGACAGACCAGCTGTGCCAGAAATGGTGAACCTGACCACCTACAGGGAGCTGAAGCAGGAAATGGGCAGGCAGGAGGGAAACACCCCTCAGCCCATCATTGGGCAGCCTTGGAGGGGGCACCACCTCCCCTACACTGCTCTTCTTGGTGCCCTGGCCAGCCAACTTGGTCTCAGGCTGCCAAGCCTGAGATGGCCCCATTGGGGCTGCTGCTGCCTGGGTTACTTCAGCAGAAATGGCTGAAACTAAAAGGATTTCTTTTTCTACTTCTGCCCTTTCTGGTCCTTCTGTGAGGATGTCACAGAATCGAGGGTGGCATTAGACTTCTCAATCCTGATGAGATGCCCTTCTACCCCAGGCCGAAAAAGGCGGTGCCTATGAAGGGGATATTGGCTAATTTGTGTCCACTGTAAAGATGGAGATCCGCAGCCAGGCCCTGTGACGCATCATGATGACCAATGCCATCGGCTGCCAATGTCCAAGGTCACTGTTGTTTAGCCAGCATATCAATCTCGTCTTGGATCAGTTTAATCGCCATCTGCAAGCCAGCAGAGAGGCAAGGGAAGACATGGTTGAGAACTCCCATTAGGGAGTGACTAAAGATGGCCATCATCAGGGCATAGCTCACCTGATGGAAACCCAGGGAGGATGCAGTATACACCTTTGTGGCCACGTGGTCAAGTTTTTTTGACTCCTTATCCGGGGGGGGGGCTTGTCCCATGTCCAAACATTGCTGGACTTCCAGAAGACGGAGTCAGACACCAAGCCCTCGGCTAATAGGTGGTCCAAGAAACCAGATAGGTAGCCCATAGGAACCCCATTCTTGTGGACCATATGGGTGGAAGGTGCTGCACAGGAGGCTGGATGCTGCCAGAGCTCCAGAGCCAGTCCCAGCACAGTCTTGGCCACCAAGAAGGTGACCCCAGGGGTTCATCCCTGTCCAAACTTTTAGTGGGGGGGTATTTAGCCCTCTTCTAAACTGGTTCCAGAAGGATCTCCATGGACTCAGAGAGCAATCTGAGCATAGCTCCAAAAGACACCAGCCCATGGTTAGCTCTTTGGCCAACTCGTGGTCGAAGCCATGGGTCCTCGATGACTCCATGGAGGACCCACTGGAGTCATAAGAGGACTCTTCAAACACAACCCTCAGCTGTATCTCGCTGTGCACCACTTGGGATTTGTCAGAGTAGATAACCTCTATGAATAACCATCCCAGCAAGCCAGTAGCTGGGCGGGAATCCTTGGTTGGGGCTCCCTGCAGCGGCCACCATGGGACCTCGACTGATGACTAGGTCATGGATAATGAGGAGAAGCAGATGGAGGGGCAGTGTAGATCACACAAACTGGCTCCTGCTGTGGGACCCCAGAGGGAGGTAGTTCTTGAGAAGGGACAGCTGAGTCCACTGACTGCTCTGGACCCTCCTGAGAGAGGGCCAAAAGGACCGGAGTCCTAGAGAACAAGTCGTCCTCGACTCCATCCAACAACAGGTCTGCAAGGTTCAGAAAAATCTTGATTGTCTGGTCAGCCTGTGTTGCAGCAATGAGCCTGATGAGGTTACCATGGAGCTAGCGGCCTGACCCTTGACCAAAACAGGCTTGGCTGAAGCCAAGCACTCAATGGCCATCAAGCAGTCGAGGGACTCACAGAAGCGGAAACAGAGTGCTTGTTCCCGGTCCCATGATCAATGGCGGGACTTCTAACCCTTCTTCTTGCTGCTGTGGTGGGAGGGGCCCATCTCGAAGGTTTGAAGGGACTTACACATGTCCTGGAATATCCTGGAGAGTGACGCCTCAACACTGGCTCCAGCAGGGTGCAGCGCTGAGGCCAAAGAAGCTCCCGCCACAGCCTGAGTCGCTGCCTCTTACACTGCCATAAGCTGAGCCACCGATCTTGCAGCAATGGAGACTGCCTGGTGGGCATCCCTAGAGCAAGCAGGAGTGTCGGTTCGGCCAGCCGAGAAGAAGACAGGCGTAGTGGTCTCCAAGGGATGATGGCAACAAAGTCATGCATTGGCCACAGGTGGCAATGTTGTGCTCTGCCCTGAGGTAGCAAATTCTTGAAGTCTGTGGGTCTGTTCTCAACATCTTCTGGTTCCCCTAAATGTAATTCTTAAGTCTTGGACCCAATTTGGACTCCTCTCAGTCCACGGCAGCATCAAAGATGAAGCAGAATCGAGAAGTATACGCATGAGAAAGGAAAAGAACACGGAGCTGAGAAGAAGACCTGACTCTTCCAGTGGAAAGGAAGATCTGACATCACAGGGCAGAGCCAAAGAGTATGCCACCCAGGTGGGAGGAGCTTAACCTGAACACGTTCCAGCAGATTTAAAGGGGAAAGGAAGACTGCCAGAATGTGGACAGTGCACCATACCCAGATCCCTAGAATAGATTTTGCCAGTGCAGTCTGATTACATCATGACACAAAATGCCATGTCCTGGCTTTCTGAAGCAGAAATGCGGTAGCTTAGCATTAAGTGGGGATGCGAAAAGGTCCACATCTGAGGTGTCCCACTAATTGAACAATGATCTCATGATGTCTGGAGCTAGTGACCACCCACGAGGATTGGCCTGTGTTCAGCTGAGTTTGTCTGCCAGAATGTTCTGGACTCCTGGCAGATGGAGGGCTTGGAGCAGGATCCCCTGATCTAGGCACCACTCCCACACTCGCCTCCCTGCAGAGAGGGTAAGAGTGTGCTCTTCCCTCTTTGTTGATGTAATACATCACAGACTTGTTGTCGGTCTGGAGGAGGATTGTTTTGCAGCTGACAAGATCCACTAGAGCTCGCAGGCCATACAAAACAGCTTGCATCTCCAACACACTGATATGGAGATGCGTCTCCAATGGGTCCCAGACACCTTGTGTCTGGAGACCCCGACAGTGAGCACCCTATCCCAACAGGGAGGCTTCTATGGCAAGAGTCACCTGAAGCTCCACTTGGGAGAAGGGAAAGCCCTGGGGGAGGCTGTCCTCCACTGATCACCACATAAGTGACCGAACCATGGGTTTGGTCACCTGAATGTGGTAGGTCTGAGGATGTGATACTTGTGACCACTGCGCACTAAGAATCCACCAAGTCATTCTCATGCGCAACCATGCCAGGGCACTGAAACAACTGAAGAGGCTCTCAGACCTAGCATATGTTGCATGGAGTGGGCTTGTACAGTTTTGTGCCCCATGATATAGCATGCTGTCTGCAGGATTGCCTGCATTCTGCTCTCTGGAAGAATGGCTTGGGCCTTGGTCATATCCAGAAGAGTTACGAAGAACAGCAGCTGCTGTGAGGGTTGGAGGTGAGCTTTCTCTAGATTCAGCAGAACACCCATGGAGGTGAGGAACTGAGCATCTGTGTCCACTGCCTATTCTTTCTCCTGCCTGGATGGACTGGCTATCAGCCAATCATGCAGATATGAGTAAACCTGGAGCCCTATCTTTCGCAGGTGTGCTGTGAGTACTACAAAGCACTTTGCAAAGACTCAAGGTGTTGAAGAGAGGCCCAAGGGCAGAACTCTGAACTGGTATGCTGCCCCAGCACAAAGAACTGGAGGTATCTGAGACGGCTGGAGTGTAAAAGAATGTACTGGTATGCATCATGCATATCCAGGGAGCTAACCAATCCTGGAAGAAATAATTGTAAATTTCTTGATCCAATAAAGTACAGAATAAGATCAGCCTGTTTGCCGATGACACCAAGTTGGGGGTGGGTGGTGGTGGATGATATAGAAGGTTGGCAGGGGTTGCAGGATGATCTAAGCTGGTGGAATGGTTAGAGGTATGACAGACTTCTAGGAAAACATAAAACTGAACTTACAAGCTCAAATGGGCAGACTGGGTGGGCCATAGGCCCATATCTGCTGACACTGTCTATGCATCTATGTATCTATGTAGTTTGGGTTTAATGTGAAAAAGTGCAGAGTATTACACTTCGGTGCAAAGAGTTCTAGAATGGGTTTCCAACTGGGGGGATGCAGCTGTGTATCACTGAAGAGAAAAGGATCTAGGGGTGGTGATAGTAGTGAATATGAACAATTCAGAGCAGTGCAGGAGGGTGGCAGCGAAGGCTAACGGGATGCTGGGTTCTATGGCGAGGGGCATCTGCTCCAGAAGCAGGAATATCATTCTGCCACTCTGCAAGTCACTAGTCAGACTGCACCTGGAATACTGTGCGCAATTCTGGTGCCCTTATCTGAAGAGAGATGTCAGATTGTTGGATGGGGTACAAGGAAGGGCAACAAAGTTGATTCAGGGATTGCAGGATATGCTCTACGAGGAGAGATTAAGGGAACTGAACATGTATTCCCTGGAGGACAGAAGGGATTGGGGGGATATGACTGAGACCTTTAAGTACTTAAAGGGAATAAATAAGTCTGGTACTGAAGAGATATTCAAGTTCTGGAAGGGGAGGGACATAAGAGGGCATAGACTTAGACTGGAAGGAGGTAGGTATAAGAGGGAAAGGAGGAGGCACTTTTCCAGAGAGAAAGTAGTGGCAGTTTGGAATGCTTTGCCAGAGGAGGTGGTATCCTGTAGGACGGTGGGTAGTTTCAAGAGGGGATGGGACAGGGTGAGAGTGGGGGTATTTGGGAAGGTGGAGGAGGGGCAGCTGCAAAGTAGGGTGTTAGCTGCACACTAGATAGACCCAGAGGCCTAATTTCTGATGGCAATTTTCATATGTTCATAAGTGAGATTTTGAGGTCAAGGAAGGGGGGGGGCTAGCCCCCTGTGAACGAATCAGCATTCCAATCCAGAAATGCCTTCTGTTGCCAATGCCTGCAGCGGCCAAGTTGGAAGCAGAAGCAAAGGCATCCAAGTGGCTTACAGCTGATGACAGCTAGACTAAACTCCCTGTATGACAGTCAGCAGAATCCTTGTTTAGTCTCTATCAGGGACTTCAAGGAGAACTGTACTGAACCAGTATGTAAAAGCCAATGTTTAAATACAGGTTCAAATTCTGTTACTGTTAAATCTCTATAGGCTTCTTAGTTATCCTAGTGGGTGTTTCTGATTCATACACAAGAGGTAACTACCATTTTAGAACTATGCAATGTAGTTTATGTGCCTTGCTCAGCTCTTCCATTGTTGGCACAATGCACCCATGTTCTATTATAGAACTCTGTGGCTCAGAGGGACATAAAAGTGGATCACACAGTTGCAAAATAAATGGCACTGATTCCTGGAAGATTAGTTACATAAGGACTTACCTAATGGTACATCTTCGAGATAATCTCCTTCATTAGGCTACACCTTTGGAACAATAAGCCATCGATGTCAGGACCAGTTGGAAACTCTTTGCTAGCTGGGGGCCACCCACAATGATGCGCAGCATTTATGTGTCTATAACATGGACAGCCCTATCACTCCTTAATTCCCTGCTGGAGATCAGCCTCAGAGGACCTACAGTTGTGAGGAACCCGGAGATGAGATCAGCACCAGGCATACAAGGAGAGGTATGGGGCTGTCATTACCCTCACTGAAAGCAAAAGGGGGAAGGAGGAAGGGCCCGGCATGGCCTAATGGAGGAGATTCTCTCGAAGACCTGCTGTTACAGTAAGTTCTTATGTAACTGTTCTGTCTTCTTCGAGGATACATTTTCCTTTAGCCCACACCTTTGGAACAATTCCCAAGCAGTACAAAGTAAACTGGGAGGATGGCACAGTCTGATATGTAATCAGAACAGAGGCCTTGCAGTACAGCAAGCCCAAAGCCCACGTCTATGAGAGATGATGTTCGTACTGTAATGTTTAGTGAAACTGCGTACGGTGCTCCATGTGACTGCAGGACATGCATCAGCAGCAAAGACATTTTTGAAATAAGCAACAAAAGTGGCCGTACCCCTTCTGGAGTGACCATGAACAGCACAAGGAAATTCCTTATCATACTTCCTATAACAGAATGTAACACAATGTGCCAGCCATTTGGATAGGCACTGTTTAGACACAGAAGCACCTTCTTTCCCAGGGCCCAGGGGCGAGCGAAACAAAAAGCTGAGTATCTTAGTATTCTATGTACATTCAAAGTATGGAACAGTGCCTCGCCACGGCTGGCATGCTCAGGATAATATACAGGAAAATGTGTTGCTTGATTCAATGTAAATTCAGATACCACCTTCAACAGAAGTTTGGTCCTAGGGGGCTCCTCCATGGGAGGTAGACCATGAGGCACTGTAGACAGGTCTGTAAGTCCCAGAGACAGCAGGGCGATGGGGCTGGAGGAGTAAGGCAGAATGCAGCAGCTGGGTGGGGAAAAGCATGCTAAATGAAAAAAGAAAAAGAAGCTTGGCATTCATACGCAAAGAGACTCCGTCTTCGTGAAAAATCAAATAAAGAGAATGACATATTGGAGCTTGAAGCTCGGAAATCCTTTGAGCAGAGGTCATCACACCTAAAAAAAAAGTTGTCCAAGACAGAAAATGTAAGCCACAACTTGCAACAGGCTCAAAAGGAGCCAACGTTAATTTCTCAAGAACAAAATTCAAGTCCCAATACAGGACTGGATTATAGACAGGATGTTTAATATAAAGATTATCTCTCAGAAACGTAAAGGAGACCTCTAACTAGGTAACCATATAATCGGCAATGGGGCACAGAAAGCTGAAATAGCAGCCAAATGCACCTTATGTGAAGAATATTGCAAGCCAGAGTCAGACAAGGAAAGCAAGTATTCAAAACACAGTATTCATAGGACATGTATAGCGATCCATATTCCGGAGGGCAGCCCACAAAGTGATGTGCTTCCATTTCTGGGAATAAGTATGTCTGGTAGAAGGCTTCCTAGCCACAATCAAGACATCAGTAACCTTAGGGGATACCCCAAAATGCACAATGGCTATGTCTTCAGGAGTCATGTAGGGAGTTCGGGTCTGAATGGACCAGAGATCCTGTAGCAACAGACCTCAACACACTGGTAAGGGGACAGGAGGCTCCACCACCAGATGCTGAAGGACTGGAAACCATATCTGGAGAGGCCAGAATGGAACAATGAGGATAAGAGTGGCACTCCCCACCTTCAGCTTGAGCAGAACCTTCTGTATTAGAGGAATGGGTGGAAATGCATATAGGAATTTCCCTTTCCAGGAGAGGGACAATGCAACTCGCCAAAAAACTCCAGGCCCTGGAGCATGCGAGCAGAAACACAGCAGTTTTGCACTGTGTGGGGACGCAAAAAGGTCCGGCTCTGGATGACCCCATCTTGTGAAATGGTCATTTACTATGGAGGCCAGTAGTTCCTATTTGTGAATCATCGACTGAGACCTGCTTAACCTGTATAGCAAGACATTTTGGAGACCAGGCAGAAACACCGCTGATAGCTGAAGGCTGTGAGACAGAGTCCAGTACCATACCCTCATTGCTTCTTTGCACAGGGGATAGGAGTGCCCCTTTGCTTGTTGATGTAATGCATCACACTGATGTCCATCTGGATTAGCAGAGAAACGGGGCAGAGCTCATTCTGAAAGTCCTGGATGCTGTACAGAACAGTCCGCATTTTCAGAATATTTATGTGCAGCTCAGTCTCCACCTTGGTCCAAGACCCCTGAGTCTGGTAAGGACCGAGGCATCCATGGTGAGGATCTATCCAGGAGCTGGTACAAGGAATGGAATGCCCTTCAGGAGGCTGTCGCTATCCATCCACCACAGCAACTCTGCAAAGAGGAGATGTGGTAAGAATCATCTGGTCCAGCTCATCCGTCAACTGATCCCACTGGACTCAAGAGTGTCTTCTGAGGGATCCTCACATGAGGACATGCCAGTGGCACAGTCACTGTGGCCGCAGCCATGAGGCCCAGGAGACGTAACATTGTTCTCGCAGAGACACAGTGGCTCCTGTATACCAAACGTGCCTGAGCAACCACTGTCTGCCCTGTCCTGTGGCAGGAGAGCACATCCCCGCTCTGTGTCCAAGATCACCCCTATGTATTGCAGTCTTCGGCATAGAGTCAGAACAGACTTTGGCACATTCACTGTGACCCCTAAGTCGTCGAGCACCTGACATGTCTGAGACAGGGTGTGCAGCAGAGCTTCCCTGGAGCTGGCCTTCAGAAACCAGTCATCCACATAGGGGAAAACATACAGGCCTTACCTGCAAATGGCTGCTGCATCTACTACAAAGCATCTGGTAAAGACCCATGGTGCAGAGGACAAGCCAAAGGGCAATACTTTGTACTGATAGCATTCTCCCTCCAGCATAAAATGGAGGTATTTTCTGTGAGAGTTCTGGCCCGGAGGATAACAGCAAGGAGGTGAAGGATGATCCGGAGGGTTTTGTAACAGCTCCAGAGCATGTTCCCTTCCAGTAACCTCCGGAACCCACATATCTGTAATGATTTCCTGACATTGTCTGAGATGCAGGGAGATCCTGCCCCCCCACCCTCACCCCTGGAGGTAGCAGCTAAGGAGGGAGGAGAGACAGAAGAGAGGCAGAACCGGGGGCAGCAGGGCCCAATTCCTCTGGGAGCTTTTGCATGGGCATCAGGCGGGAGGGGACTCGGAAGGGGGCCACCTCCTCTACCATGGCCTTGCTGATGGTAAGTATGAATACCCTGGGTAGCAGGCAGATGAAAGAAGCCCCAACCACGACCCCTAGCAGAAATGGAATACAGGGCCTTCACAGATAGTCATTTTTAAAGCCTGAAGTCCATTTAGGGTTTCTTTAGCAGTACAACCAAACAGTTTGGATCTTCTAAAAGCAGCATTCAAAACTACCTGCTGCATATTACTTTCAAAGTAAGCAACTCTGAGCCAAGACTATCTTCTCATGCAAATGCCAGAAGTAGCAGCCCT
This sequence comes from Neoceratodus forsteri, assembly GCA_016271365.2. NCBI lineage: Eukaryota > Metazoa > Chordata > Ceratodontiformes > Ceratodontidae > Neoceratodus > Neoceratodus forsteri. The sequence continues at coordinate 183,899,801 of JADMNL010000027.1, forward strand.
GGCAGAAGCATCAGAAACATCATAAGCTAAGCGCAGCAAATGTTTGCCAACCTCAGTTCCAGCAGATAATGTTTTAAGCAGATCAGTCTTGGCAGGGCCATTATACAAAACCTGAGCTGCAGCATAATCAGCCTTCCAGGCTGTTCTGATAATTGATTATGTGGGCCTGGTACTTTCCAGTCCTAAGGGCCAATGAAGCAGAGGCATAAGTATGTTTGTCCATAAAATTCAGTCTCCTAAACTCCTTAGCAAGAGGCAAAGTACTCGTACATCTAGAGGCTCTAGACCGATCATGAGTAGCCGGGATGACCACAGAGTCAGTTTCTGGCTGGTTAGCATAATATGGCTAGCAGATGGTGCCGAGTACTGCTTATTAACCTTTCTAGGAACTGCAAGCAGTGAGTGTGGCCCATACTATGCAGTAAAAGTAGCATCCTCTAATACAGGAGATATAGTTGGAATAAAAATATTGGAGGGGGAGCAGGGCACCTCTGAAAATTCCATGAGATCCCTTTTAGTAGAATCTACTTCTTCCACAGCAAAGCTCATGGCAGACTACATTTGCTGCACCATGGCTTGGAAAGATTGGTTCCCAGGAGGAGATCTTGGGATAGAAACCCCCAAGTCTTCACTACAGGATGAGAGGGTAGAACTAGAGCAAGGGAGACCCTCCAAAAATTGTTCTCCCTCATATTCCTCCTCTAAAATCCTTCTCTAAGTCTAAGAGGTCAGGATTATATTCCATTTCATCATCATCAGCACGATCAATGATGAGAGTTGCAGAATGGACCAGCAATGCGAGTGAAGGCTTACAGGCAGGAATCTGTGGCATGCTATAAGAATCCTTCGACAGGGGCCAAGTACTAGAAGGCCCCACTGCTTGAACTGGCAACCCTGGAAGAATGCGTCAAATCATTTCAGAAAACGATGCCCGCACACCCTGGGAGTCGGCGACACCCTGCAAAGGGGCCAGGGCTACCTGAGTTGTTGGGCCTCGGCATGATGGTGGTGTTGTCATACCATTCACAGTACGTAAGGCAGTGCCTAAGCCAAGCCCCAACCTTGGTGTCTAAATGAAGGTTGGGGGGGAAGCTGTAGTCAACACCACCGGAGCAAGATTTGATGAGGATGTGCCTTTTCTCAATGGCAACTGGGACCTCATCGGCAAAACAGACTTGTTCTTTTCTCTGTGTCTGTGCTTATGGCTGAACGAAGAGGAGGAGAAGGCCCACAACCATTCCTTATCTGCTTCTCAGATGATGTGAGGGAGAAAGAGATTTTGAACTTTCTTCCTTCTGTATGGCTGTCAAAGCCTTTAAAGAGCAGTTTCATAGCTGCCTAGTAGTCGCCTCCCCAAAGCACATAACATAGCCTACCTGGCCCAGAGTTGATTTCCATACATTATTTTCTTTACTGCTGTCTTTAAAAAAAGTTATTTCACTTGAAAAATTGCCCCAAGACAACACAGCCAGAAATGACATGCCTCCCCACACGCAGGCACACGCAGCCCTGTTTTGTGATGTCACAAAATGAAGGCTGCGTGTGCGCACTCCATTGAGTTGAATGGGGGCGATTTTCCTATACAGTTTTATATCATTTAGAGTTGCGATTTAAATAAATCAAAGTGACCGTTTGACTAACAGGGACCCTGCGTGGGGGCGTGTCGGCAGTTTAAGGAAGTGGCTGCGTTTCTGGCTGTGTTGTCTCGGGGCAATTTTACAAGTGAAATAACTTCTTTTAAAGGCAGCAGTAAAGAAAATAATGTATGGAACTCAAGTCTGGGCTAGGTATTCTATGCCATGTGCTTAGAGGAGTCCTTACTAGGAAGCTGCTCTTTAATACAAGGAAATGTCCCAGAGCCTTATTACAGTGTTGCCTCATAGCCTGGTTGAAGCTCTGGCAAATCTCGCAAATCCTCACGTTGTGAAACAGGCCCAAACAGCATACACAAACCATGTGTGTGACCTCTATAAATTTTATCTCTGCACTTACAATACCAAAATAAAGGTTCTTTTGACTTTGGAGGCATACAGAGACAATGACGGAACACTAAAAAAGTGAAATAACGGCAATGGGTAAGTTGACGGCATTTCCTTCAGTAAGTCCAACGAGGATGACCAGCAGCAGGAGAAAGAACTGAGGAGTGAAGGGACCGCCAACGATATATACACGTAGACGCTGCACATCATTGTGGGTGGCCCCCGGCTAGCAAAATGTTTCCGCGTGGCACTGATGCCAATGGCTTATGGTTCCAAAGATCTGACCAAATGGAGAAGATATCCTCGAAGACAACTGTTTTTCTCATTACTAAACTGTACAGTAATAAAAAGTCATCAAATGTAGAAAAGAGCCCTACCTGCCCCATTACATCTTCATCATACGATAAAGTCAAGCCCAAGTCACTGATATCGCCATCATAACGCTGAAAACAGAGAAAACACAAATGACGTGAGTTTTCTTTGGAACAAAGATATATAACATCATAGGGTGGTTTTTAACATTTCAACATTCTTTGGCTTTAGAACTTGTTTTTATAGGTAAAAGGGATGTATACATGGGGTTCTGATGAATTCAAAAGACTGCTCCCGCATGTGAACTGTCTTAGGTACTGTAGAAGTGGGTATCAGGAAACATCTCATACAATGCCAACCTCAACACAGCAATGTACAGGAGATAGGAAAATGGGATCTTTACTTCCTTCCTTCCTACTGTTCAGTGCTTATATTTCTGCTTCATCTGATGTGCTGCTGTTTTGTCCACTACATCCCTGTCGATTAGAAAAAGAACAATGTGTAGAATCCCATCCCTGTATGGAGAGACAGGAAAATAAGCTTTGAATAACATCACCACCTTGCTTTGGACATCTGGTTGATCCCTCATTTGGGGGGAGGGTTATACTGTTAGCTCAGGGAGAAGTTGAAATGTTTTCATTCTGCAAGCCCTGCCCCCTCCTCCGATAGGAAGTGCTCATAAAAATCCAAAACTGATAGGCAGGGCAGGGTACCTTCCTCAGAGGCTCAGAGCACCCTACAGGTAGATACAGGCAACTGGTACAATAATACAGTAAATAAATAGAACATATACAATAATGGATGGGGGAAGTGTGCTTAATGAGAAATTAATGGTTGCCCGAAGTGTGGGATGCTACATAAACCCTGAGGGCATAGCCCGAGGGGTTTATTAAGGCATCCCACACCAAGGCCAACCATTAATTTCAAATTTAGGACACTTCCCCGTCTCTTTATTATTTATAATTGCTGGTCAGCAATTTTTCTTTTACGTTTATTTCGTGGTTGTGATCTTACCACAGTTTTCTTTTGGTCAGAGCGCTTCCCGCTGCCACTTCCTGTTCTGTGCAGCCGCCGAACGGCAGGATCAACCAGATAGCAAATGAGAGTCAGAAATGTTCTGTGCTATGGTTTCTAAATGGTAGGAGCAACCAGATAGATGTTTTTGTTTTTAAGAAAAGAAAAAGCGACGCGCACGCTTGCTCTGGCAGCTCCTCGCTAAGCGAGTGAGGAGCCTCCGTGTTTTGAAAGCTGAAAGCCCACCCTGGACCACACACACAGCCAAGCAGGGAGCGGATTTTTGTGACTGACTCAGCGTGTGTTCCCTGTTATAACTCGCAAGTTGTAACAGGAAATTGTAACTCGGTCAGGCAATGTAAAACATTGCTGACCAGTTTTATAAATAAAGAATGTCTTAAAATCAATAATGCATGAAAATAAATAAATTACAATCATACAGTTAAAAACAGCGGCTGCATCAAAATGAATACTAGAGACTGCTCCTGGTACCTAAATGCCTGTTTGGACAGCTAAGCTTTTAACCCCTTTATAAAGACCTCCAAGAGTGTTCCACAGCACAAAGCCAACCACCTCAAACATCTGTGCCCTAGAGGATTTCAGCTGGCCCTTGGGACTGAGAGGAGATCCTCCTCAGTGGAGTGAGGACTGGAGACGAAGCTCCATCAGGTAGTCAGAACCCAACCCAGGTAGGGCTTTGTAGGTTAGTAAACCAACCTTGAAGGTGACATGCCATTTCACAGGCAGACAGTACAGCTCACACAGGACCAGGGTAACATGGGTGGACCTTGGAAGGCCATTCAGCAATCTGGTGGGTGCGTTCTGCACCAGCTGCAAATGTCATAGGGTAGCTCCATTAACCCCAAGGTAAAGCAAATTACAGTAGTCCTGCCTGGACATTGCAAATGCATGCCCAACTATGGGAGATCTTCAGAAGGGATAAGGGACTTAACCCTGCTGATGTTCCTAAGAAGGTAAAAACCACTTCTAACTACAGCAGACATCTCAGTCTCCAGTGTAAGTCGATCGTCAAACACGACTTTTAGATTTTTCACCTCTGCAGCAGTCAACAGCCTGGCCAACCTGAGCTGAAGCCCCATCTCTCCCATGACTACTTCCACTCCCCCCACCGGCCCGGCTCAATCACCAGTACCTCAGTTTTGCCTGGGTTAAGTCTCGGTCAACCGGACTCTAGCCACTTCTGAATTTTAGACATGCACAAATTCAGCACCTCGATGGCACCAGGTGTCCCAGGTGCAAAAGACAAATGTAACTGGCTATCATCTGCATAGCTGTGGAAACCCAACCTGTATTGTCAAATGTTCCTCCCCAGGGGTAGCATGTATACTGCGAACAGCGAGGGTGAGAGGACCAAACCTTGGGGCACGCTACAGAGTAGGGGCATCGTGGATGATGACAAAGTTCCCATCACCACTCTCTCCTTTCTATCCCTACGGTAGGACTCAACCAGCGAATGACATTGCCAGTGAGCCCTCAGTACTCCCTCAGATGATCCAGTGGCAATCCAAGGTCCACAGTGTCAAATGCTGAGGAGAAATAGAAAAGAACGAGAACTGACCATTCTCCTTTATCTCTTGCCCTCAGGAGGTCATTATGCACCCTGACCAATGCCCTCTCAGTGCTATGCCTTAATATGAAACCAGACTGGAGGAGCACACAGATGTCATGAGATACAAGGTGTGCCTCAAGCTGCAGCGCCACAACCTTCTTAATAATCTTACCTAAAAAAATATAGGTTAGACACAAGACAGTCATTTGTAACAACATCTGGGTTCAAGGATGGTTTCTTCAGAAGGGGCCGAACCAACACATTTTTCAGTGCAACTGGGAAGACCCCCTCTGACAGGAAACACTAGACTATTCCAACGAACACTAACGCCAAAAACCCCATGCAGCTCACTAGCAGACGTGTGGGGCCTGGGTCTAGTTCACAAAAAGTGGGCTGCAGCTCCGAAATCATCTCGTAGACTTCCTCCATGGTAATCAGCTGAAACTCTCCTCAAAACGGCTGACTGCATTCAAGAAGTGTAGGCCCAACTCCGCCAGGTTTTGACAGCCCATTTAAAGAGATCCAAACCTGAACAGATGACACTCTGTCTGAGCAGAATCGAGCTAACTCTTCACAGTTAGCCAATGAACCAGCTCTTACCAGCTGAAGACAGGTTGGATTTAGTAACCTATCCAGTACAGAAAAACTGAACTGGTCAATTCCTCCCAGCCCCAATCTCCTTGGGCAGGAATGCTGCCTGAGACTGCCCTTTGGTATTCATCATAATGAATCATCAAAGCCAGTTTGTCTTCCTGGGCCCTGGACCTCCTCCAACAGCACTCTAACTTCCAACCCCTGGTTTTCAGCTCCCTAAGCTTCCCATCAAACTATGGGGAACCTAAGCATGAGACCCGGGGTCATACACAAGTAGGTGCAGCAGAGCCTAATAAGGCCTTGGCATAAACCCTATTATAGGTCAATACTGCATTCTCCGATCCCATCTCATGTGCTGCCAACATCTCCGAGATGTTCAGTGACGCCTGCAGTCCTTCTGGTCTAAGCCCTCTTAAAGGGCAGTACTGAACTATCTCCAAAGGGGGAGGACTACTGGGGAGGACCAAAGAAGCACTTCACCATGCAGTGATCTGATCAACTGATCAGGTCAATCTCGAGGTTCCCAACATTGAGCCTCAGGAAGAAAACCAAATCCAAGGCGTGGCCGTGCTGGTGAGTCGCTGAACTAATAACCTGTACAAAGCCCAATGATTCCATCAACTGGAGAAATTCCCCTCCAAAGTGTGAGAATTCATTGTCAACCCAGGTATTGAAATCACCCAGAATAATCCATCTGGATGACTCCAAGACCATATCAGTGACGAAGTCCATGATTTCCTGTAGAAAATCCCCCTCGCGACCTGGAGTCTGGTACACCAGGAAGATTCTGTGACCTGCACCAGGACCCCCACCCACAGACACATAGTCAAACGATAAGGTATCCCCCATTGGGTTCACAGTGAAGTTCAACTCTGATCTAAAACAGAGCACCCCCTCTCCCATGTTCCCTCCACTGGCAGTGTGCCATGGAAGATCCAGCTGGGACCGCCACTTCCAAAACTGGGCTGGCGTTGTCATTCATCCAGGTTTCCCTGATGCAAGGCTGATCAACCGAGGAACCTGAAATTAAATCTGCTATAATGGCAGTCTTGTTCCTCATCGATCTTGCACTGAAAACACCACCCATAGGGGACGGAGTAAGAGAGCCAGCCTAATGGCTGGGAACCAAACACGTCTTGACTCTTCCTAGGTCCCATTTCATCCCAGGGCGTCTCCTGGTCCTAACCATACTAATATCCTAGGCAAATGACATGGTCATTCATGCTGTAAGGCCATGCGTATAAGCTGGTGCACAAAGTGCAGGTGATCACATCCCCATTTCCTATAGTACACCCCAGACTCCACTGCTAGGGTAGGAGTAGGCTTTGAGGCATGAAGCTGGGTGTCCTGCATGTAAGCACATCGTGCTACTGCTGGCGCCACTAGACAGGACAATGTCTAATTTTTACAGCTACACTTTTACACAAGTGACAAAAACTGTTAGAGGTCTAGCTTTTGAAAAAAAAAAATATCTGTTAGAAATCTTCATACTTTTCCTAAGTGTTTTCAAATACAACTGTTATAATTTCCTTACTTGTAGGGCACACAGTACTTACATTAGAGCTTAGTGTCACTGTGGGGGTGCCTAATACCACCATTTCAATCAAGAGAACTTCAAGTGGAAGACCAGCTTATCTGTACTCCTCAAAAAAGAAAATACCAAGCCGGCCCAGTGGTGCTGAGGGTTGAGGCACTGGACATCACACCTCGTGCCACGCTGGTGACCCGGGTTCGGGACCGAGCCAGGGTCGTCGGAGGTCGGCGGGGGGGGGGAGGTGAGATGCTGCTGGCTGGCAGCGCTCTGCCTTGGGAGGAGGAATCAGCACTCTCGGAGCTTGGCCGCCCTCTGGTGGAGGCTGGAGGGACGGTTCCACTCATGAGGAGCTCCGACATAGGTCGATGGAGAGGGTTGAGGAGACCCGGTCCGGAGCTGCGGTGCGCATGTGTGCCTCCATGCACATGCGCCACCGCTTCCGGGGATCCCAGGGTAATACGGGAGAAAAGCGGAGGAAATCATGGGGGCCAACGTGGATGATGCCCCCGGACCGACTCTGGGGATCTGCCGGGGCGCGCAAGGCGCTAGAAGCCCCTGAAAGACCCCGAGTTCGGTAGGCTTGGCGGACGGAGATGTCGACCTGCCACAGGAGGATAAAAACTGTTTTAAAAAAAAAAGAAAATACCACAGTGGCCACTTGTTGACGCAGGAATAGAGTGTCATCTCTGAAAGAACCACAATCCAAATTTACGACTGGTAAATTAGAATGTACCCTTTGTTACTAACAGACCCTTTGAGATGACGTTTAAGTTCATAAAGTTATTACTCTATTTCACTATTTCAGTATTATGTTCCTTTGTTATGAAGTGGCTATGCTGGATCGATATGAACTCAGAATGATTTTGAATGGGGTATGACAAGTGATGATGTAATCCAAAGGTTACATTTTCTGTCTTCTTTTTCAATGAAGTAATCCTGTCCACAGTCCACTTTAATTAGCAGGAATACATCAGGACTCACACAAAGGAAAAACACTGCTTGGCGTAATCAAGTTTTCCTTTTCTGGGATAAACGTGAGATACAGACAATGTGCATACCTTAATAGAAAGTGAGATTTTTGTAAAATTCTGAATCCAATGATGGAAGCTCATCAATGGAGCTGTAGAACAGGCTGTGGTGGTGACCAAGAACTTGGCTCAAAAAGAATGATGCAAAGGGGACATCAACCACGATTCCCTGAAATAAAGAAACTATTATGAAGACGTAGGAAGCTTTCATTTTAAGCAAGCTTTTAATGTCATCAAATAAGTGTCTGTATTGTTTTATGTTTCACTGTTGTTATTGTTGTGGGGTGTTGGTACAAGCGAAAAAGCCTTGCTTGTTGCCATCGGCAAAGTGGAATCCTGTGACCAAGAGAAAGATGCTCCCAAAGGAAGTGGTGAAACTTGGGAGTATTGAATCTTTTAAACTCAAGTCGATTAGTTTCTCATGGAGAATAATACTTAAGCCAGGGCCCCATATCCACTGCGGCAAACTGGACCTACATTCTGCAGCAGAACCTCCTGCTTGCTGCAGTTAGGTTATGAGCAATTCTGCAGCAGTTCTGTGATGGGCTTTAGATTGCCTTTTCCTGAGCATTCTTTCTGGGTAACTAGTTTTGGGGCCCATTTGAGTTGCCAGAGAATGTAACCTGACTGCGGCAAGCAGGAGGTCCTGCGACAAAAAATAGGTCCAGTTTGCCGCAGTGGACACGGGGGCCTGGCCAAGCAACTTGAGATAATCAGCAATGATTACCCCAAGGTCCCTCTCTTACTTGATGACTGTAAGTCCCTCCCTCTCCCCAGCTTAAACACAGCCCCAGGTTTCTATGTTCAGGTGCATGACTTTGCACTTTTTGGCACTGAAACCCAGCTGCCACATCCTAGACCAAACAACACAAAAGAAACCCGCACTCAGAAGCCAAGAAAAAAATAAAATAGTTGTCAAGTAGTGATGGAGTTTATATATTTATTGTGGCACAAATCTTGGAGAAAGCACCGAAAAAAAAAAAAACAGCACTTTGACACGGAATGAGTCTTCCTCAGGGGGTGGAGCAAAAGTCACAAAGCTGACAATTTATTACATTTGCTCAGTTAGTTAATTACTCCAGTGCCTAACTCGTCTGCTAGAAATTACATAGAAAACATGCACATTTAGAATACAAATCCATAATCCAATACAACACCATCATCAGTGAAACTATCTGACACACTTTCAAGTCGCATATAAATTAATTGTCCTTACAGTTGCCCAAATGGTGAATGAAATGCCACCAATGAATACAAATACTCAAGTAATTGTCACTAGGCAAACAAAGGCAAACATATTATTCATTTAACTAGGATAAATACCTATGTCACAGTGAGTCACATAAGACTAAAGTAGAATGAGCTCTCAATGAGATCAGAGCTTAAAGATCACTTTGCTGCATACAATATCAAAGTGTTGGGGGTGACTAGAAATATATGGAGTAGATCAAGCTTCAAGATGGAGTAGAGGCTGCATGTCATGAATAAAAAATGTTTATTTTTTTTTAATTATGAATAGATGTATTCTATACTATATACATATATTTATAAAATGGGTAAAAGTAAAAGCTCCAAATCCAGTGTTCTGATTGTATAAAACACATCACATGACTGTGCGTATATCAGAGTATGACCGCACACCTACACTTTTACCCCTTCCAAAACAATTTTGACATTTTATAAGATAGATAAACCACTCTGAGGTGTGCGGTCGTGCTCTGATATACGCACTCCTTGGGTGGTTGATGCACTCGGCCTGCGGCCTCGTGTGTATATCAGAGCATGATCGCACACCTCAGAGTGGTTTATCTATTACATATTGCAGCCAACCTGAATCATTCAATATGCCTAGTAGCACCTCAGTGCCTTACAGACTAACATTGTGTGTAGCACAACAGAACAGGTAAATTACATATGAAAAGCAAAATCTTAGTGATACAACACCAGGGCCCCGATTCACAAAACATCACAAATCACAGCACACAAGTTTGCACTGCGATTTGCGACTGCTCAGTTGTAAACATTTGCTATTCACAGTCAGACAGCGCACATCACATTATCCGACTGTGAATAGGGATAGGTCTCGCTGGAGGTAACCCCATTACTGCCAGCGCCACCCCAACCCACAGCCAAGTGAATGACACTGCAACGGAGAGTGCTGGTGCACTATTTCAGATTCACTAATTCAACTATGCAGATGACGTCATTGGGCATGCAAGGCACCAGGTGGCAATTTGCATGCCCATTATGGACCCATCTGCACAAGCTGCATTTGGCTTAGCGCAGCCCCCCCAACCCCTGCCTGACATGCAGCCACAGTCCCTGGTGGCTAGTGGTCCCTTGCCCCTGCCGATTGCAAGCTCGAGTACTGTATACAGTATGTGCTCAGTGACAGCTCAGTTGGTGGCCGACCGTGGTGGACAGCAGAGGGCTGTGCCAGTTGCCAGCTCAGTTTCAGGATGAGAGGGGAGCGGGGTGGTGGGGCACTACCTGTCGGGGTGGTGGTGGGGGAATGGGGGTCCACTAGGCCACCAAGCATGGGATATTAATTTTTTCACTGAGGATTGGAGATAGGGAGAGGGGTCCACTAGACCATCAGGGAAGGGATAATCATTTTTTTACCTGGGATCGGGGATTGGGGGGGGCACTAGGCCACCAGAGAAGGGATATTAATTTTCTACCTGGGATCGGGAGTATTGGGGGGGGGTCCACTACACCACTAGGGACGGAATATTCATTTTTTTACCAGGAATTGGGGATGGGGGGGGGTCCACTAGACCACCACGAAAGGGATATTCATTTTTTACCAGGAATTGGGGGTGGAGGGGGTCCACTAGACCACCAGGGATGGGATATTAATTTTTTCACTGAGGATCAAGAATAGGAAGGGGGTCCACTAGACCACTAGGGAAGGGATATTAATTTGTTACCGGGGATCGGGGGAGGGCCACTAGAGTACCAGGGAAGGGATTTTCATTTATTTACTGAGGATCGGGGATAGGCAGGGGGTCCATGAAACCAGGGGATGGAGATTCCTATTCATACACAGGGGATGGGTTGGGGGGAGGACCTCTAGCTAACAGTGAGACAGCTTTTTTTATTTTCTCAGAGTGGCGATCGGTGGCAGGGGTGCCACTGGCCACCGGGGATACTATTTTTTTTTTCTTGTGTCGGCGATCGGGCGGGGGAGGTAGCCAAACACATGCCAAGGATAACCTCTTGTTGGTGTTAGCTGGTGATCAGCGCAGTGGGGGGAGGCTACTGCTGTACCTCCGCCAACCACTAGGGTTGCGCTGGTTTAAGGCAAGGTCTCAGTCAGTGGTATTTGCTCTGCGCAAGGGGGCCCAGGAAGAGGTCCTTGCGTGAAGCAAATGTTTTGTGAATTGGACAGCGCCAATATTCACATTCCTTCCCCCTCATTTGCACTGCAATCCCTGCCACACTTTGCCCCAGTGTAAACTGGGCTTTTGTGAATACCAACTCAGCGCAAAACCCGGTTTGCATGCGCACTGTTTGTGCTGGGGCAAAGTTTTGTGCATCTAGCCCCAAATGTCACACCTCTGCATTGTGGTAATGCCAAGTCAGGTCTGAAAAATGAGGTGCTGGTCTTTTAATGCCCCAAAACTAAACAGTCCAGTCAACAAAATACCCTAGACCACCCCTCTGGTTTCCCCAGATCTCTCTGCATTCTCTACATCACTTGATGGGTGTCCACCCTTTTGCAGATTTGTGTGTCATCTGCAAAGAGACACACCTCCCCCTCCAGCTCCTCAGGAATGTCACTTATGAAGACTTCAAGAGGACAGGGCTCAGTACTGATCCCTGTGGCACTCCACTGGTCACTCTCTGGTCCCCCAAATGACTGCTGTTTACCACCACCCTCTGCCTTCTATCCTTCATCCAGTCTTGATGCCCAGCTTACCACCTTCTTCCCACCCCCCAGATTGCTAAGCTTCTTTATCAACTGCCTGTGGCAGTGGCAAAGGACTTACTGAAGTCCAAGCAGACCACATCCACTGCCTTCCCTTGATCTACCTCCCTAGTCAATCAGTCAAAGAAATCTATGAGATCTGTTAGACATGACCACGTTCCCCCACCCCCCGGCGAAACTGTGCCTTACACACCTGAGAAGTGCCAACATCCTATAATAAAGAACGCCCTGGAGTGTGTTATTGCAATTATACACTGGCCCCCCCCCACAGTAAAGTAAACAAAGACCCAAACACAGGTCTAACGATTAATTTTTGTATTGTTTTTAAATTGTGGAAGTACATTGGTGCATAAAATAATCTAAATGCTGGAGTCATTAATCAGGTAACTGCCATAACTTTGAACTGATTAGAATAGGGATTTTGAAAGAGCTCAGGGATATTATTTTAAGTAAACAATGTCTGGCCAGGGGGTCTTGTTTTCAGCTGTTCCGTTATGAGGGAATATAAGTATGGGTCTGGAATGCAGCTGATCAATCAGCTTCTCAGATCTTTCTTGTCCAGTGCATAATGCTGGATACAGCATTTAATTCACTGTGAGGGGAGAGTCACAAAGAGCACACCTCACTGCAGAATTAGCTATGCCCAACAGGTAATGGCAGATCACCTGGCCCAGGGTTCCCAGAAGTTCCTGCCATTGCAAAGTCTATGTAATGTATAGGGCTAAGGACTGCCTCACCCCCGCCGTCCGGCTGGCCTTAGCTAGGGGGGTACTACTGCCCACCCTCTCCTATGGTCTCATCGCCTTTGCCTCTGCCCCCTCCTCATGCCTTGCCAAGTGGGATACCACGTACAACAACATATGCCGCTTTGCGCTCTCGGCCCCCTGACTCACCCACCAATGTGAGCTCTACTCCCGACTGGAATGGCTCCCCCCGATAAACTCTGGATCTACTCCATGGGCAACTTCATCGACAACATTATCTGAACGTCCGCCCCTGCCTCGCTTGCCCTCCCCCTGAAACATGCCTCCCCCGTCTACCACCTTAGGTCCTGTGTGTCCCAGACCCGCCTGGTCCCCAAAACCCGCACCCTCACTGGTGATAGTGCATTCGCCTCTCATGCACCCAAGCTGTGGAACTCCCTTCCTCCTCAAGTTCGAGCTTCCCCCTCCCACTCCACCTTTAAAACCTCCCTCTGGAACTTCCTGAAACCTGCTGCAACCTGCCTGCGTGCTGTCTAACGCCTAGCCCCATGACCTATTCTGCTTTGGTACCCCAACCTAGCTCTGCCCACCTTGCTGACTCAGTGCAGCACTCTACTAGTTAAGTTGACGTTTTTGTGTCTTTCAACTTGGGGGAGGTCTCACACCACCCTGTAGCCCCTGGGCCACTATGTTTTGTAATCTATGGTTGTCTATATGCAATTCCGTTGCTTCTTCTCATAATCCCTTGTGTTCATCCCACTATTTTTGAGTACGTGCTGTTTTCCTATTGTTAGGCTATTCTGTACCGTATACACCTGACAAAATGTTATCTCTGTAACTACTACTCTGTCTCACTGTTGGAGTATGTCTGCTCCTGATTGTAATGTTGTCAATGTATCTTCTCCTATGTAATTACCCTGTGATTCTCCCGGGTCGCACCTGAAAATAGGCACCTGCTGTCTAGTGTGCTTACCCGGTTACCAAAAGCAAATAAATAAATAATTTACTGGTAGCAGTACTCATTTAACAATGGCTGTAGGTATTTTACATGCTAATGAATAGTAAAGCTTCCTAGATGGCAGAAGACCCTGCTATTAAGGCCAGTCTGAATTTTCTGTTTTACTTACAGTATTGTTAATGTTTACTGTAAATCTTTTTGTGGCAATCTGTACATGAAACACACTACACAAAACAAAGCATTCATTGCCTAAGCACACAAAAAGAGAAAGTCCTGTTTTAATTCATACTACAAGTTTAAACCAAATATTTTAAGAGGTCATAGTTACAGTTCCATGGTTTACCTCGTAAACAGCTTTTCCCAACATTTTTCCCACAAACTCAAACAGTTGCAAATAATTTTCATGGATATAGGAGGTTGGGGATGGGTACAGCCTTTCATCTCCACTGGTTGTCTATTGCAAAAAAAAAGTGATGAGAATTAGTTTGGCAAATTACAAATAATTAACAGTAAAATATAAATAATCAATTGTAAAATATGAATAATCAACAGCAAAATATAATTAACAGTAAAATATAAATAAGTAACAGTAAACTATAAATAACCTTTAAGTTCAACTGTCACTCTCGCTTCATATTAGCTTTTAGTAAAACACACAACATTTAATAAGAATCTAATATCATGAGACTGGTAGAGTGATGTTGGTCCTATTTTTATAGTTTATGAAGAGCAGAAAAAAAAATCATATTTGTAAATACAGCACTGCCAAAATCAGTGCTGCCTAAGTACTGTTGTTGTGTACCTACCGGCTGCTTACTCACACCAGCCTCTTCCAGAATTGGACACCATCAAAGATGAGTGACATGTAATTTTTCCTCGAACATGGATTTACCTTCCTTACAATACTATTAAGATGGTTTTTAAAAATGTTACCAGCCCCCTGAAATAAATCTGTAAGCATGGTGTTATATCTTATCTCCCAGGTCGCTGCTGTAAAAGTGTCTCTTCTCCCGTTAGCTTACCCAGTCAACAAAACTAATCAATCAATCAACTGATTGATCAGTCAATCAATCAATCAATCTTTAAAACTGCATTAACTTTTTTGGGGTGGAGGAAACGGGGGAGGGAGAGTGGACCCCCGTACAAAAATGGCTAAGGGTGTTAATATATATGGCAAGGCACTGCATTCTGAATACCTGGGTCACGGCGGCGAAGCCTACTGTTGCACAATGGAAAACCCTGGTAACACAGGCCATTACTTTGGGACGACTAACGTATGCTACTAAGGGAAAAGAGGAATTGTTTTATAGAACTTGGCAACAGTATCTTTCATCTCTGACTGTAGCAGAGAGCATTATGCTTAATGAGGGCTGGATTTGAAATGAATGTATTAGGAGAGGGGTATTCTTGGGAAATAAAATGTTAGGGGCTTCGACTCCATATCACCCGGGCTAATAATCTAGAAGAAATCTCTTCTTCTTTTTTTTTTTTTCTTTACTGAATGGAAAGAATAAGATGTAAAGTGATGAAATGGATCTGGATGTAAATAGGTTATGTACTAAGGTTTATGTCGTATATGTCTGTATGTATGTATGTTGGATCTATGTCTTTTTTTTTCTGTGGAAAAAAGAAACAATAAACAAATGATGCAAAAAAAAAACTGCATTAACTATGTGGGCTGGCTATGGTGAAACATTACAAAAGTAGTAAAATACTGTATGACATTAATTTTGTTTTCAAAGGTTCTGAAACACTAAGGAAAAAACTGAACCAGAATCCTGAGCTAGTCCCATGATTGTACATTTTGTTGTATAACATCTTGTATTTCACTATCTTGGTTCGACTCTTACACCTCTTCAGTTGCTCTTTCTATGTCTCTGAAAGTAGACCCACCTCTACATCTAGGCCTCTCCTTTATGGTGTATCCATGGATCTGTTCTTAGCCCCCTCCACTCTATGTCTAGGCCTCTTCTGTATGGTGTACCCCATGGCTCTGTTCTTAGCCCCCTCCACTCTATGTCTACGCCTCTCCTCTATAGTGTACTTCATGGCTCTGTTCTTAGCCCTCTCTACTCTATGTTGCAGCCTCTGCTGTGTGATGTACTCCATGGCTCTGCTCTTGGCCCCCTCCACTCTGTGTCTAAGCCTCTCCCCTATGGTGTACCCCACAGCTCTGTTCTCGGCCCCCCTGCTCTTTTCCAGTAATCTTTTCCCCCGACCACTTTATGTCATACTTCAACCTTGGGTATCACTTCTGTGCAGATGATACTTAGCCATACATCTCCTTCAACTTTTACTCTGATCCAGCTCTAACTTCTCTGTCTGTCTATCTAACAGATCAACCCCAGGCTTTATCTTAACTTCTCCTAACCTAATGTTTCTAAGACATGAAATTTCCCTTCTCTTCAAAAAAGTGCCATTAGCTTCAACTCCACAATCTCCATCACCGTCCTTGACTCCTACATGTCCTTTGCTGCTTGTGTCAGAGACTTTGGTTTTCTCATGGATGTGGAACTTTGTTTTGCTCCCCACATTACTGTGACCTGTACATTTGCATACTGCCTCCACAACACTACCTACATTCACCACTACCTCAGCTCTCTGTCAGCTGAAACCCTCATTCATGTCTCCATCTTCAGCCAAAGTGATTAGTGTAACTCCTCCTTTACAGTCTCCCCTGAGTTCCTCCTATTAAGTTTCAATCTGTCCAAAATGGTGCCGCTTGTCTCCTCACCCTCCCTGGCAATCTGCACCACATTAACCCATTCCTCAAAAATGCACTTGTATATTTTTATTTTTTTTTGTTAATTCTGTTAGGGGCCTCCTTACGATTCCCAGGACGAGGTTAGAAACTGCCGGCGACAGAGCTTTTAGTGTCGCCAGCCCCGTCCTGTGGAATTCGCTTTCTCCATCAGTGAGGGAGGCCCCTTCAGTTTAGGCATTCAAAGTCCACCTCAAGACCTTTTATTCTGCCAGACATTACCTTTTGGATACTGCTTTTGAGACATTCTGAAAGAATGGCCCCTTCAGGAATCTGCTGCTAGGTCAGGCCTCCTAGTTTGGGCTGTCTGCTTTTAAGTATTCACAACGTGATATGTTTAGTATCTTAATTATTGTGTTTTAAGTGCTTTTTTGATGTATTTGATTGGTGCCCAGAGCCTCTGGGATTGGATGCCTGAAAAATAACATTTGCCTTGCCTATACTTAATTTACTGCATGCATTATAAAGCATGTTACATAGATACATAGATACATAGACAGTGTCGGCAGATAAGGGCCTATGGCCCACCTAGTCTGCCCATTTGAGCTTGTAAGTTCAGTTTGTTTTCCTAGAAGTCTATTTCCCCTTACCCCTGACCTCTAGAATTCCTTTATGTCTATCCCATGCATTCTTAAATCCCGTGATGTTGTGATTCATTTTATTAAAGACACTATTTTAAAATGGTATCTATGGGATCGTAGATGCTCTACCTTGAAGAGATTCAATGCGGGGTCAAAGACCCTCTTGATAATTTCTTCTAAGAATTCTTTGAAGACTCCATCTTGATCAATTCCAGCCTCATCTACTCCAAGGTCGTTTACAAACTTCACTCTGATAACGCCTTTCAATGCATGCGGAGGGAGTTTCCTTAGCTGTTCATACCCATCCTGAAATACCAATATTATAGAATGTAACATGAGGCATGTCTAAAAGGTGCATTTACCTTTCATTGGCTTGTATCTCAGCTTGAATCAAAAGAAAACTGAATTTGTTGGCCCACATCACACTCTCCCACATACACGAGAAAATGAGGTTTTCCAAATTGCATTTAGAAGTGAACAGTCACCACCAAGGGCTCCCACACTCATGTGTGGAGTTGGTCCCAATGTGCACTTCGTGGGCAAAAACATTTTGGTTTACTTACTATGTACCGTAGTATACAAGACTGTATCAGACTAATTTTGCTTAGCTGTAGGCTGACATCTTCTGTTACTATAAATTCCAGAATCCCCTGCAGATGACATCAGAGCAGTAGACAAGGGTAAAAAGATTCAACAGCCTGCAGTGCATGTTAGAGTTTATATAAGTTCTGATCTTTTGTTTGCTGGTCACGCTGTCCTCCATGGGCTATGTATAGTCACAGAGGACTGTACTTCATCCCTGGAGAAAAGCAGTCCCAGAAAACATCTTATATGAGATTATAAAAGTTCTAACGAGCACTGCAGGCTACTGAATCTCCCACTGCTGCCTATTGCTCTGATGTCAGCTTCAGGGCAGTCCCAGAAAACATCTGATCAGGGATTATAAAAGCTCCAGCATGCACTGCAGGCTACTGAATCTCCCACTGTTGCCTACTGCTCTGATGTCAGCTGCAGGGTATTCTGGGATTTGTAGTAAAAGAAGATTTCGGCCTACAGCTAAGAAAAATTAGTCTGATATAGTCTACTATACTACAGTAAACAGTAAGTAAACCAAAATGTTTTAGCCCACAAAGTGCCCACTGGGACCAGTCCCACATTTGAGTGTGGGGTCGTTTGTGCTGACTGTTCTCTTTTAAGACTGTCCCATATTATTGTGAGAATATTGCTTGTAGAAACAAACGGTATCGTCCTGCTCGTATTAGTTCTGGGAGAAACGCAAACAAAAGTTACAAAGCTTTCAGTCAAGTTCATGAGCTACTTGATAAGGGCTCCTGTCCCTCATACTGGTACAGAAAGACTGATCAGGCAGAGGCTGTGGCAAGGGTGTAGCTACTGATACTCCAAGTAAGCCATGGTATACCAAGTTTAGTAGCACGGGGTAGCAAACAAGCTGGCCAGTATTGCTCTGCCCTCGCTAGTCCATCATGTTTAAATTCCTTTGTTTAGCTTCACAGGATTTTTCTTTTCTCTTTCAACTTTGTTTTGGGGGGGGGGTAGAGTGGACCATGGACTTTGAAGCTGAAGGTCTCAATTAGGTCTGCATGGTCCACCTGCATGGTGATTGGCTGCGGCATCTGGTAGGGGGTGTGGTAAGTCCGGAGTGGTGAGTTTAAATACCCCAGCAAAGTTAGAAGCCATACTATTAGTTCAGTTGTACTGGGAGCAAAAGAAGCAGTAGAAGACCTGAGGAGCAGCAGACGGAAGAACAGACTTGGAGCTAGCTAAAAGAATTAAGACTTCATGTGGAGTGGCAAGTGGAGCGAATCTGCCTACCTGCAGGGGAGAGAAAATAAATTTCTGTCATGGTCTTGGACTCATGGTGCAGTCAGTGGCATTTACCAGTGGGCAGCGGGCAGCGGGCAGCACACCAGCAGCTCAGACAGACAGCAGGTCTAGTGTGGGAAACATCTGACTGGAGCCAGGAACCTTGGACTCGAGTTCTGTGGTTGTGGGCAGGCATGAACAACAGTGTGGGGGGGGGGGTTAGCAGTGTGGCAGGTTGGTGTACAAATCTGAAATGCCTGGCTACATCCCTGGGCTGTGGCATTCTCATCACGCCACCAACATTCGTGCTAAGGTCAGAGCTTTGAGCTGTACCAGTATCCCTAGCTGGGGTGCATCTTACCCCATATGATATGAATTCCCAGCGACAACCTGGAACGCTACAGAAAGTGTAAGTCGAAGAAGAAAAGTTATGGTATGCACCAACACCCCACAATGTCTGGATAATATCAAACATTGCTACAGATACCTTTTTGGCATTACATTATCCTTTCTGCTTGTCCTGCAAGTCAAGGCCCCAAGCAACCCACAGACCGGGGGGCTTCAGACTGAGCTATTTCACCCTGGCCCACAGACAGCGAGGGTCATTTATCATCCCTCTACCACTCTGTAGACACCTCCACTGAGCAGCTATTTCTGGTTAGGATGCAAAAATTCTCCATGGAGGCCTAGCTTTGTCCAAAGAGGCCACAGGATGTGGTGGTGGACCTCCTGTACTGCAGTATGACTGTAAGTGCTATGTACTGCCACACTGTCTGGCTGGCAACAATATTAACTGGGAAGTCATTCAGTAAAACACCACGTCATCTTTTCTACTGTACTCACTAAGGTACTTACCTCCAGCATCCGTGATCTGCGAATAGTTATGTGTGTGACCTGAGGCGAGATAGAACTTGTTTCTACCAATCCCAGACTTTCTTTCTCTTTTGTCACCATATTTCTGAAAAGCAGAACTCTCTGGAAGCAGAAAAGGATTGAGTCAAGTTACTGATCACATGATCGATGGCACAATGCAGCAACCATTTTGTAAGAAAATGTCCTGTACTTATAACCTTGTAAACTTGGGTTAAAATGCAGTACAATGCATCACAGTATGTATAATATTTCTTATTGAAGGATTTCAGTTAACACTATACCAAATCACAAGTTCCAGTGATAAAAATACCAACATAGTTTCCACAAAAATCTCATCTTACAGAGCAGTTTTGACAATCATATCTGCATCAAGATGTACAGTCTGCTAAGGAACACACATTCTAGTGCATCACAGCCCCCTCCCCCCATACGAAATTCTTCCTGGGCTCCCATCCTGCCCCAGCCACTTGAATTGCAGCCCTGTGAGGTCCATGTCATTCCCCCAATCATGCATAATCCTGTGGTGACTGGATGGCTGGAGTGGCTCTAAGTCAGTCTGCCATGTCTGATGACCTCAAGGCAGGGAAACAGTGTGACAAGGCAGCAGGTAAAGCAAATAGGATGCTGGGATGCATAGGCAGGGGCATCACCAGCAGGAAAAGGGAGGTCATAATTCCACTATACAAGACACTAGTGAGGCCGCACCTGGAGTACACTGTGCAGTTCTGGAGACCTTACCTACGTAAGGACATAGACAGGGTAGAGAAGGTTCAGAGGAGGGCAACAAAGATGGTGCATGGATTGCATCACAAGTCCTATGAGGACAGGTTGAAGGCACTGAACATGTACTCCCTGGAGGAGAGGAGGAGGAGAGGGGATATGATAGAGACATACAAGTATCTTACAGGGAGGAACAGGGTGCAGGAATGCACTATTTTTAAGCGAAAAAGATGTTCCAGGACTAGAGGGCATGGGATGAAGTTGGAGGGAGGGCGATTCAGAGAAGCGTGAGGAAGAATTTCTTCACAGAGCGGGTGGTGGACAAGTGGAACACCCTGCCAGAGGAAGTGGTGGGGGCTGAAACAATCACAGGATTTAAGAATGCATGGGATAGACATAAAGGAATTCTGGAGGTCAGGGGTAAGGGGCAACAGACTTCCTGGAAAACATAAACTGAACTTACAAACTTAAATGGGCAGACTGGGTGGGCCATAGGCCCTTATCTGCCAACACTGTCTATGTATCTATGTCTGGTGAACTCTGAGAGGGAAGGTAAGCAGTACAGTCTAGTGATTATAGCAATGAACTGTGAAACAGGTTCAAAACACACCATAGCCAGTGGCTCACTCTGTGACCCTGAGCAAGTCACTTGACCTCTCTATTAAAAAAAAAAACTGAAATATTCACTGCCGATCTGGCTATAAATATTTTTTACATGGTAGGTAGTTAGTTAGCCCTCCTAACCACCCCCCTGAGAAAAGGAGGCTGTACCACCCTCCTGTTCCTTGCCAGACATTTCCTAACAGCCCAGAAGGACAAGTCAAAAATCTTTCTGCATTTCCTAGTGAGAATGTCCACATCTGAAATAATCCCTGGCAGACATAGTGCTGGGATTATGACCACCTCCTACTCTTTAAGAATATCTTCTGCATAGAGTGGCACACTGTTCTTAGGGCACAGGTGATAGGGCCCCATGTGAGAAAAAGTCTGAGGTTGCCAGTGCTGGACTCTATTAGTGTAGTGTGTGCACCTGTGGAGATAGCTGGCACTAACAGTCCAACTCCAACTACCTCAATTTCTTTTTTTACCAACTGAGGTGATAGTGAAAAAGAGAAAAAAATAAAAATTTGAGAGCTTTGCTAAATGCAAAACAAAGTTCCTGAACACAGAAAATAAAAGTAACAATAACCTAAAACAATATAAACTAAAAATATATATATAATAACCTGTTGATACAAAATATCATAATAGCAAGAAATTAAAATGACATACACAACATAACTCTTGATCTTGTAAGAATATCTTCACCACTGATTACCACAAATGGGTCTGAGCCAGAGGCACTAGGACCCAGTGGGAGACAGAGCTTTTCAGAGGGCTGGCACTGAGGTAAACGGAACCCATGCGCACCTCCATGAGTGAGTGCATATGACTGACGATTTACACCTGCATCAGCCCCCAACCGCCTCAGTACCTTTTTTTAACAACGAGGTGCAGCATAATCTAAGTACCACCCATGCACTTAACCTAAGGCATAGAACAGCCCTGGTGACCTGCGTAACAACAGTCACCAAATCCAGTAATGTAGTGTCTTCACAGCCCAAACCAAATATAAAAGGGTGAAGATCAACACAACCATACTGGAGTGAGCCTGGGGGATGGCAAGCAGGTGTCTGAATCAATGGTGAAGATATTCTTAGACGATCAAGAATTACAGTGAGTGCGTCATTTTATTATCTTCCAATAATCAGTCTTCACCAGTGACTACTACTAATGGGCCAGAGTACCAAGCTCAAACAAAGTCCCCCGGACTAGGGCGGTAGAAACTGAGGGGTCACTCGGGATACTAATTAATCCGTTCAAGACTGTTCTGCCAAAGGTAGCATGGTAGTGCATAGTGCTTAGTAAGTACACACTGTGCTCCAAGTTGTAGCTCTGCAAATTTCTCCAAGAGGCACAGAGTGAATCTCTGCCAGGAGGATGTGGCAAACACTCTGGTGGAGTAGGCCCATGCAGTGCCCACCAATCTGACTTGAGCCATGGCACAGCAGTGGCGAAGGCAATTCACAATCTAGGCAGAAATGCACTTGATTGTAACAGGCTGTCCTGATTAGGATTGAAGGAGACAAAGAGCTGTCTGGATTGCATGAAGTCTTGGTTCTGTCCAGATAAAATCTAAGGACCCTCTTTTTATTTTTTTATTTTCAAAATGCATACATACAATATATGCAAATACATATTTCATAATAAGATAACAGTCTTCAGAAGAAGAGTCTAAAGAAAACAAAAATACATTCTATTGACATTCTTAAATTAAGAAGGGGGATAAATCTCTATAGTATGTATTACTGGGAATAATATACATTTTCCTACACCACCATTTCTATAATACACCTACTTCTACACAAGTATTACAATATAAAAATTAGCTCTGATTTTATTACACAATATTTTGAAATTCATCAGTTTTCAGAAAGTTGGTGAAGGAAGCCCAGAGCCTAGCGTAATAATTCATTCAATTATTGCACCTATAATGAGCTTGCTCTAATTGATGACTCATGGTCATAGAATTAGTCCATGCCTTAATATCTGGAGGGGACTGGTCTTTCCAGTGCATAAGTATTATTTTATATACTAGAATCAAGCTAAGCCTAATGAACCTAATGCGAGATTGCTTGAAATGTATAACGGGGGCCACCTGAACACAAAATCATCCAATTAATTTCTTTGTGCAATGAAATGCCTTCAATCTGTGAAAGTATCCAAAAACTACTTGACCACTATTCATTAAGAGCGGGGCACAAAATTAATATGTTCTAGCGTGCCATCTTGCCCACAACCCCAATGGGCACCTGTTAATATTATCATCAAATAGATGAAGCCTATGAGGGTTAAATAGGTTCTCTGTAAAATGCTGAAATAGATTTATATAATTTTTGTAGACTGAATGCCAATATTTTTAATATTGGTGATCTGGGGCCATTGTGTTTGGCTGAAACTAAAGTAAAGTTTAGACTCCCATTTAATTTTGAGTTCTGTATCATATTTATAGTATCCACAGTTTTCAGGTATTATTTTATAAAATTGTGAAATAAGTTTTTTACCTTGTGAATATCATAAAACACTCATAATTTCCTCCAAAGGGAGATTATATAAATAATTGCCTGAGGACTGAATATAATGTCTGATTTGTAGATAAGCAAAAAAATTTTCCTGAGATAGATTCAATGTATTTTTAGGGTATTAAATCCTAGAATTTGGGTATTTTCTATAAACTGGCCTATAACTTTTATTCCCTTAACGTGCCATACTTAAAAAATTCATTCAGACTGAGATGGTGGAAAAAAAAAACATTCAGATACACAGGAGAAAAATTTGTGCACTGGGGTTTCAATGGTATAGTTTTGCTTAAATTATTCCAAATGTGACACATTGCCTTGTAGACATTAAGTACTGGTGGTTAAAGGCTCTTTTAGGACCGCTTATAATACAGTGCATCAAGTTGTCATAAGGTGCTGACGTGGTTTCAATCTCGACTACTGTATTTGTCACATTATTATAATAAATATCGTACAAAAAAGTAGGATTAGCAGTAATGTAGTAAAATCTTAAGTTAGGGAGTGAAAGCCCACTCAACTCTTTAGGTAAGAATAGTTTCTCTATTTTTAGTCTGGGGCATTTTCCCTTCCAAAGGAATTTTTTCATCAGAGATTTTATCTTTTGGAAAAAATATCTGGTAAAATAATGGGTATAGTCTGAAAAAAATATGAAAATTTAGGTAGTGTGTTCATTTTTAACACGTGTTCTGTCAAATAATGTTAGGGGAAGGGATTCCCAATGTGATAGGTCAGAAGATACTTTATGTAATAATGGAGTGAAGTTTAACTTGTACAATTTGGTCAAGTTATGATCGATTGTAACCCCCAAATAATGAATCTGCTGCACTTTACGAATATCACAACCAGTTGGGGGTTATGGATATGAATGGTTAGGAGATTCCATTAGTTCTGATTTAGCCCAATTAACCTTATACCCTGATATTTTCCCCCAAATCATTTAAAATTCTCAAAATATGAGGGAAACTAGTATTCATATTTATTGTATATAACAAAGCGTTGTCTACATATAAACTTATTTTGTGTTCGGTTGATCCAACAGATATACTCTTAATTGAGTTATCATTTCTTATCATTATAGCGAGAGGCTCAATGGCCAATGCAAAAATTAAGGGCGATAAGGGGTAACCCTGACGTGTGCCTCTATGAAGGATTATTTTTTCTGAAATGTTTCGATTGGTTTTAATCCTGGCCTTGAGATTAGAATAGAGCGCATCCAGCCAGGTTTTAAAATTAGGGCCGAATCCAAATTTAGAAAATATTGACTTTAAATAATTCCACTCCAGCCTATCAAAGGCTTTTTCAGCGTCTAATGATAAAAGGGAAAAGTCTAGATGTTTACACTTATCAGTAATATCAATAGTTCTTCTGATGTTGGATTTAATATTGTGCCCCTTACTAAAACCATTTTGATCTTGATAAATAACGTCTAGCAGTACTCTCTCTAGTCTCGAGGCAAAGACCTTCACCAAAATCTTAGCATCTGCATTCATTAATGAAATAGGATGATAAGAGTTTGGGAGTAAATGTTTTTCATCCTTTTTTAAATACTAAAATAAAATCATCTTTAAATGATGGAGGTAATTGTGTGGTACTAAAGATTAATTGAAATACTGATTTCAAATAAGAAATTAGCATGAAGACAAAATATTTATAGAAATCAATGGGAATACCATCAGGGTCCGGTGCTTTAGATGGAGCTAGTTTTTTAATTGCCTTGAAAATTTCATGACTAGATATGTCAGCCTCCAGTATATCATTTTGTTCCTGATTTGTCTTTGGGGTGACTAAATTATTCAAAGTTTCTTACAATCTGCACTTGACTAATTTCCTGCTCTAAAGTATAAAGTAAGCTATAAAAATTTTTAAATATTTAATTAATTTTGATGGCATTATTCACTAAATCACCCGATGATGAGGCAATTGAGTTCATATTATTTTCCAACTGTTCTTTTCTTAACTGCAAGATAAGAATTTTATCTGGCTTGTCACTAAGGGCATAATACCGAGATCTAGTGCATAGTAATTGCTATTCAGCTTCTTCTGCTGCTAAGGTATTATATTCATTGCAAAGCTGAATTAAGTTTTGATAGACTTCTGGGTCTGAGTTTACACTGTGGCAAAGTTCAAAATTAGCAATATTGTTTTCAAGCTCCTTCATTTTTTTTGCTCTATTTAGCTTTCGTTGAGTCATGAAAGAAATAGTGTGACCTCGCACAAAGGCCTTAAAAGCATCCCATATAAAGGACCATGATGTTTCCTGGGTTAAATTTTGTCAAAAGTAACTGTTCATATTCTCTTGCATGTATAAAATGTACAGTTCATCTTTTAATAGGATGGAGCTGAACCTAAAAGATGAAGGTAATTTATCCTCCAGTGATTTAACATCCAGCAATACTGGAGCGTGATCTGATATTATAATATTTTTGTACTCAGCATTTTCTATCAAATAATATATGGATTCTAAAGTAAAAAAAAAATCTATTCTAGAATAAATGTAATGGATAGGTGAGTAAAATGAATATTGCCTAGTGCTAGGGTTTCTTACCCACCAAATATCAATTAGATTATAGTCATTGCAAAATTGCTTCACTTTAGCAGCAGCAGCAGAGCTAATTTTTTCATATCTAATGTTAGATTTGTCCAACTCAGGGTTAAGAGTTAAATTGAGATCACCTCCCCACAATATAAAGGCGGAGAAAAATTAGCCATTTCCAAAAATACTTTGTTAAAAAATTCTGGCATTTTCATTAGGACCATAGATAATAATAAGCGTATATTTATTATTGCTCTCCCTTATTTCTGTAATTATATAATGGCCATTGGGATCAGTTTTGGAGTGACCAAAGGAAAGACCTGACCCAGTGAATCATAAACTTCGGCATACACTTATGCTCAGACACAACACAATTGAAAATTGCAGAAAGTCTTTTACTTATGATGAATTCAACAGTCCCACACAGCAAAACACACATAGCCAGAAAAAACTCAACGTCTGACAAAGCACAGGTGTGATTGAGTGAAACGTTTGTTTTTTCTGGCTCACACGCTGCGAACTGCTGATCATCATGGAAGTGATGACACAATTGCATTATATCTGGGTGTGAGTGTGCCGGTTATATTCACTTGATTGTTTTTTACGTTGTGCACCAAGCACTGGGCAGCAGCTCTGTTTTTATTTATATTTGAAATACCTGACCCCTTTTTTAAAAAGATAGCTACCCCCCTAGCATCTGTTTTATAGGGAGCATTAAGACCTGTACCCCATTTTTTTGGATAGAAATTAAAGTGATCATGAGTGAGATGTGTTTCCTGAAAAAGTGCACATTTTACTTGGTATCTATCTAAAAAATGTAATATTTTCTTTGCCATGGTTCTGTCTTACAATCCCTTTACATTTCACGTCATGAATCTAGCAGCACTAACCATCTAAGATTCAATACAAAATTAATAGACCCATGTGGTGTTAAACAGACAAAAAATCTTCTAGAGAAGTACAAGTTCCTAAACATTAGACTGACATCGAAATCCCACCTCCTCAAAACATACATTCTATTTACTTGCCATTCTTTTAATATATACTCATAGGATTTACTTAATAAGAAGCCAGTGTACCCCCCACTCCCTCTGACACAATCAAATGAGTAGAAATACCCAATTTGATGTAAAAGAAAAATAAACCTGATGGCCCTTGGACAAGAAACATGATTTGAGTTAGAAAATATAGCTGTTTAATTAAATGCTATAAGCCAAGGGCCTTTCCCCATTCATCAACCATGATAGCGATCATCTCGCAGCAGATCAGATCCTCAGAGGCTGTATCTTAATCATTAGTATATTAAGTGGCCCCATCTCTCCCCCACTATTTATACCTTCAATGCTTGATATCAGTAATAAAAGCAAAGCACTAATGAGTCCTAGACTGCAAGTCAGTTGTAACAAGAAATCTCGACAAACCCCCAAAAAGAATGAGAGAAGAAGGAGAAAAATAATGGAGGGGGGTTGGATCCAAATCTGCCTTGTTTTCTAGCAACCAACTTCAACTTTGTTGTATCTTATAAAACAACCAAAACCATCCAGAGGTATAGTAAAGTTAGCTATTACAGTTCAACTTGGGTGGGGGGGGCACCGAAATGGCTGTAACTAACTGCAACAGTCTTAACTGTTCGTGTCTTGTGGACCATGGGTGTAGGCAGGCATACTCCAAGTACTCCAAAGTGTGCAATTTTATTTAAGGGGGTAGCAAATAGGCTCTGAACTGCTTCCTTTTTCCATGAAAACTAACAAAGAAAATGCTGAACCTTTCTGTAATTTTATTCATGGGAGTTGAAACTAGAAGGACTGGTCACTAATACTGCCTTTGCATCCCAAGGACAATACAACTTTACAGGCTCTGGGCTGGTATGTGGGTGTCTTAGGGAGCAATGCATGGCATTTGTATTTACCCATGCATGGCAACAACTATTGCCATGAGATACAAAAGTTGTATTTATTGTGCCAAATGAGGCAACAAACACGGTCCTGGTGTACATTTGTATATTGTCTAGCTACACCCCTGTTGTGGACTTGTTAGTAACGCCTGAGCCAACTTTGGATCATCAAAGATTTGCATCTGCCCTCTGTAAAAGAACTAGATTTTTGCAGGATACATAAGAGCATATCTGATGTTTTTTGTTTTAGAATAGATCGAACTTTATCAACTGCCCATCTTGATTGCATTGTAATTGTACATAAATCGGGATAAGCTGAAAATCTGATGCCATCACAAACCAGGCCTTTATTCATTCTAGCTTGTGTTAAGATAAGTTCTCGATCTGAATAGTAATGGGGTTTGGGAAACACTTGTCTTGATTTTTTGCTGTTAAAGTCTGAGTTAGGGTGCCCACCAAACCCATGGTGGGAGCAATCCAGTACAATTTCATTTTCCTGGTATTGCCTGCCCATAGCATGAAAGGTAGCTAGTCCAACCTCCCTTCTAAACCTTCTGGAACGCCAATAAGTTTAATATTATGTCTTCTTGATCTGTCTTCTAGGTCGTTAATGCGCGTTTGAAGTTCTTTAAGAAGATTAGTTTGCTAATCAGTTTTCTTAGGTAATTTATTAGCATTATCTTCCAGGTCACTAATACGTTGTTCTACAGCATCAGTTCAGAGAGAAAGTTGTTGAAGTTTGGCTGTTATATCATTGAGTGATACTGAAATATTCAACAGGGTTGAATTAACAGCAGCAAATGCTTCCCTTATGTCCTGCGTAATCTGGGTTCTGAGCTGTAGAAACATAGCCATACTAACCCCCGAATTGCCATCATTTAACTTAGAGTTATCCACAGGTAAAGATGAGCTATGAGGACCCGGAGGGTCTATAGCAGCAGTAGAGGATACCATTATGCCCCCATTGTCAGGCTGAGCAGCATCTGTACTGTACCATAATACTCCATTCCGTGCGTTTGGAGGTACAGCCCCATTACTACTAGCGTTCCTATTCTCCACCTGAGAGTAAATTAAATGGGGATTTATAGTAACATTCGGAGTAGATTCTGTATATTACCCAGCAATTTCAGCACTCAAAATAGTATGTGAGTGTGTCAGTTGTAATTCATCATCTTCATCGGCAGTAGCATAGAGTTGCTCCTCAACCTCGTGGGCTGCCACATCTTCCTTAGGTGCCGTTATCCCTGAATCCGCGTATAGCATTGTGTCTGTGTTAGGAGAGCTAGCTACCATTTTCCCCTGCATTTGAGGCTCGGGAATTGGTAAAAGGAGTGGTTTAAGCTACAGTGGTACAAAATTAATTTTCTGCTGCTGATATCTGGTACGTGGCAGCCCGACTTCTAATTCTCTCGAAGAGCTAACAAGTAAGGCTTTTTCTTTCTTAGATTTTTTAGTCGCTTTTACACGTTTATTCTGCAGCTGCTCAGCGTCAGAGTCCATGCCGTCAATCAACTCTCCTGAGCGGTGGACCAATTTAGACATAGCAGCCGACTATTGCCGTCAAGCACAACTGATAAGATAAACGCGGGTTCGAACACTGGGCAGACTAAAGCGGGAGGTTTCGACTGCAAGACTTAAACTGCATTTGTTTTAACAGGTGCAAGTGGTCAGAAAGATTTAATATTATTGCACAGCACAGCAGCGATTCAGTCCATGTATTTCACCGATCGCAACCTGCAGAGCGCCATCTTGATGCGTGCGTTCCTGGCTCTCATCTAAGACCCTCTTAATATCCAGTCCGTGGAGAGTCCTTTCTTCCTCATTCTGGAAGTTGGCAAAGCAAGTATGCAGGACCAAGGCCTAAGTAAGATGGAACTCGAACACCACTTTCTGTGGAAACTTGAGGTGTGTATTGAGAACTACCTTGTCTTTATGGAAAACAGTATACAGAGGATATGTGGCCAAAGCATGAATTTCAGATGTTCTGTGAACAGAGGCAATAGGCACTAGAATTGCTGCTTTCCAAGTTAAAAACTTCAAGTCACACATCGCAAGGGGCTTGCAAGGTTTGCAGGTGAGCATATCTAACACAAGGTTCATAACCCAGGCAGCTACCAGTTTCCTGATGAGAGGCCTTGTGTGTAAAATACCCTTGAGGAACCTCTTGAACACTGGCAGTTGTGCCAAGAAGGGGGTACAGACAAGCTCGTGCGATACAGAAATAGCACACAAATGGAATTTTACCATGGAATACAGTAGACCAGCATCAGAAGGTCCAGAACCTTGTCAGGTGGGCACCAAAAGGGGTCCATTCGGGTTTTGGAGCGGCAGTTGGAAAATCTTTTCCATTTGGCTGGGTAAGTCTAGGAGAACTTACCCAGCCAAATAGAAAATATTTTCCAGTGTTCACTTGCAGCCAAAAGTACTTCAGGGACCTTCTCAGATACCTGGTACCTGTTCACCTTCAGGCCTGAAGGTGAAGAGAGCACAGGCTGAGAGAGACCAGGTGACCCTGAGTCAATAAGTCTGTCCTGCATGGTACAGTCTTCAGTTTGCTGACTGAAAGTCTGTTCAACTGAGGAAACCACATCTGTTGATAGTGTTACCTTGCCCACTTGCACCTCCAACCTGAGAGATACTCCCTGAACAAGAGGGACTGGAGGGAATGCATACAGAAACTGATTTTGCCATTTCAGTTTTTATGCATACTGACAGAAATGGCCAAGTCTTGGATTTCTGGAGCAGAATCAAGACAATTTGGCACTGAGTGGAGATGCAAAAAGGTCCACATCCAGGGTGCCCTACTCTTCAAATAGCACTCTCATGATGTCTGGAGCTAGTGACCACATGTGAGGATCGACCTCTGTATGGCTGAGCTTGTCTACCAGAGTGTTCTGGACTCTTGGCAAGTAGATGGCTTGGTGCAGGATCCCCTACTCCAGGCACTATTACCACACTCTCATCACCTCCCCTCAGAAAGGGTAAGCGTGTGCTTCTCCCTTGCTTGTTAATGTAGTACATGACAAGCTTGATGTCTGTCTATAGGAGGTTTGTTCTGTGGC
Source organism: Neoceratodus forsteri (assembly GCA_016271365.2). Taxonomy (NCBI): domain Eukaryota; kingdom Metazoa; phylum Chordata; order Ceratodontiformes; family Ceratodontidae; genus Neoceratodus; species Neoceratodus forsteri. The sequence continues at coordinate 183,930,792 of JADMNL010000027.1, forward strand.
TGACCAGGTCCACTGTGGCTCTCAAACCATGCAAAAACAGCTTGCATCTCCAACACACTGATGTGAAGAGTCTCTGATGGGTCCCAGACACCTTGTGTTTGGAGGCCCTGACAGTGGGTCACTCATCCCAAAAGGGCAACATCCATGGTGACAGTCCTCTGAAGTTCCAGCTGGAAGAAGGGGAAGCCCTGGAGGAAGCTGTCCTCCACTGACCACCATGTGAGAGACCAAACCTGGGGCTTGGTCTCCTGAATAGAGCAAGTCTGAAGGTGTGATGCCTATGACTACTGTGCACTGAGCATCCACTGGGTTGTCCTTGTGTGCAAACATGCCAGGGGCACTATGAGCTCTGAGGAGGCTATCAGACCCATCATGCACTGCATGGAGTGGGCTTGCATGGTCTTGCGCTCCATGAAGCAGCACGCCATCTGCAGAACTGCTTGCAGTCTGCTCTCTGGAAGGGGTTAGCACTGAGTTTGCAGTCCTACATTTTGCATACTTATATGCTGGAATTAAACTTGCTCACTAAAGCAATATTTTCTACATTACGTTTGGACTCCAGCATTTTATTTGAACTCCTTGTGTAAGCGCATTGTAAACTGTGGTTTGTGTTTATGTGGTGGTTTAGCTGCCTCCAGTACAGTGCAGCCAGGTTAGATTTGCAGTACCGCAGTGGTGTGCTGAAGGGGAGTTTTGCTGTCTGGGAGGAAAGACAGAGCTCGGGCTGTATCCAGAAGAGCTCCTATGAACAGCAGATGCTAAGCGGGTTGAAGCCGAGACTTCTCAAGGTTCAGCATGACCCCCACTGATGTCAGGAACTGCGAGGCAGTGGTCACTGCCTGTTCCATCTCCTGTTTGGACAGGCTTGAGATTAGCCAGTCATCTAAGTATGGGAAGACTTGGAGTCCTAATTTCCTTAGATGCATGGCGAGTACTGCAAAGCACTTTGTAAAGACTCAAGACTCCAAGGAAAGCCCAAAGGGCAAGAATCTGAACTGGTAATGCTGCCCCAGCAATATAAAACAGAGATATCTGGGGTAGCTGGGGTGTACCAGTATGTGCTGCTATGCACCCTGCATATCAAGGGATGCTAGGAAATCTTGAGGCATCAGGATGGGTAGCACAGAACCCAGAGAAATAATTTTGAATTTTTCTCTATCAACGAATTTTTCAGATTTCTGAGGTCGAGAATGGGGAGCATGTCCCCTGCTTTCTTTGGAACCAAGGAGTATTTGGAATAGAACTCTGTATTCTTTTCTGTCTCTGGCACTGTTCTACTGCCCTGTTTCTCAGAAGGCCCACAGTCTCCTGTGCCAGAAGCTCTGACATATGAGTTGACAAAGATGGCTGCATTCTGGGAAGATAGCCCCGGAGGGATTTCTGTGAAATCCAGGGAGTATCCTTTTTGGATGATCCTAAAGAACACCCCCCCCCCACACACACACACTGAGAAGAAGTAGTCTGCCTCAGGCAGCTGAGGCAAGACCTGGGCTGGAGTTTCAGACAGTGGCACTAGTTGCTTTCGGTGCCTACACCTTCAGCTGCACCTTCTTCTGAGGCTGGGGAGGCTGACTCCTGTTTTGGGCTCCCTTACCTTTGCCACAAAAGGGCTGCTTGTTTTGAAAAGAACCACATCGCTTGCTTTTCTGAGGGTTAAATGAAGATGGTCTGGAAGTCTTAAGGGACGTTCTAGTTTCATTTGATGATTTAAGAGACTGCTCCACCTGCTGTCTGAACAGATAAGTTCCATGAAAGAGAGAAAATTCATAATCTGTCATTGGACGTCCTGGGTGAAGCTACAAGTCCATAGCCAGAAATGCCACCTGATGCAAATGCCTGCAGCAGCAGAGTGAGAGGCAGTATGAAAAGCATCCATAACAGCTTTCAGCTGATAACTGTAAGACTCAGTATCTGGCTTGGCAATCAGCAAAATATCTTGTTTAGCCTCCAAATCAGGCAAAGATCTGCCAAAGAGTTTAGCTTGTTCCAAAAGGTATACTCGTATTTCGAAAAAATGCCCTTGCCAGCTGACTATCCTCATGCTCAGGGTGGCTTGTTTGCCCATAGTGTCAGTCTTGTGCGACTACGATTAATGAGGTTCACAGTGGACTCCTTAGGAACAGTGACCTTGTCATTCTCAGTGAGAAAGATAATAGCATCAACTATGGGCTGAATGACATTCACTGGTTTATTTTGTGGCTCTGTGTCATTTCTGCCTGCCTGCTTGGAGACAGCAGCTACCGAAGCAGGTATTTACCAAACTGCATCAGACAAGGTCTCTAATGCTTGGGGGGGAGGTGGAGAAACCAAACTGAACAGCATACTAAGCACATTTAGGAACTCCAGCTGGAGGCACTTAGTCTGATCAATGGCTGCTGGCTCAAAATTCAATGTTGAGTGCATATTTGTGAGCAGAGCCTTGAAAGAGAGATCCTCCTTAGGCACAGACACAGGAAGTAGACCTGAGGTTACTAGAATATAGATGGAGTCATCATCGCCGCCTTCAAAAATAATGAGATCAGGGACTGACTTATCCCCCTATATATTACTACGTATCGTGGAGGGATCAGGAATGGAGAAAACGTTTTTTCAAATATATTAGTGAAAATAGTGTCAGTGGCTCAGTAGGCAGCACGCTCGCCTCTGAGGCTGGGAGATCAATGGGCTGTGGGTTCAGTTCCCACATCTGCACTTGGGATAATATCCCAATACTGACACTGTAGTGCAGCATGAGGGGGATGTTGCACTTCTGAGGTGCCGTCTTTCGGATGAGACGTTAAACCGAGGTCCCATCTGCCTGGATTGGTGGTAGTTCAGGTGGATGTTAAAGATCCCATGGCACCTATCGAAAAGAGTGGAGGAATTTTCCCAGTGTCCTGGCCAAATTTCCCCTATTCACTGAAAATACCACCAACAGCTTAATCTGGTTCAATTTCAGTTGGTTACCATCTGTATCCCCCCTCCCCTCGGCTGCCCCTGAAAAAGGGACTTCTAAGCCCAGTAGCCTTACCGGGTCAACAAAATTCAATAAATAAATAAATAAAAAGGAAAAAGGGTGGGGGAATTGTAAGGCTAGTTGAGGGGGGCAGGGTGATAGAGGAGGATGGGCAAAAGGCCGCCATCCTAAATGACTACTTTTGTTAAGTTTTCACTAAGGAGGACAGTGGGTCCATGCCAGAGAGTGGCATCAAAGTGGCCATTAAGGGAATCCCGGAAATGAGACAGTCATTGTTTACTGGTGAAAGGGTTCTACAAGGGCTAGCTGCCCTTAAGAAAGATAAGGCCCCAGGACCAGATGGGCTGCATCCCAGGATACTCAGGGAATTAGCAGTGGAGCTGGCTGAACCACTGGCATGTCTGTTCAACAGCTCACTTAGGTCTGGGAAAGTTTCAAGGGATTGGAAGGTTGCAGACATTGTACCACTTCATAGGGGGGGGCAAGGAGCAACCAGGGAACTACAGGCCTGTTAGTCCAACCTCTATAGTGGGGAAGCTGATGGAGTCACTGATAAAAGAGGACCTTGCAGACTGCCTGGAGAGCAACAGGCTGCAGGAGAGTAAAGAGCATGGTTTTGTGGCAGGAAGATCTTGTCAGACTAACTTGATAGTTTTCTTTGACTGGGTGACAAAGGAATTAGACAAGGGCCATGCTGTCGATCTGCTCTACTTTGACTTCAGCAAGGCTTTTGACTCACCTCACAAAGAATTGCCCAACAAGATGGAAGACCTGGGTGCAGCTAAACACATAGTGAACTGGGTGGGTAACAGGCTAGATGGGAGGCAGGTGGTGTTCAATGGGGTTAAATCAGAGGAGAGGGAGGCTATGAGCGGAGTTCCACAGGGATCTGTCCTGGGTCCAGTCCTCTTCAACACGTTCATTAATGACCCTGGAGAAGGAATCCAGAACAGGTTGTGTCTCTTTGCAGATGACACACAACTATGTGGGAGGGTGGATAGTGACGAGGGCATAAGGGAAATGCAGAGACCTACAAAAGCTAGAGGTGGTGGTCAATGGTCTGGCAGTTAAAAGTCAATGCTAGAAAGTGCAAGGTAATGCACCTAGGGAAAAGAACCCCATCACAGAGTACTGCATGGGAGGAGGGAGACTTAGCACTACAGCTGAGGCATGGGATCTGGGAGTTATCATTAGCAACTCACTTAAGCAATCGAGTCAGTGCAACAAGGCCTACAGCAAGGCTAACAGGATGCTGGGATGTATTGGGAGGGGTACTGATAGCAGAAGAAAAGAGGTACTACTTCCCCTCTATAGATCCCTGGTGAGGCTTCACCTAGAGTGCTGCACCCAGTTCTGGAGTCCTCACCTTAGAAAAGATAAGGATAGGTTGGAGACAGTGCTGCAGCACAGAGTAACAATAGTGATTCAGGGCCAGCAGGGAAGATCCTATGAGGAGCACCTCAAGGCACTTAATATGTACTCACTGGAGACCAGAAAGAAGGGGAGATATGATAGAGACCTTCAAGTTCTGGGGGGATATGATCGAAACCTTTAAGTACCTAAAGGGTATTAACAGGATTAATACAGAAGAGATTCTTCAGATCAGAAAGGGGAGGACACGAGAGGGCAACGGCTGAGATTGGGGGGGATTCAGGAGGGAAATCAGGAGACAGTTATTCACGGAAAGGGTGGTAGACAAGTGGAACACTCTGCCCGAGGAGGTGGTATCGTGCAGAATGGTGGGAGGATTTAAGAGAGGGTGGGACAAAGTGGGGGGGTGGTTATGAGGAGGGAAGGGGATAGTGGGGCAGCTGCAAGTTGAGGGGCTAGCTGCACAATCGAGCAGACTCGATATACCATGAGGCCTGTTTCTGCTGGCACTTCGTATGTTCGTATGTAAGTGAACTGCGGGGAACTATTTAGCCTGAATAGCAATTTGTGGTCACATGGGCAAGAACGGAAATTAACAGGAGGTAGGTTCAGGAGAGATGTGAGGAAGTACTACTTTATGGAAAGGGTGGTGGAACCCTGGAACAGTGTCAGCTGAAGTGGTGGGAGTGGAACCAATCTGGTGATTCAAGCAGGGCAGGGACATAATGAAGGGAATAGTGGTTACCAGGGGTGACAGGACCAAGGAGGAGAATAGAGAGAGGATAGGAAGGGTTAGTACCCTAGAGGAATAGTAGGTTCCAGGGATTATAGGGAACTTGGGCAGACTGGATCTACAAATCCTCTTCAGAAAGAGAGTAGAAAAGAAGGTGGGGCCACAGGCCCAACAACCCAGCTCGTGGATGAGGCAACCCTGGTGATATCAGCCCCGGCTCTGAAGCACTAGGGACTGGTGCCAGAGGCGCTAGCTGGAACCAGCATCGGATCTGGCACTGAGAAGGTTTCCGGCACCGTGAGCACATACCGCACCGAACATGGCGCCAGACCTCTCCAACTACACCTTCCATCAAATGCAGCATTGGAACTGGTTGGCGACGACCCAGTCTGCATCGAACTGAACTGTGATGGCACCATGGTCAGCCCTGTCCTGGCACAGGACAGGGGTGGGCCACAAGTGGGACATATATAGGCAATGCCACCGCCAGAAAGAACTCAAAGAATGTTGCCGGATGTGAACACACCACCTGGTCTAGCAGCACTGCTCTAAATGGTCAGGGACCAGCTTCAATAGCGGTGCCACTCACGCCAGATGCTGTACCCTCTGCTCCATAAGAGCTTCCCAGTGGTGGAACTGCCCACTGAAGCCCTCACTTAAAGGCAAAGTGGGCTCTGGCCCAAGACAACAATCTCCCAGAACCAGAGGCCCTCAGTGTCACTGACAGCAACAGTGAGGACCTCTGACTTTGGGAAACTGAGTATCTCATGGAAGGCCTCGTAGAGGGAGACCTCACTCAATGCCATTTGTTCTCCTTCCTATGGGAAGATGAAGAAGTTGAGGCTGAGCAGTGCCTGGACCTCGACGCAGAGCGTGTGAGGGACTGGGACTGCTTCTTTTCATGCTTATCGAAGGATTGTCCTCCCTCCTGGTCACTGGACCACATGTTGTGAAAATCCTTCCCCAAAGGGGGAAAACGCAGACTAGACACAGTCCCACTGCCAGTGCAACCTGCCTCTTCAGGCTCCCTTCCATCCTGTGTGACCGATGACCGCTGATACTCGGTAGGGTGGCAAGAAACTATGTTAATTATTTGTGACAATATACCTAAAACTGACACAAAAATAACAAACTATGACTTTAAACTCTAAAACAGAAGCACTGAATGCAGTTGTCATATAGAAGGGAAGTTCTGACTCCCGGCAGATAAGCAATGAAGTACTGATGCACACTTGATGGTGGGGAAAAAGGAACTGAGGTGGTTGGGGCTGGCACCAACGTAAACAACCAACCTACTGTATGTGTGCTTGCACGCTGCTTCCCTCGGTGCCAGCCCTCTGAAACGTTATGGCTCCCAATGGGTATTAGTGCTTTTGGTTCAGACCCATTAGTGAGAATCAGTGATGAAGACTGATTCTGGGAAGATCTATCTCTATATTTATAGAGATCTAAGATAATGTGACTTTAAGTTTATGTGTAGAATTTCAACACACTAGAATACCACAATGTAGATAAAATATGCCTAATCATATGAAAATTCCTCTGTCCCTCATGGCAACAGAGGGAGAAGTAGACAGACTCAATTATGCTTAGTGCCACACTCCGGCACAGGTAGAAAAATATATTGGGGATTCTGACTCAGTGACCTTACTTTAAAACAGTCCCCTTTAAAACCTGTTTTGACTCACGTTTTTGTGTGGGATGACATGGGGGATGTACTGCAAGAGCAGTTCAGCCCGCTTCTTTTTCTTCTCCAACTCTTGGAACAGCAGACTGGGCTTCAGGTCTCTAGAAACAGAAAACATTTCACTGCCAACACTGTTGAACAGCCTGCAACATACATGGTCATGTTCATCTTGATATTATTAAAAGATCGTGTTTGATAAATGTAAAGGATATAAATTACAGTATTCAAGGACAATTTACAGGACCTCTAAAATCTAACATGGGGATCAGACAGGGATGTATATTAGCTCCTTATTGTGTAATCTTTTTATGAATTCTATCACTACAAAACTTTACGATTCTAGTTTTCAATCTCAGAATGTTCTCCCCCCACCAATCATTTGTTTATGCCTTTTTTACCATCGGCCCCCTTTGACCACACAACCCATCAGACCATGTCACCCGCCATCCCCAGGACCTACCTGGCTCCAACTATACCCCCACAGGGATTACCCATGTCAGAAGGGAAGTCCTCCCCATCCCCAGTGACCCACTCCATACTGGAGCCAGGGCCCAGTCAGTAGGGTGGGGCCTGTGGCGAGCTGACTGGAGCATGGCATCATCCTGTCAGTGTTTTTTCCCTTCAGTTTCTCTCTCCCTGCCCACTCCCCCACCACCAACATTGGTCTGTGTCCGGCATGACCTCACACGTTACCAGAATACTCCTTGCATGAGAAGCAAGTTCCATGGCAGGTGTTGCTGCAGTGGTGGAACCAGACACCTTCCCTCTCTGGCTGGGAGTGCAGCTGTGTGGTACCACCTCCTCCTCCTCTGCCCTTGGGACTGCCCAATAGGCTTCCTGGGCTTGCTTCTGAACGCTGATCGCTAGCATGGCAGCACAGAGTGCTACCCACGGGCCATCCAGCAGCCTTCTCCAAACATTATTGACAGCATATGCTGATTACCTTGTTCTGTTTTCAACCTCCTGGTTAGGTCTTCAACAAAAACTGATCATTTTGTTGAAATCTGTGATAAGAATACTCTTAAGATTAACATGGATAAAACAAAACTGATAGTATTTGGCCACAGGAAAAAAGGAAAAAAAGAAGAAAAGAAAAAAAAAGTCCCAAAGGTATTTCTACAGCAAGATAAAGTGGAGGTGGTCTGACTACCTTGGAACAAGGTTTTTCTTAAAATTGATCCCCTTTGGTGGGTAATCAATTACAGGTCCCTTGAAAGTATTACATTTTAAACTGACCTCAGCTATCTTATACAGTTCAGAAATATGGGGACAAGGAAATGTGATCTGCTTGGGAAGACTGGTTAACAAAATGCATAGGTATATTTGAGACCGCCTTCATCTATTAATGCTTCTGTCCTACAGGCTGAACAATGTCAGCTCCCTATAGAAACTTTATTGAAAGAAAGAACTATTTTTTGTTCTCAAAATGTTTCTCCTCAGCCGGCCCGGTGGCGCTGAGGGTTGAGGCGCTGGATGCCACACCTTGCACCACGCCAGTGATCCGGGTTCGGGAACGAACTCGGGTCATCAGGGGTTGGCAGGGGGAAGCAGGACTGAGCATCCCAATGGATGCTCTCCTCCTTCGGGGTGGGATTCCAGGGGTGCTTGTCGTACCTGACGTCCCCGAGGGTCGGTGGGAGCACCGACTTTCGGGGCTGTGACGGCTCCATGGCGCTGGAGTCAGGGAGGGGAGGACGCTGTCAGGCACTTGGTAGCATTGTGCATCAGCACGTAGTCTACCCGAGCTGGCATCCTTAGGGGGTGGAAAGGAACAGAAAAATGGAAACACCCCCTTTCAGTCCTAGATGAAGACCGATCTGTGCCTCCCAACCATCAACTCATGGGCAGACCCCGCTGTGCTGGCTCTCCTCAAGCAAGGTCAAGGAAGAGGGGCACTTCCTCGCCCCACTTGGGGGGATATCCGGGCATCAAGGAAGTACAGTGGAGAGACCTGGTACTCTAGGGGCAGACTCTGTGTTGGTGGTCTGTGGGGGTTGATCAATGGTCTGAAGGAGTGCACAGGAAGGGTAGTACAGGCGAGATAAAAAGAAAGTTAAAAAAAAAATGTTCTCCTCCCTCATTCCAGAATTGATCAACTATCTGGAAGAAATGATGTAGTATGATGTAATGGGATATACATTTAATTCTCTTCAATGAAGTTAGTACCTCTTCCTGCTGGTTTAACATATATTATAATATATATATTTTGGAAGCCATTTTATGAAATTAAATTCTGCTCAAAACAAGATTTACAGAAATAGCATCACGAAAAGATACAGAAACAATTAAACGATTCCAAACTCCATACTTGGCTATCAAAAACCAAAAAAGTTTTCAAGAAACAACCATATTTAGACATTTTTAAAAACCTGGAAAAAATATATTTATTTACTTTTGATCTGAACTTTTTGAAAGCAAAAGTTTGTTTTTTAGACAAACAAAAAAAGGATAGCATAGATTCACCTCTCCATGTTCATCGTGTCACCCAGATAATTTGCAGCACATCGTGTTTTGTCCTTTCTTAAAATAATTACAGATAAAGATATCTTGCTCCTATTTTAGAGTATCTCTTTATCCACAGATGATACATTAGCAGAATTATTTTGTTGTTCTTCATTACCAACTCTAAAGACTATTGTTATTTTACTGAGAAAAAAAGACTAAACCATGGTGATACTGTTGTCAAGTTCCATGGTAATGCAGTCTTCTTCTTGTTCTTGCTTAGTGTCATTGTAATGTATTTTTCATAAAGGTATATAGTATTCTCAGATTTTCTGTGATGTATTGTATGTCTTAAGTGGTATCTGACTGAAAAGTAGTGAGATTATGGTTATGCAGGCTTGACATGGCTGTATGTAACCAGGCCCAAACTCTCTACCCTGCATTCCATTTACATGTCTGGCTTGCAGGTATTAATGTCTCCTGGAGTCCCCTAAAATTCATATTGTTTATTAAAAGTGTATCATCAGTGTTGCAATTTAAAAATTTACTCTTTTTTTTAAAGGCATCCTATCTTGTGTTACTTGTATTACATGTTTATTGGTATATTGGTGAATTTGACTGTTTTTGTGTTCTAATTTTTTTTCTGTATTTACGTATGTTTGTGTGTCATTATAAGGAAGCTTTTGGTAGATTAAGGGAAAAACTGCACCCTCATATTTTGTAAATTTTATTTGTTTCCATGTCAACAGGCAACTCTTTTCCAGTAGCCGATTGGGATATACCTGTTTGCTTTAGCTTGTTTTCACTGTTCCTGCCAGTCCCCTGTAACTATCCTGGGGGTCTCCATTGTTGACATCTCATTATCCATAAGAGCTGCCTTAGCATAAGAGAACATGATGTCACATCGCCCATTTGTACCATGTATCTCTGTGCTGAAAGTACAAATATCCTGAAAAACGCTCTGGAAACACACAAACTGGATGCAATTTAAAGGGAAAACCCCTGCATTACAGCTCAGTTTGTGAAGCTAACTGAAGGTAAATGCAGTTATTTCACACCTTGCTGCAAATTGTTTTGACTATAATTAAGCAGACAGGCATATTGTGGAGTCTAAAGGGTGCTGACCCACCCTGTTCACATATGCTAATGCAGCTGTAGCAGACAAAGAGATCTCAACAACCAGAAAATGGAGACTTCCAGGACAGTTACAGGGACTAGTATGAACAGTGAAAATAAACGTAATCACATATACCCTAACAGCTACACGAAAAGAGATGTCTGTTGACATGGAAATAAATAAAAATTACAAGATGTGGGGGGAGTTTCCTTTAATAAACTTAAAGTGGACAGGCAATGCATGCTAATTGACAGCAGTTACTAATAGTCATATTTATAGAATTGAAATTTATACCTCCAAATCAGTCATATTTAACTGTACCTGACTAAAACATTAGTGTAAAAAGCTACGTCTCCATTTGTTTACTTTTTAAGGACTTTCCTGGTGAAACCTTGGAAATAACTAAAATAAAAATAACTAAGGTCAACATTCTGCACTGTCCTTTTCGTGGAATCAGAATTCAGAACCTGCTATGTCACAGATTGCGTACAGAGTGCGAAGCATGAGCTGTTCAGCTATCAGAACCTCGCTCAGAGATCTGTACGTGAACAGTGACATACTGTAGTTAAAACTCCAGTTCACTCGTTTCATGAAGAGAACTGTAACAGAATACTGCCCATAAAAACAATGCAAAATACAGTTTTTCACATTACTTTTTATTCAGGTATAGTCACATGCGGATGATTTAGGGGTGTGATATGATTTCTAAAAACAGGAACTTATAAACTGCTGCCAATTAGAAATCATCCTCCATGCTCCTTAGCTGAACTGAAAGAAGGATTGATCACGGGATACCAAAGTTCTCTGCCTATACACAGATCAGGTATGATATGGGTGAGTATGGGGCAAACTTTCCAGTGGAACGGGGATTTTGCATTGGAGACTCCTGGAAAGAGAGCAAAGTCACTGGCATAAGCTTTCACTTTGTATTATGACATTGCCACCAGGGAGCAACAAGTCGTTGTACCATCATAGCTGCATCACTACTGTGGTACAACAACATCTGTGAGCGTATGGATCGCCGTACACAATAGTGACTAATCATAAACTACAGTATATCACAATACAATATGAATTCAAGTAAGGCAGATAATGCAGTTTTCTTTCACCAGCTCCCTTGCTTTGCCCCGTATGTGGTTATTGCTCAGCTCCTCTAACTAATTTATTACATTGTAAGCTGCCTTGTTTGATGTTTCTACCCTGTATTTTGTCATATAATGCCGCAATTCCACTGTCTATTTTTGCACAGTCCTTACTCCAGTTTATTACAAGGTAAGATGCATTAGTTACTCCAGGCACTGCAACGTGTTCACCTATCACTGTAATTTCAATTATATCAATTGTTCTCAGTTTCTTTTACAAATTACTGTATTGCTAGATGTATCTGTTTCTTGCCAGAGCATACATACAGTATTACAATTTTATTTACAAATTATTTTTCCAGTATAGGCCAGTTGAGATCCAACACCTCATTTTCAGTGGCCCAGCTTCTACCCATTTTCACAGCTAGGTTGGCGGGTGCACTGGGAGGTTAAGTGACTTGCTTAAGGTCATACTGCAAGTTTTAGACTCTAGTGGGGTTTGAAACAGTGATCTCTCATTTTCCAAGCTGATGCATTAACCACGAGACTCTGCCTCCCTGAAAACCAGACAAAACTCCTATTATCAGTGGTTATGCTGCATGCACCAATGCGCGTGCGCGTATACACACACACACACACACACACACACACACACACGTCGCAAACAAGCCTATAAGTAAACTATTTGAATTCATATAAAAAGTTAAAGCCACTGTGTATTTTTATTTTCTGTACATAGGATATCCTGAGATACAACACATCTTATTTTCCATGGGGTCCTCCACTTTGTTGTCAACCTCTTTATCCAACTCGCCAACCATGTCCCCTTCTGCTGACCTCCCCAGACCCATCAAGTGGATCCTGCTGAACTTCCCATTCTATTTCCACTCCCCACAGCTTGCCCCCTGTTGTTGGGATGGTGGGGCTCACCAATTCCCACCACAGTCAGGATCTCAAGGAAGGATGTGCCAGTGTCACTGGCGCGGGGTCTGCCAGAGGCCAACATCATCCTGCCTGACTGGGGATTTTTGGTGTACTGTTCCCAGCACTCAGGACGCTGGTGGTGAGAGTGCCCATAATGTGCACACAACCATCCGTAGCACAAAACCAGCCGCTATCTTCCCTCCCACTAGATGCTCCCAACTGCACTGTGACCTGTGGTCATCCAGGTGGTGGTATAGCAGCAGAACCAGTTGTCATCCCTCCTCAGAGGACAGCACCTTCTGGGACACTCCACCCTCTTACCCCTAGTTAGCACCAGACAACCACGGCTTGTTCCTGAAACCATCGTCATCGGTCACAGCCTTACTACTACACTAAAGGGCCTGCTTTTATCCATGGGGTCATAGTTTGTACCCAGTTTTACAGCTGGGAGATTGATGCACAGGGAGGTCAAGGAAATTGCTCAAGGTTGCACAGTGAGTCAATGACTCCCAGTGGCATCAGAACCTGGGATTTCCTAGTTCACAGTAAGATACGCAGACCACATGACCAAACTGCCTCCCTCACAACAGACCCTGAAAATACAGGTTACTCACCTGTAACAGGAGTTCTAGGAACGGTATATGTTGTTCATCCACACTGTCTGGCAGGTATCCTTGCCGCTTTAAATCTTGCCGGAAGGTCTGCAAGCTGGTTCCTCCCACCCACCCGGATGGTAAAACTCTCGGCTCTGCCCCATGACGCCAGATCTGGCCCGCTGGAAGCTCAGGTTGTGCATCAAAGCCAGGGAGGTCGGGTGGGTCGTGTGGATGAACAACATATACCATTCCTAGAACTCCTGTGACAGGTGAGTAACCTGTATTTCTAGGGACATGGATATGTTGTTCATCCACACTGTCTGGCAGACTCCTAGCAGTTCTCCGGGAGGAGGGAGGCAAGGCGCACACCCCCGATACTTACTTGGGAAAGAGAGACTGGAGAACCGAGGCCCCAAAACCAGCATCCCGGCGTGACTCAAGGTCGATGTGGTAATGGGTGATGAAGGTGTGTGCTGACTTCCAGGTAGCAGCCCTGCAGATTTCCTGGATAGGGGCGTCCCTGGAAGCAGCCACCGATGCAGCAGTATGGCGGGTAGAATGAGCTCTTATCCCTCTGGGAGGCTCCATGCCCGCCAACTTATAGCAGAGATCTATGCAGGAGGTGGCCCACCTGCCTATTGTCCGCTTGGCTGCAGGTCTGCCAGGTGCGGCTTCAGCGTAGGTGACAAACAGCTGGCGAACCTCTCCCCGAATTTCAGCCATGCGCTCCTTATAATAAGCGAGTGCCCTTCTAGGGTCCAGAGTATGGAGCCTATATTCGGCCTCCGAGGTGTGATTGGGGTAGAACTCCGGCAGAGTCAACACCTGGTTAAGGTGAAACTTCGACACCACCTTCAGAAGGAATTTCGGGTGGGGGCGCAGGACAACCTTGTCCCTGTGGAAGACCAGGTAAGAGACTCGATGCAGAGCGCCTGGAGCTCTCCCATCCTTCTGGCTGACGTGATAGCCACCAAGAAGGCGGTCTTCCACGACAGGTGAGAGAGTTCACACCTGTGCACTGGTTCGAATGGCTTGCCCATGAGCTTTGCCAGTACCAGCAGTAGATCCCACGGAGGTGGAGGTTCTCGCACCGGAGGGGAAATGTGATCAAGGCCTTTGAAAAAGCGCCAGACCACCTTCTTCTGTGCCACCGACTGCTTCCCGGCCCACGCCCGGTAAGCAGAGATGGCTGCCAGGTGCACCTTAAGGGTCGTCGACCTAAGCCCTTGCTGGGAAAGGGACCACAGGTAGTCCAATATGCTCGCCAAGGAACAGGAGGAAGGGTCCAGGCCCTTGCCCTGACACCAAATGGAAAATCTTTTCCATTTGAAGGCGTAGCATTTTCTGGTTGACTCCTTACGGGATGCCTCAACTACGTTGAGGACCTCGTCGGAAAGACCCAAGGCCTGGAACTCTAGCCGCTCAGGAACCAGGCCGTCAGGTGCAGGGATTGAAGGTCCGGATGGAATACCTTCCCCTGATTGACTGAGAGCAGGTCCGGGCGAGCTGGAAGCTGCCTCGGAAGCCTGGAGCTGAGGCTGAGGAGATCTGGGTACCAGTACTGGTGGGGCCAGTCTGGGGCTATCAGAATCACCTGTGCCTTGTCCCTCCTTGCTTTGAGCAGCACCTTGTGCATCAAGGGAAACGCGGGAAAGGCGTAGAAGAGGCCCGGGGTCCACGGCCTCGAGAAGGCATCCCCCTGCAGACAGCCCTGCTGAGGGGGTCGGGCATGGAACAGCCTCAGCTTCGCATTCTCCCTGGAGGCAAACAGGTCCACCTGAGGTGTGCCCCAATGGGAGAATAGATCTTGTACTACCTCCGGCAGGAGAGACCACTCGTGGGACGCAGCCCCTATCCGGCTTAGGGCATCGGCCAGGGTGTTGGAGGCTCCTGCCACATGAATGGCTAGGAGATCCGCCTCCAGGCTGCGCACGAGTGACCAGATGCGGAGAGCTTCCTTGCATAGAAGCATGCAGCGCGTCCCGCCCTGGCGGTTTAGATAGTACATGGTCGTGGTACTGTCCGTCTGGGCCCGGACCACTTGACCCCGAAGAAACGGAGCAAAGGCGGTGAGAGCTAGGCGGACCACTCGGAGCTCCAGCAGGTTGATGTGGCATCGGGACTCCCGCGGGGACCAGAGGCCGTGCGCTCAGTGTTCCCCCAGATGGGCACCCCAACCCATCAGAGAGGCATCGGTCGATAGAGAGACTGTCGGATTGGGGCAGACAAAAGGGATGCCCTCCTGCAGATGAACTGGAACGGTCCACCACTGGACAGTGTTCCACATCCCCTGGGTCACCGTCACTGGCTGGTCCAATGGATCGCAGCGTTGGGACCACTGGCTGGCCAGCCCCCACTGAAGAGGGCGCATGTTCCAGCGGGCCCAACGGACCATGCTGGTACAGGCCGCCATGAGACCCAGGAGGCGCAGGAAGTCCCAGGCAGGGCGCAATTGCCCAACCAGAAATGATTGGGCAAAGGAAGAAAGAACCTCGGCCCTGTCCACCGGGAGCCGTGCTCTGGCTCGAAGAGAGTCGAGCTCTGCCCGATGAAAAGAATCCTGCTTGGCTCGAGTTCCGACTTGGCCTCGTTGATGAGAAGGCCGACTTGAGAGCAAACCTGGAGGGCCAGATCTCTGGACCGCTCCACCTCCTGTCTGGAGGGGGCTGCTATCATCCAATCGTCCAGGTAAGGGTACACCCGGACCCCTCGGCGCCGCAGAATGCTGTCACCACTGCCATGCATTTGGTGAAGATCCTGGGAGCTGGAGATAGCGAAGGGCATGGCTTGGAACTCGAAGGGATCCTCCGCCGGCGAAGGAACCTTTGATGGGACGGACGGATAGGGACGTGAAAGAACGCGTCCTGTAGGTCCAGAGAGCAGAACCACACGCCGTGTTCCAAGGATGGTATTATCTGAGCCAGAGTGACCATCCTGAAGGTTCGAGACCTTAGGAACTTGTTCAGGTTGTGTAGGTCGAGAATGGGGCGCCAGCCCCCCGTCTGTTTCGGAACCAGGAATTACCTGGACACGAACCCCGGGTTTGAGGGAGGGTCAGCCACCTCTCTTATCACCTCCTTCTCGAGGAGGAGAGCGATGTTGGCTCGGCAAGCTGACAGCAAGGCTTCGGACCCCGAGGCCCCCCCAGGTGCGACGGCTCTGAAGGGTGGGGCCTGCTCGAACTCCAGAGGCAGGCCCTTTCCTACCACCTCCAACACCCACCTGTCTGTGGTAATAGCAGACCAGGCGGAAAGGAAGTACCGGAGCCGTCCCCCCACAGGGGGAACCTGGGGTGAGGTGACGAGGTTGGGGGCGACACCCCTCAACCCGTCACTGTGCAGGCTTGGAGGAGGGACCGGCCGAGGGACCACCTGGGCCTTTACCTCCCTGCTTCCTGGAGGAGGAAGCGCGAGGCTTGGGTTTGGGACGCTGCGAGCCTGCTGGCCCTGGTGTTGCTGAGCCGGATGTGCCGGGGGCGCAGACGGACGAAAGGGCTTGGGTTGCGGTCTGTGGCCCTTGTTCCTCTGAGCGGATGAAACTGAGTCCAAGGTGGCATTGGACTTTTCGATCCTCTGGAGGTGGCCTTCCACTCCAGGGCCGAAGAGGTCGGTCCCCAGGAAGGGGACATCCGCCAATTTGTGCTGGGTATCCGCTGTGAAGGTGGATATTCTCAGCCATGCCCGACGGCGCATAGCCACTGCGGCCGCTACTGACCTGGCGCATGAATCACCGATGTCCAAAGCAGTCTGAAGTTGCTGCTTGGCCACTGCCCTGCCCTGGTCCCGCACCTGCTTAACCGTGGTCTGCAGGTCAGCCGGGAGATGAGGGACCACCTCGTCCAGGGAACCCAACAGGGCGTGAGAAAAATGTGCCATCAGTATGGCCGAGCTGGCCTGACGAAGGCCAAGGGAGGATGCAGCGTAGACTTTTCGCCCGGCATAGTCCAATTTCTTGGACTCCTTGTCGGGAGGTTTGTCCATGTCCCTAGCGTTTCTGGCACGCCGGAAAACGCTGTCGGTAACTAACCCCTCGGCCGAGGGATGTTCCGAGAAACCGGACAGGGAACCGGTAGGGACCGCATACTTCCTGGCCATCCTGGCCGAAGGCGCAGGGCAGGAAGCAGGACGCTGCCAGAGCTCCAGGTCGACCCATATCGGCCTCAGCCACAGGGAAGGGCTCTCCGGGTATGGAATCCCCTCGTCCAATATCTCCGAGGGGATACTTGGCCCGCTTGGATACGGGCTCGAGCTGCATCCTGGTGGATTCCAGATGAGCCTGAGCAAACCCAGGAAGGACGAAGGGCTGTCGCCCAGCGACTGACCTCCAGAGGACTCCAAGTCCACTCGCTTGGAGAAAAAGGAGGAATCGCCGTCGGACTCAGAAGAGTCCGCAAAGAGCTGCCTCGGGCCTGAGCCACCCTCTACCTGCCGAGGGCGATCGGGAGTGAGGGTGACCGACAGCCTATGGGGCAGACCCTGAGCCGACTGAGAGTTCTTGGTCGGAGCCCCAAACCGCGGCTGTGGAGGCGGAGGTTCCACCGGAATCGGTGGGGCAGCTGGTTTTGGCCGAACAACCGGCCTGATAACAGGCCCCTCGGGTAAAACAGGGGGTTGTTTCGGCCGCTCCGGTGACAGCCACTTAATGGCGGGGGAAGGCGTCGGCGTCGGCTTGTTCCCGGTCAGAAGGAGCTGTTGCCACATGAGGTCCTCATATCGTCGACATAACTTGCGTCGAAGCCTCCCCTCATCCGAGGAGGAGGACGAGGACGAGCGGCGGCGCTGTTTACCGCAGTGCCGAGACCAAGACCGCCTATGACGGTGGGATCGGCTGGACCGCGAAGAAGTCCGACCGAGACCGAGAACCTCAGCTTTTCGAGGGGCCAGTGCGGGGAGGGGCGGGTGGAACCGGCTCCTCCCTCGGCTCGAGAGAACACCCAAGAGCTCCGGAACCGGAGGCACTGGCAGCCCGCGGATCTCAACTCCCACCGGGAACTAGGAGAGATTTCGTCACCGTTGACAACCCGTTCAACGGGTCGAGAAAGATCTCGACTGCCTGACGGGAGTCTCGGTCAACTGACCTGACAGGGACACCGTGAGACCAGTGGTTTAACGATCGACTGAAGTCAGGGACCGACAACCGGGAGAAGGACCTTCCCGCCCCAAGAGCGTTTTAAGAGATTCTACCCTTGTTTAAATGCGGAAACCAAGAATTAGGAACCAGTTTTATACGCAGAGCGTTAAGGAGGGAACCTGAGCTTCCAAGCGGTAAGGAAGATCTGGCGTCATGGGGCGGAGCCGAGAGTTTTACCACCCGGGTGGGTGAGAGGAGCCAGCTTGAAGACCTTCCGGCAAGATTTAAAGCGGCAAGGATACCTGCCAGACAGTGTGGATGAACAACATATCCATGTCCCTAGAATATAAGTTTCTCAGCTGCCCGTGGAAGAAACACAGCCAATTAGTAGGAGCTGCTAGAGCAGCACAGAGACGTACCCTGACAGTTTATGAGTGGTAGCCTGAACAAAAGGAATCCAGGATTCAGTGAGCTTGGGCCGCCCTGCTGGTCCAGTGGCAGTGTACTGCACTGCCGAGCAAGCGATCCGGGTTCAGAAGCGAACTGGGATTGCCACACTTGGGGACAGGCTCAGCTGAGGTTGCTGCCATCCAGCAGTGTGCCTCAGCTGGGGAGGGTTGGCAGCAAGTCCAGCACCATAGTGACCCCCTGCTGCTGGGCCTGGGAGCTTGGCTCTTGCCGCCGGGATGCTGAGATGTCTAAGGCCAACACAGACACTGCTCAAGGCAGGGGAGTGGAGGGAGGTACTTCAAAGAGAGAAAAACAGGGACAAAAACCAAGTGCACAGTGTCGTCTATATGACGGCTGTTGTTACGCCTGAGCTCTGCTCCATGCAGCTCCCTACCAGTTGGGACAGTGGGGAGAGCAACTGACAGAGCTGAAGAGTCATTAGCAGCACACAGCAAGAAATGATGAGGAGGTGATAGCTCAGGGTGCCAAAAAGCAAGACTGACAAAAAAAAAAAAATCAAACTTATTTGATTTGTCTTTTGAAACCTAACACCTCTTTCCTCCCATTTTTACCATCTGGTCTGGCTGTAAGGGTGGTTAAATGGCTCTCGTGGCAGCTGATACGAATCCCACTCCTTGGTCAGATGGGGTGGGGGTGGGGTGGCCTGCATGCACCTTCCCTTCCTTCCTCTGCTCCCTCCCACTCCCTCTCTCCCCTCCCTCCCTGCCTCTTTCCCTTCCCTCCCAGCCTCCCTAATGGTTGAGTGTCTCTCCTAATGTGACCCACCCAGTCCCTACTAGTCCTAGGTTCAGGCACTAGATACTGCACAAGAACCATGACATCACAGGTGGTAGCACAGAGAGCCACCATTAGACAAGTCTTGTCAAAGTTCCCTGACTTGTTTCTGACAGCCTATCTATTCCCAGACCGAGTCTGATTTTCAGGGGAGTAATAATTACTTGCGCAGCCAGTGGTCTTCGGGAGCAAAGCGTCGCCGACAGTCTCGTTCATATAGCACCATCAGCCACCCATGAACTGAATGGAATAGTTCGAGTTTCTCTTCATTCGCATTTTCTGTCGAAGATAAACAAACAATTATATTGGCTATCTCAGACACCACAAAAATACTGCAAGAAACAAATGAAACCCAACACAACCACCACATTACAGTTTTCATGATAAACAGCAGAAACAGGATGGCTACAGTGCCTGGAAATATCTGCCATGTCTGCTTCACAGTTTGTCTAGGCGGAAGGGTTAAACATGTTTGTCATTCTGGGTATGTATACGCAAATGTGTCACATGAAATGACTTCTAACAGCCAGCCCGGTGGTGTCCAGCCTTACCTCGCCCCATGCTGGCAACCTGGGTTTGGGAGCCAGCATGGGTCATTGGGGGTTGGCTAGGGAGGAGAAGATCGAGTGTCTGGAAGACTGCTCTCCTCTCCTGGGGAGGGGTGAGCTGTGGAACCCTGGCAACATGCGACTCCCAGTGGAGACCGGGGGTACTGCAGCTGGGGACACCATGGAATGGGTGGAGGTGTCAGCGGATGTCCTGTGGGCGGGTGCAGGAGCGTGCCCGTCATGCGCTAGATGTTACTGTACATCAGCACTTCTGGGGGTTTCAAGATGGAAAACCCCCTCCGTGCGTGCAGTAATGATGCCCCGATGGACTCCCACTCTATCTGGCCCGAACAAAGCCCGGCCTAAGCCGGGCCGGGGGCTCACAGGTGATTCGGTCTCCCCCACCTCGCTCCCTCTGGGGCCTCCATGGGGTAGTCACGGTCCTCCCCTGCCTCGCAGTCGAGGCAGAGGTCGGGTTGGGTCGGGGGAGTGTTAAGGGTCCACGTACAGGGCCACTAGGAGGCACGGTGCCATCCCCGCAGCACGGAAGTGAAATAAATAGAATTGAAAAAAAATTAGCTCTAACTGCTGTAGCCAAGGGAAGGACACTGTCAACCTCTTAGGTCTCAAATTGTCCCTAGGTTAAAAAACACATTTTATGGTTGCTTGCATTCTACAGAGATTGTCGAAATAGCCAGTAAATTGATTCAGATTCATTTTTTCTTTTTTAAAAGTAAAAACAGACTACCCACCATACTAGTGTTACCACACAGAAAAATTTTTACATTCTTTGTTCAACTTCCACTGCATCTTTCCTAGTGTTGGGAATGCCCCTAACATAATCTTGCCACTCGTGATGCTGTGGGAGAAGAGGAGGCTATTGCATCATAAGTGGCTGCACTGTTTGGAGGCATTTCTTATGTTCAGGATGTAAGCAATAAGAGGAGATCAATGATTTGAAGCAAGCAAAACAAGGTTGGGTGTAACTGCATTTAAGTCACAGGCTGGTTCACTAAGTATCTAACTGGCCGCTCGCAATTCATGTGCATTGGCCAAACTTGCTCCCCCACACTGTCTGTCTCTGTAGGGGTCCCTCAAGGCTCAATCCTGGGTCAGCTCCTTTTCTCCTTATTCATCAACTCGTTCTTCTCTAACTGCCTCAACTGTCACTCTCTCCTGTATGCAGGTGACCTTGTCCTCTTCCACAGTGACAAATCCATGGCTGCAATCTCCTCTGTTCTCTCACACAACTATGCTGCGGCCTACAGCTGGTTCTCAAAAAACCTCCTCCTAGTAAATGCTAAAAAAACTAAATCCATGCTGTTTGGATTAAAGCCCTTCCTTGCCAAAACTAAAAACCATGCCCCCTTATGCATTCTCACCCCCAGACGGCCCAGCCCTAGAGGATGTCGACACCTACAAATACCTAGGCGTACTGCGAGACCCCTCCCTCACCTTTGCTGACCATGCAAATTCCCTTGTCAGAAGGTTCCATCAGAAGTTAGGTGCTGCCTATAGATTCGGGCAATACCTCACCCCTAAAGCCAGATTAGCCATTGTCCAGGGTAATCTTCTCCCTATTCTTAACTACTGTTCTCCTATTTATGCCAGGAGCTCTGCTACTGCCATGGCCAAACTCTCTGCTGCTTACAACAGTGCCTGTCGCTTTGCTTTATTGGCCCCGTTCTCCACCCACCACTGCACCCTCTATAATACCCTTGGATGGCTACTGCTGCAAGGTCGCTTCGACCTAGCCCTCTGCTGCATGGTGGATAACGTTATCCGCACGGTTCAAGAATCCCCCCATAACTGCCCTCCTGACAACCCGAACTCTACACCGCAACCTCCGCTCTAATGGTACTCCTTCTCTAGTTGTTCATAGGGTATCCGCCAACATGGGTAGCAGAGCTTGGTCTGCAGCTTCCCCCTTGCAGTGGAACAAACTGCCAGCTGAACTCCGTTCCATCGACACTCACTCCAGCTTCAAGTCCCGCCTCAAAATCTGGTTCCTGGCAAATTTTTCCTGCCGCTGCTCCCAGGGGTTACCCACCTACCCACGCTAGACTACTCCTCAGCCTACAACTGTACCTCCTTGCCTTGTTAATTGTATCTTCACAGTATACGTGACTTCCTTGCCTGTACATATTGTATATATATTTTTTACTGTATTTTCTGTGTATTACACTGTATTGTGGGTACATATTGTATATATATATTTTTTTTACTGTATATTCGGTATATTACATGTCCACTGCTCTATGTATCATACCTTGTACACTGTGCTTATGATTGCTGTTTTCTATCAAATCTCTTCATGTCCCATATTGGAACCTTGTACTCGCTGTTTTCATTGGCTTTATACAGCATGCTTGTACACTGTGCTTAATATTGTTGCTTGTATCTATTCTGCTTCATGTGCACTACAGTCACCTTGTATTCACTGTCACCCTGTGCCATGTGCTATGGCCCGGGTCGTGCCTGAAAACGGTCCCTGGGAACAGTGCACTTACCCAGTTATCAAAGTCATAAATAAATTTCCATGCATTTTAGTTCTACTAAGAAAGGAAGCAGATCAAACAAACAACAACTTCAATGAGTTTTAGAGAATGTAAGCAATCATAAAATGTGGGTTTTCAATCAGAAATAATGTGATGCGAAAAAGGTTAACAGTGTCCCTTTAAAGCTACAGGCAACAGAATTCACTCAACCACCACTATTTACGGAGGCCAAGCCAGCGGTTACTGAGAGAGGAACCATCTTCCTAAACATTTTGTGAGATCCCTAAACAAAAGCCTTAAAATATATTTTTTTGTTATTTTTACAATGAACCAAACATAGAATTTGACTTTGTTTACCTTGGTGCTTCAGACTGTGTCTTTTGGTAAAGACTGCAGATAGGGAACCCCAGATGGTGACGAGGGAAAAGAAGGGGCAGTTACCAGCATGGCTGGGTGCTGCAGGCTGGCAGGTGGGAGCAGCCAACAGAGGGGAGTAGGTGCTCACCCTCCAGGACATTTGCAGCCTTAGACTTGAAAGCGGCCAACCTCAATTTCAGACTACTTTCCTGTGAAATGACATTCCAAATGATGGTGTCAGAAGCCAATGAAGCTGCCAGTTCAGCTCTTCCAGCAGCAAATGTAAGCGTGAGGCTTGTAAAAGAAAACAAGGCCCTGCATTACTGCTTGGAGCCCCTAGAAAATGTTACCAGATCAGCCGATTTACCAAGCCTGGGCCTTCCAGAAAGAAATCTTTCGCAGGTCCTTGGTAGAAAGTCATTTTAACTTGGGACAGTGACATTACTGTAACAAAAGCATATAGAATCATACCAAGGAGCAGAAGAGAGGATACATCGACTCGAAGGACTTTCAGTGATAATGGCTTCTGGCAGCCACAAGAACAGATTACTCACCTGTAACTGTAGTTCTAGGAGTGGTATATGTTGTTCATCCACACCTATTGGCATGTCCCTTTCCCCTTTAAGGATCACCAGAAGTCTTCAAGCTGGCTCCTCCCACCCACCCAGGTGGTATATACTTCAGCTCCACCCCATGAGGCCGGATCTTAGCCCGCTGGAAGCCAGGTGCTGCGTGTCTGCAGCTGGGGAGGTCGGGTGGGTCCGTGTGGATGAACAACATATACCACTCCTAGAACTACTGTTACAGGTGAGTAACCTGTTCTTCTAGGATCGTGGATATGTTGTTCATCCACACTTATTGGCAGACTCCTAGCAGTTCTCCGGGAGGAGGAAGACAAGGCGCACATCCCCTACTTAGGGAACAGAGATTGGAGAACTGAAGCCCCAAAACCAGCATCCCGGCGTGACTCAAGGTCGATATGGTAGTGGGTGATGAAGGTGTTTGCTGACTTCCAGGTAGCAGCCGGCAGATTTCCTGGATAGGGATGTCCCTGGAAGCAGCCACCGATGCAGCAGTATGGCAGGCAGAATGAGCTCTAATCCCTCTGGGAGGCTCTTTGCCCACCAACTCATAGCACAGACCTATGCATGATGTAATCCATCTTGCAATAGTCCACTTTGCTGCAGGTCTGCCAGAAGCAGCTTCAGCGTAGGTGACAAACTGCTGGCGAACCTCTCCCGGAATTTCCGCCATCCTCGCCTTGTAATACGAGAGCGCATGTCTCAGGTCCAAGGTATGGAGCCTGTACTCGGCCTCCGAGGTATAATTAGGGTAGTATACCGGCAGAGTCAACACCTGGTTAAGGTGAAACTCTGACACCACCTTCGGAAGCAATTTCGGGTGGAGGCACAGGACAACTTTGTCCCTGTGGAAGACCGAATAAGGGGAGTCCACCGAAAGTGCCTGGAGCTCCCCTGTCCTTCTGACTGACGTGATAGCCACCAGGAAGACCATCTTCCACGACAAATGTGACAACTCACACTTGTGCATGGGTTCGAATGGCTTGCCCATGAGCTTTGCCAGTACCAGGAGTAAATCCCATGGAGGTGGAGGTCCATGCACCGGAGGGGATATGTGACCCAGGCCTTTGAAAAAGCACCCGACCACTGTCTCCTGCGCCGTCAGCTGACCGACCCATGCCCAGTAAGCAGAGATGGCTGCCAGGTGCACCCTAAGGGTCAATAACCGTAGACCCCCTTTGGAGAGAGAGAGAGAACAAAGGTAGTAGAGAATGTTAGCCACGGGGCAGGACAGAGGGTCCAGGCCCTTGTCCTGACACCAAATGGAAAACCGCTTCCATTTGAAGGCATAATATTTCCTGGTCAATTCCTTTCTAGATGCCTCCACCACAGTGTAGACATCTTCGGAAAGAACCACAGCCTGGAACTCTAGCTGCTCAGGTACCATGCTATGAGGTGCAGGGATTGAAGGTCTGGATGGAATACCTTCCCCTGATTGAGTGACATCAGGTCCGGGTGTGTACAAAGCTGCTCCGGAGGCCTGCAGCTGAGGCTGAGGAGATCTGGATACCAGAACTGGTGTGGTGAGTCTGGCGCTACCAGAATCACCTTCGCCTTGTTCCTCCTCACCTCCTCACCTTGACTAACACCTTGTGGATCAAGGGAAATGGAGGGAAGGCGTAGAGAAGGCCTGGGGTCCACGGCCTCGAGAAGGCATCCCCCTGCAGAAAGCCCTGCTGAGGGGGGCGGGCACGAAACAGCCTCAGCTTGGCGTTTTCCCTGGAGGCAAACAGGTCCACCATCAGTTTGCCCCAATGGGAGAACAGACTGTAAGCTACCTCTGGATGAAGAGACTACTTGTGGGATGTCTGGCCTAAACGGCTGAGAGCAACCGCCAGCTGGTTTGAGACTCCTGCCATGTGGATGGCTAGCAGATCTTCCTCCAAACGGCTGATGAGGATCCAGATGTGGAGCACCTCTCTGCAAAGCAGATGGGAGTGCATGCTGCACTGTTTGTTGAGGTAGTACATGGTTGTGGTATTGTCCGTCTGGACTTGAGACACTTGACCCCGGAGCTGAGGAGCGAAAGCTGACAGTGCCAGTCTGACTGCTCTGAGCTCCAACAGGTTGATGTGGCATCGGGGCTCCTCGGAGGTCCAGAACCCATGGACCCTTTTGACCCCCATGTGGGCTCCCCAGCCCATGAGAGAGGCATCGGTCATGAGACAACCGTCGACTCGGGGCGGACAAATGGGATCCCTTCCTGCAACCGGTCTGGGGCGGTCCACCATTGGAGAGCATCCCACATCTTCTGGGTTACAGTGATCAGCTGGTCGAATTGACCATGGCGCTGAGTCCACTGGGCGGCCAGCTCCCACTGGAGGGGGCGCATGTGCCACTGGGCCCAATGGACCACCGAGGTGCATGCTGCCATGTAACTCAGAAGGTGCAGAAAGTCCCGGGCAGGGCGCAACTGCCCAACCAGAAATTATTGGGCAAAGGAGGAAAGAACCTCTGCCCTGTCTGCTGGGAGCCGAGCTATGGCTTGACAAGAGTCGAGCTCTGCCCCGATGAAGCCCATCACCTGAGAAGGCACGAGCTCCGACTTGGCCTCGTTGATTAGGAGGCCGAGTTGGGAGCAGGTCTGGAGTGCCAGATCCCTGGATCTCTCCACCTCCTGTAGGAGGTGACCTGCCAGAAGCCAGTCATCGAGGTAGGGGTAAATTCTGATCCCCCGATGCCGTAGATGGGTCACCACAACTGCAATGCATTTGGTGAAGACCCATGGGGCCGATGACAGGCCAAATGGCATGGCTTGGAACTCATATAAGGTCCCCTCAACCCTGAAGTGGAGGAACCGCTGATGGGACGGACGGATTGGGATGTTAAAGAATGCATCGTGCAGATTCAGTGAACAAAACCACATGTTTTGCTCCAAGAATAGAATGATCTGGGACAGAGTGACCATCCGAAAGGTGTGAGACCTGAGATATTGATTCAGGTAATGGAGATTTAGAATGGGGTGCCAGCCCCCCATCCGCTGGGGCACCAGAAAGTACCTGGAGACAAAGCCTGGGTCTGCTGGAGGATCCGCCACAGGAACTATTGCCTCCTTGAGGAGGAGCTGACCAACGTCATCTCGAAAAGCCGACTGGGTGTGAGCGGATATCCGTTCCTCCCAAGGGGCATGGGCTCAGCTGGGAGGGTACTGCTCGAACTCTAGAGGCAGTCCCTGACTGACCACTTCAAGAACCTACCTGTCCGAATTGACAGCGGACCAGGCGGAAAGGAAGTGGTGGAGCCGGCCCCACACAGGAGGATCCAGAGCTGGAGTGACAGGAGTAGGAGTGGCAGCCCCCACCTCGTCACTGAGCAGGCTTGGAGGAGGAGGAGGCTCCAGGACCTAAGCCACAGCCTCCTTTATGGGCCTGCTGGGGTCCAGGCTTGGGCAAGCCTGAGCCTGTGTGGATGAACAACATATCCACGATCCTAGAAGAGGAATTACATGTTGGAGGCAGCAAGGAAAATGGGCTTGATAACTATAGAGCACAATGTGAAAATATCTGTATACCTGGACCTTAGTTTTAATTCGACACCGATGCAAAGGTTTCTGCACTCTGAGGGCAACACTAGGGCTGCTTGGGGTTTCACATTCCCTGCAGTATCCTGTCACTTGAGGATCATATATTCTGAGAAGCGATACTTATTCGCCCAACCACGAGAAGTAGGGACGCTAAAATAAAATCAAGCTGAACTCCAGAGACACAAATGTGCAACCTGATGACCAGAACTCCACTTAAGTAGACTTTTTTGTCTATTTTATTTTCTTAAATATGCTAAAGGGAGTGGGGGGAGGGGGTAAATTGGGGATAACAGGGACACCTAAACTGGGTGCTATTGCACTACAGAGTAAATTCCCTATTTGGCTTCATAGCCTTGTGTGTGAGACTGCTCTCGCAAAATGACATGAGCCACGAGGCATTACTGATACAGTTTTATCTCTAGAAGATGAAACAACATTTCTAAGGTACCTCTGGTTTATTTTACTATTTTTCTAGCACAATTACTTGCTGTTTATTTATTTATTTGCTTTTGTTAACCAGGTTAGCACACTAGACAGCATATGCCTATTTTCAGGTGCGACCCGGGAGGATTACAGAGTACATAGAAGACACAATACAGGGGTTGTCCTATAACACTATTTGTGAGAGTGCGGGGATGATGAAGTGGAGGAGTTTTTAATAGGTGTACATTTTCTAACAGGATACAGCTCCAAAATGTTGAGACTGGCACCTAGTTTTAAGTAATTACCAAGAAAGCTTCCTGGGTGATCGCTGATGTCCACTCTGTTTATGTCTGTGCCCCCAATCCACACCATTTAATTCTACATCACATATACCAAAGTTAAGCGTTTATATGGTATGACAATCTGGAAGTTACCCTCGATGTGTTATGGGGTTGTGTATGTGTATATAAATCATCTATTCATTTATTCACTTGTTGAATATGAAGCTTCCCAATGTTGCAATTCATTTATTAGCACTGCATCCAACTTTCCTTTGCATACCAGTTCTGTAGCTATTAACTGGATTAGATGCATTTAGATGGTGGATGGGGGGTCTTGAATGAAGGCCAAGGGGAATGCAAAGAGGTATGTTGTTTCTTGAACTTGAAACTGCCTGACCTAGTAAAGCTGCTTTAGGCGACTGATATACTGGGGGATTTAAAACCATCTTGAATCAGTCTGCTCATGCTGTGACCTTGGAGGCTGATTTCTTCAAGTTATTTCACATAATATTAAATATGCATTTTACCACCCCTCATGAAGTACAACCCTAGGTAATATTGAGCTGTATCCTTTGATAAGTATGATTTTTTTTATCAAGCCATCACCTTCACCTATTTAGTGTGATATGTTTTAAAAACTGTAATGTCATTCAAAATTAAGAAAAAAGAATTTACACACAAAAAAATCCTCCCTATGAAGAAAGAAGCAATGGATGAAAAACGAACAACAAATAAAACCAACAACGTTCTTTTTACTGCTTGCTTGATTGCTTGAATACCATACATCAACAGATGTATGTTTGTTTTTTTAATCTGTTTTTGGCCCCCCAGGTGGGCCTACCTCAGGTTCATTCCTCAGCCAAGCTTTCTGTTATGGGATTCATCCTAGTAGTAGGTCTGAGAAGCCCTCCATTATCCATAACTGACTGTGTCCAAAATACCCTAGCTCACCTTCTGTAGTGGGGTTCTACCTCCTGATGGCTAGGCTGCATCCTTGCCAAAGGGGGAAGAGGACAGTCACACTGCAGCAGCCATCATCGGGGAAGGGGACCTTTCAGAGCACCATCAGGCGTGGACAGCAGTTAGTTGGGCCATCATGTTGTGGGTATGGACAGCAACTGGTTAGGCCATCTTGCTGCAGTCAATGAGGGAATTTTTCTCCTGTAAGTACCTCCCACTACACTAGCATCTGTAGCTCATGCTCCTAAAATTCAGGAGTGGAAAGGCATCTCATGGTTACCTCCACTGCCATCCACACCTACACAAGGCCACCCCTAGGTGTCACTCTAGGAGCGACACTCCTAGTCCACTCTCCCCTGGGGAGGATCTTTTCCTCCAATCTCACAGCCCTGCCTGCCAGCTTCAACTCCTGCCATTCAGAGTCTGGGGCATGAACCTTGGTCACCTTCACGCCAGGCATCCACTTACTGCTTGGCACAACAGAACCAGACTTTCCAACCTCATCGGCAGCAGGGCACATCCTCCTTCCTCCACATATATCTTCCTACCCGTTCTGGAAACTACTGCCCATCAGCTTCTCCTTGGCGTGGGTCTGATCGGCATCCCCTAGCACTGGAGAAAGGGACCAAGTCATTAGTGGATAGGGAGGCCGGCCAAAGAGACAGATGAGCTGATGAGTATCCCACTGTGCTGTGTGAACTTCATTTACTGCCCAGAGTCCCACCAGGTTTTCCTCCCTATATTCTCCTCTCCCACAGTGCTGCCAGGAAGAAGTATCTGCATGTCACTCCAAATGTGAAAGTGTCCTGGCAGCATCCCTCCACTACAAATTCATTCTCATGCCAAAAATTCCAACCTCCTAGACCATCGGGGTAAGCTGAGTGGTTTGACCTGTGATGAGCATCCATGCTAATGGTTAGCAGTCCTCTGGCAGCCTGATCCCAGATCTGTTTTTTTTTTTTTTTTTTGTTTTTTTTTAACTTTCTTATTACCTAATTCCCCACCAGTTGGGACTTCCTTCTGCTCTACCCAGTGCCACTTCCACACTATGGAGTCATACAACGATCATTATCTGGCAATCTCTCTGCTCCCAAAACCCACTGAAGCCTCCTTGGCTTGCCCCTGCCTAACTTGTTGACCAGTGGCACCACGTATCCGGTGTCTGGGAGAAAGGAAACTTGGTTCTCATGGACAAAACCCTGATGTGGCCCTTGTGGCGAGCTAGGCAACTGCCAGTCATTATTTGCAGATATAATTCTGTTCCCTTTTTTCCCAGGGTCGTGAGGGCTAAGTGTCTGTGAAGCCCTCCCCGGTTCCCCTTGCTGCTCACCCGACCGAAGCCCCAGCTGGCAAAAGGAAGGTATGAAAGGGACAAGCCCCGATTCAAATCTTAGCGCCTTTTTCCTCGGGTGCAGAACTTGGACTTTAAGTTTTATTTCCCTAATTTTGTGTGCCTGCCAGCTATCTTTGCAGCTCTGCACGGACCTGCTGTTTGCTGGCTAGTTTTTCGGTCTGCTCGCACACCCCAACCCCCTCTCTCTATTTAATGCAGTTCCTGCTCCGCCCCTTCTCCTGGTAGTCTGAATATTAATGTAAAAGGGGGTCCTTCTACTCCACCCCTCGCTAGCCAGTGCTCCTCTGATTCCACGCCTTTCCTCTTTAAGTGTTGAGCACTAACTTTCTGGGCGTCTTTTCCCCTTCAATCTCCTGTGCCTCTCAGGAACAGGTTTCTGTTTTCTCTGTGTAACTACCTGACTATCTAAGTTATACTTTTACCAACGTTCCAGTTTTAATATAGTCCCTGGATACTCTCTGATAACGTCAGCAGCTCCTACACCTCTAAATGCTCTGACATACC
This sequence comes from Neoceratodus forsteri, assembly GCA_016271365.2. Taxonomy (NCBI): domain Eukaryota; kingdom Metazoa; phylum Chordata; order Ceratodontiformes; family Ceratodontidae; genus Neoceratodus; species Neoceratodus forsteri. The sequence goes on from JADMNL010000027.1 coordinate 183,961,044, forward strand.
TCTGGATTTTACTCACAATATCCAGGAGGCTGACCTTCCTTTTTCTTTCTCTTTATGATTCAGGTTGTCAACAGCTAGCACACACATGTACATCTGCCTGAATGATAGATTATAGCCAGGTAGTGATCCTGCCATTAAACTAAAGAAGAAAATAAATAAATATTAAACACGTAAATAATATATATATGAATCCCCTCGATTTTTCATCTGCTTAGTCTCCTTGCTGCAGTTTTCTCTCCTACTAAGATGCTTTCTGGCACTCGGCCAGGGATATTTCTGGTCGCTGCTGGACTGCTACCATCCCTCATTACCCTCTCCTACCTCTTGTTTAATATAATAGCCTGTGACAATGTGTATCATGCAGAAGATTAATCATCTTTTGTCTACTCTAATCTCCTGATTAATAGAAAATCGCATCCAATATACAATCTATCCATTTATATCGTTCGCCCTGCCAAACTTGGATATTTCCTATTCAATCACCCTCCTCTGGTGCCAAACTGACTCAGGCGATTCGAAACGTGAGTGCCTCTCCTGCATTTGACCATATCTGGGGACATCGAGTCTAATCTTGGCTCTTCCTCAAATGCTAGGCCCATCAACGGCTCCGCCTGGTTCTCCTCTAAGGGTATGAAAATTGCATACATGAATATTAGAAATGTACCTGCAAATCTCCCCGAACTGGAAGCCTGGATTGCACTCTATAGTCCGGACATACTAGGATTGATGTAAACGTGGCTACCAGACACTTTGTATAAAATAAATTGCTACAACCTTATTAGATTTGACCACCCTTCAAAACAAAGGGGTGGTGGGTTGCTTTCTACTATAAAGAACCTCTTAATTTCTCTGTTCAACATTCCGGTTTGTCAGGTTTCTGTGAAACCCTGCATGCTGATTTGCTCTTGGGGGGTGCAAAAAGACTAAACTCGGTATGTGCTTACAATTCTTCGCAGGGAGCTCTCCCTGGCCTAAATGAGCTCATGGACTATCTCTCTACCCTAAAGGGTAAATCTGAAGTCATTCTAATGAGTGATTTTAGCCTTGACTTGTCTGGTAGCCACTCTGGGTCGTACACCGAAGCTCTTGTGCGACTTCACCTATCTCAATTGATTTCTAGCCCTACTCGAACCTTGGCAAATGGCATACATCAATCCCTTCTTGACTGGATTGCCTCAAATAGAGTGAATAAGATTGTGGCTGCAGGTACCTTTTCCGAATTCAATTAGTGATCACCTTTCTACTTTCTGTATTTGGAATGGTCACTGCCCAAATCCCCCACCCAAAGTAATACAATTTTGTGATTTCACAAAACATAATCCTAGAGCACTTCACGAGGATATAAATAATATCGACTGGTCTCCTATCTTTATCACTGAGGATGTAGCTATGCCCTTGACTACCTGATTTCAAAGCTTCTCCTCCTCCAGGATCTGCATGTTCCACTGAAAAGGAGGCAAATTAGGGGCTCGACAAATAGATGGTTACACAAAGATCTTTCATTCTATGAAAAGGAGGGACAAGGCCTGGGCCTCCTCAAAGAAGTCCCAACGGACAGAAGACTGGGTTAATTACAGAAAGATGAGGAAGGCTTGCAAAAAAGATATATGGATGGCAAAAAGGGACTACTGTCACAAAATACTCCAGGCCTCTGCTGGAGATACTTGTGGTTTTTACAACCACATCAAAAATGTCATAACCGAAATGACGCTAAATGATGCTGTCAATCAATCAAACGTTTATTTGTATAAGGCGCCCTTCCTATGCTCAGCTCACCTTTACAATACACATTAAAAGAAAAACTCACAATGTTACAATTTAAAAACAGATAAAACAAATCAATGCACACTCAATAGATTCCTGAAAATGCCTGGCTAAACAAGTGGGTCTTCAATAACTTTTTAAAACCTTCCACGGTCTGGCTCTTTCATATCTGGCGAGGTAGAAAATTCCACAGGGTAGGTGCCATAAAGGTAAAAGATCTTCCTCCTGATGTTTTAAGGGATACCCTGGGAATCTCTAACAATCCCTCGCCAGAGGATCGGAGTGAACGGGTGGGACAGTAAGGGCGTAAGAGTTCTTTCAGGTAGCGGGGTCCCTGCTCATGTAGGGCTTTATAAGTCAGCAACGCGACCTTGAAGGTGATCCGCCACTGTATTGGTAGCCAGTGCAGTTCTTGCAGCACAGGTGTTATATGACTGGATCTAGAGGTTCCAGTCAACAACCTGGCTGTCGCGTTCTGCACTAACTGCAAGCGGCGGATATCCACCCCCCATAGCCCTAGGTAAAGGGCATTGCAGTGATCAAAACGACTGGTGATAAAGGCGTGGACCAAGGTAGGAAGATCTTTGGACGGGACCAGGTGCTTCACCTGGGCTATGTTTCTTAGATGGTAATAGGAAGATTTGACTACAGCCGAAACCTGTACCCTCAGGGTCAGGCCTTCATCAAATACCACACACAGGTTATGCACCTGGCCTGAGGCAATAAGTGGGGTCCCACCAAGATTTAATCCTGAGGGTTTTCTCGCCCATGTCCCTGTCATCCTATAACCGGGTCCACCACCAATACCTCTGTTTTTCCTGAGTTCAACCGAAGCCAACTAGCACTCATCCAGTTCTGAATCTCCAGCAGGCAGTTATCAAACACTGTAGCAGAGTCTAACTCCTGTTTAGGCACAAAAGGCATGTACAATTGAGAGTCATCAGCATAGCAATGAAAACTCAACCCGTACCATCTTATAATGTCCTCTAATGGAAGCATGTACACCATGAATAACATGGGGGACAGCACCGAGCCCTGTGGAACCCTGCAGGGTAGCCCATGAGGGGCCGAGGAATAAATCTCTGACACCACTCTCTGGGATCTACCCTCGAGGAAAGATCGAAACCAACTGAGGACCGCCCCTCTCAGTCCACAGAAAAACCATGGGCACTCAAGCAGTACCCCATTATCCACGGTGTCAAATGCTGCTGAGAGATCAAGGAGAACCAAGATGGAATGGGTTCTCCAATCTCTCGCCATCAGAAGGTCATTAAGTACCCATACCAGGGCTGTTTCGATGCTATGCCTTTTTCTGAAGCCAGACTGGAGAGGGTCATAGATATTGTGGTTGGTTAAATGGTCTTCCAACTGCAGAGCGACCACCTTCTCAATAACTTTCCCTACAAAGGGTAAGTTCGAGATCGGTCTGTAGTTAGCTGGGCAGTCGGGGTCAAGGGAGGGTTTTTTCAAAAGGGGGCACACTACCACCTCCTTTAAGGGATCTGGAAAGATCCCTCTCTCCAGTGAAGCCCCCACTATCCCAGCAAGGACCAGGCCGATACCTTCTACACACCCCACTAGTAGGCGAGTAGGGCCCGGATCCAAACTACAGTAGGTTGGCCACAAAGTCTGGATGATCCTCACTATATCTACGACTACCGGTTGACTAAAGGTGAACCAGGTCTGTCGGGCATTAGCACCACCCGACTGATCAATGCAAAGTCCAATGGGAAGGCACTGGTTGATCTCATCCCTGATGGTGGACACCTTATCTGCGAAGAACTGTGCAAACTCCTCACACTGCACTTGTGACAACGATTAACCAGAGTGAAGACAGGCTGGATTGCATAGTCTGTCCACAGTCCGGAGGAGCAGGGGTGGCCTGTTCTTCACTGTAGCAATTTCCCTGGACAAGAACTCTGCCTTCTTACAGGAAATTGCTGATTGATAGGTCTTAAAATGATCCATCAATCTAAGTATATCCACCTCCAGGCGAGTTTTCCAACAGTGTCTTTCCAACCTTCACCCTTGCCTCTTCAATGCACGGATTTCCCCAATAAACCAGGGAGCACCCGGGTGTAGAGTAAGGAGGCGAACACGAGCAGGAGCAATGATATCCAAGGCCTCAGTAACAGTCCTATTATAGGCTAACATAAGAGGCCCCGGATAAGTGCTATCCTTTGGAAATCCCGAGAGGTCCAGTACTGTCATTAGGCCTTCTGAGGTAACTCCTCTCAAAGGACAGAACTGTACCAACTCCTTAGGGGCAGGCCTATTTCAGGGGGTTGCTGCGAAACTGAATCTCAGGACGTGCTGGTCAGACCAACCGACTGGCTCCACCTCCACATCGGAGATCTCCATCCCCAGGTGGAACACCAAGTCCAATGAGTGCCCCTTCTCATGGGTTGCAGTGGTAATAACCCATGTTAGGCCCAATGAATCCATCAATTGGAGGAGGTTTTGTCCAAATGGCAAGAGTTCATCGTTGACCCAGGCATTGAAATCCCCCAGAATCAACCATTTGGGGAATTCCAATACCACCTCGGCGAAAAAGTCCGCAACCTCCTTCAGGAACTCCTTCCCATCACCTGGTGGGTGGTAAATGAGAAGGGTCCTGTAGCCTACATCTGCACCCACTATACACTCAGGGAGTTGGTTGCTCCAACTGGCACCTCCCTGAGACCCAGTTCCTGTTTAAAGCAGACAGCAACCCCCCCGCCCCTGTGACAAGTTACCTATGATTGCAAATGCTCTGAACATCCATTTCTCCAATCTGAGTACCTAGAAAAATGTTATCAGTCCCCCGCACCTACTCTTGATAAACATTTACCTCCTGGATCTTCTTTTAACATTAGAATAGTCTCCACTGCTGCGGTGCTGCGTCTCCTTAGAACTATCCATCCCCGTGGATCTGCTGGGTCTGATGGATTACTGCCCAATTTCATCAGATTGGCAGCTCCTGCTCTTGCTGCACCACTTGCGAGAATTTTCAATCTATCCATCTTAACCTAAACAGTGCCAACTCTATGGAAAACTGCTCGTACTGTCCCAGTACACAAAAAAGGGGACACCAAAAACATGGCAAACTATCGCCCGATTGCCATTCTCTCTACTTTAAATAAACTACTTGAGAAGGTTGTTGCCTCCCAGGTCACAGAATATCTGCATCTCCACAATCTCCTATCTCCTGCCCAGCATGGTTTTCAAACAGAGCACAGCACCACAACTGCACTACTTCAACTTTCAAATGGCATCCTAACGGCTATGGATAAGGGCTTGCTCATGGGGGCCATTTTTCTCAACCTCACAAAGGCCTTTGATCTTGTGGATCACTCTCTACTACTTTCCAAACTGTCTTCCCTGGGTTTCTCCCAGACTGCCATCTCCTGGTTTGATAGCTACCTCACCGGGAGGACGCAATTTATTCAAATTGAAACTGCTGTCTCTGACCTTGCCCCCACCAGTGTTGGAGTTCCCCAGGGATCAATACTTGGCCTTTTCCTTTTCTGTTTATTAACAACCTGCCCTTACTGCCCTGTTCCTCCTCTATGATCCTATATGCTGCTGATATGGTGCTTCTCTCAAGTGGTAAAGACCCCATGTCAATAAAGGCAAATCTTCATGATTCTGACTGTTCACAAGGTTGGCTTCTACAAAATAAGCTCATATTAAACTCCAATAAAACCATGGCCATGCTTTTTGGCTCCCCTCCTAGGATCAAATCTTGTACCCCTGCCCTTTCCATCACATCTTGATAGCTCCCCTTTGGAATCTGTTAAGTTTTTTAGGTATCTAGGAGTTACACTCGACCCATCTCTGGATTTTAATCTGCACATTGCTGCTACCTGTATGGCGGTAAATAACACACTGGGATTTGCTTATAAAATTAGGCCCTCCCTCAATGATGCCGCTCGGCTAGCTATTGCACAAGGTTTCCTCCTTCCCAGTCTTACGTATTGCTCCCTGGCATATCCTGATGCTAGCAAAGGAACCTTCCAGAAATGGAGCACCTGCTAATAACAGCATATGCAGATTTGCCCTGTCTGCTCACAGACTAACTCATCGCTGTCAGCTCTATTCAAGACTGGGCTGGCTCTGCCCTTCACTGTATAGACTCTATACTGCTGGCGGCCTGATTATTTTATCAGTCAGAACAGGGACCCCTGAGTACCTCTCAAGGCTGCTAACCCATTCTACCCAAGCTTATCCCCTTAGATCGTTGGTACAAATTTCTCTTGAAAGTCCTAGGTGTTTCACAAAAAATGGTGAACTCTCCTTTGCAACACCTGCACCGTACATTTGGACACCCCCCCCCCCCAAACAGGTCAAACTCACTAAGTCTCACCAGGCCTTCAAACTTAGTCTACACTCCTTCCTAACTTACTCTAACGACTGCTCCTGCTCTGAAACTTGAGGCTTACTCCTTGTTGTTTTCCGCCCCTTTATGGCACTTACTGCTCTCTGCATTCTGGTACCTGTCTGTTCCTCCTTCCCTCACTAATCCTACTGTTATAACCTTTATTGATTTCAACGTTGCTAGTCGCCAGATTTCAGCTAGTACTTTCACTACATCTAGTGCAAGTAATTATTGTAATCTATCAGTCTTCTTGGTACTGTAAAATTGCTTGCTCTTAGTCTGTAGTCATTGCTCTGTTTCTGTTCTCATTTCCTGTTGTTGTCACAAACAAATGTCTCTCTTGTTTGTACTTTGTTCTCCTGTTTTTGTACCCTCCCAGAACGTGCCAAAATATAGGCAATACTCTTGTCGTGTGTACTTACCTGGTAAACAGAAAACAAAATAAATAAATAAATAAATGCATTTCTGGAACTCCATTCCCCTTGACTCTTAGACATGCCCCAAGTCATGATCTCTCTCAAAAATGAACTTAGGACTCTCCTAACCTAACCTGCCCCTTGCCAGTGCTTTAATCCACCTTAGCCTGACTCTCCACACCCATACTGCCTAGTCCTACTCTGTTTCTACCCAGTTGTTACACTTCTGTTCCCTCCTCTACACCTACTCTTCCCTGTTCTTGCTTGCCTCTTGCCTGGCCTCACATAGTCCTCTCTGGTTTCCTCCAACTGCTTCTCCATCTCTACCTCCTTCTCCACCTCTTACGCCTTTACAACTCTGCTCGCTAAATAGCTTGCCCTCTGGCACCATCTGCCCAGATTACTGTATTTATACTGTCTGTATTTCCTGTAATTTGTTTTTCCCTGCTGCTGCCTTTCCTACTGCGATACTTGCGGTATTGGAAATGTACTCATTTCACTTGTGTATTTCCCTCATTGCCGGATCATGTTGTTTGTTTGTTTATTTCAAGGTTTAGCCCATTGAGTATAAACTCATTTACAATGGTGACATTTTATACATACATAACACAAACATTCATTAAATATAAATAAACAATATTATAACACATTTAATTAAAACAATTACACGGTTTTTCTAATGACCATACAAACTTTTTCAATGTTGAAACTGAGGGAGGTTGCCTGGTATGAACCCTAAATTCTTGAGGAAGACTGTTCCAGAGAACTGGGACATAGTGACTGAAGCAGGATTGGGAACATTTTGTTTTGTATAAAGGGACCAACATTTCTCTTGCACTAGAGTTCATCAAAGAGGGTTCTGTGTTCCTAAAACTTAACCTTTTACTCAAATATAGAGGGACATGTCCCAACCCACATTTGTAAGCAAATACCCATTTATGAAGATCCCTTCTATCACACAAGTGTAGCCATCCTAGTTGCTTGTACATCTCACAATGATGCATAAATGTTGGACAATTCAACACCAATCTGTCTAACCTATTTAATAACACATCCAGTCTAGACAACCTATCACTGGTTGCACTGTCATACAAGATATCTCCATAATCTATTAGTGGAAAAAATTTGACTTTTATAATTACATTGAATGTTTCTGAATCAAAGCAGTTTTTGTGTCTGTAAAGAAAGCCTACCCTCTTACTCAACTGGGTTATGAGCTTATCTACATGGGTGTTCCTCATACCTAACCTGTCCAACCAAAACCCTAGATACTTGTAACTATCTACACATTCCAAAATACTACCTGACCCATCTGCAATTTCCAGTTCAGGGCCCCCTCTTAACTTTGATGCTGTCCCAAAAATCATACATTTAGTTTTTGATATATTTAATTTTAATCTAGAATTAGTAAAATAGGTTTGTAAGTTGTCAAACCCAGCCTGGAGTGCACTTTGTACACTAGACAATGAGGAATGGGAGAAATAAATGATGATGTCATCGGCGAATAGGTGGTACTGAGCAGCACCCACATGCTACCCAAGATCCTTCAGGTAAACTAGAAAAAGTAGGGGACCCAGGACAGAACCCTGGGGTACCCCTCTATGGACAAGAAGGGGGACCGACTCTGAACCATTCACTGCCGTGACTTGCCATCTATTGAAAAGACATGAACAAAACCATTTTATAGTCTCCCTGGACTGTTCAACCTCACATAGGCCCTTCAACAACAGTTGGTGGTCGATCATGTCGAAGGCCGTGGACAGACTGATCAGAATTGCTCCTGTTAAACACTGGGCATCCTTAGCTACCCCAATCTCATTCAAGACCTCCGACACGGCCACCATAGTCCCACGAAATTTTCGAAAACCAGACTGGTACTGGTCCAGTAGCCTGTTTCCTTTCAGACGGTCCTTAAGCTGTCTAGACAGCAACTTTTCAAACATTTTATTTACCACCAGCAACAAAGATATTGGCCTATAGATGGACAGACAGTCAGGGTCTCTCCCCCCCCATAGATGGGGACCACCCTGGCTGACTTCCAACCCTCTGAGACATGTCTCGATGTAACAGACCAATTAAACAAACATGCCAAGGGTTCAGCCATGTGTGTTGCCGCATACCTCAACATTGTGGAAGACCATCCATTTGGGCCACTGCTACTACTCAACTTCAACCCCAAAAGTAATTTCAGTACCTCACATTTTCCTGTTATATTAAAGGTGAAATGGTGCACATCCTTGTGAATTTTAGTCCAGGTATTAGACAAGGGGCCAGTAGGCCCACCAAAGAGATTCCTCAATTCTATAAAAAAATTGTTAAATCTATCAGAGAGAGCCATATCACATTTGAACGTTTCCTCCTTTGACAGAAAAATATTAGCTTTTGAATTTCCTTGACCATTTAGATCCTTTAGTATACCCCAGAATTTTTGGGGGTTTCTTATAGACTCAGAGGTCTTAGTTTTAAGGAACTTGTTTTTAGTTTCTCTTACCTTAGAGACATATATGTACCTTATTTTCTAATAGTTATGCCAATTACCTGACTTTCCTGATCTGTGGGCTTTAGCCCAAGCCTTATTTTTAAGTTGTTTCAGTTTCATCAAATTGGTTGAATACCAAGGTGCTGAATTTATCTTTACCATACGAGAGTTGAGTGGCATATGTTTGTTACATACATGTAGCAATTTGGCCAAGAAATAGTTCCAGGCCAGATACAGGTCCGGGATTAATTCTAATCTATCCCAATTTATGTAATCGAGGTCAGCAATAAAGGTGAAATAATCAAAGATTTTAAAGGACCCAAACTGTAGTAAATGAGGTGGGGCCCTGTTCCTTGTCTGCCCCTTTATACAAAATACAATATTGTGGTCGCTAAATAAGTCAGCAGCTACCCCTATTGAATGATAGTTATGAGGACAGTTTGTTAAAATCAAATCAAGTAGGGAAGAATCATCATGCTCATTCACATTTACACAAGTAGGTTCTGTCACCAACTGCTCCAAGCCAAGATCAAGTGCTATTGCTTTTAATATTCTCAACTTTGTTGGGTTCAACCAGTCCTCATTAAAATCACCAAGAACTAAAAGTTCATGGGAATGAGAAAATGGTAATAATGCATCATGGATTGCATACAAAGCTTGCATTGACAAATGGGGTGGTCTATACCCTCTAAAAAGGAGTAATGGTTTTCCACTTCCAAATCTAAATTCCAGGGCTATGCAGTCACAGCTTGTAGGTTCAATATTAAAAAGTAATGGAGAAGGGATATATCTGCCAAATAATAAATCATTAACCCCCTCCCTCTTTCACCTCTGTCGGCCCTCATAAAATTGTATCCCTGAATCTGTAACAAACTATCATTGTGTCTTTTACATAACCATGTTTCTGATAGCAGTAAGAAGTCAGGTGTGTTGTCAACTGTAAAATCTCTAAGTAAATCTAACTTCAGGATAACACTTCTAACATTGGAATGAATGAAGAGTAGGCCTTTATGGTTCTATAAGTTAGGTACTGGAGGACCTGGGTTTTGACTTCTATTCCTGCTTTGTAACAACGAAAGAAGAATACTTAACCTCATTAATAAACATTCCTTTGGATGTTTCAAAGTGAACGAAACAAGCGCTTTCTTGATCTGAGACCCCAACCTAATATTAACTTTCCTCCCAGGACAACTCTTCCCTGACAGTACCTGTATATGGGACTGTAGTGTGCCATTATACTCGCCTAGTTGGAAAACAATATCAACACTGGTTAAAAAAGATTTATTGTAACAGACATAAATTCCAGTCCCATAACTTAACATAATTCCCCCATTTAATTGAACGTTCCACCTGGAACAAATCCCATCCACCTCCCAATGGACTGACCCTCCTATTAAAACAGTTAACAACAAGCAAAATACAGGCCACATCATTACTGTAGATACCCTACAACCTCTTACTTACACTGTGTTTAGGTATATGAATAAAATAATAGCAAAGCACCATCCCTGCAGCCTCCCACAGTAGACTCCCGCGGGTGATTCCTGCCACTACTGCAGGAGCCACTCACACGGAGAGCCGCTAGGACCAAAGAAACTTTATAGTCACTGGCTCCTCCTCCTCCAATTCGGTCAGCTCCCATGTCCCCTGAAACATCGGCTCCTGCCACTAGTCAGTAACAGGGAAGGGGGTGCCTGAACAAGTCTCTTCGGGCTGATGTCTTCACCCTGCCGGGCAAAGAAGGAACTGGAGAGAAAGTGCCATGCAGTCCAGGTAAAGCGCTGGGTGCGGTGAATTTAAACTGATTTTTCTGGTGCCTCCTCCAATGCTGTCAGCTCCCACGCCCCCCAAAACACTGACTCCTGCCACTAGACGGTAATGGGGAAGGGGCTGCCTGAACAAGTCTCTGCGGGCTGATGTCTTCACCCTGACAGGCAAAGAAGGAGCTGGAGAGAAAGTGCCATGCAGTTCTGTTCTAGTATGTATTTATTTATTTAAGCATTTTACCAGGAAGGCATACTGAGCAGAATACTGCTTGATTACAGATGCGTCCTGGGGAAGGGGGGGAACATAGGTAGACAGTTGAAAACAGTATAGACAAGTGAATACATAATGGGAGAAACACTAACATTTGGTTCTGATTACAAGTCAGTCGTAGCTTGAGAGAGTCAATTGGTAACCAACGTACATACGGCATGAGGTAGACAGTTGAAGACAGTATAGACAATGAAGGTTCCCTGGAGCAAATTGCACTTAGCCTTACTCTGTACTACCTGCTTGACTGCTGTATATTATCTCTCTTATTGGTAAAACTATGTTTTGCCACTATTGTTTTTCCTGTTTTGAACCACTACTGTATTTTGCATTCACTTGTTGCTTGTCTTATAATCTTAGTTTTGCAATCCTCCTGGGTCGTACCTAAAAATAGGCACCCCTGTGTCTAATGTACCTACCCCGTGAACAAAAATGAAATAAAATAAAACATATGTTTTTTTATGTGATTTTGTGTATGTGTACATGCCACAAGAATACCAGTGTTAATGCAAGGGGTACAAAAAGAGAGAGATAGTGTGTGAGTGAGAGAGAGAGAGAGAGAGAGAGAGAGAGGATTTTTAAAATGTTTGACCTTCCTCTGACCTGAGGGAGAAGCTTGCTGGGCAGGAAGCCAAATCACTTCAAGGGAGAGAACTTGTTTGCAAAAATATTTCACATCCTTTATGAACTGAGAAGGATAGGCTTTTAGTAGCAGGAAGCCTGAAATTACACTTCTAGGAGTGGAGATGCCTTCTGGACTTAATTGAGGGAAGCAGCGGCAATAAAACTCTTAAGGGTATGAAGAGAAGCCATCCCCTGATGTAAAGTTGTCATTTTCAGAGCCCCGGATGTGTTAAACAGGATTAGGGGAAATGGCCATTCTTGACAGGACACTGTGAATTAGCTTACAGGGTGTTATACGGAAACATCAAAGTTTTAACTCTGAAGTCATGTTCATGATTATTATATGTGTCAGGAAGTTGTGATGTCAGAACCTTAATAAGACAATTTTGGGAAAGCACAAGAGTGACATCTACTGGCCTAAAAGAGAAGGCCACCCTTTTAGGACAAGACACAAGATTTTGCAGGGTGCCTCCGGCTATATAAGGAACTGAGCCAGAGCCACTCTCGCTCATTTTTGCTGAGCATCTACAAGGGACAGTCTTCTCCTGACAATACTAGAAGCACGACTGCCAGTACAAAGGAAACCGAATCTTTCATTTACTTTCTTTGGACTTCAATTCACTACGGACTTAAGGCAGACTTTAGATAACAGTAATAGTGCATTTTTCATAAGAACATAGGAATTTGCCAACAGATAAAGGCCTTATGGTCTATCGAGACTGCTCGAGTGTGCAGCTAGCAACCCTTATACTGCAGTTGCCCTTCCCTCCCCTCTCCTGACCCTCCCTCTTACTCTATCCCATCCCCTTTTGATGCAGTCCACTGTTCTACAGCATACCACTTCTGTAGGCAACGCATTCCACCCAGACACCACTCTCTCTGTAAAAGTGTCTTCTCATTTCCCTCCTGAACCTTCCCCCTCCAATCTGAGATTGTGACTTCGAGTGTCCCTACCCCCCCTTAACTTGAATAGTCCATCCGTGCCTGTCTTGATTATTCCCTTCATGTACTTGAAGGTTTCAATCATATCCCCACTGTCTCTCTCCTCCAGTGAGTAAATGTTCAACTCCCTCAGCCTGCTCACATAGGGTATGTCCCCTGGTCCCTGGATCATCTTTGTTGCCCTGTGCTGCACCCCCTCAAGTAACTTAATGTCCCTCTTCAGGTATGGGCGTCAGTACTGCATGCAGTACTCCAGGTGTGGCCTAACCAGTGACCTATACAATGGCAGGATCACCTCCCCTCTCCTTGAAGATATACCTCAGGCAATACAACCCAACATTTTGTTAGCCATTGCAGCTGCCTTCCTGCATTGTGCTGAGCTGTTCATTGAGCCTGTTACAATCACACCCAGATCCTTTTCCTCCTCTGTCATGGCTAGATGACCCCCCCCACAACTGGTAGCTCCTTCTTGGGCTTTTTGCCCTGAACTGTAGCACCTTGCACTTTTTTGGCATTGAACCCCAACTGCCAGGTGTCCAACCAGGTCTCCAATTTTGACAGATCACCCTGCAACCCACCTAGGTCATCCACTACTGCTCCCATATTAGTGTCATATATATATATGTGTGTGTGTGTGTGTATATATATATATATATATATATATATTTCCACTTTTATTTCTGTTATTTTGTAACCAAATTAGTGCATCTTTTAGTTGTAACTGTATGATTATTATTTAAGCATTTTAGTAAAACCATTTGTTTTTAAGGAAATTGCCTGAACGAGATTTCTAACATGTGTGTGAATTGTGGGACAGTTATTAATAATCTGTGACAAACTGTTATTGCTAAGGGGTACCTCCATAAGCAACCAATCGAGCAAGGGTCTGTGAGGGATATCCGGGTAAAGATAAGGAGAATACCAAATTCTCAAAGAAGAGTCTGTAGGGATTTTGAACCAGGCTGTTGCAAGCCCTGTTGGAAAAGACGAAAACAGGAGCACACTGCTACCCTGAAGAGAGTGTGATGCCTGGATCTTCCCCATTTGTGTAACAACAAAGAAGGGTTCATATTTGGGTACAAGACTGGTATTGTGCCCTTATTCAGAGTTTAGAGGGATGCCCTGGGTCCTCGTGATGGGTGTTCAGTTGTGACCTCAGCGAGCATTCTAAAAGGACACAAGGAGGGTACCCCTACCCCCCATCATGGACTGCACTTGGGAGTGGGCACCGTGAGCTAAGTGGACCTGACCTTCAGGAGTGGGTTCATGACAGCTCTCACTAGACATAAGGAAAGGGTCTGCACTGCCATACTGGAGTTCATAAGCATGTTGGTGCTTATGGAATGCCTCCACCCAGAGTCACACACAGGTCTGTGTTGCATGCAACCATGACCAGGCTCTCTGGACCACAAGAGGAAGACATAAGGGGGGATGAGGATCCCACCATGGAGATGAAGAAAGTCCCATGGGAAAGCTCCTTCACCTCTGGCCAGCCTGTTTGGCCATTAACCTTGGCTGCTAGCATGATAAGAAGCACCCCTGCCACTGCACTGTTCAGCAGATCTACAACAGATTTATGTTTACCCTATAATTATTACACCCAAGGGAACAAAACCACACCAAGGGTCTGGTGAGCCAACCATTTTTAACACTGGCTTAAAATGGAAAGTTTATAAGAGCCCAAGGCTATCAACAATAATGCTGTTCTTGGAGTAGATGGGTTAATATATATCACAGCAAGAAATGTGCCATGACGGGGGTGTTTGCATGACTAAATAAAGGAGCAGCAAAACGTTTTTTATCATTCTTCAATGGAGTATTTCTGCTAGAATTTCTTTTTTGGCTCCTTCCCATGTTCCCGACCCACCTCTCCTTCCGGCCAGCCATGGTCTCACTACCTTCACCCTCACCCCAATCCCCGTCCACCTACCTCATATCTGCAGCCATCCCAGAGGTAGCCCGGTGTATCCCTGCACTGGAAAGGTTCCCCTCCTCAAAGGGGAAAGGCGCCAAGGCAGGAGACCAGTGCACTAACTATTCAGTCCCCGAGAGTTGCTGAGGTGGCTTCGGAGGCATCCAAGTACTCATGCAGGATAGGAGCCAGCAGCCATCATCTGGTGGGCCTGGGAGCAGTAGTTTCCGTTTACTCCCATGGGCGCGACATGCCAGACGTCAAGGTGTCAGCCGACGTCCACCACACCCACTTGCACTGATGCTCGCTGAACTGTCGCACCCCCGGCCTCCGCCAGGAGGCAGCAGACAGCAAGCTGCATCCCTCCCTCCCCCCCTCGGGAGAAGGCGAGCAGTTGTCCGACACTCTAGCCTTCTCCCCCTACTAGTAGAATTTCTTCTTTAACACAGAATTAACAGTGGATGAAGTGCTTATTGAGCTCTGTAATTTGCTGCCTAGCAGGATTTGAAGAAGGCCTCCAAATAAATGGCTGTGTCTTAAAAAAAAAATTACAGACACAAGACACTGCTAAGTCACAGGAGTGCAGGTAAGAAAACTGTTACAGTTTACACTGAGAGAAACAGGAGACCCCTTCCCCACACTGCTGAGATGGGGTTAGCACCAAGGAATGTGTGTATTCTAATAGTTATTAGGCTCATAACTAGTGATATTGACTTCTTTTCTACCTCACTATAGAACATCACTGACAAGGAACAACAAAGAGTAGAGAAGCAATCCAGAACTTTAATTAATGAATTAGACACACTATACCTCTGTATGTAACCTCCCGGGTCACGCCTGAAAATATGCATGTCTGCCTAGAGCACTTTTCTAGTAAACAAAAACTAAATAAATAAAAACAGCCTTGATATTTGTCCGAATTTGTAATCATTTGGAAAGTATTGGTTCAGCAGTTCATATTTCTCAGAATTATTTTAAAATATACCTGTGAAAAGAGAGCAATAAAAGTGCAGCTCTCACTGTAGTGTAACAGCTGAATATACTGCACAGTCTGGTATATCCAGGCAGTAGGGTGGTAAATCTCTGCTTACTAAATTTGCTTAGCTCTTTTTGCTCTTCAGTCTTCAAAGGGGAACAGTCAGCACTAAGGGCCCCACACTCAAGTGGGGGGGCTGGTCCCAATGTGCACTTTGTGCGTGAACATTTTTTTGACTACTTACTGTTTACTGTAGTATAGTAGATTATATCAGACTAATTTTGCTTAGTTCTAGGCTGACATCTTCTGTTACTACATATCCCAGAATCCCCCATAGCTGACATCTGCGAAGTAGTCAGCAATGGGAGAGTCAATAGCCTGCAGTGCATGTTAGAGTTTATATCAGCTCTGATCTTTTGTTTGCTGATCCCGCTGTCTTCCCTGGGCCAAGTACAGTCACAGAGGACTGCACTTAGCTCCTGGAGAAAAGCACACCCACAAAACATCTGATTGGAGATTATAAAAGTTATAACATGCACTGCAGGCTATAGAATCTCCCATCGCTGACTACTTCACAGATATCAGCTACAGGGGATTCTGGGATATGTAGTAACAGAAGATGTCAGCCTAAAACTTAACAAAATTAGCCTGATATAATCTACTGTACTACAGTAAACTGTAAGTAAACCAAAATGTTTTTGTACACAGAGTACACACTGGAACCAGCCCCATGCTTGAGTGTGGGGGTCCGCTGTGCTGACTGTTCCCTTTTAAACAACTAGTGAGCATATCACCATACTCAATGCCAAATACAAATGTTCTCTAGCCTATTATCTGAGGAGATATACAGAATCTATGCAGCCAATGAATACCAGACATGAGTATTGGCCTTGTTTACAGGCAGCCTGAGCAGTTTTTATGCACTATACAAGCACTTCAGCTATTTAATTTTTGGCTGTTTGAGAACAAATTACTGGAACTGCTAACATCTGAAAGTTACTTGATACTTCTTATTGACAACTGCACTTTAAATGTGTCTTTGCACAAGCCATTTAGACTGATACTTAAAAGCAGGACTTTGAATATGCTAATGCTTCCTACGTAGTCTGAACTTATAGGTGAGAACTACAACTGCTATTAGCTATTCAGCTATCACACTGCAGTGACATCTGGACTTTTTTTGCGCTGTTTGCAAAAGTATATTTTAAACTCATTCTGAGAATTATGAAATGCTGAAACATTGCTTTCCAAACTACTGCAATGTTTATAAATATGAAGGTTACGTGATGTCTACTTTACCAATTAAAGTTTTGGATAGCTTCTCTGCCCTTTGCTGGGAAAGTCTATACTGAGGTTGAAAACAAATCAATGGGACTAGTTATGAGCTGATTAACTATTTGAATACACAAATTCCGTGGTGCTAGCCCCATCTCAGAGTGTGGAGGAGGGGTCTCCTGTTTGTCCTCTGTGTTTACGGTTTCCTTTTGGGAGTAAGCACTCTGGGATTTTTGTGCCTGGGAGCTGGAATGCTTTCTTTTTTACCCACAACTATTACTGCTTCTCAAGATCAGCATGAAATGTGGCAGTGCTTCTTGAAATAGGTGCTGAGGAACACAGATTATGTATATAAACATTCCATTAACCACCAGAACTTTCAATCAGAATATGCAGTCTTACCCAGTATTCCATCCCAAATCATTTTAAACACAAAAGAATTCAGGAAAGCTGAGATGGTTACAAGCTCTTCAACCTTGAATGAGATCTGCTCTTCATAGACTTCAATGTCATCCAGAATCCTAAGGAAAATCATGGGACAGTAGCCAGTTAACTCAACCATCTACCCACAGTGCATATCTAAAAAGTTACTGTATACTGTCACAGTGTCCTTCCACCTGAAATTACATTCCTAAAAATATTATTTCTGCATCTCTGTCCAAATCACATGGATACAATATAAAATCTCTAACCAAGTAAAGTTTTACAATCTGGAGATTTGTTTCCTTGCATCTCTTTTGGGGTAATGGGTGAAAATTGGAATACGTCTGGAACCGGAATATGCCCAGAATCTGAACAATTCCAATTTTCCTAATAGCACCTGCCAGAATGCCCCTAGACCCACCTGTCGTCGAGGCACAGGTCAGGAAGCATAGGAAAACCAGGAGCAGTTTCAAAATTTGCAACTACTGTTTTATTATTAATAACAACAAAATAAAAAAATAACAAGCATTTGTCAGTGTCGAATGTTTGCTTGCTGGCATTAGCAGTGGAAGTGCAGGAGTTAGACAGATGCAGTATAGGAATGGCCGTGAAGTATTGAACTGACAAACTCTACTCTCACTCTGCAGAGATGGATAGGCATTGGGGTGTGCCTTTGGGTCATCGCCCATGAAGGTCACGACATTTCACCTCACCCTACCCTTCAGACACTGACAAGTGTCGAGGTGTGCCTTGGGGTGTTTGGGCTTTACATTCACCTCATTCCATAAGGAAATACACTGAAATGGGTGCAGTATAGGAGAATGGGGTGAACTCTGGGGGCAAAGGGTCCAAGGTGCACCTTGATGCATGTCAATGGCTGCAGGGTGGGGGTGAAATGGCATGAGCATTACTGTCGACAATCCCAAGTCACACCCTGACGCTTGTCAATCCCTACAGGGTAGGGCGTTATGGTTGAAAACCCTAACACCCTGGGAGTTTCTTGGTATTTTTACTCCAAGTTTTCCACATGGGTTTTTTGTGACCTCACCGCATGAACAGTGACACTATCAGTTTGTTACGATAAAGGTGATTTTGCAGAGCAACTGCACCATTTGGCGCCACAGGTGCGAAAACACATTTCGAACAGGGTGTGAAAAGTGACAGATGTACTGTTCATGAGGAGGTGTAAAAAATGGCATTGTTGAAAATCTGGAGTGAAAATATACAAAAACTGGTGTAGTCACGAGCATGCGTAGAAACTGTGCAACGTACACCCATAATGTAAGTAGTTTGGGGATTTTTTACAGCAGATTTTCAATATAGGCATTTTGGGACCTCTGCTCATGAACAGTGTCACTGTGATTCCCGTAATCTGTCCCGAACACTAATTTCCCATGGCAACCACGGTATTCTGCGCCGGAAGTGTGAAAACACATTTCAGCCAGGGTGTGAAAAATGACAGCTGTACTGTTCATAAGGAGGTGTGAAAAAATGTAATTGTTAAAAATCTGGACTGAAAATATGACAAATTTGTGAACTTACGAGGGTGCGTGGAAATTGCGCAATGCACACTTGTAACAGAGTCATTTTATGGACTTTTGTCACCAAATGTTCAACATAGCCATTTTAACACCTCTGCTCATGACCAGTGTCACTGTGATTTTCTTAATGTGTCCCGAACATTGATTTCACACACCGACCGCGCTAATGTGTGCTACATGTGTGCAAACACATTTTGGGCGAGATATGAAAAATGACAGCTGGACTGTTCATAAGGAGGTGTGGCAAAATGGCAATATGGAAATTCTGGAGTGAAAATATTAAAAATTCTCAAAGTTACGAGCGTGCATAAGAACTGCGCAACGCACCCTTGTAAAGCAGTCATTTTTGGAAATTTTTCCACCACATTTTCAACATAGGGTTTTTGAGGTCTACCTCATGAACTGACACTATCATTTCGTTACTGGTCCTGAAAGGTGGTTCACGCAGTGACTGCGAAATCACCTTCGGACTGAATAACAAAATAACAGTGACTGAGTTCATGAGGTGGGGCCCCAAGAACCCCATGTTGAAAATTTGGAAAAAAATTCCAAAATTGCTTTAGATATGCACCACAGCTGAAAACCATTTATGCCATTATACAGCTTACCGCATTTCTTCAGTTCACGGTCAGCTTTGAAGAGTGCAGACGTTCCCCGGTCCACCAAGATAGTTGTGCCGGACTCCGGAGGTCAGTATGGGGTTGGGGGATGGGGAGGTGGGTGCGGGTTGGGGAGGGGGTGAGACAGTCAAGGATGGACCTTTTTTTCCCATGTGTTTTCTGTTTGTTTAGACTACGGGACATTTGCCCGCTGGGTGGGCTCCAGCATGGCAGCTGGAGGTTTTTGGGGCAGTGGAGCCGACGGGGATTGGGCACCCTGTCGGTCATACGGACTTCTGCCACACTAGGGTGGGCTCCCAGCATGGCGCGTGGAATGCTGTTTTTTTTTGGGGAGAACAGTGAAGCCGGCGGGGATTGAGCACCCCAGTCGGCCATATGGACATTTGCCATGCTGGGGTGGGCTCCCAGCATGGCACCTGGAAGTCTGTTTGGGGGGGGGCAGCAATAAAGCCGACAGGGGATTGGGCACCCCCGTCAGCCATACGGTGTGCTGGGTGAGCGCGTAGAGCACGCTGGGGTGGGCTCCCAGCATGCTACTTGGGTGCTGGGGGGGAGTAGACAAAAACGAAGCTGTCTATGACAGCTGTACAGATGCAGTTCAGAGTGTAGGCACTTTGCATACTGCCGACGGCAGTATGTAAATTACCTGCCGATGGCAGTATGCAATTTGCCTACATGTTACCACCACTGACTGCAGTGTTTTTTCGCCTTCAACTGCACGCCACTGCATCCAAACGGCTGTCATAGACAGCTCCGACATTCACTGGCGTGGTGTGGCCATGCCTGCAAAAGGGAGCAGGGCATTGGAAGTGGGGGAGGCACACCTACGAAAACTTCTATGGTGGCACTATGTTTCTTGCACATATGTGTAAGCAAACATAAAAATTGGTCAGTATAACTATTTACAATGGCAGTACAAACATAGAAAACAGAGTCCTTCTTCTGAGTTTGTTCTCAATTTCAAATCTCAGTCTCTGTCTCTCTCTTGCACAAGCATTGCTGCCCTTTTTATAAGTCTGTGCCTGGGAAACTCGTTAAGAAAACAGCATGCTTCTCACACAATGTTCTTGTAAGTTTCCAATGTTCTTGCAGGTGCAGCAAAAAGGGCATAATGACCCAGAACTGACCTCTTGTTTACAACTCTGCAAAGGACTTAAAAAAACTGCATCTCAGGTTAACGATATACAGTTTTAAACAAAGGGATCCCAGTATCATTATACGGTTTTACACAGAGATTCACATATTAAGAAATGGGACAGGGCCTTATTTAACCCTGTCACACAGCCAGAACATCTGCCATGACCAGCCAAAATGGCCCCCACAACTCGCTGGATTGCCTGATTCAAAGAAATGTCCACAATAACTCACCAGAATGCCCCACTGACCTGCCAGAATGGTCACCTGACCTGCCAGAATGCCCACCAGACCTGCTGGAATGTGGACGGACATTCCAGTGGGCTTGTTGAGCATTCTGGCAGGTTGAATGGCTGTCCTGATGGGTTGGGTGGGAATTCTGGCAGGTCTAGTGGCTGTTCTGGTGCATCAGGTGGGCATTCTAGTGGTTGGAGAGCCATTCCGGCTGGTCAGGAGGGTATTTTGATGGGTTATGCAGCTGCTCTGGTGGGTCTAATGGGCATTCTGGTGGGTCAACTGATATTCTGGCAGGTTGGGCAACCATTCCGTTAGGTCCAGTGGGCATTCCAGCCAGTTGAAGAGGGCATTCTGAAGGGTCATGGTGGCAATTCTGGTAGGTCGGGACTGCTATTTCGGTTGACTGGGAGCAAGTTGGAAGGTGCCACTAGAAAAAGCTACTGTTATGTTCCAAGCACCTTATGGTGCTGAACCAGATCAGATTTTCACCAGGTCCCCTGTTTCGGCTCCTACACACTGTCAGCTTTCTCAGGTGCAGCTCTTAAGTTTCGAAATTCTCTACCAGAGGATCTTCACCCCCTAGAATCCCTCTGACCTTCAAAAAGCACTTCATTAATACACTTATGACACATGCGCCTTGCAAATGTTAAACATTTAGTATAAACAATATTGCTAAATCATTGTCTAATTTCTGTTAATCTCGGTCAATGTACCAGTTTTCTGAAATCGGAAAGCTCCCACCCTTGTCAAGGTGAGATGGGTAGGGAACTGGCTGCAGGGAAGGCAACAGAGGGTGGTGGTGGTGGGTGGAAGGCTCTCATCCCCAAGGGTAGTGAAGAGTGGTGTTCTGCAGGGCTAGGTATTGGGACCAGTATTCTTTGGGATATTCATTGCAGTCATATCATTGGGCATCAAGAGCAAGACCAGTCTGTTTACTGACGACACCAAGATGAGAGCGGTGGTGGATGACCTAGGGGGATGGCAGGGGTTGCAGGATGATCTGGCAAAGCTAGAAACCTGTTTGGACACCTAGGAACTGGGGGTCAATGCCGAAAAGTGCAAGATGCTGCATTTTGGGGTGAAAAACCCAAGGAGGAGTTACCAGCTGGGGGGGGGGAAGCAGCTAGCTGAGACAAAGGAGAAGGACCAGGGGGTGCTCATTATGGGGTCAATTAACAACTCGGCACAAGGTAGGAAGGCAGCTGCAAAGGCCAACAAAATGCTGGGTTACACTGCAAGGGGTATATCGAGGAGGGGGGGTAGGTGATTCTGCCACTATATAGATCATTAGTTAGACTGCACCTGGAGTACTGCGTGCAGTACTGGCACCTGTATCTGAAAGGGGCATTAAGTTACTGGAGGGGGTGCAGCGCAGGGTGACAAAGATGATCCAGGGGCTGGGGGACTTACCGTATGAGAGGAGGCTGAGGGAGTTGAACATGTACTAGCTGAAGGAAAGAAGGGACGGGGGGATATGACTGAAATCTTCAAGTACATGAAAGGAATAAACAAGACAGGTATGGAGGGGCTGTTCAAAGTAAGGGAGGAGAGGGACAACCGGGCCATGATATGAGACTGGAGGGAGGAAGGTTTAGGAGGGAGATGAGGAGACACTTTTTTACGGAGAGGGTGGTAGCTGGGTGGAATGCGTTACTGGCGGAAGTGGTATCCAGTAGAACAGTGGGCTGCTTCAAAAGGGGCTGGGTCAGGGCAAGGGGGTGGAAGGGAGGGGCAGCTGCAGAATAAGGGTCGCTAGCTGCACATTCGAGCAGACATGATAGAACACTAGGCCTTTATCTGCTGGCAAATTTCATATGTTCGTATGTGTTACTGTACTCTGAGTTTGTGCTGTATCTCAATACCAATTTTTCTATGAAACTGTATTAACTATGTCATTGATTAATGTTAATATCCTTCTGTCATGCACAGCTGTTTTTTGCAATCTCTAACGTGTGTCATTGTTTACTCTATGTGACATCTATACGGCCTGGGTCATGCCTGAAAACGGTCCCTGGGACCAGCATACTCACTCAGTTATCAAATACATAAACAAATAAATAAATAAAATTATTTCAAATTGTCTCTTAGGTCTGCTACTTGCAACTGTACTCAATGCCGGATTCCTGAAAGGTTTTATTTACCACTTCTGGCATTAATCATACGTTTCCAAGTTATGCCTCAAAAAAAGATATAAAAATAACACTGCTTTATGATATGACTACTTGCTTAGTTAGAGGGCTAAAAGACAGTACAGACAAATATCAACAATGTAAAAACTTGTACTCACCACAATCAGCACCAGTTTACCCACTACGCACATACCTGTCATGCTTACTTTCCCATCACTATGATTAACACCTTTTGGCACTGAATCCATGTGCAGATAACCATCTCACTCAGACATCATTTAAAGAACATGTAAATGGATCAAGAACAATAACTCGAGTGCGGACTGTAAATGTCAGCATTCCCATACAGTGCATACAAGTTTACGTACTGCTGCCATCATACTACTTTGTATAACAGAATTTCTCAGTACGGTTATGTTTCACCTGTGTAGCCTTTTTTTTCCTTATAGCTTTTTCTCCCCAGTCGGTAACTTGTCTCTGGGATACATCCTGGTCACGGGGATTTACCTTGATCAGTCCAAACCTGGTCATCATTCAGATGACTACCCAGTTTTCCTCCAGTCGTTTTCCCCTCCCTCCACCCATGGCAGAGGTGATGCCTCTGTCAGCCTTGTACAACCACAACACACCCCGTGGCAGGAGCAAGTTCCCTGGCTCAAACACAGGGGTCGCTGTGCTAGTGGAGTCTGCTGCCAACCCTCCTCGGCCAAGATGCACTGCCAAGAGGCAGCTGTCTCGGCCCTGGCCTGCCTCCCATCATGACTTCCCAGGTTTGCTTATGAACCTGGTCGTCGGCACGGCAGTGTGACCCTCTGCTGTTGAGCCATCAGGCCATTTCCACCCACCACGGAAGCCATAAGAAAACTTTGGCTTAAGGCCGTCCATTGGTCTAATGACAGAGCAACGCGATGCTGAGATGACCTAGGTTCCGGATCGGACTCCAGATGCTCAGCATAGGTGTCTAGGCTGAGGAGGTGCCACTGATGGTGCCTTCCAGCTCAGCAAGAGGCAGTATTGTGTTCTGCCACCACAGCAACCCCTGTGGTGGACCAAGGTGCTTGCTCTCCCCAGAAGAAACTGCATTCAAGCAAGGCATCCATTAGGCTGTGCAGCTCCACCATGTGGGTGTAGGGTGGTGGGAGGGCAGAAAGAAAATGGGGACAAAAAAAAAATCCCTGCCATGGCCTTAATGACAGCCTCAGTACACTCTGGCCCCACCCAGTAAGTCTGTTGCACACACTGGATTCTGACTATCTGAGGAGGACTGACCTCCACCAGAGTCCTGTCACGGGGTGAAGACTTGGAAGCACTAGCAGCAGGGTTCGACAAATCCTATTGCCCGACGTCCCGGGCTACCAGATACAGTGCAGGGACAAGCACGTTCTGTTGTGCCACCTGTCCACGGGCTAGCACTGATTTAAAAATCTTTGCTGCAGTTCTACCTTCCACCAGTAGGGTGCTCACTGCTTCGGCTGTGCACCTACTGGTTGGGAACGAGCGGTGAGTGTATGAGCTTGCCTCAGCCTATGGAAGCCTACGGAAGTGGCATCAGGAAGCGAGCGCGAAAGCAGCCTTTGTCGGAGGAAAACGGAGGAGGAGCAAGCCGTCGGACTGGCAGGCGTGGGGCCAAATGAGGAAGACAATCTTGAACTGTAAGTGATACAAAGAATGCCATTGGCAGCGGTGGTGATTTGCGCAGAGGAGACGAGTGTAAAGACGTGTATTGCGTTAGAGCCCCTCATTCACTGTCTGTTGGAGGATACTAGAGGATACACAAATTAAACAGTCCGTTGTTGTGGATATCGGGGAGTGGGGACTGCGAGTTCTTTGTGTGTGTGGAGTGGACTTGACTACTCGGGAAAACAAATTTAAAACTGAATTAAGGAGGGAGGGTTGGTGAGAGTGAAGAGCGGGGAGGAGGGAAGGCAGGAGCTAGGAGGACTAAGGAGTGGGGGCAACGTGGCTGAGCACTGTTGACTGTACACAAGTGCATTAGTGCAGCAGACAAGCAAGCCATGCCAGTTTTGCCAAAATTAATGAAGAAGAGACTAATCTGAGTAAATAAGGAGTGTGCAGGCAGGGTAAATAAAATATTGAGAAGGGTTAGGTTGGGCATAACAGGGTGAAAGCAAACCAAGGTGCTTATAAAATAAATTAAGTAGGCAGTATAGTGCAGTGGTCTAAGGCTCTGAGCTGCAAATCTGGTGACATCCAGCAGACCAGACCTGGGTTTGAATCCCACAGCTTCCACTTGCATACTGCCTGAGCAAGTCACTTAACCTCCTTGTGCTCCCAGGTCACTTAGCTTAGTGTGCTATACCTGGTTAAACAACTAAAAAAATAATTGAAACAAGGAGAAAAGGAAACAAAACAGAAACTTGGGAGGGGGGACTGTCTGGTACTGTCTGCCGTCTGTGACAACTGAGAACTAGCAGCAGCGTAAAGTGTCACTGACTACAGAAAATAAAAAGGAAGAAAGCAAGGGCAGGGGACTACTGCTGTGGGGCGGGGAGCTTTGTGTTGCCCAGTGCCCACCAGTAAAAACAGCAGTTTATTTGACTACTAGCTGCATAAACAAAGAAAAAATAAAATAATAAAAAGAAAGCAAAAAAAAAAGAAAGAAAATAAGGGAAGAGGCTGGTGGGTTGTTGGGAGAGGAGAGCGCAGATATAGAGATTGTGTGTAAAGGAGTGAAGGAGGAGCTTGGAGAGAGGAGGGGCGAAGGAAAGGACTGACTTGAGAAAGTTAGTAAAAAAAAAGATAGTATAGTAAGAAATAAGCCTATAACTCAAACTGTGTGTGGTGTGGGGCTATGCAATGGGCTTGGTTGGGCTGTTGGGAGAGATTTTGTGAAAAGGAGTGAAGGACCCAGTGTCCTGCAGCCAGTTGGTTGGCTTTTGGCTTGAAGCACCCAAGAAACAAAAAGAGAAATATAGTAAAAAAATATATATAATACAAGTGTAAGTAATAGTAAAATAAGGGAGCCTAACTGGGGGGTGGGCTTGGGCTGTGCTGGGAGAGAGGAGCGTGAGTGACTGTGTGGAGAGTGTTCTGCAGCCAGCTGCCTGACTTGTTACAGGACAAGACAACTTGCAGTGTATAGAAAGAAAAACCCAACCCATGAGCCCACCAGTGAAAAAAGGACACACAGACACCAGTGTTTAAAATAAGTTTATTATTATTGGTTCCATTAGTCTTTAAAAAAAAAGTGACCACCAAATTTATATGGACAATATGCAGACGAACAAAGCCAAACAACAAAGTCTCTTGTCGTCTCTGGTCAGCAGCAGCACCATCTTTTCGAGACAAACACAGTCTGGTACTACTTCCACAGATAAAAGTCATGAAACTGAATCTGCATCTGTGGTTCTGGATATAATTACTGACCAGGTACTTGATGTAAACAGAAGCCCTAGTAGCCTTATCTCAAAAGCCCTGTGTCACTTGCTAAGAAACGTAGTTTACTGCTTGATAATGAGGTGGCAGTTGGGAGTAGTAAAGACAAGAAATATGACCAAGAGAAAAGGGCCAGACTATTTCAGTGTCATTGGCTGTCCATTTATAAATGGTTGAGATACGATGATAAAAAGGGCTTATGTACTGCACACTATGTGAAAGGTATCCCAGTATTGCAACTCCAGCATTTTCAAAAACAAATGTCTTTGCCACAGGCTCTAACAACTTGCATTGAGTCACTATGTGACATGAAAAATCCAATCCACATGTGCTATGCCAGAATCAACATATTCTGGAAAGTGGCCAACAGCAGTATGTTGTGAGATTAGTGAGTCACCACTTACCAAGCCTTTGCACAGTTGGAAGAGGCCAAAAAGCAAAGATGAGACGCCTGTTTAACACAGCTGATTCCATAGCCAAAAATCTTCGCCTTTCTCAGACATGGAGGCTCTGTGAATTGCAGGAAAAAAATGGCATTAAGCTAGGTTCTAATTATACTAACGATAAGCGAGCCAGGGACTTTTGCAGTGCTATTTCAGCAGTGATTTCCAGAACCCAGATGCAGACTCTTGCTAATGTTAAGTATGTGACAGTTCTTGCTGACGGCAGTACTGATTACAGTATAACTGAGTGGGAAAATGTTTTCTTAAGGTTTGTTGAACCTAATTCAAAACAGGTGCATACATTGCTTATCCAAGCTGTGCCACTGGAACATGCACATGCAGAAGGTGTATTCCATGCAATATCAACTGCATTGGAGTCAGTAAATCTTCCTCTCAGTAATCTACAAAATGTTAACAATCCAGGACCGCTTCTTATTTCAGCAAATTTTGATGGGGCCAGTGTCATGATGGGCGAAAGAGGAGGAACCATAGCAAAGTTGCTGGAACACTGCCGTCCTGAAATAACTGCGATGCACTGTGTTGCCCATAAGCTAGAGCTGGCAGTTCTCGATGTGTTAAAAAAAAATCCATTTGTATCAAAGCTGGAAAGTACTCTCAAGGAATATTTAAATTTTATCACTATAGTCCCAAAAAAATGAGAGAGCTCCAAGAAATTGCTAACGTGATGGATACTGATCTGGCGCACTTTACTGCAATTAAACAAGTGAGATGGCTTGCCAGTAGGTCACGTTCGGTACATGCAGTTCAGGTTAACCTACCCACTGTTGTACAACACCTACATGCATCTTTGACTGCTGGTGGTGGTGAAAGTTCAAAAACAAAGAGCCTCTTAAAAGAAACACAGAGTGTGCAGTTTGTAAAAGCTATCCATATACTGCAAGATTTCCTGCCAATACTAAAAAACCTGTCACTGCAGTTTCAACGAGATGACATAGTAATACTGGAAGTTCCACAGCTTGTTGAGACCTGCCTACTCCAGCTTATGGAACTGAAAACCATGCCAGGGCAATACATGGCAGCTTTCCTCAGCCATTACAAACCAGAACAGAAATGTATGGAATATGTGACAAAGAGAGAGGGGAGGAAGACTGTTCATTTCCATTCAGAGGCAACTGCCTAGAAATCAATTTTGTGACAGATGGACAACTGCAGACTTTAATAGATGCAGCAATAATGTATATTGACAACAGATTTAAAAATTTCTCAGAGGTGCCTCTCAAATGGTTCAACTGCTTGAGATTTTAAGCAGTTTGATCTCCAAGAGACCAACTAAGCGGTGTTTGGGACCTCTGAACTTGCAAACCTGGCAGAATATTTTTCACTTTTTACGGAGGAGCAGCAGGAACATATAAAGTCAGAGTATGCTGCATTTAAAACAATATTGAAATCTGCCATTGAAAACCCTATTTGCAGGTATATAACAGATTACTAAAAGAAAAAACACCCAGATTATACACATTCTTGACTTAGTTGAAATACTCATGGCAATGAGTGTATCGACTGCAAAATGTGAGAGGGTTTTTTCTGTTCAGAACCTAATCAAAACAAAAATCAGGACAAGGCTGGCTGATGGCTCACTACAGTCTCTCCTGCAGATAGCAGTAGAAGGTCCTGAACTGCATGACTTTGATCCGGATCCAGCAATTAACCACTGGCTGCTCTCTGGTCCAGGCACTCGACATGTTCGTGGGCATGCTGTTGCTGCTGATACATTATCTTCTGGTTTAGCTGCTTCTGCTGCTGATGATCTTCTTGATGCTAGTACTCCTGCTCCCAGTGCCCCATCATCTTCTTCCTGGCCTAGCCCTTAATCACCATTTCATGTTCTTCTCAACCAACGGCCTAACTGGTTTTGGCTTGTCCTTAACTAATTCTGTATCATTTCTCCAATCTCTTCTAATACAGACTTCTGCCTGGGGTGTCTTAGTGTCCGGCCTGTACTACCCTGGCCTGTATTAACAAAAAAATATATGAAAATATTGTTTTTCCTGATTTATGAAGTTCTTCTACATCTCTCCATCCATCCTATGAAATAATAGTACAACATATAAGCCCTGCCACACAGCCACACCATTTAACTTATTTCTGTTAAGTCGGTTTAATATTTCAATTGAAATGTACTGGACTACCACTCGGAACTCGAGGACTACCATTTTTGTCAAGGCCACTTGTCCTGGACTAGCATGAGATTTTAAAATTTGTCGATCCCTGACTAGCAGCTGCCAGGTTAGTAAAGAATGGGCTTGGTAGCAGCCCAGGACAGATGTGAGGTCAATACGTGTACCAGTGTGGGAAAAAAGCTATACACACACAAAAAAAAGAAAACAGCAGCTAAAATGTCTACAGGCGACTTACGTGATGAGGTGTCGAGAACAGTCACAAAATAGCATTAGCATTGACAACAGCCTCTTGGATTCTTCTGTATCATTGTTCAGGCACTCTAGGAACAACTTCAACCCTCCATGAGGTCCCAGCTCACAGATGAATGCCCACAGTTTGGGTAACAGGTCATCCAGATAAGTAAGCCCTGTGAAAGTAGTGGAAGAATTAGAAACCTAAATGTATTTATTCCTAAAAATAAGAACATGTTTGAACAACATTTGTATTAATCCCTGCTTACAAAACAAGGCAGAAGATCTGATGGATGTAGAGTCCTTTACACCCTTAAATTAATGTGTTACTATGTAAGAAGTATGAAACAGTTCAACATAACTAAGCTGAAATACAAACTCTTTAGGCTCCCGGAACTAGGTTTAATAGACTGTCTGCATTTTCCAGGCATAGGTGCTGAGCTTTCTGTAACAACCATACTGTACCTCTCAGCTGACCCACATAACATAGAACCATAGACTTTGATGGCAGATAAGGATCACTTGGCCCACCCAGTCTGCCCATTTCCCTACCTATTGGATAAGCTGCAGATCCTAGTTAACCAACAGCCTACTTCCTCTAACCCCCCACAATAATTGCTTTATGTCTATCCCATGCATTCTTGAATTCCCCTACTGTTTCTGACCCCATGACCTCCTCAGGAAGGCTGTTCCATGCACCCACCACCCTCTCTGTGAAGAAATACATCCTCACACTGCCCCTGTGCTGTCCCCCCCTCGATCTTCATACTGTGCCCCCTTGTTTCTACACATTTCTTTTTCTGAAAGATGCTACCTTCTTGAACTTTGTTGATTTCCTTGAGGTACTTGAAAGTTTCTATCATATCCCCCTTCTCCCTCCTTTCCTCAAGGGTATACATATTAAGCTTCTTTAGTCTCTCTTCATACGGTTTCTGGTGCAGACCCTGCACCATTTTAGTTGCCCTCCTCTGGACTGCCTCCATCCTGTCTATGTACTTGCAGAGATGGGGTCTCCAGAACTGCACGTAGTACTCCAGATGGGTTCACCAACTGTCTATACAGAGGGGTGACAACTTCCTGTTTTCTACTGGTGATGCCTCTCCCTATGCATCCCAGTATCCCCCCAGCCCTCCCTACTGCCTTCACACATTGCCTGCCTACCTTTATGTCATCTGATATGACTACCCCCAGGTCCCTTTTCATTTTTGTTGTTGTTAGTACCTCCCCCCCACCACTGTGTACTCTTCCACTGGGTTTTTTGTTTCCCAGGTGCATTACTTTGCACTTCTTTGCACTGAATCTGAGCTGCCATACTTTTGACAATTCCTCCAACCTTGCCAAGTCCCTTCTCATCCTTTCCACCCCCTCTTGTGCATCAACCCTGTTGCAGATCTTTGTGTCATTTGCAAAGATGTATACTTTTCCTTCCAGTCCCTCTGCAATGTCACTTATAAAGATATTAAAGAGGACCGGCCCCAATACTGAACCCTGTTGTACCCCACTAGTAACCTCCCTTACTTCAGAGTGAACTCCATTTACTATTACTCACTGCGTCCTGCTGTCCAGCCAATTTTTAACCCAGGTTACCACCCTGGGACCCACTCCCAGGCTGGCTAACTTGTTTATTAATCTTTTGTGTGGGACTGTGTCAAATGCCTTGCCAAAGTCTAGGTAGGCCATGTCCCCAGCCCCTCTCTGGTTTATTACTTTGGTCACCCAGTCAAAGAAATCTATTAGATTTGTCTGGCATGACCTTCCTGCTGTGAATCCATGCTGCCTTGGGTCCTGTGCCCCGCAGGCCGCTAGGTACTCAACAATCCTTTCTTTCCGAAGTGATTCCATCATTTTCCCTACCACTGAGGTAACTAACAGGTCTTTAGTTTCCTGCCTTTGCCTTGCTCCCACTTTTGTGAAGGGGAATCACATCCGCCTTCCTCCAATCCTCAGGTACTACACCATCCTCCCATGATTTGTTATAAAGGTAGTCAGTCGGCCCGGTGGCGCCGAGGGTTGAGGCGCTGGGCACACACCTCGCTGTCGCTTGGCGACCTGGAGTTCGGGGAACAAGCCCAGGCGTCGGGGGTCAGCAGGGAAGGGAAAGGATTGAGCGTCCGGAGGACAGCTCTCCTTTCCCGGGAGGGAGAGGGACACACACTCGGCACCTGACTGGCCTCTGGTGGAAGCCGGAGGTACAGCAAGCGCATGAGTGCATAGAGGGGGTTGGGAGCGGTTGATGTCGGCGGCGATGCCTTGATGTTGAGGCACGCACCACTCCCACAAGAAAAAAAAGGGAAATATCACCCCGCAGTGCTCCCGGTAGATGGAGCACCAGGCCCCGATCCCCAATGCCCCTGCCTGTCCTGGTACCAGCGTTCTGACGACAACAAGAAGGACTCTGGGGGTGGCCGGGCCCCGTGCCCGCCTGGGGGATATATCCATGGCTACATGGGGGACAGATTGCACCAGGCTCCAGGTAAGAGGGTGGGGACTAGAAGGCCATAGGTGTCTCCTGAAGAGTGGGAGTGCTGCAGGGCAGGGGGAGTATAAAAAATAAGTTAAAAAAAAAAATAAAGGTAGTCAGTGGTGTCACTAGCTCTCCCCTTAGTTCTTTCAGAATTCTCGGGTGAATCCCATCAGACCCCCATTGCCTTGTCCACCTTTAGTTTTAGGAGTTCTTTCAGGACACTTTCTTCTGTGTATGGGCTGGTATCAACCCCCTATCCAGAGTGCTTCTATTGTTTGGTTTAGGTACGTCCCCCTCTTCTTTTGTGACTACTGAACAAAGTATTACGTTCAATATCTCTGCCTTTTCACTGTCCTCCTCTGCCCCCCATTCAGCCTCACTATCCCTCACTTGGTCTTTTTAGCTCACTAATGTACCTATAAAAGGTTTTATCCCTCTTCTTAACTGAGTTGGCTTTCTTTTCCTTGGTTTGGGCCTTCCCCGTTTCTTTCTGCTTTAACTGATCGAGTTCTTTTTCCTGCTCCTTCT
The DNA here is from genome assembly GCA_016271365.2 of Neoceratodus forsteri. Taxonomy (NCBI): domain Eukaryota; kingdom Metazoa; phylum Chordata; order Ceratodontiformes; family Ceratodontidae; genus Neoceratodus; species Neoceratodus forsteri. The sequence goes on from JADMNL010000027.1 coordinate 183,993,110, forward strand.
GTGATTCCTTATACTTTCTGAATGCTATCTTTTTCTCACTAACCTTCCCCACCACCTCTTTTGAGAACCAGTTTTTTTTTCCTTTGTTTTGTTTATTTGCTTCACACAAAGGCTTGCTGCCTCTGTGATGGCAGTTTTGATTTTGCCCCATTGTTCCTCCACCCCTCCTTCCTGCTGTTTTGCCAGTGCATTCCTTAGGCACTCTTCCATTCTGCCAAAGTCAGCCCTCCGAAAGTCCAGTGCCCTTGCTTTTGTATGGCTTGTATGGAGATCCTCTCACCATCCCCATTTGAGAGTACCAGGTCTAAGACTGCTCCCTCCCAAGTGGGTTCCAACATTAGCTGCCTGAGGCATGCCCCCTGTAGGGCATCGAGAATGACTCTGCTCTAGGATGTGGCTGCAGAAAATGTGCTCCAGTTAACATCTGGCATATTCAGGTCCCCCATCAACAATACCTCCCCTTATTCTGCCATTCTAAGGATGCCTCCTATCATTTCCCTGTCCATGTCCTCCCTCTGAGATGCGGGTCAGTATATAACCCCGTGCAGATTGTGGTGCCATTTCCTGTCTCCAAGGTTACCCACAGTGCCTCCTCTCCTCCCTGTGTACCCTTTAGTTTGGCTGCTTTGATCCCTTCCCTTACGTAGAGAGCTACTCCTCCTCCTCCTCCTTTACTCTCCCTGTCTCTCTTGTAGATTGTGTACCCTAGTATGCTGACATCCCAGTCATGTGATGTTTTATACTGTACCACTCAGAATTCTTCTTCTTCTTTCTCTTGTGATATTTCACAGTAGACCTGCAAAACAGCTGGCCACCATGACATTAACAGCCACAGTTTCAAGGCACAGGATGGCTCAGTAAATTGGCAGTGCATTACATAGCCTTTCACTTTCAGGTCACTGGTCTGAATCTAGCCCAGGTTAGTAGCGGCCATGATGAATAATGAAAATCAGCCGCCCTGCCATGCCAGCGACCCAAGTTCAGAAGCGAATTCGAGTTATCACGTCAGGAGGTTCCTGACAAGTGACATCATGCCTTAGTTGGGGAGGGTTGGTGGAAGATTCCAGCACCATAGCAATCTTTACGCCTGGGCTTAGGAGCCTCCTCATTGCAGGAGTGCTGTGTGCATGTGAGGCCAACATAGGTTATGCCTATGCTATGGGAAGGATGGAGAGTTAAGGGAGAAAACCAGGGAATAAAAAAAACTGTCATAAGAGTGATGGTGAATATGCATGGAGAGGGTATAACCTTGGATAGATGTTATATTCCTTGATGATGGTGGGGTGGGGCGAAAAGCTATTATGAAAACAAAATAATGACCTTCTCATGCTGGTCTCTACTCAGTTCCCAATGTTGGGTGTCCACGCCTCCACCTGATGAATCTCCTAGTACTGGCATAGTAGGACTGACTAGCAGCAGTCTTGAAAAGGTTCATCTGTAGATAGCTCTTCTAATGTATATGTTTCACACACATGTGCACTTGCACTTTAAAACTGTATTGAAGGATATTAAATCAACCTGTCCCTTTCATCTATGCAATGTGCACACAGGTAGAACTGGTATTTTACTTTTTAACTGCAGTTGTTACACAATTATTCACTAGGCACTGGATGTGCACCTTATTTGAGTTTTTGTGATACATTTTGAGTTAGCTACCTCATAGGTGCACCTGGCCCCTGCATCATATGTGTGGCCCTACTTCTGTATGACACAGAAGAGAATGACAGGAAGGGAGAGGGGAGAATGATGATTCAAGGTCTTCTATGTTAGCACCTTCTCAGGTAGGTTGTGGAGCAGGACAAAATGTCTGGGTGACCATACAATATCCTGACCTCCCCAACCAAGGTACAAGTGTGATGGAATAGAGTGGAGGGAGGGGGAAACTCTGAGGTAGGGTGTGGGGGACATGGTGGGGATGGCATTCAAGTCTGCCTGTGTGCCAAATGCATGCCATCATATTTAGAACTCTGCTGTGTGGGCAGGAGAGTTAAGGGAGAAAACCTTAAAACTAGAGAGACAAGTTCAAGACAAGATGTCTTCTACATCGACTCCCACAAAACAAGGGAATATTTGATTAAAAGCATTTTTTGGGGTTTTGTTTTAGGACACTTCAGATTTCAAAATGTTATATTTTTGTCTGAGAGGTTAGCTGAACCTGTAGATCAGAAAATTTGTAGAATGGGACATCCAAAGCTACTGCAGGAGGTAACCAAACATTTTGTTTATTTATTTAAAGGTTTTACCAAGAAGGCATGCCGAGCAGATAACTACTCGATTCCAGATGTGACCTGGGGGCAGGGGGAAAGGAGAACATGCATGATAGCTAACTGGCCACGATTTACAATCAGCACAATAGAACATACAGTACGTGGATTAAGAGCAGTACACTGCATACTGAGTATTGTCCATTCTTACAATCAACATCATGGATCAACACGGACTAAGTGCAGTCCTCAAATAACTGTATGAGGCAAGTGACAATGGAAAACGGAACAGATACATAATAAAAATGTGCCAAGTGGCAAAGGAAGGTGACACAGGTTCATAATAAAAATGCAACGATATGCAGGGAGTCCTTAGAGGCTGTTAGCACCCAGAACATGACAGGTTCTAGAGGAAGGCCGGGGCAGGACTGGAGCCAGCAAGCTCAAGGCTGATGGAACTGTACCACCATGGGAGCCTGTCCAAGCAGGGAATGGGCTGTAAAACTGAACAAATACTGGCAGATGGGATCCCAGGACTTAAAAACAGAACAGAATGCAGCCACCATTGATGACTGTGTACTATGTCACTATGAGGCTGCTCAGATGTATATATGGTGTTTCTTTTAATAAAAATGTGATTGTCTTAAAAAAAATGCAGCCACCACTAACCATGCACAGTAAAGGTCACAGAAAATTACAGTAACCATAACAAAGCTGACCCAAGAAAATGAACATCTCTACTGTCACCGTCAGGCACTGGAAAATGAGGCCAGGTCATCACCTGCAGAACTGGTTGGTCTCCTGAGGAAGCCAAAGCGGACAATAAATACAGGTTACTCACCTGTAACAGGAGTTCTAGGAATGGTATATGTTGTTCATCCACACTTATTGGCAGGTTCCTTGCCGCTTTAAATCTTGCCGGAAGGTCTTCAAGCTGGCTCCTCCCACCCACCCGGGTGGTAAAACTCTCGGCTCCGCCCCATGACGCCAGATCTAGCCCGCTGGAAGCCAGGTTGTGCGTCGAAGCCGGGGAGGTCGGGTGGGTCGTGTGGATGAACAACATATACCATTCCTAGAACTCCTGTTACAGGTGAGTAACCTGTATTTCTAGGGACATGGATATATTGTTCATCCACACTTATTGGCAGACTCCTAGCAGTTCTCCGGGAGGAGGGAGGCAAGGCGCACATCCCCTACTTTGGGAATAAAGATTGGAGAACCAAGGCCCCAAAACCAGCATCCCGGCGTGACTCAAGGTCGATATGGTAGTGGGTAATGAAGGTATGTGCCGACTTCCAGGTAGCAGCCCTGCAGATATCCTGGATAGGGACATCCCTGAAAGCAGCCACCGATGCAGCGGTATGGTGGGTAGAATGAGCTCTTATCCCTCTGGGAGGCTCCATGCCTGCCAACCTATAGCAGAGATCTATGCAGGAGGTGACCCACCTGCCTGTTGTCTGCTTGGCTGCAGGTCTGCCAGGTGCGGCTTCAGTGTAGGTGACAAACAGCTGGCGAACCTCTCCCCGAACTTCAGCCGTCCGTTCCTTATAATAAGCGAGCACTCTTCTAGGGTCCAAAGTATGGAGCCTATATTTGGCCTCCAAGGTGTGATTGGGGTAGAACACCGGCAGAGTCAACACCTGGTTAAGGTGAAACTCCGATACCACCTTCGGAAGGAACTTCGGTTGGGGGCGCAGGACAACCCTGTCCCTGTGGAAGACCAGATAAGGAGACTCGATGGAAAGCACCTGGAACTCTCCCATCCTTCTGGCTGATGTGATAGCCACCAAGAAGGCGGTCTTCCACGACAGGTGGGAGATATCGCACCTGTGCATTGGTTCGAATGGCTTGCCCATGAGCTTGGCCAATACCAGCAGTAGATCCCACGGAGGTGGAGGTTCTCGCATCGGAGGGGAAATGTCATCAAGGCCTTTGAAAAAGTGCCCGACCACCTTCTCCTGCGCCACCGACTGCTTCCCGGCCCGCGCCCGGTAAGCAGAGATGGCTGCCAGGTGCACCTTAAGGGTCGTCGACCGAAGCCCTTGCTGAGAAAGGGACCACAGGTAGTCCAGAATGCTTGCCAAGGGACAGGTGGAAGGTCCAAGCCCTTCCCCAAACACCAAATGGAGAATCTCTTCCATTTGAAGGCATAGCATTTCCTGGTCAACTCCTTACGGGACACCTCAACGACGTTGAGGACCTCGTCGGAAAGACCCAAGGCCTGGAACTCTAACCGCTCAGGAACCAGGCCATCAGGTGCAGGGATTGAAGGTCCAGATGGAATACCTTCCCCCTGATTGACTGAGATCAGGTCCGGGCGGGCTGGAAGCCGCCTCGGGAGCCTGGAGCTGAGACTGAGGAGATCTGGATACCAGAACTGGCGGGTCCAGTCTGGGGCTACCAGAATCACCTGCGCCTTGTCCCTCCTTGCCTTGAGAAGCACCTTGTGGATCAAGGGAAATGGGGAAAGGCGTAGAAGGCCGGGGTCCAGACCTCGAGAGGCATCCCCTGCAGCGAGCCCTGCTGAGGCGGGCGATGGAACAGTCTCAGCCTGCATTCTCCTGGAGGCAAACAGGTCCACCTGAGGCGTGCCCCAGTGGGAGAAGAGATCTTGTACTACCTCCGGCAGGAGAGACCACTCGTGGGAAGCAGCCCCTATCCAGCTTAGGGCATCAGCCAGGGTGTTGGAGGCTCCTGCCACGTGAATGGCTAGGAGATCCGCCTCCAGGCTGCGCACGAGGGACCATATGTGGAGAGCTTCCTTGCATAACAGCATGGAGCGTGTCCCACCCTGGCAGTTTAAGTAGTACATGGTCGTGGTATTGTCTGTCTGGACATGAACCACTTGACCCCGTAGAAACGGAGCGAAGGCAGTGAGAGCTAGGCGGACCGCTCGGAGCTCCAGCAGGTTGATATGACATCGGGACTCCCGAGGGGACCAGAGGCTGTGTGCTCTGTGCTCCCCCAGATTGGCACCCAACCCATCAGAGATGCATCGGTCGATAGAGAGACCGTCGGCTCGGGGCGGATGAACTGGACGCCCTCCTGCAGATGTGCCAAAACGGTCAACGACTGGAGAGCGTTCCACATCTCCTGGGTCCAACGGATCGCAGCACTGTGACCACTGACTGGCCAGTACCCACTGAAGGGGACGCATGTACCATCAGGCCCAATGGACCACTCTGGTGCAGGCCGCCATGAGGCCCAGGAGGCGCAGGAAGTCCCAGGCAGGGCGAGATTGCCCAACCAGAAATGATTGGGCAAAGGAGGAAAGAACCTCGGCCCTGTCCGCCGGGAGTCGAGCTCTGGCTCGAAGAGAGTCGAGCTCTGCCATGATGAAGAGTATCACCTGCTTCGGCACGAGTTCCGACTTGGCCTTGTTGATGAGGAGGCCAATCTGAGAGCAAACCTGGAGGGCCAGATCTCTGGACCGCTCCACCTCCACTCTGGAGGGGGCTGCAATCAGCCAGTCATCCAGGTAGGGGTACACCCGGACCCTTGAGCTGTAGAATGCTGTCACGCCATGCATTTGGTGAAGACCCTGGGAGCTAAAGAGAGGCCGAAGGGCATGGCCCAGAACTCATAAAGGGATCCCTCCACTCTGAAGCGGAGGAATCTCTGATGAGACGGACGGATCAGGATGTGAAAGAACGCGTCCTGGAGGTCCAGGGAACAGAACCACACGCCTCATTCCAAGGATGGTATTATCTGAGCCAGAGTGACCATCCTGAAGGTCCGAGACCTTAGGAACCTGTTCAGGTCGTGCAGATTGAGGATGGGGCACCAGCCCCCCGTCCGTTTTGGGACCAGGAAATACCTGGACACAAACCCCGGGTCTGGAGGAGGATCCGGCACCTTCCTGATCACCTCTTTTTCGAGGAGCAGGGCAATATCGGCTCGGCGGGCCGACAGCGAGGCTGCGGACCCCGTGGCCCCCCGAGGGGCGATGGCTCGAAAGGGTGGGGTCTGCTCAAACTCCAGAGGCAGGCCCTTTCCTACCACCTCCAACACCCAGCGGTCCATGGTGATAGCGGACCAGGCGGAAAGGAAGTGGCGGAGCCATCCCCCCACAGGGGGAACACAGGGGGGAGTGACGAGGCTGGGGGCAACACCCCTCAACCCGTCACTGGGCAGGCTTGGAGGAGGAACCATCTGAGGGACCTCCTGGGACTTTACCTCCTTGCTTCCTGTTGGAGGAAGCCACCTTCTTGGGTTTGGGATGCCAAGCACGAGCCTGCTGGCCCTGTTGCTGGTGCTGTTGGGCTGGTCATGCTGCAGGGGCCGAAGGACGAAAGGACTTATGCGGTTGTTGACGGCGGCCTTTGTCCCTCTGGGAGGAGGTGACCGAGTCCAGAGTGGCATTGGACTTTTCGATCCGCTGGAGGTGTCCCTCCACTCCAGGGCCAAAGAGGTCAGTTCCCAAGAAGGGGACGTCCGCCAGTTGTGCTGGGTATCCGCCGTGAAGGTGGATATCCTCAGCCACGCCCTGCAGCGCATGGCCACCGTGGCCGCTACTGACCTGGCACAGGAATCACCTATGTCCAGAGCAGTCTGAAGCTGCTGCTTCACCACTGCCCTACCCTGGTCCCGCACCTGGCCGGACCATGGTCTGCAGGTCGGCTGGGAGATGAGGGATCAACCTCATCCAGGAGCCCATGAGGGTGGGAGAGTGTGCCATCAGCACAGCCGAGCTGGCCTGTCGGAGGCCGAGGGAGGATGCAGCGACACCTGCGCCGGCAAAGTCCAGCTTTTGGACTCTTTGTCGGGGGCTTATCCACGCCAGCGTTTCCGAATGCTGGAAGACGCTGTCGGTGACTAACCCCTCGGCAGAGGGTGCTCCGAGAAACCGGCCAAAGAGCCTGTAGGGACCGCATACTTCCTGGCCATCCTGGCCGAGGGCGCAGGACAGGAAGCAGGCCGCTGCCAAAGCTCCAAGGCTGGACCAACAATGGCCTCAGCCACCAGAAAGGCCTCCGTGGGGGAATCCCCTCGGTCCAGTATCTCCGTCAGGGGATACTTGGCCCGTTTGGACACGGGCTCGAGCTGCATCCCGGTGGACTCCGAGATGAGTCGAAGTAGACCCAAGAAGGATGATGGGCTATCATCCAATGACTGGCCCCCGGAGGACTCCAGGTCGACCTGCCTAGAGAACAGGGAGGAGTCATCATCAGACTCCGAAGAGTCTGCGAAGAGCTGCCTCGGCCCTGAGCCACCCTCCACCTGCCGAGGACGGTCGGGAGTGAGGGTGACTGACAACCTGTGGGGCAGGCCGCCAGACTTCGGTTGTGGAGGTGGAGGTTCCACCACAATCAGTGGAGCAGCTGGTTTCGGCCGAACAACCAGCCCAGGAATGGGCATCTCGACTGCGGCGAGCAGTTGCTTCGGTCGTTCGGGTGACAGCCACTTGATGGCCGGGGACTGAATCGGAATCGATTTACTCCCGGACAACAGTAACTGCTGCTACATAAGCTCCTTGTAACGGCGACGCAATTTACGTCGAAGCCTCTCCTCATCCGAGGAGGAGGAGGACGAGGAGGAACGGTGTCGCCGCTTACTTCGGTTCCGAGACCGAGACCGCTGATGTCGGCGGGAACAGCTTGACCGAGATGAAGTCCGAGACCGAGACCCTCGGGGTGACCAAGGGCGGGTCTGGGAAGGGGCGGGGGACACCCACTCTTCCCTCGGCTTGGGCACTTTAGTCGGGAACTGCCGCCCCAAAGGCGCAGGCAGATCCTCGGTCTCACCGGGGGAACCGGCAAAGGTGGGTTGTCGGCTTCACCAGTCGACAACCTGTCCGACGGGTCGAGGAATATCTCGACTGCGTCGACGGGAGTCTTGGCAGGCTGGCCTGACGGGGACACCGTGAAGCCAGCGGCCTTAGCCGCAACTTTGACCGAAGTCGATGGTCGGCTGTCCGGGGAAGGAGACCTCTCCCGCTCCCACGAACGCCGACGGTGGGACTTACCCTTCGACTCCTTCTTCTTGGGCCGAGAGGAATGTCCTGATGGCCCCTCTCCCTTCGTGGAAAGGAACTGACAAAGCTCCTTGAACGAAGCCGAGTATGAGGAACTCAGAGAGAGCGGGATAAATGCCGCGGCTGAAGAGGAGGAAGATGCGGCCTGGGCCACCTCCTCCTCGAGGGCGATCATATGCTCGAGCTCCTCAGCCGAGCCAGCTGCCGCAGACACCGCCTAACGAGCCTCTTTGGATTTTACGGCGAATGGCAGCTTCTCGCGGCGCCCGAGCTTTACTTGGGCACCGCGATCCTCCAGGACAGTGGCCGAAAAAGAGCGGCACAACTCGCAGGCCTGCGAGTTGTGATCTAGGCCTAGGCAATAGACGCACGTGGAGTGCGGATCAGTCCTGGACATTTTCTGCCCGCAAGGGCACCTCCGAAAGCCGGGAATCGATTTGTCCATCGCAGCCACGAGGGATGATGAAGACCGGAGTTTAGAAAACGTCAAAACTAGTTTCGGACGAACCGAAGAGTTAGGATCCAGTCTAAAATGCAGAGCGCTAAGGAGGGAACCTGAGCTTCCAAGCAGTAAGGAAGATCTGGCGTCATGGGGCGGAGCCGAGAGTTTTACCACCCGGGTGGGTGGGAGGAGCCAGCTTGAAGACCTTCCGGCAAGATTTAAAGCGGCAAGGAACCTGCCAATAAGTGTGGATGAACAACATATCCATGTCCCTAGAAACAAAATTTCCATCGTAGCAAACTGGCTTATTTTCATGTTTTTATTCTACAGTCATGGTTTGTTTCATTTATTATTTTATGGTTGGTTTAATTCTATTTTCTGAAAATATACTTTGTGCTATACAAAAGGTGGATATGTGAACTAATTTATATGGACTTTCTTCATAACTGAGCATGGCTTAAACGAATTTGTTCAACAACAACAACAAAATGCTTACACTGCAGTTTGTTTTTCTGTAACAGTCTGTACCAGAGGCTGCAGGACTGACCATTACAAGGTCAGAGGTCACATGCCTGCTGAAACACTGGGGCAAGCCTCATTCCAGCCTTAGACAAAGGAAGATTAAAAAACTAGGAGATTTTTTCATGTGGTTTAAAGAACGAACATGCTGCTGAAATAAGACAAAACACCATTTTGAAGAGGATATTTAACGAATATGTGCCAGTTATGCTTGGACTTTTCCAAACCAATAATTTAAAGGAATCTGAAAATGTAACTCTTGTTGAAAAATACTGGTGTGTGGGGAGGTTATGGAACAGCTAAGAAAAGTTGTAACTTTGTTGTTTGAGCCAGACAGCGAAATTTATAGCTGTTTGCATTCCAGAAGACACAGATGCTGCAAGATGAAGACAAAGGGGTTCATGCTTTCATTGCTGTCAATGACTTCAGTTTCAAATTGTAAGCAAAGTACTGGTGATACAGGAAAACTTAATATGCAATTATATTGCAAAAATTCCCAGACGTGCATGCCCATGTCTTCAGGTTTCAGCTATGTAGATTCGCCTTAACTGCCCCACGTCTTACCCATCTGTCTCCTTTATGTTGGCTTAAATTGGCTGTCACCTAAGGATATTCGAGCCTACTCCCTGGGCTGCTTTATCGACTCCCTGTCTAGACCTCCCTGCCCTGTCTATCTTGCCAACCTCCTGACTCCTGCCTCACACACCCGTACCCTCAGGTCTTCCTCTGTCCCCATGCTCTCCACTAGACCTTGCATGACAAAAATGGGTGAACAGGCATTTGCCCATTTTGCTCCCAAATTCTGGAACTCACTTCCCCTTATGGTGAAAACTTCATCCTCCCATCAATTCAAAAACTCGCTGTTCACCTACCTCCTAGCCTCTGGCCAATGCAAATACTCTTAATTTGCTTTGTCCCACTGCAGGCTGTCGGGTCTGACCCTGAGTACTACACTAATGTTCTCCCATGCAATACGTTTGTCTAGGTGGCTATGAACCTTGATGTCTTTACTGTCCTCAGCTGTCTTATGGTTACCCTAATTTTACATCCTTATTATGATCTATGCCTAAAATGTACCCTTATGTAACTATTACTGTGCTACCCAATGTATATCTTGTTTTGCTCCTGTACACCTATATTATGTCTGTGCATTTCTGCATATTGTAACCAATGTCCTGTGCTCTCCCGGGTCGTGCCTGAAAATAGGCAGGTCTGTTGCCTAGCGCACTTACCCGGTTACCAAAAGCTAATAAATAAATAAATAAATGTTCTCACACAAAGTTATTACAACAAAGTGATTGTGTGAAAACTGCACAACATACAGATTAGAGACGTTTCCAACTGTTCCCTGCACTGTAACTGGTATAGTACTGTCATTTGTTCAAATGTATTATTATTATTATTACTATACCAAACGTTATTCATGAAAATAAAAAAATTAAGTTTAAATTAACAGACTGATGAAACCTCTCTCCAAGGAGTGGAAAATGAAGGGAGAAGGGAGATATTCATGAGGTTGGCAAATGTCTAGCGTCACCAGATTTATTAATCGTGATGTCATGAAACAATAACATCTCGTTCGCTGTTCTTAGGATACACCTTTAGGGATGTACTGACTGTGATCCAGGAAGGTTGCTGAATCCTGGGGGGGGAAAAACGTCCAAGAAGAAGAACAATGAACCATAGACATTTCTATAGTTTCCAGAATTTTTCAGAAGAATTGGCTCAGAAATAAAAGTTTGTTTTGAAAAACAAAAAAACTGACTAAGACACCTTCCAGAAAGTCCTCTCCATTATTCTGTACCAAGACCTTTGATGACTACACCCTGGTGTCCCACAATATGAAGTATCTTTTTTCAGATATTTACATTTTATAGTATTGCATTGGGTTGTAAAGTGCACCAGTTGATTGGTTAACTGATTGATTAATTAATTAATGAATTATTGCTAGGTTTTATTTTTATTTACTTTTCTTGCTTTTTGTTTTTAAAGGTCTTTGAACCTCATAGCAACATAGGTATACAAAACGATATATAATTATTCAAGGTTTAGAACAATGTAATATATTTGTTCTTTTCCAAAAGTACACTAAAATCTTTTGCATTTGCTAATTTTTCTTTTTGTTGCTTTGATATGCTTGTTCTACCTCAAAATGTATGCACTGTTAATTGTATAATCAGCTGAAGCACAATCTTTATGGTATTTTTCAGTTTTATACTAAAATAAACATCTATTTTTGTCACTTTTTGGATGTCACGTGCAATATTCACTTACAAAATGATTTTAACCTTTTCAAACAAGAAACTCTTAAGAAAAAACCTGAGCCATTTTTCTAAAGACACTTAAACTGTCTTGTGTTTTATGTGATAAAAAAGCAACAACTTTAAATTGTTCCAGAATAAGTTCTGTCATAAATTAGGTGTTCGTGGTGAGTGGTATCAAATATAAATTTCAAATACAAAAGAGACAGAGACTAAACAGGAAGAAACAGAATTGCCTGCTCTATCAGAGGAAGAAACAATGAATGTTGCTGCAGATACTGAAGATAAGTTATAAAGACTGGACTTACAATATTGATTTTGTTTGAAACTAATCCTACTAATATGGAAACTGTGGCTACTATCTTTCAAACATGTTTACCATTTAACAGAAGATTATTCCATCTTTGTATCTGTTCTGACTAACTGACATTAGAATTTTCTTTGCGGATTCTGGACTTGCCTAATTTAAACATTTAATTTGTATTTTTATTTTTAGATCAATGTGTGGGGAATGTGGGGTACTTGTATAGTATATAGAATTCTGTTGCTGCAGGATAGCACACGCTGATGTATTTCGATATGTTTAGTGTTTATGCTTTAGGTCTGTAAATAATGTAATGTTTGTCTGGATTAGCCCTGTGTAAACTTATTTATGTGCATTACTTTTAAGTAATTACTTTGTCGATCCTCCCTAGGATATGGACTTATGATCCGATATACATAGTGGGTAGTGATTCTACTCAAACTGTAAGTATTTTCCTTAAAACTTTAATTAAATAGAAGTTAAAAAAAAAACTTCAAATTTTGAAATTAATGGTCTTTTGTCCAGACATTTCCCACAAACCTGGCGCCCCACTGTGGTCCTACTCAGCCAAGGATTAGAATGGCAGAGATTTCACAAAAGCCTACCGAACTATACCCGCATCATTCTGCTGATAGCCACTGGAATCAAAATAAGAGAGTACTTCTTAAATGCTGTGCACATCCAGCAGGCCCTGCAATACGATGAACAAGAAGGGTATCTCTTCCCAGACTGCTTGTTTGCAACATGGTCCCAGAGGAAGCAATTCAATGCTAGTAGTAATCAACTAAGGGCACTGGTCATTGTTCACCCATTACTGGCCCCAGAGCACCTCGGAATCACATATGCAGAAGGTCCTTCCAATTTCAGATGGGAAAGATGCAGGCCACTGGGTAACTAAAGCAGCAGCTGAATTCTGTCCAAATCATGCAGAGGTGTCTGATGTTTCCGATCCTTAACTGTCAGTTATTGAATAAATGAAGGGCTGAACTGTGGTTATGGTGGGCTTGGTAGGTCACAGCCAAGTGAGAAGTATGAACATTTAATAGACACTCTGTTCAAACTGTGTAATAAACTGTAACTGATGGCAGACACCAGTTTGCATAAACAGTATCTTGGTATTCTTGACTAGCTGCCTAACCTTAACATGGCACAAACCAAGCAGTGTTTACAGCTTGCTAGGATACTTGGAGTGACATAGTAACATGAATCAAAAGACACTAAAATGTTTCATACCACCAACCTGTCAACAATATTAATACCATTTAAGTTTTTTTTTTTTTTAATTCCTTAGTAACTGGATAAGGCCCACTAGGCACAGTGCCTGTTTTCAGGGGCAACCTGGGAGCAGTAGGGAGGTTAAGTGACTTGCTCAGGGTCATATAAAATGCAAGTGGAGATTGTGGGAATCCAACTCAGGTCTGCTGGATGCACCAAGCTCATTCACAGCTTGTAACTCTAACCTCTAGACTGTACTGCCAACCACAGAATTTAAGTTTATGTAAAAACTGGCTTCCAAACACCCCGTTTGACAGTTTGTTAATTTCTCTACCTCTGCTTCCATGTTCAAATTAAAAAAAACATAGGGAATAAGCCCCAACACGCAGTGGTATCAAGGATTTCAATGCACACCTCAAGGGCATAAAATGATGAAACCAATTTACTCCCCGGGGCAAACATTGAAATCGTTTACACCAGAGCACAGAATGGCTTATCCAGCTTATAAAATGGTCTGTTTAATATGAATGTGTAATCATAGTTAAAAATAAAAGACAAACACAGTTGTATGAGTGCAAAAGAAGAGTAAATTTATGTTCAGGGTGTCAGAAGGGCTGAAACAGTACCCTTAAACAAATGTGAGAAATCTGGCTATTGGTAGAGGTACTGATTACACAGCTGCAACCCAGCTGTGTGAGGTGCACTATGCAGAGGGCTTCAGTCAAGAGAGACCGAGAGAAAGGTGTGTGTGTGTGTGTATTGGGGGTGCTCTGGCTGTTGATAGCTGCAATGATTACAGAGCTACAGACAGCTTTGTAAGATGTGGTCCTATGCAAAGGGCTTGACTCAAGGGACAGAGAAGGGGTTGGGGGACTCTAGCTGATGATAGTACTGTTGATTACAAACTGTAGTGAGAAAGAGATAATGTAGCCTAGTGGGAACTGAACCCAGGGGCTCAGGAATACCATCCCGTGCTCTAACCACTGAGCTATAGGCTCACATGTTTGGACTTCTCACTTTCCAAACACACCTTATTTATTTGGTATTGCAAATCCTGCAAGTAGGAACAACTGAGATAAAAGTTAGTTCTTTTTGGTGCAGTATTTACAACTAATTGTCATCTTGTACTGTCAATTAGGTGATATCTGTCGTACTGATCTGTAAATAGGTTTTAAGTACCAGGATGGCTGTGGATTGAACTTAGAAAGATCTGACACCTGACCATACATCTTTGTTTTTTTTAAAACCATGGACAGGTAATCGCTTTTAAAAAGTAAAGTTTCAAGCCGGTCCATTGGCGCAGCGATTGGATTTCCGCTTGCGACGCTGGTGACCCGGATTTGGGAGCAGACTCGGGTCACTGGAGAGCCGGCCGGGGGAGATAGACTTGAGCGTCCTATGACAGCTTGCCTTCTCAGGGGGGAGGGGAGAGGGAGGGGGCCATCTCCCACCACTTGTCTGACCCTAAGCAGAGGCTCGGGGTACAGCAAGCCCTGCTAGCAGGGGAGGGCTGGCCACAGTCACACAGTGGACATTGGCGTGCTGCGCCTTGAAGTCAGGGCATGCGCTGTGTGCAGGGAGGAAACTAGGAGGAAAATGCCTGCTGGCCCTTAGGACACGGAGTTCTGGGAGCTAGCCCTAATATGCAGCCACCTACCGGGCTGCCTGGACTGACGAAAGTTGATTGTCGGGGTGTAGGAGCCCCACCTCGTCCCCGCCTGGGGGGCAAACCATGGCTCCATGGGGTACCAGCATTGGACCCAGGTAAGGTGGCTTGCAGGGGTAGACTCTGTGGATCTCCCGAGGATGCAGGGCTGACAGGGTGTAGGAGGGATAAACAGAATAAAAAAAAAAAAAAAAACAGTAAAGTTTCTAGTTTTTCTCTTGCCATTTTATAAAGGTAATTATACAATGAGGTCCAAAAACGGCGGGCCCAGATTGGTCAACTGTTGTAAATCCTACACAGTACCAATGGGAAGAGGTGCCAGTTCCCCACGAAGCTGCCCAGTGACTCCTCCAAAATCATTCCAACCTCCACGAAGCCAAAACTAGCACAGAGCAAACAGATGCTCACAATCTTCTAAAGACCCAAGCCCTCCCAATAAAGCCTACCTGATTAAAAAAAAACAACACTTTCCCATCATATTGTACAAACACACACACACACACACACATATGTACCTGTAAATCGCTCTGTTCATCCCAGATAAAATCGCGTTATCAGTGACTGACGCTCCAATTTTAAACCTCCCGCCCACATCGCTACATGCAGAAACACACTCGCTGACCTGACGGTACTTTTATTTTCGGAGCAATAACGCCAACAAAAATAATTTAAAATATACAAAAAAATTTTTTTATTTTTTTCAAATGCAAAATAAAAGAACATTATATAATCTCAATTTACCACGGGCAAGGATGTGGGTCATGCTAGGATTTACAATGGCTGGTGTGTTTTGCTCACTCGGCCTATCGGCCTCGTGACCAAACAATGTACCACCCACTGTAAATCTTAGAGTAACCCACACCCTTGGCGTGGTAAATTGCTTAAACAGTCACTGTTATCCAAGAAGTTGTGCTAAAATGTAAAAATCCTGATTTATTGTTTTGATGGCTACAGTAACTGTAAGAGGCTGCACTGACTCATCCATTTCGCTTGTCATTTAGCCAAAGCTAGGCTTAAAGGGGAACAATCATCACCAAGGGCCCCACACTCAAGTGTGGGGCTGGTCCCAAAGCGCACTTTGTCAGAAAAACATTCTGACTTACTCACCATTTACTGTAGTATAGTAGATTGTTATCAGACTACTTTTGCTTAGTTTTAGGCTGACACCTTCTTTTACTGCAAATCACAGAATCCCCTGCAGCTGACATCACAGCAGTAGGAGTTTTATGGTTGCCACCTGTCTGGTTTTAGACTGGATAATCTGTGTTTTTAGGGTCCTTATTCAGTCATCTGGTTTTGCTTAAATGTAGTCTATCTTTTGGGCCATTTTAAGTACTTACATACAATTAAACAGCTAGTGGCTTCAAAACAGGCAGACGGGAAAATAACACAACTTTAAGGAAGTAATCAGTTATAACATCTTATTCCTGAAGTACTTTCTTTTCCCTATTGCTCATTAGAAAGTCTTCTATGTGATAATACTGTGCTGGGTGCGTGGAACAGCTCTTAGCCTGGCAGCTGACATATCCATCTCTGCCCCCAACTACATAATCAGCACTGTGATCTCACTCAAATTGACATCACAGGTGACTGACCTGGCAGCCACTGAGGCCCTGTCCACACTGCAGCCCGAAAACCCTTCTGTAACGTTACCAAGGGTGTAAACCGCATCAGTAACGGTGTGTGTTTACACTGGTAACGTTACAGGAGGCGTTTTTGTAACCATTGTGGAAACCACATATGAGGTGGTTTCCACAACGGTTATGAAACCAGTCCCACCCTGGTACCGTTACCGGCGGTAGTGTGGACTGCCGGTAACGGTCTCGCAGGGCACAAAGACGCAGCGCCGAGCTGCATTGTGGATTGGGCGCCACTGGTAACAGGCACCCGATCCCGTGTGTGGACTGGCGGTGCCGGTCCCGTAACGGACACCGCCAAGGTGTGGACGACTGCACTGTGCTATGGTGGTAAGGATTGTATCCGCCATCAATGCAAGGTGTAGTGTGGACGGGCCTGAGTGGTTGTTCTAAGCAGCAGTAATGTTACAGTGCTGATGATGTAGTGTGTGTGTGTGTGTGTGGGGGGGAGAGGGTACAGATAGATACATCAGCTGCCAGGCAGAGTGCTGTCCCACACGTCACACCTACTAACATCAAGTAAACAACCTTCTAAGTAACTAAAGGGAAAATAAAAGAAAAGTACCTCAGATATAAAAGGTAATGGTTGACTGCTTTTAAAAAATAATATCAGTTTTAGGCAGTACACTAGCTCTTTAAAGCTGATTGTATCAAATCATTCCCTGTTTTGGCTGCATGTTCAGGTTACAAAGAAGTTCTGCTGTCACACGCCTTTGTAAAACCAGTCTGTCTGAGAGGTGTAAAGTATGGCCAGCATGACCAGTATAAGTTAATCAAACTAATCGTTTTCACTCTGATTTTAAAGAATGGTCTTTTACTGATGTGACAGGAAACCATTTTTATACCTTTATCCACTCTCATGTGTCCCTTTTTGTTTGCCTTATATTCTGATATGTTTTAGACCCATTTTTTATGAAATCAATATCTTATTTTTATTGCCTTTATCACTACATTGAGTACCCCTCTGATGAGTCCTCAGCAGCTACTGCTCTCATTTTTTTATACTACCTGAACATTCCATAATATTAGCTACCCCCTATTGATCATTCAGATGAACAGCATGGAATTGTGCATCTGTAATTGTGTAATGTCTTAGAAATATGAAAAGAAACGGCAGTAGCTGCTGAGATAAAGGGAACACAGTGCAGAATTGAGGGTACCACAAGGAGTTTCAATAGCCTGCAGTGAAACATAGAAGTTGACGGCAGATAAGGACCTCAAGGCCCATCCAGTCTGCCCATTTCTTTTTCTACCTTATGAATGTGCCATCTGCCTTTGCTCTGTCAACGGCCCATCTATTCATACTCATCTGTATTGCTCCCTTATGCCTATCCCATGCCTGTTTCAAGCCCTGCACTGTATTCATATCCACCACTTCCTGAGGTAGGCCGTTCCATGCATCCACCACCCTTTCTGTGAAAAAGAACTTCCTCACATTACCCCTTAATCGGCCTCCCTCTAATCTCATGCAGGGTCCTCTTGTCCTGCTATTTTTCTTATATTGAAACATGTTAGACTCTTTCACCTTGTTAATGCCCTTAAGGTGTTTGAATGTTTCGATCATATCACCTCTCTCCCTCCTTTGCTCTAGGGTATACATATTGAGCTCTGTTAAGCGGTCCTCTTATGTTTTCTGATGCAGTTCCTCCACCATTTTGGTTGCCCTTCTCTGGACTGACTCAATTTGGTTAATGTCCTTGTGAAGGTGTGGCCTCCAGTACTGCACGCAGTACTCCAGATGGGACCTAACCAGTGTCTTGTAAAGAGGGATTATTACCTGCCTCTTACGACTTGTGATACCCCTACTAATACACCCCAACATCCCCATAGCCTTACCTACTGCTTTAGTGGTCTGCTTGGATGATTTCAGGTCATCGGTGATGACGATGCCCAAGTCTCTTTCTTCCCTTGTGACTGCCACCAACTCCCTTCCCAGTCTATAGGTGGCTTCAGAGTTTCACTTTCTTATGTGCATGATCTTGCACTTCTTTGCATTAAACCCCAGTTGCCACTCTTTCGACCATTTTGCCAGTTTATCCAAATCTCTTCTCATTCTGCTCACCCCATCTGGATTATCTACTCTATTGCAGACTTTGGTGTCATCTGCAAACAGACAAACCTTACCCTCTAGTCCATCTGCAATGTCACTGATGAAGATATTGAAGAGGACAGGCCCCAGGACTGATTCCCGAGGTACCCCATTTGTGACTTGCATCTCTTCTGACTGTATACCATTTACCACCACTCTCTGTTTTCTGCCTGTCAACCACTGCATATTAGAGTTTACATAAGCTGATATTTTATTTGCTGGTCCCACTGTTCTCCCTGGGTTAAGTACAGTCGCAGAGGACTGCACTTATCCCCTGGAGAAAAGCAGACCAGGAAAACATCTGATCGGAGAGTTTTTGAAGTTCTAACATGCACTGCTGAGTACTGAATCTCCCACTGCTGCCTACTGCTCTGATGTCAGCTGCAGGAAATTCTGGGATTTGCAGTAAAAGAACAGCAACTGTTACACAGTTGTGACATCAGTATTTTAGCACAGAGAAAAAGCAGTGGAGTCATTCAACATGCAGCACATTCAAGTCACGAAAATTACAGTTACGCAAAAACTTACCGCAACAGTAGATCTTCGTGAGAGGTTCCTGCAGCTGGTCTTCTCATATAGGACTCCGCCCCCTGGCATCAGGACCACACAACAAACTTCTAGCTAGCAATCCAGCGCGGGGGACCACCCCCAGTGTCACATGACAGGATGTCAGCATGACACTATATAGGGGGCAGTTCCCACACCCGCCATCTAGTTGTCCTGCCGGAAGACCCCTGGTAGGGGGACGGGAGAAAGGAGAATACTCCTTGAGCCCAGAGCTGCTGAGAATTATCCTAGGACAGGAAAGTAAAACAGAAGCTGGGGGAAGGTGGGAGGGAAAGAGGTGACCTACTGCAGGAACCTCTCTCAAAGATTTACTGTTACGGTACGTTCTTATGTAAGCGTAATATCTTACTTCGAGAGGGTTCCTGCAGTAGGTCTTCACATACAGGACTGAATACCAAGCAGTCAAGAAAATGGATAGTCGGAGACTGAGGCCCAGGAGGCAGAAAGGTCTACCAACAAAGATCCTGATTAGGGCAAGAGGCCTTGAAGCACGGCAAGTCCAAAACTGGCCCTGCACCTAGAGGTGATGTCCATACTGTAATGCTTGGTGAAAGTATGGACTGTAGTCCAAGTGGCCGCACTGCAGATATCAGAAGCAGACACGTTCCTTAAAAAGGCGGTAGAAGCAGCCATGCTGTGAGTTGAATGGCCTTCCACTTCCCCCCAGAAGGGGTTTCTCATACTTCTGATAAATGAACGAGATACAATTAGCCAACCATTTGGATAGGCACTACTTAGAAATGGCTGTGCCCCGACGTTTGGGTGCAAGGGCTATGAACAACTGGTCGGACTTGCACACCTCCTTAGTCTGTGAAACATATCATCTCAGAATCCTGTGCACATCCAGTGTGTGCAAAAGGTGTTCCCCCCATTGGAATATTCTGGGTAATAAACCGGCAACTGAATACCTTGGTTCAACATAAATTTGTATACCACTTTCAGTAGAAAAGAGGGGTTAGTCCACAGAGCCACCCTGTCTCTGCAGCAGAAAATTATACGGCTCCTTAAAAACGAGGGCCTGAAACTCTGAAATCCTTTGAGCTGAAGTAATAGCAACTAAGTAGGGCATTTTCCAAGACAAATAGCGCATGTCACAACTTGCCGCCGGCTCAAAAGCGGGTAAAGTAAGTTTCTCTAAAACAAAGTTTAAATCCCAGGAGGGAACCGGACTACGGACCAGAGGTTTTAAGTGGAGGATCCCCTTAAGAAATGTTTTTGAGACCTACAACTGCTTGAGGTTTTTGCCATCCAACAGAAGGTAATAGGCAGAAATCGCCGAAAGACGGACCTTCAGGGGGGAATAACTGAGGCCTGAATCAGATAAATGCAAGAGGTACTCTAGGACCTGGGGTGCCGAGCAAGACAAAGGGTCCAGACCCCTGGCCGTCGTCCATATGGTGAATCTCTTCCACGTTATCACATATGTAGTTCTGGTGGAAAACTTTCTGGTCTCCACCAGGACTTGGGCGACTCGCGAGGAGACACCAGAACGTGAGACAACTATGTCCAGAGGTGCCATGCGTGTAAGTGAAAAGATTTGAGGCTCGGATGCACCAGGCTGCTCTGCTCCTGCGTCAGAAGGTTGTGAAGGAGAGGTAGATGTACTGGGGGTTCCAATGCCAGCTGCTGTAGGAGGGGGAACCAAATCTGCCGAGGCCAGAGGTCAGCAATGAGAATCACGCCAGCTCCCTCTGCTAGGAGCTCCAGCAGTATCTTCTGCAGAACTGGGAAGGGGGAGCATACAGAAACCTCCCTGTCCAACAAAGAGACAGTGCATCTTGCCAAAAAACACCACACCCGGGAACGAGCAAGCAAAAGTTGGGTAGTTTTGCGTTGGATTGGGAGGCAAAGAGCTCTATTTCTGGCTGACCCTGCTGATTGAAAAGTTCTTCCGCTACCTCCTGCCTTAGTTTCCACTCATGAGCCCATGTGATGGTGCAACTGAGACTGTCCATAGGACGTTGTGAACTCCCAGGACATGGGCTGCTGTCAGGAACAGGCCATGCTGGACTGCCCAGCACCACACACACATCGCCCCCCTGCAGAGGAGGTACAATAGGGTGCCTCCCTGTTTGTTTATGTACCAGACTGTGGCCGTATTGTCAGTCTGGACCAAGAGTGTTCCCGGCTTAAGAGGGTCTGGAACACCTGAAGAGCACAGAAAACTGCTCTCATCTCCAGAATGTCTATGTACAGATGTACTTCTTGTGGAGATCACCCCCCCCCGGGTTCGGTGGTCCCTAGGTGGGCTCCCCAACCTAGAGCCGAGGCATCCGTCATGAGGGTCATGGAAGGAGGAGAGGGGTGAAAGAGGGCCCCCCGAGGTGAGGCTGGACATCTCCTGCCACCAGAGAAGATCCCTCTTCATGCTGCTGGAGACAAGGACCCTGTGGTCCAGGTTGTCCGAAGGTTGATCCCACTGGACCCTGAGTGTCCACTGGGTCAACCTCATGTGCAGTTTGGCCAATGGAACTGTGGGAATGGCTGCCACCATTAGTCCCAACAGTCGGAAACAGAGCGGGCTGTGGTCCAACGAGAGTTGGTCACAGAAAGGTCTTACTTTTTCACGGTTTTTGCTCTGTCCTGAGGTAGGAAGGCCATGCCCTGGACCATATCCAGCACTGCTCCAATAAACTGGAGGTGCTGATAGGGTGAAAGATGTGACTTGGGGTAGTTCACCATGATGCCAAGACAGGAAAATAGATCCAATGTGGTGGACAGAGACTCCAGAAGACTGTCCTGAGATGGGGCTGACAACAGCCAGTCGTCCAGGTACGGGAACACATAAATCCCTTTGCAGGGCAAGGCCGCAGCCACCACCGCCAGGCACTTGGTAAAAACTCAAGGTGCCAAAAAGAGGCCAAAAGGAAGAGCCTTGAATTGGTCATGGTTCCCCTTGAAAGGTGAACCTGAGAAAAAGGCGGTGGGCCTGGAGGATAGGGATGTGCAGGTAAGCATCATACATGTCCAGCGAACACAGCCACTGATTCTTTTGGAGCAGGGGTAAGAGTCCCTGGAAGGTTAGCATGCAGAACCTCTTGTACTTGATGAAGAGGTTCAGCAGGCTGAGATCCAGAAGGGGTCTCAGATTGCCCGTCTTTTTGGGCACCAGGAAGAAATGGAAGTAATACCCCCTTCCAGCCTGTGCGGTAGGAAATGGCTCTATGGGTGACTTTGACAAGAGAGCCTGGATTTCCTCTTGAATGAAGTGGAGGTAGCTTGATGGGTAGTGAGACTGTCCTGGAGGGATTTCATGTAATTTTTCATTTCATTTTATTTTATACTGAAAAATCTGTGAGCAAAAAATGCCTGTTTTCATATACGTCCAGTGACATTAACAACAACAAACAACAATAGAAAAAAACAGAACAGAACAACAACAAACAGAGAACATCCAAAAACAAACCTATTAATTAAAACAATCGCAAATGAACTCTGAATAAAATTTTTGTTCAAGTAAATCCTTAAACCTGACACACTTCTACAATCAGTTATATTGCTGGGTAATTGATTATACTGTCTGATAGTTTCTAACTGTATTGAATTCTATGCAAAATTAGTTCTGAATTGAGGAAGTTTAAACACATTTCTAATACTAGATCTAGTAGCAATAGGGGACACAAGATGGAAATAAACTAGCAATACTGTTGGGAAAGAAACCTACTTGTATCTTAAACAAGAATAGCAGAGTTATAACACTAAAGAAAGCATTGAGAGGTAAACAACCAGATTTATCATATAAGGTACAATGATGTACCATCCTAGGTAAACCAGTAATAAAACGTGGTATACTATGGCATGTAATTGTCAATTTTTTTTTTACATTTTCATAGAAGAAAAAGAATAAACAATGGAACCATACCTCAGTCAAGAGAACAGGAAACTATTTGCCAATATGGTCCTAGTCTCTGGATTAAGATACTTTCTGATTCGAATTAACATACCTAAGCGCTGATGTAACCTCGCAATTAAAGAAATAATATGCTGATCAAAAATTAAGTGCTGATACAGAACCAACCCCCAATATTTAAAACTATTAACCCTTTCCATTGGATTACCAAATTTATCATTAAGCTTGAAATCTACATCAGTTTGGTTCCTAACACCAGAAAGGGTTGTCTGGGGGTCTGTCCAGGAACTCTATTGAGTGCCCTCTTGCAATTATCTGTAAGACCCAAACATCTGTGGTTATTGCCTCCCACTCCCTGAGATGGAGGGCGAATCTTTGACCCCACCAACTTCACCAGAAGATCTGGAGGGGGTGGAGGTGTCCCCCTTCCCCCCCAAGTCAGGAGGCGGAGGGGAGTGCCACTTTATTGCTTCCAGAGGCCTTTTGGGATTTGGCTTGCAAAGTGTCTGGACACCAGACCCCACGGCCCGACCCCTGCCCTAGAGTCTGGCCTGGGACTGTTTGTTCCACCTTTGCTGTGGACAATGAAAAGGCTGCTTGGGCTTGTGACCAGAGCGGTAACTAGCGCAGATGTCCTGAAGGGATCTGCCACTCTCCTGTAGCTCGGTGGTGATATCCTTCGCATCACCACCAAACAGGATGGAGTCCCTAAAGGGTGCATCCAGGAGAGTGGTTTGGACATCTTGCGCCAGACCTGCTATACAAAGCCATGCCAAACATCTCAGGTAGATGCCCGAGGCAGTGCAGTGGGCCACAGAGTCACAGGTAACTCACAAAGCGTAGTAACAGGAGGACTTGGTAAGTCTCACCTTGTCGAGAAGCTTTGTACTGGGATCCTCATCAGTTATTGACTGGAGCTCTGACTCTAGATTGGCTAGAGTGGATTTCTGGGAAGAAATCATGTGTGCCACGTAACTGAAAGACCTGATGGTGCAGGTGGAGGAAGCGTAGACCTTGCGACCATACTGGTCCATTTGCTTGGACTCTTTGTCCAGAGGTGAGGCACTTAGATGTTTTGGCTGAGCCGACATGTCATGGGTCACTGGGATAACTATGGAATCGGCCTCAGGTTGCCCAGTGAGGTGGCTGGCCCCTTCTGGGGGGGAGGGGGAGATAGGTCCTGTCGGCCTTCTTGGAGACCGCAAGGATGCAGGATGGTTGTTGCCATATGGCGGATGGCAGGTCCTCATGCGGCCCCGTCCACGGAGGTATGGGGAAGGGGTCCGCATTTGTCAAGTCCAGATGCTCCATGAGCCTCTTTCTTTTGGGATCCAACTCTTGGGATGCCCAGCTGCATGCCTGCTGGATGGATCGAAATAGCTCTGCAAATGAAGGGTCCTCTGGAGGAGATATGGGAGACTCCTTTGTTGAGATTCCAAGGGAGTATGAGCCCCTGAGCTGGCTGAAGAGTCAGAGTCTGCTTCTGAATCTGAAGACTCTGGTCTACTAGGGAGAGAGGCTTTGTCTGAAGTCTCCTCTGTGACCCCGTTTCCAAGAAGGGCCCTAGATGGGCACTTATTAAAGTCCCTGTCTGATGACTGATGGTTGACCCGGGAGGGGCTCCTAGGAATTTCCCCGGGGGTCGGGGTGAAGACCATGACTAGCTGCGGACGACCAAGCTCCTACAGGAGCTTTGATATGGCATCCTTCCACTATGCAGGAATTGCTCCTTGAGAGTTAGCCTGTGACCTGTCTGAGGCCAGAGGCTGTTGTGGAGAAGACGGAGGGGGTGGAGGTGGAGGCTGGAAGCCTGGGTACCCTGAAGGAGAATATGAGGGATAGCCAGGAGCCTGGTACCAACAGGGGTAAGCTTGGGAATGGTATCCCTGGTACATATGACCCAATGCCAGGTACCCGGGCGCCGGAGCATGCAACGAGTAACCTGGTGATGGCCCTCCTGATGCCGGATAAAAGGGAAACTGCGGTGGAAGGTAGCAGGTGATCGTACTTGGAGGGCCGGATGGTGGAGGAGCCAATGGTCCTGAGGGAGGTGGAGCCGAGGGATCACTGGTATCAAAGGGGTCTGTTGAAAGGCCTGCAGGACCAGGGGTCCCGGCTGGTACCCTAGAAGGGCCAGGCGGGGGCTCCAGCTTCTGAGTGGAAGGAACAAGTGGGTCGCCCCATCCAAAGGCCTTCACCAGGTCAGAAGGGTCATTGATCAGTGGTGGGGGGGTCGGGCATTGGGGGTCTAAAAGAACCAGATGCCTGGTCTGAGGAGTACAAGGGGGGAGTGGTGCACGCCGGCCCTAGAAGAAATGGATGTCTGCTAGTTCGCACGATCTAAGTCCATTTTTTAAATTATTTATTTTAACAGTTCAGTTAATCTAAATATCGGGAAAATAGTAGGAATACGCTCATAAAGTATCTGGCTATAAGGGAAAAACAAATATATGAACTATCGTTTTGGTATTGTGATAATTTTACCATTTTAATTTAACATGGCTCAAAAGGTGTATTCGACGAGCGGAAGGCTGACAGAAAACCGCAGGCCATCAATAAATCAGCATGGCAGTGGACAAAAGGCCACATCGCTACCCATGAATGACATTGCAAGTAAGGCTGACATAACCCAGATAAAAGATTTGTTAGCTAGCCTAAAATTGGATATTACAAATGAAAACCAGGCTAAATTACAACTTCAAACAGAAACAGAATTAATTAAAAACCAAACCAAAGCATCATGCCAGCTGATTGAAGAACTGAAGGAGACAGTTGCACACCTAAACGTAGTCACATAAAAGCAGAATACTCAAACTGAACACTTACTAGGGAAAGCTGATTTGGAGAACAGGGGCTGTAGAAATAATATCAGAATTATAGGTGTCCCAGAGGGATGGGAAGGAGATAATATGATTTACTTCCTGCAATCATTTATCCCAGAGATACTGAATGTTTGTTGAAATTGAGTGAGCCCATAGGACCTTGGGTCCCAAAACATCACAAAATAAACCGGCTCGACCTATTATTGCCTACTTTTTAAGATTTTCTGTAGAAGAGGAGGTATTGAGAATTGCAAGAGATAGGAAACCTTTACAGTGCCAAGGATGTAAAATTATGCTGTTCCAGGATTACTCTTCTGAGCTTGTCAATAAAAGAAAAGGCTTTTTTGAAATACTACAAGAATGTCAGAAAATGGGAATTCTGTATAACTTTAAAATATCCAGCAGTGTTTCAAATAAGGGAACAAGGAGGAGGGGTGGTTTCATGTACTTCAGTAGAAGATGCCTGGCAATATTTACAAATGATTAAGGAGTCAAATATTGCAGCGTCAGACTCCTCACTATCCATAAACCATCAGTCAGGTTCAAAACACTAGAAAACAGCGCGTAACACTGCTGCATCAACTTACTCTCCTAGCAATGATACGCATGCTCAGAAAAATCCAATTGAATCAATGGAAATATATCCATCACTCTCGACTGCAGCACATGAATCTTTTAAAGTATCTACCCCACAACTTTACTCCACTGCTGTAATTACAGATAAACGGATGGAAATATGCAACAATCAGTTAATTATAGGAAGGTTAAAAGTACATCTAAATTTGTGTCATCAGCTCAGAGACAAGACAGGCAGTGGCAACAAAATGAGAATCGAGGGAGGAGCAGAAGCAAACAGCGTAGTAAAATGGCCCGAGCAATAGTTCCTTTGATAATTCTTTTGAGGTAGAGGAAGTAGAATCCTTATTTTGTGCCCCCACCACAACAAGTTCCAGACCTTAGACACCAAAAGATACAGAAGGAACTTTAGTACAAGACTTGCCA
This sequence comes from Neoceratodus forsteri, assembly GCA_016271365.2. NCBI lineage: Eukaryota > Metazoa > Chordata > Ceratodontiformes > Ceratodontidae > Neoceratodus > Neoceratodus forsteri. Next base: position 184,019,662 of record JADMNL010000027.1, read on the forward strand.
GATTTCACAGGGACATCAATAGTCATACCCTCTAACCCGGAAGCCACATGACTTTTGTTAAATGAGAGCAGGGTCATCACGTTGAAAATATGCTGTTTTTTTTTTTTCTGAATCTACCCCTGAGAAAGGGTGAGAATACCTCTTGCCAGAATAAGTGAAGTATTACTCTTCTGGAATTGAATAACTATTTTTCCATTATTGACCAATTCTGGATCTTACACGCGATTATTATATAAAGACAGGTCATGTTAATTATATAGGATTTTTAAACATGTATGAGCATACTCTATTACTGATTATTACTGTTTATTACTTATTTATTTTATTAAACGTGGTATAGTTGAAATGGTAAGCAGACATTCTAAGGCACATTAAGGAAGGGCACTGTTAAATGAATGGTTGGCTTATAGTAATAGAGGGGGAGAGCAGCTCCTATCAATTTCAGAACCTCTGCGTATTACAATGTATGATTATAACCATTATTTTGTTCTAAATTATATCTTCTGTGCACACTTAGTTGATTTGGTTTACATTAGATAGGTAAGGATACTGAGCATATGTTCTGACATGATGACCCTTGGAATATTTGGCTCCTCATATGCAGACCTCTTCTCCAACAGCTTCCAAGTTTTCCAGATGGGACCAGGCAAATCTGTCCTCCTTTCTTGAGGTTGTATTTCAGAGTGGCTCACTACTCGCATATTGATATTATTTACTAAGACATGACGATAATAGATTGGATGGGCTAGATTGAATATATTAGTAATCCTAGTACTCGTTTGCAAGTTTAAAATTCCACACTTCATGGATAATTCTGAATTCACAGGGTAGACTTGCCGGGAACTCTGCAGACCTAAATATCACTTTAGCAGATATGGGTTGATCTTGAAAAAGAGATGGGATGCAAACTTATTGGGTACTGAAAAGAAAATAGACAGATATAAAGATGATTACTAATCTTTTCTGTCCCCTCAATCATATTGTGATCTATCAGTTAGTTGAATAATAGAGACCTAGGTGCCTCATTCAAGGAGGGGGAAAAAAGAGACATTGCCTGGAGACCTAAAGGAAATTAATTAGGGGTTTATCTAGAAGCAAGAATTATTGGAAAGGAAGGAGAGTAAGATAGGACTGGTAATGAGTAGAGCTAATTGACCTGGTTACTTTAATGCACATATGTGGGTAATCTGATACACCTTGGTGTTATGATCCTTACAAAATAGGGTTTCATAGACAGTTTGTAGAGAACTATTTCATGCTAAAAGGATTTCTTACAAGTTATTCCCAATATTATAATGTTCTTATCTGTCATTTTGCACTACTGTTATTAAGTATTGTTGTTACATGTATTAACGGACTTAGTTATATATAAGCAGACAAGAGTTAGAGTAAGAGCTTTGGTTACACCACCGCCTTGGACTAGATGTTCAGTGGTTTGTGGCTCATCAGTAGATAATACTCTACTATTATTAGAATAGTGAATTTCTTTAGACAAATTTTAACTTTTCATTCTTTCTGTGATTACTGAATATATAGAGAGTTGAAATTATAGAAGGGCTAAAGCTTAAGCTATAGTTTAAATCATACGTTTAGTATTATAGTATTTTGCTATAGAGAATCATTTCAATAGAAATTAATTTAACTTTGAGGAAAAACAAGGGCTAGTACAGGATTTTGTAAAGTACAACTGATATATACTTTATCTAGTGCAATCCCTAGAAGAAACAGTGACAGTGTCAATCATTTAAGAGGCAAGTGCTGTACTAGAAATGGCACAATATAGAATCATAACTTGGAATGTGAAAGGAATGGGATCCCCTATTAAAAGGAAAAAAATACTGTCTAGACTCAACAAACAGAGGGTAGCTATAGCATTTATTCAGGAAACACACATGATACATGAAGAATCAGAAAAACTGAAGAGATCCTGGGTAGGACAAGCTGAAAGTTCATGTTTCGCTTCCAAGAAATGTGGCACAGCAATCTTAATAAGAAAAGGGGTGAACTTTTGTAAACATGACCACTACTCAGATCCGGAAGGAAGGTACCAAATACTTTCAGGTATACTTGATTGTCAGAAAGTGTTATTCTGTAATATTTATGCCCTTAATACAGGTCGTGAGGAATTCTTTAACTCCATAGTGGTTTCGCTCAGCACATTCTCTGAGTATGAAATTATCCTTGGAGGAGACTTTAAAGAAGTACTAGATCCTATTCTAGATAAATCCTCTATTAAAAAAGTACAGATTGCCACAAAATCTAGAGAGTCTTTTAAAAATATACTAATGGAATTGGGTCTTACTGATGCATGGAGGGTGGTTCATCCTACAGATAAGGACTACTCCTTTTTCTCAAATAGACATAAGTCCTATAGTAGGATTGATTATATTCTAGTATCAAATACCCTGATTACAAATGTTGTCAATACTAAAATAGAATATATTATCTCAGACCATGCAATGGTTATCCTAGATCTGGTACTAAATGGTGGGAGAGAAAAAACACATAGATGGAGATTTAATTCAGGACTGCTTAAAGAAAAGGAATTCTCAACGTGGGTAATCAAACAGACAAAGGAATACTTTGAAATCAATGACAATGGAGAAGTGTCTAATGTATGTTTATGGGAGACATATAAAGCTTACATTAGAGGCAGAATAATAAGTTACTCTGCAAATAGGAAAAAAGAAAGAGATAGAATACTTGAGATGTAAGAGAAGGACCTTACAAACCTATTTAAGATATCCAAACAGTCTATGACTCCAAGTACAGAAACTCTACATAAAATTGCAGTCCTGCAGGGAGAAGTTAACACAATTTTGACCCAGAAAGCGGAATATGCATTTTTTAGGACAGGGCAAAGATACTGGGAAGCAGGGGACAAAGCAGGCAAGCTTTTAGCCTTAAGACAAAGAAAATACAGCAATAAAATATTATTACAGGAATAAAAAATAAATTAGGCAAGATAGTCACATCTAACAAAGAAATTAATACTGATTTTCACAGCTTTTTTCAAAATATTTATTCAAAACAGGAAGCATTAAATGGAGATAAACTTAATAGCTTCTTCAAAAGACTCAAATTTCTTACACTTTCTCAACAAAATAGGGAACAGTTAGGAAAAAGCATTCTTTGGAAGAAGTACAATTCACTGTATACAAACTACCAACTGGCAAAACTCCAGGCCCTGATGGCTTTTAGAGTGAGTATTACCAAAAAATTAGCTCCCCAATCCTTCCTCATTTACATGAGGCTCTCCTGGAAGCATGGGAAAAAAATCATTACCTCACACTATGATACAAGACTACTTACCCTTAATACCCCCAAAAAATAAAGATATATTAGAGTGTTCCAATTACGGACCAGTCTCACTAATGAACACTGACTATAAAATTCTAGCAAAAATACTGGCAAAAAGAATCCAAGATATCATCACAACTCTAACTGGCCTGGAGCAAGTTGGGTTTATCACTAATAGATAGGTTGCAGATAGTACTCATTGACTTCTTAACTTAATATGGTCAGCTAATAAAAAAAGGAACCCTATGTGATATTATTCCTTGACATACTGAAAGCATTTGATTCAGTCAATTGGGACTATATGTCAAGAGTCTTGACGGAATTTGGTTGTAGAGAGTATTTCGACGAGTGGGTGGAAATGATTTATGATAAACCCAACACACAAATTTTAACTAATGGAACACTATCCCCACAAATTGAGTTAACCTGTGGCACTAGACAGGGATGTCCCTTCTCTCCGTATCTCTTTATTTTAGCCTTTGATCCCCTTATAAGGCTAATACAAGATCATCTTGGGGTAAAGGGTCTGAAATATGAGTTAGAAGAGCATAAATCATTTGCATTTGCTGATAATTTGTTACTAACCCTTAACAATCCAATTCATTCCTGTTTAAATGTGAAAGCAATTCTCTCAGATTTTGGAAAACTTTCAGGGCTTAATATTAACTGGGATAAAACACAGGTACTGTATAATCATTTGAGCAAATACAATATGAGCTGTATTGAAGGAGTCCTAGATAATAAATGGTACAAATCTAGTATTACATACTTAGGTCTTCAAATTTCAATTACCTTAAAATAAATTACCTCCCTTAACTATGAACATTTGTTAAAAGCCATAGCGTTAGATCTATCTAGATGGGGAAGCTTGACCTATCCCTTTGGGGGAAAATAAATACAATTAAGATGAATATAGCACCCAGATTGTTCTATCAAAACCTACCAATACCTATAAGGAAAAAGTTATTAAAAAGACTTGATAGAATCATTAGGAATTTTTTATGGCAATACAAACCTCCTAGGATTGGAATAATAAAACTCAGGGCATCCTGTGCTTCAGGTGGCTTTGCACTACCATGGTGGGAATGATATCAGATGGCTTTTATTCTCAAACATGCCTTGAAACATGTGACAAGATCTACCTTAAACAAAGAATGTCAACCCCTATGGCTTAAACTAGAAAAAGAAATACTTAGGCCATATGATCTTTTTGACCTAATATAGATACAGTTGAAAGCTCCCATACTGGATAATCCATGCTTACAAGGATCGGTGGTAGCACCCAAAAAAAAAATGCCCTTATAAATTCTAAACAAATACCAATGGACTGGACACCAATTTGGAATAACACTAAGATGACAGGGGGCAAACAAATACTACACAATAATGAATGGTGCAAAAGGGGAATTACAAAACTCATACACTCAATAGATTCATAATCTAGAGTGTTACTTTCCTTCCAAGAACTAAAAACCAAGTATGGTGCTTGCAATTGACATTTGCAACTCTCCCTCTCCAAAGATAAGTCACTTCTTATAGCAGCATGCTACCGTCCACCTTCTGGAGGCATGGCATTCCTGTCACATCTCCAAAACCTACTTGACTCTGCTAACTCCAAATGTATACTAATGGGAGATTTCAACCAAAATTGGAATGATGATAGCTCAAAGAAGCTAAAGGAACTTTGTGATGCAAATGGACTGGTTCAAATGACAACTACTGTCACCAGACCAAATAGAAAAAATCCTGAGCGTAGCTCCCTTCTAGACCTCACACTGGTAAACAAACTATATAACATCTAGCACACTAGAGTATTTTTCAATGACATAAGTGACCACTGTGCTACGGCTTGTATTAGACATTCTCCCCACATGAAACCAGCTGCCTGAAAAAGTTCTGCCAGAACTCCTTCCTAAAAGATTTAAGCAACATCAGATGGCAAGACTTCTATCTGGCACCCACCCTTAATGAAGCCTATAACATCTTTCATAGCCTACTCACAGGACTCATCGACAAACATGCCCCTCTAAGAATGGTCAGATCTAAAAAAAGACCTCCCGGCTGGTTTTCTCCCATCCTGAAGAAAGCACTTAAAGATAGGGATTTTTGGTGGAAAAAAGCAAGGAAATCTCACCTAGAAACAGACTGGCTGGCATTTCATACCTCTGGAAATGCCTGCACCAGACTAATTAGGTCTGAAAAAGCCAGATATTACTAAACTGAACTAGAAAACAACAAAAACAACTCTGCCAAATTTTGGAACATTCTTAAGGAGGTTGAAGGTCAGACTACCGATTCATCCCTCCCAACCAAAATTGGGTCCGTAGGAAATACCTACACAGACAAAGCTGCTATATTACAGCAGTTCAACAAACACTTTGCCACTGCAGGGCTTGCCTTCAACACCTCGCCCATCAACAATCTCAGCCCACCAGGGGATGCTACTGCTAACCATATTACTAATCTCAACCCAAACCTACCTTATCCTGCCAACTTCAGCCTTCTAACAGTCACGTGTAAACAAGCTGAGGCCCTCCTCCTCCTCTCCCTGGATAACAAAAAGAGTGCCGGTGCAGACAATATCAAACCTTACTTTCTAAAACTCGGTCACTTCTATTTAGCGGCCCCCATCACCCATTTATTGAACACCTCCCTCAAACAGGGAGAGCTGCCTGTGTCATGGAACACTGCACACATCCTACCTTTAGTCAAATCTGGGAATCCAAGTGATCTGAACAATTATCGGCCTATCTCTATTCTATCCGTCCTCTCAAAACTACTCGAGAAAATTGTCAACGTCCAGATCAGAGAACACCTAGACTCAAATAACTTGCTAAATCCAGCTCAGTCTGGCTTCAGAGCCAAACATAGCACCGTTTCGGCCCTAGCAAAAGTATCCACCAATTCTCAAATTTCCCTGGATTCCAATAAGCATGCAGTTGCCCTATTCCTGGATCTTAGCAAGGCCTTCGATACTGTGGATCACAACATCTTACTTAATGCTCTGGGTAATATCGGTCTCGATAGATCTGCCACCAAATGGTTCACCAGCTACCTAACCAACAGGCTACAGCAAGTCAAAGCTATACGTGATCTGTCCCCACAAAAATCCCTCTTATGAGGTGTCCCACAAGGCTCCATACTGGGTCCAATCCTCTTTGCAATCTATATCAACAACCTGGACTCGGACCTGCGCACAGCCAATGTGCACTTATTTGCAGATGACACCGTACTCTACACCACTAACTCATCCTTGGACTTGGCCCACGTGAACCTTCAGCAAGACTTGACCACTCTCCAACATAACCTCATCAAACATAAGCTTCTCCTCAACGCCAAAAAGACTAAAACCATGATTCTCTCACCAAAGTCTGCCTCTGGATCTACACTTATCTCCCAGATTCTAACGCTGCTAGACGAACCCCCACAGATAGTTGATACTTTTAAATACCTAGGGTTCTGGCTGGATATTAAGCTCTACTTCCTGTGCCACCTACATGAAATCTCGAAGAAACTAAGGCAGCGATTAGGCCTTTTTTATTGTCTTAAACATCTGTTTACCTTAGAAGCCAGGAAGAGGCTAGTGCAATCCACATTTCTACCTGTACTGGACTACGCTGACTTCCTCTACAGTCATTGCCCTATAACAATGCTCAACAAACATGACACCCTTTACCACCGGGCCCTAAGATTTATCCTTAACCTACCTCGTCGCACTCACCACTGTCTATTATACCAGGAGCTGGGATGGCCCTCACTCTCAACCAGCAGGAAAAGAAACGCTCTCCTTTGGATGTTTAGAGCGCTATCCAATAATCTCCCTACATATATCTCGAGCTTCTTTGAATGTGCCAAGAGATCTTATGGATTAAGACACTTCTCCATAATTTGCTTCCAGATTCCTAGAGTGAAAACAACCCTTGGCTTGGCCGCAATCAATTTTTCTCTGCCAACACTTTGGAATTCTATGCAAAAATCTTTACAGCTTTCCGCGCTCCCTAGCATCTTCACATTCAAAACACTGATATGGGACCTGTTGAAGGATACATGCAGTTGCTTTAGATGACTCTTTTACCTTAGCCACTGGTCCCTCCCACAAACCTTATACTCCGAATGCCACCCCCTCTCTCTTAGCAAGGGATCCCCAGCACTTACTGATTCTTTTTCTCCCCTAAACTCAGCTTAATCCTCTCCCCTTCCTAGCGCACTCTCGTTCCCCTTCTCCTCTCTTATCTGCTCTTTCCCCTCGCTCCTTGCTTCCAGTATAAAGACACTAACCTCTAATTAGTGGTAACAGCTAGGGTGGTAATCTTTACACTCCTGTAAATCATGATGGAAACCGTTGTATGTAACTATATTAGACCTTATGTATATGCCTCCCTTGGTCTACACCTGCTCACTGTTGCCACATTGATGGCTACCATATCTGTACTATGTTATGTTTTTTGTTTTCCCTTTCGCTTACTGTATTTTCTGTATTGTATCGTATTAACGTCCAGGGCCACCTTGAAAATGAGCTTGCTCAATGGTGTTATATGCCTGGTTAAATAAAGTTGATTGATTGATTGATTTGCACTATTATCTACAGTTAAGGGAAATGCTTAAAAGCTCTAAAATAATTAACCAGGATTACAAATTGCCAAAACGTGAGGAATGGGAAAAGCTAGTTCTATTGTTGAAACTTAAGAAAGGGGCAGGCCTCTTATATAAATTTCTAACTAACAACTTATCCTCTACATGTCTGACCATAAAGGCCAAACAGAAATGGGAGGAAGAACTTCATGTTGCCATAAGTGAAGAAGAATGGGAAACCACATGGGGAATGGCCACCAGATCACATAAAGAGATACAAGGTAGGTTGCTCCAATTCAAAATACTTCACAGATATTATCTTTGCCCAGAAAAAATAAACAAATTGGGATTAAGTGGCAAAGTCAGCTGTTGGAAATGTAAGGATTTGGATGCCAATCTGACACATATGTTATGGGAGTGCCCCAAAATCAAAACAATTTGGAACAGTGTATGGTCTATCTGTAATCGAGTTATAGGAAAAACTATTCCCTACACACCAGTAATTTTCATATTAGGGATTTACCAGTATTCCTTAAATTTGAGTAGACAGCAGGCAATCTGGATCTCATAGGCATCCCTTTCCTTAAAGAGACTATTATTACAAAAATGGAAAAGTGCACTGACACCCACACTTGCAGAATGGTAAAATCAAATGATGTTTCTATATAATAATGAATGAATATGTTATTCTTTATCAGATAAGTTAGACACTATGCAGGATATATGGGCACCCTTCTGGTCACTGAAGTAGAGAAATTAATTAATAGTAAGATTGAATGATATGTAAGAATAGCAATTGACTAAGAATAATTTTTAAAGGGGATGGGATAGAGAACAGTTTTTGAAACATTTTTATTCTATCACACTAGTCAAATGTTTGGTTTAATTCTTATATACAACAGATGTAATGTATGACATGTAAGAATTATAACTCGATCTTATGTGTTATCTATGTACTCAATTTTAATTTCTACTCAGCTTGTTTAATTGTTTATATTTATTATATTTAAGTTTGAAAAAACAATAAAAAATTATTATGGTAAGGATTAAAGGGGCCTTTCAAAGGTTTCGTGGAAAAATATTGAACCGACAAATACAAATGGCAAGGAGTACAAGGGGGATACAGAAATGGAAACCCCCGTCAACAGGCCCGTTGGAGAAGCAGGAAGCTCGGAGAAGAAACCTGACTTTGGGGGTAGATACCCTCTGAGCAGAAGCACTAGTATCCCGCAGGCCCGGGGAAAACAAGGGGTCGGGCCGAGTCAGGGGAATGAAGGAGTCCCGGCAGGGAGAACCCTCAAGGGAAGAAAGGGTGCCTGGAAACTGGCTCTGCTTGGTGTCGGGTGAGTCTGAAGGGCCCGATGGGAGAGCCTCGGCCAAGCAGTCGACGGGCAGGCTGAAGACCGACCGATTGGCCTCAACGTTGGAGGAGCTGGTGTCCAACTTACCGGTCATGGTTGAGCGGACAACAAAAGAGCTGGAGTCCGGCTTATCGACCAGAGCTGTGCACCCTTGGGGGAACCGGAGGGTGACTTACCGGCTGAAGAGCTGTCAACAGGTCTCAAGACAAGGTCCTCCTGCAGAGAACACCCCTGCCGCCCTCCGACTATGTCAGGAGGAGGCAGGGTCGGCGACCGATCTGCCAGGGAGGACGGACACCAAGCAGAAGGGGCACTTCCCAAGGTAGAAGCCCCACCAGAGGTGGCGTTGACAGCCTGGTGGCACTGGGGAGAAGGGAAGTGGTCCCAGTCCTTCTCCTTTCTCTTTTTCTTGTGCCCGGTGGTGGGTGAGAAGGAACATTCCCACAGCTCCTGAAGCTCCTTTTCCATCAATGCCAGGCATTTTGTCAGCAAGTGGGCACCGAGGGCTTTCTGGCGTCTCAAGTGTGTGGCCTTGTTGAAGGACTGACAGATGTCACAGTCATCAACTCAGTGCTTGGGGCCTAGGCAGAGGACGCAGTATGAGTGTTCATCTCCGTGCGGGATCTGGGCACTGCACTTGGAGCAAGCACTTCTTCGGTCGATGCGACAGAGAAGACGTGCAAGAAAATGACAGTACTGAATTAAAGAAGAAAATAAGAAAAATACTCATCAAAATGGTGGGCGACTGGAGCAGAGTTCACTGCATGGTCCAACTTGTACAGGTCGATGGCAGGAAAGAACTGGAGGGCAGGCGTGAGGACTGCCCCCTATATAGTGTCACGCTGATGTCCCATCATGTGACGCCGGGGGGCAGGTCCCCAGCTATGGATTGCTAGCTAGACGTTTGCTGTGTGGTCCTGACACCAGGGGGTGCAGTCCTATATGTGAAGGCTTACTGCAGGAACCCTCGAAGTAAGATCAACTGTTTCCTTAGCAGCTTTCAACACAGTTAAAGAGTGCCTGCAGTAGCATTTTCACACCATACACTGTATGGAATAGGATATGGGCAACCAAAAACCACTCGGCAAGTGTTTCCATCTTATGGCTGAGATGACAGCATGGACCTGTCAAGCTTCACTCTTGTGGTCCATATGCTTCCATCTCGAATCCTAGATGGAAACCCAACCTTGTTGTGTATGGTTGCTCATACACTATGCTATACAAGTCCTATGCTTATCTTGTAATCACATTTCCAAACTTCTGTAACTTTTTATGAAAGCAGGATCTCTGTCATATGGTCTCTATGTGCTCTGGTTGTTTGTCTCCAAGTGGAATCATAATCCTGTTCTGCGACATCACAGCTCGCTACTGTAAAAATGATGATGATATAGGAAAGGAGTAATGTCACCTGTAAATGGAACAATACTTGACAGAGAATCCTGTTTTATACAATAGCTTTCTTTAGGCTAAATAAAAACACTATCTGTAACAGAGAACACCAACTAGCTAGATACATTTTTTTATCTTCACAGTAAGGTACATCATAAAATTTATCTAGCTAGTTGGGTACATCACAAAGAACCTTTTCTGCCACCTGTGCATAGTCATAGATATAGTGGTAATCGTGCAAAAGTATACTGTTACCAAGCACCGTGTGTCATTCCACAGTAGTGGTATACATGTTATTCAATGGGTACCGCATTTGCGCGGTAGCAGTATACCTCGCTACTAGTATACTTTTGCGCAGTCACCACTCTAGATCAGCACGCTCCAGCCAGCATGAGCTACCTCTAAAATACAGCATGTGGCAGCTGCCAGCATTTCAGATCTACACTACAGGAAACTTTTACTTTTAAATAAAATAAACTAGCGTAGAAACTCTAATGTATAGCATATAAACCAGACATGTGATGGGTGCTTATGAGATATAATATTTATCTTCACTCGTGGACAGTGACCTTTTTGACCTCATGTGTAGCTTCGCTACTCGTGAAGGTCAAGAGGTCATTGATCACTCATGAAGACTGATTTATTTATTTATTCATTCAATCTTGGATTACAATACCTTTGAGCAGGAGACCGCTCTTTTACAAAGGCTCCACGTTGTAAAGGGTGGATATACATACGTTGTGGGTTTAGAAGTATCTAGCTAGGTGAATAAAACATAGACAAAATACATTGTAAATTGGTAACAGAGATGATTTTAACAGAAAGATAACTCAGGTAAAAGTAGCAGCCTAGATGGCATTGTCAGACATCCAGACAGACAAATATGATAGGGGTTTCTGGAGCACAAGGGATGGGAGGGCCTCAGCACCCAACTAAGGATCTAAGGTTCGAGCAGACTCAATAGACCGTAAGGCCTAATCTGCTGGCAAATGGTATGTTAGTATCCAGATGGAGAGTAGGGGCACTGAGTTGGGGGGGGGGGCACAATGACTAGATAAATATCATAGCTCATAAGCGCCAATCACACATCCTCTATTTCTTTTTCTATTGAGGTTTTTATGCCCCCCTTTCACTGTAGGCCCCCTACAGCACTCTGCTGTTTCTCTGCACCCTCACTTACCTTCTCTGGGACTTACCTGGCTCAGTGTTTATCCCCCATGAATTACCCCTCCATGGCAGGGCTGTCCTCCCAGCTACTACACATCCAGATTTCCTGGGTCAGGGCCCAGTTGGCGGTGCAGGGCCTGCAAAGACAGCGTGGGGGGTCATCCCGCCTTGCAGTGGGTTTCCTCCTCGTTTTCTTCCCACCCACCTCCCTTGACATCACACGCAACCCCTACAGGCCTTGTCATGTTCAGTGTTCCCTGGGGAGGAACAGTTCCCCTGCAAGGGGCTGCCTGATGTGACATTCTCCCTCCCAAGGCTGGGAGTGGTGCCTCATGGCAGCACCATCCCCAGCCTGCTTCTTGAACTCGTTCCCAAACATGGGTCACCCACATGGGAGCAGGATGTGCTAACCACTTTGCCATCAGGAGGCAGTACAGCGTAGTGGTTAAGGGCACAGAGCTGTAAACCTGGAGACCAGGGTTTGAATCCCATCAGCCCCCACTTGCATACTGTGTGACTTTGAGCAAGCCATTTAACCTCCTTGTGCTCCCTGGTAGCACCTGGAAATGAGCTTCAGCTTAGTGTGCCTTTCCTGGTTAAACAATTTCCTCTTTCCCTTCCCCTATTAGGCGGCCCCTACAGAATCGTGTTTCAACACAAATGTCCAATGTAATAAAAATAGAGGGAGTTTAAGTACAGGAACTAGGAACTATCTGAATTACAAGTTAAAATCTGCCTAAATATTGTTTTTTTCCTTTTTCCAAAGGTTTCCTTGTGATGGCCGAGGCTCTTTCCTAAGAAGTCCAGTCCATGCTTTGTGCTCAGTACACATCATTTTCTGGCTATTTTCTGAAATGACACAAACATTTTGTAGTGCACCAACCTGTTAGGATCTGCAATCTGATCTGTGTTAAAGTGGTGAGAGCAGTCTGGTACAGGACGCAAATGCTGCAGACCTTCTGCACCTCAGGTGAGTCCACACGCTTCCCACCAATCGGCTTCAAAATGTTACGGACAGATGCCGATTTCTGAAACGCACGCTTGAAGATATCTGGTAAAAGGCAGAAGAAAAAATGGTCATGCTTCTTATATGGCACGAACATTGGGGCATGCCTGTGGAAGCACACACACACCTCAGCACTGCAGCTCCTTACCCTTTGTGCCGGCCCTGAGTCACATTGGCATAAGACCTCCACCTAGTGGCAGTATAGTGTCATTGCCAAGAAACACTCCCTCCCCAGGAGACAGAGCCGTCCTTAGGATGCTCATTCTCCCCCCCCCCAGTCAACCCCCAGCAGCCTGAGACCTCACTCATCTTGAGTCGCAGGCATGGCGGGCAGTAGTGCTACCACTGTGACACTAGGCTCATTTGGTATGTAGGTTTTTCTTACTATCCCCTTCCCCAAATAAGGGAAACGCTATTCCTATTTGCTAGTATTTTTCCTTCCTTGAATTACAACACATTCCTACAGATTTTAGTCAGTAGATAAATGTCATGCCTCATCCTGCAGGGGGAGACAGATAGTAGAATCTTTGGATTACATCCTACAGTTACCATGATCAGTGGCATCAGATCAAAATCTTTTAAATTATTCAATGGAGGCAATATAAACACAGTATTATAACATGGGTCAAGATGGCAGCCACAAATACTGCTCTCTGACTGAATGAATTGCCATGCCTATACATACTCACGAATGAATGGTACTGTACTGTATAAGCCAACAGTTTTAATACCAGGCCATTTCATAAGTGCAACAACCTACTCCGTGGTGCTGCTTTTGCTGGAAGATATCTAGGCACTCCTTTAGTTTGTGCTAAGGAGCATTCGTCCTTCAGCCTCATGCCTCAGCACGCACACTGGAGTGTTTATAACACCCAGCGAACGCACGCCGTGTCAACTGTTACTTCCCACGTAACCCTAACAACTCTAGTAACTTTAAAAAACTTTTGTTCCGAAACTACTGAAGCAAAAGACAAACTGCAGTATGATCTTTAAAAACCCTAAATATAACAATGAATAAGGGCTTTGACAAACAGGAATTATTACAGAAACAGAGAAATCTGCAGGCAGAAAAAGACCTGTGGTCAATTCAGTCTGCCCGAGGACCCTAGCTAACAGAAGTAATATGCCCATCTAGGTGACACAAACTGGGAATAATATCCCAGCAGAGATTCATGTTCCTTCTCTGTTCTTTCTGCTCTCCTGCCACCACCACCTGCCTCTTGAATCTGTCCTATCCAGCCCTGAATCCAGCTACAATTTTAGCACTGACCACACTGTTAGGCATACCATTCCATCTGATCGCCACCTGCTCAGTGAAAAAGTACTTTCCCCAAGTCCCATCTAAAACTGCTCACCAATTTGTAGTTGTGCCACCTGGCATACAAACTTTCATAAAAGCTCAGAAGAGTCCAGCCAGTTGATCCCATGAAGAAACCAGAAGGTTTCTATAATTTCCCCCTTACCCTTCTAGCCTGGAAGCAATACACGTTCAGGTTTTGCAACTTTCCCTCAAATGAAATTTGCTGCTGGCCCTGTACCATACTACTTACCATCTCTGGATTGTCTTCAACCTGTCCTAGTCCTTCTTAATGTGGGCTCCAGAACTGTACACCATTCTCCAGATGCAGCCTCACCAGGGACTTATATAGAAGGACCACCTCCTTTCTCTGACTGGCAAAACCCTTATCTATACACCCCAACATTCTGCTGGCTTTCCCATAAGACTTATTAAACTACGGGCTGGATTTTGGGGCATACCTAATGACAACTTCCAAATCCCTTCTGTAGTTTTTTCCACCCTCACTCCAGCAATTCAGTAGACTTAGGATCCTTTTTCCCTATGAGCATTACCTTGAACTTCTTGGCACTGAACTTCAGCTACCAGATGCTTGACTATTTCTTATCTTTCCTTTTGCATATTGGTAATTCCTTCTGACGTATTCACCTTCTCACAGAGTTTAGTATTATTCAGAAAGAGGCACACCTTTGCCTTTGCTCCCTCCCTCTCTTATACCACTGATGTACATACTGAAGAGCGTGGATCCCAGGACTGATCCCAGAGGGACCCCACTCGTAAAATCCCTGACTTCAGAGAAGTTGCCATTTAGGACCACCCTCTGAGGCCTCACACATGCCCATCTGCCTACCCACCTACTCAGGTACTTCCCCACCTCCAGATTTCCCAGTCCAAGTCAAAGGCCCTTCTGAAATCCTGGCAAAGGATATTAATCACCTGATACTTATCCACTCATTTTGTTACAGAACTGAAAAAGTCTATCAGATTTGTTTTCCACAACCTACCTCTCCTGGATCCCCTCATGGATCTGTGTGTTTCTGTCCTACAACCCTTGCTTTTCTAGGAATTCTACAATCTTTTCTTTTACTATTGTCTACAAGAGTTTGCCCACAATGTAGTACAGACTAATTAGCCTGTAATTTCCAGGATTGCCCCAATCCCCACTCTTGTGCAGAAGAACCCCATCTGTCATGCTCCAGTCCGCCGGTAATACCCGTTTTCAAGAAGCAGTTGAACAGATCCACTAATGGTTTTGCCAGGGCCATCCCATTTTCCTTAAGGATCCTGGGGTAAGTACCCTGACAGCCTGGTGATTTGTTTACTTTCAAATCATTTAGACCCTTGAAAACCATCTACCATACTGTCTCTAATCTCCAACCACTGGCCCTTGGAGGTCCTTAAATTTCACCTGCTCTCTGGCTACAGCCCCCCCCATCTTCCTTCTAAAGACAGAACTAAAGTACTCATTCAGGATGTTAGCATTTTGTGCATCCTCGTCTACACTTACCCATCTTTTTTTAATCTTTCAATACCCTCCTTGGTTGGTCTTTCTTTTTTTTACCCATGTACCTAAAGAATGTTGTATCATTTTCCTTAACCCTTTCTGCTATCTTCAGTTTCATGTTTGCTTAGGTTTCCCTGATAATAGTTTTTGCAGTTTTAAGCTTCCCCACATACTGTAATCCTCCCTGCTTGCCTCTGTTTGATCCTTTTTTATATTTTTTAAAAGATTTTTTTCCTCTCTGACCCCCCTTTTACCTCTCTACTAAACAATATCAGCCTTGTGTGTTTCATGCCCTTGCTAACATATCTCACACAGTCCTTTGTCATTCCTAGTACCCCCACCTTGATGGCAGCTTGCATCCAGACTGATACTTAATAAGAAACTGCTTTGATCATGGATGCAAGTCCGATTTGTCATCTGTGTCCAAAATTACAGGCCAATGTCCACAGTGACTGGTGGGCTGTCATGAAAGACACAGAAGTGCATCTGACACAGGAGGACCACTGGAAAGTCATATCTGATGCAGCAACTGCTTGCTGTTCTCCCCCCTCCCCAAAGTATGTAGATGGTGCCCCTAACCAACTCTCAACCCTCCTGCACCCCTGACCTCCGAGAAACACTCACCTTACTGATTCTTTGTGCAACATGTTAACCAGGGCTGATACGGCCCTGCCGACTGATGCTCTTAGGAACATTTTCCATAGTTCAACCTGGCTCTACCATGCCGGCGTGAAAAAAAGATTGTGACTGGCATTACAGCGATGGGTTCCATGTCGGCTGCAGTTGGCATGGAGCGGCACAGTTTTGCTCTATTTTTTACATCGGGGGCTTCTCCCCCGCACCCCCCGAACTAAAGGATTCTAACTCCAGGTCGAAGTTAGTTGGGGGAGGGGGTGCAGGTCGGGGGAAGTGGTTGCCCCCTTCCAGCGGCACTTCTATGGTGGCATGGCACTGTTGTCGAGATCGACGCATGTCGCCGTACAAATGTCGCTGTTAGGTTGGCATACCATTCAACCTCAGCTTTGCTAAGCCACAGTGACTGGGTGGGGCAGTGATGGTAGCTCTGTATCTTGTCCCCCCCCCCCCGACACTGTTTTTGTTTTGTTCAGTCTTCTAACCCACTTCTGTATCCAGTCTTTATCTTTTTTTTGTTATCACCGTCATATTTAATTCTCTGATCCCTTTCTATTCTCGTTCTTTCTCTCCTAATTCTATTACTGGCGCCTCTGTGCTTTCAGACTATTCTTGCCCAGTTTTTTGATACTCTCTTCATCTTTATTCAGTCCATTCTATAATCTACTTCTCTACAGTTTTTGTGTCTTACATCTCTGTCCCTTTTGCTGCACAGCTGAGTAGAAATGTTATCCCCCCCTCAGGTGCTGGTAGCAATAATGAAATAAAACCATGATCTTTAAAAGGCTGTGGGTTTGGTCAGAGTTGTTACTTATACAGCTTTTTGGGAAACTGCACTGAAAAGCAACAGCTGGCAGGCATACTGGAAACTGCAGCAACGCTGCTCTCAATACAGCTCTTTTCTGGTCATGGGATACTGATCAAATGTGTGACCCAAGTAAATGAATAATATAATAAATATATAGGAACCAGGCTGATTTTCTGGTCTTAAATTCTAGATTCCTAAATTATCACATGGACCACCCAATGATCACATGGTGAGCACTCTCTCTTGCCATGCTGGGAATCTGGGATCAATTCTTGATCCTGGAGTCAGTCGATTGGAGGTGAGGCAAAATCCAAGGAATTTAAAACGCCTCTGGTGAGGGAGTCTGGCACTTATTGCTGAATACATGCCCCCCCAACGTCCCCCCCCCCCCCGTTGCCAGGGTGAAGGGGAAGTCTTAGTGGAAGAACAGTAATCACCAGTAGCACATACTGACCCTGATAATATGGGATGTCTGATACAGGGCTATCTTGGTAGACTGATCTCCAACCCTAGGGAGATGCCACAGGCAATGGCAGCAGGAAACATGGCATGGACTTGCAAGCTCTGGGTCCACAACCTGCGGAAACCTGGATCAGCAGACTGGTAAGAATAGGAATACCAGTGTATAAGTCTGTGGATATGAGCAAGGTAGGCTCTGAAAGTCAGGATACAGGCAGCAATAAAATGCAGTCAAGAGTAAAGTCAAATCAAGGGTGGAAATATGGGGGGGGGGATTAAGGGAGTGGTAAAGTACAAAAAAGTCATAACATGCATCCTAATCTGTAGCATGGAGATACTTTGCCAATAAGTGGCACCCAAATTCAAACTGTGGCGTTGCTGGTCAGGCAGTCTTTAGAAATCCCATTATGGCAGTAAATTTCTGAATAATGCCATGGCATAGGTGGCTTTAGCCTCATAAACTACAGGAATGATTGGAAAACCATTTAGTGGGTGCTGTCAAGGAACAGCTCAAGCTGCTGACTGTGGCCCGTAGAGGCAGGATGCTTCTGTTACACAAGGCGCTGCCGATTTCAATAGCAACATACTCTACTCTGTTGCCAGTATGCACTAATGACTAACCACATAAAAAGGTAAAACAAAGTATGATAATCAGACTATTCACAAGTGTCATACAAATTATTCTTAATCATACTGACTCTTCACTGGCAGGCTGTTTTGTGGTGAGGAATGTTGTGGTGTCATTTGTCTCACGTCTTGACTCTCAGCAAGCTTCTTGCTTAGTACGTCATTGAAGAGCAGGCGGATCACACTTACACCCCAGAGGTGCTGAAGTTGTTTAGTAACCAATGGCATAGACTCATTTAAGCTGTTAAGAGTCAAAGGAGAAAAGACTAAATAGCAAGCAACCTGCAAGTTATAACATTTCTGTTTAAACGACAGCATTCAAAATACACTGACCCACAAAGAAAATCTGTACCCAAATGGACATCATGTTGACCATGCAAAACCAAAAATGAACACACTAGTAGCCTTGACTCTGAGAATTTACAACTGAAACCATGGTTGACTGGAGTGGCCTTTGGTGCTTTCAGCTTCTTCTACAAGGAAGAACTCAGTACGTGCAGCTTTTGGCTAACCATACTTCGTTTGTAAGTGCATAGACTGATTGCCACAATAAAAGCCAGACCCAGTTTATTAAATTTTGATATTCTGGGATTGTGACATCTTAGGTTGCCCTATGTACTAGTTCTTATTATGAATGTTTCTAAGATCTTTGGTCTCATTCGTTTTATCAATTACTATGTATATACTTCTTGTTATATAGCTATTAGTCAAGGTCTTTCCTTAGGAGGAACCTGGCATTATGGAGGTGGGGCGGGGGTGACAAGTGCACACTGAATTCTCTCAACCCACTCTTACTTACACACTTCATGAAAGAATGCACCTGCAGCCAAGCATCTTCCCATTCTCTCCACATTACAACCACCTCTATTTTACCCATTGTGCCTATTCAACTGCCTACAACTCAATGCACTCTGCAATCTGAATTTGAGGCCTCATTGGTTCTCTACAAATGTCTTGCCCTACATTGGTAGCTCATTCCTTTAGTTCCTGACCTGGCTAACCCATAACCTATGTACATGTACATTTCGACACTTTTCTGTCTTTCTCAGAAATTCATTACTTGTACTGTGCCTTGGTTGTACATTTGTACTATTGTTGTTGCTTTGTTATTGCTATTTCACTCCCTGTTGTATCCCCTATCCCAAGTCCCACCTGGAAATGAGCCCCGATTCAGTGTGCCTATCCCAGTCACAAATTGAAATAAATGTATTTGTTCTTTACTTCCTCTCACCACGATATAGTCATGGACTGGATATTATCACCCTCCTATGCCTACTGGAATGTGTATGTTTAACACCTTGTGTACTGAGATGTTTGCAATCTGTAAAGTTTGAAAACTCATAAGAAAAACTTTTATAGAAAAAAATAAAACAGACCCAGCAGGCAGAGATAAATCATTTGGGGATGGGGAAGAGGTTGGATTCCTCCAGAGTCTTCAGGCTGTGTACTAGTGTTTCTCAATTAGTTCTCTAAGCCACGCACACTGTAGTGATCATTGTGATGTAACAGTGATCAATCTGGCCAGAAAAGGTGGGCAAATGGCTGTCTTCACAATGGATACCTAGTCCTGCTCCTTACATAGACTCAAGGGTGGACCCACATGTTGAGATGCTGTGCCCCTCACTTTCCAGAGGTGTGCTTCACCCCTGCAGCTTCAGCAGTGGCAGCACTCAAATTCAGCTGGCGCAAGAAGGAGACTGGAGATTAGACTAACACTCTGACCTAGACTAGCATGTTGAGCGCTACCTGAACACCACTGAGACAGATCAATTAAAGAAAGCTACATACCGGAAAATTTTAGACAAAACAAACTGTAAAAGTATGCAGTTAATCAATAAACAGTTTGCTGGCAGAACTAACAGTACAGGCTAAATCAGAAGCAGTAACCTGAAACTTTTTTTTTTTTTTTAATAAGAATGGAAAACGCTCTCTACCGATTAATCTTGGACCAACAAAATTTGCAAAACATAAAATCAGGAGCATAATAAAACATCACCAATCGTTCTCTAATTCCAAAACATATGCGACATCATTTACAACACAACAGAAACCCTGGAGATGGGAAGGTATGGTAGGGTGATTGTGACTTATGGAAAACATACCCTTGAAAATCAACAGTTTCTGGTAAGCAACTTCATTTTCTTTTTTGAGGGTTACTTGCCCCAGAAGAGTCCCACTCTGTGGTCCACGCTATGGTCAACTCCCAATCAGTCCATACAAAGTGGGATGTGGGTAGAGTTTCTTTGACCCATTCCGATCTCCCTATGACAGAATGCCCTGCAAGACTGAGAGGCCAAACTGAGAATTTCTGTGGTTCTCAACACTGAGGCAGTAGTGCTTTGCAGATGTAAGGACAGACTTCCCAGTAGCTGCTTTGGAAATCTTTTCCAAGGGACAGCCTGTAAATTAGAAACCAATTCAGTCAAGCAACAAGTGGAGTGGGACTCTACTGGCCCATCTTGGTTTCTCCCTGCTAGGGAGTAACAATGAGAACTACACAAAGATGACCATTTAGAAATTTGATGTTTAGTGATGAAATTAACCAAGGTATTGAGCCCACAGGACATGAACAACTAAGGTGAGTTTCTAGTGTCCTTGGTTCATTTGGTATAAAAACAGAACTTCTTTTAACATTGAGTTTATGTAAAAGACCCTCGCCTGGGTTAGTATGAGATCTGAGAGAAAAAACACAGGTAACACAATGAACTGGTTCAAATGAAATTTAGTTACTACCTTAGATAAGAACCAGGTTTGTTCTCAGTACTACTATGTCAGCATAAATCATGGTAAAAACTGAAGTAGCTATCAGAGCTTTCAGTTACGTCTATTTATGTCAACACTTGATTGTCGGATCTAATAGATTTTTATGTGACTATTATTATTGTTATTTTTGTATGTGATTGCATATTATAATTATTACCTGTCACTTTAACTTTGGGGTTTAAAATGGTGTCAGTTTGTGAGCACATTAGCTTTTTGACAAAGTGCGCTTGCGTGAAACGTTGAAGCGTTTTTCTGGCTGGGTCAGCTTGCTGTTACTTTGTCTGCACTATTTAAAGTATGTGAGCACCTTTTCCTTGGCTTTGAGCAAGGTTTTTTTTTCTAACTTTAAGTTACTCTTGCCTGCAGGCTCACATAGAGCTTTCTACCAATTATTTTAACCCACAGGCTAAAGCTATGTGGGGTTACAGCAGTCCTAACTGGAGAACATAAATGTGTTATCCCTTTAATGAACCTGCAGACCACAGGGTCAGTTGCCAATGACACTTCCGACAAATGGATATGAAAATCAAATACAGCTACCAGGTAAACCCTGAAGGACCTGTAGCTGAAAGTTAAAATATCCAAGAGGTACTCCAGGACCAGTTGGGTAGGAAAGAAGAATGGGTCCACAGCTCTTTTCAGCACATCAGAAGGCAAATCTTTTTTTGTATTTTTGGATACACGTTTGTTTTGTGGATTGCTTTCTAGTTGCTAACAATACCTCAGAAACACTCTCTGAGACACAGAATCTGGTGAACAGATCGGAGATTGGGATGGCGGAGAACCCCTTCTCCCAATATACCAGCTACATCTAGAAAGGAAGGTGACAGCTGGATTCTGGTGCTAGCTCCTGAACAGGGAGAACAAGACTTGCCTGAGATAAAATGGGATTACCAGGATCATCTGACTTTATACAGTGTCTTCTGTACTACAGGAATAAGAAGAAAGGCATTCAGGAATCTCCTCCTCCTCCAGGAAAGGAAGAAAATGTATACCAGGAGTATAATAATAGAAGCTGTTTGTTTTCCTGAGATAAAAGAGGTCTATCTCCAGCTACCCCTTGTCCGGAAGGTATCTTTCACTACCTGTAGGTGAAAGGATCATTCATGCTGATTTGCCTCTGATTTGATGAGGAGGAGATTCGCGATCACATTCCCCTTCTCCATAAGGTATCTAGTGAATAATGTGATACCATTGTGTAACATCCTGTCCCACATTCCCACTGCTTTGCAACATAGCTGGTAGAAATGAGTTCCCATTTGGTGATGCAAAACATCATATACTGATTGGCTGTATGAACTTATCAACTTTGAATAACCTTGTTCTACATGGATGTGCAAAAACAAGCAGACCATTCAATTCCGCCCTAATCTCCAGCACCTGCACTCCAGATCATGAGTCCTACACCCCATCTAGGAGGCCTCCATGCTCATAGTGACTTCACAGTGAGGCACAGTGAGGAACATTCTACTTCTGAGAGTTTCAACAGATACCCACCACTACAGCACTTGCCACAGGGTCTACATGACTCTTACAGAGTCCGTAAGACTGCTCCGGAGTTGATTTTATTGAATTAGAAATCTGCTGTTTTAGTCCTCATGTGCAGTTGAGCTGGTGGGGTGACAAAAATTGAGGCTGCAACAAACCCAGCATGCTGAGAATTTTTCTTGCTTGAACATGGATTTGGGAAAATATGTACCTTGTTGTCACCACAAGGACCTGACCCTTGTCCTCCAGCAGCAAAGCCATTGCCCTGGTAGTGTTCAGCCTTGCACCAATATACTGGAGTGACTGAGTCAGTATCAGACTTGGCATATGCCAGATAATCAGGACCTCAAGCCACAACAGAGTCTCTGCTGTCCTTAACGCTGCTACCATTGCTGCCACCAGGATTACAGCTTTTATGAGCCACTCATCTAAGTAGGGAAAGATATGCATCTCTTGAAGATGCAAGTCAGTGGCCACTACTGCAACTATTTTGTAAAGACCTTTGGCAAACAGGCCCAACCAAAGGACAAAAACCTGTCTTGGTAATGATCAAGGTGCAGAAACTGCCTGTGAGACTCTCTGATTTGCATATGCTAGTATGCATCATGCATATCCAAGCTGCTTAATCCAACCCCTTTGCTTAGAAGGGACACAAGGTATACTATAAAAATCATTCTGAATTTCTTTCTGGTAATGTGTCGATTATAGGTCCAGAACTGGTCTAAATCCCACAACACCACATTTTCTTGGGATCAAGAAAATAGCTGGAGTAGTAACATTTCCACTCTGACAGTGTGGGACTGAGTCTATTATCCAGTTTGCAACTGTATTTTTCAACCTCAGTCCACAAGAACTCCACAGCCTGATGAGGCACTGTATTTGAGCAACCCAAAGGAACATATCCTTGTCAGAGGCCTCTACCCCCTTCCTAGGAGGGGATAGAAGTGAGTGATGGAGTTTTTTAAGGAGAGCATTGGAGGAGTTGGGGGCTGCAGAGGTAGCTGAGAAGGTGGAGGAGGAGGAGGAGGACAAGCTATTAGAGTTGCAGTAACTACATGATCAATGTTGTGTCCTCTTCCTGCCCTAACTAGGGCATCTTCTCTCAAGTGAGCCAACCCATGGCTGATACCTAGCACTACTGCAAACATTTATTGGGGGCAGATGAGGACTTCAAGCAAGGACTTACGGGGTGACACAACACTCGGCCTCTCATCACTCAACCTGAATGCCAACGTCGGGTCTCCAGAACTGGTGGAGGCCAATGTTGAAGGCCCAAGTGGAGCTCAAAGGCTTAGCTGAAGAGGACTCATTCTTCTTAAACTTCTCCTGTCTGGACTGAAACGTCTTCAGCTTCATGGTTCCACAATCCTCAGTCTGCAGGGTAATGATTAGGCCCAAGGCACTTAAGGCAAAACCGTTGGCAGATTGTCTTTTACATAACTGCCTTGCCATTAGTGCATTTAAAAATCTGAACCACCAGGTCTCCTCTTTCTGTATCCAAGCACTGTCCTTGGATATCAACATCATCATCAAACCTAGTGGGAGAAATTGAGATAAAACAAGAAAAAACACAATAAAAACTATCACCCAATTATAAAATAAAAGGATACAGGTATCGAGCAATGTCCTCGAGAGGTCATTGTTTTGATCTTTGTCTTGGTCATTGATGCAGTTTGAAATCTATTCCAGACAGGCTCAATGTGCAGGAAAAACAGATGTAGAAACCAATGGGAATGTCAGGTCCATATATACGCTGTGGCACCATATGCCACTTGGATGCTGATGTTGTCAAAGGTTTGACCATTCAAAAGGATTTAATGCCTAAATCCCAAGCTCACAGAGTGGGACTCTATGGAGCAAGATATCCTTCAAGCAACAGCATTTTTACCTACAAACCTCACTGAGGTCAAATACCTCATTTTTAACATGACTCTTGCTCTTCATCTTACCCATAATCCACAGTTTGAGAGAACCAGCCCAGTACAGGATGCCAGTGGGTCAGATTGGACTTTTTCTGTGAGACATACTTCTGACAGTAGGACAGCATCTGAGTGAGAACATTAACAAAATGACCCGTCTCCTCCTCCAGGACCTTCTCAGACTGGTATCCCAAATAAATCAGGTTGCCTAACAAAAAAAAAACGAAAAAAAAAAAAACTGTGGCACAGGTACTGTACTAATGGATGCTGTGGAGAGGTAATAAATCGGTGTTATACGAACAAAAGAAATTTCAGACTATACTGTAGCTCCCTTCAGATTATAGCTTGCTTTGGCTACATTTTTATTACACTAGTAAGTTTTATTTAGTATCGTGCCTTTCATAAAATTTACCACAAAACATTTTACAAAGCAGTAATTTAATGTCAGTCTTTATGGTACAAATACATATAGAAAAAGTGCTACTGCCTGTCCAAAGGTTCCAGATTAATATTCTGTTATGCTGTTTGGGTTTGGCTAAAGAGTTTTGTCATTTTAATTTTTTTATTTTTAATTTTAGTCTTTGGTAACCGGGTAAGGCCCACTAGGCACAAGTGCCTGTTTTCAGGGGTGACCTGGGAGCACTGGGAGGTTAAGTGACTTGCTCAGAGTCACACAGTATGCAAGTGGAGGTTGTGAGAATCAAAGCAAGGTCTGGTCTGTTGGATGTACTAAGCTCGTTCACAGCTCATTACTCTAACCTCTAGGCTATACTGCCAGCCCTAACCAACTAACTGACTAACAATTCAGGTAACAATCAGTCAAAATGCTATAAGATTTTTGACTGCCAGCTTAACCACTAGAATATATGACAACAAAAACAGAACATAGAGGACTGTGTATTTATTTATTTAAAAGATTGGCAACTGGGAGAAGCACACTGAGCCGAGGCTCTTTTCCAGGAACAACCCGGGGCAAAATACATACATACATACATACATGAAATGCAGACACAGTTAACAACGGTGTCTCAGGCAGGTTACAATCGAACCTGGGTAAAAAGGTAAATACAGTAGTGCAGAGGCTCAGGTGGGTTACAATGGCACTTGAGAAGGCAGCAGAAAATAAAACACAAATGAAACTGGCAAAGATATAAAAACGTATAGCACAATATACAACTCACGTTAGGTTGCAAAAAGACATATTAAAAATAACATTAAACAATGCAGGAAGATACAGGGAGGAGACAGGGTACAACAATGACGACACTTTCAGCCATGGTACATAGAACGATCGAAAAAACTGATTTGAAGCTGTCGTAAAATAACTCAGGCTATAGAAGGAGGTTTAGTCAGGTGGATGGCAAGAGCGGGGGGGAGCTCTAGAGTGACTGCTTAATGAGGTTGAGCAAGGGTAGCAGTCATATACTATGCTATCCATAGTCATATGCTAGCCCATACACTATAAAGGATTGTGATGAGCAGTCATACACAACAAGGCTGGGTTTGAACTGAGAGGTTTCCTTGGTAACAGACTTTGGGAGCACAGGTCAAGAGGTCTACTGTTACCAAGGAAATCTCAAAATTCAAACCGAGCCTTGTCCGTATAGGACTGCTCATACACAACCTTTTATAGTGCATGGGCTAGCATACCAGAAAAGAAATAGCCCAGGACAAGTTTTTTACATTTTCTTGTTAGTGCTGTCAGAAACTGACAAAAAAACTGCTTTACAGTGCTAACGTTGGGGGGGGGGGCATCTTCCACGTAATCGCCAGAGCGGTTAGAGATCAGTGGGCACACAGCAGCATTCCACCTTGTTGTGCACAGTAGTGACGTCGCTAGTGCAGCACAACAACATCATGACAACGCTGCCACAGCACAACAAGCCAGAAACCAGTTACAATAGTGCTACAAATATAGCGCAAGGAAAAAGCGTGCTGTCCAAATAGTGTATCACGGACAGTGACAGGGATTAGACAGTGCTATGCAATAAGCGCTACCCAGGTTGCTGTCCATGGTACTAGGGCAGAAGACAAGGGCTGTGGAATTGGGAAGGCTGGCCGAGCTGCTCCCGTGACAGAGAGGACTGAGTCATGGAGCAGCTTGGCCAGAATGGTGGTGGAGACCAGGGTTCTAATCCTGGTTTGGAAATGTCTTTCTCAGACTCGGAATTGATTGTTTTAGTTATGGAAGGTGCGGGTGGTGAGGCCCCGTAAAATGTGTTTGGACTGGTGGCGGTGAGTCGGTGTGCTTTGCGACCGCTACCAGTGGTACTGGTTTTACCTGCAGCATGTGTTCCTGCTGCTGTTCTGAATAGCGCTGTATGGATGACGCTGTTATTGATAGTGCTGTTCATACATGTGCTATGCAGACTTAGTGCACTCTAGTGCCGAACAAGCCAAGTCGAGGGATGGAATTCCATCTACAACAGCATTGCACCATGCACTACAACATATTTAATTAATTGTTTGATAACCGGGAAGGGCATAATGAGCCGAGGCTCATTTCCAGGTGCGACCCGGAGGAGTGGGGAGTAGGTATACAGGAAATTACAATCATTAGAAGTGCAATAAGGGCAAAGTATAAGTACAGAAGCAGAACTGGCAACAATATAAAACAGTGAATATACAAAGACTGCAAATGAGCTAAGAGGCTCACACTATACGTTGACAGGCTGTACAAAAGGTTATAGATGTGTTTGCTTGAGTTTGACCCTCAAGAGAGGGGAGACTGAGGGCCAGGAGTCCAGGGAACACCAGGAAAGAGGAGTGGTAGGCTGTGTGTGGGTGGGTGGGGGTAGAAACTGTTGGAAAAAAGGAACAGAGAAATCAGGAAGAGGGGTGACAGGTACACAGAGGGAGAGGAAAGAGCTTTAGAAGGCGTTTTAATGTTTGGGGGGAACAGATGAAAGGGAGAGGGGAACAAGTTCCAAAGGGAGGGAAGACAGCAGCCTGACTGGCACGTGAGTGAGGGTGAGGAATAGAGAAGGCGTGGGTGTCCCATGAGTATAGAGAGTAAGAGGAGGGGGTGTGAGGGGGAGGAGAGAAGACAGGTAGGAGAAGAGAGCCAAACCAGTATTTGGCAATAAAGATAGAGCAGTGGGACTGGCGATGTAAGGGTGGGGGGGAGATTGAAAGGGAGGGGTAGAGGGAGCAATAGTGGGTGCAGAGAGGAGAACTGGTGGCAAAGCGACAGAAAGCATTACAGAGGGTATCCAGTCTGGCAAGAGAAGAGGGAGGGGCAGAGCTATAGACCATGACCACATAGTCGACGATAGAGAGGATAATTTTGGTTACCGGTTCTCGGTGGACCTGGGTGGAGAGGCTGTCCTTGATATGGTATAGGGTATCAAGCTTGGGGCAAAGTTTGAAGTGGATGGCGTCAATGTGGGCAGAAAAATCTAATTTACTATCTAGCCATACACCAAGCTATTTGAGGGCAGGGACAACCCCCAGTTGGGTGCCATCCGGGGTGCAGAAGATTAGAGAAGGTGAGAGCATTGCTAATTTCTGGCTGGTGCTAAAGGTCATGGACACAGTCTTCTTGGTGTTAACTTTGAGCAGTTGGCATAGAACCAGCACAACACACTGTGGAAGTCATGCTGTAGTAAGGCTTCTACCGCAGAAGTAGAAGGACCTGATAAGTAAATGACTGTGTCATCCACATACATGTGCATATGCGAAGAGACACAGGTGGAGGTTGTTAACAAAAACAGAAAATAGTATTAGTGCTCAGGATGGAGCTAGGGGGACACCTGCTAAGATAGGAAGGGGGGACAACACACCACCAACCTAAACTGACTGTTAGGTATGAGCAGAGCCAGTCCACAGCAGAAGCAGAAAGGCCAGGTGAGGTCAGCTTGTCCAGGAGAAGGGAGTGGGACACCCAATCAAATGCCTTCACAAGATCAATGAATATGGCTGCAATGATATGTCCCTGATCCATCCCAGTAAGGACAGAGTCAGTTACACACAGCAGGGAGGAGATGGTGGAGTGGGTCCTTCTAAAGCAAGATTGGAAAGGAAAGGGGAAAGATAAGGAATCTAGGAAGTCAGCAAGTCTGGAGTACATTAAGGACTCTTGAAATAACAAGGGAGGGAGGGAGTGGGATCAGCCTGTAGTTTCCTGGGGAGGAGGGATCACCCCCTCTTGTGAAGAGGCATTACCTTGGCAACTTGTGTTCTGGTCACTTTATATTTATATTAACTCTTCACTACTATTTGCCTGATGAAATCTGATGCTTGTAAAGTCCCTGTTGTGCTAATTCTATGTAATGTAATCCTCCACTTGTATTTGTCTGATGTTCATGTATGTACCTTGTAATGTACCTTGCAATCTCCCAGGTCGCACCTGAAAATAGGCACTTGGCTGTCTAGTGTGCTTACCCGGTTAACAAAAGCAAATAAATAAATAAATAAACTTTTCAGGCACAACGGACAGCACAAAGGGAGAAGGATAGGTTAAGAAGGTGAGTGAGTGGGTGGATGACAGCTGGAGTGAATATTTGTAGAAGTTTAGGAATCAAGCCATCAGGGCTATATTTGGAAGGCTTAAGAGACTTAAGGGCAAGAAAAATTTCCTGGAGGGAGACAGAAGGTACACTAAAGCCTTCTGACAAGAGAGACGAAGGAGAGACAGAGACATCACAAGAGGACTGGCAGGGTATCACCCTTGCACTGTGAGGGAGATCCTCAAGTCTAGTAAACCGTGAGTAAACCAAGGGCTTGCCCTGCAACAGCAATCTGTACCATGGTTTGCAAAAGCTTTTCCTGGATAGTCCAAATACCTCAGCTGAAGTTTAAAGAACAGCTGACGCCTTCAGGAGAACTTTACCAAAACATATTTTTTTATTTATTTATTGGATACAATCGGAATTACAATCCTTTGAGTCATAGACTCTTTTGCGAAGGCTCCACGTCGGTTACAGAGGGTGGAGGGTAGACAAATACAGAGAACGCACAGTAAACAGGTAGAAATTCGTAAAACAGTACTGCAAGTGCAGTCCAGGCACAATCTTAGTTAACTGGTGGTAGTAGCAGGCATCGACAGTCCAGCTTGTATTTCACATTAGTTCTGTATTCACCTCCCCATAATTTATTACTGAGGTCATCTGCTTAAAAACAGGATCTTTGCTCCTGAAGAGTTCATCTATTCCTGTTGTTGTCTCTTTACCCGAGGTCATAATGTACTGCTTGTGACATCACAGTTACTCCCATTGCAACAGACTGTGATGTCACAACAGAGGATTATGACTTGAAGTTGGGAGTTAGCTACAGAGAAAGGTGACCCCTGAGGGATAAAGATCATATATTCTTGCAAATATTCTTAGTAATAAATACTGGGGGGGAGGAATCTTTAGACTATATATGTACTGGAATATGAACTGTACCTGTTTATTATGTTTTTTTAACCTTTTTAAGGCATCAGCAGCTCTTTAAGATCAATTGAATTTGGGGATTTATTCCTGCAAAGCACTGCTAACTTTTTTTTAAGTTCAATGCTGCCAGCCCACCACGTGTACCATCATCACGCTTACACGGCTGGGTACCCAGTGAAGCACAGGGAGGTCCCAAGTATAACTAAGAGTATTGCACTGGTGTCAGTGGGGAGAGGGTTGTGCCCCCAGTACAGTAACTGTACTGTGAATTCATGATTAGGGGGAGGGCAAGCTACTGCTAGTGGGCAGAGTCCGGAAGGGCACTAAGCACAGCCCAGGGAACATTATTATTTGGCTGCACCCAGAAAGGCAGGAAAGAAAAGTCTTGCTGTTAGGTGACTTGTCCTAGTAGGGCAACAAAGACAGAGCCAGAGGTACAGCACTACCACACTGCTAACCACCCTTTTCCCCACTTAGAGCCCTGGGCTCTTAAAGAAAAATGTGTTCTTTTGTGTACTTCTGTGTCTGAACACAATTTGTTTTAAAGTGCTAAGTGCACGCTTGGTGGGGGCTGTCACTGCAGTGAACTGGTTCACAGGTGGATTGATCCTGTGGTGAGGTGGGGCGGTACTGCACCCCATGGGGCTGTACCATGCTAATGCTAGGCCCTCTTTAACCTTTCTTTGGGTGGAGGCACTGTGTTATTTGCTGTCTTTAACCTTGGATATGAACCCTCCAACCAGGAGATTAAAGGCTTCCAGACCCTCGACCTTGTTGAGCTCATAATGCAGGTATGGCTGTCATAACACCCCTAGAGACCCAGTGGCACTGAAAGCAGAAAATGCCCAAGAAATACAGGACAACCCAGTGAAGGGGACTTTTCATTTAAAAGATACTTGTTAATGTCACTGAATGTACACTTGGGGTGTGACCACTTCTTAATGTCAGAACAGGTCAGGTGACAGCACTAGCACTATGCAGTGAAATGCATGTTTATATTTATGGACTATGCAGTGTGTCTGTATTGCCAAACTCAGAGTACAATAATGTGTTTTGTTCACAGTCCAGTCCTTGGCAAGAACCCACTGTAGGCAATCATGGTAACTTAACTATGATATCCTGTTAAAATACATTTTAATGTCTCAGCTGTTGGGCCTGGTGGTTAGACAGCAGAGCTGTGATCTTCGAGACCCAGGTCTGAATCTCATAACTACCATTTACTCACTATGATACCCATAGCAAGTCATTAGCATCCCTTTGCTTCAAGAACAGGTAGCTACTGAAAGAAAATGCTTAAACTATGATATTTATGATAATTATGTTTGGCCCGGCCCAACAGCTCAGTGATTGAGGAACCGCTTGCCCTGCTGGTGGCCCAGGTTCGACTTCCACACCTAGGTCATCGCAGCTGGATGGCAGGAGGCTGGTAAGGTGCCCAATCAGCCTCTGGGGGGGGGGTGTACCCACTCTACCACTTCTATCTGGTCTTCACAGGGGGATGTGTGATCAAGGCACATGCAAGCTGAGTTGGGGGTGCCGTCTCTGCATCAGCATGTCTTGACATGCATCCACACTTGACACTGCCAGAAGGGCTTGGGGAGGGGAGAAAAATGGAAAACTCATGGCTACCAAGGGTGATGGTGCTGGCAAACCGCAATGCCAGCTGAGCCACCACACTAGATTGCTCTCCAGTGGTGCAGGGGAATGGGGGTGGTGGTGAGGGACCTATCAGCAGCATTGCCACTGGGGGGCAAGACACGGAGGTCTTTGGGTCCTTGAGTCAGTTGACGGGGCTGTGTGCTTGCCGAAACCACAGTGAAGGCAACAGACTGCATGATAAACACCTTGATAAAACCAAAATACATTTTAATAAAGAAGTCAGTCTTGATTACCAAAACTAACAATTTAGTATCTTAATTATTACTCTGCAGCCCTGGACTAGCAGTCAGTTTAGTCATAAATGGCATACATACCCAGCAAACAAAGAGTGTGGCTTCCTTCTAAACATATACAAATATCATTGCACTGCTCCTCCCGACTGAGATATAGAATGAATTTACGGAGAAGTTCATGGGAGTGGATCATCGTCATACACTGAAAGACACAATTCGTTCTTCACCATCAGTCTAATGAATACAACAGGAGAGTGCAAAGTAAAATAAGTGCATCCTCATGGCCTTTCAGTACAAATGGGTCCACTGTTTGACCAGAGCAGCAACAGAAGGAAAAAGTAAAGGAGCATGTTCGCTACAACCAATGAAAGCAAACACAAAACCATTCTCAATTTATGTAAAGGCACTCAGCTACAGTGCACTTAACTATCCAAAGGTACAGGAAACAATACTTTATCTGGCACATTTCAAGATACCTCCCAGTGTGCATGCAAAACATAGTAAAGTACTGTACACAGTACCACGGTATTATGATTGAAGGGATTTAGGGTTCATCTCGTCCACTCCTCCTGCTGCATGGCAGTGACTACACCCAGTTTGAGTATGGACACAGATCCAAGCCACTGCTGTCCCTGCTCCATGCATAATCCAGCCTGTCTATCCCTCTAGTATTCAAAAAAACATGATTAGCATTCAATAAGCTAAAAATCAGAATATGTCCAATCTCTCATCATGACTCTTGTCCCATGGGCCTCTAAATATTTTGGCTGCCCTGTGCTGCAACCTCTCAATTTATTTAATGCCCTCTCTGTACTGCATTGACCAGAACAGGATACGGTACCCCATGTGCATTCTAGCCAAGGCCTCGTACAGGGGGATGATCACCTCTCTTGACCTGCTCCATACCCCTATTAATGCAACCCAACATTACACATGCTCTCTTGACTGCAGCAATATATTGCCTGAGTCTGACTACCTTCAGTTTACTGTCCGCAATAACATTAAGATCTGTTTCTTTGGTTGTGCTGTTGACCTGCTACATCATTCAGGGTGTACGAAGGACCCAGATTCTTCACCCCTAAGTGTAGTACCTTGTACTAATTAACTTGCACTGCCCCATTGCCCTGCACAATCCGATCTTCCAGATCTGCCTTTGGCCTATGCAATCACGGCACTGCAGCCTGTCTGCAAAGTCCCATACTCTGCTTCCTGGTCCTGTCTTCAGAATCCTTCCACTTGCTGTCCCACTGGCATGGAGGGCTGAGGCGCCGAGCACCCTACCTGCCGCCAGGTGGGGTTCAAGTATGGACTCAGGTTGCTGGGTTCGGCCAGGGGAGAGAGAATCAAGAATCCAAGGGACTGCTCTCCTCTCCTGGGAAGGGAGGGCATGCTGGCTCTGCCAAAATATTGCCACCAGGTGGAGGCCTGGTGGCAGCGTGGGATGGCAGCAGCACAAAGAGAGAGAGCTGTGGGACTCTGGGGAGTGTACATGCCTCCACATGCACATGCCGACGTGCACATCCCAGCTAAGGGAGAGAAAAACAGGAGGAAAAAAGAAGGCAGGCATATAACACGCCCTGTGTGCTGATCATCCACCCACACCACCACCAGCACCCTGCTGACCCAGATCTGGATGTGGGTGATGAAGGGGAGCAATCTGCGGGGGAACAAGGGTTGGACTAGGTAAGTCCTGGGAGGTGGTCACCTGTGAGGCGGTGGGGACACGGTAGATGGGAGCCAAGCCTGCATCGGCCCAGGAGTATACAACCTTGATTTAAAAAAAAAAAAATCCTCCCACTTATATGATCTTTTGTCTAGCCTTGAAGTTACATGAACAACAACAGAGGCCTCCAACAGTCCTCTTACCCTTGTTGCTCTTGGGGATAAAACATACATAAAAACACAAAATAACTGACTACAATCTAATTAAACAGAAATACAGCATGGATGGTCATGTAATGCAATTATTATCTTTATTCGAGGTCTGCAAATGATTGACCCCATATTCGTGGCAGAGCTGCGAGTGAGGGTATGATCGTGTGCAGACCTCTGATGAAGATAAAAACCATAGTACATGACAGCCCGTGCTGTATCTGGGTTATACAACAAGTTACAAATGTTATATCTCGATTATTTAATGAGAGTCAGATGCAGGAATGGCATTTTTTATGTTTGTGTGTGCTCATGTGCAGGAAATGTTTTGTTACGAGAATGGCATTTCTGAAGTATGTCACTGTCGGGTCCAATGCAGCTCAGTCTACAGTGGGCTAGACAGTGACAGGCGAATGATCAGCCAGGCTGGCAGGACAGAAACTTCTTTTAGTTTAAAAAAGTGCGCCACACCTATCAGCAGCTCAATCTTTTCATCTGCATGAAGCTGCCCAGCAAGCAGCTGAGCGGTGTCACAATCTTTTCTGAGTTCCCATCCTGCCTCGTGCCTTGTCCATAGAAAAAAAAAACACTCTCCCACTGCCAAGTATCCTGCCGACCTCCCATTTCTTCCCCATGCCCTGTCAGTGACAATTAAATACCTTCCCAGTGCTAAGTATTCCACCCACCTCCAGATCCTTCCCCATGCCCCATTCATGACAATTAAATATTATCCTATTGCCAAGAATCCTGCCACCTCTCCATGCCCTGTCTGTGACAAATACCCTCCCACAGCCAAATATTCTGCCCACCGCATTATCCTTCCCCGTGCCTCATCCATAGCAATTAAATCCTCCCATTGCCAAGTATCCTGACCCCTCCTGATCCTTCCCTGTGCCACGTCCCTGAAAATTAAATACCCTCCCACTGCCAAGTATCCTGCTCACCTCCCAATCCTTCCCCGTGCCCTATCCGTGATAATTACATACCCTCCCTATGCTAAGTATCTTGCCCACCACCTGATTCTTCCCCCATGCTCAGTCGATGACAATTAAAAACCCTCCCACTGCCATGTATGCCGCTCACCTTCTAATCCTTCTTCATGCTTCATCCATGACAATTAAATACCTTCCTACTGATAAATATCCTACCCACCTCCTGATTCTTCCCTGTGCCCCCTCCATAAACCTGTAAAAGAAGAAAACGGTCCAGCGACCACTTCCCGTTACAGCACTCTGAGCGCCGGCATTACAGTGCCAGGTATATAACAGCACCAAATGCCGGATTTGCCGTCTCGAGGGTCCCCAAAGTTGGTATCATTAAAAGAGGTGTGTGTGTGGGGGCGTGGGTGTGTTCTGTTCCCGCTGTAGAGATAATGACCCTATACTAAATACCATAATGATCGAAGCGCCTGCCATCGGCACTCTGGCATAAGTGGAACACCACTTTCTACCCCAACCCTCCAGCACCCACCAACGCACACTCTTCTCACCTATACTTACCTTTTGGTCCAGCGCTGCTCCTTCTCGAAAGTTCTGCATCTTCAGAAAGTGACTAAAAGCAAGGTAAGTTTGGTTAATGCCTTTTTAATGCGTTTTGAAATTTTACTCATAACTTTGTCACTTCTTAATATTTTTTACCCCAAAAATATCAACACAGCCTTTTTTTTAACCCCACCTCATGCACCAAGCAGGTGAATTTTTCATCCCTCCCGAAACTTGTTTTTGCAGTCACTCTGTGAAATAACATTTCGGACAGGATTTAAAAAATTTCACCAATCTTGATTACAAGGTGGGATAATAAAAAGACTATGCTGAAAATCTGGGGTCAAAAAGTTCAAAACAACAACAAAGTTATGAAGCAACATTGAAATTCTTCAACACTTACTCATAAATTTACTGTTTTTCCAAATTTTGACTCCACAATGTTCAACACAGCCTTTTTTACCTCATCTCATGAACAAGGCAGGTGTAAGTTTTCAAATACCCTCCAAAAAATGTTTTCGTAGTCACTCCGCAAAATCACCTTTCAGCTGGGATGGTGGGGTAATGAAAAGACTATGTTGAAAATTTGGGGATAAATTCTCAAATAAAATGACAAAGTTATGAAGAAATGTTGCAGTTCTTCAATGTTTACTCCTAGCTTTGCTATTTTACCAGATTGTGACCCCAGATTTTCAACACAGTCATTTTTGTACCCCGCATCATGGACATATGAAATTTTTCTAATCCTGCCCAAAACGACTTTTCACACTGCAAAATTACATTTTGGACAGGCTTTCGTAAATGAGACCTGTCATGTTCATAACATTGTACAACAGAAATACTGTTGAACATTTGAGGTCAAAATTGATAAAACAAAAAATTATGAACAAATGTTGAAATTTTTCATTGTTTACTCACAACTTTGCAATATTTGTACTTTTTTTTTTCCCCAGTTATACTTTATATTACCTCTGCAGCTGGGGTGGTGTTACCTATGGTTCCCCTCAGTCCGGCGTGACCTCACAGCCCCGCTCAACCCCAAGCTCTACCTCTTCCTCCGGTCCTGCACAGCAGTCCTTCTCTCGTGGCGGGTACGCAACCACCACCGCAGAAGCTGGAGGATGGGGTTCAGATCAGGGGGAGCATCCAGAGTCTGAAGCCAGGCAGCGCCGCCAGACCGACCCTCATGTAGCAAGCCGAGATGTGTTTTAGGTACTTGCCCCCATCTTAACATGGCCGTGCAGGACGTCAGTACAGAGATGTCCGTAGAAGTCAGCCGTGCGTGTCCCCCCGATTTGCTCCCAATGTTGGTAGTACCTCCGGCCTCCACCGGAGGTCACTACTGCCCCGGGATGCCCCTGGATTCCACCCCAAGGAGAGGAGAGCTGTCATCCGGACGCTCAATCCTGCTCCCTCCCTGCTGACCCCCAGCACCCGGGCTCGTTCCCGAACCCGGGTCACTGGCGTGGTACGAGGTGTGTTGTCCAGCGCCTCAACCCTCAGTGCCACCGGGCCGGCATATTTTTACTTTTTTAACATTATTTATTAAGAAGTTTTGTTACACAGAATACATACAACAATACAACAACAGTATAACAGAGATGCTGGCATAACTGAACACGTACAGTTAAAGTGATCTTACATCTGGCCAATAGCATCCCCGTGGTGAAGCACAGGGCATTTAAATTATGACAAAGCCTGGGATCTTAATAACCGAGATATATGAACAACATAACTCTAAGTAAAGCCTGGCCATTGGGTAACAAGCCAAACAGAAAATGAAGATAGGGAAAGCAAAATGTATCAGACTGAAGTCAAGCAGATACACCTCATAACACAAAATCTTGGTAAACTGCCATAATATACAACACCCAACATCTCCATCTAAGTTCACATTTCTCGAAAATATGATTTAAATGGGCTGTCATTTTTTCCAAGTGATACATTTCTACTGTCATGTCTTGCCAAAGGCGTTGGGGGGCAGAGGTTAACCAATTTTTTGTAATTGCCTTCTTTGTTGTAAGAAGGTATAGGTACCACAGCATATGAGTAGAAGATAATCTCAGTGGACTGGGAACCTCTGATAAGAGAAACATTCAGGGTGTGAGCTGCACCCAATGGCCAAATAGCTCTGACAGTTCCCTGTTAAGGGCAGTATAAAACTATTGTAGGCCAGGACAATTCCAAAAACTACGTCCATGTGTGGCGGCAGACAGCCCGCACTGTCGACAACATAGTGCTCCTGTTCCTTGAAGATGATTACTTTGAATAAATGGAGTCCTGTAAAACCAGACAGCATTCTTCTAAGAGAATTCTTTCCAAACATGTGATGCCATAATGCTTTGTATGGTGGAGAGATGTCTCTGCCAGTCCTCATCAGAGATAAATCTGTTTCCCAGGCCCTCTTGACCGAGTCCGCTATATCTGCACTAATTTGCATGAGAGCGGGATACAGCATGGAGATCATGTGGCTGAACAGGAATGATCCCTCTAGTGCTGACTGGAGCACAGAAACCAAATGCAGAATGTTCGTCCAATCCCTTGATGGCACCAGTAGTGATTTTAGAAAGGTATGGACCTGGCAATACCGAAACTGGTCATCAGATCTTGGAGCACATTGTTTTTTTAAGTTTTCAAAAGGTAGAATGGCACCATCCCTGAAAAACTGAGTCACCATATGTGTCCCTAACCTCTCCCAATGTCTAAAACTATGATCCAGGTTTGCAGGTAAAAAGGTTGCTAGGTATGGCAGGGAATGCAAAAGAAAACTAAACTGTGTTAACCTAGGAGTGTTTAGCATTGGTCTCCAAGTTTGCAGGGTCATGCTTGTAAAGGGGTTACTAGTAATTGATGCCAAGGGTGGTGGAGGATGCGTTAAGAGAGTTTTATGTAAATTTAAAATATCCTCCACTCTCGAGCTCTGTATTCTTCCAGTGGGCATTATGTGCTGGGGATAGCCAATATATCACTGTCCGAATTTGTGCCGCCATATGATATAAGAATAGATGTAGAAAGGGAGCTCCCCCCACGTTTAGGCAGCTGTAGGACCATGAACCTAATAAGCAGCCTGCATCCATTCCACATGTATCAAGAAATTAGGGAGTTGAATTCCACGAAACAACACCAATCTGGGGTTATTGGTAAAGTCTGTGCTAGGTACAGCACCCTAGGCAATATGTTCACGTGAAACATATCTATCCGTTGTATGAAAGGTAATGATACGTTTTTCCACAACTGCATGTCTGCTGTGATTTGGGTATTAAGAGGGACATAGTTTAAAGTAACCAGTTGGGTTGGCTCCAGTGAGAGGTGAACTCCCAGATATTTCAAAGATTGGTGACTCCAACGAAATCTAAACTGGGCTATAATTAAAGTTGAGGGAGAATACTGGGAGTGTAACACCTCCATTTTATTGGCATTTAATTCATAGCCAGCTAAGGCTCCAAACTACTCTAATAGCTCAGTGGATTCTGCAAGGGATCCAGCGAGCCTTGATCAGGCCAGGGACCCCTCAATTTCTTGAACCTAAACAGTGGTTCAGAAATCCCGTGAGCTACAGCTCAGCTGACTCTGCAAGGGATCCAGCGAGCCTTGATCAGGTTAGGGACCCCTCAATTTCTTGAACCTAAACAGTGGTTCAGAAACTCCTGTGAGCTACAGCTCAGCTGATTCTGCAAGGGATCCAGCGAGCCTTGATCAGGCCAGGGACCCCTCAATTTCTTGAACCTAAACAGTGGTTCAGAAATCATCTATGAACTACAGCTCAGCTGATTCTGCAAGGTACTAGCCCTGACTTTTAGATTTGTTGCCAGTGGAAGCTGATCTCCAAGTGGCCCACACTATTTCCTGCTGAACACATCTCTTGCTACTGTATTTCCCTCTGTCTCTCTAGTTGAATTTATGTGCCAGGGTTTAATAATCTGTTTAATCCTTACAGTCACTTTAAGTACTGAATTGCTATTAGAAGTGAATTTTGAGCCTTGACTGTGTAAATCCTTCTCCTGGTCTCTGACCTGCACATCTCTCTTTGTCTCTCCCCAACCCCCTGCTGTGCTATCTGTCCCTGCCCACTTCTTTTGTCCTCTTTGTTCTGATGTAACAAGCCTCCTCTTTTAACCTTTAAAAAAGCCTGTTTTTCTACTTTATTTCAGGGATCCAGCGAGCCTTGATCAGGCCAGGGACCCCTCAATTTCTTGACCTAAAAGTGGTTCAGTAATCCTTATTTTTTTTTTGCAGACTTTTCAATTAGCAGATTATATCTTCTAGCCACTAGAGGGCGCTATCTCTTGGAGCAGTGACATTTTCTGTGCCTAATCCACTATTAGCAGGTTATATGCAGCTGCCACTAGGGGGCTCCTATCCTATCTGGCACATCACACACACTGCTCCCCTGCTGTTATCATCACAACTCTGTGTACATTTGCCTGCTTCCTCTACCTCCTACGAAACCAGGGCTACATACAAGCTCTTCCTCCTATGAAAATGGGCTATGTCCACCTCATCCAATCTCTCTTTTTCATACTGCTGTTGATTCTAAGCAATGGCACTTCACAAAGTGATATGCCGGTTCCCCTATCCTGTACCACTATCGAGCATAATATCCATTATGACCAGCTTTATCACAGGAAATTTTAAACTGTTAACCAAGGGTCACTGGTCCTGCCATTCGCTCCTGCTGCCTCCACAGGGGTGGCTTACCACTGGGGTCCCTGCCTCATATCCCACCCTAATTACTCCACTTAAGTTCACAGTGACTCGGAACACAGAAGGCACCTCGGCCCCAGAAGATCCAATAAGCTTTTTCACAAACAACTTGAAGGAAGTCTGCTCAGAATCATCCTACTTTTACTGCTTATGTCAGGCAACGTTTACCCTAATCCAGGCCCTGCTGGATATGCATCCATACACAACCACCTTAAAAAATGAACTGTTAAGTCCTGGAAACCTTCTCCTGACTCCTGGACAAGCTCATACCCTATGAAAGGGCACCCCACATATTGTCCCCAGGACCACAGGCCTAAATATCCCTCCTTAGTCTGGCACATCCATGGATTCCTTATTTGCTACATCTCCTCTAAAATGCTGATATCAGGGACACAGCAATGCTCAAGAATCTACAGACTCCTTCTGAACCACATTACCTGCCTACTACTGCTACTACTAATGCTACTGGGCAACATACACCCCAACCCTGTCCCTCCTCGCTCTCAGAATAGCCCACAACAAAAATCTACAGGACTCACCATTGCCACCTTAAACATTTGCAGTCTGCTGCCCAAACTGGACAACCTAAAGTTATGGATTACCAAACATAACCCCGATATCCTCTCGATCGTGGAAACGTGGCAGTGGCCCAAGGTACCAGACTCTGCCATCTTGCTGCCTGGATACATCCTTTTTAGGCAGGACCGTACCTCGAAGAAAGGAGGGGGTTGCATAGTCTATGTAAAGGACACACTTCAGGGGCATGTCCTTCTCCTCCCCAACAGAAGCACCAATCTGCAAATCCTACCCATCAAAATCCTACTGGGCGCTCACAAAAAGGCGCTTATGATCCTCACAGTCTACATCCCACCTAAAACAACAATTCCTGGTGCTAGCGATCTCATGGACTTTATTACCACCCTCCATCTCAACTCCGAGATCATTCTTCTTTCAACATCAAGTGGACCTCTCTGGCAGCTGCCACGGTGAGAGACACCCTAGCGACTATCCACTTTTCTCAAATGGTGGCAACCCCAACTAGGGTCAACTACAAAACTGGTACTAGTACACTGCTGGACTGGATCCTATCGAACCGACCAGCCCACATCACCAACACCACTGTCCTCCCTGACTCACTGGGTGATCATTCACCCGTTACCTGCACCTGGCAAAACAACTTCAGCAAGCCCCTACCCAGAACCATAACCAGCCGTGTACTCCTCAAAGGGCACCTACCACAACTCAAGGCAGACCTTCAAAGTCTAGACTGGTCTGACCTACATGAACCAAATGACACTGACATCGCACTTGGATGCTTTATCACAAAATTTAATGGCACTTGCGATAAAGATGCTCCCCTGAAAACAAGAAAATCTAAAGCTCCCTGCAACCCCTGGATAATGCCAGAACTCCTGCTACAATTCAATGCTCAGGACCAACTCTGGATAAAGGCATGCGCACATGGTACAGCTGCCAATATCCAACTATATTAAAAAGCTAGAAACAAGTGCACAAATGCTATCCACCTAGCAAAATGCTCCTACTATAAGGAAGCTCTCTCCAACTCCTGGAACTGCAGCAAATCCTTCTGGGCCAACCTCAGCGATATTACTGGCAAGGATCCCAAAACAGCCCCTTCCAGGCTCCTGGTCAACGATGTACCAACAGAGGATCCACTCCAAATAGCAAATGCCCTAAATACTGCCTTCACGGACCTAAGTGGAGTGCACCCAGCAGACTACTTTGACCCTCCAGTCCAGAAGCACCCAGTGGGTGATCAATCCCCTATGGGGAACCATCCACTTTTTTACTTTAAAGAAGTCAGCATGACTGAGGCTAGAAAGTACCTTGAGATGGTGCTGAACAAGTCGAGGCACAGTGGAGACACCCTGGACCTTAAGTTCATCACTATGGCACTTAGCAGAAGTTCTAAGTCCCCTGACCATCATCATCAATCTATCCCTCCGCTACTCTCAGTTCCCCCAGCTCTGGAAGTTGGCTTCCATAACACCAGTTCACAAAAGTGGAGACCAGGCACTATAAAACAACTACAGACCGATCTCCATAGTCCCGCCACTCTCCAAAGCACTTGAACAGATAGTGGCAGATCAGCTTGTGGAATACCTAAACATGCACCAGCTCCTATGCCCAGAACAACATGGGTTCTGAGTGGGACACAGCACCATCACATCCCAGTTGGAATTCACTGGTTATATCCACCATGCCCTGGATCAAGGGCAGCTAGTGGGGGCTACCTTCATCGACCTATCGAAAGCTTTTGATACGTTCACCACACACTCCTCCTTGAACAGGTAGCCGACATCGGTCTCTCTTCTGATACAGTTCTATGGTTTAAAAGCTATCTCAGTAATCGCTCACATTGGGTCAAGATTGGAGAAAAAGATGGCCGACGCAGCAGTCGCTTAGCTGCATTGCTCTGCATGACCTCAGGTAACAGATTGGCTTTTTCGGGTTTCTTGAGCGTCTTTGTTTGCCGCAGTAGCTCCTTTGCTTTAAATTTTATTTTCGTTGAATTCAGTCAGTCAATAATGAGCCAATGGAAGAGCAAGGGAAGCGCAGTTTAACCCTTATTTGTGTCCCCGAGGTCGGCCCCACTTGATCAGCAGTCTCTCCCTGGGAAACCAAGCCCAGAGATTGGAGCCAGTGGCTCGAGAGTTAGTCCGACGGTCCTCCCGATGGCAGTTGAAGGGGAAGCTCACAGCACTCCAGGAAGATTTTCTCTTGAGATGGGAGAGCAGAGAAGTCATGAGCAGCAGCTGCCTCTGTACCTGCAGCCTGAGATTTGCCAACAATCTTCTCCACAAGAAGGTGAAAGTTATACATTGGACAAGTTGGGGAAAGCAATTGATAGAATACTC
Organism: Neoceratodus forsteri; assembly: GCA_016271365.2. Classification (NCBI taxonomy): domain Eukaryota; kingdom Metazoa; phylum Chordata; order Ceratodontiformes; family Ceratodontidae; genus Neoceratodus; species Neoceratodus forsteri. The sequence continues at coordinate 184,062,158 of JADMNL010000027.1, forward strand.
GCATGGACAGAGAAGAGCGACAGGATGCTGGATGCTCTGCAGAAAAAAAATGAGTTTATACAAGCCGAGGTTAATGTTGTGAAGAATACTAGTGAGGCTATCAAAAAGACGACAGCCGAGCATACAACTACTCTTGTTAAGCATGATGAAAAGATTACCTCACTTGAAGCTAATTTTGCCAATTTAATGAAAGATAACTTTAACATCAATTGGAAACTGGAAAGTGCAGAAAATATGCTTCACTTTAGAAATATTCGCATACTGGGGATTCCAGATAGATTCAATTTGGATTTAATTAACATTAGGGAGCTGGTGAAGGACATTTGGGTTAAAACATTTGACTTACCTCTGGAGAACCCACCCCCGATAACTAAATCTTTTAGGCTAGCGAAGCGCCAGCAGCAGCAGGTATCTGGGCAAAACAAATCTACTATTCTTGCAACATTTGGTTTCGATTCCGACAAAGGACATATATTTAAACTGGCAAAACTTAGAGGCTCATTGGAATACAATGAATGCAAGACCTTTTGGTACCATGCATTTCTTCTTAAAGTTGAACCAGCATAATATACTGTGGTGATTTGCATATACAGCCCATGGTGCTTTGCATTATGGGGGTATGTGTGATTTTACATTTATCCTGATTTCTATTATTCTACACAGCAGAGGAGGAGGAAATTTCTGGTTTACAGACAAGAAATTTTAGAAGTGGGGGCCCAGTTCTTTTGTTGCCGTCGGCAAAAGTAAAGGTAGTTAAGGATGGGAAGTCCTACATATTTCTCGAGGTCAATCAACTCATGGCCTTCCTACACTCGCAGTACTCTGCCCAAGAAACTGGGGAATCATCCACATCTTCAGATCAAGACATTATTGATAATTTGGATAAAATGGATTTTTAAATAATCAATATTTGTTGGAGTTAAGCTATAACTTCCTCAGACCTGCGGGGGGAGTTATGTGAATATGTTTTTTCTTTATGGTTTCTTTAGTGTCTCTTACTCTTATTCTTGTTAGTTGTTGAATCAAAATGAAACCTGTGGAGTACAGCAGTGGCATACCAAATTTTGGTGTATTTAATATAGGATGTATTTATATACTGCAACTGCTTAGTTGTCTATGTATCTTTAAACTTGTTTTTTTTTTTATTTTATTTTTCTCCCCTCCTCTCTTTGATCTGGCCTAGCTGTATCTTTATGTTACATATAACTTCATGAGATATGTAGTTTATAAGAATGGATTAACGGGAATGTTATTTGTTTTTCTTTTTTTTTGTAATGAAGTTGTGTACACAAGTATGAAAAATCTTAAAAATAAATATATGATTAAAAAAAGATTGGGGACATTGTCTTGGATAGCAAACCTGTTCGCTCAGGGGTCCCCAGTGCTCAGTACTGGGGCCCCTTCTCTTCAGTATCTTCTTAAATAAACTTCCAGGCTCTTGCACCAGTCACATGCTATTGTATGCTGATGATGCTGTCATTTTCACCTGCAACTCCAACCCCGAACTACTACGAAGCGACCTCCAACTAGGATTTCCAGCTGCCAAAACATGGTTTAAGGAGTACAGACTAATCCTTACCTACAAGAAAACTAAGACTATGATCTACTCCAGCACCCACAGCAAACACAAGACCTTCCCACTATCCATCCTGAACAACAGTGGTGATGTGCTGGACCTCGTGCAGTACTTTAAGTACCTGGGTATCACACTTGACTCCACCCTGTCCTATGCACAGCATTTAGACAACACAGCCAAGGCCATCAGTTCCAGAAATCAGGATACTCCACCGCCACAAGCACAGCCTTACATATGAAGCACGTAACATGGCCATCACCAGCTCAATTGTTACTCTCGTTGAATATGGCCTAGCAGTTTATGGTTCTGCACCAGACTCAGCCCTCCATCGCATCTCTCTGGCCCTTAATAAGGTCTTCTGACTCCTCACAGGTGCTGCAAGGCTTACTCACATCTATGAGCTCTATTCACAGGCAGGGTGGCTCCAGCTAAAGAGCAGAGTTAAGTACCATATCTGTCTACTGGCCAAAAAAAAAAAATCACACTAAATCTGATGCCACCAGGAGTCCACAATCTGTTCACGTGCCATGTAAGTGCCAGGCTGACCAGAAGCACCCACAGCCAAATTTTCAGTGAACCTAGATGCAGCACTACACAAGGTCAACGTGCATTCTACTACCGTGCACCACACTGGATCAACGCACTTCCTTCAGACATCTTTGACACCACAATCACTGGTGCATTCAAGCGAAAGCTCAGGCAGCACCTTGCCACAGATGACAATTGTGACTCCGCTGGCCATTCATGATGACCAAAACAACTCTCCTACATTTGGACCACCATAAGCAGTAGCACTTACTGTTCCACCTAATCCTAGGGGCACCTACCTCTACTGCATTTCACTGTCTCACCCCCCTTCTCCCCCTCCCCTCTGGGCACCCATTCCCCTCTCTACTCCCACCTTCAAGCACCCCCGTCTGCTGCTCTCCTAGCCCCACTGTCTCCACCCTTCCTTAAATCTGTTCTTAACCCCGTATGCAGACATACACTTCAGTATGCCACAGCTGTGCCTGTTCTCCACTCCGTTTCTCCCCCCACAAGTAGGTTTAACTCTTTGACGCAGGCACCTTCTCATCAATGCTGAAGCAATGTCTAAATGTTATACCTTAAGCTTAATGCTATCATAATCTTATAATCCACATCAAGTTATTGTCTACCTAGCTTGTAATGTATTGTTTTGTACCAATGCAATTTTGTACTTGCTTGTAATGTAATGCCTTGTATGTAGCGCTATGTGCCTGTTCACCTTCTTCTTGTAACTGACATGGAACCTACAAATGAGCATCCGCTCACAGGTGTTCTCCAAGATCTCATTAAATAAAAAAAAAAAAAATAGAAAAAATCTACTATAATTGGGGAAGAGAGGATTCTGGATGAGCTAGATAAATTAATAAATCATCAGCGCATAACACTACACTTTTACGTCCTGCCCCCAAGTCTAACCCCTGAATTTCAGAGTTTTGCCAGATGTTCTGAGCCAAAGGCTCCCAGAATATATCAAAGCAGAGGGGGAAGTGAGCACCCCTGCTGGGTGCCTCTAGATGATAGGAAAGAAGAAGAAATATGGTCATTAATTTTAACACAGGCTATCAGGGAGTCACAGAATGTAGAATTATATCAATGAATTGTCTCGGGGAAAGATAATGCAGGATGGCAGATAAGAAATTCCATGCCACCCAGTTGAATGCCTTCTTCGCATCGAGGCTAAGTAATAAAAATGGGGGTTTTGACCGGGATATTTTGATTTTTTAATCCACATTTTCAACACACTCATGTTTTTTACAACCATCGAATGAACATGGTAGGTGTCATTATCAAATCCCCCTCCATAATCTGTTTCCACGGTCATTCCAGAAAACACTGTTTTGGGTCACATTTCATAAATGACACCTGTCATGTTCATATTCTGGGCCAAAAAAACCAGTATTTTGAAAATTCAAGGTCACAGTCTAAGAAAGCGAACAATGTTATGAGTGAACCTCTTCACTTCCCAATTATTACAATTTCATTTTTATAATTTATTAATTTGTTAAATAATCACCTCTGCACCATCAGCGCCAAACAGCTACACAGCAACTACAAGTACGCAAACATTCAGCAATGACAAATGCTTATTTATTTATTTTTTAATTTTTTAAGTTTAGATGGTGCAGTTTACTCACTTGGGTAGTGCTTCTCTGCTCAAACACAAGTCACTGAGTCTCCATGGCTACCAGGCTGCTAGGATGGTAGCAAGGCAGCAGTAACTCAGCTGGCTCAGTATGAACAGAAAGGCTCACTGTATCCATGGATACAGAGTTGCTAGGGTGGTAGCTAGGTAAAAGGATGGATCCTATTGTGCCGCGTAGTCATTTCTATTGTTTGGGTACCCCGCCGCCGCTATGGCACGTGAGAGTAAAAGTTTTCTGTTTTTTTTCATGCCATCAACTGCAGCTGTGGACTGGCACAGCATGGCTCTGTGACACAGGGTCATGCTTCTGTTCACTTTGGCACACTTTTTAAACTGCTACTGTGCTTGAGAAGGGTGATCATGGGTGAAAGTAGGTCCAGTTCTCTAAGGCAGGATAACAGCCCACTACGATGAACTGGACTGTGGAGACAGTGTTTGTGACTAACCTGATTCACAAGATAGCATGCTCTCTTATCAAATGGGCTCACCACTGCATTTTTATCTTCTGGGTTTATTATCGACACTTGCTGTGTAAACATAATGATCATGTTGTGCATTAATGCAAAAAGGCAGGGGCTGCTACCAAAAATGCTTGCTCTCTTGCAGTTTTCAGTTTAGGTCTTGTGACAGTTGGAAGCACACCCTCAGAAGAAAGTAAGGATTGTGGCAGAACATACAGTTGGGGCACAGAAGGTCACAGAGGTAAATGGAACCTAGTAAATTTAAGGTTTTGTATGTTAAAATTAACACCTTAAAGGGGAATAGACAACACTAAGAGCCCCCCCCACACACACATACACGTGGGGCTGGTCCCAATATGTACTTTATGTGCAAGAAACAAAAATGTTTTTTACTTACTGTAGTTTTTATCAGTCTGATTCTAACTCCCAAGCTTGCATTTGCTATAACCAGATATTCAAGAATCACCTGCAGCTGATGGTCAGAGCTCGGCTGCAGCAGTGGGGCATTCAACAGCCTGCAGTGCATGTTAGAGCTTTTATATGCTCAGATCAGATGTTTGATGGTCCAGTTGTTCTCCTGGGGTGCTAAGAACAGTTCTCTTTGACTGTACTTAGTGCCTAGGAGGACAGCAGGACCCGTAAGTAAATGATCAGGGCTTATGAATATTCTGAATGCACTGCAGGCTACTGAATCTCCCAGTGCAGCAGCATCCCTCTGACATCAGCTGCAGGGGACTCTGGGATTTCTGGTTACAGCAAATGCCAGCATGGAAGTCAACAGAATCAGCCGTATCCAATCTACCATACTGCAGTAAACAGTAGATAAAAAAAAAAAAATCTGCACACAAACTGCAAAGTAGGTCCGGCCCCACTGTTGGGTGTGGGGCTCTTAGTGCTGACTGTTGCCCTTTAAAGTTGAGTCATCTTCATGCAGGCATCCAGTGGGATTCACGTAACACAGTTGTTATATGCTCTGACATTCTAGTGGATTTCAAATGCTTAGCTGACACATTCTATTCTACCTGCAGGCGATGGACTTGACTTGCTTGTAAGCCCACACAAAGTGCATTACAAATGTCAAGATGTGACGTGTGATGATAGATAAAACTAGTTATCTTATTATTCCATTACATACTTAAGGCCGTGATTCTCAAAAGTATACCTAATGTACACATGAAAACACTAAAAACAATGATAAGAAAATTCTGTTGTTCACAGCTGAACCGGGTTTCCTATGCTTGTTCTAAATACAAAATAAGCTGAAAGGTCAGATCTGCTTCTCAGTTTGACCTTTAAGCTTCTAGATGATGACAGCAGATCCCTTTGATTCAACCTCTCTCGGTTCAATGCTGGGCATTCTCAGTGGTCATGTCTCCTATAATGCTTCAGGAGCACCGCTGCTATCACCCACCTGGCTAGACCTTTCACTGCTGCACCAGATCTGAACGCTATTAAAGAGAAAGCCATCAAAAGGGAACAAAGAGATAAGAACCAATACTATGATATATAAAAAACCCTTTCAATAAAAAAAAAACTTTAATTTAAAGAGCTAGTGTACTGCCTGGAAATAATAGTAACTTTCAGAAGTAGTGGCCTTATCACTTATTACATCTGAAGTATTTTATTTATTTTCTGTTTTACTAATTAGAATATTGTCCACTTGACAGTACAAGTTAGTGTGTGGAACAGCACTCTACCTGGAGGCTGACACGGCCAGTTCTATGCCTCTCTACACATCATCAGTATTGTGACTTCAGATAATGCGGATTAGGAAGGACAGGGAGTGGGTGGAGAAGGGGCAGAACAGGCAGAAGCACTAAATGAATACTTCTGTTCTGTGTTCACGGAGGAGAAGGGTGGACAGCTACCTCAGGGGATGGGGAAGGTGGGCAAGGGGGGGAAGGGATGACAGATGGGTGGACAGGGTGCTGGAGGGTCTGAAGGCACTAATGGTGGATAAAGCACCAGGTCCAGATGGCATTCATCCCAGGGTGCTGAAAGAACTGGCAAAGGTACTGGCGGGGCTGCTGGTGGACCTGTTCAATACCTCCCTGGACACAGGTTGCGTACCACAGGATTGGAGGATGGCTCATGTGGTACCCCTCCACAAGAGTGGACCAAAGGAGGAACCAGGCAATTACAGACCTGTAAGCCTCACATCCATTGTAGGAAAACTTATGGAAGCAATCCTGAAAGAGAGGCTGGTGACCTTTTTTGAGGAAAATGGACTCCAGGACAGTCAGCAGCATGGATTTGTCTCTGGAAGATCCTGCTAGATCAACCTAATTGAATACTACGACTGGGTAACGAGAGAACTGGATAAAGGCCATGCAGAGGATGTGCTGTATTTAGACTTCAACAAGGCCTTTGATTCAGTGCCTCATGGGAGGCTGGGGGGTTAAGTTGCAATATGTGGGGGCAGGGACAAAGATGGTAAACTGGATTGTGAACTGGCTGAAGGAGATGCAGCAACAGGTGGGGGGGCATTCTCTTCCCCAAGGGCGGTGACAAGTGGGGTGCTGCAGGGCTCAGTCATGGGTCCGGTGTTGTTTGGGTTATTCATATCGAATATCTCACATGGCGTTGGGAGCAAGAACAGTCTGTTCACAGGTGATACCAAGATGGGGGGCGGTGGATGACATATTGGGGTGGCAGGGGCTACAGGAGGACCTGATCAAACTGGAGAAGTGGTCAGAAAAGTGGCAATTGAGCTTGAATGCGAAGAAGTGCAAGGTTATGCACTTCGGAGCAAGGAACCCAGGGAGCAGCTACCAGTTGGGAGGGGTTCAGACAGAGGTCACAGAGGAAGAGAAGGACCTAGGTGTGATCATAACGGGTAACATGAACAACTCAGCTCAGTGCAGAAAGGTGGCGGCTAAGGACAACAAGATGCTGGGGTGTACTCCGAGAGGAATCTCATCCAGAAACAGGGATGTGATCCTGCCGCTGTACAGGTCACTAGTCACGCCACATTTGGAGTACTGCGTGCAGTTCTGGCATCCCTTTCTGAAGAAGGATATCTGATTGCTGAAGAGGGTGCAGCATAGGGCAACTAAGATGATCCAGGGGCTGGAGGGCAAAACCTATGAGGACAGGCTGACCGAGTTGATTATGTACACCCTGGAGGAGAGGAGGGATTGGGGGGATATGACTGAGACCTTCAAATATTTGAAGGGGATTAACAAAACGGGCACAGAAGGAATATTTAAGCTGAGGAGAGGAAGGGACACCAGAGGGCATGGTCTTAGGTTGGAGGGTGGAAGATATCGAAGAGGGATGAGGAGACATTTTTTCACAGGGAGGGTGGTGGAGAAATGGAACACTCTACCAAAGGTGATGGTATCCTGTAGCACAGTGGGCAGTTTTAAAAGGGCATGGGACAGGGTGCGGGGGGGTAAACGTGAGGGGGGCAGCTGCAATATAAGGGTGCTAGCTGCGCATTCAAGCAGACTAACTTGATAGACCGTAAGGCCTGTTTCTGCTGGCAGATTCATAAGTTCATATGACTGTGACATCACTAGTAACCAAGAACAGCCAGTCTCCTGCTGTTTTGACTGGTGACACGTGACACATGTTACCAATCAGGCAGCAGGGCTTATGAAGTAACAATAAGTGAGGTCATATGCAGATGATGTAGTGGGAGGAACAGATCTTGATAGGTCTGCTTTCGCGTAAAGCATTACTTTTCACATCACACCCAACACCATTAAGTAGAAAAGTATCTAATGAGCACACAGAATAAGAAAAACAGTTCAGAAATAAAATGTAATTAGGGACTACTTTTAAAAATGACTTCAACTGTCTACCTGCTACTGTGTTGCACTACTGGCTCTTTAAACGTTTTTTGTCGATATTGTAACATATTTGGCATAGCATTTCTGCAATGTCTGCAATGCACTTTACTGCAATCAAAAACATAAGTAATTTCAAATATCTGCACATTTTTTCTCTAAGTAAGCATACAAAAAACACCTTCTCTTCCCTTCTAGCCTTCAATAGGGGCAGAAAACTGAGTTCTGAAGCAACAGCATAGGACCCCTCTCCCCCCAGTTTCTTCCCAACTGCCAGATCATCCTTAAGCAGAAACTAGCCAAAGGCACTTTTTTGGTACAAGTTATTTAAACATCTAAACTTCAGCACAGAGTAAACTACTGAACCATAGTATGCAGAAACTAGAAAGGGGCACAGACGAGTGGACGCTTATTTGGAGAAAGAAAATGATTAGGTTTTGAATTTTTTTCTTGTTTGCATCCACCAGTCTAGGGTACCACCGGAATACACAACAACAGTGATACTCGAGGCCAATGGCAATAACTACAGAGTAACCTTATGGCCATAGGCAACGGTCACAGAAATTATGGGTCTTGGTGAAAGTGAGTAGGGGGGCTCCAGATGGCCAATATGGAAGCTGCCTTGAGTTCCAAAACCCCTAAGGTTGCCACTGCCCGGGAAGAATGGGCTTTTACAACACCCGGCAGTTCTGTATTAGCTTACTTGTACACTGTTAGGCTGCAGGACAGAATTCCTCCAACAAGAGAGTCCTTGGGGCGTTTTCTTGCCTTGATTTGCACTGACAATCAGACTAACAGGCTACAGGGTTTGCTTATTGGTTCAGTATGTTGCACGTACTGCTTAACACCCTTTGGATGTCTGGACTGTGAAGGGAGTGTTCGTTATTTTGAGGTTTGGAGCAGAAGAAGCACAGGACCACCTCCTGGCTACAGTGAACCTCTGTCACCACTTGCGGTAAGAAGTCTGGGCAAATAAAGAGCACCACTGAGTCCTGCTGAAATATCATGTATGGTTCTTTGATAAAAAAAGTCCCAAGTTCATTTACTAGACGTGCCAAGCTCATAGCTACCAGGAACACAATCTTAAGGGCTAGGAATAACAGGTGGATTATATTTATATAGTATCTGAAATGATGCACTGTTGTTAGATCAGAGAACAAGAATTTAACCCATGGAGTTACTGTAGGTTTGTCTGGTGGCCTCTACAGAGATGTGCTGAATACATAGGGAAGTGCCCCTAGTGTGCCCCCTGGGTCTGCTAGGAGAAAGGTCCTGACAGCAGATACATGAACTTTAACCCTTAGACTGCTGACAGAATTAGAACGTATTGAAGTTCTGGACTGATAGAAACATAGAATTTGATGGCAGATAAGGACCACTTGGCCCACCTAGTCTGCCCATTTCCCTACCTAATGGATAAGCTGCAGATCTTAGTTAACCAACAGCCTACTTCCTCCTACCCCCCCACTAGAATTGCCTTATGTCTGTCCCTTGCATTCTTGAATTCCCCCACTGTTTTTGACTCCATGACTTCCTCAGGAAGGCTGTTCCATCATCAACAACCCTCTCCGCCGAAAAAATACTTCCTCCACATTACCTCTGAGCCGTCCCCCCTCTATCTTCAAATTGTGTCCCCTTGTTCTTGCACATCTCTTTTTCTGAAAGATGCTACCCTCTTGGACTCTGTTGATTCCCTTGAGGTACTTGAAAGTTTCTATCTTGTCCCCCCTTCTCCCTCCTTTCCTCAAGGGTATACATATTAAGCTCCTTTAGTCTCTCTTCGTATGTCTTCTGGTGCAGACCCTGCAGCATTTTGGTTGCCCTCCTCTGGACATCCTCCACACTGTCTTTGTGGAGATGGGGTCTCCAGAACTGCACACAGTACTCCAGATGGGGTCTCACCAGCTGTCTGTACAGAGGGATAACAACTTCCTGTTTTCTGTTGGTGATGCCTCTCCCTATATCAATCCATGGCCCTGTCAGGATTAACAGAACAAAGTCCCTTGTCGAAATGTGCTTTGAGGAAACAGTCAAGAACCAGAACAGTGATCTAGGCCTGATGATAACCCACAAAAGGAGCTTGTACCATATTCTGTAGTATACTTTGGATGTGGTAATGCATAGTGCCGAAATCATGAGCTGTATATGTCCGGAAAGAAGCCCATGTCCCCTGGGAGTTCCCTTTCAATCTCCAAGAACACAAGTGAATCTGCATAACCTAATTCAGTGTCAACCAACAGTTTAAGATATAGAAGACAGCTCCGCAAGATAGGGTATCTTGCAAAAGGAGGTGACTTTAACGACTTCAAAAAAAAAAGCAGTCAGTTGCACCATGCAGTTCAGTGCACAGTATCCAAATAGGCACATTACCAAACAATTCCAGACCTGACTCACAGTCACCCCAGCACTTCGGCTCCACAATGAGCCTTCATCTGGGGGTGGAGACTGTATTATCCACATTCCTTTTAAAGGGTAGTTCATTCATAATTCATAAGCTGATGTAATAATAATAAATATGACTCTTAAGTGACAATTTTGCTTACACTACTCATTCTGAATGCAGCGTGCAAGTGTGGGGAAAAAAGGTAGTACTTTATCGTGTCTGCCACCTGCCCACATCGAGATGTTGATTGTCACTGTTCACTATTGATGTTAATGGGGGTGGGGTGGGAAACACGTCACAGAAGGTGTTCCTTTCTGTTGCTGGTCCTTCCTGAGCAGAGTAGATAACTGTACCATTTCTTCTGCTGATCTGGGCACATGAGTCAGACAGGGAAAGGGGCAGCTGGTCATTAAATGTGTGGGTGGCTCACTAAAGGGTGCTCCAAGCACACAACCTTATCAGCACATCTGTAAAACAAACATGTTCCTGCAGGTGGCGGCAAACAGGCCACAATACTTGCAGCATTGGGGCAGAACATGTTTTCAGCCTGTGGAGATTATCTGTGAGGCCATTTTGCACTTACAGTCCTGCTTAAAGGAAAGCTGTACAAATTACAGTCTCCCGCCCCCGCAAGGCTTATCCCCAGTTTAGCTTTCTATAGTAAAAGCAGCGTTTTTCTCTTGCTGCAATATACTTTATTTTAACTCGGAAAAGTCCACTACCCAGAAGTATGGCAAACACGGGGGGGGGCATTTACTGTAAAGGTGTGGCGTCACACTGCTTGCTTGAATATATTTGTATTGAAGTGAGCTGCGCGGCACCGCACCTTTACAGTTAATGGACAATAAAGCTCGAGTGGTTAATAAAGTTAATACATACACAAGTAGTGCCTAGTGCTGTTCACGGTTAGGAAGAGATGTAATGCCACCACTTCGTGAGGAGAATTGGAATTGTCGCGCTGTGGTGTACTCGATAATTATACGGAGGTGGGTAAGTGGATACATGCACAGCTGGGTACAAATGGGTATCGTTATTTTTTTTTACTATGACTGAATTATTTAAGATGGGGGGATTTGAAAGCATCTGTTGGGAATTCCCCTCAGACCTGTGACAGGCATCAGGATGGTGTTGAACCAATGATCTGACGTAAGAAAACTTATACAACAACATCCTGATGTCAGCATACAGAGGTCATCATTTACCTATGGGATAAACGGACGCTTCATATAATACCATAAAGCATACCTGCTGCCACTGTGCCTACTCCTGTGTTCCCCATTTACTGCAGTCATGCTACTGAAGCAATAATAGGTGTGATTACACTACCACTGCATTGTAGCAGCAAGTTGTTTCCCGTGCATGGAACCCAGTACAGCAGCTGTTGTCAGTGTGCCAACACACGGGAGTAGCGTTTTGAGTGACTTACATAGATACATAGACACTGTCGGCAGATAAGGACCTTTGGCCCATCCAGTCTGTCCATTTGAGCTTGTAAGTTCCCTTTACATTTTTCTGGAAGTCTGTTGCCCCTTACCCCTGACCTCCAGAATTCCCTTATGTCTATCCCATGCATTCTTAAATCCCGTGGCACATTCCCGTAAACTTTTTGTATTTTAAGAAACAACTCAACTTTCTTTCTTTCTTTTTTTGTTTTGTTAAATGAGTCCCTCAATCTAGCCCAATCCCGGTGTGATTAAACAAACAAACAAAAACAACACCACACAACTCCTTTAAACTCTCCTTCTCTGTGCTACTGACCAGCCCAATCCTGTGCTGTATTTAACCCCCCCCCCATTCTTTCCTGATGCAGGCTTCCTCATCACCACGACCAGCCTATCCTAGCCTTATAAAATAAATAAATAACTCTTCCCACCCCTCACTCTCTCTGCTTACATCCCCCCTCGATCCCTGATCACGCAGACAGCCCAACCACTGCAGTGGTAGGGATCACCCACAGCAGGATATCAAATACCTGCTGCATTTCCACTACCCCACAACCACAGTTACCAAACCCCAAGCAGCAGATGGGTTCTACAGGTCCAGCCCACACTGATCCACCGGAAGCAGATCAGCAAAAATGCACATCTGCACAAGGTAATGTAAACATGCATTATGTGAGAACTATCATGAAAGTACTGAACCTGAATGTAACTGGTCTGACCATGATGAGATAGTGCTGTAATATCACTAAAATCATGGAAATATGGCCAGCTCAGTGGCGCGGAGGGTTGTGGCGCTGGACGTCACACCTCATGCCACGTCCATGACCCGTGTTTCAGATCAAGCAAGGGTCGCCGGGGGTCGGCCAGGGAGGGAGAGGATTGAGCATCTGGAGGACTACTCTCCTCTCCCAGGATGGGTGGGTTGTCGCTCCCGCAGAAGGACTGCCACCAGGGGGAGGGCTGGGGGCAGTGCAGGACGGAGAGTGGCATGAAGGAAGGGTGTTGCGGGACCGGAGCGTGCAGGCGCCTCCATGCGGGTACATGTGTCCACAACAAGGGGAGGGGAGAAAACAGAAAATGGAGTTGGCAGGCTGCATGACAGCCCTGGCTGCAATCCAGATTCTGGCTACCCCTGGGATGAACTCCTGGGGTGGAAGCTGGATCAGGAAGCCAGCCACGGAATGAATCGAGCCCCCTGAGAGGGGGCCGGAGTCCTGCCTGTCAGCCCCAGGACGGGGGTTAAAAATCAATAATAATAATAAAAAATATAAACACTGGAGTACCTAACCCTGTATATGATTAGAATGTTTTGGTTGGGTCACAAAGGTGCAAGAAACAATCATTGCACTGCAGTTAAATATTGCTCAAATCCATTGTTTCACTGCACTGTATACACTGCATCATGCATAGAAAAACAAGAGTCATTCATATATAAAAAGACTGCAAGCTATTCAAAACTTGCAAACATTGACATGGCATTTACTGTTAGATACAGTGTGTCTTTTTAGCTAAAAACTTGCGCTTACCTCGGGTGCAAGAGTAGACAGGTGGGACACCAAAGCTGGGACAAACATGATGTGGACCAGGAAAGATCGCAGTAGGTTGTCAGAATAATGAGCGGCAACCACAGGACTAAAAGAAACAACCAAGTGATAATGAACCGCTGGTGAGACCTTAATATGAATGTCTGACACTCTCCTGCAGAAGGGACAGCAGCTGAGTAAAATAATAGCCTTCAATGGCCTTGCTGTGAGTACACTGCTCTTTCCATTAGCATTTATAAAGCAACTGGATATTGTTTATATACCAGGCAAGAGACTGGCAGGGTGCAATGTTGCTCCTGCAAACCACAGTTCATTGTGAGGCACCGCTAGGCAAGGAGGCATACGTGTAACTGGCAAGGCGATGCTTTACAACTGTAAGCATAGATCACCCTTCTCTCAGATGAAAGAAAACAAGATCCCAATTCCCAATTTTTAGAAAGGCACTGCGCTAGTTAACATCAGTAAAATGGGTGATTTTTTTCCTCGCACTACTTGGCCCTGAGTAAGCATCCCATAATTTTTTGGGTTACTTGCCTCAGCCTCCCTAGGTTGCTGACGCTAGACGGAAAGGAGGCTTGCCCACAATTTGCCTGATTGTCCTGGCCATGTTCACATGGGCACAGGCCTTCAAGCACTGCACACATTCACCCCCCCCAACCATAACGGAAAAGCAACCCCCCCCCAGGAAACTGGGGAATTTGTTAAAATATTTATTAACCAGATACATCGAGAAGACAAAGGAGTTGGGATGGGTAACCATGGGGTCCATATACAACATTGATAAGGGCAAGTACAAGCCCTATATACTGGTATGTACCATAGGAACCCACCAAAATGCATGGCATCTTCAAGGAGCTGGCACAAGAGTGGCCTAATTATGACTCCCACTACTGCACTGCCCTAACTGTACGCTCAAGCAGTGAATGGGGTGAGTCCTTCTTCATTCTATGTGCGAGCAGGGCCAGTACTAGATCAGGTAAGTCTGCAGTGCATTGCACTTGAGTCAGTTGTACTGCTGCTTGTACTGTACACCACCCGTTTATTATTGTGCGCCAAAAATCATGCACTTATTGTTCAGCAAGAACTGTCACTGCTAATTTGTCTCTCATCTGAGAAAAAGGCTTCTTTTCATCCCATATGGACCACTTTGTTCCAAAGTGATCCCTAGTCTCTCAGTGCTGAATTCTCATTCGCCCTAAATGTTCCACAATCTCTAGTTTGAGACAAAAACATTTGCAGATAAACTTTTTCTTCTATGTGGATGATTTAATTTTTTTTTTATCATATCACTGTTTATCCACCTTGCTGCGGGGGCATCGAGCCGCTGGCTCGACCCACCCAAAGGGCAGCAGGCTCACTCACATGATATGGGGTCGGTACAGCCATTCCCCGACCCGCTGGGAGGCCCCCCCCCATGCCTTCCCATGCCGAGCTGAGATCGAACCCCCTCCAGTGTGATTCCACGACAGTACCTCCAGGTGGTACGAGCGCTGCTATCAAGCTGCTCACTCGCGCCCAGCCTTTTCCTCCATTGTTTTGGCCCCTTGGAGTGCAGATGTGCAATGACGTTGAGGCACTACGTGCCGACATCTGCCGCACTCCACCCTTAAGTGCATCAGCCCTAGGTAGTGCCCCGATCATCACCGGGGTCACTACAGAGCGGTGGAGTCCCTCAACCTTCCCCAGGGATAGAACAGCAGTCCTCGGATGCTCGAGCCTAACCCTCCCTTGGCAATCCCTGATGCCCCGAGCTCGCTTCCAAACCCAGGTCGCCAGCATGGCGTGAGGTGTGGCGTCCAGCGCCTCAACCCTCAGCGCAAAGGCCGCTGATGTGGATGATTTTATGTTTATGTATTTCATGGCATCTGTAGATTTGCTTTCCAATTGCCTTATTCTACTCATCATTGTGAACTATATAGACGTTCTGCCTGGCTTCCGCCGAGGCTTAATTGTTTATATAGTCTTTGTTCCCTGACTGATGATATTCTTCGCCAGGGTACAAATTGTCTGCTATATTCACTGTTATCAATTAAGATGAATTTAAGGGAACTTCGGTCAAATTGTCAGATAAAATGAAATGTTCCCAAAACCAAGACTAAAATGGGGGAAGGTTCTTTTATTTGTTCTGCAGCTCAAAACTGGAATGAGCTTCCTATTTTATTACATGGGAATTTTACCCATCAAACTTTTAAACATAAGCTAAAGAATTATTTTCTTAGCAAATTGCACTGTCAATGTTTTTGAATGAGTTGTTATTACGTGTATTGAATATTAACAATTGCTATTAATGTAATGTTTGTATTGTATGTTTAATAATTTTTTTGTAACATCTTGACTGTATATTTATGGTCCCGGGTCGTACATGAAAACGGGTCTTGGCTCACTGTACTTACCTGGTAAACAAAGGTTTAAAATAAAAACAAATAAATACAGAGATTTTCTGGTTTCCAGCAAAATAAAATCACACTTGGCATCACCAAACCTCATGTAAATAAAACTTCCCTAAAATGTGAACTTCGTGACATTCCCTGTTTTTCATTACTGAAAATATTTTCATTAAAACAGGATATTTTACCTTTAGACTTCACCTGTTCACATTGCTTACACCTGAGTGAAGTCATAATCCTCTACTCATAATGTAACAACCTATTGCCACGGAAAATGTTTTGATATCACAAGCAGAGGACTGAGACTTCAGGACAGGAAAAGCAGCAGAACCCAATGAATTCTAAGGGGTCAAGAGCCTATTTTCATATTTAGTAATAAAGACTGGAATGTCCTGAAATCCCCAGTTTTTATTTTATGTTATGTGATTTGAGTCCCTTCAAAGAAAATTATATTTCTTTTTTTCAGGAAACTGGAAAATCTCTTTAACAGAATCATCTAAATTCCAATGGTTCTAGCCATTTTACAACATTTTGTGGGGTAAGAAGCCTGGTGCATCTGCTAGACATAAAAAGCCCACCATCTAAAAGTGCAGCACATTTACTAAAAATCACATTTTTGACATAAGGCATTATCTAAAACAAAAAAATGGCCCCGTTATGCATTACGCCAAAATGAGGCCATAGAAAATCTGGCCCTCGGTATGATAGCTAGCTGATCTATGTCTCTAGAGCTCAAACTAACTCCTGTACTTGGTCCAAGTGCTGTTCCAAATTCCTGTAATCTGGCAGAACTGTTGACTGAAAAAAAGCTAACAACTAAACAGTTAGAGGTTATTGGCATTGCTAAATGTTTAAGACAGTGTCTTACCGTAGTGCAAGTGTGAAGATTGCAGTTAAAGTGCCTTTAGACAAAGAAGGTCTGGATCTCGCCAGCCCGTTTGTTAACAAGATCTGCACAGGCAATGTACACAATCATAAAATGGGTAAGAGAAGGCAAGATGTGATTGGTCAAATGTTATCACAAGACCGTGGATTATTCAAGCACAACAGCACAGGTTAGAAATGCTTAACTTCCTAAACCCTATTACTCTGTTCTAAAATCAAAATTCAGAGAATTTTATAGTCCCTCATTTCCTAAGGCAATCCCTTGTCCTACAGTAATGTACATCATCATGTTTTTTGTTTAATTATAAACAATAAATTAGCATGTGCAGTCTATGCTTCCCTTAGATGTCATTTTTTTCACTCCGAGTCTCCTGATGGCATCTGCCCCCAGCCCCATCGCCGACCTCCTCATGGACCTACCAGTTATGCATTACTTGCCCAGGACCATGATAATTGTGGGGGGCCTGCCACATCGCTCGTACATGAGCCTGCAGGGGGGTGTCCACCAGGTTGCAGTCAAGTAGAAGGACGCAGCATCAACCCCCCCACCCGGGAAAAGGCAGCTGTCCTTGGGACACACACTTCTCCCTCCCCCAGCCAGCTCCCTCCCCAATGTGCTACCGGGCTGGCCAGATGCCTTCTTCTTGACAGAACTTGACATGCAATTTATACAGTAAGGGCCTTAATGCACTACTAATAGTCAAGACAAGTTTCTTGGCCGGCCCAGTGATGCAGAGGGTTGAGGCACTGGACGTCACACCTTGCACCATGCCGGCGACCCGGGTTCAGGAACGAGCCTGGGCCATCGGAGGTTGGCTGGGGGGGGGACTACAGCTGGCTGCCGTCTGGCGGCCCTCTACCTCAGAGATAGGGGTAGCAGGTACCTCGGAGCTTGGCCGTCCTCTGGTGGAGGTGGAGAAGTGGTGCTTCTCCGAGGACCTTCGGCGTTAGACTGTTCGGGGGAGGGAGGAGGAGACCCCCTTTGGAGCTGTGGGCTGTGCGCCTCCACGCACATGCGCTACCACTTCCGGGGTCTTGGGAGTAGGGCCATGGGAGAAAAGGAGGAAGTGGGGGTCCACCGAGGATACCTCTGGACCGGCTCTGGGGATCTGCTGGGGCGCGCATGGCGCTACAAGCCCCTGAAAGACCCCGAGTCCGGTAGGCTGGTGGACGATGCGGGAGTACCTGCCACAGGAGAATAAAAACAGTCAACAAAAAAAAAAAAGTCAAGTTTCTTTAATATAAAGCATCTTTTCAAAAGCTCAAAGCACTGTAGCTAACAGATCCAATGTCATTATTAAGTAGATTAACTTTAAATGAAATTAATTATTCAGTAGATTAACAGGAATAATATAAAAAAAATGTAATCTACAGAAGAGTATACAAAGTATAAACCTTAACATTATGGTTACAAATCACTGCTTTTAAATTAGTAGTATTTATCAGTCAGCAAAATGAGTTCATCATATAGTTTTCAGCAAAAATGTGTTTCTTAAATCCTTAGATTCCTCCTCAGCATATTTTTAATTTTCTCAGATATTTTTTAAAACAGCTCTTATAGCCAGTTTTGTAACTAATAATTCACATCATTAAAGAAGGCCACAGGCGGGGGCGGAGCTAGTGGCTGACTGAATAAGACGTGCTCTCACGGAGCTCTACCTCGTGCACTACTCAATCTACTTTTATAACTGTTTAAACTTCTCTGACTAATCCAGTTCTCTTCTATATTAATTTGATAGAACTCATCAGTCTGCATAAAAGATAGTAATTTTTATTACTTGGAACCATGGGGAAAGCCATGCAATGTGCCTTCACAAGAACCAGGACCAAGAAAGCAAGGGAAACACCATGGAGAAGTGAGGAACAGGAGTCTGGCACTACCGCTAGGAGAGGATCTTGAAACTAACCAACATGGCTCTACTCGCATCCCTTAAATATCTCAAAACTGAACTGAAGCAGGTTGTCAGGGACATTAACAACAAGCTTTGCTACTAGACAGCAGCATAAAGGCTTCGATCAGGTGAGAATGGGCTTGCAGGAGCGGAGGGTTGTCTCATTCACTTCAGCTCCCCACCAAACTCAAGATCACTTACTCTGGGAAAACTTTTCTCTACATGGATCTGGTTGAAGCGTAACAGGTGCTGGACCTAGGACAGAGGCTTTGATCTATTCATAAAGTGAAGCCCTACTATTGCCTACTCTATTGGGGTAAGGTACAGAGTTTTTTTTTTTTGGGGGGGGGTTGTAATAAAGCAGACTTCAATTTCCTGGGTTCTGCAATACTGTTACTTTTATTTACAGATTGCTGACTTTCACTTTTTTTTTTTTTAAAGTTGTTTAACCAGGAGTAGCACACTAAGCTGAAAGCTTTTTTACAGGTGCAACCTGGGAGCACAGGGAAGTTAAGTGACTTGCTCAGGGTCACACAGTATGCAGGTGGAAGCTGTGGGATTCAAACCCAGGTCTGGTCTGCTGGATTTGCAGCTCAGAGCCTTAAACCACTGCACTATACTGCCTCCTCCTTATCTTAAAAGTGTTTTAATAGTGATTATATTTTAGAGCAATCAAAGGTTCATAAAAGTTACGATTATTGCCTTCAGGGCATTATACCTTTACTGTATTTTGCAGCTCACTGGGTTGGTACGCTGGGTAAAATATGTCCTATATTTTCGAACTTTAACACCATCTTCTCAGACAGATGGCTATCAGGGTCACATCTACTCCCAGAGAAGTACTGCTATAGACTACAGTCACTGAACGTATACTCAATCATACCATGGCCTTGCTGCATGTGGCTCTTTTGAGACTTCACAGCTGGACATTAGGAAGAAATTCCTTTGGACACCTGCACTTCCCATACACAATATAATAGAGAATGAGGGGGGATTTTGTATAGTAGTTATGATTTTTCTATTTCTGATGTCTTGTACACCAAACAAGTATTTTCAATGGCTCTGTTTATTTTGAAATGAATAAAAAGTTTAAAAAAAGGGCCATCACTCACAATGTTGAAATATCTGTTTAGTGGAGGGTACCTGTTTACTGTACATGCTACATTCATACTGTGAATGTATTCGGATGGTGCTGCCACATGTTCCTGATGGTAAACAGTACAACACTGTACCAAGATATTTCATTTGTTCATGGTGGGAATGGCTAGGGAACAGTAACTTTTAAAAACTTGAAAATCTCATACCCTCATTTAGGAATGAAAGAAAAAGAAAAAATGGGTATATTTACGTTTTTGCCAGAAACATTATTGCTGAAAAAAGCTACACGGCACCTAGCAAACATGGTTGATAAGGTGAGTTTTTAGCAGCTTTTTAAAAAAGCAGAGTGGTGGAGTTAGACAGATGTTAGAGACGAGTGTGAGGGTACTTCAACAGAAAAAGCTTAATCGCCTGTTACTCTTCATCTGAGAACCAGGGACCTTCAGAAAGGTATACACTGTGAACAATGTTCATCTGGCAGGGATGTACAAGACAGGAAGATAATGGGGTCGTTACCATTTAAAGTTTTGGAAATAAGCAGAACCAATTTTAAATTAAGCTCATCAGTTAACGGATAACCAGCACAATTCTTTTAGAACTGGGGAGATAAGAGCACAAATGCTAAAAGATACAAGTAGTCTCACTGCAATGGTTTGTCCCGAATGAAGCAGTGAATCTGGTTAGCAGGTAACACAAAAATAAGGTACTGTACAGCAGTAATTCTGTCTGGGGGATATAACAAATGCACAGATTAATGAGGTTAAAGCTTCGTGAGTTAGGGATGCATGTAGTTTGGAGGTGTTTTAAGATTATTCGCCATTAACTGACCCAGTAGCACAGGAGTAGAGCCAACGCCTGCAGCACCAGCAACCCAGACATGGGAAAGGACACTGGTCGCTCAAGGGCTGGATTGGGGGCAGCGGGGGATTGAGCATCCCTAGAACAGCTTTCCTCCCTTAGGGAAGGAGGTATACCCATGTTGTTCGGCAGCTGCCACCTAAAGGAATTTGGGAGGCAGTGCAACGGGACCACAAGGGAAGGAACCCCTCCCAGACAACGCCAAGGAATGTATCCATAGAGACAGAGCTTACATAATGTACCACTGCATGCTCTGTGGGCCAAGGGAGAATAAAGGTGGAATAAAAACCAAGACCACAGCTGGATGATGACCCGGACATCAGCAGGTCCCGCAGTTGCACATGGGTGCTCTCCCTCATGCAACAGTTTCTGCCACATGTGCACATTTCCAGATCCTTTGAGAATCAGGCCCCAGGTAACTAAGTTATGGCAGTGCATTAGTAGGGATAATTTAAAGTGACAATGGGAATCTAAGTACCTGACCAGGGGAGGGGGACAGTTCCTTTGAACCTGTTCTCGCTTGGTTCCCAATACACTATTTAGCAGACCACACTGCTTTGTTAGGACACTATCAAAGATTACCCCAAGAATTTTAGTCTTGGTAGATTCCAAAGGGTTGCCATTAAAGCAGCACTAGTAGTTAACAAAAATGTTGATAATTTAGCTGGCAGGTGGGACAAACCAAACAGCAATATATCTGATTTCCTTTATTTAATTCCTGTGGCAGGAAAGAGGATTTTGACGTTTTTAAAAGTTCTTGCTCATTTGCTGGGTCCACCATTATGGATGTAAGCAGATTAGGGTGCCGCTGTGCTGCTGACCATCAGAATAATTTGCCAGCAGCACCTGAAATATCTGAATTATGAATACAGTGCGTACAGTTAAAAGTATGACCTCTAGGGAGGAGATTTTTAAAAGATGCTGACGGCTGTCATCTTTATTGTGGATCCACATAAATTGCAAAATTTGTTATTAAAAACACAGTCTTCAAAATAGCTGAATGAATTTAAAATACTCTAATGAAGGGTCTAAGATTATCAGGAACACATTATTGCTAAAAAAGGTAGGATGATATTCTTTGCCGACTAACTAGAACGGCTGCATTAAAGATCAATTGTTGAAAGGTATTATTGACTTCTAAAGCCTTATTACAGCCTGCTCGTTATATTACTATCATAGACGGATGTATCATTAGCCAACTTGTTGATGTCATGGAGGTACTGTGACTGATTTTCTACTGATAAATCTTGGTCAGAAAAAAGACAAAACTAAAACTGTGTGCTGTTGGAATAACAGACAAGGTTAACTTCAGATTTACGATAGCGTTCACCACAAATTCATTCCTTCTACACCCCCTCCTAAGGAGGAAAAAAGGAGAAGAGTAACTGAAATATTGGTTTAAACATTTTGTCATCAATCACAAGTACACTGATCTAATAGTTTAAATGTTTATGCATAAGGCTTTCTGATTACAATGGCGTCACCTAACAGCAAAGTATAAAACATGAGACAAACCTGCAGCGTAGCATAAAATCCCTTCTGATTGAGATGCCCCATTATATTTGCACAGATGTGGTTCATGGCTGGTTTCAGTGCTTCTCCTGTAAAGTATTTATGTTTTTATTTAAATCTGCTACCAGGATAATCCTTTTAGGATAGTATAGAATTAGACATTTGTTTTGTGATAGAAATGAAAACATTCCCTGCAGCAATGCATGAAGTATATTATTTGCTGTCACAAACTAGAACTGGTTTTTGTAGCTGTACGCTTCCATTATATTATATATAGGATTTGGCATGGGCTTAGTACAAATATGTCTGACATTTGTTACGAGTGGCCTGTGACCCCATGACATCACGAGGGGTGAAGCCACAAATGATGTCACAGGGGTCACAAATCAAATGTAAAATATCAAGCATATTTTTACTGGGCCAATGCCATATTAGATTTATTTATTTATTTTTTAAGTTTTTTTTTATTTTAGTTTTTGTTGACCTGGTAAGTGCACTAGGCAAATTCTTGCCTATTTTCAGGCATGACATGGGGGGAACGAGATACAGATGAATGCCAGCTGACATTGAACCAGATTAAGCTGTTGGTAGTATTTTAGTGAATGTGGGGGAATTTGGCCAGGACACCGGGGAAACTTCCCCTACTCTTTTCGAGAAGTGCCATGGGATCTTTAACATCCACCTGAACTACCACCAGAACAGGCAGATGGGACCTCGGTTTAACGTCTCATCCGAAAGACGGCACCTCAGGAGTGCAGCATCCCTCTCGCACTGCACTGCAATGTCAGTATTGGGATATTACCCCAAGTGCCTAGTGTGGGGACAGAACCCATAGCCTTCTGAGCTCCCAGCCTCAGAGGCGAGTGTGCTACCTGCTGAGCCACTGACACTAAAAAGGCAATGGCAGCGGCTTATGTGGCAAAATGGCTGGATTCACTGCTGTCTCAAGAAAGTTACTGTTAAAGTTGTAGATGTAGAACTTTCTGAGAACAATCCAGCACACGGCCATGCATGCGTGTGGAGCCACACACATACACACCACATGGCACCAGCTCAGTCCCTTCCGCCCCTCCCCTGGCGACTGCCGAGGTCCCTGTAGCCCAAGCTGCCATCCGTCCTCCTCTAGGTGGCAGCCAAGGACCGGGTAACCTGCACATCCCTCTCCAGGAGAGGAAAGCCACCTTGCAGCAGCTCGATCCTGCTCCTCACCCCCCTCCCCCCGCTGACCCCCAACAACCCTGGCTCATTCCCGAACCCGGGTTGCCGATGAGGCGCAAGGTGTGATGCGCAGCGCTTCAGCGCCACCAGGCCGGCCCTTAGGATTCTATTCTAAAGGACCTACAGTGAGAATGTTTACTTTACCATCCATCCAGAATGAGAATATCATGATGTTATAAAATGGGAAAAAATCCAGTGATTTGACTGGTCAACAGCAGTCCAGACCTGTGCAGTAGTGGACCAATAACCACACAGGTCTAGAAACTGCCTAGCAAGTCTTGGAACTACACTGCTTCAGAACTCTCAGCAACTGTGACAGTTGGGGAGAAAAAAAAAGTTCAACTAACAACATGAATGATTTACCTGCCAGAAATTTGACCTTTTTGACGGGGCAACCTGTTTGGTGTTAGAATCGATTAATCTACGATGAAGGATTTGTTCATTCTTAATTTAAAGATTTACTTAGTCGTGTGTTTTTTATTATTTTGATGCCATTTTATATAGAGAATAATGCATATGTAGGTATGTGATGTGCAGTTGTTTTACACACCGAGATGTGATAATATATAAACCTTGAGGAAGCCGAAGCTCGAGGGTTTTATATTATCACACACCAAGAAATAATGTAAAAAAAACTGCACATCACACACCTACATGTGTGTCATTTTTTATAATGACTGGTGCTAAGTAAATAAAGCTTAGAGTCTTAGCATTACGTGCTTCCTGCATTGCTGAATTGACTTCTGTATGGGCTCCATGGCATGCTGGTTGCTATGACGACAAGGTGAAGGTTCAATGGCTTTTTCATTGTTTAAAGTTTAAAAAACACTCTGAACGGTTCAATTTTCCGAGTCGGTAAGCACCTTAGCGTGGTACACATAACCTGGCACGAGACAGTAAAAGTCATATCAACTCACAGGTTGATATGACTTTGCCATATCAACTCGCAGGTTGATATGACTTTTTACAAGTCTCAAAAACGGGTTGATATCAGGGGTCACCAGTTATTATAAATGCAATAACATACTTTAGGGCATGTGGTTAATGGGTAATTACTGCACTCCCACTCCCCCTGTGGTTGAAGGGCACTTGGTGAATACCTCGTGCCTCCAACCTACGGAGGGGGCATGCAGTAACTGCCAAATAACTGCACACCCTGTTGTGTGTTACTGCTTACTTTTCACATTAGGGCCATGATAAACAAAAATATCACAGTTATTTTGTGAAGTTTATTTTCATGGCATCGTATAAAAATAACAACGTGTTCAAGATTTTGACACATATTATCGGTATGAGTGAAACAGTACACTCTAGGGTGTAGAGCATGTAAGCAATAAGACATGACAGGGTCTTGGTCGTTATTTGATAAATGCATACCTAGGTGCATGGCTGAGTGCCTTCAGCACCTGGAAATGCATTCGTCACATAACTAACACTCTGAGTGTCTTACTGCACCTGTAAAAAAAGATACTATCAGAAAATGTTACAGAATAAAAAATATAAAAGTTTTAATAAACTTTTGTTTGAAAATTGGCACATCAGTCCCTCTGCAGCTGGGCTGTCACTAGGGGGTGCTAGCTAAAGTAGCATGGTGCAGCTTCTACTGTTACAGACTGCGCTTCTATTTCCTTAAAGGAGAACTGCCTTGAACCTTTACGCCTGTGTTTTCTGTAGAATCTGTGATACAAATACTGGTTCATGTTCTATAATAGCTCTATCTTTACTGGCCTTTTAGAAAATTCAGAATAGAAACATAGAAGCTGATGGCAGATAAGGACTGCAAGGCCCATCCAGTCTGCCCATTTCTTTTTCTACCTTATGAATGTGCCATCGGCTTTTGCTCTGTCAATGGCCTATCTATTCATACTTATCTGTATTGCTCCCTTATGCCTATCCCACGTCTGTTTGAAGCCCTGCACTGTATTCACATCCACCATTTCCTGAGGTAGGCTGTTCCATGCACCCACCACCCATTCTGTGAAAAAGGACTTCTTCACATTACCCCTTAATAGGCCTCCCTCTAATCTCATGCTGTGTCCTCTTGTCCTGCTATTTGTCTTACATTGAAACATGTTAGACTCTTTCACCTTGTTAATGTGTTAAGGTGTTTGAATGTTCTGATCATATCACCTCTCTCCCTCCTTTTCTCTAGGGTATACATACTGAACTCTGTTAATCTGTCCTCATATGTTTTCTCATGTAGTCTCTGACCCATTTTGGTTGCCCTTCTCTGGACTGCCTCAATTTGGTTAATGTCCTTGTGAAGGTGTGGCCTCCAGTACTGCACGCAGTACTCCAGATGGGGCCTAACCAATGTCTTGTAAACAGGGATTATTACCTTCCTCTTACGACTTGTTGTGATACCCCTACTAATACACCCCAACATCCCCCTAGCCTTACCTACTGCTTTAGTGGTCTGCTTGGATGATTTCAGGTCATCTGCGATGATGCCCAAGTCTCTTTCTTCCTTTGTGACTGCCAGCAACTCCCCTCCCAGCCTATAGGTGGCTTCAGAGTTTCTCTTCCCTATGTGCATGATCTTGCACTTCTTTGCGTTAAACCCCAGTTGCCACTCTTCTGACCATTTTGCTAGTTTATCCAGATCTCTTCTCATTCTGCCCACCCCATCTGGATCATCTACTCTGTTGCAGATCTTGGTGTCATCCGCAGACAGACAAACCTTACCCTCCAGTCCATCTGCAATGTCACTGATGAAGATATTGAAGAGGACTGGCCCCAGGACTGATCCCTGAGGTACCCCACTTGTGACTTGCATCGCTTCTGACTGTATACTGTTTACAACCACTCTCTGTTTTCTGTCCATCAACCAGTTTGCCACCCAGTTGACCAACGTCTGACCCACCCCGAGCCTACCCAGCTTATTAATCAATCTTGTATGTGGAACAGTATCGAAAGCTTTGCTGAAGTCAAGGTAGGCAACATCAACTGCACCCGCCCTGCCCACTCACTCTGATTACCCAGTCAAAGAAATCTATGAAATTAGTTTGACAGGACCTTCCTGTTGTAAACCCATGCTGTCTTGGATCCTGTGCTCCTGTGGATTCCAGGTGTTGCACTACCCTTTCCTTAAGGAGTGCCTCCATAATCTTGCCCACCATTGAGGTAAGACTGACTGGTCTGTTGTTCCCTGCTACCACTCTTGTGAAGCAGGATCACATGAGCCCTTCTCCAGTCTTCTGGGACCTCTCCTGTGCCCAGAGACTCACTAAACAGCTCTGATAATGGCTCTGCAAGTTCCACTCTTAGCTCCTTTAGTACCCTGGGATGTATGCCATTAAGTCGCATTGCCTTGTCCACCTTGAGCTTATCGAGCTCTTGTAGGACCCTTTCTTTTGTGAAGGGATTAGTGCATACCTCCCTACCCCCGTATCCATGATGCTGAGCTGTGGGCCCTGCCCTACCTTCTCTTCAGTAAATACTGAGCAGAAGTATCTATTTAGGATAGATGCTTTTACATGGTCCTCCTCCTCACACATCCCCTTATCCAGTTTGATCTTAGCAATACCCTCTCTGGACTTTCTCCTTTCACTAATGTATCTATAGAAAGTCTTGTTACCTTCTTTTACTGTTCGTGCTAGTGTTTCCTCAGTTTGAGCCTTTGCCTGCATTACTGCTTTCCTTGCTTCCCTTAGGGAAGTTTGGTATGCCTCCCTTTCTTCATCCTGCTGAGTTCCCTTATATTTCCTGAAGGCCAGCCTTTTGGCTCTGACCTTTTCTGCTACCGTTTTTGAGAACCAAAGTGGTTTCCTTCTTCTTTTGCACTTCCTTTTCTCTCTAACACAGCAGGATGTTGCTTCAAGTATATGCTTGCCCACTTTGCCTGTGCCCCCTCACTTGTATTTCTTTTTGCCAGGGCTAGCTTATCTCTGTTGGCCATCTTATCAAAGTCAGCTCCTCTGAAGTGCCACATTTTTGCCTTGGAATGGGATGATTTAGTTCTAGTGGCCAAATTGAACCATACCATGTGATGGTCACTGGCCCCCAGGTGACCTTCTACCTGGAGATCTGTGATCCTTTCCCTGTTAGTCAGTACTAGATCTAGGATAGCCCTATCTCTTGTGGGTTGTTGTACCAGTTGTTTGAGGCCCTCCCCCTGCAGGGAATCCACTGTGTCTAGTTCTGGCAGATGTTCCTGCTGGTATTGACCAATCTGTATCTGGCATGTTGAAGTCTCCCATTATCAGAACCTCTCCTTTAGCTGTCATGTTTTGTATATCTTCGAACAGTAATGTGTCAATGTCCTCTCCCTGGTCTAGTGGCCTGTAGACAACCCCAGTTTGTATGGCTGTCCCATTTCCTGTTTCCAGGGTGACCCACAGTTCTTCTGGCTCCGTATAAGTATTCTGACTTTCTGTAGCTTTGATATTTTCATAGACATAAACGGCCACTCCACTCCCCTTTTTGCACCTCGGTCTCTTCTGATTTGCACTCTGCTGGTTAGCACCATTTTAATACTGCATGATGTCCGTTATGTCCTTGTTAAGAACTTACATTGTTTTCACAATGCATTAATGTTCTACAATAGAACTCTGTGGTCCAAGGGTACATAAACTACACCGTACCATTCTAAAATGGTACTAATCAGCAGTGTGCAAAACCAAAAACAACCCCAAGTTTACTAAAAGGCGAGTGAAGACTGAAGAGTAAATGTAATGAAAGAAATAATTGTTGAGTACCTAGAGGCCAGCGGGACACAGGACCCAAAGCAGCATGGATTTACAGCAGGAAGGTCATGTCATACGAATCTAATTGATTTCTTTGACTGGGTGACCAAAGAAATAGACGAGGGAGGGGCTGTGGATATGGCCTTCCTAGACTTTAGCAAGGCATTTGACACAGTCCCGCACAAAAGATTGATAATCAAGTTAGCCAGCCTGGGAGTGGGTCCCAGGGTGGTAGCCTGGGTAGCAAACTGGCTGGACAACAGGGCACAGAAGGTAATAGTGAATGGAACACATTCCGAAGAAAGCGGGGTTACTAGTGGAGTACCTCAGGGCTCAGTACTGGGTCCAGTCCTCTTTAACATCTTTATAGGTGACACTGCAGAGGGTCTGGAGGGAAAAGTATGCCTCTTTGCAGATGACACAAAGATCTGTAACAGAGTTGATACACAAGAGGGGGTAGAAAAGATGAGAAGGGACTTGGCAAGGTTGGAGGAATGGTCAGACATATGGCAACTTAGATTCAGTGCAAAGAAGTGCAAACTAATGCACCTGGGAAACAAAAACAAAGGAGAAGAGTACACAATAGCAGGGGAGGCACTAACAACAACAAAAATGGAATGGGACCTGGGGGTAGTCATATCAGATGACCTAAAGGTGGGTAAGCAATGTGAAAAGTCGGTAAGGAGAGCAAGGGGGATACTGGGATGCACAGGAAGGGGCATCACAAGTAGAAAAAGGGAAGTGGTTATCCCTCTGTACAGACAGTTGGTGAGACCCCATCTGGAGTATTGTGTGCAGTTTTGGAGACCTCATCTACACAAGGACATAGACAGGATGGAAGCAGTCCAGAGGAAGGCAACTAAAATAGTGCAGGGTCTGCAGCAGAAACCACATGAAGAGAGACTGAGAGAGCTTAATATGTATACTCTTGATGAAAGAAGGGACAGGGGACATGACAGAAACTTTCAAGTACCTCAAAGGAATCAACAAAGTCCAGGAGGTAGCATCTTTCAGAAAAGAGATGTGCAAGAACAAGGGGCACAATTTAAAGATAGAGGGGACGGCTCAGGGTAATGTGAGGAATTTTTTTTCGTGGAGAGAGTGGTGGATACATGGAACCGCCTTCCTGAGGAGGTCGTTGGGTCTAAAACAGTGGGGGAATTCAAACATGCATGGGACAAACATAAGGCAATTATAGTGGGGGGTTGCAGAAGTAGGCTGTTGGTTAACTAGAATCTGCAGCTTATCCAGTAGGTAGGGAAATAGGCAGACTGGGTGGGCCAAGTGGTCCTTATCTGCCATCAAAGTCTATGTCTCTATGTTTCCATGTTTCTATCTAATAGATGGAAAAATTTTCTATAAATAGAAATGACTTCCAAGATTCATGCAGTTCTCCTTTAAAATAAAAATGGATATTGCCATTTCGTTTCCCAGCACTGCTTATATTTGTAAAAATTGCTATGGGGTGCCGGGTTGTTGTCTTTAGGCTTCTGACGCTCCCCAAGCCCTGCTTCCCCTAAGATAATAAAATGGAACAGACACTTGGTTTGTTTGCTCCAGACTCTTCAGAGCCGCTGCTTGGCAGGAGGTGGAATTTGTTTGGGGGGGGGCACTATCCCAGTGGGCAGTCCCAGCTCCGCATTCCATGCTGAAGTGGAGACATTGTTTTAGAACTTGCAATCTGGGTGGGCAGGTCCTGCTGTACTGAATGAACTAAGTACAATTACTACACTACCACTGCCAACATGGTGGTGTTTGAATTGAACTCGGGTAGAGCGGAATCAGTACACGATGAAACCACATACTTGGCGGTGGTAAAGACAGGGTCAGGTGGTGTGGTCTTTCAGACTCTGCATTTTTTCTAAATGTTTCCACTGAAACAAGAGACTGTGTCTGAGGGGCAAGCATGTGTCAACTACTGGGGGGGGGGGCACTGGAAGACATCCTGCAGTGGGTGGCAGAGGAGGAACTTCCACCAGAGCTTCAGAGGCCTGTTACATTATGCGAAGAGGAAAACAAAAGGTGACAGGACAAATGTAAATATTTATTTTCAATAGTGGGTGTCTGTGTGGTGAGGTGGGGATTATATAAATTGTAAATATGTCAAGTTTTTATGTTATGGCAAGTGGAAGGGGTAGGTTTTTTTCTATATCAAGAATGGATAACAGATTATTTTTTTTGTTGTTGTTCAAAACATTTCTGGGAGGCATTAATATCGGACTGCACTGCTTTTTGGGTGGTGAAAGAAGTCCTGAAGCATCAGTTGTCACTCTGTAAGGACATGGCTTCAGAACTCTTTCAGTCAATCAAGGCACAGAACATTCCCTATCCATTTTATAAGCTGTAATAATCATAATTTCTAGGTGGCTAAAGGCATATGGTGCTCAACCCATAAAGGGCGTGTGAAAATGTCAGAATCATTGCACATCCTACTGTTTATTTCTGACATATAGAGGAATATACATAAAAAGGATTGGCGAAAACCTGTATTGTGATTAGTGGAACCTGATTACACAGCCGTGGTATATCCCATGATTAGAGTTCCAAAACTAATACCGGCACGTAAGAGGAATTTACTCACCAGTTTCTAAATATGGTGAGTAAAACAACATTTGGATGCATACAAGTGCATTAAATCTGGAAAACAACTACTCCTTTTGAATCACTGATGGTGTGATGAAGCACTATTCCATGGGGTACCAGAGCATTTCCACATGTTGGGATGAGAATCGGTACTCATTAAAACATTACTATGAAGTATTTCATAAAATAGGGGGAGTACAGTCAGATGCCCTCCTGGAAAACATGGTGGCTATGCCTTAAGATCAGCATGCTCGATTTTAAGTGCACTGGAGCCAGATTTATAAAACATTTATACAAGCAAGCTTACTATTCCAGCAAATCTTTAAAAACACATCGTATGGAGAGTGCTGCCCACCCAGAATTCCTAGGAACATTACCAGAAGTTCCAAGAGTTATACGTTCTGGTGATGTCACTAGAATCCAGCATTCAAAAAATGCTGTATGCACATTAAGCAGCACGAGTTTCAGAACATCAGTGATGCTTACCTAATTCTAAATGCATTTTGGCATTTGACTGGATATTAGAGTTTTCACTACATTTTAGAAATCCCTTCTCTGCTTGTAGGTATACTTGATATAGACAATTTTATGACACATCTGGTTTTCAAAGAACCCAACACAGTTACTAAGATTCTGAGATCCCACATACATACATAACAGGACTGCAATCACTGTAAATGCACACCCATCAGAGCCACACCCCTTGAGGGGACATGCATGCATGCTTCGGACATACAGTACTTGTTTGATTTTGGTTTCCTGATCAGGCAGAAAAGATGCTGTCGGCAGATAAAGACTTGAGGTCCATCCAGTCAGCCCAAAAACCTGCTAATACACTTTAGTTATTAAATGTTATTTAAAAATATGGAAACATAGAAGTAGATGGCAGAAAAGGACTGCTTGGCATGCCCAGTCTGCCCAGATATTCCCTGCCTAATCTGTCTCTGCAGACCATAACTGGTCTCCACAACTCTCCCTGCCTATTTACCATTATTCCCCTGAATCTATCCCTCGCATGCCTGAAGACCCCCCCAGTGTCTTCACCTCCACCACTTTTGCTGACTATTTGTTCTAGGCATCTTTCACCCTTTCAGTGAAGTAGTACTTCCTCACATCTCTCATAAACTTCCTCTCTCCAGCTTCACTGCATGCCCCATGGGAATGGTGCGCTTTCTCTTTTACAAGAGACTGCCCTCTTGCATCCTGCTCACCCCTGTGAGGTACCTGTAGGCCTATATTATGCCCCCTCTTGCTTTCCTCTCTTCCAGGGTGTACACGTTGAGATTCCTCAGTCACTCCTCAAAGTGCTTCTCATGCAACCCCTGCACCATTTTAGCTGCCCACCTCTGGACTGCCTCCACCCTCTCTATGCCCCTTTCAAGGTGTGTCCTCCACAACTAGACACAGTACTGTAGGTGAGGTCTCACCAGTGTGTGATACAGAGGTAACACCACCTCCCTCCTCCTGCTGGAGATACCCCTTGCTATGCACCCCAGCATCCCACTAGCCCCACCCACTGCTCTGTCACACTGCCCTGCCACTTTGAAGTAATCAGGTATGATAATCCCAAAGTCCCTTTCCTTTTCGGTGATTGTCAGTACCCCCCCCCCCCGCCAAATCCTATACTCCGCTCCTGGGTTACTATCCCCTACATGGATCATTCTGCACTTCATAGGAGTTTTACGAAGTCAACAGGCCGAGGCCCTTTAAAGAACTTGCCACTTATATAATCATGGGTGGAAATCATATTTTTTCTCCCCCATGTGTTGATCAAGTCTGATTTTGAAAATGTTAATATGTGCACTTGAGACTACCTGTCATGGCAGACTTTTGCATGTTCCCTCAACCTTCTGTGTAAAGAAGCTGCTCCTCTTAGTTGTTTTTATTAAGTCCCCTTTGATTTTATACCCATTACTTCTTGTATTAACTGTGTTCTCATTTAATGTTAAGCCAACAGTTGCCCTAAGGTAATCACTGTTTACTGCTTTATACGTTAGGCACATGTCGCCACGAGTCTGCCAGTATCCAGCTGAGTGTAGGTTCAATGTCCCAAGTCTTTTATTATCATCCATATTTTTTAAGGTCTTTATCTTCCTGGTGAATTTCCTCTGTACTCCCTCTATGAGTTTATAACCTCTCCTTGTATGTGGAAGGTTAAACTGGGAGTAATATTCCAGGTGTGAGTGAACAAGACTAGAATAGAGAGACATTAATACTTACTGTTCCCTGCTTTTTATGTTGGCCAGGATTGAGCCTATCATTTTGTGGCATTTTTCTAGCCTTAACTATGGTGTTCCTATCGAAGTTAAGGTCTTTTGTTAGTAGTATGCCAAGATCTTTTTCTTCTTCTGTTGCCTGCAGTATAGTTGTGCCTAGTATATAATTTGCATGTGGGTTGTTCTTCCCCAAGTGCATTACCTTACACTTAGCTGTATTAAACTTCATTTTATTTTCCACAGCCCAATCCATGAGTTTGTCTAACTGTTGTTACAAAAATACGCTGTCATTTATTGAATTAACAAGTGCCACAGCTTGCAACTGTCAGCATATTTGCATATCCATGCTCTGTCAGAGACCATAGATGCAACCAAAATGTTAAATAACGTGGGACCCAAGACTGATCCCTATGGGATTCCACTGGTTACATTGCCCCATTCAGATAGGTGTCCTTTAATGGACACCCTCTGGTAACAGTCCCCCAACCAGGAGTTAATCCAGTTTGTAATGTCAGAATGTAAACATGTCATGTGTAGTTCCCTTAGTAGGGTGGAATGTGACACTTTATCAAATGCTTTGGCAAAGTCCAGAAATATTACATCACATGAGACGCCCTTATCTAGAGCCACACTTATGGGCTCAAAGAAATGTATTTGGTTTATGAAGCAAGATCTACCAGAAATAAAGCCATGCTGACTGTGACCTAACAGACCTGTGTTTTTATATGTTCATTTATTAGTCCCTGCAGGAGTCTTTCCATTATTTTTCCAATTACCGATGTTAGGCTGATGGGATGATAGTTTTTACACTCATCCTTTTTTCCTCCCTTATGAATCGCAGTCACTATTGCCTCATTCCATTCTTTTATTGTTTTCCCTTCATTAACGGATTTATTACAGAGATGTGTAAGTGGTCCAGATTTCTGCACTCAGTTCCTGTAAGAATCTCGGGGTTATTCCATCTGGTCCCGGTGAACACTTGCTGGCATTGAACCCCAACTGCCATGCTCCTGACCATTCCTTGCATTTCCCTAGATCACTGCGCATTCTTTCTACCCCCTCCTCAATGTCGACCCTATTACAGATTTTGGTATCCTCTGCAAAAAGGCATACCTTCCTTTCTAGTTCTTCAGCCATGCCACGTATGAAGATAATAAAGAGTATCGGTCCCAGTACTAAGTCCTGCAGCACCCCGCTGGTCAGTCTCCCGTAATGAGCGAGTGCCATTAACTACTACCCTCTGTCACCTGTTAACCAGTTTTTAACCCAATTCACCACTCTGCATCCCACCCTAGAATGCTCAACTTTTTTATCAGTCTCCTCTGTGACAATGTGACATGCTTTGCTAAAGTCCATATAGGTGAAGTTCACTGCCCTCCCCTAATCTATTTCCCTGGTCACCCAGTCAAAGAAATCCATCAGATGGTATACCCCACCACCCCGGTGAAACCATGCTGCTTACAGTCTTGCAGCCCACTTGATTTAAAATACTCTATCAGCCTTTTTTTAAGCTGGGTTTACATTAATTTGACCACCACAGGAGTGAGACTAACAGTAACAGTATACAGTTGTTAGCCTCCTCCCTGCTGTCGCACTCTTGTAAAGGGACCATGTCTGCTCTTCCCTAGTCCTCCAGAACCACAACAACAACAAAGAAGGCGGCAACCAGGAAGAGGGTCAGAGCCAGTCCGAGCCACAGTGAAATGAATGACACTGGTGCAAAAAAGCCTGGCTGAACAATACCTTGGGAAAGCGCTAGCTGTGATACGAAACGCTGGTGGGCAGGCTGGGGTGAGTGCTGCCATCCTCTTTATCCATTTTTGTACAAAAGTGATTTATTAGACAACATTCAAGGTTTTGATTCTTTCCTTACGTGTGTCATGTAGCCAGGCTTTTTTGTGTTTATCATGTTTCTCTGGAGCCACGCCAGTTTCTAGTTGAATAAGGACATCAGTGGGGCAGCTAGCACCTCCCTGAGTTCCTTTAGTAACCTTTGGTGTATCCTGTCTGATCCCACAGCCTTGTTCACCTTTACAGCTGCAAGTCCATTCAGGAATCTTTCCTCTGAAAATGGATTTGTGTCCAATTTGTTCCCCCCACTCTACCCTTGCTCCTGCTGCTCCCTGGTAGTCTATCCCTCCTCCCTCCACTGTGAAGACTACGCAGAAGCAACTTTTCAGGATGGCAGCATTCTCTTTGTCCTCTTTTGCGCAGTCTCCCCCTGCCATCCTCCTAATTCTCACTGTCCCTCCCCTTGCTTTCCTCCTCTCACTTACGTATTGGAAGTAAGTCATATCCCCTTTAGCTATCCCCTTGACTATCCTTTCCTCTGTCTGTGCCTTTTCTCCCCTCACTGCCTTACCTGCTTCCCTCTGTTTTACTTGGCACACTTCCCTGTGCTGCTCCTTCTGCATTTCCTTATGCATTTATTTAATGTAATTTTCTCGTACATACGTCCATCTGGAGGGCAGCAGATGTAGTCCCACTCCATTGGGGGGGGACAAGGAGCAACCGGGTACAGACCTGTCAGTCTTGCCTCTATTGTGGGTAAATTGATGGAGACACAAGTTAAAGAGAACCTCATGGAACGCCTGGAGAGTAAAGGACTCCAGGATAGTAAACAGCATGGGTTTGTGTCAGGGAGGTTTTCTCAGACCAACCTGACAGTGTTCTTAGACTGGGTAACAAGGATGGAGGATAAGGACCTCATTGTGGATTTACTCTACTTCAATTTCAGCAAGGCCTTCAACTCGGTGTCTCACAGAAGGCAGCTGAAGAAACTAGAGGATCTGGGTGTATGAAGGACAAAGTTAGACTGGTGAGAAACTGGTTGGTTGAAAGGAAGACAACAGAGAGTTGTGATTAACAGAGTCAAATTAGAAGAGTGGGAGGTCACCAGTGGACTGCCACAAGGATTGATCTTGGGTCCAGTCAATTTGAACAAGTTCAGCAGCAACATGGCAGAAAAAATCCAGGGCAAGATGTGTCTCTTCGCAGATGACACTAAGTTCTGTGGTAGGGAAGACTGCAAGGAGGTGGTTAGGGAGATACAGAGAGACTTGCAAAGGCTAAGAAAGTGTTCAGAGGTTTGACAGTTGAAATTCAATGCCAAAAAGTGCAAGATGATGCACAGAGGGAGCAAGAACCCCAGGATACAGTACTGGGGGGTAAAGCTGGGCAAGACCACTGAGGAAAGAGACCTCGAGGTCATCATCAGTGACTCCCTAAAACAATCATACCAGTATAACAAGGTCTACAGTAAGGCAAACAGGATGCTGGGGTGTATAGGAAGGGGTACTGACAGCAGAAGGAAGGAAGTGTTACTACTTCACTATGGATCACTGGTGAGGCCCTACCTGGAGTACTGTGCCCAGTTCTGGAGTCCTCACCTGAGGAAAGATGAGGACAGGCTACTGACAGTGCAGTGTAGAGTAACCAAAATTATGCAGGGCCAGAAAGGCAAATCTTACAAGGATCAGCTCAGGGAACTGAACATGCACTCGCTGGAGGCCAGACAAGAGAGTGGAGATATGACAGAGACCTTCAAGTACCTGAAAGGAATGAACAAGTGGATCAAAAACTCAGGGGCAAGAGTGGAAACTGTTGGAAGAAGGTTCAAGAGGGACATAAGAATGTTTTATTTTACAGAAAGGGTAGTATAGCCATGGAACAATCTGCCAGCTGATTGGTGGGCAATAAAATCATCAATGGTTTCAAACCCAGTTGGGACGCAGTTAAGGGCTTAGTGGCTGCTCAGGGTGGTAGTGGTAGGGTGGGAGCAAAGGGGTAAATAGTGCAGGTTAGAACCCTGTATATACAGTAGGCCCTGGGTTTGTTAGGGTTTTATGGGCAGACTGGATGTACAAGTAGTCTTTTTCTGCCATCACTGTCTATGTTTCTATATAAAATGTGTGTCTACATCTGTATGTGTGATCGTACACAACAAGGTGTGTGGGTGGGTATATGCCAATATACACAAACCACATCTTATGCTTTAAACTGCACTGGCAGCATTACACTAGAGGAGTCTTGAGGTAAGTGATATATAAGAAACAAAATATATCACTTGCCTGAGTTTTGAGATCCCCAATCTGGCCTCCTTGCATTTCTGTTTAAAGAACAGTCATGAAGGCAGCGGCACAAAGAAGTGTAGAGCTGCCCAATTAGCAAATTATTTTTAAGTAAAAATCTTTTCTTTACTTTAATACTGCTGCACTGACATATGCATGCTCCTGTAAAAGGAACCTTGGTTCCAGTGTGCCTACCTGGTGAATAAATAAATACATATATGTTTTGAAATCTGTTAGGTAGTTGGTTGATCTTGCTGTTCCTCAGACCTGACATCACAGGCACTGCGCCACTCTGGGTGAATCCCAGACTCCCTCGTGGCTGAAGTCAGCCATGGGCTGCAGCTGTGGGGATTCAACTGCTCCTAGTGTATAAAAGAGCTGTGTAAAACTATTTTTGTCAGTCACTGGTTCCTTTGGACTCCCAAAGGCAACGGTTGCACAACCCACAGTTAGCCTCAGGAGTACAACGGGATGGGCAAGCAGCTGATTGGAGTTTTAATAACAACATTTAGTCTGTGCTGGTGAATCTCTCACAGCTAATGTCAGCTGCAAAGGATTCACTGATGTGCCCCAAACAGCGCTGTTTGTTAAATGGCCAGGCTGACGAATGACAGGATCAACCAGATCAAAGCAAAGTTTAAAAACAGTCATGTAAGTTAAAAAAAATTGGGGGCAGCCCCACGCATGGGTGTGGGGCTCAGCATATGCAAGTTACCCTTAAAGTAATGGCAATAAAGCTTAAAAAATTATTTTTTAAACTTTACAATCTAAAAAAAATAAATACATAATTCCAGTCGCTAACCTTTGCCTCTGAGTATCTTCCACGAGGAGGTATCTGTGAATGTAATGAGCATTGTGAGGTACAAAGTGATCAACTTCGAGTCTTGTAAGATGTCTGGCTGCAATAAGGAAAAAATATAAACTTACAATTATTTAAAACTTGGGTTATGTATGTAAACCACAAAACAATCAGCACTGTTACATTTTACAAAGTTACAATGAAACAGTGGCATTTTAGTGTTTGTACAATTGCTACTAATCGTAGCAAGGCAAACCACTGACACATTATTACATCTACAAGTAAACATTGAATAAAGTGCTACAAAAAGGTTATCCCCCCATATCATGAATCTTAGGGTGTCATATATATTTTTGCTAAAAAAAAAACTACATGATGAAATTTGTTTGCTAACTAAAAAATACTGCTGCTTTAAAAGGCTTTTTACCAGACGGTATTAGGTGTGATGTGAACAGACGTACTTTACATGAAGACTGACATATCTTTCTCTATTCCTCTCCCTACCTCATCATTATTGCGACCTCACTTATTGTGACATCACAAGTGACTGATATGGCCGTAGGCGATTGGCTCGGCTTGGTCAGTTGTGATGTCACAGTCAATGAGGTCATAGCACTGATGACGTAGGAGGAAGAACAGAACTACAATAGGTAGGTAGGTCAGCCTCTCAGTAGAATACTTTTCCATACATTACATCAAGTACTGTCAGATAGGAAAAACTTATAATTAGCAAATTGGAAAATTAAAATATACTTCAGACATAAGCAATAATAGCAGACTACTTTTGAAATGTACAGTAATATTAATTTCAGGCAGTAAACTAGCTCTTTAAGTGACCTTATAACCTCTAAAATCTCTTAAAGCAGCAGTACAGC
This sequence comes from Neoceratodus forsteri, assembly GCA_016271365.2. Classification (NCBI taxonomy): domain Eukaryota; kingdom Metazoa; phylum Chordata; order Ceratodontiformes; family Ceratodontidae; genus Neoceratodus; species Neoceratodus forsteri. The sequence continues at coordinate 184,100,603 of JADMNL010000027.1, forward strand.
GAAGTCAGGGGAAAAATGTGACCATACATTTTTTTAACTGTAACATATTCCAGACAGCCTGGAGTTCCATTTGCTAGTAAAACTGTCCAGTTTACCATAAATTAGGTATTTTATAAATGCTCTAAATTACTTTTTTCCTCAAGAAAAAAGATGGCCACTTTATTTGGCTTATAAATAGCACTGTGAAACTAACAAAGGATTAGGAACAAAAATATATATATAGTGAACAAAACAGAAGTCACCTAGAAAAGCAGATTTTACATGCATTCTAATATTTTAATTAAGCAAAACTGGATAAGCTTTTTTTGGGGGAAAATATTGCTGCACTGCTGCTTTAATGACCCAATAACTACCATTACTACTAACAACAATGATGGTGCCGATGAGGGGTCAAGCCACACACAAAGGTACTTATTATAATGGGCCACTGATATGGGTGAGTTTTATCGAGAGAAACAATAGTTATGTCCAGGGGTACCATACAGAGTTTGGTGGCTGACCCAAACAGCATAATCATGGTTTTTCTGCTGTTTAAGATTGGTTTCTCTCTTTGTAAGTTCAGACAAAACAATTAAACATGCGACCATCTTGGATTCATACAGCAGAATGAAAAAAATACTCAAACTTCTAAACATAAATAATTTTTTTAAATTGTGTACAATATAATAGTGATAACCTGCATAACAGCTGTGGTTGAACAAGGGACTACAGACATTCTCATTTCATAAACACTCTGGCAGAAGTACTGAAATATGTTTATTTCCTGGTATACCCACCATTACTGTAGGATTATAGTTTAAATCATATGGAATGCAGAAATCTCCAAGACAGCTAATCAATGATCACCGCTCTGTTAATGGGGTTTGCATTAAGGAAACAACCATATACAGTGGTAGCATTATGCCTTAACTCGTATGGCAGTCCACTAGTAACATAATTACAATTACCGGTACTGTTAAACTATCTAAAGTTGATCTTTTAAATACTGCCAGTCAAAATATGCCATTTCCCTAACTTCATTATTTCATGAAGGTTTTGGGTGTTGACATAGAGAGTAGTTAATTATGGTTTCCTGATCTTCATTCTTTAATTATTTTATTTATGTGTTATTATTTTTTATAGTTTTAAAGGGGACCAGTTTTATTGCTTAAAAAGCAAACAAAAAGGAAGCATCCATACCTGTACGGGAGTTTATTTAAACTAGCTTTTTAATTTTTAATAATCACCCTTTAGGAAGGTAAGGAATTGTAATTTTCCCCCAGTTGACTGTCCGCATGATACCTTCCACTTCACAGATTGCTGACTCCACCTCCGCGCACAGACATTTTGTGACGTCTGTAGAGGGAGCACAGGGCGCTTCATACAACTCAGTGGAGCAGCTTTCATTTTTCATTCTTTAAATCAGTATTTTATCTCCTGTTATTGTCTGATCTGTCCCCTTCTGGACCATTCCCCCCAAGCCCAATCACACAGTTTCTCTAGGACTTGCCTCATGCTCTGATTTTCCTCTGCCACAAAACCCACAGGTGCCCAATTGTCTGTGTGGGGCCTACTGGGGACCAGGCTGTTATCCATCCGCAGTCCAGATTTTTTCCACCATTTTCTGTTTTAGGGCCATAGCATGTACAACGAGGCATTTTGCATACTATACCTCTGCAGGGACCCCCAGCGTCCTGCAGGTGGGATTCCTCTCCCTTGTGCCTAGATACGCTGCCCCCACATTCCTCCAGCTGGCAGCCACCCAGCGGAATGCACATACCCCCTCCCGGAGGGAGGAGAGCTATCCTAGGGATGCCCAATCCTCTTTCCCTCCCCCGGCCAGCCCCTAACTGACCTTCCTGTATCCGTTCACAAACCTGGGTTGCTTGTGTGGCAGGCAGTGGGCAGCCATTCCCTCTGCTCATCATTCCACTGGGCTGCCCTGCAGCCACATTTTTAGTGTCTTCATTTAGATTTAAATTGACTTTTGGCAAAAATAGAAGCCAGGGCTCCACTTACAAGGCTTTTTTTTTAGTTAAGTGCAGCACGCCTTTCACACATCTCATTTAGTGCATTCTGTTGCTTGTGCTTTGTTTTCCTGTTTCGATTTTTGCTAAAACTCCATTTAAAATCTGAAAAAGGCACTGAAAAAGACGCTCCTCACAGTTATATGCAGTGTGCCACCACGCTCTCCCTGTACAGGCATCACTAAATAGCTGAGTGTCAGGGCACAGCTAGCAATCCAGAAAGTAGAAGGGATCATGTGGACAGTCCCTCGGGGCAAATTACGATTACTTCCCTAACTAGAGAGAAATTCAAAAACTGGCTTCAATAAACACTGTCAAAAATATAAACATTTATAATGTTCAATAAACTACATCACAGTATTTTTGTTGTTGTTAAACAAAGAGCTGACTTACTCAAGGTCACACAGTAAGAGGTGCTGGTGGAACTCAAACGCAGCTCTCAAGGGTTCACAGCACTACAATCTAACCATCAGGATACAAGGTCGATAAAAATTCCAATTCATTCATAGACTGCAAAGAATCTCAAGGAAAACTGAAAGAGGACACAGCTCAGCTTACCTTTAATTGTTTCAGAAACACACAGCAGATCCACAAAATATCTTTAATTTGTTTGATCCACAGGAGTGTAAGATCTTTCGAAAGTGCTAATGACACATACCAAACCTAAGGAGAGTAAAAACATAGTTAACCTGTAGTCAGCTTCCCCTTTTGTCTGCCAATTACATGCACATTACAACTGTAGGGAAGTGAAGAGTAGATGGAAAGACTTGTCTCCATACCTCATGTGGATGAACTGGGAATGATCCAAAGGGCAGCTAGGGATAATTACAGGATTGAGGGGGGCATATCAAGATCAATTACTAGATTTGAACCTATTTCCTCTAGAATATAGGAGACTGTGAGGAGGGGATATGATAACGGTCTACAAGATAATGCTCGGGCACAATAAAGTTAATAAGAGAGAATTCTGGGAAACTATAGAGCATGGGAAAACAAGAGGGCATGACATGAAGATGACAACAGGGGGTTTTAGGCTGGCAGTGTTAAAGCTGCTACTCACCAAATCGCATTTTGCTATTCATTTCTGGGACTGGCTATTGTTTTTGTGCTCAAAATCTCCAAATGTTGATGCTGATGGCCGCTGTGTGTGTCTAACTAAATGAAATGTCTAGATCTGGCTACAGATCTGGACATTTCACTACAAACTTTCAGTAGCAATTCACCCTAAAACTATAAGTTTTAAATTTCCACCTAATACAATGTGCTGGATATGAGGAAAGACTCTTTTACCAACAGAACTGTCAGGCTGTAGAACAGTCTGCCAAGTGGGATACATGGTTGAGCATTCATATTACCCACTAATTTCCTGTTGCTGAGAAACCCTATTACCCACTACAATGACATCACATAATGGGTAACAGATGATCAACGTGTCAATTAACATACCATAATTCACTGAGTTGTAGTGGTACTGCAGCAAATAAAGGTGTGTTAATTGAGATGTCAATCAAATAACCAAAGCTGGGTGGGGGTTTAAGATGGTGACAGGGAATTTCACTGAGGCTAGATTACACAAGGACTTGAGGTGTTGGAAATAAGTCATCGGAACCAAACTGGCTGAATCTCGGAGTGCTCAGGGAGTTTGGGTAGGCTCTGGAGAAACCCTTGGCAGACCTGTTCAACTGCTTGCATGCAACTGAAGTGGCCCCTATGCACTGGATGTTGTACCTCTCCATAAGAGTGCGGACAGGGGACCTGGGCAATTACAGACCCATTAGCCTAACCTCAATAGTGGGGAAGCTGCTTAAAACTATTATCAAGAAACAGCTGGTAGACTTTCTGGAGAAATGCAGTCTCCAGGATGGCAAGCAACATGGCTTCATGAAGGGACGGTCCTGCCAGACAAACATCATAGAATTCTTCAGTGCTGTGTCTCAGGCAGTGGGTGGGGACCAAGCGGTGGATGTCATGTAGCTGGACATTAGCAAGGCCTCTGAGTCAGTTCCACATAGTTGGCTAGTGAAGAAGTTGGATGACTTTGTTGTGGGGAAAGACTTAACCAGGTGAGTAGAGAATTGGTTAGGTGAAGAACTCAAAAGGGTTGTTCTCAATGGCAAGCACATAGCTCAGAAGTGTAACAAGTGGGGGTGCTTCAGGGGTCTGCTCTTAATCCAGTGCTCTTCAGTTTGTTTGTTTGTGACACTGGAGTAGGGATCTCAGGCAAAAAGTGTCTTTTTTGAGGGGGGGAGAGCCAGCAGCCCAGCACGGCAGAAGCTCTTACCTGGAGTTCCATTCCACAAGATCTTACAACTGGTTAACAGGCATGGTAATTTTTTTCTGGAGTGCCCTATCCAAGGGCTCAGGGCGCTTTACATAAAAACATCACTAACAAATAAAATAAGACTACATAATAAAATGCAAAAATAAATACAATCATAACTATATTTAAAATTAGAGGTACTGCTCAACAAAATCACAGATCAGCCCCCAAAACTTGGTCAGACAGGTAGTTTTTCAACCCCTTTTTAAAAGCCTCAACCAAGGAGGAACCCTTCCAATAGAACAACATGTAGCTCCATACGATCAGGGCTGCCACCGAGGACGTTCTATCCCCAAACTACTTTAAGCATGACCTCGGGCCGGCAAGAGTAAATTCCTCAGTGGAGCAGAGAAAGTGGCTGGGAGAATACCAGACCAAGCGGTCTTTCAGACAGGAAGGGCCCAATCCATGCAAGGCTTTGTAGGTTTACAAAGCAAGTTTGAAGATGGTGGACCACCTAATCAGAAGCTGTGCAGCTTCCGGAGCACAGGTGAGATATGGTGCCTACATGACGCACCTGATACCAATCTGGCCAAACATTCTGCATCAGCTATAGGTGGCACACCAACCCTCTGGATAGCCCTAGGTATAGAATGTTACAGTAGTCAGCCTCAAAGTCACAAAAGCATGCACTAGGGTCACCAGATCCTCTTGCTCAAGATAGGGTTTAATCCAGGAAATATTCCTTGACTGGAAAATCCACTGCAGACCATGGCCGACCCCTGGTGTTCTAGTGTTAGTCTTGAATCCACAATGATTCTCAGATTCTTCACTCTATCTACAGCTGTCAGAAAAGTACCATTCAAGATGGTAACCTGACAACACTCAGACTTCCTGCTGACCCCCAAGGACCTGGTTCCGCCAGCATCAACTTCGTCTCGGTCGGATTTAGACTGAGCCAGCTGGAGGCCATCCAGTCAGGCATTGCTCCAGCACAGCAATCGCCTCCCACCCGTTCGATGTAAAAGATGGGTACAGTTGAGTATCATCTGCATAGCAGTGGAAACACAATGTATACCATCTGCTGACCCATCCTAAAGGCAGCATATACACTATGAACAACACGGTGGACAGAACCAAACCCTTGGGAACCCCACAGCAGACTGCAGCAAGATGCAGTGAGTAAGTATTCATCATAATCTGCTGCTCCTGCTGCAAAGAAAGGACTCGCACCTTTTCAGCATTGTCCTGGTGAGTCCACCATATTCCCCAAGATGCTCAGTCAAAACCCTATGGTCCACAGTGTCAAAGCTGAGGACGGGTCAAGGAAAAAGAAAACAGAATGCTCCCCCTGTCCCTCACCAGAAGCAGGTCATCAAACACCTTGACACATGTGGTCTCTGTACTGTGATAAAGCCTGGAACCTGATCATAATGGTTCGTAGATGTAACAACTCTCAAGGACAGCCTCTAGCTGCATTGCCACCACCTTCTCAATAACCTTCCCTAATAAAGGAAGGTTCTGTGCCGGCCCAGTGGCGCTGGAGGCTGAGGCGCTGATTGCTACATCTTGTGCCACACCGGCGACCTGGGTTTGGGAATGAGCCCGGGCTGCCGGGGGTTGGCAGGGGAGAGAGAGGATTGAGAGTCCAGAGGATTGCTCTCCTCTCTCGGTGGGAGGGAGACTTGTTATCCTGCTCATTGACTGCCCTTTGGTGGTGGCTCTGGAGGGCAGTACAGGTCGGGAGGCATAGTCCGATGTCCTTACATCGGCTGGGGAGGGGGGAACCGGAGAAAATGCAGGAAAAGAGCCTGGCAGCCTCTGTGATGGTCCACCGCTCCCAAGGCCCATGCCCCGGCTTCTGGATTGGGTCTCTGGGAGGGAGGAGAAGCCACCAACCTCCTTCTTGGCCCTGCAGTGGGAGGCAGTCCACAGGGGAATAACCAAGGATTGGCGAGTGCGGGAGCAGCGGGACCAGAGAGAGAGAGAGAGAGAGAGAGAGAGAGTGTGTCTCCATCAGGAGGGCCGTAGCCGCCTGCCAGGGCTCCGGAGGAATAAAAATCTATATGGGAAAAAAAAAAAGGAAGGTTCGAGATAGGCCTGTAATTATCCAACATATCCAAGTCCAATGATGGCTTCTTCAAGAAGGATCTTACCACAGCTTTTCTAAGAGCGGAGGGGAAACAACCCTCCAATAGGGAGCACAAGACAATGCTAGCAAACATCGGGTCCAGGACCTCACAGCAGACCACAAACAGCCATGAAGGCCCAGGATCCAAAGTACAGCAGGTGGGACGCAGTGTCACAATTATCTTGAGCACCTCCTCAATAATAACTGGCTGGAATGCACTCCAAACTCACGAAGCACTAATGTGCCTTTCATCTGTACCACTGCTGGCCCATGACAGGTCACCTGTTGAGATACCAGCTCAAATGGAGGACGCCCTGACCAGAAAGAAGGACCCAAACTCCCCACACTTTTCTTGTGATAATACTCCTCAAGACTGTACACAAGGAGGACAAATTAACCTGTCCACAGTACAGAAGAGCTGAACAGAGCTCTTTCTGTCACAGAGACTATAATCTGTGACAGAAAGTCTGCCTTTTTCAGGGTTACAGACCTCTGATAATCCCTATATTGTGATCTCAGAGCCATTCTGTCCTCTACCACGTCGGTCACCTTCCGGGAACACTCCAACCTCCGCCCAGTCACCTTCAATGGCCTCAACTCATCGTTATACCACAGCAAGCTGTGACAGGAGGTCAAAGGGCGGACACAGATTGGTGCAATGGAGTCAGACGCCGCAGTAATGGCCAAATTATAATCATTCATGACTGCCTCCATCCCTCCATCATATGCCACTTCCTTATCCAAGATGTCCAATACCGCCAGAAGTTTTTGTGCCTACAAAGCACGGCTCGGGTAGTACCAAACTGTCTCCATTGGTGGGGGGGGGGGCATCCTGGGAGCCCCTGCAAGAAAACTAACAGAATGGTTATCCGACCACCGCACTGGATCCATCCTGACATCAGAGATGCTCATCCCAGAAAGAAAATGAGGTCCAAGGCGTGGCCATGCTCATGAGTCGCGGTAGAAACAACTTGTGTGAGGCCCAGTGAATCCATCAACTGGAGGAACTGCTAAGCAAACTGCTAGGATTCATCACCAACTCATACAATGAAATCCCCAGCACAGTTAAGGAGTTTTCAATGATAGGTCGACAATAAAGTCCACATATTCACGTAGGAAATCCTGTTCGTGACCCAAAGGGCGGTAAACAAGGAGAATCCTACACCTCACAACTGCATCTCCCTTCAATGCCACACATTCAAATGATCCAGCCTCCCTGAATGGGAACGCCATTAGCATCAAGCAGGATTTAAAACAGATGGCTACCCCACCTCCCCAACACTTCTAACTCAGGCAATGTACCACCGAGAACCTGGCAGGGATAGCTGCCCCAAGGACTGGCAGAAAGTCATCCCCTAGCCAGGTGTTGGTGAAACATACCAGATCCCCAGAGGAATCTGTGATGAAATCTGACATCACAGCAGTATTATTCCTCAGGGTTTTCACAACACACCATGAAGGGGAGGGGCTGCAGCAGACAGCCCTTATATTATCTGCCCCCTATCCATACAGGGCTCCCTGGGGATCAGGACATGGCAGGAAGGACCCCATTTCATGACCCTCTTAAACCCAGAGCACCTACTCAGCTTGACACTCTCGATCCTACCCTCTGCGGTTCCTATTCCTGGACCATGGCTCCACCTATTGCCCCACCGACTCAAAATTCCCAGGTTCTAATAGTGAGTCAAAACTGCTTTAGGAGGATCTGGGGATGAAAAGGACGGAGCTGTCAGAGCAGTTCCAGAGACAGAAGCGTGCAGGGGCCTCCTGACCATAGCACATTTCAGTACCTCCCTAAATTACCCTACAACCCACCCCAAATCGCAAAATGAACACCCTAAATCACACATGGCAAATAACAGACACAACCCCCCCCAAATTAAAAAACCCACACAAAACACCACTTTCTCCAACCCAACAATAATAGCATCATCCCCCAACTAACACCACTTACACACGCCACAAAACACTTTACTCCTACACAATCACTCATTCGAATTAAAAGACAAAACTTAAATTCTACAGAGATGTCCATAGGTCTTCAAACTGTATACAAAAAGCATAAAACTGAAGTCTCCCCTTCATTAGTGCCAGTGAGAGAGGGAAGTCCATAATCCTTAAAAGCAGCTTCCAACAGATACCACTGCAGGTAGAGTTAAATAAAACCAGGAGCAGCACATTCTCACTCAGTTGCTACCAAACAATTTCAAGAAAAGTTGTAAAGGGGAAAAGTCTGTTCATTTCTGATACCCTCTCATGGCGTCCAAGTGGTCCACAAACACTGGGCAACTAGAGCTGGGACCCACCCAGAGAGCTAGCACTGAAGCCTAGCAGTAAAACTGCTACCTTCCCTGACCCACCACCAGAAACCAGGATCAGAGTGCACAAAACAGGCTAGTATGTAACTTAGCTGGCATTCTTGGCAGACAAACTGAGTCCCCCACTGCCCAATAGTTCAAGTCAGAGAGACTTCGGGCCCCGTCACCTCTTACTCACAGTTCAGTGAGTTTATAACTGACTCCACATGGCAACAAAACAACCCCTTTGTCCAATCCACGAGTATACTGCAGGCATGAAGCCTCCTGGGCAGTCTTAGTTCTCTCAAGCTAAGATGGTCCAAGCTTTCTCCACCTACTCCACCATCCAATGCAGGGGGTAGCTGCACAGGAGACTGGCTAAACGGATATCATAAGCTGCACACTCTAGTAAATACAAATAAGCCACTAGTATGCTAACAGGCTTTGACTCTGTCAAATAAAAAACAGATGTGGTTTCAATATGTCCAATACATGTGTAAAGGTAATGGTCGTCCGGTTTAGCTGAATGCCGAAAATTACAATTTTAAAGCACCCACAACTGGTTCCTATCACTAAAAAACAATAAACCTGACTAACGTTGCCTGCCTCATGGAACACACTAACTAAATTAAAATTGTCTGCTGACTAAACCTACTACTAAAATGGACTTAAAAGCACTAAAATAGTGCTATGATTGTAGGTTTAAAGCAACAAATCTCTATGCTAACTCAGAGCCACCACTCTACCATCAAACTCTACAACTTGTAGTGTGTCTTTTTTGTTTTCAATGGAGAGTTCTACAGCATAATTACTTTAGAGAAGTCTCTGGTGAACTCTGAGAGATGGGATGTCCCAAAACATCTGGCAAAACTGACCAGACAGGAGCAGAGCCTTCCAAACCTCTGCAAGAGCAGCAGCCTTCAGACGCAGCAGGAGAAGAGCCAGCAACATTAGAATTGCTCCAAACAGCAAATAATCTACTAACACAGACCATTCAGAACAAAAAGAAGGATCAACACAGTGAGTGGCTGGCAGTTGTGGAACAACATGATGAGGCAATGACCGGTACAGTAAAGGAGTCAGCAGTTGTGGCGAGGAAAGCATTGGCAGCAACCGCCACACTTACGGTATTAAAAGATCAGTTGACTGTCAAAAATCGCCTGAAGCAGTCTGAGAACCTGGCAAGGGCAACCAACATTGGGGTGCTTGGGGTACTGGAAGGTACAGATGACGGAGACCTGCCAACATTTCTCGAACACTGGCTACCTGAGGCTGTGGGTCTTGGCCATCTGATCAGAACTGAAAAGGCCTACAGGATCACCCTGTGCCGCATGGTTGCAGTAGGGGATGGCCTTACACCACACAGTCCTCCATGGCCTCAGTGGGAGAGAGGGATCACATTCTTCGAGTTACCAAAAAGCAGGGGCCAATCATGTTGGGGGACAAAAAAATACTTTTCTTCCCAGATTACTCATGCTACTCATATGAGAAGAAAGGCATTCAAGGGAATAGCAGCAGAATTAAGGAGGGCAGGAATGGTATTTAGAATTGCTTTTCCAGCACGCTTCCAGTTTGCATACAAGGAAAACAATATTCGTTTACAGATCCCAGAGCTGCAGGAGATTTTGCAACTAAGCTCCTGAAATCAAATAACAGAGTGTCTGAAAATAACAAACTTTTGGATGAGAACAATAATGGGTAGTGACTGCGTAGACGGTACTGAATTGACTTTCCTGGATGCCTCGTCACCATGCATGTTGCTTTGATTGTATGAGTCTTTTGAGACTGAGTGCTAAACATGGCACGAGACTTTAAAATCAGTATTCTTCCCCAGCACCTCGTACGTGGGAGGGAGACAAGGATTTTTCATTTTTTGTTCAAATGCTCCAGAACACTGATTATATGTGCTTTTGTGTGATCCATACAAAGTAATGTCTAATCAAAGTGAGTAGTTCCTAACCTTACTGCACAATCTCTCTAACTACGGCTTTAACTGTCAGTGTGTGTGTGTGGGTGAAGAAGGTGGTGAGTAAAATGAACTGCCCATACTATTTGTTTCATGCTTTAATGCATATCAAGATGGTGAAGTTACCTTCTCTTTCAGAGGCTTGGGGTGCTGGGTCAACTGAGGAAATGGATTTATGTGATGTGGGCGACAGTGGAATTGTGATCGGCGTCAGGGTGAGTATACATTGCCGAAAATCAATTTCAGTGATGTACACCCCGGGCCCCTGCACCCCCCTACTAAAGGATTCTTAACTCCAGGGGAGTGCATGTCTGGGGGTGGGGGTGCAAAATCTGGATAGAAAAATAATTTTGGGCCGGGCGCACAAAAATGTAGGCATGCCCATATCCGGAACCCTTGCAACTTTAGGCTGCCACCCACTGCACTACAGGGCCAGCTCAGCAGCCCCATGCCAACCATGCCAGGCCAACCCTCCCTTCCATCATGCTCGCTTCCCCCCCTCTGCACATACAGATATAGCGACGTCCTGTCGCTATATGTGCCCACCTCCACCATCTGATCGCCCTTCCTCAGCAGTAGACCATTGACATGTGCCGGGATTGAGTCACCATTATTGCAAGTGCTCAACTGCTGATGCCCATGTCACGGGCTACCGAGGAAATGCAACAACGCCGCTTCTTTACTTTACAACACTGGGTAATTAAATCTGCCGCCACTAAAAGACAAATATGATGCTCACGTGCCTGACTTAGATTTTCTTCTTCTTGACTACAGTTTACTCACTGCTGAGGAAACGTTTTCATTGCATTATATACATTATAATAGAGTAGTATGTTTGTACTGTACTGCATTATATACATTATAATAGAGTAGTATGTTTGTACTCTACTGTAGTGCATTATAAATAGAATAAAGTATGGGGTGGTGTCTGTAATGAGAATTTTACACTCACTCAGTGTTGGATGCTACATAACCTTAGAGCCAAGCCCTTGTGTTTATTTAGCATCTGAGCACAGAGGGTGTGTGTAAAATTCAAGTTTACACCTCTACCCTATTATTTTGTTTTATATAATTGCTGGGTTTACCTTTCTTGTCACAGCAATTATATAAAATAATTTGTTCTGCTGCAGCTGCTGTCCGGTTTACTTCCAGAGCTGCTGGGTCCATTTGGGCAATTATGTTTTTTTTTTTTTGCTTTGTTTTTTCTTTCTGCTGGTCTTTAGAGGTTTTTTGGGGGGTTTAGTCCCCCCCCCCCCAGTAACATACTGGTGAGTGATCTGTGGCGCGGTCTCTGAGGCACAGTTGGGAGCAGAGAAAACCCGGAAGAGTTGTGACTTGGGCATGCGCAGAGCCAGGGAAACCCAGTGTGTGTTTGCCATTATAAACGCTCCTTTATAACGGCAAATTGCATGACGGGTTTCTCTATAGGAGAAAAGTAAACCCATTAATTATATATATTATAATAGTGTGTTTGTACTGTACTGCATTATATACATTATAATAGAGTAATATGTTTGTACTGTACTGCATTATATACATTATAATAGAGTAGTATGTTTGTACCATACTTTACTGTTCTACATGTGAGATCTGGGCATTGCGGCTGCTTGGTCTGACAGTATATTGCACAACTTTGTTGGATAGCTCTTTTAATATCTATATGAGCTGAGCCCAGATATTGTGCCCTTTTGTAACGGTAAACTGTGCTCTCTAGACAGAGTTGCTACTAAGCCTAATGGCCTGACTAGTTGTCTTGTGCTATTTTTAAGCATCCTAGTTATCCGAGAGCACTGGCAGCAGTATGATTCCAGTAGGGTCCGCATCAGGAAAACCTAATGCGGCTGCCTTTGATGGGGGTCTACAAAGGAATTAGACACACTTATTCCTGGATTAACTGATGCGAATATAACAACTGATGATGTACTGCTGTTCCCTGAATGCATGTTTACGCCTGTATTTTAATTCTTAAAATGCAAGAATTTTTTTTAAAGGTGTCTGTTTATGCTCCAGTGACATGGAGGGCTGAGGCATGCTACTTAAGCCCCTGCAATGCTGTATACCTGTGTTCGGGAATGCTGCAGCAGCGTCGCGGGGTCAGCGGGAGGAGAAGGATTGATGCCCCAGGGCAGCTCTCTTTCTCTGGGGGGGGGGGCGAACAGTAGTTGGTGCTTGCCTGGCCCCTAGCGGAGGCTGGGGGCTGGCACATCAATGCTGTCCACAGTGGGCAGAAGTGGGTCAGACACCTGATGGGACACGCACAGGAGCGTGCACAGCACTATCACTGGCGTCACTGCATGCCCTACCTCTGAGGGAGAAAAAAACAAGAAGAGATCTCCTGGCTGGATGAAGAACAGGCTCGCAGATTCTGCTCCCCGACAAGTCGTGGTGCTGACCAAAACTGGATCCAGTCTTCAGTGGGGGCCTGGGGTACCCCCACAAGGGATAGGCAAGCCCTGGGGGAAGACGGTTGGCGTTGGCCAGTGGACGTCAGGGGGATGGGGCTGGGGCTCGTTCCAGAATGCGGGCCGAGGGGAGTAAAAAGAGAACATATAAAAGAAAAGTCTCTGTTTAATGAACTGCAACCCATGCTCACTAAATGTTGATCCAAAGCAAACTCTCATCAAAGCAGGAGGAACCTGCAACAGCACAGGGTACAAAGCCTGTATCCACATACTGTATTCATACAAACCACCATCAGAATACCACAGAAAGAAGTAATGTGAAGACATGGAAAGTACACAAGTGAATCAGACTGTGTGATTTGCCTCACACCATGCAAAAATAAAATGCCCAGAAGGGTGCTATATAAGAGAAACCAAACAACCCCTCTAAACCAGGATGAATCTCCACCAGTATATCATATCAAATGAGACAGCAAGCATACCAGTAGGACACCACGTGACACAACCTAACCACTTACCTTTGGACTTATCAGTACTGGTAATTATACACAACTTCAAAAGCACATAGGAACAAAAGTTCTTAAAAACACTGGAGTAAAAAACAAACAAACAATGGATTCAATAGGAAGTTGGGTTCCTGATGCACTAAGGGTGCTTCTGACTCACTATATTACACCTGAACAGGTGAAGGGCCTGCTCCAGAGATGGGAAGACACAGCAGCGAGCCACTTATGCATCTCTACTACACCAATGCCACTCTACGAGCTATCCACAAACCCCAGACACCTCTGTCCATCGTTGAACTCCTCACAAACACTGAGCTAATAAAAATATGGAGGCTGGTTTTTCCTTTTTTTTTTTAACTTACTTTATTAACAGAGAAATAAAGATCACCTTACATATCCTCACTCTTAGATACACATAGAATATCTATTAGTTTTCATAAAACCATATATATATAAGCTTAAAAACATCAGATATTAATCTTCATGAAAACAATAGAGCACAAATAGAACATCAGAATTATTTAACACTGATTCTGCTACTTTAAATGAACAAAAAATAAAAGTTGATGAGATACAGAAGAGGGCACTAGGAATCAGTGTTTACCCAAACATATGGTCTCGGACCCCTTTTTTTCTTTATTTTAAGAATCAATCGGTTAATATATAGGGGAAACATACAGCATTACGAATGAAGTAACACCCCTAAGGAGCAGGTCATAAAAAGACACACCCACACCTCAGCCACTAGTCTTGGACAAATTCCAACTGAGCCCAACAAGAAAGGTAGGCCTGAGTTCTGTCTTGCACCAAAAAGGTGAGTCTCTCCATTTCAAAGATGAGTGACAGTCTCCACCCAATGACTCTTCTGTGGAGGTGAGCTCTGTAACCATCTCCTGGTAAGGGTCTTGGCTGCGGCCACTACACAAATATCCCATAAATACAAAAGCTCTCTACCCTTAATATCCTGAGGGGGGAGGCCCAGCACCAAGTGTTGTGCCCAGTGCCCCCTACAAAGCAACATTCAGGATAAGTTTAAATGGCTAAACCAAATTTTCTACATGTTTCTTCGTTACAGCCTAACTTTCTTCAGGTAGGATTATTAAGCATTCCTTATCTGTCTAATATTGTGTGAGAGAGTCGCTGTCTTATAGAGAACTCCGTTCAAATAACTTAATTCCCAGTCCCTCTCATTGGTCATGAGCTTTCAGGGCCTTCTAGCCAGAGGACCAGTGAATAATTGCAAACCAAGCATCAGCTTCTATCAGTCAGGCTCTTCCTCTTGCTGATCGTCGAAAAGCTGCTAAGCGATTAGAAATGTTCCCCATCTTTGTCACATCCCTGCCATTTTGTGCTCTGCCCGGGTTCACTGTATGCCAGCGCCATGGGTCAGTTTTCTGTAATCCGAGTGTGGGTTTGATTTTGATTTGAATTCCCGCTTCAAAGAGCTCCTCTCAGGCCTCCTCTGCAGTATTAAATTCCTTCCTTCCAGATGGAAGTTGCACCACAAGTCTAGCTGGATAGGGTATTGTGTATCTGATGGCTGCCTCCTGCAAAGCTGGTAAAATGTCCGTATATGCTCTGCAATTAAGCATAGTTTGTGGAGCGTAATTATTATCTACATAGAAATGAGTTTATCCATGAAATACCTTGCCCTTTCGCCATGTTGTTGTTAATACTGACTCCTTAACTGCATAGCTAAGAAAGCGCATAATGATAGATCGTGGCCTAGCATTTGGGTCTGTAGGCCGTGGGCCCAGCACACGATGAACTCTCTCTAAACTGAATTGAAAATCTGGGGGCAACTCAAGGGCTGTTTTAAGCAGAGTAATAGTAAACTCAGTAATGTCCTGACCTTCTGAGCCTTCAGGGATACAGTATAATCTTAAGTTCTTTCTGTGAGTTCTGTTCTCATATGTTGTTGTTTTTCTTGTAATTGTATACATTGGTCCTGTAGGAGTTGAATTGTATTCTCCATATCATCTACTCTGTTCTCCACTGCTGTTATCTGTCTCGCCGATGCATCAGCTCATTGCTCCAGGCTCACTATGTCTCTACGAAGCTCTCCATAAAGATCTTTAATTTCTGCTCGAAACGATAATAACTCCTTGTATATAGTATCTAAATTTATGCGCTTGTTTCTCACTTTATTGATTGGTGTGATCGTTTGGTCCTGTTGTTCTGCAGGCGCTTGAGATTGTTCTGAGTTGGAAGGCTCCTGGGCCGACATTGCTGCTCGGTTTTAACTCTGCTCACTGCTGTCCATAGTTGTTCAATTTCTTATATTTCTCTTCTTTGTAATGCTCCTCATGTATGTCCCCAATATCTAGTACTTGTTTATTTTGACTTGTTTGTCGTTGGTAGCGCCGAATCGGGGAGATTAGCGGGGGGTGTAGCGGAGCTCTGTTCTTACACCGGCCTGCTGCTTGGAAGCTGAACCGGAAGTCCTCAGCACCAAGTGTTGAAAAGATAAGGTCTCTGCTGTTGAAAAAAGCCTCTTCCTGTGGGTGGAAACCTCCTCCCAAAAAAGCTGAATAATTGGACAACCCCAAAATATGTGATCATTTATTTTATTTTTATTTATTTGGTATTCGGAAAATAACCTTTGAGCCAAGGCTCCTTTACAAAGGTTCCATGTCATGTGAACAGAGTATAGGCATTCAATCAAGAAGGTTACAGAGTTTTAGGACATTTGAGACATTGAACAGCACAACAATCAGGAAAAGGTTACAGAGTTTCTTAGTCATTTAAAACACTATACAGCATATGGACATCAACTTAAGTTGATTACAAGTGCAGGTAAGGTGTAGAGGCACTAGAGGTTAGGTTAGGTTGGGCAGAGGGTCAGTAAGGACAGGAGTTTGGTAGGGGAGGAGCGGGGGCCTCTAGTAAAAGTGCTCAAGGAGGGAGGCAGGGCTGAGGCCAGGGAGGCACAGACCCATCCTAGCGTGGAGACGGTGGGAGGAGGGTGAGGGGTGTATAGGACCAGCCCCTTAGAGTGATTCAAAGGCATTGTCAAGGAGCGTGTGGGAGGGTGGCTTCTGTCTTGTGCTGAGAATAGTTGCTGTTAGCAGAGCCAGGCCTTGTCATCCAGAGTCTATCAGCTGTTGGAGAAGCAGGTGCATACAGAGCTGGAGGTTAGGTAGTGCTTAAGGTCTGATTTGAAGCCGGACTGGCTAGTGGAGTTCCCAATGGACTTGGGTACCTCATTAAGCCAGAGAGGGGCTCTGTAGGAGAAGGTGCGCTGTCCGAGAGCTGTGCATCGGAATGGCACCATGAGGGCCCCCTGCGTTCTGTTTCTGGTTATATCTTCTGAGCCTGGGAAGGAGAAGATGCTTACTATGCACGTGGAGGGCTTTCCCCAGTAATGCTTTTTTGCCTAGGATGCATGTGAGGAATTTAGTCCTGCACCCAAGAGACAGCAGATGTGTCTGCTCGTAGTGGGAACAGGTGTGGGTCATTCGACCGCCATTCAGGATGAGCCTGCAGGCCTTGTTGAGAGCTACGTGCACCCTCTTGAGCACAGAGTCTGATGCTGCACTGTAGACAACCATGCCATAGTCAATGGTGGAGAGGATGGAGCTCATGAATTATAGGCAGATGGCTGCCGTGGTAAAGTGTTTTCTGTGTCTATAAAGCACACCAAGCTTGGTGTTGACTGTCTCGACCACTTGGTCGATATGTTTTTTTTTTAACACGGCCGCTATTTATTCATCCGTTGGTCAGCCCCATCTGACCAACCCCACAGCTCCATCCTGGAATCACCGGCTCCTGCCTGCCCAGCCCAGGGCGCCTGTGGGGGGCAGTCTTCATCCTGCTGACCGGGTGTTTTCGGCTTTATATTTTTCCTCCAAGGCCGGAGTCAGGCGCATCCGCTGAACAGCCCTGTGACGGCCTCCATCCCCACCCCCGGCCTACTGCCCAGGCACCTCTGGGCCCGGAGCTTCTCCAGCCCATCAGTCGCCATCAGCCGAGGGAAGCCACGCTTCCTCCCCAGACAGCTTGCCTGACGGCAACTCCATCCAGCTCCGCCCCCCCCCATGCTGACCTCCGATGCCCCAGGCTTGTTCCCGAACCTGGGTCACCAGCGTGGGTCGAAGTAAGGCACCAGTGCCTCAGCCCTCTATGCCACCGGGCCGGCCCTGGTCAATATGTTGAGCATAGTATAAGGTGCCGTCCAGAGTGACTCCAAAGTGTTTGAAGGAGAGTACCTGTTCCAAGGGGGTGAGTACACTGTTGGGGATTTTTATGGTGGGGAACCTTTTCTTGAGCTGGGGGCTGGATAGGAGCATGGTTTTGTTTTGTTTTTTGTAATTGAGCAGAAGTTAGTGTCTTCTATTTTACTGAAGGAGTGCTGAAGTGCTGATTGGAGTGGCTCAATTCGAGAGTTGCTGTTCAGGATGACAGCGTCATCTGCATATAGGATTATCTTGGCGTCACAGGCTTGAGGGGAGATTATTTAGGAACAGGCTGAAGAGCAGTGGTCCCAAGATGGATCCCTGGGGAACCCCCAGTGTGACTTCCCTGGGGTCAGACACTGTTTGTCCTATTTTTACCCGTTGTGACCTGAGGGACAGGTAGTCTCGGAACCAGAGTGTTGCACTGGCAGCCACCCCCCAGGCTTTGAAGTTGGGCCAGTAAGAGGGTGTGGTTGAAGGTGTCAAAGGCTTTTGTTAAATCTATGAACACCGCCCCTACTGGTTTGCCTTTGTCCATAGCTTTGTGAGCAAAGTCTGTGAACACTACAAGGGCAGTCATGGTACCATGCCCCTGCCTGAACCCATGCTGGTTGGGGCACTGCAGTTGGTATTTGCTGATGTAGTCTGTTAGTTGGTCTGCCACAATCTTCTCAAGGGCCTTGGATAGGGGGAGAGGATTGAGATCGGCCTGTAATTGGACACATTGGTCCTGTCCTTGCTTTTGTGGACAGGAGTGACCAGTGCTAGCTTCCAGGTGGCCGGGAATTGTGCCAGGGTCAGGGATTTGTTGAATAGTTTTGTAATAGGCTTGATAAGCACATCAACAATTTTAGACACTGGCTTCATGTCCACTCCATCGCTTCCCATTCTGGTCTTCCCAGGCACTTTTTTTTTTTTTTTTAAGAATGCTGCCTCCTTTATAGTAATGCTCTTGAGGTAGAAGGTAGGGTGAAAGGTACTGGGTGCTTTGTCATCTAAGGGAAACTCGGCGGGGTGTAGGTAGTCAGGAGGGAGTATTCTGCTTATATCTGTGAAGGCAGAATTGAAAGACTCTGCGATGAGGTGTGAGTCCGTGGTAGTAGAGCCGTTAATGTGGAGCCACTGTGGGTTTCTCTTTTCTTCTTCCCCCAAGAGATTCTTTTTGTTTCCCCAGAACCTTTTGCTGTCACCCCAGCTTTTATCGAGCAGTTCCTTGTGGTGATCTCCTTTAGCCCTCCGTATTACATGCGTGCAGCGGTTTCTAGCTGCCTGGTACAGCTGGTGGTCATGGTCTTTACCTGAGGCCCTGGCTTTTAACCAGAGGTTGTCCCTCTCTTTCATCATGGCTAGGAGCTCATCTGTGATCCAATCATTAGTGGTCCCCCGCACTTTCCTCCTTTTTAACGGCACGTATCGGTCGTAAATATTGTTGATTCCATCTGTGAAGTACTTCAGGGCCTGGTCCAGGTCTGGCAGTGTGTCAATGGTGACCAGCCATGGCAGGATAGGGCATTTTTAAACAATCCTAATTAACCTCTTTTCAGGATCCTGCTCTGTATAGTGATGGGGGGCTGTTTCTGAACTTATTTATCATCTGAGAGTGATGGGGAAAGGTTGCTCAGCGTATCTGGTAGCACCTTGACCTCAGATATTCGTGATGGGGAGTTTGTGAAGATCCAATCAATGAGCGAGCTCTTGCCTGTCTTGTGGTTCCTTCTGGTTGGTTCCATGACTAGTTGTGTTAAGGTATGAACTTGCCACAATATCCTTGAGTAGTGTGGAGTTGTCACTTTCCCAGTTTATATTGAAATCCCCTGTGATAATTAAAGCACTATCCTTGGGTAGATAGGCCACTGCATCCAGGACCTTGGGCACACTGTTCTGTGATTTTTTGGGGGGCAGGTATGCCGATGCAATGGTCAGTGTCTTACCCAGCTGTCTGACTTGTATTTTCACGACAAGGAGCTCGTGGTCTGCGGCCATCCTGGACATAGGAGGACGGAGCCATGGAGGGAGTCTTTTGTGTAGATAAGACAGCCCCTACCGTTCTTGCCATGCCTGTCGCTCCTGAATACCTGGTATCCAGGTAGCGCTATTTCACTGTTTTTTATATTGCCTGTCAGCCAAGTCTCAGTTAGGCATGCTATGTCTGGTTTGAGTTGGGCCATCCAGGTCTGTAATTGTGTAAACATTGCTGTTAGGCTGCAAATATTCATTGCAGCTATTGTCACGACCTTTGTCTTGATATCCATAGATCCGGGTGGCAGTGGAGGGCCAGGATTTGGGTGCACATTCCCAGATAACAGAAGAAGCATTAGGATAAGTTTCCTCACTGTGATGCAGAGGGTTATAGAGATTCGTGACTTGCGTTTCCTTATTTTACGTCGTCGAGGCTTCTCCACTTTCTGAGGGGTGTGTGAGAGGTGGTAGCCTGGCGGAGCCGTGGTGTGTGTTGGATGCATTCTCCCCTGTTATGGTCCCATTGTAGTAGGACTGCTGGTATGCCCCCTCTGTGGAGATTGCTCCTGGTACTGTTAGCCAGCGGCTGGCATGAGTCTCTCCACGCTTCCTCCAACTCATCAGAGGTTTCTGAACATCCCATTTACACTGTCGAGTAGGTATGATAAAATATATGGCTCTGACCTTCCAGGCGTATTCACGCCACAGTGGTCAGGATGCTGTCCTGTGAGTTCGCTGTCATATTTTTTCCTAATCCGATACCGGAAGTTGAATTTGGGCATCCAAGTGCCATCTATCTAGTATACATTTCATTTGAGCTTTCTTCGTCAAAATTAAGAGATAATAGAGTAGGTTAATGGCTCCCTTCTGCTGGAACTTAAGCAAGACAGAACTCCATGACAATTCTCCAGGGTGGGTACCTGGGGCCGAATCCTCCCCTTGGGCTCTAAGATTCGCAAGTACAAACTCTCTGACTTGAAAGTAATGAAAACGGTATATTATAGGTCAATCAAATAATTTACAACAGTCCTCGAATGAGGTGACTGTACTCTCCTTTATGATTTGGTCTGGGCATTGCAGGCCTCTGGCAGCCTGTCATTGGGACCGGGGACCCAGACGCGCAGGAGTGAACTCAGAATCCCAGCCCAAACAAGCCTCATTTTTTTCAATGGTACATGGCTTCTGCGCATCAGTCAACTGCTTAGAACTATCTGTCATCTACTGTACTATGGTTGATCCAAACACTGTACCGAATTCAGTCTGATATCCAAAAGATACTTGCTGCAAAAGAAATACAGGTACTGCCACAACTTTTTCAAATATCGAGTAACTACCACAAACAAGGACAAATGTTTTTATCTTTAAAAGTACATGTTGCAAGGTACTAACCTTGGGCTCATTCTCTGCATCCATGCTACTTAGAATGCAGCGGCACAGCTTCTCAAATTTCTAAAAGAGACAACATATGATTGCAGGTAAAATGAACAGAATAAGAATAGGAATTATTCAGAAATGCAGAAAACTGACTGATGCACTTACAACTTTATCCGCTTTCATGTCAAATATGAATAAAAGTTTCCTAGATATTTTAAAAATGGAAAGTGCATTTCGTTTGCCTGTTTCACTGGCTTCAAGAAAATCCTCAACTTCTTTCCTAAAAGGAAACATACAGGACAGTAACATTAAAAAGGTTGTACAAAAAGGATATAAAGCATATACACACACTATGGGCAGGAGTCACAAAGGAGATGCGCTTGGCACATCCCGACTGCCCTGGCGCAGTGGAGATGTGCCAAGCGCATAAAGTGGTATTCACAGAAGATGAGCCGGGAAATGCCCCCGACGCATCCCTGCTGTGAATAGCACAGTTGCGCCCAGCCCAGGTGCGCCCGGGCACATCCCCACATCAGATCAGAACCCATTGGGGCAGCTCATCCCAGGATGCATTGTGCCCAATATCGCCATTCACAGCCACAGGCATGCAAATGAGACCATTAGGCATGCATGGCGCAATGAGCCATTTGCATGCCATTATGGCCTCATTTGCACAGGCGCAACAGGGAATTGCCCAGTGGATGCATCGGGTGCCCCACAGGGCTGTCAGGACAGCCACAGCCCAACACCCTGACCTGGTGGTTGAGTGGCCTCCCCCCACCCATATCGTGACCCCCCAGACATGGCACCCCACAGTGCCCTGGTGGCACAGCAACCCCACTACCCTGCCCATAGCATGGCCCCTAAAAACCCCCCCATCACCATACCCTGGTGGGATAGTGGTCCCCGTTCCCCACCCGAAGCACAGACCCCCATAATGTGCTGGGCTGCCCCTGATGGTAGAACGGAACCCCCCTAATCCCTGCCCCGAAAGGCGATACCAGCCCTGCTGGGCTCCCTGGTGGTCCAGTGGTCTCCCCACCCACACAGGCACCCTCCAGCCCACTCCCACATCCAGGGCATAGTAGTGGCAGTTTGGCGGGCAGCACAACCCACCTGCATACCACCACGGCCACCTGCCAACTATGCTGTCTGTGAATGACAGCATACTGTGGCGGAAGCCCATTGGTAGACCATGCCGACAATGGGCTTCCAGCCATACAGTATGCTGTCATTCACAGACAGCACAGTCGGCGGGCGGCTGTGGTGGTGTGTGGAAGGGATGTGCTGCCCGCCAGACTGAATCTACTGCTGGGCCATGAGGAGCAGGCTGGGGGGGTGCCTGAGCTGGTAAGCACTTGGACAAGCAGCTGCTCAATGCGGTCAGGTAGGGGATGGGGACAACTATACCACCAGGAACCGTTCAAGGTGGCATTCACGGGACATAGTGCAACAGGCGGGGGTTCCACTATGCCACCAGGGAGCTGACTCTGGCATCGCCGGGGATGTCGTGCTGCGGGCTGGGTGGGGGGACACTATACCACCAGGGATGTGTCCGGTGGCAGTTGTGGTGGTCTGCTGCGATGGGCAGGTTGGGGGAGGTGTTGGACTGCCTGGGTGTGCAGGCTGCCATGCTGCTGTCTGCAGTAAGGCAGCCTGCCTGTGGGTGGCCACCCACTTAAGTTTACATTTTTCAGACTTATCTTTGGGAGGCGCATCCCTGGACATGTCCCGGGGATGCGCCTCCAAGTTGGGCTATGAATGGGACTGCGCTCTGTATGCATGGGCACGCCCCCTTCACAGCCCCTCCAGATGCACCGCATATCATTATGGGCAGTATGCGGTGCATCAAAGTTGCGCCAGTGCATCTCTACCCTTACAGAATCATGCTACGGCGCATATCGGGGATGCACCGGTGCATCTTGGGTGCGCTAGGCGCATCCCTTTTGTGAATCCTGCCCTGTATGTACTGTGTGTCGAGGAGGGGGATGTGCTATCCGAAAGATACACAACACACACACACACACACACACACACCACATTTAGTGGTGAATAAACTGGATAAAGAAAGTTATTTAAGCATAAATAGAGGATATGAAATGGGCATGCGTCAAACAGTTTATCCAAATGAGTGGTGCCAACCCCATACACCTCACGAGCCTCTGAGCCTAGAGTATCCACAAAGTGCTGTGCCAACGGGATTAATAAAAATTTGAATAAATTATTTAGCCAACTGCTGAAATGTTGCATGTGCGATTTCTGCACTGTAAGTGTACCTCTCCAAGGTACATTGTTTTGTAAACAGAAGTCCTTATATGTCTTTTATTTTTATTTTTTCTGCAGTACTTTTTTCTTTTGTCCATCAAATGTTATTTTGATCTTGTGAGCTGTATAAACATTTAGTGTTAGGAGTGCCTTAAATTGGCTAATATGCCATGGAAAGTGTCAGTTCATAGGAAGCCCCAAGAGATGTGAAACACTACAGAATGTTAAAGGATAAACATCAGGACAGTGAGGAGAAATGATTTATCCTCTCTACAGCATGAATGAGAGTGTTATACAATGCTCTAGACACACACTCCCATTGCATAAATATTTGTTTTTACTTAGAAAGCATTATTTCAGTAAGAATATGTTATTTCTACAAAAAATATTGAAATAGCGAACAGATAACAATGGGTCAGTTGGGAAGATTACAATGGAGAGAAAGCTGGTTTTAACTGACCCACTGTTATCTGTTTTTATTTCTAAAACAAGGTAACACACTGGTAAAAACATTAGGGTGACCAGCGGGGTGCCTCCGGGATCGGTGCTGGGACCAGTTCGCTTTAATGTCTTTATAAGTGACATTGCTGAGAAGCTAGAAAGGAAGGACTGTCTTTTTGTTGATGACACCAAAATCTGCAATAGAGTGGACACTCCGTGGGAGGGAAGGGGAGGGAAGGGGGTGGAAAGGATGAGCAGAGACCTGAAAAAACTTGAAGAGTGGTCAAGGGCATGGCAGATGAGTTTCAAAGTGAAAAAAATGCAAAATAATTCACTTAAGACACAGAAACCATGGGGCAGAGTACAAAATGGGTAGTGTGGTATTGACGACCACCAAACAGGAAAGAGGCCTGGGGGTAATCATATCTGATGACCTAATGGTGGCCAGACGGTGTGACAAGGCAGCTATGAGGGCTAGTGGGATGCTGGGATGTATTGGAAGGGGTATCACCACCAAAAAGAGGGAGGTGGTATTGCCTCTGTGTACATCGCTGGTAAGATCACACCTAGAGTACTAGTACTGTGTCTAATTCTGGAGACCACATCTCTGGAATGACAGAGTGGAGGCAGTCCAGAGGAGGGCAACTAAAATGGTGCAGGGTCTGAGTCAAAATTTATTTATTTATTGAAAATGTTTCACCAGGAAAGGCACACTGAGCAAAAAGATGCTCGTCTCACGGTGTGACCTGGGGGGGGTTACAGAGGAGGCAGGTATACATACAATAGTCGAACTTATAGTAGCATAATATGGAAAATGTACATAGTTGGGCGGGATTACATTTGAACTATTACATAAGCGGTGCAGTTCAGCACAACTCAGGCACAGCAAGTACAGATTATACAAATTGTGGTTACACAATGAGGTAAACAGTACAGAACATGATCTTAAGGCAAGGTATACAATACAAGGGTACACATTGAGGCTAAACATGAAATAAATAAGTGCCAGTTACAGAACAGGGGTAGTAGTACCAGAATTTGAATGTAGTAGCGGAGGTTGAGCTGCAGGGAGATGCATAAAGTAGCAAGGAAGGATTTGGAGAGTGAGATGGGGGAGAGAGAAGTGAACGAGGTGTATAGGGAGAGGACAGGGTGAGGCGGGAGGGAGTGGGGAAGGGGAGCTTAGGTTGATTGGGAAGGGGAAGGGAGCAAATTACGAGTGAGGGGTAGGTAATAGAGAGGGTATAAGTGCGCAGGGTAGCATATAAGCCAGACTATTAGGCATGGCCCTGTGAGGAGAGACTTAAGAACCTTAAAGAGCAACTCTCTTGGTACCTCCCCCCAGAAGCATAAAAAAATCTTACCGGGCTCCAAGTCCACTGGTGGTAACATTTCTGTTTTTCTGTGCCCCCATTTAGGAAGGGAAGGGATTGTAATTTGGGTCCGTGGAGCCAAGCTGCGTTGAGCCTTCCACTTCCTAGTACCACTGTAGTCTGCGGTCTGCCCCCACGCTACATTGTTTTGTGACATCACTATTTGTAGAGCTCCATATACTTTAAAGGGGTCTTTTTTAAAGTTAAATTTTGGCACGTTAGATTGTCAGTAAGAACTAAATATGGCCATCGCTTAACCAATAAGGACTTGTTAGTTAAGCAGTGGCCATGATTAGTTGCTACTGGCAATCTAAAGTACCAAAATTTAACTTAAAAAAAAAAAAAAAGACCCCATTAAGGTGATAGGAGGCACTTCAGCTCTACAAATAGTGATGTCACAAAATTCATGACAGGGTGAATCGCAGATCATAGTGGTATTGGAAGTGGAAGGATCAGCGCGGGTTTGGCTCCACAGAGCCAAATTACTATCCCTTCCCTTCCTAAATGGGGGCACAGAAATATTGACATTTTATCACCAGTGGACTTGGAACCCGGTAAGGGTTTTTTATGCTTCTGGAGGAGGTACTGGAAAACAGCGAGATAGTTGTCCTTTATTATACAATGGCAAGAACATTTCCTGGACTCTGATTGGTCAGTGTGTACTTGAGGCAGTGATGTTATTACACAATAACATCACTGTATGGATTTGGCAAATGACCATGATGCCCACTCAAAGATATATTGCCACACTAAAAATCTACTAAAACATTTTTAAAATATTTTTTTATTTTGCATAACATCGAGCCATTGCATAATTGCAATAAGGCACTCCAAGGTGTGTGTTATTGTGCAATAACGTCACCCCTGGGGTGGTCGGCTTCGCCTCATGCTTCAACCCACCCCAGGAGTGACGTTATTACACAATAACACACAACTTGTTGTGCCTTATTGCTTAAACATGACACCCTGGAACAGTGGAGAGAGTGAGGATATGACAGAGATCTTTAAATACATCCCGGGGGTAAATAAGGTACAGGAGGGAAGTGTTTTTCAGAAGAAAAGGTGCTCAAGAAAAAGGGAACATGCTGTGAAGCTGAAGGGGTAGATTCAGGAGAGATGTGAGAAAAGCTGGTTCAGATTTCCACGGTGAAGGGTTTCAAAAGAGGATGGGACAGATACAGAAAAGGGATGTATCAGATGAAGGCCTGGCCCAGAGGGGTGGGGAGGGGTGACAGGGGTTTCTGGTACACAAGGGAGGGGAGGCCACGGTTCCCAACTTGGGATTTGAGGTTCAAGCAGACTCGATAGACTATAAGGCCTAATCTGCTGGCATTTAGTATGTTAGTATCGTCACAGGAAGAGTGTGGATTCCTGGGACAGCCTTCCAGCGGAGGTGGTGGGGGTGAAAACAGTAGTGGAGTTCAAGAATGCATGGGATAGGCATAAGGGGATCTTAGGCAAAAGGAAGGGGGGGGGGATACAGAGCTAAAGATCAAGTAGGATCTGCGGTGATACTATAGATGGGGAAAAATAGGCAGATTAGGTGAGCCAAGCAGTCCTTATCAGCCGTCAAATTCTATGCTTCTATTAGAAACAGTGTAGTTAGTATGTATCACATCAGTAATGGTTTTCAGAAGTGTTAACACATTTACCTCGAGACATAAAAGGTTAAGACCTTCATAACAAACTTTATCTGAAGCAGAGTAAGTAGCAGAGATTGCCCTGGCAAGCTGGTAAAGGTAGAAGGACTTCTCATGGTCATCAAAGAAACACTAGAAATTAAAACTGTGACTAGTACTTATGTGTTTTAAAATTCAATGGAGTTTACTTTTCAGGGCCTTGTTGAAGGTCTTCAGCGAGTAAAGGTGGCAGCCATGTTTGTGACGGCAGTCAGGGATGAGTGAAATGGCTCATGAATTCTGCAAGTGATTGGCCCAAACTCAAAATCTCATTGCCTGAACTTGTTCCAACCTGTGCATTTCTGGAGAACTAACACGTGGGTCTCTGAATTGATTTAGCCAGTCAGGAAGCAGGAAACTTCTAACCCATTTTATAACCACATTTTAGTACCACTCGTGAGCATAAGCATTTCATAACCCACAAGCTTGAGTTATGGGTCTCATACTCGCATATGCGAATAAACAAGGATACGCAACAAGGCAGCGTTGTACAGATTTTTTTCCGTCCATGAGCTGTGGTGACCTCAGATAACCACATAAATGCCATAGCGAAGCACAGCCACATGTGAAGCGTCTCTGAGGTCACTGCGCAACTTTGAATGAAAAATGTATACAAACAATGCCCTTGTTGCATATTCAATTTACACAATGTACTTTGTCTTTTAGGTATTGTTTGATTAAGTATATGTGACAAGTGGAACACCCTGCCAGAGGAAGTGGTGGGGGCTGAAACAATCACGGGATTTAAGAATGCATGGGATAGACATAAAGGAATTCTAGAGGTCAGGGGTAAGGGGAAACAGACTTCTAGGAAAACAAACTGAACTTACAAGCTCAAATGGGCAGACTGGGTGGGCCATAGGCCCTTATCTGCCGACACTGTCTATGTATCTATGTATGTGCTAGTGATGATTCTGAACAAACTACATGGAACTATTTTGTTAATTTACCAGTGTTGCACTGCTGTTTACACCAGTTACTGTTCAGGAGGAATGTAATATATAGCTTTCTGACTGGTCAACGCAATATTGAAATCTGACTGTGAACCGACAGCTGCTTCAGGGAAGCGGGGGGTGACAAGTGATGTGTGTGAATAAATAAACACTGAGACAAAAACCTGTTTATTCTTATTTAGAATGTTGAGCCTGTATTTTTGTTCTCTTACAAACATTGCAAAACTAGAGGATATGACATGGCTTCACTGTAAATATCAGATTTTTCATGAGTATTTTCAGAACCTAGTGATATCACAAGTGGCATAGCCACAAGTGAGGTCATCAGGTTCTCAAAGCATAAATGAAAATAAACCTGATATTTTTTGGGAAGCTATGACATATTCGATTTATGCAATGCCCTTAAATTTTCACTGTTTGTATGCTGATGCATGTACATGCTTTATTAGAGCTGCATGCGTTCATCTTTTTTTTATAATGTTTTGTATTGTACTGTTTATGCTTCAGTGTACTTCCACCTTGTTCTGCCCACTGATCCATCGCTGACACATAATGTTCAGAGTCAACTTGTGAATGTTTGGACAGCCAATTTCAAACCATGGTCCAGTTGGAATTTGGGATTTTTTGTTGTTGTTACAAGTGATGACATGTCATCTGAAAGAATAAATGCGGATGACGGGGCAACTGAGAGAACAAATGGTGATGACAAATCAACCAGGAGAATAACCTGTTTATTCTTTCATTCATCTGGGAATTGATTCACACTGCCATTTCATAAATATGATTACTCCACTGCAGGCCATTACTGTATCCTCTTTATTCAGTGATACCTATTTGTCATTTTTTCATCAGATAATAATCTGTATCTGTAATGTCAGTTACACATGGAGTAAATATCACTGGGTTTGACCAATACCCATAAATGTTACTATGCAAATATTTTCTGAGTTGAGGGGATGGGGGCATTAGACAAAAGTTGATTTCAAGCCCACTTACCTTATTTCCTTGTGCAGTTGGCACCGGCATAGAAACCGCCTAACCAGTGCTTGGATTTGGATGGCCGCCCTCTCTCTCTCTTTGTACCCTTTCCTTTCTTCACGAGCCTGGCGGGCTTTGTCAAGAAACTGGGCTTTTGATATCTGTGCTGCGCTAAACATCTCTGCAACCTGTGTAGAAACAGAAACAGTTCTGTCACTGCTGGTTTCTAGGGCTCTCTGCTGAAACCGGGACCACCCAGATGGAGTTCGAGCCCCCAAAATGCTGAACAAAAAGCTAGTCAGAGACAGTTTTTATTCTTAGTAGCAACATTAAGCCACTTGCCTTACAAATTCATTTTCAAACACAAGTGGGTCAACATAATAAATGCCTTCAGCTGTGAACTAAACAGCATTTTTTTCAAGGTAAAAAAACAGCAAATGTACATCAAGAATGGTACAAACCTCTTCAATGATTGATCTGCAGCTTATCCGACAGGTACGGAAATGGGCAGACTAGGTGGGCCAAGTGGTCCTTATCTGCTGTCAAAATTTATGTTTCTAATGGTACTAGTTATACCTGAATGTGTTCCATTATTCACTAGGCAAGGGTCTATGGAAGTGGAAACATCTGCAGCAGTCTTTAAAATAGGCACATCATCACAGAAATACAAAAAGTGGGTTGGTTGGTTAGTTGGTACATTTTAGAAGGTAGCAGCTCCACTGGCTACAATAAATTTGTTAGCAACTTAAAAATCTAGAATCATGAAACACAGGAAACTGGACACGAAGGCAAGTTAGTTTAAAAGGGACACTGTCAACTCCCTAAGGTCTTAAAGTGGCTTTGGTTTAAAAAACAAATTTAATGATCGGTCACATTCTGTAGAGATTGCTGAAGCAGCTGTTAGTTTCATGTTAATTCCTTTTTTCTTTTAATCAATGAAAAACAGACTGCCCACCATACTGGTGTTACCACACAAAAACATGTTTGCTTACATTTTTTGATCAACACCCACCGCATCATTCCTAGACCTGGGAACACCTCAACAGAGTCTTGCCACTTATGTTATGATGCAGTAGAGGGAGAGGAGACCATTGCATCATGAGTTGATACACAGTTTTGGGGTGTTCCTAATATTCAGGAAGTATGCAAGTCTAGTAAATCAAAGATTTGAGAGATATAGAATAGTGTATGGGTGACTATAAACAACGAGGCCATGTTTCTATCGAGGGGGTGCGATGATGTCATACAGACCTCAAGAGCAAAGCTCGAGAGGTCTATATGACAGTATCACATCCCCGACATAGAAACAGCCTTAGCTGCGTATAGTAACCCATATACTATTTTTATACTATTCAGTTAGAAAATGGAAGGGGAAGCATTTTAGTATGAGACAGGAGGAGATGGTGTCCTGAGGCTCTTGCCATCAGTAATCGGTGCTGCCAGTTGCTCCACTACCACCACTCTTTGTGAAACCACTGCTCCAAGTCTCCATTGGTCTCAAGGCTGAACAACAGCCATATTTTGTTTTGTTAAAATAAAAAATAAGGAAGGGTGATGTATTTAGTAGCAGAGCGATAACTATGTGTGTCTGTGTGTCAGCTGCTGCAGATACCTGCTCACTAAGCATAGACATCATTTTAATTTGTTTTTCAAAGCCCCAGATTTAACATATCGGGTGGCGCATAAAGATTGAAAAGTTGTTGAAGTATCATTGTGACGTCAGAATGATACAACTTTCCTTGACCTTTGAACTGTTCCACAACAAGTTTTTGAAAGCCACCGATTTCCATACACAATAGAAACACAGAAACATAGATTTTGATGGTGGATAAGGACCGCTTGGCCCACCCAGTCTGCCCAGTTACCTACCTACTGCATAAACTCCAGATTCTAACTTATCTGTAGCTCACCTTCTCTTTCCCACTACTAGGGTAGCCTTCTGTCTATCCCATGCATTCTTGAATTCACCAATCATTTCTGCCCCTACAACCTCTGCAGGGAGGCCATTCCAAGCATCTACAACCCTTTCCGTGAACAAATACTTCCTCACGGTGGCCTCCAAGTCCCCTCCCAGTCTCATATTGTGACCCCTTGTTCTCACACATCTCTTTTTCTGAAAGATGCTACCCTCTTGAACTTTGTTTATCCCCCTGAGGTACTTGAAGGTCTCTATCATATCCCCCCTCTCCTTCCTTTCTCCAGGATATACATATTGAGGTATTTCAGTCTCTCCTCATATGGTTTCGGGTGCAGTCCTTGCACAATTTTTGCTGCTATTCTCTGGACTGCCTCCATTCTGTCTATGTCCTTTCGGAGATGCAGGGGTTGAAATTAAGTTTTGCAGCCACTAGCCATCAGGACTAGTGACTGGCAAAATCCACTAGCCCCACAGACTTTTCCACCAGTCCAACTGGTATACTTATTGAAATGTTACCTTCTCCACTACAAGCCCACCAGGCTAGTTAAAGGAAAATCTTAGTAGCCCAATACAAAATCTATCAGCATTTGGCTAGTGGGTCAATATCAGTTTTGACCCCTGAGGTGTGGGCTCCAGAAATGAACACAGTACTCCAGATGAGATCCTCTAGATGAGGTCTCACCAACTCTCTGTATAGTGGTATCACCACTTCCTGTTTTCTACTGATGATACCTCTCCCTATGCATTCCAGCATCCCACTGGCTCTCCTAACAGCCTTCTCACATTGTTTGGCTACCTTCAGGTCAGCTGTTATGATTACCCCTAGGTCCCTTTCTAGTTTGGTTGTCATCAGTACTCCCCCCCCGCCATCGTGTATTCCGCTACGGGATTAATGTGTCCCAAGTGCATGATTTTGCATTTTTTTGCATTGAATCCAAGCTGCCACACTCTTGACCACTCTTACAACTTGCCTAGGTCTCTTTTCATTTTTTCCATCCCCTTGGAGCGTCAACCCTATTGCAAATCTTAGTGTCATCCGCAAAGAGGCATACCTTCCCTTCCAGCCCCTCTGCAATGTCATTTATGAAGACATTAAAGAGGACAGGCCCCAGCAATGAACCCTATGGCACCCCGCTGGTTACCCCACTCTCCTCGGATTGAACTCTGTTTATCACCACCCTCTGTGCCCTATTGCTCAGCCAATTCCTGACCCAGTTTACCACCTTTGGAGCCAACCCCAGATTGCCCAATTTGCTTACTAGCCTCCTGTGTGGGATGGTGTCAAAAGCCTTGCTAAAATCTAGGCAGGTCATGTCTATCGCCCCTCCCTCATCGACTACCCTGGTCACCCGGTCAAAGAAACCAATCAGATTTGTTTGACAGGACCTTCCTGCTGTGAATTCATGTTGCCTCGGGTCTTGTGCCCCGCTGGCCTCAAGACATACCACAATCCTTTGCTTTTAACATTGATTCCATTATTTTCCCCAACACGGAGGTCAAACTGACAGGCCTGTAATTTCCAGCCTCTACCTTGCTCCCACTCTTGTGGAGGAGTATCACATTTGTCCTCCTCCAGTCCTCTGGTACCACCCCCTCCTCCAGTGATTTGTTGTATAAGGCTGTCAGTGGTACCACTAGCACCACTTTGAGCTCTTTTAATATTCTGTGATGTATCCTGCCTGGTCCCATTGCCTTGTCCACTTTCAGTTTCAAGAGTTCCTTTAGTACTCTCTCCTCTGTGAATGGACTGGTGT
This sequence comes from Neoceratodus forsteri, assembly GCA_016271365.2. Lineage (NCBI taxonomy): Eukaryota > Metazoa > Chordata > Ceratodontiformes > Ceratodontidae > Neoceratodus > Neoceratodus forsteri. The sequence goes on from JADMNL010000027.1 coordinate 184,133,040, forward strand.
CTACCTCCCTTCCATGTGTGCTTCTTCCACCTAATTGTGGTGACTCTCCTTCACCTTCTTTTCAATCAATCAATCAATCAATCAATCAAATCTTTATTTATCCAGGCAAACATCGTTGAGCAAGCTCATTTACAAGATGGACCTGGTTAAGTCCAGATTATATTACAAACAAGCAGCAATATTTACAGTGGGAATAAAACACAGTAGAAGTGCATAGACTGTGAATACTCAGCAGAAGTATTCATTCAGTATTTCTGCTTTTTCTAAGTCCCCCCCTCCGCACCCCCCCCTTATTTAGTCTCGCAATCCCTCCCTTGACCTTTTTTCTTTCACTGATACACCTGAAGAAGGTTTTGTCTCCTTTTACTGACTGAGCTATTCTTTCCTCTGATTGTGCCTCTACACTCCTGACTGCTTTCCCCGCCTCCCTTTGCTTTTCCTGATACAGTGCCCTGCCCCCCCCGTGTTTCTTTGTACTTCCTGAATGCCAGTTGTTTCTCTCTGACCTTCCCTGATACTTATTATGAAAACCTTAGTGTTTTTTTCTTTTTTTTTGCTTTGTTTACTTTGCTTCACACAAAGGCTAGTTGCCCTCTGATATGGCTCCTTTAAGAATCACCCACTGCTCCTAATGACGTTAGCACAGCCCTAACAATGTACTATAAAACAATGCTCGCTGTAACACCATTAAAATGTATTTCACTTCTGCTTAGAAAGGACGCAGATAAACAACTAGCATCATCACAGAATTTTAGAGGAGGTATGCAGTCTTAGAAAATGGGACTGGACATCCCAATCACCTGATTGGCTAGCAATATTCTATTGCCATGCATCTATTTCTCAACAGAGCCCAGTAGAAAACAAGTACCAGCTGTCATGCCCCAACGCCACACTGATATCCTTGTGACAGTTTGGAATAGCAAATTCCCGTAGCCATAATTTTTCCCCACTTAATAAGTAGAACGACCAAGCAAGTCAGTCAGACAGCCCCCCCCCCCCGCAACTGAAGTGCACTGTGATTGAAAAAAATGGAGCCTGTACCAGAAACCATACATACTGTGTTTTTCTCAACACACATGAAAGTGGTAGAACATTAAGCAGACCTGCTCGTACCCCCATTCCAGCAGTTGGGCTGCTTTACAGCAGCAAGCCGACAGCACATCTCCATCTTTGGTATTCCGCTCTGAATTTATCTGGGTGCTCATACATAGCTGCCTGCTGACAGTGTGCAACTGTAACTATATTTTAGATGTTAAAAAAAAAAGTTAATCTTAGTGGTAAAATTCCATTTCACCACTCAGGCACCTTTCCCCGTAGGATGCTGGCTGCCTGACCATTTTCTGTTCTGCCACTACCTGCCAATATGTCAGCCACACTAACAAACTACAACTCCCATGGAACCAAGGGGCAGATAAACTCACCCAGCTTGCTGCGTGGGACATGTTTAGTGTGAAGAAAATGAATGTGAGTGAAACAAGATCTTCTAAACAGTAGCACCTTCTACTGGCAAGTACAGCAGTAGAGGGATTACTTCACAAGTAAATACATTATTTTTTTTTAACATTTATTAGACTTGTTTTTAATTTTGTATTTAACTTTATTAAAAATGTTACTTAAATGACCCATTTTTTTAAGCACAATAATGCCCTCCAGGGTGGGCAGTATTGGGCTATATTGGACCTTCGAGGGGCTATAAGGCATTAAACCCCGTGTGGTCCGGCATAGCCCAATACCACCTACCCTCTTGGGTATTATTGCTTACGTAGAATGTTGGGTTTCAACTATAAATAACATGATGAAAAAATGGTTAACGGTGTCCCTTTAAAACTTACAACTGGCAGAGGTTTGGTTTCCTAGAACTCTATGTCATTTTTACTGTTAGAACTGCAGTCCATGTTTGATTTTTTTTGTTTGTTTTTTTTACAGTCAGTAGAACAGTACACCTATTTGGGAGTATTATTTGACAGCAACCTAAAGTTTGGAAATTATACAGAACAAACAGTTAAAAGGAAAATCCTAGAATTGGAGTGCTAAGATGGAAGGCTTATGCGATCCCCAAAATGGCAAGGGAGACTTCCTTGACCGGCTTCCCTTGGGGCAAGACAGACACTTATAAACATTTATGCAGAAGTGTGCTAAACAAAAAGTACCGCCTTACATTTTGGATCTATTTTCTTACTGCAACCCAAAACCAGGACTAAAGGCAGTAAATGGTTTTGAATTTAATATCCCCTGAACTAACAATCTAATTGAAAAAAACGGCGCTTCAGTTTAAGGACCCTAAACTTTGAAATGCCATCTCTTGCACACTTCGGAAAACTAGTGACCATTTACCAGTATTAAGCACTTTAAAGAAATGGTTTAAGGAAATTGTAAAATATTTTATGACTTTTGTATGAATTTGTAAGTCTAGATATGTGTACATCTACTTTAACTTATGTTATTAAGTGTATAATAACTGCATTGTGTAGCTGCATTTGTCTAACACTCTTGTATTATGTAAATGAACTGTATATTTATATACAGACATCATATACACAGACGTATGTATATAGGAAGCAGAACAGCATAGTAGCTAAGGGCAAGAGCACTGAGCTGCAAACCTGGAGACCTGGGTTTGAATCCCATCAGCCCCCACATGCATACTGTCTGACACTGGGCAAGTCACTTAACTTCCTTGTGCCCCCAGGTCACACCTGGAAACAGGCTCCGGCTTAGTGCGCCTTTCCTGGTTACACAATATTTCTGTGAAAGGATGCCATTGATAATGAGCACAAGCTCAGCTGGCTATTGTTCACCTTTTCCTGTTTTCAAATAAAAATCTCAGGTCTTGAAACTACTGCAGTGCCAATGATTTGCCCAGTCTTAGAACAGGGTAGAATGGTGTATGGTTACAGAGTGTCTACTGGACAAATCAAATACTGCGTACAGTCACTTGGCTAGATCCGCGCCATGATATCCCTACGATACCCATCACTGCTTAATGCTGGAGTGCTCGAACTGGGACTCCCCTAAAACTAGGAGACAAAACAGGGAGAAATAATGGCTTTTAAGACATTTAAGGAGAGAATTCCTGGGAAAGGGAAGGACACTCTGGCCTACCTTGACCACAGGTATAGACTAAGAGAAAGTAAAAACAGGGATCTAACAGTCCCAAAGGTATGTAACCACTATGGAACAATGGTTATAGGTTACTATATGCCCAAAATATGGAATGCTCCATCACCAAAATTAAGAAATATGTCCAGCCTGATCTGTCTTTTAAAATGCCATAAGCCAGGAATTTACTGACAATTGTGATTGCCACTGAAACCTAAGGATGGCAGTCATTTATGTTAGATGAATATATGTATTAACGTTATTTGTGAGTTATTTGGTAAAATTTACGGAAGTTGGATATGCCGTTTAGCAAATTGTGTTTGTATTTATTTGAGATAATTGGATTTGTATTTCTAATGTTAACATGAATTTTTTGTTAACGTCTCTTTTTGCCACCTTCCTTGCCTCATCACTCCACCCAATCAGAGCCTCTACATGCCTTTACAACACTGCCCTCTTAACTTTATTTTTTAATCCATTTTTTTATCTTGTCACTAGGCACCAAGTATCCAGTAACAGGACAACTATGTAAACAGGACTTTTGTCCTAACACTCTCTATCCTGTACAAAAATAAAGAGGGTGCTAGCTTCAGTGGTAATTTAACAAACGATTACTCGTCATACTGTACATTAATTGTCATAGTATACTGCATTTGCATTTAGCACTAGACGCTGTTCTTAATAGCTCTTTTCTTTTAATAGACTGTATATTTCCTTTTCACTGTAGCAGCCCTTCTCTGCCTGACTGCCCCCAGGAGAAAACACTGCATGATGCACTCACAATGAAGCCACTGCCGACAAAAAAACAGTCAAAGCAAAACACAAAAATGTTATACTCTCGACTATAGAAAATATAGTGTTAAGCAATGATGCTATAAAAAGGTACCGTTTATTAGCAACACAAGAAAGGCAGCAAAGGATACTGCTGCGCTTCGCTCTCTGCGGAGCCTGCACTTCTTTACAGCATTATTGTCCAACACTTTTTTTTTCTTTTTACATTAATCTCTTTATGCCCCTTAGACTCAAACCATACCTCCTTCCGTGTGCCCCCAGCCCCATCACTTGACTTTGAACGGCTTACCAGCTGTGACGTCTGCCGCAGATCTGGATCCGATTCGGAGGAGGCCTGCAAGAGGTCAGACCTTCATCCTGGCCTGGTTGGGGAGTTTACCGATTTCTCCCAATCCCCATGGGCCACTGACATTGGAAGTGCACAAGCTCTACACACATGAGCATGTAGAGCACGTCACTGTCAATACTCCTACAGTAAGCCACTCCACCACACGCACTGCCACCTGTGGTCACCCAGGTGGCAGAATTACACTGAAGCCGACTGCCCCCCCCCCCAGAGAAGGAGGCCGTCCACTAGAATGCTCTATCTCCCCTCCCAAGCCGGCTCCCGATAACCCAGACCTTTCCCCAAACCCAGGTCCCCAGCATCGTCAGCTGCAGCCTTACCGCTGCACTGACAGCTCTTTATTTTCTAAAGCGGAGAGTGTGTTTTTTTTTTATTTTGCTTTAACGGAAAACTCTAACCTCATATCTTCTAAATGTTATTTGTTTCCATGTCAATAGACAGCTCTTTTCATGTAGCTGTTAAGGATGTATGCAAATGTTTTAGTCTGTTTTTACAGTTCATACTAGGCCCTGTGACTGCCATGGGAGTCTCCATTTCATGGTTGTTGAAATCGCATTGTCCCCGAGAGCTGCATTAGCATATGAGAACATGATGTCAGATCACCCATTTATACCATGCATCTTTATGCTGAAAGAACAAATACCCTGCAAAATCTCTCTGGAAACTCATAAACTGAGGAAAGTTTAAAGGAAAAAAATCTTCATTATAACTCAAGACAGTTTGCAAAGCTCACTGAAGGTAAATGTGCTATTGCACACTTTTTTGCAGATTGTTTCTTTTAAGACTAAGCAGGCAGGCATACTGGGGAGTTTACAGGGTGATTACGCATCATGTTCTCATATGCTAATGCAGCTCTCGGGGACAATGAGATTTCAACAACCATGAAATGGAGACTCCCAGGGCAGTCACAGGGCCTAGTATGAACTGTAAAAACAGACTAAAACTTTTGCATACATCCTTAATAGCTACATGAAAAACGCTGTCTATTGACATGGAAACAAATAAAATTTAGAAGATATGAGGGTGGAGTTTTCCTTTAACTGCCCTCCAGCTCTGTCCTTCCCTTCTCTGGCTCTTGCTTTAGTAATATCAGGGGGTCCACACTGCAGCTTCTGCATCCATGGAGGGCACCGTCCATGGGCTGTGCAGCAGTCCCCATCTTGGTTGTCTAATGTGTAAGAGTCTGAGTGATCAGTCAGAGTGGCAGGGCCCGAGGGGTGTCAGCATCATGCTGCACACTCCTGGGTTTTTCCACCTTAGTTTCACTAAGGACGCCAGCCTGCACAGTGTCAGGGAGAGTGCATGTTGAGCATGCTTGTGCTCCAACGCAGATACTGTCCTCCTGCCCATCTGTGGCTCTGACTGCAGCACCACCTGTGGTAACCTAGGTGACTGCACTGCAGCGAATTCTACAACCCTCCCTCATACCCCTTAACCTTTTGTCCCTCAAATGTGGGACACTGTCCCTCGAAATGTGGAACAAATATGCAAACTGTGGGACACTACGAGTCCCTACTTGCTAATCACTCCCTCACTCAACTTGTCCAGGAGCCAACCAGATGGTCGGCAAATGGATCCTCCAGCTCCCTCCTGGACTGGATCCTGTCAAACTGACCTGAAAGGATCTCCACCGTAGGAACCCTATCCGACTCCATCTCTGACCATTCCCCAGTCTACTGTGTGTGGAGAATACCATCCCCAGAAGTTCCTCATAAAATCATCCACATAAGGAACTACGCTAGGTTTGTACCCAAAGCGTTCAGGGAGGACCTAAGGCTAACTGACTGGTCAGGGGTGCTGGGATCATCTGATCCCTCTACAGCAGCCACCCACTTTCTCTCTATCTTCGGGGCCTAGCAGGACAAGCATGCTCCTATGGTCACAAGGAGGGTCAGGTGGTCCATCACACTATGGTTGCATGGGAGTCACCTAGCCCTCATGAGAGCCAGAGACAAGTGTTGGGCCCACTACAAAAGCTCCCTCGATCAGGCTATTTTCCAACGATATAGAAATCTTAGAAATAAGTGCAAAAAGGCCATCAGGGCTGCCAAAAGTGACTTCTGTAAGTCCGCCCTACTCAGCTCAGCCAATGATCCTAGACGGTTCTGGAGAAACATCAAAACACTTGTCAGTGGACCCCCCAGTGCAGGGGTATCTGACATGGTTATTGGTGGGGTCTTCTGCAACAAATCCCCACATGATTGCCAACGCCCTAAATTCTCACTTCACTGACCTGTCGGATTACTCCTCACTCTTCCCGCCTGAAGAGAACTCTACTTGTCCCCCTCCCACACCAGGGCTGGTGGCTTCCTCCCCCGACCGCTTTTCTGTCTCAGGGCTGTTTCTGTCATTTATTCGCTTAACCTTCTATCTGGCCTCTCCCAGTACTCAAGCCCTGGGCCTGACAATCTGGAGCCCAAGCTTCTGAAGCTAAGCACCCACTACATTGCCTCCCCTGTTGCCCACATCTTTAACCTATTCCTTGCATCTGGGGTTATTCCCGACATTTGGAAGGTGGCCAGGATTGTCCCTGTACTGAAGCAGGGCAATCCCAAGGTTCCAGACAATTATCGTCCGATCGCCATTCTATCCTCCCTCAGTAAGCTCCTGGAAAAAGTTGTGGCAGAGCAACTCTCTGATTACATACTGGCTTAAGAACTGCTATCCCCGGCCCAGCATGGCTTTTGGAAGGGGCACAGTATGACCATAGCCCTGGTCGCAGTCTCTTCCAGTATCAGAGGAGCCATGGACCAGGGTAAACTCTCTGGAGCAATATTTATCGACTTGTTCAAAGCCTTCAACCTTGTCGATCATGCGTTACTCTGTACTCAACTGTGGTCCCTGGGTCTGTCCCCCTCTGCTATGAACTGGTTCACAGGCTATCTACATGGTAGAATGCAGAGGACCAGATTCAATAAAGTCCTCTCTGATCCCCTACCGGTGACCTCAGGCGTCCCCCAGGGGTCAGTCCTGGGGCCTCTCCTCTTCTCCCTCTGTCAACCATTTACCAGCAGCAGTTACCAACTGTAGTGCCACTCTTTATGCAGATGACCTGGTCATCCTGGCCCACTCCTGGGACATTGTGACCCTAAATCAGCATCTATTCGAGGACTTCAACAATATCCGGGCTTGGGTAACCAAAAATAAACTGGTTCTCAACCTGAAAAAACACAGGCTATGTTATTTGGTTCAACACCCAAAATCAAAGCCGTGCCAGCACCACTGGGTATCACAAGCCAGGACGGAACCTTCCTCCCAACTGTGAACTCCATCAGATACCTCAGGGTAACACTTGACCCTCAACTTGACATGGGGAGTCACATACTAAATGTCTGCAGAGCTGTGAACTGCAAACTGGGCCTGGCCTATAGAGCCAAATACAACCTCACACCTGCGGCTCGTCTGGCTCTTGTGAGAGGTGTTCTGCTCCCCTCCCTTTCCTACGGCCTGCACGTATTTGCTAGTTCCGCCAAATCCCACCTTACCCGGTGGTTCACGACGTATAACAACATCTGCCGTTTTGCCCTGGCCGCCCCCCGTCTTACCCACCACTTTAAGCTTTATGAAAATCTCTGCTGGCTCTCTCCATCGAGCTACCTGGACTTTGGGCTGGGATGTCTCGTGGGCAAAGTGATTAGAACTGGCACCCACCGGGGCTGGAACAGCTACTATTGCCTGTGGACTACTCCTCCTACTCACTCAGATCCCATGTGCCCGGGTTGCTTAGAGTTCCCCCCACTCGAACCCTCATGGAGGACAGGGACTTTGCTACAAGCGCGCTTAGACTCTGGAACTCCTTTCCAGAGCAGGTTCGATTGGCCCCCTCCCACCAGTGTTTCCGTAGACACCTGTGGGGTTTCCTGAAGCTGGTCTCTGCGTGTGACTGTCCCAAGCCCCCCTAGAGCAAAGTCCTCTCTCAACTTGGCCTTTGTGCTTCACAACAGACACTCGGCTGTCCCTAAGACTCAATCTTTCTCTTGGCACTTGACTAAGTTATAATTTGTCCAGTTAGGCACTTGACTGAATTATAATTTGTCGAATTCGCATAATAACCTGTGACTCAGCTGTACTTTACCACTGTTGGAATTGGATGTAATTAATTGCTCTACCATTGTGTCATCTTGTTAAATGTTCTTTCCTAGTTGACCTTCTACTATGTTGTTCCTGTATTATCCTTTACTACTCTGTATTCACCATGTTGTACTCTCCCGGGTCGTTCCTGAAAATAGGCATATTACTTGTCTAGTGTACTTACCCGGTAAACAAAAGCTAAATAAATAAATCTTTAACATAGATGCTCAGAACAGAGCACTGTATTAATGTGTGCCTTCATGTTCATGCAGTAATTCAATAATATATTTTTCACATTCATTGCTATGCATTTTTGCTTTAAAATCTTAACACTGAAGTGGGACAGACCGTCTCAATGTGGAACAGGGGCCATTTGTGAAGTAAAATGAGGAACTGTTCCTCATGATTTGGGACAGTTGAGAGGTATGCCCCCCCTCCGCAGTGATGCATCCTGTGGGTGCTGGTCATCTTTCTCATGATCAGTTCTCCCTGCCGCTGAACTCAGGGCACTGTCATCACAAGTGGCCCTGCCACTGCGCAGCTGGGCCAGCTGACAGGCCCCTTCCAAAAAACAATTTCTTCCAGGGGGTTTTGGCTAGACAGTTCAGACAAGAGTCCCAATTCAGAATCTGTTTTTTATTGTGCAAGTTACTGTAAATTCCAACAATGTTCCAGTGTCATGTCTCAAAGGATAACATTGCTGAAGTCTAACGGTCCAAGGGCCTAATCTTCATTGGCTCCCTTGACCCTCAGGAAGCCCAACCCTCAGAGGGACCTAGTTGCTCCCTATAGCTTTTTTCTACAATCATATTCCTGGTATTGTACTGCATATCCACCATATACAATGCAGTTCCTTCATCCCCATATACAACCCCACCATGGGACGGTTCACTACAGAAATATATCCCAATGGATTGCAGTTCACCGTATCTTATTTCTTATTACCGCTATGCGGCTCAAACCCTAAGACAGATGCCATTAATTTCAATTCCCATAATATCCTCTTTCTGCAGAGTCAGCTGCCTAAAGATGCCCTAACTCTACAACATCCTTACACTGGAACTTCCTACGTGGAGGTATTAGAACTCTTTAGAAATATGAGACCACAGTTCTATTGCCATAGCCCACTACATTGGCCAGCTAGTGTTTTGTTTTATGCTCCATCCCTTTACCATTATTACACTGCTACGCAGACAAGGCAATTGTATCCTACTCCTCGCAAATGGACCAGGCAACACCTTCTCAAAGTTCTGATAAATGGAATACTGAAGCTTCTCCTGTTGATGCTACTCTGCTCTGGCAACGTGAAATTAAACCCAGGACCTTTCACGCCTATTGCTGCCCCAGCTGAGCTAGCCCAGCTAAAAGGTATCAGCATACTGCACTTTAACGCATGAGTCTGTTGAAAAAACTTGAGCTAGTACAGGCCTGGGTACTACACATACCACCGGATGTACTGGTGATATCAGAATCATGGCTAAGGCGTTCCACCCCTGACCACAGAGTCAATATCCCATCATCTAACATCTTCAGGGCCGATAGACCTACTAGAGGAGGTGGGGTCACAATGTATGTGTCAAACAAATTCTCATCCTCAGTTATTGACTCTTCCTCTATTCACAAAGAATACGAAAGTCTAGCACTAAACCTCTCTCTCTGAAAGCAAATCTGTTTGTGTGGTAGGCTGCTACAGATCCCCGTCAGGAGGTCTAGAGATACTAAACTTTCTTTGCAAATCACTCACCTCTTCAATATGTCACTCCTTAAAGGAGCACTCCCTCCAGTGTGGAAAACAGCCCATGCCATCCCTCTGCTCAAAGCTGGCGAACCGAGTGACTTGAACAACTACAGACCCACCTCTCTTCTTCCTATTCCATCAAAACTTCTTGAAAAGCTGGTAAACTGTCAACTAAGGGAATTTTTGGAGAATCACAACCTACTAAACCCACTACAGTCTGGCTTTAGGCCAAGTCGCAGCACAGTCTCTGCATTAGCCAAGGTTACTAACAATTAGCAAATTGCACTTGACACGAGGAATTATGTCGCTACTCTTTTCCTTGACTTAAGCAAAGCATTTGATATGGTGGATCATGATCTGCTACTGACCCTGTTGCATCACATCGGGCTGGACGATAATGCCTTTAAATGGTTTTCATGCTACCGTTTTGGAAGGCAACAACAGGTGAAGGTGCAGTGCGACCTTTCTCCCTGCAAAATCATTCCGAGAGGAGTACTTCTAGGTTCAATCTTGGGCCCTTTATTATTCGCAATATACATAAACAATATTGACCACAATATTACATCTGCCAGTATTCACCTATTTGCAGATGACACTGTGCTTTATGTCTCTCGTCCTACCATTGAATCTGCCTACAAGGATTTACAGCAAGAATTTAATATCCTACAGCAAAATCTGCTACATCTGAAACTTCCACTCAATGCCAAAAAGACAAAAGTCATGTCCTTCTCCCCATCAACTAATGCGTCTTCCGGAACACATCAGCCTGCCAATATGCATATAGTATCTATGCAGGGTGAAATCCTGGAAAGAGTGGACAAATTTAAGTATCTAGGCTTCTGGTTGGACTGTAAGCTCTCGTATATCCTTCATGTTGAAGAACTCTCCAAAAAGCTAAAACAAAGGCTGGGATTATTCTTCCGTATCAAACGTTTGCCTATGAAGCAAAACTACGATTAGTCGAAACAACATTCCTTCCACTAATTGACTATGCTAACTTTCTTTACAGTCAGTGCCCCAAAACTGTCCTTACTAAGTTGGACATTCTGTACCACAGGGCCTTAAGATTTGTGGACGACTCTCCATTCAAAACACACCACTGCTCACTTTAGAGCCAACTCGGCTGGACTTCCTTATCTACCAGAAGATGGCGTAATGCCTCCATCTGGACCTTCAAAGCCCTCACTGACAAACTCCCTCTTTACATATCCAGCCTCTTTAAATCAACGCCTTGCACATAAATAAAGCATACTATACTCACTTAGGAAATGTGATTATATTTCGATTGTAACCCCCAACCCCCCGGATAAAATCTTGTTTTGGCACCATATCCACTAGCCACTCGTTACCAACCTTGTGGAACTCCCTCCGAAATACCCTAAAACTGACTCGCCTTGTTAGACTGTCCTCCTTTAAATCTGTTGTGAAACCTCTGTTGAAGGAAAGCTGCCAGTGCTGTGCCTAGGGACCCCCTGTTGATATTTTATACGGCACGTACCACTATATTTGCCCCGGGCTCTCCCTGCTCCCCTTCTTTCTTTTGTTTTGCACTCCTGTCTGTCTACGCCCTGCTACTTCCTGAGCCTCTCTCCCTTACAACTTTTTCCCCTCTCATCCTACTTATTTTAGACTATTCCTACCTCACCTTATGGATCATGCTCTACCTTCCCCCTTACCTCCTTCCATTCCAATCATATTATGCAGTTAGCTGCTTGCATTTATGTAGACATGTAATAATTTGAGTAATCTGACTGTACCTTGTTATGTATTACCCACTGTATTAGATACATACATAGATACATAGACAGTGTCGGCAGATAAGGGCCTATGGCCCACCCAGTCTGCCCATTTGAGCTTGTAAGTTCAGTTTGTTTTCCTAGAAGTCTGTTTCCCCTTACCCCTGACCTCTAGAATTCCTTTATGTCTATCCCATGCATTCTTAAATCCTGTGATTGTTTCAGCCCCCACCACTTCCTCTGGCAGGGTGTTCCACTTGTCCACCACCGTTCTGTGAAGAAATTCTTTCTCATGTTTCCTCTGAATCGTCCTCCTCCAACTTCATCCCATGCCCTCTAGTCCTGGAACATTTTTTCGCTAAAAATAGTGTTTTCCTGCACCCTGTTCCTCCCTGTAAGATACTTGTATGTCTCTATCATATCCCTCTCTCCCTCCCTCTCCTCCAGGGAGTACATGTTCAGTTCCTTCAACCTGTCTTCATAGGACTTGTTATGCAATCCATGCACCATCTTTGTTGCCCTCCTCTGAACCTTCTCTACCCTGTCTATGTCCTTACGAGGTATGCTCTCCAGAACTGTACACTGTACTCCAGGTGGGGCCTCACTAGTTTCTTGTATAGCGGAATTATGACCTCCCTTTTCCTGCTGGTGATGCCCCTGCCTATACATCCCAGCATCCTATTTGCTTTACCTGATGCCTTGTCACACTGTTTCCCTACCTTGAGGTCATCAGAGATGACAACCCCAAGATCCCTTTCCTACTTGGTGCATGCTATATCCTTGTGTGAACTATTGTATAAATCTGTAGTGTTTTCCTTTTATGTATACTATGTGTGTCCCCCAGGACCACCTTGCAAATGAGTATCTCAATGGTGTATTTCCTGGTTAAAAATAAAACTGAATTGAACTGAATGTCTTTTAGAAGGATAGTAACACATGCTAATACTAGTTAGAATTATAGTAGAAACACTTGCTGATTATATATTAGATGAACTTAATTGTAACAGCCAACAAACAAAACGATATTCCATAAAACTAAAATGTGAACTCACCCGAGGTCCTGCTGTCTTTACAACAAACTGATCATGGATACAGCACCATAATTCCAACAGATCAAAAATTACCTAAGTCTACTTTCAAGGACTGCTAGCCTCTTCACCCTTGGGGCATTATCATCTCTAGAGAAAAAGAGAAAAAAAGATAAAGTCAGCCAGCTGTGCAATTACGTGCAAGCCTACCATAACATATTGAATGTACTGAACAGAACACCGCTGTAAATGAACGTTTTCATTTAAAGGTTTTATCCGGAGTAAAATAAAATGAAGCAAAAGAATACACAATACCCAGCTATAAATAACAAGGGTATAATTCCATCCAAGGTCACACTAGCATGCACCAAAAGGGTGAAAAGTTGCATCCTGCCCATAAATAACCCCCGACGCCTGGCAGTACTGGTGAATTGCAGAAAGGCCTTTGATTTGATCGATCATAAAACTTTCATGAGGAAGCTACAGACACTAGGCATTCCACCTTGGATTGTGAGACAGGTTTATGATTTCCTAGATGGCAGGACCCAATGGACAGAAGTGGAGTGTGTGGGGGAGAGCCACACGGAACAAAACTAGGACCATTGTTGTTCTTAATAATCATAAATTACTTTAAAACAGAAGGATCTTGTACCAAGTACGTGGATGATACCACGGTATTTAATAAATTCAGTGAAATAAGTCAGAGTGCCATGCAGAAAGAGCTGAAAAAAAGTTGAAGAGTGGTTAAAACTGATTTTTTTTTTTAATTCAAGTTTATTAACAATACTTAGGTACATTCTTTCAATCATGTGTGTTAATATTCCAATCATATTTTTTAATACAATACATTTCTTACTTATTCCTTATACAGTAAGTCTCAATCAATTCAGGTCAGTTATGATCAATATACTATTGTAATCCATCACAGGAAGGGCTTCATTATTCTCCAAGCCCTCCCTAACTTCAGCAGAGACTCCCTCAGACAACAAACGGATCACCGCTCTCCCTCCCCCAAACCATCCACTCCCCCCAACCGATTCCAAAATTTCCCTCAGAAGCCAAGGCTCAGTCTTTTCCCCTTTTTCGTGGGCCAGTCGCTGCTAAGTTGTCCCTTTCTTGCCTTGCGGCTCGCCATACCACCCAGCTAGCCCATCTTCTCAGGTATACAGAGGTTCTGTTGTTGATTCTATAAGTGAGTTCCTCCAGTTCTGCTATAGTGTTCACTAGTGTTATCCATTCCCTGGTAGTGCGGGAACTGGAAGAGAGCCACTTCTTCGTAATGGCCTTGTGTGCAGCCGTTGTTAGAATAGACCACAGGTACAGTGAGTCAGCACCTCGTATCTCCTCGGGTGGTAGACCCAGGACCATTGCGGGCCACTCCAACGGGCTCTGCACTGGAAATATTTCTGTGAATGCTCTAGTGATGTCACCCCAATAGTTCATTAGGGCATCACAGGACCACAAAATCTGTAAATGGTCCGCTTCCAGTGAGGCACATCCTCTCCAGCATTGGGCAGGAGCAGCTGGATTTCTTTTGTTAATTATTTGAGGAGTTAGGAAATATCGAACCTTTATTCTCCAAGAAAATTCTTGCCAATATGGTGACTGGGTCGTTCTTTTAGTAAGGGAGAATATTCGGTCCCATTCAGGCGCACCTAACCTCTGAGTGGCTTCTTGGCCCCATTTAATCTTAATTTTGGTTAGTGGGTCTTCCTTTAATGACGCCAGTGCCCTATAGAGGAAGGAAATAATTCCTTTTTGGCTTATGGCTGTTATCCCCTTCTGTATGTCCTCTAATAGCTACTGAGCCCTGTCTGAGTCTGCATCCTTTTTCTTTAGCGTGAGGATATAATTTCTGGCTTGTAAATACCTAAAATGGTCTGAGTTCTGTAAGTTATATTTGTTTTTAAGGGAAGCAAAGTCTAATAGTGTCTCGCCCTGCCAGAACTGGGAGAGGAATTTGAGACCCTTCGCATCCCAGGTATGGAACCTATTATCCAGGCGTCCTGGCGTAAAATCTGGGTCCCAGGCTAGTCTCCTCAGTGGCCATAGTGAATTTTTAAGTTTATATTTTTGCCATATCCTATTGACTGCTCTAGTTGTGTCCCTAACTGAGATCAATTGTGGATGTAAGTCTTTGTTTACATCGAGGGTTAGGAGAGCAGGGTCTAAGGGGTCAAAACTGAATTTGATGCAAAAAAAAAAAACAAGACAAAACTAAAGAAATTAGGTAAAGGAAACAAACAAACTGAGTCCCCCCCCACACACACACACTTTTTGGAGGGGTTGTTGTTGAGATGGTTGAAAGTGAAAAATATTTGGGGATTACAGTACAGAATGATTTTGTATGGAAAGAACAAGTTGAGGGGATGTTAAAAAAGGAAACCCCAGAATATGTTTTCTGACTGTGTTAAAAAGGGTGGGTGTTGGGATGACTTGGTGTATTTATATTGTACTGTGGCTCGACCAATACTTAAATACTGATCTTCAGTATGGGATGGGGTGCTCACAATAATGGAAAGTAAAGAGTTAGAAAGAATACTAAAAAAAAAGAGCACTACGAAATTTCTAGGGGCTAACGTCTCATACAGTGATGCATTAAAAAAGTATAAATTGGTGAGGTTGGATGAAAGGAGAAAAGAAATGGCAAAGAGATTGTCTGCGGCGATTTGTGATCCCAAATATACGTTGCACTCCCTCTTGCCACCAAAAGAGGTGTCAGTGTATGGTCTCAGGAAGCAGGTTAGATGGCGAAAGCCTGTTTTTAGAACAAAGTGCAAAACATTTTTATGCATTTTTTTTAGATGAATGATTTCAACTAAGTTATGAGTTTTTCTTGTCTGTTTACTGGTAGGGTGCAACAATGCAGGCTGAACTTAGTGAACAGTAATAATGTGCAAATATAGCATGTCTAAATTCTATAGACATTTTTATGCATTCAGATTGCATTATCTTTTGTATTTATGATGAATGTTTTTAATTTTTGATGTGTTATGATACATTTTGGTTTGTAAGTTAATTTCTGCAATGTGTATGGTGTTTTTGAGTGTATTTAAGGGAGATGGCTGGGTAACTTCCACAGAGGAAGAGAAGGATCTGGGAGTGATTATAACTAGTGACCTGAAGTATTCTACCCAGAGCAAGAAGGCAGTGGCAAGGGCAAACAGGATGTTGGGGTGCACAGCGGGTGCATTTCCAAAACTGAACACAGTGCTCCAGTTGGGGTCTCATCAGCAACCGATACAGTGGCAACAACCAGTAGAGGGATGCCTAGTCTCTGTCTGACGTGAGTGCGAGGTGACGAGGTAGCGACCACATTTGGCATAGCAGAATATGCAATGAGAGAAGCTTAGCAGAACATATAGCACAGACAGCAGGCATGGCAGTGTGGGTGACTGGCAACTTGACCTTAGAAGCTTGGCAATGGGGTAGTAGGCCACAAGGAATAGATTGTAGGACAAGATAAGTGGTGCCACATGTAGTCTCTTCCTGCAGGTAATAACGAGTGTGCAACAATAATTTACTTAACTGTGCAGTAGCTTAAAATTATTTGATTGACAGGTGAATCTCACATTCACTGTAAATTACAAGCTT
The DNA here is from genome assembly GCA_016271365.2 of Neoceratodus forsteri. NCBI lineage: Eukaryota > Metazoa > Chordata > Ceratodontiformes > Ceratodontidae > Neoceratodus > Neoceratodus forsteri. Next base: position 184,149,444 of record JADMNL010000027.1, read on the forward strand.
TAGAAAGTATGCTTGTGTTAAGGTCCTTAACCAAATAATAACGTAAGCAGTAACACACAATCTGCCTAGATTGGTGGTAGTTCAGGTGGATGTTAAAGATCCCATGGCACTTATCGAAAAGAGTAGGGGAATTTCCCCGGTGTCCTGGCCAAATTTCCTTCACTCACTAAAAATACCACCAACAGCTTAATCTGGTTCAAGGTCAGTTGGCATTCATCTGTATCTCCCTCCCCCGGGTCGTGCCTGGAAATAGGCAGGATTTGTCTAGTGCACTTACCCGGTCAACAAAAGCTAAATAAATAAACAATGGGGTGTGGATTGATAAATGCATGACTAGGGGTGTAGTGCGGGCACCCAACTGCAGACCAAGTGCCTTACTACCCACAGAAGAGCATTCATCACAGACTAAGCCACACCCCTGAGTGTGTTATTGGGCCTGTCCACAGCAATAGGGGACATATGTGGGACATGACTGTGGAAAACAACATGTTATCATTTCTTTCTTCTTTCACCATCAATATATTACCATTAAGGGCCTTTACTTAAACTGTAAACAGGAAGATAATATCGGTTGTGGTTTTCCCGCTACAGTCCCCAATCTTTGGAAAGAGTAACCATGTAATGTATGTAACAGGAACAGAGACTATGCAAAATAATTAAAAAAATTATGTGTAACTATTTTTTGATCTTCACATGAATTTGCAGTACTTCACTTCATTTAGTTAATTCACAAAGCAACACCAAAATATCCGCATGCAGCTGTGTGTGATGACCACTAATCTAACACAAGGTGAAATTCTATGGGGCAAAGTAATTTCAGAGTTTTTACTTACCCAGAATTCCTGGGTATTCATATATTATAATGCATTTGTGTGTAAATGGGAATAAGAGTAGATAACATTTAAAACTTTTTTTGATTATTTTACAAATTAACCCCCCAAAACCAATGAAAGCGCAGTATATTAACATATGCAACAGGATGGAGAAAAATCCAGAAAGTGCAAGCTGTCACTGAAAACATTGTGGAAAACATAAAATTAGGTTACTGAAGTCCTTTTTTTTTTTATTAATATTTTTACGGTTTAAGGTCATATTATTAATGAATTAATTAGAAGAAAAGTTATAATATTGCATACCACCACCACAAATGGATAATCATACAACAGATCAACACCATTACTAAATAAAATAGTAGATACACACAATAAATTTCTACCAAAACCTTAACCAAAACTCCGCACTATACACAAACCACACTAAACAAACTATATACATTGATTACTACAGCCTCAGTCACATCAGTAAATGTTCATACTGCCCAATTGATTTACAGCTTCATTATTTTGAAGGCTTTGTTGACAGTTTCTATGCCTTATACCACATAAGGCCCATCTCCCACAATGACCAGTGGTCCACATATTATATAGTTTACATCTACTTTGTCAATATTCTGCAGTACTCCTCATGCAGACCCACCAGGGCCATAAAAAAACAGACCAGGAACCTGGAAGACCACAGGTGATGGCGTAGATGAATCCACCAGACAAGAACACGGGTGCTGGCCTACAGTGGCATACCCGGGCAGGTGTGTGCAGTACTCCTCATACGGACCCACCAGAGCCCTAAAGAAAATGGACCAGGGACCTGGAAGACCACAGGTGATGGCGTAGCTGAATAAACCAGACGAGAAAATAGGCACTGGCCAACAGTGACATACTCGGACAGGTGCGTGCAGTACCCCTCATGTGGACCTAGCAGGGCCCTGAAGAAAACAGATCAGGGACCTGGAAGACCACAGGTGACAGCAAAGTTAAATCTACCAGATGAGAACACAGGTGCTGATCTACAGTGACATACTCGGGCAGGTGTGTGCAGTACTCTTCATACGGACCCACCAGGGCCCTGAAGAAAATGGACTAGGGACCTGGAAGACCACAGGTGACAGCACGTACAGCCCTCCACATCATGCCTGTGTCCCAGGGGACCTTCTGGCATCTGCTTCCCTCTCCCCAACCCTGTCAGCCTTTCCTGAGGCCTGGTGGCACCTGTCTGCCCCTTCACACCCTGCTTGCTGTCCCATGGGACCTGGTGGTGCCTGCTACCCACTTCCTAACCCTTTCTGCCTTTCCCGGGACATGGTGTCTCCCATCTCGCACCCCACACCCTGCCAAGCTGTCCCTGGTGACCAGTTAGCACCTGCTTACCTCTCCTTAACCCTTCCAGCATTTCCCAGGGCCTGGAGGCTCCCATCTCCCACCCCACACCCTTCTTGCAGTCCCACGGGACCTGGTGGCTCTTGCTTCCCTCTTCCCAAACCTGTCAGCCTTCCTTGGGGCCTGATGGCTCCTGTCTCCCACCCCACACCCTTCCTGCTGTCCCAGGGGACCTGGTGGTGCCTGCTTCCCACTCCCTAACCTGTCAGCCTTTCCTAAGGCCTGGTGGCACCCGTCTCCCCCTTTATACCCTGCCTACTGTCCCAGGGGACCTAGTGACACCTGCTTCCCTCTCCCCAACCATGCCAGCATTTCCTGAGGCTGTCTGCCCCTCCACACCCTGCTTGCTGTCCCAGAGGACCTGGTGGTGCCTGCTACCCTCTCCCTAACCCTTTCTGCCTTTCCTGGGGCATGGTATCTCCCATCTCACACCCCACACCTTGCCAAGCTGTCCCTGGTGACCAGTTGGCACCTGCTTTCCTCTCCCTAACCCTGACAGCCTTTCCCAGAGCCTGGTGTCTCCTGTCTCCCACCCCATGCCCTGCTAGCAATCCATGGGGACCTGGTGGCATCTGCTTCCCTCTCCTTAACCCTTCCAGCCTTTTCCAGGGTCTGGTGTCTCCCGTCTCCCACTCCATACCCTGCCAGCTAATCCTGGGGACCTGGTGGCAGCAGTTTACCTCTCCTTAACACTTCCAGCATTTCCCCAGGGCCTGGAGGCTCCCATCTCCCACCCCACACCTTTCCTGCAGTCCCAGGGGACCTGGTGGCCCCTGTTTCCCTCTTCCCAATCTGTCAAGTCATTCCTGAGGCCTGGTGGTGGCACCTGTCTGCCCCTCCACACCCTGTTTGCTGTCCCAGGGGACCTGGTGGTGGCTGCTTCTCTTTCCCTAACCCTTTCTGCCTTTTCTGGGGCCTGGTGTCTCCTGTCTCCCACCCCACACTCTGCCAAGCTGTCCCTGGTGACCTGTTGGCACTGGCTTCCCTCTCCCTAACCCTGACAGCCTTTCCCATGGCCTGGAGGCTCCTATCTTCCACCCCCACACCATTCCAGCTTTCCCTAGGGGATCTAGTGGCACCTGCTTCCCTCTCCCTAACCCTGACAGCCTTTCCTGGGGCCTGGTGTCTCCCGTCTCCCACCCCATACCCTGTCAGCTATCCCTGGGGAGCTGGTGGCACCTGCTTCCTTCTCCATAACCCTTCCAGCCTTTCCTGAGGCCTGGTGGCACCCATCTCCCTCCATACACTGCCTGCAGTCCCAGGGAGCCTAGTGGCACCTGCTTCCCTCTCCCCAACCATGTCAGCCTTTCCTGAGGCCTGGTGGCATCTGTCTGCCCCTCCACAACCTGCTGGCTGTCCCAGAGGACCTGGTGTTGCCTGCTTCCATCTCCCCAACCCTGTCAGCCTTTCCTCAGGCGTGAAGGCACTCGTCTGCCCCTCCATACCCTGCTTGCTCTTCCAAGGACCTGGTGGTGCCTGCTTCCCTCTCCTCAACCCTGTCAGCCTTTTCTGAGACCTGGTGGCTCCCGTCTCCCCCTCCCCACCCTGCCTGCTGTCCCAGGGGACCTAGTGGTGCCTTCTTCCCTCTCTCCAGCCCTGTCAGCCTTTCCTGAGAACTGGTGGCACCTGTCTGCTCTCCACACCCTGTCTTCTGTCCCAGGGGACCTGGTGGCACCTACTTCTACCTCCCTAACACTTTCTGCCTTTCCTGGGACCTGGTGTCTCCTATCTCCCACCCTGCACCCTGCCAAGCTGTCCCTGGTGACCTTTTGGCACTGGCTTGCCTCTCCTTAACTCTTTTAGCCTTTTCTGGGGCCTAGAGGCATCCATCTCCCACCCCACACCCTGACTGCTGTCCTACGGGAGATGGACGCAACCTGCTTCCCTCTCCCCAATGTGTCAGCCTTTCCTGAGGCTTGGTGGCACCTGTCTGCCCCTCCACACCCTGCTTGCTGTCCTAGGGGACCTGCTGGCACCTGCTTCCCTCTCCCCAACCCTGTCTGCCTTTTCTGAGGCCTGGTGGCACCCATCTCCCCATCCACACCCCACCTGCTGTCCCACGGGACCTGGTGGCACCTGCTTTCCTCTCCCTAACCCTTTCTGCCTTTCCCAGGGCCTGGTATCTCTTGTTCCCCACCCCACACCCTGCCAAGCTGTCCCTGGTAACCTGCTGGCACTGGCTTCCCTCTCCCCAACCCTGTCAGCCTTGAGGCTCCCATCTCCCACTCCACACCTTACCAGCTGTCCCTGGGGACCTGGTGGCACCTGCTTCCCTCTCCCTAACCCTGACAGCCATTCCTGGAGCCTGGTGTCACCTATCTTCCACCCCACACCCTGCCAAGCTGTCCCTGGTGACATGTTGGCACTGCCTTCCCTTTCCCCAACCCTGTCCATTTTGAGGCTCCTGTTTCCCACCCCACACCTGCCAGCTGTCCCTGAGGACCTGGTGGCACCTGCTTACATCTCTCTAACCCTGACAGCCTTTCCTGGAGCCTGGTGTCACCCGTCTCCCACCCCATACCCTGCAAGCTATCCCTGGGGACCTGGTGGCACCTGCCTCCTCTTCGTAACCCTACCAGACTTTCCCAGGGCAAGGTGGTTCCTGTCTCCCACCTCACACCCTGCAAAGCTATTCCTGGTGACCTGTTGGCACTGGCTTCCCTCTCCCAAACCCTTTCAGCCTTTACCTGTGCCTAGTGTCTTCCATCTCCCACCTCACACCCTGCTGGCTGTCCCTGGGGACCTGCTGGCACCAGCTTCCCTATCCTTAACCCTTTCAGCCTTTTCTGGGACCTAGTGCCTCCAATCTCCCACCCCACACCCTTCCAGCTGTCCATGGGAACCTGGTGGCACCTTCTTACCTCTCCTTATCAGGACAGCCTTTCCTGAGGCCTGGTGGCACACTTTTTCCCTCTCCCCAAAACAGTCAGCCTTTTATGTGCCCATGTGGCACCCGCCTTTAACTCACAAACCACCCCAATGTCATTTTAATTTTCATTTTTTAATAAATATCTTGTTTGTAACAGGGACATATAGTTACAGTTCTGTCCCTGTTACAAACAGGATTGATCTGGAGAGGGGGCTTTCAAGTAACTTTTCAAAAGCAAAAAAGACATAAATAGCTTTCTGCAGCTTAAAAATCTTAGGAACTTGTTGTAGCAGTGTATATTTCTTGAGTTTAATAATATTTTTGGAGTCAAAAGTACATTTTATATTTTTCTTTACAGTACCAGCCAGCCCCCCCCACCCCCCAGACTAAGCCAGTGACCATTTTAAAACCAAAGGCAGTTTGTTACACCACTGAAATAAATTCATACTAAGATGAACACCAAATACTGTAATAATCACACACAAAAAAGGGATGTGCTAAAAGTCTGGTTTGTAACAGGGACAGAGATTCACTGCTTGTCTCCAGTTACAAACCTTAATATGTAAACTCTGTCCCTGTTACAAACAGGACTGAACTGGGGAGGGGGCTTTTAAGCTAACTTTTCAAATGCAAGCAAGACATAAATAGCTTTCTGCAGCTTAAACATGTTAGGAAAGCATTGTAGCAGTGTATATTTCTTGAGTTTAATAACATTTTTTCAGTACACACAACATTTTATATATTTTTTTATAGCACCAGCCAACCCCAGTAAGCCAGTGGTCATTTTGAAACCAAGAGTACTTTGTTACAACCACTGAAAAAATGCTCCTAAAATGAGCCCCAAATACTATAATAATTGGACAAAAAAAGGAATAACTAAAAGTATTGTTTGTAACAGGGACAGATATTGATAACATGTAACCAGGTACAAACCTTAACAAGAACAATCCGTCCCTGTTACAAACAGGATTGCACTGGGGAGGAAGCTTTCAAAACAACTTTTGGACATTAAAGTAAGGTTTAAAAGATGAACGGATTTTAAACTCACTGCCAAATCATAGCAGCACCACATCTTTACAGTGCCCTCACCACTAAACATTAGTTTTCCATACTTTGCCCTGGACAATTATTGCCACTTTTGCCATTTTTATCATAATGTAACCCCTAGGTGGCACTATCCCAAGGGCTACTACCCCTGCCTGCTGGGCTAGTAGCAGGTTAAGGGGCCTGAGTTCTGAAATGGGTGCCTCCACCCGGAGGTCAGGGTTGGTAGTGGTCAAGCTAACCTGAGCACAGCCCTCCAGGACACTGTAAACTCCCTCTTTGCTTACTGGTGGCCGGAACAATACACAATAATCACTTTCACAATACCCCTGATACACCACACAAGAACCCACACTGTTTGCACTTACCACCAGGGCTTTCCTCTGGCTCGGCCCTGGGAACCCCCTGTAAAACAAGGTTATACACAGCAAATAACAGCAGTACAGTACTCTTGCACAAACTGGAACCACAGTTAAGGTAAATGCAAAAAATAGTTAGATCTGATTTATTTAAGGGACTTGAACAAGGAAGGGGCGTCATCAGGTTAATTTGCTTAAAGACCCTATCATTCAAACAGTTATGCATGCACTTCAGGGTCCATAAACAGTCACACACTTTGGGTACCCAGATGGAGAACGGTGGGCTAGCCAGGATTGTTGCAGCTGGTTGGGGCCCTGGGATAGAAGAAAACAACATGCATAACACACACTATTTGTAATCCGGAGCCGAAGGGCTCAGTTCGTGAAAAGAAAATAACAAGACAATCAGATGATACACTTTTAGATTAGGCTGTTGTTGCAGCGAGCTACCCTGATGATTACTCACAATACCCAAGACTGGACACAGGCTGGGTGAAAATCGAGACAGCAGGTGGTTAATCTGGAGTGCCAGGAGAAGCAGGGCCCACACGAATTGCTGAGGCGTCATTTCTGTTCAAGCGTGGAGCAGGGGGCTGATCCCCAGGCAGGTTTCTCATCGATGGCTTTCTCTGTGCAGCGGGTAGTCTGTCTGGGCCAGTGTGGCAAGGCCCCGGTCAAATGGAGAAAAATTCAGATACAGTCCGTTTTGGGCTGGATACAGCTTCCAGCAAGCAGAACACAGTTCACACAGTGGGGCCCCAATTCATGACCCACTTTCAATACATAGCACATTTACATGTAAGAAAATTCTACTGTACCAGGCAAAACGTGCTCCGGTCATGATCACAAAGTCTCTGCACCAACTGTGGATTCAAAAGCAGCTAGAAATCCTGACAGTCCACTCACATTCAGCAAAATCTTCGGTCTTCTTCAGGTATGAGCCAGGTAGAACATCAGTGGTTTACTTGGTTCTCACAAACTTGGATTTAATGTGAAATAATTCTCTTTTTTCCCTTTCAGGGGCAGCAGGCAGACATGCAGGCCAAAACTCAGCCCTTTCACAGTTCTCCCATGCAAATCCACTCTGGATTGCTGCTCAAAATCACTTGAGCGCTTTCTTCTTCAGCTCGCAACTTAGATCTGCCTTAAACAGCAGGCAGCTTTGGGATTTCCCACAGATCCAAAAGGTTCGGTTGGCTGATCTGTCTGTCAGTCACAACAAAAGCTCCCCCTTCAGGTGCAAAAAGGTGCCAAAAGCCCAAAACTACAATTCCTACAGATTTTGACTCCAGACAGCTCCTGTAGTCCGGTTCCATTTTAGGTTCTACCAGACTGATTGGTCCAATTCGGCAGTTCCGGGCCAAAATGGTGGGGATAAACAAAACAGTCCTTGCTGCAAAGAAGGCAGGTTAGACAAACTACATTATTATTACTACTCTAATAAATAATCAGCAAACAGTTACATCTATTAACAGGGCTCCCTCTGCGCAATTAGCGACGGAGTGATTACCTGGCAGCCCGGGCGGGACTCTAGCATGACAACACTCAGCCCCATTCCAGATTAATTATTACTGCAATCTAGGCAGCTCTTAAAGCGACAGTACATAGAGGCTACACAGGCACTCTTTGGCAATAACGATCAACTGCTAAATGCAGGACACCAGCCTGGCAGTGAGCATTTAGGCAAGCTCATGGAAGACTTTTTGGGAACCCCCATTTGTAGAGGGGTTACACTAAAATGCAATTTTCTGACTTAATATTATTTATTTCAATGGCAGTTATTAATTACATTGAAATAAATAATATAATGCTGAGTTGTGCTACAAAACAAAAATTGCCCAATGTTTATATCCCATTGTAACAGGGACATGTACTGCCACTGCTGTCCCTGTTACAAACAGGATTGCCCTTTAAATTCAGATCCTTGCTTTCAAGCCTGCTAGCATCGTCTGAATCGGCTGAATGGGCTGAACATGAACATCCTTAGTTCAAGAATAACGCCCTAAACAACCTCACTCTGTAAAAATAATTATACAGGCCAAGAATGTGCTGCAACTTAAATAAAAAGAGTACCTCAATGTAAATTATCCTGTACATAACAACTACGGAATGCAGGGGAAGAAGAACCTTTTACTGTTGCTACTGAGGACAAAATTTGCCAGGTTTGCGGGGAAACACACTTGAAAAGCTTCAGGGTCCACGGATGATTGGCTACTGATAATCCAACCCTTTCTCCTGCACTGATCATGCTCCCAGGGCATGAAAGGGGACCGTTACATACAGGAATGGTGGAGGGACGGAATCGGAGATGCCCAATTTGAAAACGGTACTGCTCGGAAAGCTTGCAGCTCTGGGGGAAACAAAGAGCAGCAATCTTCCGGTAAGCCCTTGGGTTTTTGTGAGCAGGCATCGGAACACCGAAATATCACTGACTAGGAGGAATTTCCATTGCAATCACGTACGTAACCAAGGGGGACGGAGTAGGTTACATACGTGATTGCCATTTTTGGTGGCATTTAATTTAAAAATTAAAGGCAGCAAACTGACAAACACACACTACGTTAGGATGTGTATGTCTTGCTAGTCTACATACAGTCTTTAGTGTTTGTCAGTGCAGGCTGAATGACAGAAATAGTGTGCACAAGACACACTGCATTTAAATGTCCCACTGGGAGCATGAAAAAAGGAGGGGACATTTGTGCAATTTTTTAAAATAAAACAGATAGGAGTTATAACATTGGAGTGGCAACACTAGCCTATCTAAGCTTGTTATATGACACAGTGCAGTGCAGTTTTTTAGACTGAAATTGCTAGATTATGTGAATTAATGGCATGTAAAAAGGGTATGGCATAAATGTACCCATTTAGTGTGGACAGACCCTATTATGCTTATAAAATGGGTATATGTTAAGAAATTCTGATATTGTTTAAAAATGTGTAAAATATTAAGATAAATGTGTCATTTTTTTGTAAATATTCCCCCCGTTTCCCACGTGTTGTCCAGGGGTGCTGTGCTGTTGTCCAGTGTCACGGGTGGGGGAGGATTTTTTAACCAGGAAAGGCACACTAAGTCAGAGCTTATTTCCAGGTGCGACCTGGGAACACAAGGAAGTTAAGTGACTTGCTCAGGGTCACACAGTATGCAAGTGGGAACTGATGGGATTCAAACCCAGGTCTCCAGGTTTGCAGCTCAGTGCTCTTAACCACTGCCCTATACTGCCTCCTCCGCATACTACGTGTGCTGTGCTGCAGTGTATTTGAAAGACCCACCAGGTCACTATGCTAAGCCACTGGCAAGACCACAGTTTTATTCTGGTCTTGCAAGTAGCATGCGATACCGTCTGCATTAGTGACTCTTACAAAACTGATGTCAGTCTCACTGTCTGTGGGTCAAGAGGGACAGTGAGACACCGTAGTCGGCTCAGGTAAGGTATGCATGTTGGGAGTGGGAGTGGGCAGTTCAGGAGGGAGAATGAGAGAGATTTTACAAACACTTTTGAAGTGTTTGATTTTGTTTGTGGTTGAACAAGCTGCTCGCTAAGAAAACAACATGGTGGCCAAATTGTTTTGACACATTTTGTCCAGCGGCACATTGATTTATTTTGGTTGTGAGGTCACAGGTACTGGGAAGGGATTTTATCTGTGCTATGCAGTACTACCAAAAAAAAAAAAAAAAGACAGACATACCTGGAATTCTGTCTCAGCCAATCAGATTCTGGGACTGTCTTAAACCATTTTATAAATTACAACAATCCTCATTGTTTCCAAGACTTCAAATGACCAAAATAATACTTACAGTTCTCTTTGGATATGAAGTTCAAAAACGAACTTGAGTTTTGTGTTGCAAAATTAAGTGTATGGATTTAAGTGTAACCCCAGTATCCCCCCTGGATTACTAGACAGTTTAATACAGTGTGTACTAGAAGTGTTTTCTACACTGTGTTTATCGGATTTCAACAGCAGAGTCTTCAAAATGTTTAGCAGTGTACTAGAGTACAGTGCAGCATAATGGATTTCTTTTTGTTTAGTCACTCAGGGCAGCAAATGGTTAACTTTCAGTTCTCCTCTGAAATCCCTGTCAGTCATCTGGACAGAGGTTCCAACAGAGAGAGAGAGGCCCTACAGCAGCATAAGCCATAATGGAATGTTACAGCTGAAGGCAGTTGCTCATAGAGGTGAGCTACAAAGTCACCAGTCTGAGTGAGGGAGCTGCAAAAGAGGCCTCCGACACTCTCCTGTCTCTATCTTCAGTCCCTAGTTTGGTCCTAGAGTAACTAACACACTAAAATGCCAGCAGAGTAGGCCTAATGGTCTTTCGTGTCTGCTCGTTAGTCAGCCCCCATACTGGGTGCCGACTCTGCTGTCCCTCCCAACCCCCTTGGGTTACCCTCCCCCTATACCTGTCCCAGCCTCTCTTGAACCCATCCACAGTCTCTGCCTCCACCAGTCCCCTGGGCAGCGCATTCCATGGTTCCACCACCCTCTCAGTGAAGTAGCACCTCCTCCTCCTCTCCCCGAGTCCCCCCCCAGCTTCCACCCGTGCCATCTAGTTGCCCCCTCTTTCCTTTGGAGCACCCTGACTGAGCCTCCCCTATTTATCCCCTTCATGTATTTGAAGACCTCTATCATGTACCCCTGTCCCTCCTCTCCTCCAGGGTGTACATGTTGAGCTCCTCGAGCCTCTCCCCATAGGTCCTTTGCCCCAAGCCCCAGATCATTTTGGTTGCCCTCCTCTGGACCCTCTCCAGGACTGCAATGTCCCTTTTTAATTGCAGTCTTCAAAACTGCACACAGTACTTGAGGTGCGGCCTAACCAAACAGTTATACAGAGGGAGGATCACTTCCCTCCTTCTGGAGGTAATCCCCATAGCAATGCATCCCAGCATCCTATTTGCTTTGGCCGCCGCCCTCCTACAAGTCTCACAGTTGTTCATTTTGACATCCACCACCACCCTCCAGGTCCCTCTCACCTATCGAGACTTGTAGCGTTTCTCCCTCCAGGGTATACACTTGGTCCGGGTTTCTGACTCCCAGGTGCAGAACCCTGCATTTCCCTGCATTGAACTTCAGTTTCCACTTTCCTGACCGCCTCTCCAGAGCATCCAGGTCCTCCTGCAGGGCCACCCTCCCTTCCTTCCTATCCACCACTGCCCCCAGCTTCAAGTCATCCGCAAAAAGACTCATTTCACTCCTGATAACCTTCCTTATGTCAGAGACATTGACGTTAAACAGGAGGGGTCCTAGAACTGATCCCTGGGGATCTCCTAATGACTCTCCTTGGAGATAAGACTAGCCCCCTCCAACCACCACCCTCTGAGTATGCACTGAGAACCAATTTCCTATCCATCTGATCATCCACTTTCCCACCCTCATTTCCCCCAGTTAAGCCAGCAGGCCGCTGTGAGGTACCAAATCAAACACCTTGCTGAATTTGAGACAGAGGACGTCCACCGACCTACCCTGGTCCAGGGCACCCGTCACCCACTCATAGAACTCCACAAGGTTTGTTTGACATGATCTTCCCGGAACGAAGCCATGCTGTCTATCGTCCTGGTACCCCAATTTCTCCAGTGCCCCCCCAGCCTTTCCTCGATAATGCCCTCCATCACCTTGCCTACCACCGACATCAGGCTAACAGGCCTATAGTTCCCTGCCTCCTCTCTTGATCCTCTCTTATGGATAGGCACGATATGGGCCGCCCTCCAGTCTTGGGGTACACACCCCATCTTCAGAGAGATGTTGAAAAGCTCCGCCAGGGGGCCGCCACGATATCTTCCAGTTCCCTCAGCGCCCTGGGATGTATTTCATCTGGCCCTGGTGCTTTCCCCGTCCTAATGGACCTGAGGGCTTCCCTCACTCTCTCTCTACTGGGATTTCCCCTCCACGCCTTCCCCTTGGCCCCTGATCTGCCTTCCCCCCCTCCTGGCTCCCGATCTGAAAGGGTCCTGCCCCCTCCGCAGATACACCATCTCTTCCCCTAAATGACGCAGCCTCCCATCCTCCCTGGTAAAAACTGGTAAAAACTAAGACAGAGTACTCGTTCAGTACCTGAGCGTCAAGTCATGGTGCTGGCCTTCTCCAATGGCATACGCCAGTATGGGGTGAAGGACTTTTAACACACCTTGTCCTGGGAACTGTAAAATACAGGAAACATCGCTGAACTGTAAGCAACTTTGTCGATAAGATGTTTGAAAGATAACAGTCCGTGTTGTGCTTCACTGGTAGTTTCTGTAGTGTAAGAAGTGGATCACCCCGACTGGAAAATCAACGAAATTTTACACGACTCCCACCTCGCTCAAATTATTACCCTACCGACCAGAATGAACCATAAATCAGGTAGGCACTCTACAACAGACTGGGTCCTGACCTCATCCCCAAGTAATGTAAAGCTGGCCGGGATCCTGGGAGATGCCTTGAGCGACCATTCGCCTATATTTGTCATTTGGAAGAATAATGCTATTAAAGTTCCTCCTAGATCTTTTACTACCAGAGACTACTCCAACTTCCACCCTGACCAGTTCATAGGCTACCTAAATAGCACTGACTGGAACCCCATTAGACACCTACCTAACCTGGAGGAAGCTGTAAAATTTTTCCAAACCACCCTCACTAGAGTCACTGACCTCGTTGCCCCTATGAAAACCTATAGGGTCAAAGGTAGCTGTTATAAGTGGATCTCACCCCCCCCCAAAAGCCCTGATGTCTACTCAGGACAAAGCATGGAAAAAGTTCAGGAAAACTAAGTTTCCAGTGGACTTTGCTAGCTACAGAGCCCTCAGAAACCAATGCAAACTGGCCATTAAGAAAGCTAAGAATGAATATATCACCAATCTCCAAAAAGCTAACCTGGGAAACCCTAGATACTTCTGGTCACACATTAACAAACTCCTAAAAGGAGGTACGAAATCAACAACCGGCCCTATCCTGGTGAACGGGCAAGTACTCGAAGAGGCGCCTCTCATCGCAGAGGCCCTAAACGGTTTCTTCACAAACCTGGATGCGTACAAGGTGGGTCCCTTAGATAACAAGAACGAACCTAATAGGCACCTGCCCCTTGAACTAGACCGCCCTCTGTTTCATCTGCGGCTGGTTAGGGAAAGGGAGGTTCTGCTCATCCTTAAATCCCTGCGGGCAAGAGGCACCGGAGGCCCCGATGGGATCCAGACGCAAATCCTCAAGGAGGGTGTCCCAGCATTAGCCAAGCCCCTAACCTGGCTGATAAACCGGTCCTTTATGGAGGGGTCTGTCCCTGAGCCTTGGAAGCAGGCCCTAGTGATCCCCATTCACAAGGAGGGTCTACCGAGCCTACTGGGAACTACAGGCCTATCTCCTTGTTGTCCGCAATAGCGAAATTACAAGAGAAGCTTGTCTACTCTCAACTACGCAAATATCTGGAAACACACCGGGTAATCTCTTCATCGCAGCACGGCTTCAGAGCCAAGCATGGGACGGACACTGCACTAACCAAATTTTCGGCTGAAATCCTGGGCAATAATGACTCAGGGGTCAGCACAGGCACGGTCTTCATGGACCTGTCTAAAGCGTTTGACCTGGTAAACCACAACCTCCTTTTACAAAACATATGCGCTCTTGGCATGGGCGCACATGCCCTAGAGATGGTTTGCTAGTTACCTCACGGGCGGACAGAGGGTCAAGTGGAAGGACTATGTCTCCCAGTCTGCACTGCTCAAAGTAGGAGTACCTCAGCGGTCAATGCTTGGTCCTCTTCTCTTCACTTTGTTTATAAGCGATCTGCACTACATTGCGAGCAACAGCGTCATCCAATACGCAGACGATGCTGTCATTTACCGCGCCTCCTAACTTAGAGAACTGGGGAATGCCCTCCAAGAGGACATACTTCAGATGGAGGACTGGCTCACTCAGAACAAAATGGTATTAAATACCAGTAAAACTAAAGCGATGTTGTTCGGGCCCAGATCCTTGGGAACCGAGAGGTCGCTGCTCCTTCAGCTGCAGTCCAGAGGGGGTTTCCTCCACTAAATACCTAGGGCTAACCTTGGACCAAGGCTTCACCCTAAAAAATCATGTTGACCAACTCACCAAAGCCATACATGGAAAACTCGGTATCCTCTACAGAACAAAGGACCAGATTATCCCTGAAGCCAGAGTTGCCATCGCAACTAGCGTCATTCTCCCCAAGCTCACTTATGCGGCACCTGTTCTTCAAGGTGTGGCCTCTACGGAACTTGGCAGGCTCCAGACCTTATACAATAAGACTGTCCGATTTGCCACATTATCACACCCTAGGACACACCACTGCGAGGCTCAATCCAAGCTCAGCTGGCCGTCACTGGAAGCCCGCCTCATCTACCCTACACTATGTCTCGCTTTTAAGCTTCTGGGGCCCTCACCTCCCCTAGTCTCAAAGGACTAGTTAGGGTCAAAACCAATCTGAGGAGTCTCCGTTCCTCAGGTCAAACCCTCCTTGTGGTCCCCAAAACAAAGACTAAAGCTGGGTCCAGGTCCTTTGCTTTACAGCCCCTTCCTACTGGAACAAACTCCCACTGGAGATGCAGGAGGCAGGGCGGCCCCTGCTTCCGGTCTAAGCTCAAAAAGCACACCTGCTCGCAGGAGCACTTGCCAATGCATAAGGAACTGACCTTATGTCACGGCCCCTCCTCCCTCTCCACCTTTACGTATTGTAAATGCCATTAAGTCTTTCACAGTTATACAGTATGGAATTTGCCTTATGTGTGTTTTCACTGTTAAACCATTTGGAATTTACATGAGTTTACAGCTCTGCTTACCTGCTTGTACTGTCTGTTTACCTGTATGTTGTTCTTTACCCCCGGGTCGCCCCTGAAAAAGGGACCTCCGGGGCCCAGTGGGCCTACCCGGTCAACAAAATTCAATAAATAAATAAATAAAATGGGACACTAGCCTCTCTGACCAGAAAATGGGGAAGGGATCACATGCTGCGTAAAGTGTTGTACATGTTACAGAATGTGTTCTCAGTAAGGACATACTTTGTCTCAAAGTGTGCTGACAAGAGTGTCTGCATTTAAGTACACCAGCTGTCCCCAACAGAGTTTCTAAGGTCTGACAAAAATGTTCTCAGTCAAGACACCTGGGGTGTGATATTCAAAACTGGGAAAAAGGGGAGCGCAAAACATTGCACTGCCCCTTGCAGTTGCCCAGGTGTCCAAAAATTCTATACAGGGTTTTAAATAAGCTGCAAAAATTGATTAGCACTTTCACGCTCAAAACTGCCAATCAACTGCGAAAATGCATAGCACTTGCCTCAATTTAATTGGCAAAATTAAAAACGCTGCAAAATGTGCAATTTAAAAAATATATACTTTCACCAGAATAAAATATTTATTAAGATTAGCTGTGTCTTTGCTTCATCTGTTTCAATACGCAGACACAGTCTCTCTCTCTCTCTCTCCCCTTTGTCTTTGCTGGCAGGAGGCCCAGGTAATAGAAACTTTGAAGACTGGAGCCCTCCTGCTTAAGACACTGGTCTCTCTTGGCCATCCCACTACAGTCTGCAGTACTGTGACAACAATACTGCAGCCATCAATCTATTTCCTTACACTTTGTAAGCACTGACTCTGACCCTGTTTACAGTGATTGATTAACTCACTAATGGCTACAAAATGAAAAATTCAGTTACATCATCCACTTTCCATGTACCGTAATGCACAAAGACCTGAGGAACAAAACACCCACAGCCCTGATCACAACCACCACAGCACGTTTCTAGGCAATGGGGAACTCTGCAGTCATCAAGCAGCACCTCAAGAATACATAGCAGGTTACAAGTAGAAATGAACACTGCACCAACTTAAGTCATCAGAATGATCAGCAGTGTTACTCCCCTCTCTCAGTTGTTAAAGTTTCCACATTTCAGTTCCTCTCACAGCATGGGAAACAGAGTTAGGTTAGTAGCCGAATCCAACCATCACTGTGTCCGTCAGCCAACAACCTGGTACAATCACAGACGCCACTGTTTACACTGCCCAAATCAGCTGTTCTCTGTACCAGGAAACCTTCCAATTCACAGACATGAACACAAATCACAGCCTGTCCTTCCATGATGCCATGATGAGCCCCTTATCCTAAATCCTAACAAGCCCCTGTGATGCAGACGCTCTCAACCCCGAGAAAAAATGCGACTGGACTCCCTCCGCACTCACCATGTCCTTCTGTCCTCGATGGGGCTGCCCACTGCTGCCGCAACTGCTGTGTCTCAAGTTCCAACTCTCAGGATTAATGTCCGAAGCCGGTGAACGACCGTCACTGACGAATGCTTCATCTTTGTATGCCTGCCACTCCTGATGTCCCACACAACACAACTTGAATCTCAAACTAAGCAGCAATTTCATTCTTACTCTCTGACTGGTCAGGACCCTTCATATAGCAATGGAAGCAGATGTATGCAAAGGGGAAAAAAAACACTGCCAGCCAGGGGATGGAAAAAGCCACATCATCACTTGTCCTTGGGATGGAGAGATCGCATTTTTTTTGTAATCCAAAGGTACAAATGGGTCGCATGAGCAGCCGGTTCACATTGTAAAATGCGATGCGATACCGGCTATTTAAAACCCTGCTATATTCAGTGGAATAGCGCATTGGTACTATTCAACTGAATATAGGGCCACACCAAAGCAATGCTAGTCCACTTAGCGTTGGGCAGACATGGCCTCTGAAACAGGGCATCACAGTGTCTTGCACCTGCGCTGAATTTCCTATATTCAAACAGATCCAGGCAAATAAGCCCACTGGGAATGCAAGGCGCTAAGGGGCCATCTGCATGTTAATTATGGGTTCATTTGCATGGGGAGCAAAGCTGGACTGCATGGTGCCGTCCCAATTGCTGATTCCCAGAGAGCTATCTCTGGTGCCAGTATCTCCCCTCCCCCAACTGATTGCTGGCCCAATATAAAATATCGCTTTTCCCCCCGTGTCTAGTGGTCCCCCCTCACCGATCGCCAGCCCGATATAAAATACAGATGTTCCCTGATGTCTAGTGGTTCCCCCCCTCGCCAATCACCGACCCAATATTAAATCTGGATGTTCCCTGGTGTTTAGTGGTCCCCTGGCCCCCTGCTGATCACCAGCCCAATATAAAATATAGCTTTTCTCTGGTGTCTAGTGGTCCCCTCTCCTCGTTGATCGCCAGCCCCATGTTAAAGTACCTCATTCCCTGGTGTCCAGTGTTTCCACACCCCATCCGATCGCGCATCTGACACACAGACACGGTTTCCCTGGTGTACAGTGTATCCCCGTCCTCATCCCAATGCCCTGTATATTAAAGAGAAACCATTCCTGGTGGTCTCGCATTCCCCCTCCCTATGCCCAGTCTCTGCCTGCAATAACCTGAATGCTTCCCTGGTGGTCTAGTGGACACCTCCATCCCCGATCTCTCCCTGCAATAACTTGATTGCTTCCCTGGTCGTCAGCTGTCAGTCAGTAAGCACACACTGCACACAGCAAGTGCTCATTGACAGTTCAGTCAGTAGCCAGCCATGTTGGAGAGTGGAGAGCTGTGCTGGTCACTAGCCTGGGATGGAATGGGGGAGCGGTGGTGGGGCACTACCTGATGAGGTGGGGGAGCACTAGACACAGGAAAATATATATGTGTATTCAACAGTCAGCTAGGGGATAGGGAAGGGGGGATACGCTAGACCACTAGGGATGCAGTCAATGTATTGCAAGAAAAGATCATCGGGGATAGGCTAGACCACCAGGGAAGCATTCAACTTATTGCAGGGAGAGATCGGGGATGGGTAGACTGCTAGACCACCAGGGAAGCATTCAAGTTATTGCAGAGAGAGATCGGGGATGGGTAGACTGCTAGACCACCAGGGAAGCATTCAACTTATTGCAGGGAGAGATCGGGGATGGGTAGACTGCTAGACCACCAGGGAAGTATTCAAGTTATTGCAGAGAGAGATCGGGGATGGGTAGACTGCTAGACCACCAGGGAAGCATTCAAGTTATTGCAGAGAGAGATCGGGGATGGGTAGACTGCTAGACCACCAGGGAAGTATTCAAGTTATTGCAGGGAGAGCTAAGGGACAGGTAGAGGGGGCACCACTAGATTACCAGGGAATAGCTTCTCTTTAATATACAGGGTATCAGGATGGGGCGGGAATACACTGTACACTAGGGAAATGGTGTCTGTGTGTCGGGCGGATGATTGGGTGGAGGGTGGGACCACTGGACACCAGGGAATTAGGTACTTTAACATAGAGCTGGTGATCCGCAACAGAGGACCACTAGACACCAGGGAAAGCTGTATTTCATATCAGGCTGGCGGTCGGCAAGGGGGGACCACTAGACACCAAGGAAAAGCTATATTTTATATTGGACGAGCGATCAGTAGAGGGGGTGACCACGAGATAACAGGGAAAAGCTACATTTTATATTGGGCCAGCAATTGGCGGGGAAGGGGGACCACTAGACGCCAAGGAAAAGCTGTAGTTATATTGGGCTGACGATCAGCAAGGGGGGCCACTAGACAACAGGGGAAGCTATATTTTATACTGAGCCAGCGATCGGCGGGGGGACCACTAGACACCAGGGTAAAGCTATATTTTATATTGGGGTGGCGACTGGTGGGTGGACCACCAGATACCAGAGACAATCTATATTTTATATTTGGCTGACGATCGGCGGGGGGGGGGCACTAGACACCAGGGAAAAGCTATATTTTGTATTGGGCTGGCATTCGTGTTGGGGGGAAGCCAGTACACATCAGGGAAAATCTACATTTTATATATATATATATATATATATATATATATTACAGAGTGGTTTGATAACTATTTGGGTAGCAGAATGCACAGAACACAAATCTAACAGAGTATTTTCTGCAGATTAAATGTGGGGTGCCACAAGGCTCAATTTTGGGCCCTCTTCTTTTTTCATTACTTATGAATTCTGCCCCCCCACTTGTAAAGAATCTGAGATGACCCTATATGCAGATGATGCAGTCATTTTTTTGTTGTATTATTTCTTTACTGATTTTGTAAGCAAAACTCACACATCAATTACACATGGGAGGATGGCAAAATGTACCATACAAATTTCCTCTTACAAAGGATCATAGTAGGACACCCCCTTATTGGCACATCATGGGGGGATTACAAAGCAATTAAGTATATAAATCCATATGAGATTGTCCAATAGCATGCAGCCATAGAAAATTCCAGGGGAATCTGTCTATCAAGTTACATTATAGTCGATTTCTTAATAACAAAGTGACCTCTCGGTCATAATGATTCCCCCATTATTTGCAAATAAATGATTGGACAAATATACAATCCCCCAGCTCCCAGAAGGAACCCATTACCAGTTTGTCCCCACTTATCTACCAGTAGGATAAGGATACATATTCAGAAACCCAACAGTAGATTAATGAACAGTAAATGTCCTGAGGCAGTAAAACATTTAACCCATAACATTCAACAACTCAGGTAAAGTTACCCCGCCAGCGTCTACCCAGCTATAAAGGAAAATATTAATTAACTTGCAGGGAGATCAATTAACCAGAGACCCAAAACGTAGCGAGGACCGTAACAGTAGTCCTGAAAAATGGTGTAGTTTATATAAAGAGTCCCAGTCCCGATCCTCCCAAACAGCATAACAACCTAAGTAGGTGACAATACATGGCACAGCCTAGCACCACGGGCCTAGTCAATGACAAACACACAGGGCCTTAATAAACTTGCTGTTTTGATCCCCAGTCCATAAGAATACCAGTCCTCATCCGAAAAGTCCACCGCCTCGTCTCAATCCTCTAGCTCCTGTTTGATTTGAGTGCTCAGCTTATCTGCATCCTTTACATCGTTAAACAAGAACTGCTGCCCATTCCAAGCCACACACAGCTTCACAGGTACAAGCAGTTGATGTTGCACCTTCAGCTTTCGTAAACGACCCCTCAGGCCATCGAATGCTCATCTCTGTTATCTGGTACTGTAGGACAGATCAGGAAAAATCATAATTGTAGCCTCCCCATATTTCAGCGATCTCCGCCTACGGGTTGTAGCAAGAGTGCAGTCTTGGTCACCCACACCAGTGCAGATTATCATTAGTGTCCGAGGGGTTGCAGAGTCCAGCGGGGCTCATTGGGGTGTAAATTTATACATCTTTTCCAAAGAAAAGAGGGAGTCCTCCTCTGACAGTCCCAATATAGCTGGCAAAAATGTCTGTGCAAACAGCAGTGCATCCTCCCCCTCAGCCGCCTCAGGTAGGCCCCCTACTTGCAGATTGCGCTCCCTCGACTGGTTCTCCACATTTTCCAGGTGTTGGCATAGCTGCATGTTCTCTTTAATTAGCTTTGTGGCAGCCTCCGTGATCTTGAGGACTGAAGTCTCTGAACGTTGAACCAACATCTCACAATGGCCCATGCGCGTTTCTACAGCCGAGACCCTAGGAGTAAGTAAGTCAATTTTCTTGTCCAGTTCTTGGACCGAGCTCACTAGTTTCTGCAGTGTAGTAGCATGTATAGCTGCAAGAGAAGCCTCTCTGGCAACTGGCTCCACGTGGTCTGAAGTCACACCACCGTGACCAGGCTGCTCCTCTCGTGTTGATCATCTCGGGGTGAAAAAATCTGCAGACGAGGCGCTATTTCCTTTAGATTTCCCCATTGTGGCACTCCTGTAGGTCTCCAGACTAACCCTTGCACCGACAGCTGTAGAAATTGTAGGCATTGAACACTTAAAAATTTTATACTTTAGAAATCCTTCAGGAGCTCAAGTTTTGAGCTGCTTCCAGCTAAGCTGCTCAGCAGCGTCTGTCCCCCCCCCCCCCATGCAGTCATTTTTAATGCTGTGACACAGTCCGAAGATGATCTGAGGACAATGCAAAATGATTTCAGTTCTTTTCAGGAATGGCTTCTGTCAAGGTGTACGGTGTTAAACACTAAAAAAAACAAAGACCATGTTTTTTTCTGGACCACGTAAAAAAAGAGAACCAAATCCCTTGATAATAGATTTAAAAGGGGAAAGTACTGAAGTAGCTGAAAGTTTTAAATATTTGGGAATTGTTTTGGACAATAACCTATCCTTCAAACTTCATGTCAAAAATGTTATCAAACTGGTACATTAGAGTTTAGGGCTTTTGTTTAGAGTGCAAACCCATCTTATCCCCGAGTCTCATAGACTATTAGCTCACAGTTTTTTTATTTAGATTTTTGATTATGGGTTGAGTGTGTATTAGGCCACTAGCAACAAAATGTTTGATAAGTTAAAAGTTGCATATAACAGTGTTCTGAGATTTATGACTAATTTGCCAAGTAGGACCCATCACTGTAATTTGTTAAAGGATTCTGGTCATTTATCACTTGAAAATAAAGCCAATTTAAAGAGCAGCTGACACATTCAGGAGAACTTTAAGAAAACATAACATTTAGACACAGTTCGGCTTGTATTTCACATTAGTTCTGTATTCTTCCTCCCCATTATTTATTACTGAGGTCATTTGCTTGAAAACAGGATCTTTGTTCCTAAAGAGTTCATCCACTCCTGTTGCTTTTCCTCTACCTGAGTTCGTAATGCCCCTGCTTGTGACATCACAGTTACTACCATAGCAATAGATCGTGATGTCACAACGCAGCATTATGATTTGAAGTAGGGAGTAAGCTAGAGAGGCAGATAAAATCGAAGGGAAGCCCAATGGATAAATACCGTGTACTCATGCAAATTTACTCAGTAATAAATAACAAGGAAGAGAAATCTATAGAATATATTTTGGAATGCAAGCTGAATTGTACCTCATTATTATGTTTTTCAAAGTTTTCTTTATGGTGTCAGTGGCTCTTTAAAGACAGGAACCATGTTACATAAAGGGACATTAGGCCAGTTACCTCAGACAGTCCTATCATTGTTTCCCTGAGCTATGAATTCACAAGGGACTAGATCCCAGAGCAAATGTGTATAAAATTCATTAAAAAAAAAAAAAAAAAAAAAAAAAAACGAACGGGCAAAAGTCAGTATTATATAGGGCAACTAGATTTTATAACTCTGTACCCAATGAAATTGCCAATTGCACAAACGTTAGAAGAGTCAATACTGAACTTAAACACTGGTTGTTGTTAAGGAATGAATGTACACGCACTAAATGTTTGTCATTTGTTTCACTGGTATCGACATAATTTTTATACTGTGTTTTTTGGAGTTTGTATTGTATTGTATGGTACTGATGTTATATGGCATTTTTTTTTAAAGTGATTGTCACATTCCAGAAATGCCTGTTTTACATAGTATGCCATTGCCATCCATGCTCCAGATGCTGAAGCTGCAATTTGTTTTGTAAAAAAATCTGTCAGTCATTTTTTGTATGTTTTTGTTTCTGCGCACTCTCCAGTTTTCTGTGTGCAGCCACACTGTCAATGTTTTACATACAGCAACAAGGAATTCTGGATAAATTATAAAGTTGACTTAAATGGTCATTACTCAGAGGTGCAGTCCCTTATTTTAGTAGTGGAGACTGTGGAATAGCACCTATTATGTAGACATATAACCTAGTTCCAGAGAAGCTTGAAGCTGCTAAATATGTGCATATGGGCAGACTAGGTGGGCCGTAGGCCTTTATCTGCTGTCAACCTCTATGTATACATATGTAGCAAGGCATTGTGGGTACAGTGCATAGCTGATTTTTCTGTCTCCCTTATCAAAGTGCAGTCTACTATGTCTGTAGTGTTTACAGCAGTACAGTCTGTAGAAAAGTTTCTGGAAAACTGTTTTTGTGATGCAGATAGGCCAAAAAGATCATCTGTCAGTCTGTGTAGATGTTGTTCGACTTCTACTGCCTGCTGGTGAAATGACAGGTCTGAAGTGGCAGCTCCTGTCAGAATGTGGGAGCATGATGATACTTTTCTATGTTTATGTTATAGGGCCTGAATGACTACTTCATTTCATTTTATTTATTGCAGGTAAGTGCACTGGAATATTAAAATTCCATTTCCAGGCATGACCTGAAGTCAGTAGGTTATAACATACAAAGACTACAACACTGCATAATCAAACATAAATTATACAAAAAACACCATCACATCAAATTACACAATTGCACACATTCAGTTTTTTAAAATGGTTATATGCAGCAGTAGAAAAGGTACTGATTGAAGAAGACTTTTTTTTTTTCACTAGATAACATCGGGTAATGAACTCCACACAGTGGCAGCGCAATAGGCAAAGACCTTTTTATCGAGTTTGTACGTACCATTGGGAGAACCAACTGACATTTTTGAGATGTCCATGAGTGATAAGGGGAAGTATAAATATTTAATAGGGCACGTAATGATGAAGGTGTGCCAGTGTGCAGTATCTTAAACGTGAATCGAGACAATGCCAGTTTGTAACTGTTTTGTATAGTACACCAATCAAGACTAGTAAGTACATTACAGTGGTGCGTCCTATGCGGTGCCATCAATACGCATTTTCCAATTTTATGCAACAAGGCTTCCTTCCTGTATATTGTAGTAACAGATGAGGCATCAATTACGAATGATGCGTAATTCAGCACAGGAAGCAAACCTTGCTGCACTATAATTTTTCATGAAACCTTTGTTAGAAATTTAGAAAACCGATGGTGAGTGCCAATTTCAGAATGTAATTTAGCAGTAACCTTATCCATATGAATGCTGTACTTCAAAGTGGGGTCTAAATATACCCCGAGATATTTAAATGAATTAACAACGTCAATGGTCTCTCCCCTTGACATGTTCACAGTAAAGTTTCCCCAGGTGTTTTTTAGTTTAGGCTCAGATCCAAATAACATAGACTTTGTTTTTGTTTTGTTCAGCACCAAATTATTACAGGAGATCCATGATTCCAAGGCATTAAATTCTCTGCTTAGAGTTAAGTTGATGACTGTAAAGGATGGTTTATGAGCAAATAATACAGCGTCATCTGCATATAATAATAGGTCACAGTGCTCCACTACTTCTACCACAGGATCTAAAAATAGAGAAAAGAGCAAAGGGCCCAGTATGGAGCCCTGAGGGACTCCACACTGGAACTCTCGATAAGATGAAAAGGCTCCTTGTAGTTTCACACACTTTGATCTATTTCTAAAATTATCTCTAAACCAAGATGAAACAGAGTTCCCTACACCCAGGCCCTCTAATTGGTCCAATAATAAAGTATGGTCAACAAGGTTCAATGCCTTGGTTAGGTCCACGAACACTGCCCCAGTTAAACTACCATTCCCTGTAGCCCTGCGGACAGTGTCCATGAACCTAACCAAGGCAGTCTCAGTGCTATGTCCCCCACTAAACTCCTGCTGGTTGGGGGAGATCAGATTATGAACCTTAATATAGTCGTTAAACTGTCTAAACACAATTTTTTCAAGTAATTTCGATAAAGCAGATAAAATTGAGATAGGGAGATAATTACAAAACTTAGTTCGAGGTCCAGTTTTGTGAACTGGCACAATATATGACCTTTTCCCATAGTGTAGATATCTGTCCTGATTGAAAGGACACATTAAAAATCAAGCAAATCGGGTAAGCTAAATGAGAGGCAGCAAGAGCTAGCAGTTTGGGCGATAGTTCGTCGCAGCCGGGGGCCTTATCTGTCTTCATACTAACAATTTTAAAACCTCAGTGCTCTTAATAGCTTTTAAATAAAAACTCTGTCTATTCAAGTTTGCACCCTGAGAGGATTTTAATGAGTGGCTGAGGAAATGGTGCAGGGAGGAGATGTTCATCTATACTGGGGACTGGGAGGAGACCTGGTCAAATAAAGCACTCTTTTCACCTGACAGGCTATACCTCAGTAGGGAGGGTCTGAGGGTACTCAGGGACAAACTGGGGGAATACATAACCACTACACTTAATTTAAACTACTGGGGGGCAGTGGGCAGGCCCAGAGACTCCGAGAGGAGGAGGTCAGTGAACCTCCCCCCCCCCATAGTGATGGAAGAGGTCTGGAGGGAGGAAGTGGAAGGGGCAACATCACGTTAGCAAAGGGTGGAGGGGGTGAGGAACACATAACTAGTGTACGTGGAGGGGTGCACACAAAGGGGATAAATGTGAATAGAAGAATAGAGGGAAGAGAAGGAAGGTCAGATTCTAGGTGGAGGGTGGTATCTCTGAATTCGCGGAGTCTTGGAAACAAGATGGATGACCTGCAGGCACTATTAGCAGACAAGAGAGTGGACACAGCTGCAGTAACCGAGACTTGGGCAACATCATACCATGACTGGGACCTTGCGATCCCTGGATATAAACTATACAGGACGGACAGGGTAGTCAGGAAGGGGGGGAGGGGTGGCAGTTTACATCAGGGAGGGAATAACTTGCATGAAGGACGAGTCAGAGGAAAGGAAGGTGGAGGCATTATGGGTTCCGTTAAGGGCCAATAGAGGGAGAAAGGTGAGGTTGGGGGTGGTTTACAGACCACCCAGTCAGGATGAGGAGAGGGACAGGATACTGAGCTCACAAATATTGGAAGCTGCGGGGATAGGACAGGTGGTAATTGTGGGGGACTTCAACCTGCCCAAAGTGGACTGGATTATACCATTCACAACATGTGCTAGTAGTCAGGTGATCCTGGAAGGACTGCAGAATGGGTTCCTGACTCAGGACGTCACTGAACCAACAAAAGCTAAGGCAATTCTTGATCTGGTGCTCACAAATGGGGAGCATATACAGGAAATAATGGTCAGGGAGCCACTGGGTGGAAGTGACCACTGCACAGTGTGGTTCCAGTTGGATACAGGCAGGGAAAGCATTCAGACTATGACCAAAATCTTGGATTTCAGGAGGGCGGACTTCAGGAAAATGGGTAAAGTGCTAAGAAGCCATCTGGCGGGCATCACAGCAGATATGGGGGTGGACCAAAGGTGGTCCATCATTAAGGAAGGAATACTGGTTGCCACGGATGAGTGCGTTAGGCTAAGGGGGAAGAACACAAGGGCCAAAGCACCCAGCTGGTTCAGTTCTGGGGTTGCCCAGGCAGTAAGGGAAAAGAAGTTGGCCTATAGAAAATTTAGGAAGACCAAGAGAGGTGGATAGGGA
Source organism: Neoceratodus forsteri (assembly GCA_016271365.2). Taxonomy (NCBI): domain Eukaryota; kingdom Metazoa; phylum Chordata; order Ceratodontiformes; family Ceratodontidae; genus Neoceratodus; species Neoceratodus forsteri. Next base: position 184,175,922 of record JADMNL010000027.1, read on the forward strand.
AAATTACCTAAGGTTGGCTAATGAGGCAAGTCAGGTAGTCAGGCGAGCAAAGGCACAGAAGTGCTGCAGATAGCTGAAGGAATTAAGAAGGGGAGAAGGCTTTCTTTCGCTATATAAGTGAGAAACGGGACAAGAAGGAATGGATTGTTAGGCTTAAGAAAGGGGTGAAGTGGGTGGAGGATAATGGGGGAAAAGCAGAGATACTAAATGAATACTTCTGTTCTGTCTTCACCAGGGAGAAGGATGGACCAGTACCTTCAGGAGGGAAAAGAGGAGTCGGGGGAAGGGAACACAGATGTAGTGAGAGAGGAAGACAGAGTGAAAGAGGGGCTGCTGGCATTGAAGGTGGACAAATCACCAGGCCCGGACAGAGTACATCCAAGGATATGAAAGGAACTGTCTGAGGAGCTGGCAGGGCCACTGGCAGACCTATTTAATAGTTTGCTAGAGTCAGGCGTGGTACTACAGGACTGGAGAACAGCACATGTAGTGCCCCTCCACAAAAGCGGTCCTAAGGATGACCCAGGGAATTACAGACCAGTCAGCCTAACTTCCATTGTGGGCAAGCTCATGAGACCATACTAAAGGAAAGGTTGGTGGAATATCTAGAGGAGCATGGTCTCCAGGATGATAGGCAGCATGGGTTCATGAGGGGGAGATCGTGTCAAACAAATCTGATTGATTTCTTTGACTGTGTCACTAAGACAGTAGACAGGGGCCAAGCAGTAGACATCCTCTATCTTGATTTCAGCAAGGCCTTTGACTCTGTGCCCCACAAAAGGTTGACCAGGAAGTTGGTGGATCTCGGGGTTGGGGATAAGATGACCAGATGGGTGAAAAACTAGCTGAGCGACAGAACCCAGAGGGCGGTTGTTGGGGGGAGTGTTATCTGGCACCAGAGAGGCATCCAGTGGAGTCCCGCAGGGCTCAGTGCTGGGGCCGGTGTTGTTCAATGTCTTTATCAATGACACTGGAGATGGCATTAAGGGCAAAATGTGCCTATTCGCGGATGACACCAAGCTCTGTGGGACAGTGGACACAGCTGAAGGGATGCATGATCTACAGGAAGATCTGGAAAAGCTAGGGAGGTGGTCCAGGATCTGGCAGCTTGGCTTCAATGCCAAGAAATGCAAAGTTATGCATACTGGAGCCAGGAATCCCAGGACGGAGTACTACCTGGGTGGAGTCAGAGTATCTGCATCAGAGGAGGAGAAGGACCTAGGGGTGATGATCACTAGTGACCTGAAGCACTCCACACAGTGCAAGAAAGCAGCAGCAAAGGCAAACAAGATGTTGGGATGCATAGCTAGGGGATCAGTAGTAGGAGAGGAGGATATACCGCCCTTGTACAGGTCACAAGTAAGGCTGCATCTAGAGTATGGAGTTCAGTACTGGTGCCCACACCTCAAAAAGGACATTAACCTGCTAAAGAAGGTCCAGAGGAGGGCTACAAAGATCACAGCAGGTCAGCAGGGTAAGGCAGACGAGGAGAGGTTGAGGGCACTGAACATGTACTCCCTGGAAGACAGGAGAGAGAGAGAGGGCACATGACTGGGACTTTCAAGTACTTGAAAGGGATAAACAAGGTTGATAAGGAGAATCTCTTTAAGCTGAGTGGCAACCATAACACGAGGGGGCACAGTCTTAAGCTGGAAGGTGGGAGGTTTAGGAGGGAGGTCAGGAAGCATTTCTTCACAGAGAGGGTGGTGGACACTTGGAATGCACTGCCAGAAGAGGTCATCTCGTTGAAGACAGTGGGCAGCTTTAAGAGAGGCTGGGATAGGCATAGGGGAAGGTAAGGATCATGAGTAAGGAGGATAGGAGGTAGGGTTACCACCTATCCTGATTTTCACAGGACAGTCCTGATTTGGGCTGCCGTGTCCTGCAAAAAAACATGAAAAATACTACATGTCCTGACATCAGAGTGTAATATATATTTTCTAACTTTCCTCTAAAAATTGCAGAAAACTATAATACCTTAACTAAAATACCTTAAAATGATAAAAAAACAGTAGAAACAACTAACTAGAACGTTTAATTTTAATTCTGAATATTTAGAGAAAACAAGTCTGTTGAATTGATTGTGGTTACATACTGTCCCGTGAAAAATCATGTTTCAGTAAGAAATGTCCCACGTTGGGCTCCTTAAAAGGTGGTAATCCTAATGGGAGGAGTGGGGAGGGAGGGCAGGGACATTAGCTCAAGCTGTGGACCTTGCAACACAAGCAGACTTGATAGAGCACATGACCTCCGTCTGCTGGCTGCTTCGTATGTTCGTATGAGTTTTCTGAATGTGAAATGGTGAACCTCTATGGTAAAGATCTAAGTTAGAAAATTGCGCATTGAATTCTTCGGGAATAAGAACTGGATTAGTCATTGCTTCTCCATGCTTGATCATGCATAGGCCATTGTCGTTAGGTGGGGAAAATAAAGATTTTATTGAATTCCAAAATCTTTTAGAATCTGACAAATTAAGCTGTTGTTGTTTTTGGAAATAGTGCATTTTAGCTAATTTTCTCTCTCTTTTTTTTTTTTTTTTTTTACACAGATTCCCCTTATGCTGGTAGATATTTAAATCAGCCAACAATTCACTTTTCCTATATTTTTTCATGTGGCATCTCTTTCCCTCATGAGCTTAATTAAGTTTTTGTTAAGCCACTTAGTCTTCCTGCCACTAACTCTTCTTTTAACCAGGGGGCAAATTTGTCTACTACTTCCATAAAGGATTTAATAAACAAATTCAATGCACGGTCTACACCAGGTATGACTTTTAAAGAATGACCAATCAATTTCAGAAACAGCATTCAGGAAACTGGGAATATCCATTTTAGCATAACACCTTGATTAAATACATCTTGGGGGTTGGGGGTTAGGTATTCATTCTCCTTTCCAAATCCCAAAGATTGGATGATGGGTCAGAAATCATGTCACAAGAAATAATATGGTCAACTCTATTTAAAAACCACTCCAAACAGGAATGTCTATTGGTTTTGTAATTAAGACAAGTAGGGGTTGTTATTAACTGTTGTAATCCTAAATCCATTAATGTAGTTTTATAGTTAAGGTTGTTATTGTTGTCCCAATTAAAATTCAAATCTCCTACAGTTATAAGCTCATCTCTAGCACTATTCTTGACTATTTCCTCAAGTTCTTGAAGTCCTTGTTTACTGTTTTTTTTTTTTACTTTCCTTTTATCCCTCTTTCTCGCTCTCAGCTTTCCACTCCTTCAGGTATTGCTCATGCCATCCATGCCTCCTTGACCTTGAGTCTGCTCCCTAGAGTGCCTCAGTAACTCCTTTTTCTCCCCTCCTACCTCTCCGGAGCACCTGCACAGCGGGGGTCTGTGCGTGATTCCTGGGCTGGATGGCGTGGAGCGGCCGTCATCTAGGCCCACTGAGGATTTTTTCCGCTTTTCTCTCTTCCCGTCCTCTCCTCTCCTGAGGCCGTCGGCTTGGGCAAGTGCGTGCTGATGCACGCCTGCCAAGTGCCTAACAATGTCCTCCCCTCCCTGACTCCAGCCCTCTGAAGCCGTCAATGCCCCATGAGAGCCGGTGCTCCCGCCGGCCCCCAGGGACGTCGGGTGCATACAGCACCCCTGGTAACCCACCCCGAAGGAGGAGAGCATCCATTGGGACGCTCAATCCTCCTTCCCCCTGACAACCCGAGTCTGTGCCCAACCCGGTCACCGGCATGGTGCTAGGTGCATGCCCAGCTGCCTCAACCTCCTCAGCCACTGGGCCGCCTTGTTTACTGTTTTAGGTGGATTATAAATGCAGTAAATGGTAAGTTTTTTTAAAGATCCTATACTGATTCTTAAACCAAGAAACTCTACAGAATATTGGTTCTGCCCACTCCGAGGAATAACTTCAACTGTAATTGCATTTTTAATATAAAACATTACCCCTCTCCCTTTACCCATGGCTCTGTCCCATCTATAAATACAATACTGTAGTCTGAAACTTGTACATCTGCGTCAGGAATTGAGGGCCGGAGCCATGTTTCTGAAATTGCTAAAATGTCAGGATTATAATAATTTGCCCAGGCCTCAATTTCATGCATGTTTGAAACAATGCTTCTTGCATTAAAATGGATTATTTTAAGCCCTCCTCCCACAAAGGTACAAAACAACCCATGTCCCTTTCAAGATTGGTGGCGGGGGTCCTGGATAAGGCTCCACACCCCCAGACAGCAATAATAAACTCATAAACAAACAAACAAGGGCTAAGGCCTCTATTACACAACAGACGAACAGATACTGTCCTCCTAATAAGGAGCCCAGTGTTGTACACCAAAGTATTATGGCATGTACCCAATAAGTAAGAATAGTTAAGTTTAGGGGGACTGGCTGACATAAAAAAGTGCCAGTTGTCTCTTGTCTCCCAAGTTGGGTGAAACTGTTTAGTACTACTTTGGTCCACGCTTTCGTTACCTCCAGCCTTGACTACTGCAATGCCCTTTACCTTGGGCTACTGGGGTCTGAGATTCGCCGCTTGCAGCTAGTGCAGAATGCGGCAGCCAGGCTACTGACTGGTTCTTCTAGGTCCAGTCATATAACACCTGTGCTTCGCGGACTGCACTGGCTGCTAATTCGCTGGCGAATCACCTTCAAGGTCGGTTTGCTGACCTATAAGGCCCTACACGATAAGGGAACTGCTTACCTGAAAGATCTCCTTTGTCCCTACTGTCCCTCCCACTCTCTCCGATCCACTGACGAGGGATTGCTAGAGATTCCCAGGATTCGTTTACAAACTTCAGGGCCAGATCTTTTAGCTTTTGTGGCCCCAACCCTGTGGAATTCTCTACCTTATCAGGTGCGAGATTGCTCGACTGTCCAAAGCTTTAAGGAGGCTTTAAAAACATATCTTTTTAGCCAAGCATATAATGTATTTTGAATGCTGCTGTTTAGCTTAATTTTAATATTATTTTAATTATTTATTGTTTTATCATGTATTGTACAGGCGCCTTGATTTCAGAAAGGCGCTTTATATAAATAAAGATTGAACTGAATAATAAAATCAGCCACCCAACCCTCTCCCTTTCACCCCCCCCCTTTTTACCTCATCAACCCCCCATCCCCAAACAGGCCCTCGGCTGACAAACCACTTCCACCATGATGATGCCATCCCTGGCTGACCCCCTACCCCCCTTAGGCTAGACTGACCAACTGAATAGTGAACTACAAGGCTGAACCCTATTTACCCTATCCTCTTCAACCTTTAGTTGGATATACAAGATTTCTTTGGTATTTGAATGTCTGTGTAACTGTTTTCTGTTCTCTGTAAACATTGTTATATTTGTAATGTTTGTTCAACAATGGCCTGGAACCTCTGAAAACAAGTCCTGGTCTCAAAGGTATTAATCCTAAACTGAAATAAATAAAAATAAATAAATAAATAAATAAATAAATAAATAAATAAATAAATAAGACAAATGACACTATATATAAGGTGCCCAAACAAATGCCCCAACTAGCCATGGCCAATCTATGTCAATGTCACTGTTAAAAATAACAAACTTCTGTAAGATAATAATGTTAACCTGAATAATGCAAAATTTTACAAAATAATTATGAGTAAAACAGGTTCAAGGTAAATCTGGTCACTACAATGTATCAGCTATACAGTGACTGTAATACAATTTCTTTTAAAAGAACCCTTACAGTAGTGTATTTCCCAGTACCTTGTGAAAGAAAGCCTCCAGCTCCTAGTTGTAAAACTGCTACCACGCTTGCACCTCAGGCTGGCGTCAGCTTTTGAAGTGCTTGGGCCCATCCCCTTCTGGCTCCAACTGACCAATGGCTCGCCTCCGAGCCCCCACAACATTCGGCGGCCAAATCAGAGCACAGGGGAACAGTCTGTGTGCTCAGTTCAAGTGAAGCTGCAGAAAACAGTCACAGCCCCCAGATGCAGCTTTAGGCTGCCGAGTCAAGCAGCAGATGCAGTGCTGAGGTCTGAAGTCAGCCCCTAGGTGTAACGTGGGGCATCCAAGCAGTCAGCAGAACACTCAGGCAGCGTGCAGATACTGGTCGAATGTAGAAACAGAAGCTGCTAAACTCATCAGGTTGGTTTGAGCTTTTGAAGTGCTCGGCCCCGCCCCTTCTAGCTCCGATTGGCCGACGGCTTGCCTCCGAGCCCCCACAGCGTTCAGTGGCTAAATCAAAGCACAGGGGAACAGTTTGTATGCTTAGTTCAAGTGAAGCTGCATACTATAAGTGATTCAGGAGTGTAATTATGGGTCAGACTACTTTTCTTTTTCTTTGGTGTCCAGCTTCTGCTAGTAGTTCAAAATTGTGAAAGAAAAAGGATGTCTGTAATACCAAGACTGACCAACAGAGGTCTCTATTTCAACACAGTGCTTAAAAACTTTATTTGCCTTGCATGATGTCATGGTTGGGGTTGCAGCACTGAGAAAAAAAGGGGTATGATTATGCAAATGAAGCAGAGTACAGAAATAAAAGCTTTTTTTTCATGGAAAACAGCACTTTTTGGCAGTTTGAATGGTAGGAGATTGATTCACAACTCCTACAGGTTACAACTCCCATTTGCTATGGCAAACATGACAAAATCACTTTAAACTTGTTGCTTGTGAAAACTGGCAAAATTGCTCATCTGCTAACAAGTACAACAAATAAAAATGAAATATTGCTCCAGCAATCGGCTCTGAGGCGACTAGACACCAGGGACTACCGTGTTGGAGTTCCGGGGGGGGCCGCCACACTTCCTCTGTCAACCGTTAAGGTTATACGGGAGTAAGTTGGGATTTGGATCAGTGGTATGAGCGTCAAGCAAGGGTACCGTGTGAAATGGCCTTGCACAGCACACACATACTCTGAATATTGGACTGCGCCAATATTCAGGTCCCCACCCCTTCATTTACTTTGTGCTCCCTCTGAATATTGCCCGGGCACAAACCCTGTTTGTCTGCACTAACCGGGCTTTTCAATATTGCACATCTACACAAACCTTGGGTTGCGTGGGCAAACTTGGCTTTGTGCCCACAGGCAATCTTTTGAATAGCGGGCACCAGCTGCCTTCAAAAGTGTTTCTGCCTATGTGGAAAACAGTGGTTTGTGAACCCAAAGTGTTCAAATTCTGTGAGGACATGCTATGTCCTTGGCTCTGATCCCAGAAGAGGTATGGACAAGGATAGTTTTACTTGATCCCTAATTCAGAGACCTCGTTGGACTGTATGTAATGAGCAATGAATATTGTACCCGTTGTACCTTCTGCACTGTAGCCCCCCCCCCCCGTGAGCAAAGCTTTGCTGGTTTTCCATCTTGTGTGCAGAATAAACCTACTACGTAACCCTAGCTAAAGGAGAGGACATTCCTTTGCAATTGCTGTTTTACTGGTGCCCCACCATGACTGCGCAGGTCACCAGTGTCATGGTCCACCTCAGTTCCCAGGTCAAATAGAAATGTTTTGTGCAACAACCACCCTCAAGAGCCAAGCACTGTAGAGCAAATCTTAACGGGGGAGGGAGTCAGCAGCAAGGCAGGATGATACTGTAAGCATAGGATTACGTACCTATGAAAGGTACAGCGTTAAAAAATACAGCTTACATGTTTGGTTTTCATCCATCAGCAATAAAAGTAACTCACAAAATTATAGCTAGCACTCCAGTTCTTATAAAAAGTAGGCTGCAATTTCTCTTCTTGTTTTATCAAACTTCCACCACTGTGCTACTAAGCTACTTAACAGTATCTAACCTTCTCCTAACCAATTATATTTCACCACAACTGACAAGAACGGAGTGTTTCAATACCAGCACCCATCCTGTAACTTTTATATTGCTCAATGCTTTAAATTCAGATCTCAAAATTTAACAAGTCATCTAATGTAAGATGTTTGTTGGGAGGGAAAAGCATCTGGTCCCATAGGAAATTATTTCATCTAGGCTATTAAAGTCACCCCCGCAGCACTATACCGAAAACTCTAAGGTACAAAATCAATAAAGTGACTTGGAAATACAAATGATCTATGAAGAATGTTGTTGTGTTAAAAGGACCAATATAAGTAACGGCATTTAAATAACATGAAAATGTCTACACTAAAAAGTGAGCACCGATTCTTAGAAAGTGTTAAAAGACTTAGCTTTACGAAAATGTATAGAGTATAATTAAAATATAATTTTCAATAAACGTAACTATCCTTTGTTACCGATCTTTGATTCCTCTTGAAATATATAACTTGCAAGCATAACACAATTACATTACTCACATCAATAACAAATGAAGAAGAAATATCAAAACATCCACATAAAGCAGCCATTGCTCCAGCAGGTTTCACATCTAATGTCTCCGGGTACAACAGTACTGTTATGGACAACTTGTAAATTGCAAGAAAAAGCTGAACTATAAGCATTACACAACTCAAACCACGCAGATCTTTTACTCTGCAACTTTCTGTTCCGAATTTGGTCGTAAATACAATTTCATACATTCAAATTTGGAACTGAAACAAATATATCGATTTGGAACTATACCTCAAGATAACTCAGCGGAAGAGTTTTTGTGTTACAGCGAGAGGGGCGGAAGCAAATTGTCTCGATGGTCCTTCCGGAAGGGAAGGCCTGGAAGGCGGAAAAGGGAGTCTGCTTAGGGACGCAAGGGAGACGTCATACCTCTTACAGGAGAGCAAAAGGCGACTTGTTCGAAGTGGGTGTTTTTTTTCTTTTTCGGATTAGGCTCTCTAGATTTGATGGTGAGTAATTAAAGAAAACCATTTCAGAAAATATTGGCTTTCCACCGACTGATTGTTCTGTTTAAAGTGTGAAACTTGAGGGCACGGGGGCTTCCTTTCTGATCTAGCAGCGCTCTAAGTTTATCTGTTTAGGATTGGAGCAAGTATCGTCCATTCTAAGGGTGAACAATTATAAAGTAGATTAAATAGCGATGGAGGGGTGTCCTTTGTCGCTGTTACGGGGTTTCATTTTCTCAAGGTGAAGCCGTGCCGGAGAACTTGTGGATTGATGTACTTTGTAGTATTTATTCTATATGAAAGTCAGTTTGACTTAAAGTTTTTCTATTTCTTCGTGTCTGTACTTTACGTAGTTACGAGAGAAGCCTTGCTATGATTCTTGAAAATTCTGATATACGGCGAGATCTCTAATGCGACAATTCCTGTAAATTTTGAAGCAGTTCATGCGCTCATCCGTAAAATGAATATTTCTTTTGCATAGTACTGAACTACAAAATATGAGCGAAATGGCCAGAATGTGTAGCATTTTCTTATTATAAAGAATAAAAAGTTTAATAACAGTTGGTACCATATGTTTAGTGTTAAGGAATGTTTCTTTCTATCAAGTTAGTTGAATTTAAGCTCCGAAATTATGTGGAATGTTAGTATATTACTGTGGAATCCAGGTAAATGTGAGTTTAGCACTGTGGCTCAGCAAAATGCATAGCACATGAGAGGTATGGACCTCAGAAACTTTTAAGTGCTTTCTTGCGCAATTGAAGAGCTACCATTGCAACCTTCGAACGTCTTTTATAAAAATATAATTTTAATTTAATTTAGTTCAAAAGTTTTACCAGGAAGTACATACTGATCTAGTTACAGCTTGTTTCCAGATGCATCCTGGCAGTGTGGCAGAGGGCTGGTGTGGGTGAAAACTGGCCCACCAGACCCAGACTGCACTAGATCAGTAAAATCCACACTGGCCAGTCTGGGTGCAGGCTGTGCAGATACTGCTGGTCCAGGCATTTGGGCTAGTCTGGTCCAGTTCCGACTGTCCAGTTGTCACCCATGCCCAGAATGGGATAAAAACCGATCCATCTGGCCAGAGTGACTGGACCACCAATATATGTGCAATTTGCGCCATCTGGTTGGTCTGGCCTTACTGGCCAGTCCAGGTTTTACTGATCTGGTGCAGTCCAGGATCAGTATTTACGAAATCCCAGAAAAGTGTGCAGGGAGTTAAGCAGTAATGAAGGGGTAGAACTCGAGAAAAGAATCTGGTGTGGGAGGTGGAATACTGAAACCGCAATTCTGGTATTCTGTCTTAATAGCTGGTATTCCACCTATCCTAAAGAGCTATGCTATTTATTTGGTTTTTGGTAACTGGGTAGGTGCACTACTTGAATGCCTATTTTCAGGTATGACCCAGGAGGATACAGGATAGAATTCTTCAAACAAAATACAGAGACAGATTTAGAGAGATGGCAGTTTGAAGGTTGGGAAAGGTACATTGTGAAACAATTACAAGTTACAATGAACAGAATATATTGATCAGGTACATATTGCAGGCAGATTTGAGGTGTAGTAAATTATGCAAGTGTACAAGCAAGTGGGGAAGTTAAAGGACAGATGGTTAGAGGAGGACACTGGTGGGGTGGAATAAGGAGCAAGGAAGCATATAGACATTGGGGCTAGAAGCAGTTGCACATCGTGGATATTAGATGATACTTAAGGGCAGTTTTTAAGGATGACAGCATGGGAGAACTGCAGACAGTGGACGGGAGGGAGTTCAAAGCCTGGTCGAGCATTTAGGGGTGATGTCACAAGTGAGGTAGTGTGTGAGAATCTGAGAGTGTACGTGGGGCGATCACCATGAAGTAGGGAAATTGGAGTGGCTAATAACAACGAAGCTGGGCTAACTGGAAGGAATGCCAGTAGCCAAAACAGTTCTGGCAAAGAAAAAAACTTTAATTTAACATCTAATAAAGTTTTTGGCACCCTATACACTGACTCCAATTTCGCGCCCAATCTAGCACTTAATCAAGGCCTTGATAAAGCGCTACATTGTTCATGAAATGTTGGCGGTGGTTTGGAGGGTGCTACTAACTCATATATGTATTTCACTGATAAAGTTTTTATCTTTGTCAGAACTGTTTTGGCTACCGGCATTCCTTTCCGTTAGCCTTGCTTCGTTGTTGTTTGCTGGTTCGCTATTTTTTGCAGCGGCTCCTGAGATTGCTGCCAGTTCTGCCTTTTAGAGTTGTGTAAATTGAGGTGGCTGGAGTGTTAGACTGGAGTGGTGTTTAAATGAAACAACCTAGCACGTGAGATCGGGAGGCAGAGGTGGATAGCCACACCAAGGAAGAGTAGAGGGAACAGTGATGTGTGAGGTGGGGAGAAGAAAGGGCGAAGTGTCGTATGATGTTCTAGGTGACATCCCATTTATGTAGAGAGAAGTGAATTGTACTGTAGGCAAGGGAGTAGGATGCCTTGGGTGATAGCCAAGCAAGCTTTAGAGCAAGGAACTGGCAGACACGCTAGGCCAGACCGACTCTGGTATTTATGAATTTGCAAGGGGTTTGGAATGTGTAGTTGGAAATCCAGTGCAGGGTCAAGGGTAACACCTAAGTGCTTAAAGCGATTTACCAAGTTTTGATACATGAACGCATATACTGCAAGGTGAATGCATATAGAAACGATTCGCAATGTATTTTGATAGATGCATAGCCTATTTTAGCAAATTAAATCAGGTTTTCACCCTCACAAACCAGGAAGTGTCATTTTGTGTATTGGAGCCTGTATTTGGTGACCTTTGACACTCATTACCTTTGCAATGTCACAACAGGGAGATCTGTGCTCTGCAATTAAAATGAGTTCTTGGTCACAGCAATTCTGTCTTGATAACAGAGCTCTTGGTCGCAGCATGACAATAGCAATGTCAAACAGTTCATTTTCAGGGTCCGATGATGAAAGCATTATGTTGTCCTGCACTAACAGTGATCTTTCCGGACACTGACATAGTGCCACAATTTGACAGCCACTGCATAGTAGATCCCCATAGGGATGACCCTATGACAGCAGCAAGAATGATGTGGGCAGTAGCTCAGGCAGTCACAGCAGTAGTCCCGATTCATTCCAATACAGCAGTGAAAGCAGACTTAGCAACATGGACTGTTAATATTATATTTTGCTACTTAGTGCTACGGTTTGATTCCCGTCATTTTACTGTGCAAAATCGAGGTATGGTGTGTGTTTTGTCACTCCCAGCATCGATGTGACCACACAAATGCTAGTGATAGTACCCTGGGTTTTTATATTTCTTTCTTTTGGGGGGGGGGGGTTGCTTTCCCCTATGCTAACGAGTTGTTGGCCACTCCAGCTTGACACTGAGAGCATGGCTCGACCTGGTGGCATTGCTTGAGCGGGATAAATGGCTCACAATTTGTCCAAATCTAATTTGTCCAAATTCCTCACCTGGTACTAGTTAGTAGTGACCTCCCACCAATTGATTTATCAGTCACTCACTCTGATGGAACACAGGGTGGAAATTACAAGCAGGCACCTTGTAACCCAACAACTCCAAAACCCCCAGCTGCACACATACACTTAATAAAAGTTCTATGCTGCAGCATTTTTCTATCTGTAAATTATTTATACTGTTTGGGTCTGTCTTTGCCCTAGTGCCAACTGGTCTACACTATAGCTTTCTTCTCTGTGTATGTGTGTGTTTGGGGCTGGGGGGCCTACTTGTACTTTCCCCTTTAGAGGTATCAGTGATTGAGTAATGTGTTGAAGTCACCGGTTCCCCTGTTTACAGCATGTTGTTATAAATTTAAAACTACAAATTATTGCACCAGCTTTGTGTTGCCTCTAAGCGCTCAGGAACTATACAGACTGCAGCTGTCATTAGTGTCTGCATAAGCATCTGTAATACCATCCTGGCATTGGCTTATTGCTGCTACATGTGTGCCTCCAGGTGCATTATGAACTGAGCAAAAAATACATAGTACAGTCGGTGATCGTCCCCAACCCCCCAAGGTTAAAAATGACACTGCCAATATCCTTCTCATGGAGAAAGATACCACATTTATGTTTAGATAGCCTAAGTACCGTTTGATTGGTCCACTACAAAAAGGGACATATCCTTGCGGTAGGTACTCAAGTGTTAGACTGTATGTATTTGAACCACCCTTCCTCACTTATGTCACCATACTTCATTACCACTTCAGTCTGTGTCAAGCTGTTTGTGTTTTCCCATTTTTTTCCATTACAGTGGATCTCTGATGCACATGCGTAAAGTGTACAGCAAATACAGCAGATGCTGCACTATACTGTCTCCCATGCCTTACCGATGCAGTGTTCCACATTGCATGAAAATATAGAGCGGTGGTAATGGGGAGGAGCCACAGGGGTGGGGTCAACAGGGGGCGGAGCTACCAGTGGGCGGAGTCGGTCGGGATGCAATAGATGCATAAGAAACAAGAAATAAGATGATCTGGAGGCCTCTGTAGTGTGCAGTAGCAAAAGAAAATTGTGATAAAACATACTGGAAAACCTCTGCATTCTAGTTGCAGGCCAGGCAACAGTTTGTGAGAGTCTTGACATTTTGGTGCAGCCATACTACATCTCTTTACTAGTGCCTGCAAGGCCAAGATCTAATCTTCGGTTTCGTAGTCCTGCCCAATGAGCTGCAGCTTCCAAATAAGGAAACTGTCAATATCAGGGCCATCAATTGAGATAAGCATAAGTGCATTTAGCACACTGGCACTAATCTATTTCATTCTTGCGTTTTATTCGATTCAGTGCAGAAAACCCCTCTCACAATCTGCAGTTGACATTGGTATTATCATTGCTAGTTCTGCCAAAGTTGATATGTTTGGATACAGGTCTACATACTTAGTAGTTAAAGCGTGCAGCACATCAGAAATAGTCTTAAAGGCCATCTTTTCCGTGAACATGAGACTACGCAGGCAAGCCCATTCCAGTGCAGAAGCACCTACATCCACAACAGTAGCATACTGACGAAGAATAATCTCAAGGCTATCACTACCATACCCTTCTAACTCTTCAGTATCACCTTCCGGTATCATGCTGGGGTCAAAGATACTGAATGCATCCAAAAGTTCTGTGCTTGGAAACCTTTGCTCAATTTGAGCAATTAGGGCCCTAATAAAGTTGTCATGCACAGAGGTTCTGAAATGATGTAACTGTGGTTTGCTAAATGGCAAGTTCAGGCCATTATCGTTAAGGAGTACTAGTTCAGGTGAAATGGAGGAGAAGTACTGACCAGGTACCAATAGGCGTGCCCTAAGAATCTCTAAAGTGGAATGTAAATGTCTCTTTATATCAGTAAAATTCAGAGCTGATGTTTGAAAGCATTTAGATAAGATGCTAAGGTGTGGAAGTATGTCACACACCATGCATAAAATAGAGAAAAACTCCCAGTTTTCCACCATTTTTACTAGGCCCACAGCTTGGGATCATGCCTTTCAGAGGCCTCTCTATGCAAGGACGTAACAACGGATGGGAAAATCTTCCTTGGTGTGTCACATGCTGCATCATGGGACAGTCACCTAACTGCTTTTGCCTGTTTAGGCTTTAAAACAGGGTTTTCCATTACTTGCTGAATTTCTTTCAGAGCAGCCACGCAAACAGCAGAGTTTTCATAATATCTGTATAAGTGATCTAGTGTTTGATTAAACTTTTTAATGGCGTTCACTTCATTTGCTGCTGCCTTTACAGCCAAGGCCTCCCGGTGAGCCATACAGTGATTTTCAACAAGAATTGGGCTGACTTCTTTCAGCTTTTTAGCCACCCCGTTTTGCCTGCCCAGCATAACGGCTGCTCCATCACTGCCTAACCCTGCAAGGTGATCAACCGAGATTTGATTGTTATCAGAAAACTCCAGCATTTTTTTAACAATTGTGTCTGCCTTTCCATCAATTAGTTCCTCAAGTCCCAGGAAAGAAACTCTGGGTTTCCCTTCTTTGCAGTACATACCATACAAAATGAGCTGCTTCATAACAGCAATATCAGTTGTTTCGTCCACCAAATATGAAAAAAATCTGGTAGCCTTCAAATCTGTAAGAACTGATCTCCTGACCACCTCACCCAGAGAGTGAACCATTTCTCTGACAGTTCGATCAGAACGATATTTAACAGCATCAGCAATATGTATATTGTCTAGGTATTTGCATCCCAATGATTTGGCGAGATCTAGCGGTGAGCCATATTTCATTGCGTGAGGCAGCTCATTTTTTATTAGCCAGTACATGCAACGAAGGGATGCCACAAAAGCTTCTTGTTCCAGGGTCAGGGCCTGCTGCATTGCCTTCTCTCTTCCACCTTTTGAAGCAGAAATTCTGCAGTTAGCTTCCAGTTCAGAAGCAACAATGTGAACTGAACTGTTCTGATGCCTTTTTATAGCATCTTCTCTGAATGTCTTACACCCACTGAGTACCCAAACTGTTCCTGATTTGGGCATCTGTTTATGTTTTATGCAAAATGCACAAAACCTGCCATCATTTTCTTTGTACTGTAACCAACAGTATTTGTTAAGCCAGCCAGTATAAAATCCTGTTGCTCTATGCTTAGAGGTGTTTTTCTGTATTACAGGAGGAAGAAGTGCAGGGAGTTTTTTGGACAATGACGTCGATATCAACTGGACCAATTGGCATTGTCCCAATCGACTCACAATTGTCATCTTGATCAGGATGTTTCCGTTTTTGAGTTAATTTGAAACCAAAGTTAGTTAGTTTCTGCATTGTGTACAATAAAGCTTTTTTTCCCCTAAGTGTTATCGTGTGTTTGTCAATACAGAACAAGAGTTTGGTAATGCTGGTTGAGCCCCAAATATTTTTTCCCCACACAAATATTTTTTTGCTCCCTGAATCCGGGACAAGTGACCACTGACGAAGCTTAGACTAAGTGCACAACCTGACTAGTGGTGCAGACCCACTGTTGGCACAGTTAAGGAGACCAGAATTTTTTTTCCCCACACAAATATTTTTTTGCTCCCCAAATCAGGGTTCAAAACAAGTGACCACTGACTAAGCAAGACTAAGTGCACAACCTGACTAGTGGTGCAGACCCCCTGTTGGCACAGTTAAGGAGACCAGAATTTTTTTTCCCACACAAATATTTTTTTGCTGGCTACAAAACAAATCTCTGGTGGTCAGGGCTGTAAAGTGCACCAAAACGTTGATCTTCTGTGCAGTCACAGGGTTTTTTTTTCTTACTGCCAGTATTTTTTCCTACCCTTCAGCAGTTCAAATAAAACTGCTGCCCAGGTCCGCTGTGAAGACCACACAGTGATTCTGCTCCCCTCTCAAATCAAACCCAATAGTTCCCCCTCAAACCTTCAGATCTTTTTAAGTAAAATTGCCTACTCAGTCAGTTACTAAACACAGCCAACACTTCTCGGAGTCATTGACTCACAGGCAATCTGTATGTTGTTGTGTTTTTTTTTTTCCAGTCACTGCAAATTATTTTTCAGCTACAATCAAATCAGCTGCTGCTCTGTGGAGTCCACACAGTGATCTTTCCCTCCCCTGCCCACCTCACTCAGCCAACTTCAAAGCAGTAAATAGTTTTCACTGTGATCAACACTGCTAGACTTCAATACAGATTTATGTTTTTTTCTGGGGGGGGGGGGATTAGCTGCCTGCTGTCACATCAGTATAGCCCTGACTTCCACATGCTGAAACGATCATCTCCTTAGAAGACACACAGTCACACTGGCAAAAACCCTCGAGTGGCAGCAGACTACTTTAGTGGGACTTACCCCTAAGTGTTGTAGCTGCTCCACTATAGGGCGTCTTGGCTGTCACTGTCCTGCTTCCTCCGTGATTCGTTTCACAATTTGGCGCCTTGCATGGTCTGCTGACTGCTAGACCAACAACCCCGTGATCACCGACTGTGTAAGTTCCTGACTGCGGTTGCGTGCCTCCGTGACCACTTGAATCTGCTGCCTGCGTGCACGCTCCTAACGTGCACACTCCTAGTGTGCGATCGCGAACATTTAAAGGGACAGTAGCGCTAAGCGCTACTAGGGCAACTAAAGCAGGAAAGAGTGGCGGCAATACAAAATGAGAGGCGGGCATTCAAGATAGCATGGCGGCCCGCCTCTCATTTTTAATGAATGGGGATCACTGCGATGTCATGGTGCATTGTGTAGACTCCCTGCATTCATTGCTGTGTAGCCCATATTTTGGTTCAGACATTATTCCCTAAGTATGCCGAACTGACTAGCACACTTTGCAATATAACTCCATAGAAGCTGTACATTGGTACCACAGTGTCGGGAGAGGATGGCAACTGCAGTCTCTTCTTTTGCTGATGCTCCGGAGCACATACAATGATGTTATAATCCTAATTATAAATAAAGACTGTATGTTAAAATGTTAAACTAAGTGTTTTTAATTTTGAGATGCACTGTAAACTATGTACAGTATATAACTAATTTTATTGCATTCATTTATAAATTTAGTGAGGAGCTGGCAAGCTGGAGAAACAATTCAGTGCACCACGTCCCTTTTATTCATGCACATCTAAGCATACTTTGGTGATCAGTGTTATGGTGCTTGCATGAGAACACCAAATGAGCCCAAGAAAACACAGGAGCACAAGAAAATATATAAACTGTCTATAATTATGGTGACAATCAGAAATGCAATAGCAAAGGCAGTTTACTGAAGCAATCACACTGGAAGCAGCACTTGCCAAAAATACAGTTTATTGCACTGTTCTCCTGGGATTGGACTGTGCAGCTCAGTGCTTATACTCTTGTTGCACATTACAATTCTGAACTGTTGAAAAAGTCATCCATTTAACACAGACCTCTATGTACCAATAACTGAAAACTTACTTCAATTTATAGATCTGCCCAGTTCAAAAGTCGTCCTTTTGTGTCCCAATACGCTACAGATTACAGCTCCACTCAGTTAAAAAAAAATATTTTTTTATACATACTTGTTATAATTATGTACTTGCAGCACTTATTAAAACTGTAACACTGTACTCAAGCAATGTAGATTGTGATGTTCCTAGAACCGATGGACCTAGAACACAGCTTAGTCAGATGAGTAAAATTGAAAATCAGGAGAAATCGCCACTTCTGCAGTCCCAAAAGCAAGTATAACAGCTGCCAATATAACAAACAGTTTCAGTCATCAGTGCTGTAATTTTTGCCAGTTCAGTTTTGAATCTGCACTCACTGAGGCTGGGTCCAGGAAAGATGAATGAACGAGCAGTGAGAAAGGTGCAGTGGGAACACCTTCCCTGTGCTGATGTCACTCATGCATGTGTATGCACTGCTCATGTGCGAACTTCAAACAAAGAAAAAAACATGCAGAGACAACTGTAGCACAAAAATGATAAAAAACTAAGCATCTGAATATATTTAATACTTAACTTCAGGGCAGCTGAGCTTTGCATCACTCAATGAAGGGAAGGTGATCTGCAAACATGACATCGGGGGGGAAGTTGGTAAATCACTTTAAATCCTTGATTAGGGAGAGAGAGGAGCTGTCTGAACACCAGATGGGGATGGGGTGAGAGCAGGAAGATCTGCAAGCCCTGGAACCAAATAACATTGCTTGAATTTTGAAGGCATTGATAACTAGGTTGTTGGCCACAAGCCAGTTTTGGATATGGATGAAGTCCTTTGTAATTTGGGCATTGATGAGTTGGGGCTCTGGGCACTGTGGTATAATGCAATATTGTCAGTGTACATTATGACAGAAGAGGAAGTGGACGTACAAACATACGAAGAAGCCAGCAGAAGGCCATTTGGTCTATCAAGTCTGCCGGTATTACAGGGTCCACAGCTTAAGCTAATGTCCCTGCCTTCCCCTCCCATCCTCCCTACCCATGATCCTTACCTTCCCCCATGCCTATCCCAGCCTCTGTTAAAGCTGCCCACTGTTTTCAACGAGATGACCTCTTCGGGCAGCACAGTCCAAGTGTCCACCACCCTCTCTGAAGAAATGCTTCCTGGCCTCCCTCCCAAACCTCCCACCCTCCAGCTTAAGACTGTGCCCCCTTGTGTTATGGTTGCCATTCAGCTTAAAGAGATTCTCCTTATCAACCTTAATTATCCCTTGCAGGTACTTGAAGGTCCCAGTCATGTCCCCCCTCTCTCCCTCCCCCTCTCTCTCGTCTTCCAGGGAGTACATGTTCAGTGCCTTCAACATCTCCTCACATGCCTTACTCTGCTGACCTCCTTTCATCTTTGTAACCCTCCTCTGGACCTTGTGCAGCAGGTTAATGTCCTTTTTGAGGAGTGGGCACCAGTACTGAACCCCATACTCTAGATGTGGCCTTACCAGGGACCTGTACAAAGGCTGTGTATACCTTCCTCTCTCCTACTACTGATCCCACTAGATATCATTCAGTCAATCAAATTCTTTATTTATGCAGGTGAACACCATTGAGCAAGCTCATTTACAAGGTGGACCTGCATTACACAAGTCGAGTAACAGTGCATTTATATACAGACGTATAGACGGTAGATTCAAGAGTACAACAGTACAGGTAGGCCTGCAATAGACGGGATAAGTAAAAATACATTTGGGTTCAGATAAAAGACAGTCGGTAAGGGTATACATAACAATAGGGTAGCAAGTCAGTAAAAATTTATACCAGATACAACAACATACACGGTTTAGTATTCCTGCAAGGTAAAGGCATTATAGTCTAGCGAAGAGATTAGTTGAAGTGGATGCTACAAGCGAAGAGACATACATAGTTTAAAAAGACCCAGGCGTATCAAGGGGGAGACATGTGTCGAGAGAAGTGGGCAGCCAGTGGGGGGGGGGGTACCTGGAACTGGGATAATACTAGGATCGAAGGAATAAGATGCTGTGGGTATACAAGGAATAGGAGGGTGAGATTTAGGGCGGTAGATAAGTAGGTGGCTCAGGGACAAGTTATGCACTGATACAAGAAGGAAGGAGGATGGGAAAAGCAGGGAGGATGTGGAAGGGGGTGTAAGTAAGCTAGGATCATTGTAAGCAGTAGCAGGCTTCTGTAATGTATTTTGAGTATAAGGTCTTAAACACAGTAATACTAACAGGAGTCCTCAGTTTCAGTGATTTCTGCAGCACATTCCAGAGTGACGGTAGAACGAATCCTATGGCAGCAATCCCAAAACACGTTAGAGCTTTGGGCACTTTCAGAGAAATCAGTGAACAGCTTCTTAGGGCATAGGTTCCATGCATATTGAGAGTCAGGCAATCAACAGTGTACTGCAGAAGTTTGCCAGTGATAGCTCTGTATGTCCAGAGAGCCGCATGTTTTATTTTGTCTGTAGTGTAGGGAGGTCCAACCTACGGCCGCATATAAAGAGCAGTGATGGGTGGAGAAGGGGAGATCAGTGATGAAGCACAGGG
Source organism: Neoceratodus forsteri (assembly GCA_016271365.2). Lineage (NCBI taxonomy): Eukaryota > Metazoa > Chordata > Ceratodontiformes > Ceratodontidae > Neoceratodus > Neoceratodus forsteri. Next base: position 184,195,990 of record JADMNL010000027.1, read on the forward strand.
CTCTGTGGTAAAGTATGTCCAATTTACCGAGGTATGAAGTAGCACATTGGCTGTATATAAAGTCGGCGTTATCATCTGAACATATGAAATTTGTCAGCAGATAAAGGCCTAGAGGTCTATGAAGTCTGCTTGAATGTGCAGCTAGCACCCTATATTCTGCAGCTGCCCCTCCTTTCCACCCTTCCCCTTCATTGACTCTCCCCCTTGTCCTGTCCCATCCCCTTTTGAAGCAGTCCACTGTTCTGCTGGATACCACTTCTGCAGGTAACGCATTCCACCCAGTCACCACCCTCTCTGTGTGTGTAAAAAAAAAAAAAAAAAAAAAAAAAAAAAAAATTCTCATCTCCCTCCTGAACCTTCCTCCCTCCCTCCAGTCTCATATCATGGCCCCTGGTGTCCCTCCCCTCCCTTACTTTGAACAGCCCCTCTGTACCTGTCTTGTTTATTCCTTTCATGTACTTAAAGGTTTCAGTCATGTCCCCGTCCTCCTCTCCTCCAGTGAGTACATGTTCAGCTCCCTCAGCCTCCTCTCGTATGATAAGTCCCCCCCCTTGATCATCTTTGTAAGCCCTGCACCCCTCTAGTAACTTAATGTCCCTCTTCGACACTGAGCGCCAGTACTGCACGCAGTACTCCAGGTGCAGTCTAACTAATGACCTGTACAGTGGCAGAATCACTTCCTCCCTCCTGCGGATATACCCCTAGCAATACAACCCAGCATTTTGTTGGCCTTTGCAGTTGCCTTCCTACATTGTGCGAGTTGTTCATTGACCCTGTAATGAGCACCCCCAGATCCTTCTCCTCCTCTGTCTGGGCTAGCTGCACTCCCCAGCTGGTAACTCCTCCTTGGGTTCTTCATCCCAAAATGCAGCACCTTGCACTTTTGGCATTAAACCCCAGTTGCCAGGTGTCTGGCCAGGTTCAAGCTTTGCCAGATCATCCTGCAACCCTGCCATCCCCTAGGTCATCCACCACCACTCCTACCTTGGTATCATCAGCAAACAGACTAATCTTGCTCTTGATGTCCAACGATATGTCTGCAATGAATATCCCAAACAACACTGGCCCCAACACCGAGCCCTGTGGAACACTGCTCGTCACTACCCTTGGGTGTGAGAGCTCCCCACTCACCACCACCCTCTGTTGCCTTCCTTGAAGCCAGTTCCCTACCCATCTCACCAGCTTTACACCTGCCCCTACTAACTTACTTCCCAGCCTTCCATGCAGCACCGAGTAGAATGCTTTACTGAAGTCCAGATACAGGACATCCACTGCATGGCCCCTGTCCAGTTGCCTAGTTACCCAGTCATAGAACTCCACCAGGTTGGTTTGGCAGGATCTGCCCCGTATGAAGCCATGCTGTCTGCTGTCCTGTAGTCCTTTGGCCTCTAGGAGGGCCACCTGCCTCTCCTTCAGGATAGTGTCCATTAGCTTACCCACGATGGATGTGAGGCTCACTGGTCTGTAGTTTCGAGGTTCATCCTTGGGGTCACTCTTGTGGAGGGGCACCACATGAGCCATCCTCCAGTCCTGAGGTACACACTCCAAATGTAGTGAAGCATTAAAAAGGTCTGCCAAAGGTCCTGCAAGGACCTCTGCCAGCTTCTTCAGTATCCTGGGGTGGATGCCATCTGGGCCTGGTGCCTTATCCACACTCAGTGCCTTCAAACTCTCCCGAACTCTGCCCTCCATGATTTCCCCATCTGTCACCCCCTCCCTCCTGTTTCTGCCATTTCTCCCCCCTGGGTGTCGCCCCCCTCTTCTCTTTAGTAAATACTGCTCAGAAGTACTCATTTAGTGCTTTTGCCTTATCACACCCTGCTTCCACCCAACCCCCCTCCTTCCTAATCCTTACTTTGTGGTCCTTACAGCTTCTTTTCTCCCTGATGTACATAAAGAAGTCCTTCTCCCTCTTCTTAATGTCTTGTGCCAGCCTGAGCTCCGTAGATGCCTTGGCTCCCCCTACTGCCCGTGTCACCTCCTTTGATTCCATCAAGTACTCCTCCCTGTCCTCCCTCTCCCTGTTTTCTTGTACTTCCTAAAGGCAGCTCTTTTTCTCCTTACCTTTTCCATGACCTCCTTGCTCAACCAGCTCGGTTTCTTGGCCCTAGCCTTCATGCTGTGGGCCTTACAGCAGGTTTTGGTTGCCTCCACTATCGCCAACTTTATGAGCTCCCACCTCTGGTTAGTGTCCTTACTAGATTGAATTCTGGACAGGTACCCTTTTACCACTTCCCCCATCCTCCCAAAGTCAGCCCTCCTGAAGTCCAGCACTCTTGTGCCAGATTCCGCTCCTGCCTTGCCCATATCCAGTGTGAGCCATACTGAGTGGTGGTCACTCCCTGACAGCGTTTCCTCCACTGTAAGTTCTCTCACAAAGTCCCCATTTGCCAGCACAAGGTCAAGGGTATTCCCTAACCTGGTTGGTTCACTGACCATTTGTAGCAGGAAGCTGTCCTGGAAGGCATCCAGCAGTACCTGCTCCCTTCTATTCCTGGTTGTTGGGGGTACTCCAGTCCACTCCTGGCATGTTGAAGTCGCCCACAATCACCATACTACCCTTCTCGCAGGTCCTCCTGATCTGTCCCACTAGTTCCCTGTCTAACTCCCCCGTCTGAGATGGCGGCCTGTACACCACTCTCATTCTAAGAATCCTATTCTTGGAATCCTGGATTTGCATCCAAAGTGACTCCATACTACCCTCCTCCCCTACACACTTCAGTCCTTCCTTCACATATAGTGCCACACCTCCTCCTTTCCCAATCACCCTGTCCCTACAAAATAACCTGTACCCTGGTACAGACAGGTCCCAGTCATTGTATTGGGTGGCCCATGTTTCTGTGATGGCTGTAGTGTCCACCTCTCCCTCCTCCATGAACACCTGTAACTGCAGTTTTCCTCCCAAGGCTCCTAGCATTAAGGGAAACCACCTTCCACCCTCCCCCCCCCCATCCTGCCCTCCTTTACTAGCATCACCAGTAGTACTTGCCGTTTGTCCTTTGTCACTGTTATGGGGGGTAAGCTCATATGGTTTCCCAACCTGTGGTGTCTGCGTGTCTCTTGCCCAATTGCCACCTTCCGCTCCTAGTTTAAATTCCCTACTTCCTCTATGTACTCCTCCATCCTCTGTTTCAACACTTTCTTTCCCTCCTCACTCAAGTGTAGTCTGTCCTTGGCATAGAAAGTACTGTCCTCCCAGTCCTCCCCACCCCCACCCCAAACAGCCCATACCCTTTAGCACAACACCAGGTTCTTAGCCATCCGTTAAATTCCTCTATTCTCAGCTTTCTTGTTGTGCTTGCCTTGGGCACTGGTAGTACCTCCAAAAAAGTTACTGATCTTCCTGCCCCCTCACATAATTGTCCTAGTTCCACAAACCTCCTCTGGACTATATCTACTGTCTTGTCAACCATGTCGTTCGTCCCAAGATGTATAATTAAATGAGGCTTGTCCCTACCCCTTTTAGCATATTTCAGAACAGATTGTCCCACCCTTTCCACTGTCATTCCTGGCATGGCCTCCACCCAAATGCGACTATGCCTCTCCCCCTTGCTACCCCACCGGACTCCTCTTAGTATAGAGTCCCCCAGCACTAAAATTCCACCACTCTTACTTCCTGCTTGCTTCCATTCATCTCCCTCTCTCCTTTCCGGCTCCTCTTCTTCCTCCTGCAATTAGGGAAAGGAACGTAGATTGAACTAGCTGTCTCTTGGCCTGTGTAGTTAGTAGGCGGTTTAACTTGAAGAATAGACCTAGTCTCTGCCTCAGTTTTTTTTTTATTTTAACAAATCCTCCAGGTGGTCTGCAAAGGAGAGTTTGAAGTCTAGCTAGACCCCCAGGTGTTTGAATTTCGGCACAAATTCCAGGGTTTCTCCTAGGAGGGTGGTGATTGGGGGGGGGTAGAGCAGGGTAGGCTGCATGGTTAATGGGTGAAAACAGCATCGCCTTTGTCTTTTTGGCATTAAGTAGCAATTTTTTTTTTTACTAAGGAGCTGGTACTGAAGTATGTTGGAAGTCAGCTTGCAGGTTACTACAGGCAGTTTCAGGAGTTGTACGGCTTAGATCATTGCCGTCAGATGAATTTTCGCCTCATTGATGCTTAAGTCTATATCTATATCGATATATATAGAGAGAGAGAGAGAGATATAGATATATAGCAAATGGGAGTGGCCCCAGGATGGATCCCAGCGGGATGCCTCTTTTTAACAGATTTGAGGGGGAGAGTTCACCTTCAGCCTTGACCTGTTGGTGCCTATCAGAAAGGTAGTTGTGGAACCAACGCAGGAGAGTAGAATCTACCAATAACTTTTAGTGAAAGAAAGGAGGCTGTGGTGGGCAGTATAAATGCCCAGATCTGACGTCGCGAGACAGATTTTTTTGTTTTCTAGCTCGCTGCCAGTTATTTGTCACCTTGGCAAGGGCCGTAATTGTACTTTGTTCAGCTCTGAAACCAGATTGCATTGGGTTTAACAGGTTAGTATCATCTATGAAAGATTTCAGCTGGGCATTCACAATTTTTAACAGAAGTTTTGATAGTACCGGGAGAAGGGAGATGGGCCTGTAGTTGTTTAGATCACAGGGATCTCCGTATTTAAACAATGGAATAACATGTACAGTCTTCCACAGTTTGGGGAGGGTCCCTTGAGAAAGGGACAAGTTAAATAGATGCGTAACAAGTACGGCCAAGACATGATCGGCAGCCTTTAGGTAGTATGGATCGAAGGTGTCAGCGCCAGCACTTTTTCTGGTGTCCAACTGGAGGAGGAGATCTTCGACCTCTTTTTAGTGAGGCAGGAGAGAATGAAAAGCCTGCATCTGAGGGACTAGATTCTGAAGGTTGCGTGGTAAGCTGGGAGCGTAGGTTACATGCAGGTGAGGTATCAAAAGCTAGCCCTGCAGTAGCAAAGTGATTGTGCAAAGTGATTGTTGAAGGCTTGTATTATCTCTTTATTGTTGTTGATAGTTACATTGTCAGAAATATTTTTTGAGGGGAGAGTGTTTTCTGTGGTATTATCAGAAAGTTCTTTTATTGTGCACCAGAACTTGGTAGGCAGTTGGAGGCAGTGTCGAGTTCAGACTGTTAGAAGTTGAACTTGGTTTCCTGAATTAGCTTTGTACAGTGGTTTCTGGCTGTTCTGAAAAGATGCCAGTCTTCGGCTTTGTGGGATTTGCGTGCTAGCTTCCAGAGCATGTCTCTTTTTAAGCATTAAGCTCTTGGGATATGCATCCTGACATCTTGTTTTGCCTTTGCTGCTGCTTTCTTGCACTGTGTGGAGTGTCAGACTTGCTCATAATGTAATATTAATGGTCAGACGGAGGGGAGTTTAGTTATGAAAACTGAGAAGAGTAGTGGGCCTGGGATGGATCCTTGGGGGATGCCTTGAGTAATTGGCAACTGGCAGGAAGAGGCATCCCCAAATTAGAAGAATTTATTTAATTTATTGGGTTTATTTATCAGGAAAGACATACTGATCTGGTATCAGCTCGTTTCCAAATGTGTCTTTTTGGGGAGAAGAGAAGAGAACGGATACATAATACAGTGTATAAAACACTTACAATGGAAATAAGTGTCAAAATGTACAAAACAAGAATCCTTAAAGAATAAATTGACAGTAAATTACCATACAGTAAAATGTGGAACTGGTAAAAGAGCATAAAATAGTAATCAACAAAATAAGGAACAGGGAATGACTGATGCTGTGGAAGTGGGGCAGTTGTCAGTCACTGGACGAACTGCAGGTGAAAGGAGTCGAACCAATATCAGAAGCAACTGCAGGAGTGAATAGAAAACTCATGGAGGAGAGGTTTCAGAGCAGGAAAGGAAGGAGCAGAGCGAAGAAGCGGGAAGACGACCCATAATTTAGGGAAACAAAAGTAGATAATATTTGAGGGAGAGCAAAAGCGTGTGAGCAAGCATTGTGAAGGGAGTCAGAAACTGCAGAGTGGCAGCATACAGCGGTGGTATTGCAGTTAGAATACCAGCAGCATGATAAAAATGGTATTCCATCTAGAAAACGGGGATGTAAAACTGGACGGAATGCCATAAATGTCTAGCCCTGTAATGTATATGCATATCTAAATATAGCACCACTGCACAGAGGTAAGGCGATAATACAAAAAAGGTGACACTTTGTACAACTGCTGGGATGATCAGAACAGTTAAATGAATGCCAGTGCAGTAGTACAATTATAGTAGGCAGATTAGGAGATGCAGAATTCTTTTAAATCGTGGTATAAAATTTACAATATAGCTGTCATAACAACATATGAAAGCTTTAATTAAGACTTAAATAATCATATAGCATCCCCTGTGCATCCTATCACACACACCTACTTCGGCGCTTTATCTTAAGAAAACGTGCCAGGGCGGCGTGAAACATTGATGAGGGTGCACAGGGGTTGCTGTATGTATTTATTTGTCTTAATTAAAGCTTTTGTATATTGTCATGACAACTATACTGTGTTTTTCTTGTCGCTGGTGAAGCCCGCTTCTGTTCGAATCAAGTTGGATTTTCCGTTTTTAGCGAGGCTGCAGCTTATGTTTCTCAAGCCGTGTTGTTTGCGTTGTGGTGCATAAAATTTACAGTACTTGGAATAGTGGCTCTAAACTTTGTTCTGTTCCCACTATAAAGCTGTCTGTGTAAAGTTAGGTTTCTTGTTTTGAACCAACTATCCTAAACAGATTAGCTTATATTGTCCAACTTGCTCATAATATAATGCATTTTAAACAACTTTCAACAAAATTGTATCTTGAGAATGTTGGCTGTCACTGTTTGTAACCATGCACAGTTATGTCTATTTTACATTGTTTTTATTTTACAGTTTTGACCAAGAACAAGACACTAAGTCTAGGCTTGTTTTCAGGTGTGTCCTGGGAGCGTAGGGAAATTAAATGACTTGCTCGTGGTCGCACAGTATGTAAGCGGTGGCTGTGGGATTCAAACCCAGTTCTCTAGATTTACAGCTCAGTGCTCTTAACCACTACACTGTACTGCCTCCTGATGTACATTTTGTATTTTGTGTCAGGTGTGACTGAAAAAGGGCTGTGTCCAGTTCACCTCCAGGTAAAGAATTACAAAAAAATTACAAAAAAAATAATGTGGGGACCCAAGGGGCAGTGGTAGGAGAGACATTTGTGCTGAAAGATAGGGAACAGAAGGGTCAGAAGCATTTGCAGGAGTGAACCGACAAGTCCAAAAGGAGGGACTTGAGACAGGAGGCAGAGCTAATAGTTTGGGGAGAGTGAACCAGTGCTTGGGGGAATCTGAATGAGAGTTGCTTGACCTGCAGAGGACTGCATGGGAGAAGGGGAGAGCGAGCAGGGATCAGTAACAAAGGGAATACATACTGGATGAGGGGTAGGAGAGGAGGGAACTAGGGCACAAAGAGCCTTGCTAGCTAAGGAAAAATAATAGCAAGAAAAGAAAGGAGTGCTTTTATAAAGGACACAAAGGAAAAAGTTGTATAAGTAACTGTTTAAATGTTTTATTTAACAGTTATAGTGACTCTACAGACCCATTTTTGTGCAGGCTTGGATAGATGCCATGATTTTAATAGTTCCAAATGTGGAAATTTGAAAGTGAGAGCACACCTTTGGAGACAATATGACCCATTCACCAGTGAGTGGGTCATATTGTCTCCAAAGTTGTGCTCAGATTTCATAGAGTTTTTTGGAGCTTTGATTCCTCCCAGAATTTCCTTTTTTTTTTTTTTTTTTTTTATTTTATATCTGTAGGTACTAGGAGGGCCACGCTACCACTTTGTGGTGTCTTCAAATTTGAAAGTGCCCCATAAAATGCAGATTGCCAGGGTCACCTTTCCGGCAGAAACATGGTGGCCGGATAATTATTTCAAGCCTTGTTTTATATTGGTGGTCTTTTTCTAAAACGGGTACAAGCATCTTCAAAAAAAGTGTACCAGAGGCTCTCAAAGTAGAAAATAAACTTTTAATTTATGTTTTTAATGGTAGTATATGATTGAAATCTGAATCAGTTTCTTTTACTCACATGCCCATTTATTTAACTGCCCCTGGTCACTTTTCTTGGTTTTAGAACCAACCTGTAATCGAAAACGTGCCCTGAAATTCAAGTTCGGAATGCTTGAGTAATAGTTTTGTGTAGCTCTGTTTTGTGTATCCTGTTCATTCTATTAGCCAGTTCCAGCCCAGGACTTTAACCAGTTAATAATCTGAAACTCTCTCCTTCTTTGTTTGCAGGAAGAGATGTCGGGTGAAACTGTGGTGAGTACAGCAGTGCCAGCCGCTGCGACACGCACCACCTCTTTTAAAGGCGCCAGCCCCAGCTCCAAGTATGTCAAGTTAAACGTAGGCGGAGCACTCTATTACACCACCATGCAGACTCTGACCAAACAGGACACCATGCTGAAAGCCATGTTCAGTGGCCGGATGGAGGGTCCTCACGGACAGCGAAGGTAAAGTAGCTGTTCATTTTGAATTATAATGGAGAACCTGTGCAGAGCTAGGATAAAGGTCATCACCGATCAAAAGCAGAATATATTAGTGTCCATTTGTTTTAGATGAAAACATAAAGGTTTGACAAGCAACATTGTGAGTTTTCAGTCCTCTGAGGTGTAAAACAGTATGAAGTGCATGGCGGGGAGAAGTAATGTTTCGATCCACGCTTGACCGTATTGGTGCCCACATAATCTTTAGCTGTTAGGAAGGTCACTTACTTTCCTGTTTGTATATGCAAGGAATAAAACATAAGAGGGCAGATTATGCTAAAATAATACAACCCTTGTTGTGTCATCAACCACCTGGGAAGTGCATTAATTTATCAATAATATATGACTGTGTGGTATGGCATGGAATATTGTCATGCCTGGGGTGCTTTGTAAAGCAGGGGGCTGAAAGAAGAGTGTCTCTTTCAAAGCAGAGAAGTGACAATATTCTATGAGATACCGAACTCTGGACTGTGTTAGTCCTACTATGCAGTGGATTCTTACATATCGAGTGTTTATAAACAGTTTTAATTGTCTGTTTTTTATGTGCATTTATACATTTAAAAGAATTACTTCTGTTTTGACCAGTAGGTTTTGCTGTTCTGAAGATGTGGTGGACTGTGTGGTTGAGGGATTTGAAGTGGGTTTATAACCAAAAAAATATTGTTGGCTGGGACTTTTTTTTACCCGTATGTACTGGGGATTTTATCACGGTTAAGAAGATGTCTCAGCCAGTCAAACTGCTGGATTCTTTCTTTTTTCTTTTATAAAGGCCTTTATCCTCCAGATCTGAGCAAGCGAGCCAACAGCCCTGTCCCTTCCACCTCCCCTGAGGGCTGGCCTCTTGAGTCAGCCACTGATTCCCATCTGTGACGAAGCATGGAGGGGCGGGCTTCCCCCGCTGAGACACAATCCAGATCATGGGGCCAGACCCCCAGGTGGTGGCACGGGCAGGGTCTGGTAGCAGGGCATTGCAATCCCATTTCAGTCCATTTTCAACCTTTTTTTCCCTTACCCTGACTCATGCTGCGGCCATCAAATGACAGTGCATGCCATGTGGAGGTACCCATGCACTGCATAGGACCAAAGCGGCTTCCTTTGGCCTGTCCTGGTTGCGCTGCCACCAGATCTTCATGCAGTGGCAGTTGACAGCAGCGTGACAGATCTTCCTTCCCCCAGGAGAGGAGAGCAGTCCCTGAGACACTTGATCCTCTCCTCGCTAGCTGATCACCAGCCTCCCAAGTTCATTCCTGAACCCGGGTCACCGACGTGGCAGCAGGTGGGACTCAGTGTGCCTCATCCCTCTGTGCCACTGGGCGACCATTTGCTGGATTCTTTCTATCTATTGCATCTTAACCCCGTGCCCTACAGTGGGTATTGCACTTATAAAATGGGTACATTGTAATTGATTTTTGAAGGAAAACAATTTTAATTGGAGAAGTGTACGCACATGTAGTGGGTATGTGTTTACTCAATAAAGTTCTTAGTAATATATATTTTTTTAAACTTAATTTTTACATTATTGCAGATAACAGCTACAGTATGTGGAACTGTACAGTTATTGATTGTCTGTATGTTTGGTATAATTTGCCCTCCCCTTCTTCTGCATGTATACCATGGACTGCTTTTTATAACGTGTTCTGTTTTTTAAGTTACAAATTGTGTATAAAAAATCCCACCAACCTTGCTGCTCAACTCAGCATTTAACTCCCACCAAAACCCTGCTCTTAATTTACTTCAGCCATTGTTAGTAGATAAATCTGTCTTCATCGGTACTCTAATGTTATTGAGCATCATTTGTTTAAAAGCTTTGAACTGTGTGAATTACTGTGTTGTATTAACTGGCTAGTGCCTTATCACTCGCTGGCAGAACCTCACGAACTCCGTTATACACACATGTGAATAATGGTACATGCGTAACCGAGTTTCGTTAACCACCTTTCAATAAAATTCTAAAACTATGTCCCATGTCCGCTCTACTGCTTCCTTGTACTCTCCGCTCATGCCATCCAGTTGCTCACGCTGCCTCGGTAAAGCGGCGAACGGCAACTCTCAGCCTTCACACAGAAAACGATAAATAAGCACCACTTTGCTCAATTTATTTGCAGTACTTGAAACAGACAGTGACAACACTTAAAACTTTAACATTAAGTTCTTCACAAAATACCACTATGACGGTGAGTGCACAGAGTTTACATGGCTACCTATGTAAGACGTCTGGTCGAATGTTAGATGGGACAAAGAAACGAAAACTAAGAAAAGCAGTCAAAGTAGTTGCATAAAAATAAAAAAAACACTCAGTGAACCAGGTAATATAAAAAAATAGAACATGGAAAAGTCTGAACTTTGATTTTTATGCACACCCGTGATGTGCGATGCCCTGATAAACCCTTCAGGCTTCGCCCTCTGTGTTTATGGGGCATTTAACACCTCAGATGTGCATAAAATTCTCATTATACACACTTCCCCATGCATTATTCTCTACGTGGTTCAAAGGTTTTACAAGAAATGCTCTATTTGGTGTTTACTGGGTCTTGAAAGAATTAAATGTTCAAGGTGGCGGACAGCAGTGTGGAAAAGTAATTGAGATGGGTTTCAGCACCGATAGCATGGCTGGGAGATGGCACTCCACGGTGGAGAGTGCAAAAGGCAGCTGCTGTGTTGGTGAGTCGAGCGTGACAGCAGCAAGGTTGTGGAGCAGCGCATATTGGAGAGACTCTGCCATGGTTATAGTATCTTCCTTATTTTCACTAATGGCAGCAACAAATACTGTTTTAGCCACATACAAAGTACAGATTAAATCAAGCATTGAGTTTTGGATGTTTCTAAGCTAGATGCCAGGAGAGGATGACAGTTGCTACACTCAAGAAGAGAATGACTGCCAGATATTGTTTATTTTCTCCCAGTAAAGGTGTACAGATGTACAGATTTTGTTTTGGTTAGGCTTACTTCGGCCAGGAAGTTTAGTTTGATTACCCAACTGTGGCACTCTCATGAATTAATGCATGGTCAGGTGACTGGTTTACACCAAGTTATTAGAATTTCTGTTACTCATTTTATAATTTAACATACTTATCTGGGCTGAGCAGTTGTTTCTAAAACTTCCAGTAAGGTTTAATAGTCATCGGTAGCAAGATCTGTACTTGATTCACTTGTTTTTGTAGTCATTAACTACTGACTGAAAACTAGAAGGAAAAAAAAAAAAGCTATCCAAGATCCTGAGTTGGCATTTGCCTGATGTCATGTTATGTGGGTGCTTTGTGAGTTGGGGAGTTTAGCATTCTCTATTGTAACAGTCTGTCATCCTGTTACTACATTGAGCAGATGAGTAAAGGAACTCAAATGAATTATACCAGAACCTGGCACAAACCATTGTGCGAAATGTGCCCATATGTTAGCAGTTGTCGCTAGTGCTGCAGCTCCTCTTAGATAGTATGCATGCCCTCATCATGACATGAACAGGGGCTGATGTGACTTAAAGCAGGTTCTGCTTTGTTTGCTGCAGTCCAAGCTGCTTATTAGTACAGACTAGGCAGGAGGATTTGTTATCTTGGCAACATTTTTTTTTTTTTCCAGTCGTGCTTAGCAATGCTTATTCCATGACAAGCAGAAGGTCTGCAGACACGGAGGCCAAGACAAGATCTTGTAAATCATGAGACATAAACATGAGACTCGGTCTGATATCTCTGAGAGGGAGAGCAGTACCAGCAGTGTTGGCAACATTCAACGAAGTGTGTTCCAGGGCCATCTTTCACTGTAACTGGCCAGTGCAGCACTCGGCAACCTCAGCAAAAGCTCAGCTGTGAGATGCACTGGAATGTGTATTCAGTCAGATTGGGATATATATTCAGTCATGATGGCTTTGGGGGGTTTACAAGATGAACCCGATACAGACCCGAGTTGTAACAAAAGTGAAAGTCCACTGCAGTATCCTTAACGGGCACCTCCTGATACTGTCATGGTAGTGTAGGGGCGATATGTGTTCTTAGACCATTATCGTTTTTCAGGGTTTTATTTAACTCTAAAAATTGATTAGCGTTTTGGTCATAAAAGTTCTAAAACATTGTGAAAATGCATAGCACCTACCTCACTGTGTTCAACAAACATAACACTTCTAGAAAAGCTATATAAATGCTTTCTGAACAGTTAGTATTGTCCCAAGAAAAAAAGTGCTAATCAATTATTTAAAACCCTGTTTTTACAGCCAGGCTACATGGAGCCATTGCCTAACATCTGGAGGGCTTTTGCACACCTCCATTTTAACTGTTGTACCGGGCAGATCAAAAGAGTTGCACTGCTCTTCAGGGAGCCTTTCAGGATGGGACCCATGGGAATGGAGGCGCACTCTCCTGTACCTGAGACAAATTCTGTAGAACTGTAAAGGAGAATTTCAGCCAGCTCCAGTTGCTAGTTGGGCTTTGGTCCTCTCCATTCGTCATCAGAAGCCCAGCATTCCAACCAGCGTTGTGTGTGTGTGTGTGTGTGTGTGTGTGTGTGTGTGTTTGTTTTGTATTTTGTTTGTTTTTAAGCATCAAAGTAGAAACATTAACAAGGGAACAGAGTGCAGTTTAGAAATCCCTCCAGTACTGCAGTGAAGGAATGTACATTATCAGTCATCCCTTCCTGTTTCAGATCCTTACACTGATGGAACTATATTAAGAATCTTGCAAAAAAGTTAATCCTGATTTTTATACCCGCTTTTACAAGGCAAGCTTTTTTTATTTTTTTATAATATAGCGCCCCACCCCAGAGTCCTTGGGTACTATGCAGTTTGATCACAAAAATACCATCTAAACAATTTTCACAATAAATCCAGCAACTTGACATAAAACAGAAAGATGAGATGGCAGAATCCTGCAAAAATTCAGAAATGGGCTAAAAGCTGACTCCCAAGAATCTCAAAGTCTAGATTTCATTGAAAGCTTGTTTGAATAAAAAAAACTTTAGCCCCTTCTTAAATGCCTTCACTGAGGTAGAATTCTGCAAAACAATGGTCAGGGCTTTCAGAATATGCAAAGCCGCAATGCAGAAAGCTCCATCCCCTGACTGCGTTACTTGGGACCTATGGATGAACAGCTGGTTGGCCTCAGTGGAGTGGGTGGCCTGGACCACATGACACCAAGAGATCTTTGAGGGATACTGGATCTAGTATGTGTAGGGCTTTGTGTGTTAGCAACACATTCTTGAATGTGGCACACCACGGAATTGGCAGTCGGTGCAGGTCCTGCAGGACGGAAGTAATGTGCTCAGACATTTTGACTATGGCAGTCAGTCTGGCTGCAGCATTCTGAACCAGCAGTAGGCAGGCAGCCGACCAACTTTAAAACTAGGTACAGAGCATTGCAGTCATCCAGTGTAGATGTCACAAAAGCATGTGCTAGTATCACCAGATCATCATGCACTAGATCGAGTTTAATCTGGGCGATGTTCGCAGCTGCCATCAGATGTTGTAGGCACAGCCTTTTCTCCACCATGACACCCAGATTCTTAACCCTATCCGCGGCTCGTAGAGGAATACCATTAGACCCACTGGCGTGCCACCAGTCTGTGCCGACCCACTAAGCCCTAGATCCACCAGTGGCACTGCCATCTTTCCTGGTTTAGGCTTAGCCAGCTGAGGCAATCCATTCAGTAATGTCTTTCAGGCCTTGGTCTAGTGCCAGAGCCACACCGTGCATGTTTGTCGCAGAAGACGGGTACAGTTCATTTAGTTTTTGATTACCAGGTAAGTATACTAGGCAGTAATATGCCTATTTTTCAGTCATGACCCGGGAGAGTACAGTTACAAGTACAGTGAAGTACAAATATAGTAACGTCGTAGTGGCATTAGGAATATTATAGTTTCACAATACGGTACATGAGCAGAGGCTATACAGTACAATACATGATCAAAGTAGCAAGGAGACTGTATACCGCAACAGAAAATAGGAAGATAAGGTGCATCAGTAATAAAGTGCAGAAACAAAATTGGCAAACTTTTTCACAGCACAGATGATATGAATTGCATGTAGCTATATTACTCTAAGAAGCAGGCACAAGAGCTAGAGACCATTAGATGATGGTAGAGCTCCCTTTTGAAACGGGCATGGGAGGGAGAGAGTATCCTCTATATAGCAGTGATACTTCCACTTGTACCATTTTAATGACCTCTTCTCAGTAGCAGCTGTATATGGCGAATAACTTGGGGGCCAGAATCTGTCCCTGAGGTACTCCACAGCTGATAGCAGCAGGCCGTGAGGAACAAGTTCCCAATGCAGCCTGCTGTGAGCTGCCAGATAGGATGGACTTGGACTACCTAAAAGTTGTCCTGGCGAGCCCTCCATATTGGCTCGGAGAACCATCAAAACACTATGATTCACCATTTCAAATGCTGACAAGAGATCAAGGCAAACTACAATAAAGAATTCCTCCACATCTCTCTCTCTTTCTCTCTCTCTCTCTCTCCAGAAGAAGGTAGTTAAGTATGGTTCCCATAAGTATGGTTTCCATGCTGTCTCGAGTTAAGAAACCAGACTGGCTCACAAATCTTTATATTTTTCATGGTGAGCCTCCAACTGTGCCACCACTATGTTTTCAGTCACTTTCCCTAAAAAGAGAAGGTTTAAGATGGGTGATTCGTGAGATGGTCAAGGTCCAGAGATGGTTTTATCAGAGAGGTTTCACCACACCCTCTTTAAGGCTGAGGAGAAAGAACCTTCCTTCAGGGAACACCGAACAGTCCTTGCAGCAACTGAACACAGTGCCTCTCGACAGTCCACCAACAATCTGTTTTGGCCCAGGGCCCAAGGGCCAGAAAATAGGGCACAGCACAGAGAACACCGCTAGCACCCCTTCAATCAAAACAGTCTGAAACTCACTCCAGAACCACGGAGGGCTTATCATCATCTTCAGTGGCCCGACCCTGCTGGCCTCTGACAAGTTTACTGGTGACCCCTCCCCAGTACCTAACTCGCACACTTTTTTCAGCACTCTGTCAAACAGAATCTAGTGCACTCCACACAACCCCTTACCTCAAGGCCAGGTGATTTTTAGCTGCAGGTTGTTGCCTCCATGGTGTTTTGTGCACATCATCTAGATAGCAGCAGGCTGGGGGTTTTCCTTATTCAGGCAGCGTCATAATCATCTGCATCCAATTACAGCTGGGCTTACCAATCAAACTTGGGGAAACTTGTCTGCAGATTTTTTTTTTATTGTGAATTATACCCACTTCGCTTATCCCACATAATCTCAACTTGCAGCGTCCTGCACATGTCTGACAATTGGGGATGGGGTCGGAGGCAGCGACAGAAGGGGAAGGCCACTCAGTGGCTGCATAAGTGGGGAAATGGGATGTCGGCGATGAAGGGCGAGAAACGCACAGGACAGGCCCGCAAAACTGATTGGCAGTTGCTGCCAATCAGATCTTCACTTGATTTGTGAATGGTATTTTATGCATCTCAAATCGCAATGTGAACCCGCTTATTTTATACGTAAATATTAAATGGTGTTCTCTTCACTCTGTATATAAAATAATACATGGCATCATCCCTGCTGCTGGATATAAAATAATAGATGGTGTCATCCCTGCTGTTATAAAAATATTAAACAGTATCTCTGCTGTGGTATAGTGTATGTGAAGTATCTTCATGAGTGAACAGTGACCTGTGGATACAAATCAGTGCCGAAGGCATGCGTGAGAGTATCCAGAGATCACTGTTCACAAGTGAAGATATTTCACATATCACACGATCTGCACATCATGTATGTGATTTATACAATAGATTTTTGTAAAGTGGTTCTGTGTTGCTTTCAAACTGTGCAAGATAGAATAACTTCTTCCACATTCATTGGTTTTATTTTCTTCTGTAAGGAGAATTTATTTATTCTTCCAGTATAGTTCATCTGTGTCAAAGTAGGTTTGTTGCTTTGAGTCTGCATGGTTTGATGTATTTAGCAGTCAATGCTCTTTTTTTTTTTTTTACTTCTAGTAGGAACTTTAGAGATCTTCTTGGCATGTGAGTGTCTGTAAGATTGAATGCAATAAACCTGTTAGGGCTTCAGGTACTTGGAAGACAGATGAATTTCATTTGTTTTAATGAGCTAAACAAGTTTCACGATTGAAGGAGAATTAATGGGCTTGTCTGTGACATCACCACAGTGAGAATAAATGCTGGTGAGGTAAGCATAGTATGTATAAACAGCATTTATCATCACTGTGTTAGCCTGGGCTTGCATATATCTTACTGTGGTAGTAATGCATGCTTTTATCAGTGAAACATGTAGCTCACTCCTATTGTATAAAAAAGATTATGTAGCTTCAATCCTGCTGATGTCTTAAATATTCAAATATTAAATGGTGACATCTCGGCTGTTTAGGGAGGCCTTGTGTATCCTACAGCACAGACCTGTGTACCAGGAGATCCAGCTTTGAATCTCACTACTGCCATTGTCCCTGCAGCTGAACATAAATATTAAATGTAATTATTTCTACTGCTATACTTATTATTATTATTATTATTTATTTTTATTATTTATTTATTTTATTAATCTTTTTTGGCCCCTCCCCTGCTTCCTGATCGTCCACTCCTTCGGGTCACCATGGACCCCACCGGCATTCCATCCCCACTGAACAACCACCACCCTACATTGCAGCCTTCCCTGGGTAACCCAGTGTAACCCTTCGCCAGATGGGGGGCCCTCCTCTGAGGGGAAGGCGCCAGTGGGGGCCAGCACACTATACCTTTTGGCCCAGGGTGCTGCTGAGGTGGTCCGAGCTCTCTGGAGCTTTGCAGAGGCCGGCAGCCATCATCTGGTCAGCCAGGCAGTGCATTTCATCATCTCTCCCCTGGGAGCGTGGCATGCCACTGACATCAAGGCATATGCTGACATCCATCATGCTCCCCTAGGCAACTGGGTCCTTGCTGTCTCCCCCCACCTCTGCCAGGAGTCGACAAGCGCTGGGCCGCAGACCCTCCCTCCTCCTGGGAGAAGGTGAGCAGTCATGGGACACACAAGCCTTCTTCCAACCCCAGGTGGCCCACCAGTGCCCAAGTCCACTCCTGAACCCGGGTTGCCAGCGTTGCAGTGGCAAATCTTTCCACTGCGCTGGCGGACCAGTTTGCTATACATATTAAATGACATCTCAGCTGATGTACTTGAATACATTGTCCCTGCTGCTCTACATAACTTTATAAAATGGCATCCCTGCTGATGTATATAAAATGGTATAATTTCTGCCACTATAATATATATTACATTTATTTATTGAATTTTGTTGACCCGTTAAATCCACTGGGCCTAGAAGTCCCTTTTTCAGAGGCGACCTGGAGGGGAGGGAGGATACAGATGGTAAGCAACTGAAATTGAACCAGATTAAGCAGTTGGTGGTATTTTCAGTGACTGGGAGAAATTTGACCAGGACACCAGGCAAATTCCCCTACTCTTTTTCGATAAGTGCCATGGGATCTTTAGCATCCACCTGAACTACCACCAATCCAGGCAGATGGGACCTCGGTTTAACATCTCGTATGAAAGACAGCACCTCAGAAGTGCAGCACCCACCTCATGCTGCACTACAGTGTCAGTATTGGGATAGTAACCCAAGTGCCAGATGTGGGAACTGAACCCGCAACCCTCTGATCTCCCAGTCTCAGAGGAGAGTATACTACCTATTGAGCCACTGACACTGACTATGGCATTATCCTTGCTGCTGTATATAAAATATTAAATGGCTTCAGCGTGGCGGTTCTAGATAAATATCAAATGGCGTCATCTCGGAACACTTAGGGAGTCGTCTGGTTAGGGCACAGAGCTGTGAACATGGATACCCAGCTTTGAATCCCACTACACACACACACACACACACACACACTCTCACTCACTGTGTGGTCTTGCGCAAAGTAACTTAACCTCTCTGCACGTAACCTCTTCTGCCTCTCCTTCTGTGCTTAGCCTCTCTGCATTTTCTTTTTAAAGGGAAACAGTGCCCTAAGCGCTCCACACCTGTGTGGGGCCAGTCCCGATTTGGATTTTGTGCGGAAGATTATTACTTGTTTATTGCAGTGTAGTAGATGGATAGTATCTGGCTGGTCCTGCAGACTCCTAGGCTGACATTTACGTTAACCAGAAATATCAGAAACCCCCATAACTTATAGCAGAACTGGGCTGCTGCCATGACAGATTCAGTAGCCTGCAGTGCTGCTTAGGGGTTTGATAAGCTCTGATTAGCTGTGTTTGTTTATTTTACTTATTTATTTACTTATTTATTTAAATGTTTCACCAGGAGGCACACTGAGCGACAAGTCGCTCGTCTCCAGCGCGACCTGGGGAGAAGGGGTACAATAGGAATGAGACATTTAAATATTCAAGTTACAAGATCAACATTAACGTGCTGTTGTAAGGCAGGTGTTACAACAGTGTTACACGTAATGGGTAGAAAGAGTGGACAATAGTAAGTGCCAGGTTAACAAGTAAACAAGCGCCTACGTGAAAGAAAAGGGGGAAAGGAGAGGCATGGGTGAGGTGTGGGAAGGGGGAAGAGTCATGTCCCTGGAGACCCCTTCAGAATGCGAGGAACCCTGCAAGGGGACGGGGGGGACCAGAGAGAATGGGATAAGGCAGTGTCCCAGAGAGACCCCTTCAGGATGTGGGGAACCCTGCAAGGGGGCTGTAGGGCTAGATAGAAGGTGGGGATAAGGCTGTAGGGATTTAAAGTGGGAGGAGGGGGAGAGAGAGAGAGAGAAGGAGAAGGTGTGACTTAATGCTAGCAGGGGGAATAGGACCGAACCTAAGAGAGGACACTTCAGGATGTGGAGTACCCTGCAAGAGGGCTGGGGAAGGTCAGTAGATGGTGATTAAGAGAGTGATAGGAGAGAGAGGGAGGGAGAATTGAACCCTTGAGGAAAAGAGAATTTGCACCTTTGGAGGGGATGAGGCCTAATCAGTAGTCCACCAGGATGCATTGGACCCTGCTAGTAGTCATAGAAAGCCAAGATGGTGGCCAGATAGAATAGGGGAGATATGCTTAGGCACAGTTGGCCCCTTCAGGATGCTGAGAACCCTGCAAGGGGACTGCAATGGCCAGGGAGAAAGGTAGGTTGGGAGGGAAAGGAGAGGAGACAAGTTATTTTTAGAGGTCCAGTGGGGCCCCTTCAGGATACTGAATCCTGCAAGGGGACTCCAAAGGCTAGGGGGACAGGTAGATGGGGGAGGGGGAAGGAGAGGAGACTCTCCTAGATGCAGTAGGTCCCTTCAGGATGCTAAGAACCCAGCAAGAGGACTGCAGGTCTATTGAGATGGGAGAGATTGTGGAGGAAGGAGCAGATGGAGATACAAGCCCGGGGGTGGAGAGGGACCCATAGAAAGCATTCGAGGTCCCTACATTCTGTGAGAGATCAAGGGAGGCCAGTGGGGGGGCAATTTGGGGAAAGGGAGGAGCACTAGAAATTTGGGGGGTGAGGGTGCATAGAGTAAAATTTAAGGTGAAGGTAGAGGGGTAGGATTTATCCAGGGCTTATAGGAGGGAATTAGGGAGGGACATGGCAGGAGCAGCTAGGTGCAAGGTAATTATTGAGGGCAGAGCTGATGGAGTAGGCGGAGGATGAGTGCCGGATTTGATGAGGGGGAGGAAATTCAAAATTTTTGGGAGGCAGTGAGAGTAACTGGATTGGCCGATTTGGGTGGTTCTGTGGGGGACTACCAGGTTGCGGGAGTCGGTAGATCTAAGGAAATGGGAGGATGAGGAGGGTTATAAAGCAGGAGGTGAGGTAAGAAGGAACTCACCCAGCCAATGCTTGGAGGTGAATCTAGCACCATGGGAGAGGATAGGACACACAGATCGCAGTGGAGGGGGAGGCATCCAGGGCAAAGCAGCAGAAGGAATTGAAGTGTGTCCAGTCTGGCCAGGGAGGACTTGGGGGCAGCACCATAGACTACGTAACAGTAGTCAAAAATGGGCAGTATCATCTTCTAAACAAGTTCATGCCTAGCCGTAGGAGGGTGCAACTGTGGTTCCTGAACAGGGCTCAAGCTTGGGGGCAGTTTTTCTGGATGGCGTCAATATGTCCAAAGAAGTTTAGGTGTTGGTCCAACCAAGCACGAAGTACCTGAAGGAGTATGTGTCCTCAAGTAAAGTCCCATCAAGGGTATGAAGTCAGTAGGGAGGGAAGCCTAGAGAGTCTCTGCCTTGTGCCAAAGGTCATGGAGACCGTCTTCTTGGCATTGAGAAGTTGATGGTTAGCAAACCAGAGCCGAACCTTGTCGAAGTCTTGCTGTAAGCTGGTTGTAACCTCAGCAGGACAGGAGCCAGATGCACACGGGACCTTATCATTGGCATACATATGTATAGTGGAGGAGGGGAGCAAACAGAGGGAAGATCGTTTAAGAAGATGAATAGGAGGGATCCTAATACAGAGCCCTGGGGGATGAGCTGTTTGCCAATCCCGGTGTTCAGGCTTCTGTGACTATTCTTAGCCCATGAGGAAAGCAAGACCAGCAAAGAAAAGATCAGGGGCCTAATATTCAAAAGTTTGCACAGGCAAACTGGGGTTTGAACCGGACTGTGATATTCAAAAGGGGTGGTTGCATGTACAAACATAATTTGTGCAGGTGGGCAAAGGGAGGGGTGGGGACAGAAATACCTGTACAATCCTATATTCAGCTGATTTGTGCAGCCCAAAGGGGGTTAGCGCGGTCACTTTGCACAGCACAAATACCACCGCACAAAACTCTTACTCTGGGCAACCCTAGCAGCCACCAGAGTAACGGCAGCCAACAACCACGTTTGCTGGTGGGGGAGCACACATGCCCCCAGGTGGACCATGGTCCCCCACTCCCCTCAATTCCTGGCCTGGTGTGAAAACAAAACATCCCTGGTGCCCAGTGTCTGTTCTCCCCCCACCCACCCCAAAATTGCTGTCCTGGTGTAAAAACTAACATCCCTGATGTCCAGTAGTTGTTCCCCCCCCCCCCAGTTTAAAAATAAATATTCCTGGTGCCTAGTGGTTTCCGCTTTCCTCTGAATGCTGGACCGGTTTAAACATAAACATCCCTGGTTCCCAGTGGGCCCCCCCTGCTCTGAATGCCATCCCCATGCTCACACAAGTTATCCCTGGTGCCTAGTCGTTCCCCTCTCCTTCCAGTCACTGGCCCGTATTTGATGGAAAATGTCCATTGTGGTCCAGTGGTCTCCCCTCCTTCTGATCGCCATCCTGTTTCCCTGTCTAAATATCCTTGGTGCCATAATGGTCCCCCCGCCCTTCAATTACTGTCCTGTTGCCCTGCCCAAATATCCCGGGCATCCAATGCTCACCCCCCCCCAAATCCTCGATTTCCACCAGGCTCTCTGGTAGCCAGAGATCATACCAATCACCGATGCCCAGCTGCGCTACAATCACTAGAGCTACTGGTGCACATACGAAAACTCTAGAAGCACATAGGAAAAGTGTCAGGAAAACATGTGAAAATATTATTCCCTGGTATCTAGTGGTACTGCCACCCTCTGCTGGACGTTCCCTGTACAGACCATCATCCCTGGTGTCCAGAGGTTTCACCCTGCCAACCCCAACCCCGATTCTGATGTTCCAGTTCTGCGGCTGAAATACAGCGACCAGCATGGCCCTCCACTCACTTCCTTGGTCGGCCGCCATGTAACAAGGTACAGTGCACACATCCTATGTATAATATAGGATATATGCACTGTACCTTGTTATACAGCAGCTGTCGAGGAGGTGAGCAGATGGATGTGCTGGTCACTGTATTTCAGCCGTGGCACCAGAAAGTCAGGTACGGGGTTGACAGGGTGGGTGGCCAGTGCTACAGTGTGGGGGGCCTCTAGACACCAGGGATGATTCTGTCTATACAGGGATTGGCCAGTGGGGAAGGGGGTACCACTGGACTCAAGGGAATTATATAATTTTTGTATGGTTTCCTGATATATAATAAATTTTTTTTGTATGTGCTTACACAGTGGCAACACCAGCAGCTCATGTATTTGTAGCATGGCTAGGCATCGGTGACTGGGACAACCACTGGTCATCAAGGAGCTTGATGTTTTTGCAGGGGTCGGGGATAAAGGGTGGACGGGGGGAGCCACTGGACAACAGTGAATTTCCTTAAACATACAGGGACAGGGATTGGTGACTGGGGGCCACTGGACGCCATGGTCCTTCTTTATAGATACAGGCCAGCAGTCAGTGGTGGGGGAGCCACTAGGCACCAGGAACTCAAGTATTCTGTACTGGGCCAGCAGTTGGAGGGTGGGGGGACCACTGTGACCCACGGGATATTTGGACAGGGTATCGGGACGACGATCAGTGGGGTAGAAGACTACTGTGGCACCAGGGACACTTACACAGGGTAAAGGGACAGCAGTTGGAGGGATGGGGGACCACTGGGCACCAGGGATACCTAGAATGTGTAAAAGGTATGGCGATCGGGGGGGGGGGGCACTTGGCACCAGGGACTTTTTTTTTTTTTGTGTGTTATGGGTCTGGGCACTGGGTGTGGGGCAGATCTCTACAAACCTGCTGCTATCCATGCAAATGAACCCACAATGAGTATGCATATGGCCCCTTGGCACCTTACATACCCAATGGGCTCATTTGCATGGGTTCCTCTGAATATCGCATCTAGCGCTCCAGTGCTGTCCACTCTGGCGACTCGAACCCCTCCACAGTTGGGCAGCGCTACTTGACTTGTGCTACGCCGACAAGGCCCTGTATTCAGTCAGATAGCACCATTGCTCTGTCCGACTGAATGTAGCATCCTCAGACTCCAGGGCATGGGCAAATTGCAGCAGAAAACGTTGCACTCTGCTTTGTCCCTTTTTGAGTATTGGGCCCCAGATTTCATGAAAATTCTGATGTACTGTTGAATCTTCCACAGCTGCAGCCCAGATCTGATGTCAACTGCAGGGCATTCTGGGATTCCTGGTTAGAGCTATGTCAAGGTGGCAGTCAGCAGGATCAGCCAGCTACAATGTAATACACTGCTGTAACCAGTTTAACAAAAAAGGTATTTATTGAAAACTTCGGAGGTTACCTTTTGAGTATAAGTGCTCATTTATAAAGGCTCCACATCAAATACATAGAAACAAAAAAATTACAGTAAGCAGTTCTAGAGGAATGCAGTTGTCAGGCTGAAAGCGCTTAAGACAGAATAAATGCATACAGTGTTGTAAAAAAAAAAAAAAGTCACAGGTTATGTACACAGAGAAACCAGATAAAACTGTGTAATGGTTACAGTTGCACTGGACTGCAAAGACAATCTGCAAAGATCTCTTAAACGGATTAAACTTCGGGAGATTCGGCAGTGTATCAGGCAGTTCATTTAACCATTTAGCAGCCCTGACAGCAGATGACCGCTTGCCCAGCTGAGTGCACCGGAAAGGAGTCAAAGGAGCATTTTTGGTCATGTTTCAGGTGCTGTACTGGTTGGAGATGGTGCAGAAGCAGTTTGTCAAAACTGGGGGTGCAGGTCCCGGAGTGCCATTTTTGGCTACCAAAGCAGGTCTGGAGCTTTATTCTGCTGGGTAAAGGTAAACAGTTTGTGAGTGCATAAAGGGTGCAACTGAGTGTGGTTGTCTGCACCAAGTACAAAGCGGAACCCCTTATTATAGATCAGCCTTGTTCAGTTTAGCACCGTGTCACAGGTGACTGCGTAGACAGGAAGGCCATAATCTATAAGTGACAGAATGAAGATGGCCACTATAAGGCATCTAGCGTCCCCAGTGACATTGTTCCAATTATGGTACAGGGCACCCTGTCTTCTGTCAACTATGGCTACCAGATTGTCAACATGGGGGACAAAAGATAAGGTGTCATCCAGAGTTACTCAAGATATTTGAAGGTCTCCACCTGTTCAAGGTTTTGTCCTTGGCCGTTTTAGATGACCAGTGCTGGGAACTTTCCTTTTCTGTGGAAGGCTAGAGAAGAACATGATTTGTTTCGTTTTGTAACTGAGGACCAGTTTATTGCTGGATAACCAGATTTCTAGTGACCTAATGTTACTTTGGAGAGGGGCTGTAAGGCTGTCAGGGTCAGGGTTTTTGAACTAGATGACTGCATCATCAGCATAGTGTCTGACAGGCATCAGGCAGATGATTCCTGAAGAAGTCAAATAGGAATGGGCCCAAGATGGAGCCCTGGGGAACACCAGTAGATACTTGCCTAGTGTATTAATAAAATAATGTTATGTTGCTTTTTTCGCTCACAAACTGCAAATTTGGACCAGCCCCACATGGGTGTGAGGTTCTTGGTGATGACCCCCTTTAACGTCCATCAATCTTACTTCCTCCCAGCAGCTGCCTAGAGTAAAAAGGAGAATAGGTTAGAAATGATGTGTACAGTATTGTTGATTAGAGCCCTAAGACTTCAACCTGCTCTATCCCAGGACATAAATTCACTTTGGCTTTGTCCACACTTGACACGCTTTTGTCAAAATGTTTTCAAAAAACGTTAGAACTTACTGTTGCAGGCGTCCACATTCAAGCCTGACGGTAGAGCAGTGTCCCGGTTGTGCCCTACTTGCATCCACACTACAAGTTTTCAGCCATGTCATGTAAACACAGTTTCGATTCGTGTACATGCCACATCTCGCCAGCCGTCCCACAGTGCAATGCACCACCAGGACAAACATGCTACCACTCTCCTGTCTACACTAGAGCAGCTAAGCGTGTTGAAAAAGTAAACATTATGGAACCGTGCTACAATCCAGAAACTTTCAGGGTTCAAGCACTGTTTTTGTACATGGTTCTGTGCCACGTACAGTGTGGACACAAACAGTTTTAAGGGGGTCTGGTAACGTTTTCATACAGCAATAACGTTACGGACCCCTAGTGTGGACAGGGCCTTAGTTTTATCATTTTGTAATCTGTTTATAAGCAGAACTGAAAATAATACCCTCGCCAGGTGAGAAAATTAGAGTTTTTTTTTTGTTTGTTTTTGTGGGGGGTGGGTGTGGGGTTCTCACCTGTAAACATACAGACCCCAGCATTTTGTGAAGTATAATCATTTCTTCAGGGGAGTTGTGCAACAATTTTTCAAACCTCATCCTTCAAATGCCTTATGCTAATATTCCTCTGGTGCCAGGTATTGTTTAGATATCATGATCACTACCTATTAAGAGTGCATTTTCTGGTTCTCGCGCCGCCTTAGGTCGTCAGGAAAAATCTATTTGCCTGCCCTAGCCTAGCTCCTGTTTCTCCAAGTTTTGTTCCCCATGTTAATGGGATTTAGATTTCCTGTGGCAAGGAACTCTCCAGTACTGAGAAACTGTACCAGGATATTCAGAAGTTTATCAAGTATGTTGTGTCTCTTAAATACTTGCTATTTTTTCCAGCTAGAAACGAATGCATAGTGCACTGACAAAACAATATTATGGGTAAAACTAACTGGCTGTAAATCCAGTTGAGGACAAGAGAATGGGGGCGTACCGTGTACCACAGGCAACTATTTTAGGACTCCTGCTGTTCCTAGTACTGTGAATCAATTTTCGGACTGAATGGAAATGTATAATATATGTAGATGATACCTTGTTTGACAGCCATCCACTGCGCCATGCTGGTATTCTTCTGAATGACCTGACCAGAGTCTTGGAGCAGACCAAATCCAACCAAATGTTTCAGACTCCCTGAGTTAATTTTAGTAAAGAAGGTGAACAAAATCTCTAGATTAGAAATGACCAAATACTGTAAAGCCAAGAAAGTAGAGCTTGACTCCTTCACTCCTCCTTTTTTGGTTTTTAATTGACTCTTAGATTTAATTGCATTGTAACAGGTAGCTGAGACACCAACCAACATTTTGTGGTCAGCACCACTTATCAAGGTGTACAGTAGTCATCATATAGTCTTGCTTCAGAGTGAAATCATCAGACTGAGGTTTCAGCTTTTAAAGAGCAGCTGACACGATTTATGGCAGGCAGCCCATACAGAGTAGCCTATATTATAGCCCCATACATGTATACCTGCCAGTAAAGATAATCTTGGTACATTTGGGCAGCCCCTTCCCACGACTCTGTTACACTGTCCATAAAGCACCTGCAGCCCTGTTCCCTATTTCACTTCATAATTATGCTGTTTAGGGGCGGGGCTGCAGCGCGCAGTGCTCGCTTGGCTCGTACACTGAAGTTACGAACCGGGTGTTACAGAGGTAATAAAGTTTTTTTTTTTTTTAAATTCTGCACAAAAAGTCAAAATGTGGCTAAGAGCCGGCCCATCGGCACAGAGGCAGGGTGTCCGTCTAGGATATCGATGACCTGGGTTCGGAAACTGACCCGGGACATCAGAGGACCGGCCAAGGGAGAAGGATTGAGCATCCCAGAGACTGCTCTCTTTCTCTGGCGGGGGGTAGAGTGTCCGGCACACCATGGACCTCTGGCGGAGGCTAGGGGGATCCATTGTGCCGGCGCCATCACCTGAGAGGGGCGGATGCTGGACGTCATTGCACATCCCTGCCCCCAGGTACTGCCGTAAGTCACAAAATTCCGGCCCCCGATCATGATGCCCTGTTCTGCTGCCATCCCCGCTGCCAACAGCAGACGCCAGGGTGGGGGTCCCACTCCTATGGCCCCACCCTGGGGGTAAGCCGGGGCACGTTACTAAGGACCGTGGGGAGGGGGCACCTGCCTGGCTGCCCTGCCAAGTTGGGTAAGCCTGGGCATTGGGGGGGCGGTGCGTGGACAGGGCTGAACTCTCTTCAGGGAGGGGGGCCAAACCCCCCACACAAAAAAAATGTGGCTAGGATAGCTTCTAGGGCAGGGATTGCCTGCCCAGAGCAAAAACTGGTGTCAGTTGCTCTTTAAGGCAATGCAGCTTTCCCAGTCTCACTCCAGCCTTTTATACAATCCTCACCTTCAGTATTTAACCTCCGCTGTCATAACTAAACAGAATGGAGTTGAGACCAGCTCCACCACTGAAATATCCAAATCTGATGATTTTATTTTTTTTTTACTTTCTATTTTTTATCGCTTTCCTCACCCTGGAGCTACGCTTCTTCGGGAGACACCAAGGTACCATCCCGCGACTTGCCTTACCTGAATCCCCAGGAGTTCCCCCATGGAGCCGTGGATATACCCCCAGGCAGGTACGGGACGGGACAGGACCCCAACGTCCCGATAACTTCATTGTCTCGGGTCCCCCGGTAGTCAGGCAGGCAGTCGCCATTAAGGTCAGTACCTGTGCTCCGGTGGTGTATTTTTCCTCCTTTCTGAAGAAGTGGCCAGCGCCCTGATGTCAAGGCGTTTCCGCCACTCCCAACCCCTTCTTGCGTGCTCCTGTGCTTGCTATGCCTCCGGCTTCCGCCAGAGGCCAGCCAAACACCAAACAGGTGCCCTTCCCCCTCCCGGGAGAGGAGAGCTGTCCATCGGACGCTCAGTCCTCTCCCTCCTCTGCTGACCCCCGGCGGTCCAGGCTTGTTCCCGAACCTGCGTCGCCGGCGTGCCTTGAGGTGTGGCGTCCAGCACCTCAACCCTCAGTGCCATTGGGCCTGCCCGAATCTGATGATTTTAGCCTGAAGCGAGACTATATGATGACTACTGTATACCTCAATAAGGTGGCATTAACCACAAAATGTTGGTTTCATTTGTAAATGGTAGCTGAGTGACACAAATCAATCACACACGAAAACATCCAGCTCTGCTTTCTTTGTTTTATTGGATTGCTAGGTCAGAGGAATTTCTCGGAGCACCTGTCATTTATCCACTGGTAGGGACGAAGACATCCAGAGATAAATCTTCTGATTACAAATTGAAAGTGAAGTAACTGAGATGGTGGACCATGAAGCAATTGAGATGGTGGACCATATCAAATAATTTTTATTTATTTAATTAGTTTTTTGCTGACCGGGAAAGGAGGGCAAGACAGTACTGCCTGTTTTTTTTTAGTCTTGTTCTTTGGAGGGGGATACAGATGTAAGCCAGCTGAAAAAGGTTAAGCTGTAGTGGTATTTTAGGGAAAGGGGGACATTTGGCCAGGACACCAGGGAAATTCACTGCTGTTTTCGAGAAGTGCCATGATATCTTTAAAGAGCTAGTAGTGCCAGAAAAAGCAGGCAATGTTAGTAATGCTTAGAAGTGGTCTTTATTTTTATTTGAAGTGTTTTTCTGTTGCTCGTTAGACAGTTTTCTGCCTCATGGTATTGGGTGTGTTGTGAAAAATGGTGCTTTACCCGGAAGCAGACGTATCGAATTGTTTCTCCCACTTCATTATCTGCATGTGACTGGATTCATTCCATAGAAACATAGAAGGTGACGGCAGAAGGGGACCTCAAGGTTCATCTAGTCTGCCTGTGGTGTATAGATTACTACCCCCACCCTTTTAGCCCTTCTCTTGACTGATTCCTTTGTGCTTATCCCAAGTGTTTTTGAACCCCTCGATGGTTTTGGCCTCTGAGGGTAGGCTGTTCCAGGCATCCACCACCCTCTCCATGAAGAACTTTTTAACACTGGTCATGAACATTCCCCCTTTCAGTCTCGGATCATGACCCCTCATTCTGCTTACCCTCCTTAGACTCAAACAGTTCCTGCACGTGTACCTTATTTGTACCCTTAATGTACTTGAAGGTCTCGATCATGTCTCCCCTCTGATGTCTCTGTTCCAGGGAGTACATATTTAATTCCTTCAACCTGTCACAAGCCCTTGATTCACAAGCCCTGCTGCCTGATTGGTAAACATGTGACATGTGACATGTTACCAATCAAGCAGCAAGAGATTTGGTTCTGCTTGGTTACCAGTGATGTCACAGTTACTGAAGTCACAATGCTGATTAAAAGGGGGGAAAGAACTGACTAGGTCAGCATCCAGGTAGAGTAATGTTCTAAACGTCACACCTAGTACTGTCAGGAAGAAAATATTCTAATTAGCAAAACAGAAATAAAAATAAATAAATAAATAAAAAATTATATATGATAGCCAACTACTTCAGAAAGTTAATAATTCCAGGTAGTATGCTAGCTCCTTAATGTCCACTTGGACAAGCACTGGAAGGCGGATGGGACCTCTTCTAACGTCTCATCTGAGGGACGGCACACACCCAAAGTACAGCAGTCCCCTAGTACTGTACCCTGGTGACAGCATTTATGGTACAAGCCTAATTCCAGTGTGGGACTAGAACCCACAAATTGTTGGGTTTGATCCTAGATAAACAGTTAGGTTGGGACCAAAATACAGAATATCTGGTAAACGAAACAAACATAAGTCTATATATTTTGAGCATTCTAAAAGCAGGATTAAGTCAGCAACAACTAGTGATTTTGTACAAGTCACTGGTCAGATACGCCTAGTTTGACACTCTTGTTTTTTTTTTTCCTCATCAATAAAGTTTTTATTTTCAAACCAATAAAACTTACTACAGTTACAGTACAATATACTTACAGAACCAGTGAACTTGTACTGGGAGAAAATTCCCAACAACAGTTACCTGGACTCAGACTCATGGCTTCGAAGACACATTTTGTACAGCGGACATTTCCGGGGCAAATGTTATATTTCCACATGCAAAACAAAATTTTATTTTAGAGAAAACAGTAGTGTGGTTCAGGAACACAATTTAAACCTCCCCTTCATTCCTTCGGAGGAACTGCTTCACAGGTTGTTGCCTACTTGTTTTTTTGTAAAACTTGTTCCCTATCTCTGGTCTCCTGTCTTTTTCCAGAGCCCCTAGTGACAAAGCACTGGTTGGAGCAAAGTACTTATTTGTATAGGTGTCGGTTTGACATTCATAAAATGCCCCTGCGTCTCTGGAGTCGGGCACGATCTCCAATCCACTTTAATGCGTTTCATGATTGAAAGCCCGGACTCGACAGTGCTCGAACTTGAACTTCATACTAACACAGTGCTTAGTAAAGATACATTGGGCAAGTCATCCCATGTTTTAAACAGCTTTTTAAGTAGTGCATGCAGATTGTTGCACAGTACTGGTTCAAGATCAGTAAGGCGGAGAGCATATTTCATCAACGGTTAGAATTTCCCAAAGCAAAATGTTGGATTAAGGCCTTGGCCTTCTAGTGCCTTAGAAAAGTGTTCAGCTAAGAATGTCTCATCTTTTCTGCCGTAGGCATGGTCATCATTACTGTCTGGTACAAATGTTAGCCAGTTTCTTGGATTGAAAATTTGACATGCTTGTATAACATTGTGCTGCTCATCATGGTCTTTCCCTGGTGAAGGACTTGTGTTCCTGAACTGCACTTTCACTGATCAAGCAACTCCATCTCTGAAATGGTTTGGATCTTTTTCTACAGTTCTTAATGTGCCAGTGAACTGTTGCCCCTGTTCCAACACAAGTACTTCATCTTTGAATTCCATTCTGTCAGCAGAGCTGTTGTTGGCAACAAGAAGGCACATGCCAGCTGACAGTATATCATAGTGTTACAAGAAGAGAACAGGAGCCTCAACTTTTTTCTGCAATTTGGAAAATTAGAATTTTTTTTTTTCTTGCTGGAATGCCAAGGATACAGACACAGCCACCTGAACAATGTCATGCATTAAATGTATTGCAATGAGGTATTTTAGTGAGCTGAGAGTTTTTCTCAGCTTAGCAACTTTTATTTGTTTTCACATGACCATTAGTAGGGACCTGACCATCCCTGACCTGTATTTTTTCCCCCCAAATTTTAATAACCCAGTTAAGGTTCTAACTCTGTGGGCTAGCCATCTGGTTCCTTGCACGTTCACTGGCACAAAGGACTGTAGACCCAGGACTGATGATGTTCATTTCAGCCCATTCTGCATCACTGATGAACCATGGTGATAGTAGTACTGAAAGATCTGCTGTAATAGGTCATCAGTTTGCTACAGTAAGTTGCAAGGTGTTGCATGCATCTCGTAGTACCAGTTCAAAGAGGTGGGCGGAGCAGCAGACCAAGACTACGTGAGACACCTGCTCCCGAACTTTTTTGGCAACCCCATTATTGATTCCAAAATTTACTGTTGCACCATCAGCACGGAATCGTACCAACAAGGAAACTATACTATCCTTTCCAACTTTTGCATTTTCTTTAATACTGTTCACAACTACATGAAAAATATTTGATATAGGCCTGCCTACGTCTGATGGTGAGAAAGTTTGTCACCAGTTCACTGTTCTTGACATATCGTATATAACTGATCTCTTCTTCTATTATAGCAGAGTTGGTACTACCATCACACAGCACTGGAAGGTATTGACTGCCTGACATCCTGTGTAAGTTGCGCGTTGATATCTTTATTGATGCATTTAATGAGACTGGCACTGGTCTTGTCACCGGCATGCCTCGACCCAGTCTTTTCATGATTCCCTATTCGTGACAGTAGTTCCATGTCTTGAACAAAAAGATGTGAATGGTTGCTGTGCTTTATCGGCTTTAAAAGCTGTTAGGAACCTATGGGTCATAATGTCTGCTGTCTTTATGTCCATTAACAGCAGCCCTCTGACAGTTAGTTTTTTGTTAGGCTCACGTTGAGCACAGTTACGATTGCTCCTCTCATGATGAACATGACTAGTGTTTGTATGCTTTTACGGTACCCAACATCATTGTAAGGTTGTGTTGTGTTTAAGAAAGAATTTCACTTGAGCCTTCAGATTACTTCTAAGAGTTTATTGCGGTTATTCATCTTCACATGCATGTTCATTCTTTTCATCAATGTTGGTGCTGCTTATTCAGTTTACATACAGCATTTATATAAATAATTATTTTGAAAAATATACCCCATTATAAGCCAATCATAAAACAACATATTAATCTTAGAGTGTGATGTACCTTTTCCTCAGAACATAGGTATTGCTACATTTCTTGCACAAAATTCCTTGATGCACACAACCCTCTTTGCTGCACACCATCCTAAACAAGTGCACACCATCCTAAATGAGGTTATCATAAGACGTTTGGTATTAAATGTTGTGAAATGTAAAATGTTACGCTACAATCCTATTTCTACAGTCAGCAATACTTGAACCACTGTCTCTTGTGGAATTTTTTTGCAGTACTGCTAAGACATCACTGTTCTGTCTGCATGTACTGTTAGCCATTCCCGATGTTTCTTCGAGGACTCCTGGAAATGTCTGGTTCTATTTTTTTTTTTTTTTTTTTTTTTTCCATAGCCTTTTTCCTTGTCAGTCATTCGTCCATGGCTTGGGCAGCCAAGCATTACTTTCTTGAGAGGTGGGCAGGGGAGAGGGTGGCCTCTGCAGAAGACATGGAACTACTGTCACCTCTGTCGGGTTCATTTGGTGCAGAGGGAGATCTAGCTAGATCTGTAGTTTGTCTTTTGAGTGAACCCGAATTGAAGAAGAGATGTGGCAGAGCCTGATATGTTGGCTTAATAAGTATATTTTTATAGATGATTGTGTGACTTTTTATTTTGTCAAACATGCCATTGGCACCTTAAGCACCAATAGACAAAAAAAAAAGTTTGAATCAACCCTTTTTACGACAACTCTAGACCTATTTTCTTGAACTTAACAATATTCAGCAGACAAAAATGACAAGCCCTTTTACAACTAGTGGACAGTAATGTCAATTTATCCAAACTGCATGTAGTGGTCCATTTTGAGAATGTAATATCTGTCATAGTAGACAGTAGTAAAGTAGTACTGTATGTAAGGTGGACTTAAACTTTCTGCCTATGGAGCTGCTGTGGAACCTCCCGCCATGTAAACCACCAGCTCCCCCAAATCCTCTGGGGCTTTCTGCCCACGGAGCTGCTGTGGCCCCCAACCGTGTAAACCACCAGGTAATGTGTATGGACAGCGTCTGGCCCTGATTTCAAGTTTGGCGCCTTTTTCTCCTTGGCTTTGTTCAATTATTTCTTCCGCAGCTACTGTGCAGTTTTCATGTTTCTGAGCTAGCTTGCATAATTGTGTACATGAGGGACCTCTAATTTCTTAACTGTAACTGCAGCAACGAAAATACCTTGCTTTTGCCCCGAGACAGCTTAATTCGGATTTATTTCTGTGAGGCTGCTTTATCAAGTGCAGTAGCTCAGTCTCCCGAGGCTTAATTTAGCTACTACCCCTCGTGGCTGTAGAATTTGTTTTGATCTGTAGAAGTATTTTGGCGCTTAAGAGCTACTAAGGCTATTTCCCTGTGGGCTGCTGATTTTTAATTTCTCTCCTTACCTGCAACCGGGAGCTAAAGAGGGCGATTCCTGTGGGCTGTTGATTTGATTTCTTTCCGTACCTCAGAACAGTGCTCGGTAGGATCCTCAGCCTTCGGGCTGCTCAGACTCTTCTTAGGGTACTTGCTTCCTGCAGCCGCTATGCGGCTGCTCCCTGCCCACCCCCCAATACCCTCCCACACTTAGCTGTGTTTCCTTATATAGGTCTTGCCTATCATGTGAGATCTGTGCGTCCTGCGTTCTTTTTCTTTGTAAAATCTCATCTAGAGGTTATCACTTGTCACCACTAGGGGTCATCTCTAATTTGAATCCGACTAAGCTCACATTACTTTCTCATTTGAGTTTGTCTTTTGTGGCTCACCCTGCCTTGTTCCAGTAGTCCTCCCTGTCGTTTGTTCCACTACTCCCTTACTTGACCACCCATTTTTCTCTCTTAAGTTCTCCCCTTTCTAGTTGCTCCTATTTTTCTGTCAGCATCCCCTGCACTCAATCTACACTGTTGTCTAGGTTAGCTTGTATCTCCTTGGGCCCTCGTTCTTTGCCCTACTGGCCCTCAGCTCCTTATCATTTGTTGCTGGCACCCCAACCCCCCCGCTGAGGTGTCTACTTGTAATAACATCTACTCCAACATGATAGCCGAAGGTTCCTCCACACATCTGCCTCTAGTTTACCTAAACTACAAACTCCTTGGGTCCCTTCTAAGGCATATGGTGTATAGCACGATTACCTCCCCTACTAATGTCTCTTGTGCTATAGCCCTCACTTTTCTATGGGTCAGTACTTTAACTCTCACACTAGCTGGGGATATCGAAACCAACCCTGGCCCCTCTGTCTGCCTTAACCAATCTCACCCCCTCGCCACTTATCTGCTTCCTCAGGCTCCTGGCCTATCCTTTGCTCACCTAAACATCCGCAGTCTACTAGCAAATCTCCCTTAGCTGGAAGCATGGGTTCAAGTAAATAACCCAGACATCCTTGTTCTATCTGAAACTTGGTTAAAACCAACTGTCTTGGACCACAGCTGTGTCCTACATGGCTATAACGTGTATCGCACCGACCAGGCATCCTCCAAAAGAGGGGGTGACCTGGCACTGTACTACAAGTCTCACCTGAATATCACTCTGCTGCCATCACCCAGCCTGAACAACAGTGAGGTACTGTACTCTCTCCTGCTTCTTGGGGGTGCCAAGAAGTTGCACATATCTGGGGTGTATTCACCCCCCCCAGAAATGGCAGACTTGGTCTAGAGGAGATTACTGGTCTGATTCCTGCCCTAACTAGGAACAATGAGGTGATCTGTCTGGGAGATTTTAACCTAGACTGGCTGGGTCCTAACTCCTCCTGACTTGCTTCCATTATCAGCAAGGCCAACCTTGACCAACTCATCTCTTCCCGCACTCTGATAACTCCAAACAACCTCAGTTGTTCAATGATAGAGTGTATCCTTACCAATCGCAAGGACTGCTATTCCCCTTCTCCGGGATTCTGCCTGACACGATTAGCGACCACTGCCCTGTGTACTGTTGGGGTGCCTCTGCTGCCACTACTACACCCAAAGTTCTGTCCTTTGCTAAGTTTTCCGATCTGGACATCGCTGCGTTCCTACGTGATTTAAAACAACCTGACTGGTCCCCCCTTATTTCATACAAATATCAGCCTGGCCACTGACCATTTCAATGCCACTCTGCAAGCCTTACAGACTAAACCTATTCCTTCAGCATGGAAAGCTGCCAGGATTATCCCTGTATTCAAGAAAGGTGACTCCAAACCCCAAAGTCCTGTCTAATTATTGGCCTATAGCCTTGCTACCAACCCTCAGTAAGATTTTAGAGAAACTTATTCACCACCAGATCTCTGCTCACCTACTGAATTTCAATCTTCAGTCTCCTGCTCAACATGGTTTCAGGGCAGGTCGTAGCACGACCACTGCCCTCACACTATTCACCAGTGACATTAAGTCCAGCATGGACAATGGTCTTCTCACAGGTGCCGTGTTCATAGACCTCACCAAGGCATTCGACCTGGTTAATCATCCTCTACTCCTGAACAAACTACATCTATTGGGCACCTCTGGATCCACCCTGTCATGGCTCAGCAGCTACCCTACCAACTGATCCCAATCCATCTCCTTTGGCAAAGTTCTTACATCCCCAGCTCCCATCTCCTGTGGCATCCCGCAAGGTTCCTTTTTGGGACCTTTACTCTTTTCCATGTTCATTAACGACACTCCCTCCTCCCTTCCCCACTGTCACTCCATCATGTATGCTGATGACCTGGTTCTCTGTCGCCTCTCGTTCTGTCCTGGACATTAACACCCACCTGTCCTCCACATTCAAACAGATTCAGCAGTGGCTCTCCTCCAACTCACTAATTCTCAACTTACCTGAGACTCGGACCATGCTTTTTGGGTCTGCTAGAAAAGTCTTTGCCGAGTCTACTAAGCTTCATGTGCTTAGCTGTGACGGGTCAGTATACCCGTCTACTGACTCCTTCAAATACCTTGGAGTAACCCTTGATCCCGTTCTTGATTTCTCTATACATATAAATGAGGTATGTAAATCTGTTAATGCCAAATTGGGAGCAGCCTACCGCAAACGTGACTCCCTAACCCCTGCTGACAGAATCTCTGTAGCGTGTGGGGTACTGCTTCCTAGGCTTCTGTACACACTCCCCACTCTCTCCTATGCAAACGCAAGTATCCTTCACAAATGGGACATCTCCTATAATAACATCTGTAGATTCGTTCGCTGTCCCTCGACTTACCCGCCATTGTCACCTATACTCCACTTTGCACTAGCTGCCCCCCCCCCAGTACCAGCACTCCTTCTCTCTGGGTTGCTTCATTGACTCCATGAACAGGACCCCCCACTCAGACTGCATTTGGGCCATGCTCACCCCCGTGATTCATTCCCATACGCTAAGGTCATCTAATCAACTTCTGTTCTCCGTCCCTTACTGCTCGACTAAAATGGGGGAGCAAGTTTTCTCCTAGTTCACCCCTAAATTCTGGAGCTCCTTATCTGCCAATTTAAAGGGCTCCTTATCTCACTCTACCTTTAAATCTGCACTTTTTTCCCACCTTCATGCACTTGATTCCTGTCACTGTACCTAATCTTCCCTGTACTCCTTCCTGCTTATCCTTATCCTGCTCTATCTGGTGTCACTGAACTGAACTGTACTGTATTGCCTGACTATGTCAAACGTCCTAGCCATCCCAGTGTGGATAGCTACTGCTTGATGTTCTACCTTGACTCTCACTGTGGGGGGCAACATTGTTATGTCACAACTGTTTGTGATTGCTTGTTATGATTTTATTCAGCCTTATGACACTTTCTATTGGATGCCTGTAATGCTAACTATTTGTACCTGTTTTGTGTTAACTTTCTTGTTTATGTACTGTATTCTCCCGGGTCGTGCTTGAAAATAGGCAGGTCTGTTGCCTAATGCACTTACCCGGTTACCAAAAGCAAATAAATAAATAAACTTGCTGCAAGGGACACTGTCAGCCTGTCGATGAAATTTCTGCAAGTGAAAACGAAGATGTCAGGAGCAAGTTTTCCTAATGCAAAATGCAGAAATGCTACCAAGATCTCACAGAAGTGCTTAATGTTTATTGTTTTCATAAAATTACTTTTCTGTCGGTCCACCTACGCATCCACATACTAGAATAGTGCGGAGCCAAGGGGAAGCTTGTTCATGACGGTCAGTTTTCAGTTTTACATGCAGAAAAGGTGTTGTCTGTTGCAACTGCCAACACAGAGTGCCACAAAGTCATTTCTATACCCAGACGAGCACTCTGAGTTGTTTTATTTTGTGTGAAATAAAATTAAGCTGTACTTCTGGGCATGTGCATTGCCGGCATGCCATTCTAGTTTGTGGATGCACACAGCCAGAATTTGGGGTGGAAAGTCGGAAAAGTTACTTTTATGAAAATAATAAAAATTAAGCACTCCTGTGAGATCTTGGTAGCATTTCTCCATTTTGCATTAGGAAAGCTTGCCCTGGCACCTTCGTTTTCACTTGCAGAAATTTCACAGACAGGCTGACAGTGTCCCTTAAGCAGTTAAAATGCAAGTCTGTTTTACAATGACAGCTGCACATAGCAGTCCATTGTGAGGATGAAATAATGCTGTTTGTTTCATTAAAAAAAAAATTGAGGCAGTAGTATAACTGCATGTAAGGTGTACTTAATTAAACTTGCTGCATTAAGCATCCAGAATGCAAGTCCGTTTACAATGACAGCATTGTCAGTTTAACCAAACTGCTGCATTCAACAGTCCGTTGTGAGAGTGAAATAGCAGGACAGTAGCTAGAGAACTGTGTGTAGTAGGAGGTCAAACTTAAACTTACTGCATTTAGCAGTTGGATGCAAGTCCCGTGTTCAGAAGTGTCAATGCAGTAACCACATTGTATTTATCAGTGGTAGAAACACAGGAAAAAAGGGGGAAGTTCGCTTTTCTTATGAACAGTCTCTGACTTTGAACTTGCTGCATTTGCAGTCCAAAAATGAGTGTATTTTATTAAACAAGAACTATAATGTGTAAGGCAGCCCCTCAGGAAACTGACTTCGTGCACTTGAGAAACAAGACAATTTATCCCCCTTGTCTGGGGAAGCAGAATTGGCTAATTGTCTGTAGTGTGTAAAAAAAAAAAAAAAAAAAAAAAAAAAAACTTCCAGGGTAGGCAGATCAGTTAGTTATAGATTTAAAGGGACACTGTCAGCTTTTCTCCTTCGCTTTTTGCCTGATGTGAAAAATGCACCACTTGGCACACATCTATAAAATATTCACTGCAGAACCACCACCACCCCCCCAATATGGCTGAAATAAAAGTATATTTACCATGTTATTCATTTTCAGCCTTAATCTCTATCCATCCGTCCCGACCGAAAGTGCCCCAGGTCCAGGAAGCACATCCAAGTCGGGAACGCAGGTCTGGCAGGAGCTCATTCATGATCTGCAAGTTTTTCACATTGTGTCAGCAAAAGAATAATAATCCGTCGCCTTATACTAACATACTAACATACTATTTGCCAGCAGATTAGGCCTTATGGTCTATCAAGTCTGCTCGAACCTCGATCCTTAGTTGGGTGCCGAGACCCTCCCATCCCTTGTGCTCCAGAAACCCCTATCATCCATCCCCACCCCCCCAGGACAGGCCATCATCTGATACATCCACTTTCTGTGTCTGTCCCACCTCTCTTAAAGCTCTCCACTGTGGATCTCTGAACCAGCTCACCAGGCAGAGCATTCCAGGGTCCACCACCCTCTCAGTGAAAAACCTCCTCCTCTTTCCCCTCACCCTTCCACCTTCCAACTTCAAACCATGCCCTCTGGTGATGCCTCCCTGCTTTAGTCTAAAGATCCTCTATGTTTACCCTATTTATTCCCTTTGAGGTACTTGAAGACCCCAATCATGTCCCCCTGTCTCCCTCTCTCCTCCAATGAAAACAGGCAGAGCTCCTCAAGTCTGTCCTCGTAAGTCAAATCCCCTAGCCTCGTGATCATCTTTGTTGCCCTCCTCTGTACCCTCCAGGAGCTGTATGTCCCTCTTCAAGTGTGGTCTCCAGTACTGTACACAGTACTCAAGGTGTGGTCTAACCAGTCCATTGTACAGTGGCAGAATCACTTCCTTGCTCCTAGAGGTGATCCCCATGCGATGCATCCCAACATCCTGTTTGCCTTGCTAGCTGCTCTCCTGCACTGCTCAGTGTTATTCATACATGTATCCACCATGACCCCTAGGTCTTTTTCCCCTGTTGAGGCTTCCAGCTCCTCCCCTCCCAGGGTGTACCTGTGTTTAGGGTTTCCCGACCAAGATGCAACACCTTGCACTTGGTGATATTAAGAATGTGTGATATTATGTTATGCAAAATCGGCTGCCGCTCCCGACAAACCTTGAGCACTCACGTAGTAAAGTTACTATTTTAAATCTGAGGCTGAAATCCTGGGCATGTGTGCCAGTTGCACACTCTTGCGCATGCGTGCGATCTTTGTGCATGACGCTCGCGTGCATGCCCGGGATTTCAACTCGGATTTAAAATAGTAACTTTTACTACTCGCAGTGCTCGGTTTGTCGTGGGAGATGACAGCAGCATTTTTGTGTAACATAAGGCATCGAATTATTATTCTTTTACTGACACAATGTGAAAAACTTGCAGATCATGAACGCGCTCCTGCCAGACCCGCGTTCCCAACTTGGATGTGCTTCCGGGACGCGGGGCTACTTTCGGTCGGGACAGATGGATAGAAATTAAGGCTGAAAATGAATAACATGGTAAATATACTTTTATTTCAACCATATGGGGGTTTCCTGCAGTGACTATTTAATAGGTGTGTGCCAAGTGGTGCATTTTTCGGATCAGGCAAAAAGCGAGGGAGCAAAGCTGGCAGTGCCCCTTTAAGTAGCACTTTATTGTGCCGAATTACTAGAGAACTGAGAATGTTTATACCTTTTGGCTTTCAACAGACTGAACAGCAGAACACTTAGCCAGTGGTCTGACTCAGTGGTTCCCAAACAGGACAGAATTATTCCGACCAGTGACATGTACCACAGACTGCTGCCTAAAGGGCAGTCAAAAATTTGTATTTTTGGGGAACTGAAAATTAATGGGTCTTCTGAATAGCAAAACAAAATGTTAGAAATAATCAGCTGCTAGACTTTTTTTTTTTTCTTTTTTGTTTTAATACAACTTTAAGCTGCTAACAAGCTTTTCACCTACTTAACAGCAGGCAAGCAGTGAAGACTACACTGTCCGTTTTACACCCAGGCAGATTTTCACCTTGAGATCACTAGTGTGATTCAGACTTCTTTTGAGCTGCAGATAGCTAAAGGATTAGACAGAAAGGTAGCTTAAATAATTAATGCTGTTGACCAACTAGTAGCAGTTGTTAAAAGCAAAATACGCTTGCCTTTTATTTACTGATACAGCTAAAAATATGTGCCAACACTGAAGCATCTGAACGATTTTATATTTGCAAGCTGTGCAGCAAAAATTAATTTACTTGCATCAAAAGCACAAATTAAATTTAGACTGTCCTCTCTCCTTTACAGTCTAAATACTAGACTTCCTAAAGAAATTTCTCCCTCACTCAAACCAGTCAGCCAGCCAGGTCAGCTTTTCAGATTTAGCCTGCCAGCCTGTGTCAGAAAGTGACTCTGCAGTAATTTCTTGAATTTTTATTATTTATTTATTTTTTTTTTTGTCTGAGACTTCTGATGGAAGTGCACAAGCCTCTCCCTGCTACTCAACTTGCAACTACCACGCAACCCTAAATTAGTAAACGTAGTGCTATGGTCGTGACCGGTGCTGAGGCTGTGCCACGAGTTAGTGCTGTGGACCAGTCGGAGTGCCTGCAAATAGCACAAAAAGCAGTCCCCTAGTGGCCTCTTACGAGCAATAGGAGGCTATGATATGCCTAATTGCGGTACCAAGAGACTCCTCGCCCTGACTGAGGACGTCCCCGGCGCTTGGGGTGAAAAAAAAAATAATTTTTCTGTTTCCTCACTGGCTACACTGCTGACGTGCTGCCCTCCCCATTTCATCAGTGCATGATGTACATGACTGCTTGCTGGTTCCCTGCTTCAAGATGCACATTCACTGCCCATGTGCCCAACCCCCGCCCAGCTCTCTGCTGTGCTCAAATACTGCCATTGTTGGCTATTCACAGAATTGCATTTCCAGTCAAATGCTGAACGCTGGATAAGTCATCACAGAAGGTGCTTTTCTGCTGAAATGTGGAAAAGCAGTATGTTGAGCCCTGAGTTACAGTATTTAGCTAAAGTTTGACATTGGCTGTTTCAGTAACCCAAATATATCAGTGGGAAAAGTAGAAGGAAAACAAATGTATGTAAAATCAAGGAAAAAGGATTATATAGGGGAAACAGGGTTCGTTTTTGGGTGGGGGATTGGGACAGTTGGCACACAGTTTTTAATTTGACCCACCTCTTCTTCTACCTTGGGGACAACCTGCTTACTGTTGTAGAGGCTTTTAAACTGCTGTTTTATGAATCTGGGCTCGGTTGAACAATATGACTCATTATTTTTTTCATTTGACCCTTACTTTTTATACCGAGTGGGTCATTCTCCCACATAGATAAATATCTGAAGTGAACCCTGGGGAAGCCATAAACGAGGAGGTTTGGAGAAATGAGTGGTGAATAGAACCTCTAAAGGGACATTGTCAGCTTTTCCCCCTCCATTCTGAGTGAAATGTGAGCCTTGTGCCTCTAGGCACATAGTTAAATAACTCTTGCAGGAGAGTGCCCCTATAGATTACAAAAGCCACCAGTTTACCTCATTTTTTAAATTTTATCATATTTCTGTTTAGAAGCGTCCCATCTGAAATATGGCACTCACCGGAAACATCTGTTCGCCCAGGACGTGCGTCTGCCACCAAGCGCTCTCCCGGTATGGATTTTTTTGTAAACCTAGTGGACTAATTAGTTTGTTCAAAAGCTATCCTAATAAGGAATCAGTCCTGGCACATTGGAGTTAAAAACGAGCAGTAGTATTGCCGCAAAATCCTTTTGGAAAGCGCTTCCGAAATCACGTGCACGTGCAAGGCTGACACGCTCTTGCGCATGAGCGAGATCTCGCTCCAGTTGCTCTTTGCGCGTGCACACGATTTCGGAGGCACTTTTCAAAAAGATTTTGCGGCAATACTACTGCTCATTTTTAACTCCAACGTGCCAGGACCGATTCCTTATTAGGATAGCTTTTGAACAAACTAATTTGTCCACTAGGTTTACAAAAAAATCCATACCGGGAGAGCGCTTGGTGGCAGACGCACGTCCTGGGCGAACAGATGTTTCCGGTGAGTGCCATATTTCAGATGGGACGCTTCTAAACAGAAATATGATAAAATTTAAAAAATGAGGTAAACTGGTGGCTTTTGTAATCTATAGGGGCACTCTCCTGCAAGAGTTATTTAACTATGTGCCTAGAGGCACAAGGCTCACATTTCACTCAGAATAGAGGGGGGAAAGCTGACGATGTCCCTTTAAAGGAGAGGAGACACAAAATATGTTGCTAGTTTTTCTTGAGTATGGTAGTAAAGCTAAAGAATAAAGTTTGGTATTTTGCTTTCCAGGGACACGTGTTTAAAGATGTAACTAAAAACTTGGATGGCATACTTAAGGTAGTTGGCAACAGTAACACAACAATGGCTAGTCATGTAGGAACAAATGATATTGGAAAGAAACCACTTCACCTTATTAAACATGATTTTGTTGAGCTAGGGAAGAAACTGAAAAAAACAAAGTAGTCATAAGAGGTGTTACCAATTCCAGTGTTTCCATGGAAAAAGAAAGGTACAGTATATCATAGAACTAAATAAATGGTTACACGAGTGGTCATATAAAGAGAACTTTTATCTCCTAAACAACTGGGAACGTTTCTGGAGAAATAACTAATTATTCTCGAAGGATTGTTTACATCATATGAGTAGGAAGAAAAATGTTAGCAGGAAGGATGGACAACATTATAAATACAATTTTAAACTAGAACAAGGGGGTGTTGGGGATAAAAGGAATGAATAAACTAACCTGGAACTAGAAGCAATAAACAAAGGTGACAAAATAAAAACCAAGGAGGTCACCAGCAAGGTCCTGCAGGGGTCAGTGTTGTGCCTGTTTGTGGACGACACCAAACTCTGTGTGAGGGTGGACACCAAGGAGGGATACAGGACCTGAGGGAGGACCTTGCCAGACTAGAATGATAGTCTGGAATCTAGCAACTTGGTTTCGATGCCAAAAAGTGCAAGGTGATGCACATAGTGGCCAATAACCCTAGGACAGAGTATTACATAGGAGGGGCTCAGGTAACTGCTTCAGAAGAGGAAAAGGATCTAGGGGTAGTGACGAGTGACCTGAAACATACCTCTCAGTGTAAGAAGGCAGTGGCGAAGGCTAACTGGAGTGTATTGCAAGGGGATTCAGTAGTAGGTGGAGCAAGGTTACTTTACCATAGTACAGGTCATTGGTGAAACCACATTTTAGAATATGGGATGAGATACTGGCATTCGTACCTTAAGAAGGATATCAGCATGCTGGAAGGGGTCCAGAGGAGAACTACGATGATAGAGGGGCAACAGGATAGGTGGGTCTGTTCATGAAAAGGGGTTACCAATGCCCGCCATAGAGTGCATACCACATTTTTAAAAATTAAGAACTGTCTGGCACATTTTTTTTGACTAAATCTGAATGCTGGCTATATGGACGGATAAATAACATAACTATAGAATTCTAGGGTATC
The DNA here is from genome assembly GCA_016271365.2 of Neoceratodus forsteri. Taxonomy (NCBI): domain Eukaryota; kingdom Metazoa; phylum Chordata; order Ceratodontiformes; family Ceratodontidae; genus Neoceratodus; species Neoceratodus forsteri. The sequence goes on from JADMNL010000027.1 coordinate 184,239,771, forward strand.
CAAATTTTTTTTTTTTTTTTTTGATGGGGTATCCCACACCATTTTGCTGCTTTTTTTACCTGAAAAGTGTGACATGCAAAAACACATGTTTTACTAATTGTTTTTGCAAGCTTTAGTTACAGTTTTCCATTATTAAAGCAACTTCACTTACTAATCTGGAGTTGTGTTTTTTATTATCTGTACTCTTTAGCCCATTGTAATGCTCCATTTTTAATTTGTGCAGCTTTGTATTTAGCGTGGTGAATGTAACAGTTGGTGTCACAGCACGTTACATTCACCCACATGGCCCCCAAATCTGTAATTGTGCTAGTAGCACTTTAAAAGATTTTCTGGCTTCTCTCCTAGTTTGCCTCCTTGCTATAACTGACTGTGTTACTGCCTGATCTATCTTTCCCACAGAAGGGACAGCAACCTTTGACCCTCACTCTACTTGGGGTCACATCAGGCCCAGTGTTTACCAGTCAGTCTGAGACAGTTGCAAAGTCATAGCCTACCCATCAGAACCAAGGAGCAACCATAGAGAGAGGAGCCGAGTTGTGGTTTAAAACCCATTGTTTGCACGTGGCTCCTCCATTTGTAGGGCTACATTCCATGAAGATAAGCACTGCATGCAACAACGAGGGTTGCAGTTACATTCACAACAGGTAGACTTAGGTTACCATCATTCACTGATTGTTGGGCAAATTTTCAGAGAGCATATTTCAGTGACAGCTGCATGTCTAAGGAAAGTGCTGGGCATAAATTGTAATAGGGATTATTTAGTGTATATGGGGTGGAGAGTTAAAATGGATTTTCTTTGCGGTGTCACTCGTTACATTCACCATGATATGTGGTGTCAACCATCTTACCTGCCAGTACTGTTACTGTTGTCAAATTCCTCCGGGTTTTGTAACACTGTCAGCTATTAGTAGTGGCGTGATAGACATGAGGCATGTTCAGTAAATTTTTTAAAACTTGAAACAAATGTGTGGTGTCACTTGTTAACATTCACCACGTTATATGGTGTTAAGCATCACACTTGCCAGTAATGTAATTGTTGATTTTTTTTTTCGTGTTTTATAGCAGTATGTCAGTCAGTAATAGTAGTATGTTAGTTGTTAGGCAAGTTTAGTACAGTTTTAGTAAGTCAAACATAAGTGTGGTGTCACTTGTTACATTCACCACGGTATGTGGTATCAAACATTACACCTGTCACTACTGTTGTTATTGTCAGATTTCTCCAGGTTTTGTAGGACTGTCAGTTGTTGTTAGTAGCATGTTAGCCATTAGGCATGTACACTAAACTTTGTAAAACTGAAACAAATATGTGGTGTCACTCGTTACATTCGCCACGGTATGTGGTGTTAAGCATCACACTTGCCAGTAATGTAATTGTCAAATTTTTTCATGTTCTATAGTAGTATGCCAGTCGGTAGCAGTAGTATGTTAGTTGTTAGGCATGTTTAGTATAGTTTTAGTAAGTGAAATGTAAGTGTGGTGTCACTTGTTACATTCACTATGGTACGTGGTGCAAAACATCTCCTTTGCAATTAATGTAATGTAATTCTTATAAATATTTGTTTCTCATGTTTTAATACAACTCATTACATGTTAAAGTGTTTACTACCAAAACAAATGTTTTGTGTCAGGTGCTACATTCACCACGGTGTGTGGTGTCACTTGTTACACTCATCACAATACAGTTCTTTTATCTCAGGAACCTGTGGGGCTTTTATCTCCCAAAATGTTTATATTTTCATACTTGGGTCATAATATCTTGAAATGCATCAGAAATGTAATCTAGAAATAATTTGAAAATTTAACCCTAATGTCACACTTTGGTAACCCCTTTTCATGAACAGACCCAGGTCCTATGAGGAGACGGCTGGAATCCCTAAGGATGTACTCCCTGAAACAGAGGAGGCAGAGGGGTGATATGATTAGAGACCTTCAAATACATGAAGGGAGTTAACAGAGTGAAAAGGGAGGGTCTCTTTATAATGAGTGGCAACAGCACCGCTAGGGAGCGCAGCCTAAAATTAATGGGAGGAAGATTTGAAAGGGATGTAAAGAAGCATTTCTATGCGGAGAGGGTGGTGACCACCTGGAACGAGCTGGTTGGTATCAGAAAAGATGGTGTGAGCGCTCTAGAGGCCTGGGGCAAACATAGAGGGACCCCTTGGGACCCAAGAAGAGGGGAGGGAGGGTTGGGGCAGGGTCATTGGCATAAGTTGTAAGGCCAGGACCTGCATCATCTACCGAGCAGATGTGATAGACCAGGTGGTCTTCTTCTGCTTGCTATTTTTGTATGTTCCTACGTTCATGTTAAAAATAATGCTCTTTACATGCATAATGATCACTGGGACAGGAATATTCTGAGTATAATCTATATAGTAAAGAAAGAATGCACAAACATGGAGGAGGAGTTGCACTTTATTGCTCAGAAATTCTACAGACTACTGATTTAATTTCAACACACAGTGAGAACACAGATTCAGTATGGGTCAAGATTAACAACAAAAAAATAAGACCATTGGTGACTGGGAAATGCTACCCTCCACCTGATAAAAAGAATACAGAGGCTCTTGATCTGTTTTCTGATCCATTTACCCATCACTGTAAGGATAACATTCCCCTTGTGTTAGGGGACCGAAATTGATTGATTGGCCCAGCTATTCCTCTGTTACTAGAGCTGGAATTAAATTTCTAAATATAGTTAAAGAATGTATCTTAAATTGGCATATTAACAACCCAACAAAGGGTGAGAATATTTTGGACTTGTTCACTAATTTTGATGACACTTTCTCATATGAAATCCTGGACCCCTTATCAACTTTAGTGACTGCGACACAGTAATGTTTAGATTTAATAGACAAATAAGATAATGGAACAACAGGAACATTTAATTATAGTATAGAGAGTTATATGTGTGTGTATATATTAAAAATCATCTGAGGAACTGGGGTTGGTATAATGAATTATGTATGTTGGACATGGAACATGTTCAATTGAAAGACGAACTACTGAACTTAGAGAAGAACTTTACCACAAAATGGAAAATGTACAATAAAAAGGGAAAGGTCCCACCCTGGTTAAACCATAAAATAAGAAAGCTGATTTCAAGAAAAAGAGTTTTTTTATATAAAATTATGAAAAATCAGCCTAACAAATGTAGTAAAACTAGGTATAAACTAGCAGTAAAAAAATGCAAAACAGAAGTCAGAAAAGTGTGTTTCTAGGATCGTGGATATGTTGTTCATCCACACTTCTTGGCAGTGTCCCTTTCCCTTTAAGACAGCCGGAAAGTCTTTAAGCTGGCTCCTCCCACCCACCCGGGTGGTATAACCCTCTGCTCCACCCCATAACGCCAGATCTTCCTTTCCTTTCTGCTGGAAGATTCAGGTTGCCTCATTGGTGTTCTCACATTTTGTAGGCCCTGGCTTCAAAACCTTTGGTTATTCTGAAAATTTGCCTTGTTTGCGTTAGCGATTGAGATTACTTTCTCTCAATCATGGAAGACAAGTCTTCCCCTGGATTTTACCGGTGCCCATCCGGCCAGAAGATGTTGTGCACTGACCCGCATGCCACGTGCGTTCACTGTCTGGGTGTCAGCCATAACACCACGACGGAAGTTTGCCTCAGCTTCCAAACTCCAACGCCCTTGACGACTTGTATCAAAATCGGCAAACGATACTAGTGGAGTACCTCAGGAGTCAGTAATGGGCCCAACATTGTTTAGTATCTTCATATCTGATATTGGTTCTTCTCTGGTTAACAAGTATGGTATCTTTGCGGATGATACTGAACTGGGCAGAGAAGTGGACATCTGAAGGGGAACCAACAAGTACTGCAGTCTGACCTAAGTTGAAAGCATGGGCAATGGAGTGGGGAATGACATTTAATTTGACCAAATGCAAAGTAATGCACTTTGGAGATCCAAAGAACAGGTACGGTCTACAGAACCATCTACTTAACTACAACTCAGAGTGAAAATGATTTGGAAATGGCAATTATCAATGATTTAAAACCTAAAACTCACTGTGACAGTATCTTTAAAAAGTCAAACTACTTGATAAATTTTATAAATAAGCAATATAATAATTCCATTATCAGAGCTATATCAGGCCACATATTGACTACTGCTCACAGTTTTTTATTTTATTTTATTTTTTAACCAGGAGCGAGACACTATTTATTTATTTAGTTATTTAAATCTAGGATTACAAAATACCTTTGAGCCGAGGCTCTTTTACAGAGGTTCCACGTCAAAGCACATACATGAAAATAAGCAGAACTGCAACAATTAACAGCAATCAAAAACATAAGTCAGAAATCACAAAGATGTCACAACTAGGAGGAATAGCAGGGGGCGGCCCAGAGAGGGCAGCTAGGGGAAAGGAGGATAGACGAGAGAAATGACGGGGACACAAATGCAGGAAGAGACTAGCGCAGCAAAGTGGCATTGTCAAAGGACTATGGGGAGAGGTGCTAGCAGTTGGGATCAGTTAGGAGTGGCAGTCACAGGAGCTGGAGGCAGCGAGATGGAGGCGTAGTCTGGTTTTGAACATACCCAGAGTGGTGGTAGGGGGGATGTCGGAACTAAGCTGAAGCTTGTTTATAGGTGCAACCGGGGAGCACAAGAAAGTTGTGACTTGCTCAGGGTCACACAGTAAGCAAGTGGGGGCTGTGGGATTCAAACCCAGGTCTCCAGGTTTGTAGCTCAGAGTCTTAAACTACTGTGCAATACTTTTGTGGTGGACTGATTTTATTTTATTTAACATTTTGGTACCCAGGAATGGCACACTGAGACAAAGCTCATTTCTAGGTGTGACCTGTGGACTGGGGAGACAAATAGGCAAAGGTAGTTGGAAATGAAATTTTTTTTTTTTTTTATTCTCCTTGCAGCCACAGCCCTGCCTTACTCCAGCCACTGCTGACCCCAGAGTTGTGCATGCTCAGCTGGCATACGTACCTGTGCTGTAGAGAGGGGGCCCCCTCCTATGCCCCCACATCCCGCCAGGATCCAATACTGGCACATGCCTCTGTCCATGCATTTGCCAGACGGTGAAGCTGTGGCCATTAAGCTGCCATGGGCTTGTGCTGCCATTTCCTCCTTATGGTATCCTAGATGCGGCGTGCAAGGACGTCGTAGCATGGCGTCCACACCATACTTCACCCCTTGCTACATTGCTCTAGTAGTGCCCCCGGTCGTCACCAGGGGCTGTTACAGAGCGGTGATTCCCTGGATCCCTCCCTGGGATGGGAGAGCAGTCCTCCGGACGCTCTATTCCCATCCTTCCCCTGGCACCCCAGGCTTGTGTTCGAACCCGGGTCGCCAGCGTGGCGCGAGGTGTGGCATCCAGCGCCTCAACCCTCAACACCACTGGGCCGGCCATTGTAAATAATTTTAAGATGACAAAAATATCACGTGCATGTCATGGGGAATAAAAAGTATGAAAAAGCTGGAGAGAGAGAGAGACAGTAAAACAAAAGTAGACTGGCTGCTTAAGGACAAACACATTACAAAAATACAGAATGTCAAATAAAAATAACATAACTGGAGTAAGCAGGAGTAACAAAGAGAACACAAAGTAATTGGTGACGCCTTGAGCAGGCGCTTGAGGGCAAGGAACGATGGAGTGAGTCAAATGGAGGAGGAAAGTTGATTCTCAAGGGAAGGGAGGCGAAAGGAAAACGCCAGTTGACCTGCTGACGTGTGGGGATGGGGAAGGGCGGAAGTGCGGAGGTGACTGGTGTGCAAGGGGTAAGGGGAAGCTGGGGCAAGGAGAGATAGGATGGGAGAGACCCAAACCAATATTTGGAGACGCAGACAAGGCTAGATGCCTGTGTTGGAGGGAGGGAAGAGTAGAGATCACAATGGTGGCTGTGAAAGGGGGCGTTGGAGACAAAATGACAGAAGGCATTAAAGAGTGTCGAGCCTAGATAGGAATGTGGCAAGAGCAGATCCATAAACGTCTGCATAATCAAAAATGGGAGAATCCATTTAGTTAGCAAGTCCCGACGGACTGGGAGGTAGAGACATTCCTTGTTTCTCATCAACACAGCAAGTTTGGGGTGGAGGTTAAAGAGTATGGTGTCTGTTGGTCGAATAATCGAGGGAAGGGTTTAGCCAAACCCTGAGGTATTTGTAAGCTGGGACCACATCACGGGGGTGCCGCACAGAGTGAAGAACGGGGGGAGCCTGGCCTGGCCTGGCCTTGCCAGTTTTTGCTTAGAGCCAAACATCGTTGAGACAGTTTTTTTGGTATTCACTTTGAGGTGGTATGCATGGAACCACTACCACCGTGTGAAAGTCTCCCTGAAGGTGAGCCTGGGCGTCAGGAGAGGATGGATCGGACAGGTAGATGATGATGTCATCAGCATACATATGTATGCTGGAGTTGGGGAAAATGGAGGGGAGGTCGCTGAAGACAAGTGAAAAGAGGATAGGGACAAGAATTGACTCTTGAGGTACACCAGAAAGAATAGGGAGAGGACATTTCCCACCTGTTCAGCCTGTTCTTAAAGTATGAACACAAACATTGTGTAACAGGGACAGATAACCCTACAGACTGAGGTTTGATTAAAAGGAGAGGTGGGAGACTGAATCAAAGGCTTTAGCCAGGTCTGTGAAGCTTGCTGGGGTGACATAGCCACGGTCCATCCTGGAGAGGATGGAGTCAGTAAACCAGAGAAGGGAGGAGGTGGTGGAGTGGGACTTTCTGAAACCGGATATTGGCAGAGGTAAAGAAGTCATTTAGTCTGGGGTAGGCAGTTGATTCCTGGATCTTAGTGAGAGAGGAGAGACGAGAGATGGGCTGATTTGTTACCAGGAGAGGATGGATCCCTGCCTTTGGAGGGAAATGATTTTAGCAAGGTTCCATGCTATTGGGAAAGAGTTAGAGGAGAAGGAGAGATTAAGCAGGCCCGAGAGGGTTAAGATGATAGCGGGAGCAGAGATTCTGAGAAGCCTGGTATCAAGGCCATCCAGGCTGAACTTAGCAGGATTGAGGGACATAATCACCCAGAAGACTTCATGAGGGGAGACTGGAGACAAGTGGAAGCCACCACATGATATGGGGGGGGGGGGCCTGGGGGATCTGGAGGATCTGCAGGGAGTGCACAAGTAGTGAAAAACTTGTTGAATGCGGTAGCAACAGAAGGATCAGAAATCAGATCTCCATCCAAGGAGAGGACTGGGGAAGAAGGCAAGGTTGGGGGGATTGAGTAGGGAGCGAAGAACATTCCAAATTTGGGAGAGAGTGACTGGTAGTCTGCAGATGGGATTTGAAGTACTCCGCTTTGACCAAGCAGACGGCCTTTGTGCGTTGGTTGTGTGTGGGACTGAGAGGATTTGTATCTGGACCATGAGCAATCACAGGGTTTGCACAGGGCTAGGAGATCAGCAGTAATCCATGGGTGATGATGGCATTTGACACGGCCTTTTTTGAGGGGGGTGTGGGAGTTCCAGATATGTAGAAGGGTGTTAGTAAATAGCGTAAGAGCAGTGTAACAGGGTTTTATTTAACGCCAAAAATTGATTAGCGTTTTGCCATAAAAGTGCTAAGACATTGTGAAAATGCATAGCACTTGCCTCACTGTGTTTAACAAACCTAACTCTTCTAGAAAACCTGTATAAATACTTTCTGTACAGTTAGCATTGTCCCAAGAAGAAAACTGCTAATCAGTTATTTAAAACCCTGGTGTAAGCATCGGGGAGGAGTAAACTGGAGACTAGTCCACATTTGCAAGGTCTCAAAGAATGGAGTTAATGTCAGTTGCCCTTAAGGGTGATGCCATATTTTGAGGCTGCTCATGGGGGGGCACCTTTGTGATGGAGTACATTATACAATTGTCGCTGAAAATGGCCGAAAAGATGCCAGCAGAAATGATACAATGGGGTGAGATGAAAGCACCCAATCCAGCAGCAAATATGGGGGAACAACTTAAAAAGGGTCACGAAAATAGTAAAGGGTTTAGAAGGTAAAAGCTACACAGAATGGTTAACATCTTAAATCTCCATACTCTGCACAGAAGCAGGATTGGAGAGGGGGTCTGCTATATACTGTACATAAAGGTGCTCTTATGTTGTCCTGTGGCTCACTATCCCGACACTTACCTGTCCGGGTACTATTGTCTGACAGGTGCAGTGTCCCGATAGCGATTATACTGACAGAGACATGCCCAGTGGTGCTACGGGACGGGGTAAGGTAGTGGGTGTGATGGCTTGCACCTTACCCCTGAAAACACCGTTGGATCTGGAAGCTGGCTGAGCTGCCCCTATGGAGCACAGGCAGCTTAGCCTGCATGCACCATTGGACCTGGGTTCTGGGCCGGTCACATACTTTGCCTGCCCTCCCCCAATAACTGTTAGTTTTTACTCCAGGGTCCGCTGTCCGGGGAGTATGTGGGGACACAGCCCCCCACATTAAAAGGAAAGGCATATGTTGCCGTGCTGCCCAACATTGCATCGAAGCAATGGTGCCGTCGGGGTTGTGCATTTCGGTTATCTGGGCTCGGTATCCTGAGCGTTAGGATACCGAGTTTCCAGATACCATAGTATATCCGTACATACAATATATAGTGACAAATTACTGGACAATGTGAATATTAAACACAACTGCAACATTATGACATGGGGACATACTAAGCAGTTGAAATCCTGTGCATGTAAAACTAATAGGCAAAAATTATATTGCACACAAAGAATAGTTGGGATATGGAACAACCTGTCTGCAGACATAGTGTGGAGTGAGACATTTAATATCTTTAAAAACCATTCATATAACAATGACAAAAGAAGAACTAAGATTATTACCACTGAAATAAAGGGCAACATAAATGGACCTTAGCCTTCTGCTGTTCCCATCATACAAGTGAATAGTGCACCCAGATGGTATATTTCATCCATTAATCTGGGAGAACAGCCAAACTTGGTATGCGACTAAGAAGAAAAAGAAATGGGTGATAGTTGAAGGGAAGTCGGAGCATTTTGATCAGAGCCTTTTGCCATGGGCTGCTAAGGAATTCAGGGAAATGGGGTTGGGGAAACAGATGATCAGATGGATAGGAAACTGGCTCTCGGAGTGTACCCAGAGGGTCATGGTTGGGGGGGATAGTCTCATCTCCAAGGAGGGTCATTAGTGGGGTCCCTCAGGAATCGGTCCTAGGGCCCCTCCTGTTCAGTGCCTGTCTCTGACATAAGAAAGGGTATCAGGAGTGAAATGAGTCTCTTTGCGGACGACTCAAAGCTGGGAGCAGTGGTGGATGGGGTGGAGGGGAGGGTGACCCTACAGGGGTACCTAGATGCTCTGGAGAGATGGTCAAGGAAATGGGGACTGAGGTTCATTGCAGGGAAATACAGGGTACTGCACCTGGGCATCAGAAACCCGGGTCAAGTGTATACTCTGGGGTGCCGGAGGAGGATGCTACAAGTTTTGATGCCCGAGAGGGACCCGGGTGTGGTGGTGGATGTCAAGATGAACAACTGAGACTTGCAGGAGGGCAGCAGCCAAGGCTAACAAGATGCTGGGATGCATCGCTAGGGGGATTACCTCCAGAAGGAGGGAAGTGATGCTCCCTCTGTATAACTGCTTGGTGAGGCCACACCTCGAGTACTGCGTGCAGTTTTGGAGGCTGCACTTAAAAAGGGACATTGCACTCCTGGAAAGGGTTCAGAGCAGGGCAACCAAAATGATCTGGGGCTTGGGGAAAAGGACCTATGGGGAGAGGCTCGAGGGCTAAATATGTACACATTGGAAGAGAGAAGAGGGTCCGGGGGACATGGTGGAGGTCTTCAAGTACATGAAGGGGGTAAATAGGGGAGGCTCCACAGTCGGGGTGCTCCGAAGGAAGGGGAGGCAACTAGAGGGCATGGGTGGAAGTTGGAAGGGGGAGGCTTCGGGTGGGGGAAGAAGGAGGTGCTACTTCACTGAGAGGGTGGTAGAACCATGGAATGCGCTACTGGGGGGGGGAACTAGTGGAGGCAGAGACTGTGGAAGGGTTCAAGAGGGGGTACAGGGAAAGAGTTGTGCAGGAGAAGTCCAATGCAGGGGGAATACCCTGGACTTAAAATGGAGAATCCCAAGAGGGCGGGGAGGGACAGCAAGGTCAGCTCCCAGGGTGGGGGCTGACCAAACGAGCAGACACTAAAAGCCATTAGGCCTACTCTGCTGGCATTTTAGTATGTTAGTATGTTCGATGCATTTTTCTTTGATAACATGGTGTTACTTTTGGGAAGCAGAAGCACCTTTAACGAGCACAAGCCCTAGACCAATCACAGTGAGCCTCCTCAAATCCATGGAAAAGATTTTTGAGCCTCCCCCAAAAACTGAAATAATCTTGGGCATCTCCAAAGAAAAATAACATACTGTACTTTGCTCAGTACACCATGAATAAATTGAAACCCCTTTTGAGTACTTGGCTCACATTCAGTTCTTTGTCTTGTACTGATGTTGAACCTTTGAAAAAAGAGGTCCTGTGCTCAAAGATGTTATCTGGATAAAAAATAATTAAAATAAATATTATTATTCAGCTTATTGTAACCCCAAGGCCAGCCTACTTGCTCCACTAATTTAATTCTTGAACCATTGTTACCCCTTGTTGCAGTACCTTCATGGGTCAGACTACTTTCTCCGTTTCCTCTCTATGAAATTATCTTCCTACATACTTTGTCTCCCCTCCTCCTTCCCTGCTCCTAAGCAACTTCTCTGGAATTACTTTGCTCCTTCCTGCTATTGCTCTTAGCACTTCTATACTCAACCCTTGTGTTTGGGCTGTTCTGCCATCAGGCTGCAGATTGATCAATTACCACCACTCATTATTAGTTTATTGTTCATATTTCTTTGCACTATTGTTCACTGTGTATTTCTTGATTGTTTTGCAGTATTCTTTTGAAATGTATTCACTCCCTACCGTTCCCCGGATACACCTGTAATGAGCCTTAACTCATTCACCTTCCCTTGTCACTTATTAGTAAATACATACATAACATTCACCCACTGTTATCCTCTTTCAGCTTGCTTCATCTCTTCACACAAAATATATAAAACTCAAAATTTAAATACAGTACTTTTTCAGACTTGCTTGAGCCTCCCCTGGAACAGGTGGAGGCTGGCCTAACCATTTGAGAACCCCTGCCCTAGACAACCTGTTGGGTTTTCTTGATGAAAGGAGATAGACCCTTTAAGTGTGTTGAACAATCTGATGGTAAATATGTATTTTGATGGCCTCCGTTATTAATTGTTAGTTTTATGCCTCGTTGAACACCACATTACAAATGTTCTAAAGATTGTACTTAAATGCGAAAAGTGTAGTGTGTTGCTGTCATTAGCAGTGCTAGAAATTAATGGTTTTCTGCTGTGTGTTGCATATTATTTTTCAAGGCTGAATATAATTTTCATATATCTGATGATCAGACTGGAATACCACTCCTCCATGCCCCACTCTGCAGTTTAATCTATAGGACTGATTGTCTGGATAGTCAGAATACCAAACTTTGAAACGGAATGCTAATTTTTTTTTTTTTTTGTATTCTGTTCCCATTCCAGATTATTTTCTTGATTTCTTCCCCTGATTAATATGTGTTGTTGTATTTTTTTTTTTTCCCTACTTTCTAATGTCGGTTGTATCTCTCTTGTATGATCATTAACCCAGGTTTTCCCTGTTGGTTGTAATACATAAACACAAACCAACAAGAATAAACTGGAGTATTAACACCAGTTTCCTACATTAATTGTAAAAGGAGTTTGGTAAAAATGTAAAATGAAGCTAGAGAAAGTACAATCCTGTTCAGAGGTGCAACAGTGTTTGCCTCCCCGGTCATTCAACACAGTTCATGCTTTACACATTTTATTGCTTTTATTCCTTTAACAGGTAGGTGTATTTTCAAACCCTACCTAGAACACACAAGGCCGGAGGCAGTGACCCCATGACAGGATCTCAAAGTGGCACCAGATAATGCCTGAAAAATGTTTTTCAGGCAACTAACATTTTCTTTCATTAGTCCTGCTGACTGTTACATAAGGAGGTAACATTTAAGGAGTACAGTGATCGGGCCGTGAGATGCTTGTGGGTTGATTCAATTTCCAAAGCCACTAGCCTCGGCTGGTTGTGGCAGTAAAACTTAATCTGGACCCCTGCCTACTAGCATGACTACTGGAGCATAAGATTATATAATATTATTGATTTTATTATTTTTTGCCTTCTGCAGCGCACGGTGGGGCATCCGGCTGCCGCCCCCACCGGCCGGACAGCAGGCTCACTCAATACATGAGGGTCTGGCACGGCCTGCTCCAGCCTGATGAAGGCATCTCTGTCCCGGGTCACCCAGAACCCCCGACGTGACAGGCCTCCAGGTCGGCGGAAGTGCAGCCATCAAGCTGCATGGTCGCGCCTAGCCTTTTTCCACTGAAGTGCGGTGGATTTCCCCATCCCTCTCTAGGACTAGGAGAGCAGTCTACAGACACTCAATCCTCGTCCTCCCCTACCAACCCCTCGAGCTTGTTCCTGAACCCTGGTCGCCGGCGTGGCGTGAGATGTGGCGTTCAGCGCCTCAACCCTCAGTGTCACCAGGCCGGCACATCGTTGATTTTAAACCCGTTTTGTTTACTGTAGTGTAACAGCCTAAAAAATGCAATGGAACTGAAATATAAACCATTGCCCAACTCCATGGCACTAAAGATTGCACATTGCACCACCATGTGGGAGACACTGGTTCACACTGTGATCTTGACCCCATTGTCCCAAGCCAGAGGAGCTTAGGCCATTCAGTGAAGGCAGCGGGGGTGTGAGAGTGTGTGTGTGTGTGTGTGTGTGTGTGTGTGTGTGTGAGAGAGAGAGACCCCATTGTCCCAAGCCAGAGGAGCTTAGGCCATTCAGTGAAGGCAGCGGGGGTGTGAGAGTGTGAGAGTGTGAGAGTGTGAGAGTGTGAGAGTGTGAGAGTGTGAGAGTGTGAGAGTGTGAGAGTGTGAGAGTGTGTCTGGTTTGTTTGTTTTGGAGTGATGTCTGCTACTCGAGTACCTCCTTTGGACATTGGAATAACTTTGACTTCATGAGTGATCACGCATCACTGGTTCTCCCACATAAGCTAGCATCACGGTTGGGGGTAGGGGTGGGGCTGGACTTGCTTCAGGTGAATAAAGTACTCTGGATGCCACATATGATGGCTTGCTGTGCTCCCATGTCACAAGGCATAGCACTATTTCTGACCCCAGAAGCAAATGGGTTTCTCTCCCAGGCTCTGAATGCCAGCTGTGCCACCTTCTCACAGTGTGACCCTCGGGAGGCGTTGGTCTGTATGGTGTCTTATCAGGCATCCAGATAGGCAGCTGCAGGAGGTAGCAGCTGGGAATAATGGAGTTGTAGGAGGTAGGTGACCAGTGGGAGAATGAAGTGAAAATTAAATAATGATGCACCATTTCAAATGACCATTCTTATTAGTCAGTCCTTCAGACTATTGCCCAGCTGTTGGAATATGGTTTGGCCCACCCTTTTATGTCTGACAAAATGTTTCTTAGTCGTTTCCCTTGTATTCCCTTATTTCCCCTTATGAGGAAAAAGTGCAGACTAGATGGGCCAAGTGATCCTTTTCTGCTGACAGATTTCTCTGTTTCTGTGTCTGGAGACTCTGGACGCTTGAACTGTGTGCATTTCCAAAGTGCATTCCTGAATGAAAGCCTATCCCAGATGGAATGCTGGAAACTTGGATCTCCGTCATGCTTTACCCAGTTCACATACTTCTCATACATGGATTGTCAGTCTTGGCTGATGCAGTTGGACAAAAACATTTTTTTTTTTCCAGAACATACACACATTTCATATAATACTGGGACACAGTGTACCCTCTCGGGAGTCCTAATGGCCTTTTGTTTATTTCCCAGTAGATATAGTCAAATACAAGATGTAATCTGTGATATAGTCCCCATTTTTATGAATCCTTTTGTTTATTTCCATCATGAATTAATGCCCCCTTTCTCCTCCAGCCCCCTTCAGCTTCCTGCCTGCTCAGCCCCATCACCCACCATCTCTGGGACTTACCTGGCCTCGGAGGACCCCCCCCAAACGGATTGCCCCCATGGCAGGGTCACGGTATGAAGGTCCTTTCTCCCTCCCCACCCCCAGTGACCATATCGAGATGGGAAGCCAGGGCCTGGTCGGTGGTGTGGGTCCTATGACGGGAAGGAGCTTCCTCCTGCTGTCAGGGTCCTAGGTGTTTCTCATTTTCTAGCTCCACCAACTTCCCCAACATCAGACTTGCCTGGTAGAACTTGCGCATGCTATCGTACCCCTCTGGGAGAGGCAAGCTCCCTGGACTACCGCAGGGGTCACTAGTATGGTGGAATTTGACACCATCTCCCCCTGGCTGGGAGCAGTGCTGCACGGCAGCGTCTCCCAGCAATCGAGGTCACCCGAACGGCTTCCCTGGCTCGCTTCCAGACCCAGCACTACCTACTGGCCACCAGGCGGCCCTCTGAATCCAGTTTTGCATGTGTTGAATAGAGTGCTTGAATACAAAAACAAAATCTGCTGCCTGTCATTCTTAGTTTTAACATTCTTTGCATTGAAGGTGGTGCACTTTAGATAGGACCTTGCTGTGGCCCCCCAATCTCCTCTCATCACTCCATTTGTGTACATCTGAGATGACCGCATACTCGTTGTGCTTTTTTTGTCACCCCATGAAGCATGGGGTCTAGTCGTACAAAGCAATCCAGTATTCGCCTCAAGACAGAGATCCAGGCAGTTGAGGCCGAGCCAGAGCCTTGGTATCCCGTGCACCAGTATCATGATTCACATCATTGAGATGCTGAAGGCCTTTCGGAGTCCAGGACTTTTTTTTTAATTGGAGGGGGCTGTGTACCCCTCACGGTGTGGTCTTGAATCACATTTGGAGTGACTTACTGATTCTTCAGTGAGGGACACTGGTGCTATCTTCTGTGTCACCAAGGTTCGCGCACACGTCAAGGCTTACATGTCCATTTGACATTTTCTCTGTAGCTCCACGGTAAGTTGTCCTGTAAATCGCACTATTTCCTATGGAACCTAAATTGCTATATGTGACTGTGTATGCAATACATGTCTGTGGTACCAATTTCTTGGTAGACAGAGCAATTTTCCTGTGAAGTACTGAGTTCCTTGTAGATTTGGGAGTCCTAACATTCAACAAGGTTACAAATCTGTGGTTTAACCCAGGCCTCCTGCTTGGCAATGCTGCCACCAGCACCAGCAAAAGGGCTTGGCTCTCCTGCCAACTTTATGGGTATTTTTAATATTCTGAAATGGTCAGCCTGCGTAGTATAGCTGGGCAAGCTCTCTAAATCAGCTGCGTTTGCCAGCTGTAGTTACTTTTTATTTTTACTTCGTTACCTAGGTAGTAGAGACCATGATTTTCCATGACAATGGGGAAGAAAGGATGAAAAATGGAATATGCCATTTTGGGAGGGGGGGATTATCTGGGCTTTTTTTTTTTTTTTGCATTCTTTTATATGGAGTTTCTGCTCCTTGTCTTCCTAGCTGCCCCCTTCAGACTGACTGACCCCCCCACCACCACCACCCCGGTATCACCAGGATTTACCTTCTCAACTTCACCCGGTCTCCGGGTGCAGAGTCTGTGAAAGATCAGTCTTCACCCACAGCTATGGTTTTCTGCCATTTTCTTCCCATCCCCGTTGCTGGGGTGCTCACGCCAGAGTTGTACGTGGAGGCGCATGCATGTCGCAGACATCCCACAGCACCCTCCTTTCCCTGGTGCCTATCAGTCACACACTACCCTCGGGCCTTCACCCAGGGGAAGTTGTTCGGCAGGAGCACCAGTCCTTCCTCCCCGGGAGAGGAGAGGAGAGCAGTCCTTCGGGCACTCGATTCTCTCCCTCCTTGACCGGAGGCCCGCTCACACCTCACAGACACAGGTCGCCAGTGTGGCAGGAGGTAAGGCACAGATGCTTCAGCTCTCCATGCCACTGGGCTGGACCAATTTTTTTTTAATACTAAATGTAACATTTTTTTATCTATTTATAGCACAAAACTCCCACTGTGCCAGTCTTGTATAAAACAATTCAAGTGTAGTATTGCTTTTTTTAATGCGGAGAAACACTTTATACATAGATATATTCTTTGTGTAAAAAAACAAAACAAAAAAAAAACACTGTTAATGCACCAATTAGGGTTCAGATTAAAGTGACAAAAGTAGGGAAATGTGCTGTTTGGGGTTTTCGCTAGCAAAGGAAAAATAGAGTTTTGCCTGTCCCAAGTCTTGGCAAACAATGGTGGGTCTTCCTCTAGTGTTCTCAGCCCTAATGCTCAAACCATTCCTGATCCGTTTTCTTCAAGTAGGGAAGACTTTATGAGAGTGGGGTGAGCATTAATGTGAGAACCCCAAGGAAGACCCCAACACTAACTTTCCAAGACTAGCTGGCAGACAAAATCATAATGTTTTTCCTTTTGCTGATTGAGAGGTTAAGGGCTGGAAACCATAACACCACATTTCCCTACCTTTTATCACTTTAATCTGAACTGTAACTGGTACAGTAACAGTATTTTTTTGCAAAGAATTTCCTTTCTTTTTGAGATGGTAGAATCGTATCCTCATTACGCAGGTCCGAACACATTCATCTCGCTGCAGAAGCGCAGGCCCGCACTTCCATGCCTTGATCGATGCAGACATCTTTCTGCCTACTGGCAGCTTCCATGCCTCAGTTTGGCAGGATGCTGAAGTTACAAAAGTTTTAGGGTTTTAGAGTGCGTGCCCCATTAATTTCTCAGAGTATTGTGTGTCAGCGTTGTTGAACTCCTTGAGACCTTTTTGTTTTATTTTTTTTTTTTTAATAAATTGTCCATTAACTCCAAAAACTAATGGCGTAACTGCTTATTAAAGTTGCAGTGTTATCCTGTAGGACGTTTAATTTTTGAATTAGTATGTTTTTGTTTTTTGTCAGAGAATTTTGGCAATACATGCTAACATACTAAAATGCCAGTAGAATAGGCCTAATGGTCTTTCGTGTCTGCTTGTTTGGTCAGCCCCCACCCTGGGAGCTGACCTTGCTGCCCCCTCCTGGCTTTCTCTTTCCCAGTTCGGATATTCTCGCTGCACTGGATTTTGCTTCCAGACCCTTCCTGCACTTGTCCCACCCCTCTCTCGAACCCTCCACTGCCTCCCGGCCAGCCCCTGGCAGCGCATTCCATGGCTCCACCACCCTCTCAGTGAAGTGAGCACCTCCTCCTTTCTCCCCTGAATCTTCCTCCAGCTTCCACCCATGCCCTCCTAGTTGCCCCCCTCCTCTCCTTCCTTGAAGCACCCTGACTGCTCCTCCCTGTTTCCCCTTCATGTACCTGAAGACCTCTATCATGTCCCTCCGGTCCCTTCTGTCTTCCAATGTGTACATATTTAGCTCTCTGAGCCTTTCCCCATAGGTCCTGTCCCCCAAGCCCCAAATCATTTTGGTTGCCCTCCTCTGGACCCCCTCCAGGAGTTTAATGTCCCTCTTTAAGTGTGACCTCCAAAACTGTACACAGTACTCGAGGTGTGGCCTCACCAAGCAGTTATACAGAGGGAGTATCACTTATCTCCTTCTGGAGGTGATCCCCCTAGTGATGCATCCCAGCATCCTGTTGGCCTTGGCTGCTGCCCTCCTACAAGTCTCCGAGTTGTTCATCTTGACATCCACCACCACCACCCCAGGTCTCTCTCAGCATCAGACTTGTAGCATTCGAGTGATGGGAAACAGAGATCTACTTCGTTGTAATTCTTTGTCAGGCTCACTAAGAAGAAAAAATATTAAGTGTTCCTCCTAAGTTTCAGTGGTTCATTATATATGAGCAAAAATGAGTTTTTGCAGGTTTTAACCACAACTCAGTCAGCTTGGTGTGAAATGTGCTATGGTTGTACTCCGAGATACATTGGTGCATTTTTGATGATTATCAGACTTTAATTGTGGATTTGGCACCATGGTGAAGTTGGAAGGTAATTTTGGGATGCTGTGCATACAACACACACTTTGTGGTGTGTGTGGGGTATTATGCGCAAGTCTTTTAGTACTCATCGAGACCTTTCTTTTGATATATAGATTGTCCTTTAACTGCAAAGATTGACGGAGTTATGGCTTTTTTAAAGTAAATCTAACGAAAGAAGATTGGTTTTCACGAAATAATCTTTTTGGAAGTTTCAGATTCTCATTGTAGCCCCATGCTTTTTTATGGCCCTGTTTTTCTTTAAGTGAGCAATGGGAAAGAAGAAAATCATCCCGCGAAAGATTTTTAAAAATCCTCCAAAAACACATTAAAGGGTAATTTTTCGAAAAACTAAGTGTGACTCTAGCTAAACTGGCCCCATTTAGCTAGATTCAAGTCTTGGTGTCTCTGCAAGACATCATATTTATGGATTTTCAAAAAAAAAAAAAAAAGAGAGAGAGAAACAAGATGGCTGTCATACGAAAGAAGAATTCTTTTTCATGGAAGAGGAATCCTTGTTTGTATGGCCAGATTCTTCTTTTGTATTAAAACATCTGTCCAGAAGACCCTTGCTGAGCATGCTGAAAACTGTAATTTCAAACCCTTGTAACTCTGGAACAGATTAATATTTTTTTTTCACCAAACCAACGAAAGGCACCATTGTGGGACAAGTCCTTTGTACCCTGAAAATTCCAGAACAAAATTCCAAACTGGGCCATAGGCAGTGGCAAAAAAACAAACAAAAAACCTGCTCTTCCCCTGCCCCGCCAGTTCACTAGCTGGATCTCGGAATCCTCACATGAGATCAGAACAAAACTTGCCACATCAAGACACCTTGTCCTCCAGACATGCAAAATGTTATGCAATTCCATTGAATGGATGCAAAGCATAAAGTTAAGGGTTTAACATTAAGCAGCCTACTCGGCCCTAACTATAGGGGCACTATCGCGCCCCCCATAAAATGGGAAGGGAAAGGGGAAATTGTTTAACCAGTTAAGGCACACTAAGCCGGATCTTGTTTCCAGGTGCAACCTGGGAGCACTAGGAATTTAACTGACTTACTCAGTTACACAGTATGCAAGTGGGGGCTGATGGGATCCAAACCCAGGTCTCCAGGTTTGCAGCTCAGTGCCTTTAACCACTATGCTATACTGCCTCCTAATAAATACATAGTCGTGGACAGATAAAAAAATTCCATCCATCAAGTCTTCCCCGACTTTCCTGTCAAAAGTCCCAGGCTCCTTCCCACATTCTCAGTACTTGTGTAATCCCATGAATTCCTAAAAATCCCTTTGTGTCAGTCTTGTTTGATTTTGAAGTCTATGAATCCATGGTTAACCACATCCTTTGACTGTCTGTTTCCCTGGTTCACCACCCTTTCAGAAAAGAAATACTTCCTCAAATCTTTTCTAAACTTTACTCCTGTCAATCTGAAAGAGTCCTTGTATATTTTTGACCCTTTAGCCTGAGTAACTCATTGGTGTCCCTCTGTTCTATACCCGCATGAATTTAAAGGTCTTGGTCATGTCTACTCTCCCCCCCCACCCCCACCCTTCTGATCTGTACAGTGGCCTGATCTCCTTTTCAGTGCTATGTGTGAATCCTTACCTGACACACGCAGAGTATCCTGTTTGCTCGGTCTCATGCTTTGCTACACTGACTAGATGTTTACAAGTTGCTGTTTATTGTGATGCATAAATCTCTTCCTGGGAGGTGGCCACGGTGACTCCATTTGTATATTTCACATGTGGATTCCTTTAACCTATATGCATGACTTTGCATTTTATGTCATTGAGGTTTAACTGTCAAGTGTCTGACCACTATTCAAGTTGTTCCACATCTTTCTTCATGTTTTTAATTCGATCTGTTGTGTCAACATAAAATTGCGCAGGACTGTAATCAGCAAGTAAGGTATCTTTTGTTATCACCTAATTGCCAGGCAACAGTCCCATTTATAATTTGTTTATTGACTGGGTAAGGTCACTGTTCCGAAGGACCTTTTTCAGGCACCACACATGCCTAGAGATGGGCAAAGTATAAGGATGGTAACAATATTGAGATACATGGCATAAAAACGGAGCTTGAATACATTTGCAGAATAAATGCATGTACAAACCATATATAGGGTACAATTACAAGAAAGTAGTCTAAAATGTGATAAAGATTAGACGACCGTTTACACAGCCAGTAAGGCATCAAAGTTCAGTTACAAACATGCTAATTTTATATTTCGAAGAAAAATGGAGAAAAAATGAGTTTTAATATTTGGGCAAATGAAATTAACCATTTTTTGAAAATGGTAAATCAGTAGCCCTAAGTGTTGCAGACTCTCTCTCAGCATGTCCACAAACACTTGATCCCACGTTTTACTGGTGCAGTTGCCACTAGCCCCCTAGATACCCGCTGCTTGCCCCTGCCTTCACTGTCCCAACAGTTGGGGCCATTAAGTCGGGAGTAAAGCTAGGCAGAGCATTCCCCATAATGGAAGGCAGGGAGCCAAGAGGTCTGTGCACCGCAGCTGAACGGGTAGAGGATGGCAGTGTCATCTTCATGAACTCTGCCATTTCCTACCTCTTTTTGTCCCTCACCTATATCCCACTATTACCCCAATTGGGCATGGCCATGAAGGGAGACCTTTCTGGCCAGTCAGAATTGTGCTGGGACTTGACCCAGGCACCACACTCCAACTGAAAGTCAAAGGCACTAGACTGGACATTTGCCACCCCACCACCATGTGTTACATCAGTAGATGCAGGACGCCCGTAATACATTTTCTCATCCTCCCCCACCCACAGTCTGGAGCCTTGTGCTCTAGCCCACATGACTCCCTCCCCCAGGCTACTAGTGTGCTGTCATTTAGTGGCTGCAGGCCCCAAGACTGATACTCTGCCACCCAGTGTACAGCAGCCCAGGCCTGGGACATAGTCCAGGCCATCAGCATTGTAAGCTGTACCTCTGGGCCAAAGATAGCTGTTTGGAAGATAGCTGTTTGGTTTCCAGTATACAGAAGTCTTTGAGCTGAGTGAGTTTGATAAGGCATTTCTTTGGCAAGTTGCAGAAATGTCCTATAAAATAAAATTCTGCAGATAGAGTGCAACAAATTATGAATGTACATGTACTTCAAAATCTGCAAGTTCAGCACTGAGGTACAGGAGTCCTTTGGGACGGTTGCTTGGAAGGGGAAGAGCAGAGCCCATAAGTCACATTATTCCTGTTAAAAAAACAAAACTTGATTATTTGTTGAAATTATCACTCCAAAAACAGATTAAACAAAAAAAAGGCTGTAAGTGCTTTTAGTGGACTTACCAAATCTGTGTTACCTCATGTAACCCTGTTGGCAGTACTGTAATTTTTGCTCTAAAATTTGTATCTGGCTGTGCCTGACGAGGCCATGGACTAAAAACAGAATCCCTTTCTGTGAAAAACTCATGCCTTATTAAAGGATTATCATAGGATCAGTATTGTAATATAGTATTCTTTCTTTCCCAAGTTAGGTACTTGAACTATGGGAAGTAAATTTGCAATGGAAAGTTCAGTAAAACCTGTTTTTCTGCATTAAGCACAATAAGGAGTTGTGAGGCAGTCATTTTAGAATTAATCCGCTTAATTCGGGCGAATGAAGGTCAGAGTTGGCCCAGCAGCCGTCTGTGGTTTACACTGAAGATTGGTCAGAGGAACAGTTGTGCAAGTCAGTCACAACTTGAGACACGATGCAGGGAGGCAGAAGAAATTGCGGAGCCCATGAGTGAAGAAAGGACTCTACCTCATCTGCATGGGCGCAAGCAGTGGTGGTGTTGCTAGAAACATACAGTTTGTATACCAGAACCCTGTGTTTGGTGACGTGCCCCTTGATGCCCCATGTTGTGCTTCAGAGAATGGATAGTGAAAAACAAAAAAAAAGTTGCTGCAAAACTTGGGTTTGTGCATTTAGGTCATGACAAAAACATGAAATAAACGGGGGGAAAATAGTCTCCCAGGATATGTACAGACAACTACTACTAACAGAAAATGTAAACTATAAAAAGTTTTATATCTCAAAGAGCTTTAGAAATGGGGTTGACTGACAATGAAACATAACATTTACAGTATGTGAAGGTATGTTGCTCATTCAAAATAACATTCTGTTGTGCACTGCTCAGTTCATAAAACAGCTAAAAACAATTCCTGTCTTTGGTAATAATGGCTGATGTTTTACACTCTCCTTCATTCTTTTGTTATGCTACAGGCTGGATTCTCATTGACCGGTGTGGGAAGCATTTTGGTACGATCTTAAATTATCTTCGCGATGGTTCAGTGCCTCTCCCGGAGAGTCGTCGGGAAATTGAAGAGCTGTTGGCTGAGGCGAAGTACTACCTCGTGCAGGGCCTAGTGGATGAATGCCAGGCTGCTCTGCAGGTCGGTGCTGAATTTTACTGTCATCCTCATAAACTTCAGGGACATGACATCTAGCATACCCAATAATTTATGGTCAGAAGGGACTCTAGGTTCATCCTGTCCACTCCTTCCACTTAATGAGCAGGGCTGGAATACGTATTTGGTGCAAATATACACCAATTTTATTGGGGTTCTTAGGGTACCCGGTGATTCCCTTGGTATGCAGCAATGTATCCAGGCTTGCCTTAAAGGCATATACCTTCTTCATGTGCATTGTCTCCACTGGAAGCCTGTTCCATAGGTTCACCACCTTGTGGGAGAAGTGCCTCCTAACACTACCTCTGAATTTACCACCCTGTGCTTCAGGGTGTGTCCTTGCATCCAACTGCAGAACATCATATCAAACATCTCTGAGTGTTTTGAGTTTGTTGATGCCCTTGAGTATGAGAGAGACTGAGATCATGTCCCCCTCTTAACCGCCTTTCTCGAGGGTGAACGTTAAAAGCATCCAGCTTTGCCTCAGAACTTTTGGTAGCCCTGTGTTGTACCCCCTCAACTGTCTCTGTGTCTTCTTTTGTATTGCGGAGGCCAAACATGTATGCAGTACTCCAGGTGGTGCCTGCCCTGGGACTTGTAAACTGGCAGGATTACTTCCCCTGCTCTGCTGTTTCTCTCCCCCCACCCCTTGATGCACCCAGCATTTTGCTGTCCCTTTTGACAGTGGTCATGAGCTGCTTGTCTTGCTTCAGTCCCTGGTCTGACCTCCTCGGTTCTCCTACTCAACCACAGCAAGGGGAGCCCCACACAGTGTGTAGCGCACCTCTGTTATTGTTCAGCGAGTTTAGCACCTTCCATTTCACGTTATTGATTCTAAAGGCTGCAGGAGTGGGAACAATCACCCAGCTTGTTCAGGTCCTCTTGAAGTTTGTTCCCATCCTCAAAAATGTTACAGCCAGTTTTACCTTGTATATTAATTCTCAAGGCATCTAAGCACATGTGGTCAGCATACAGAATATCAAAACTGAGACTCCTGCTTGGAACATTTATCAGTCTCTTTACAAATGGAAGTGTTCTTCGGGGTTTTTTTTTTTTTTTCATCTTTTTCTATTCCCCAGTGTTGGATTCTCTTGGCCTGGCTACCACCCAGCCCCTTCACCTGTCCGCAGAGAGCCTCACTTACCTGCCTCATGGAGTAAGCCTTCCATGATAACGCTGGTGGGAGCATCAGTTTCTCCCCTACTGGAGTCCACGAAATTGGTGGCAGAAGGGCTCTTCCATGCTGGACAGGCAGTGCAGGCCTGAGTTACTGGTGTCATCTTTCCAAGCTGAGGAGGTCTTTCCTCCACTGATTCATACCTCCCTTAAACTCTGGGCTGTGAACTTGCAGCCAGGCACGCAGCAGGTGTGTGTGCGCCTTATGGCCCCATGCTTCTCCCCTCCCAATGCTGTCCCCACTCAGCTTGCCTGTCTGGGTACCACCAAGTGACTCTTAAGCAGCAGGCATTGAACAGCCACCCACCCAGAGGACAGCGCCTTCTGGGACACTCGCTCCTCCTCCCCCTGCTTGGCGTCAGTGACTCAGGCTTGTTCCAGAACACAGGTCCCCAGTGTCATGAGCGGTAGCCTTTTCTACACCTCTACTTTTTAAAGGCAGCATTCATGTTACAAAAAAAAAAAAAATAAATGGTTTTGTGTATTTTTATACACTTAATTCTGAAGTCTTTTTAACCCCAAATAATGATTCCTGTGATTCATTTTTGTCACTGGATCTGTTTTATAGTACCTCATTTTATTGTATGCCCACCATGTTGGAACTTAATTGTTTGCCTGGAATTCCCAGTGTCCCCATAAGGTCACGGACATGCTAGTTCATCATAGTTGCATAGAAAGTGTTGCGTGTGTAGATGCAGCTGGGAATATTGTGGAAAATGTGGGGGCTGCAGTGTTTAATAGAGCTCTGCTTTGATTTTATTTTCAAATTTAACAAAAATGTGAAAGTTGTCTTAAAGCAGGGTTGGATGCACCTTACAAGCCAGGAAAAGAGGGTGATCTTAAATAGACAAAAAGTTACAACTTTTCGCTGTGACAGTCACTGCTCACCTAAGTTTTGCAGTGTTGAAATATTTGTCAGATTAGTGTGATTGTTAAAGGGATTTTTCCTAGTGTTCATTTAATTGTTTTCTTCCATATCCATGTTTTGTTTCGGTAGAGTGCAGACTATGTGCTTTCTGTCCAAACCAAGAAATGCTGGCTTTTATGAGCTCTAGAGCTGCGCAATCCTCAGAGTCAGATTAGTATCTCAAATCAAATCAAAATGTATTTATAAAAAAGCCTTTCCAGTGTGGGCAGAATGAGAAGAGATCTGGATGAACTAGTAACATGGTCAGAAGAGTGGCAACTGGGGTTTAATGCAAAGAAGTGCAAGATCATGCACATAGGGAAGAGAAACCCTGAAACCACCTATAGGCTGAGAGGGGAGTTGCTGGCAGTCACAAGGGAAGAAAGAGACTTGGGCATCATCATCATCACCGATTATCTGAAATCATCCAAGCAGGCCACTAAAGCAGTAGGTAAGGCTAGGGGATGTTAGGGTGTATTAGTAGGGGTATCACAAGTTGGAAGAGGGAGGTAATAATCCCTCTTTACAAGACACTGGTTAGGCCCCATCTGGAATACTGTGTGCAGTACTGGAGGCCACACCTTCACAAGGTCATTAACCAAATTTGAGGCAGTCCAGAGAAGGGCAACCAAAATGGTGCAGGGACTGCATCAGAAAACATATGAGGACAGGTTAACGGAGCTCAATATGTATACCCTAAAACAAAGGAGGGAGAGAGAGAGGTGATATGATGGAAACATTCAAACACCTTAAAGGCATTAACAAGGTGAGAGAGTCTAACATGTTTCAATATAAGAAAAATAGCAGGGCAAGAGGACACAGCATGAGATTAGAGGGAGGCCGTTTAAGGGGTAATGTGAGGTTCTTTTTTACAGAAAGGGTGGTGGATGCATGGAACCGCCTACCTCAGGAAGTGGTGGATAGGAGTACAGTGCAGGGGGGCTTCAAACAGTAATGGGATAGGCATAAGGGAGCAATACAGATAAGTATGAATAGATAGGCCATTGACGGAGCAAAGTCCGATGGCACATTTATAAGGTAGAAAAAGAAATGGGAAAACTGGATGGGCCTTGCGGTCCTTATCTGCTGTCAACTTCTATGTTTCTTTGTTTCTGTACAAACAAATAAAAACATATTAAAATACAGATTCCTAGAATCATACATTATAATTTACCGACAGTATCATATTAAACCCTTAACCAAGCTTACCAGGGAATGCCAGGCTAAATAAGTAGGTTTTGAGGGCTGATTTGAAACTATGGACGGTCAGGCACTCTAACTCGATGAGGTAGAGAATTCTACAGGGTAGGGGCTGCAAACGCAAAGGATCGAGCCACAGATGTCTTCAAACGCACCCTGGGACTCTAGCAATCCCTCTTCGGTGGATTGGAGTTGGCAGGAGGGAACAGTAGGGACAAAGGAGATCTTGCAGGTACCTGTAAGTAAGAAAGGCAACTCTTCAGGTGTTCTATCCTTTTAGCCATGTCAGGGAGAGTTTTAGTTTTAAAAATGGTCAGGGCACCTTTCTAGAGAGCAGTAGAAGAGAAGCCTCCTCAACAGATGCTGCATGGTTTTTTTAAATTGTATACATAATGTTCTGGCGTTTAGCAAATATATTTACTATTTTCGTTCTGATTTACCTGTGTTGCTTTGTCACTGCAGAACCAGGAAAAACATGAGCCCTTCTGTAAAGTGCCTGTTGTTACATCCTCCAAAGAAGAACAGATACTCATAGCAACCTCCAATAAGGTATGAATGACTGACAGTAAAACGCAGGGGGGGGTTGCTTTTTTTATTTTTTTTTAATTCTTTTTTGAAGCCAGTTTTGCCAGACTGCTCTTAGTAAACCATGCTTAAGTCCTAACGTGATAACACTGTGGCTCAATAATATTGCTACGATATAACTGTATCGTTGCAAAGTAATCATTAACCACAGACACAAGTGTGTAGCATAAAACTAATTATCCTAAAACCTACAGCACTAATACTGCATGGTGCTGTTCTTTGCATCCTCTCCTGCCGTTATTTTTATTGCACCATGTTTAACAGACAAATACATGACTGCATGCAGGTCATTGGTACAAAATGTTTTACACTGCCCATATGATGGCATAGATAAGAGATTAACCTTCTTCACAGAAATTCTTACACTATCAGACACACACCTGTCCCTTCTCCTGATGCTCATTAAGTGTGTCACAGCACCTGACCCCAGCTGCGAGAGTGGCATTCTCCTCCTGAGGCACTGCCCAGTTCCACTAATATGTCATGAACAGAGGGTGTTGTAGAGTGACACCCTCTAGCCCTCCCTCCCCTAAGAGTGAGCCTGTCACTGTAACATTTCGGGCCCACTGTGACCCAAACCTGTAAGACCAACTTTGGGCTGGTTCATTTCCCCTGGGGTGTGATACAGACGAGGCACACTGAATCCTGGGTAGGATGAAACATGTGTCTGTCTTCTTTTATGAAATTTGTTTTTTCTCCCCTCCGCTGATGGCCCACTTCAGCCTTGTGGTTCCTCCAACCCCATCATCTGCCATCTGTGGCACTTACCTTAGACCACGGAGTGCTCCACAGATTGCCCCCCATGGGAAGGGGTCCTCCAAGCCCCCTTGTGGTGCTCACGTTCAGATCTGTGGTCCTGAGCCCAGTAGGCATTGTGGGGTCTGCTGGGCTCTGAAGGGTGGCATCTAGCGGTGATTTTCCTTGTTCTCCCTCTGTCCCATGAACGCTGTGAAGGCAACAGTTTGACGTGTACATCGGAAGACATGCTTGCGTCTTCTGACAGGGAGCATCCCCCACCTGGAACTGCTGACTGGTTGCAGTGCCACCTATGGTCACCTAGGTGGCGGTGTTACAGCGGCATAGTCTGCCCTCTTACCCTGGAGGAGGAGCAGATCTGCTGGAACGCTCAATCCTCCTCCCCATGCCAACCCCTGAGTGGCCCAGGATCTTTCCCCGATGTGTCTGTGTCTTCTGTTTGCACCCTTTGCAGATTGTGTGAGAGACCCTTTGGCATCATGCATTCCTGCTTAAAACAGAACCAGCCTAAATGTTCATGGTGATTTGCATATATGTCCCGTGAAGCTTTGCATTATGGGAGTATGTGTAATTTTGTATTTCACTGTAACACACCCACTCTGCACTGACCTGCGTGCAGGAAACGTGATGTCACAGGGTACTAATAGCTGGTATCACGTAGCAAAATCCTGTTCGATATGGGGTAACGCTAACCATTTCCAGGAACGTGTAGCAGTAGACTGCTAACCTTTTTTTGAGTGAGTACATGGCGCAGCAGACAACAGGAATAAAACTATGTATATTTTAAATGTTTAATTAGGTTGTGTCAAGTGCTATGCACTTTTTGTAGTTGATTTTGCACTTTCATGCATAAAACTGCCATAATTTAGTTCTGGAACTGTGGTAGTTTTTGTGAGGTAACTCCCAGACTTTTCTGTTGAAACCAGTTGCAGTTTGCTGAGCATTTTCAAATCCTGTATTTCCATTCCCGTTCTTGGTGCACTCCTGAACATGGGATCCATCTGTATCTTCACTAGTTGCTAGGGTAGAAAAAACAAGACAATCTGGTGTAGGAGGCGGGATACCAAAACCCCAAATTTGGTATCCTCTCTCACATTTTGGTGTTCCACTTATCCAGAAGAGTAGCGCTGTAGATTAAATGGCAACGTGGAGGCATGGAATAGTATTCCAGTTGGCATATCAGCATGATGGAAATGGTAGTTTACCCTGGAACTGGTACACAGAACAGGAGGGAAACCATTAATTTCTAGCCCTCCGATGTCTTGCTAACATTATGTGTTATTCCTCTCCACAGCCGGCAGTAAAACTGTTGTACAACAGAAGTAACAACAAGTACTCCTATACCAGGTATGTATGTATGTTTTTGTTTTTATTTTATTGAAAGTGTTTTACCAGCCAAGCAATACAGAGAATCATAGAAGTCTTGTTTATAGATGCAACCTGGGGGAAGTTTTTAAGGGTAGATGGAAGGGAAGGGGAAAGAGAGGGAACATGGATAGCAATAAATTAAACAGTAACAACATAATATGTACAATAAAGACGTCATAGCAGGAGGACCACTTATAAAATGGGTATCTGAAATCCTTCAGGACAAGACCCAGGTCCTTATAGGACAACAACCCTACGGCTGGCACTTTTAATGCCAAGCAGGACGCAGCACAGCCCCATATCCATGCCTGCCAGAAACATCTCCCACATTCCTGTTTCCAGTCACTGCCAAGAAGTGCACATAACCTCCCATGGCAATTTCAAAGCTTCTGTTTGCCCCATCCTCCTTTTGACCACTGCCATTTCTGCAGTCGTCATTCCCTGTGATCTGTATTCCTCGCCTTCCCCCTCCCTCAACATTACTCCACGGTGTCAGGCTGCCACAATTTAAAAATCATAATTTAGAGTGAGCAGGGTGAAATACCAAACAGAAAGCATCGACAACCCACTCACTCATATTGCAGCGCCGTAAGTGAAATGGCACAGTACAGAGTACTCACTGCGGCAGCTGCAGAGGGACATGCTCGCTTCCAGCACATTTTTCCAGTGCTATTCAGCTGTTCATTAAAACACTAAAAATAATAAGTGCATGTGTATGTTTGGGGGGGCGGTCCCCCGCTATGTATAGCTAGCTAGAAGTTTTCCGTGGGGTCCTGCTGCCTGCCGGCTTCAGTCCTTATGGTGTAACCTGCCGCAAGAGCTGTTCTCGAAGATCTGCTGTTACGGTAAGTTCTTACGTAACTGTACTTTTTATTCCTTCTGTGGACACATATAGAAAAATGGACATCACCCCCAACCCCCGTGTTCCAGCTCAGGGAAGGGAAAAAGCCCTAAATCAGCATGTCACAATGTCTATAGCATCATTGAAATAACCCCCAATTTACCCGAGGTTCCATGCTTAACCCTGGGAGTGGTGAAAAAGAAAGGGGAGCAGCAGGCGACGGGTGAGGGGCACCAGATCTAGCAGTGCTGAGCTGGGTATTGCAAGATCCTCCTGAGCATTCCAGTTTACTGTACCCAGTTCTTATCTCAGTCTCCCACTGCAGCTAGAATGATGGATCCGAGCACGAAACTGGGATCCTTATTCATAGTATGCATTACTCAGCCTGTCCTGCTGGAGATAGAGTTCTGTGCAGTCATTCAAAGGATGTGTGTGTTTCTCCATTTTGTAAATTTGGTAGACTGTTTCTCCATGCCTCAAGAGTGAGTATACTGGGGGTAAGCCAAAGGCCGAGTTGCTGCATTTTTACTGGCTATGGTCAGAATTCCCAGGAGGTACCAAATGTTCTTGCCAGGAAAACCATTGAGGAACTGGAGAAAAAGAGAAGTCCTGTGTCAACATCAAAGGGTTTTGTATAACTGTATCTTCAGAGGGCTGCTTATTTATTTAGTTAGACCTTGGTAACCAGATAGTCCACTGGAACAAGGCCCATTTACTGGGGCAACCAGGACATGCGCAAGAATGATAACACAGTATACAGTTACATTACAGTTATTTACATGCAGTTTGGTCTAGTGGTGAGAGCATGGCTTAGGAACCTGGGGTTCACAGGTTCAGACCCTTTCAGAGCCAAGTATTCACAATGTGTCCTTAAGCAGGTCACTTAACCTCTCAGTGCTTCACCACCCACGTGAGGAAATATAGATGTAGGACCCCACTGAAAAGAAGATAAAGAATCAGAGCTGAGCGATCCTGGGTAAATACGTTGTGAAATAAAAAGAAAGTAACACTGTGATTCAGTGTATACAGTTTTAATGGAAGATGTTGTAAAGTTGTTTTTAATTCAGCTTTTTCTCAAGTTCCTCTGGTCCACCCATCCACGTGACAGATCCCCGCAGCCCTTCTCACCTTTGCCCAGGAGCACTAAAGTTGTGCATGGGCTTGGGTGGGTACCGGCTTCTCTCTCTCTCTCTCTCTCTCTTGGCGGACCGGGGGAGTTCTGATTTCTCCCTGTTGTGTGACACCTGGCTGTGCAGTGACACACACACACACCACTGTGCTAGCCTGCCAGTGTCTGAGGACATCCCTTCCATGCTTGGTGGACCCAACTGAGACCATCACCCATCCTCTGCTAGGTGGAACTCGCACTGTGGGGCCCATGTCCTTCCTGCCCCACCCCGAAGAAAGAAAGCAGTCCCTGTTTAACTCTGTATTTTATAACAATGCTGCCTTTTCACTCTTTCCCATGATACAGTTAAGAGGTTGCTTTGGGTTCCTGTTACTATGCATTTAAACACAAGATTCTTCATGCATTCATTCATATAGTTTGTGGAAGACATTAGAAGAGGATAAAAAACCTTTTTTTTTTTTTTTTAATAATTGCATGCCACCATGGAGCACCCTTCCACTAAAACCAGAGAGAAAAGGGAAGTTTTACAATTACAGTACTCTGAGGGAAAAGGAGAGCTTTAATATTTTTACAAGTCTAGTGGAATTCAAGCCCAGGTCTGGTTGACAGCCATGTACTCTCACCACTAAGCTTTACTGGCTGCTGTTATACATGCTTTTGGTTACACACATCTTGCATATAGGCAGGGTGGGGGCCTTAGGTCACTGAGCCTTTTGAGGTGTGTCCCCCCACCAGAGATGCTCTGTCTACATTAATTGTGCCCCCCCCCAAAAAAAAAATCTTATCTGTTTGCAGCACCACAGGGTCGACTTATCGATCATCTGAGTATAATGCAAACTGAAGCATGAGCAATAATGCTGTATTACCTGCTCTGTACTTGCACCTACCAACTTAAGTGCCACCAACTCTATGGTGGCTGAGCTTTTTCTGTTGTATTTTATTGTGTTGTTTTTTTACTGTGCTGAATCACATACATCGGGTTCCAAAAATCCTCCACTTTGATTGGCTGTTAGAGCTTTAAAGGTGCATATTTATCAAAGCACAACCACACAGCTTGGTTGGGGTTTCATGAAACCGTTCCAAAGTATTTGTCACTGTTCATTACTGTCTCCGGGAGCCCCAAACACACAAACAGAAATCACTTTGTTGTTTCAAACAGTACTGTCCAGTTTTACCTTGGAAACAGCCTTCCTCCTCCTTTTAGCTCGATACCCATTGTATAAGGATGATAAGACACTCAACAGTATGTGGTTGTGCTGTGTAAACCATACTTCCAGGAGCTAAAGGCACTCAACAATTGGCCTCATGTCCACATGGACCACACCCTTAGGTGTGTGGTCAGCGCAGCGCAACCACATACTCAGTGATGTCTTACTGCCAGCATGTTGCTCACATATGCCAATATAATATGAATTACCTGAGTATTTCTTAACATGTTGCTGGCTGTTGATGCTGTTCCTGCTACCCTCCCTGCAGAGAAGATGCCAGAATATCACGGGGCTGTATACTAGTGGGCTAAACAGTATATAAAGAAGAAAATAAAATGAACCAAGTTATTGTTCTGGTTGTGGTAGAGACTTAGATTTTGTGTTGCAATCTGTTTATTGTCAGTTATTTTACACGTGGACCCCAGTCAAAAGCCTGAGTTACAGTTTATTCAACAGTAGATTCACAGCAGTCATTTCTTTCCCAATAAAATGATTTTTCAGAGCTCAGAACAGTCATTGTACTGTCATTAAATGATAGTAGTGATTTTATCACCTTACCTTACATTCTAATTGGTCTGAACTCACTGCAGCAACTGTAAACAATTGAAAAGCTGGGGGTGGGGGGAGTGGAGTTACCACAGACTTACCTAGGGATGAAAAAACAGTACCACTGGCATTTTTTCAAACACGTGTACCATAGCTAATACTGTACTAGGTGGCTTGCTATCCTCCACAATACTGTGATTGTCCCCTGAGGATAAAGTACTTGGCCTTCAGGCTCGTACCTCGTTCAGTCAGCAGTCACATTGTCTCATGTAGTCCCTCTACATCAAGTTTTTCCTACAAGGGTTGCGTTGCATCAACAGTTCACCGTATGTCGCATTTTCTGTACACTGAAGCATGTCCACACACTTTACAAAGCATGCAAATTAAAGAGCAGCATGCTATATGCAGTTATTAAACAGCACATTTTGTGGGGGTTTGTTTATTTCAGTACTTTGTTGTAGTGGTGGTCCCCTGCCCACTGTGAGCTGATCCAAGACCATCACACTTGGCTCATTTAAGCTCCTTTAGTCTGCAAATAACTCGGACTAAACAGCCCGAGTCAAATTACCAGGAAGTGAAACACCAACAGGAGTGACACACTAAATGAGCTGTATGCATGACATGGACTAGCAGCAGACACCAGTGTGCTCCAGTAGGTTTTCTTTGCTCTCCTTAGTAGAAGTCTGGTAGTTAATCTGTCAGGATGTAGCATCTAACCCAGCTTTGACTAGTATGCTGGAAGGGGGCTGGTTACACAATATGCAGATCTTGCCTCGAGGAAGGCTCTTGCAGCAAGCCACACCAGTAGGACTAAGCCGCCAGGCACTAGGACCACATGGAAAACTTCTAGATAGCAGTCTGTCACAGGGGACTGCCCTGCCAACGTCAGCCTAGCCTATATAGGAGGGCGCTCCCCCACACCTACCTCATTTCTTTTCCCGCTGTCAACCTGCGCACATTGGATCTTACCAGATGCCGCAGCTACAGTTGACCGCCGTTTCCTGCGCTTACCGAATTTTTTTTTTTTCTTTATTTAGTTTTTTGGTGTAAAACATTGAATTTTCGGTATTCTCATCAACACGTTTGTCTTGTCCACCAGCCTTGTCTTCCGACCGTGCCTTAAAATGTGCCTGTGCAAACAGATTCCTGAAAAGGGTGGCCACTCTGTGTGTCTCATCTGTCTGGGCCCCAGCCACGACTCTGAAGCCTGCCAGTTTTGTCAAAAATTCAACCAGGCCATTCAGAGCCATCGTTTAAAAACTCTGGAGACCACCTTTTGAAACGGAAGTTGGTCACGATGGAGAAGGAGCTGCAGGCCAGGAGCTTTTGGCCTCACCGGTACAGTCCTCCTGGGCCTCTTCGTCTTCTCATAAGGAGAAGTCTGGGAAGTATAAGCACTGGGATAAACACGGGACCAGCCGGCTTCCAGTTTTCAGTTGTCCATAGGCCGTCAACTGTGGGGTTGTCCCGCCGGAGTCTGCCCGCCAGCCCTTACTTCCTCTGACCTTGGTGGCTACACCACCTGCCCTTAGTTCCATTTATGGTGGCTCGGCAGGGGACTTCGCCTCTAGTCCCTGATGCTCAGATCCATATTTTCCACGGGCTCTCAGCCAGGTGGCTTGACTGGTGTTGGTCTATTGGGAGTTGGCTCTACAACCATCAACCACCCCCCCCCAGTCATGGCACCGCCTTCATCGGCAGCCATCACTGGGACCGACGGTCCTGACAGGCAGTGCCCGCAGCAGGCCACTGCCATCTCTTCCTCATCAGCATCATCTCTGCCCTTAATTCAGGGGCCTCCATCCCTTAGGTTCCAAATTCTCCAGCTGGGCTGGTGCCAGTGGATCCTTCACTCGGGCTCTCCAGGCCATCACCTGCTGGGCAGCTGCCAGTAATGCCACATCCGCAGCCTTTTGGCCCAACTCAGTCATTGCCTCTGCCACAACCTGTGCTGCAACCAACACCTGCTCACCCAAGCGCCGGGTGGACCCACGCCTAGTACTCCTTGCAATTTCCCAAGCCATCATACTTTTCCTTGATGCCTTCTTTCCTATTCTTGTCAGTGTATAATATAGCACCCCAGGTAGATCATAATGCTTTTTTTTGGTGTGGTGGTCCTTCATGCAAAAGCAGACGCCCACCACTCATGGCCCACCTCCAGCGTTCCCCCCTCCGCCCTCCCCAGGATCCCCCAGCCCCAGAACCCAGATTGGACTGGTCCAAGCGAACCCCATACACCAGGGTCCTCAGGGGCTTGACCTGACATTGGTTCAGGTTTTAGACTGGGCAGTCGCTGGCACCTGGTGTCGGTCCTGGATAATGGTACCACTGAGGATGATTCCGACACATCAGGGTCTTCTTCCTCTTCTGGGGAGTCTTCAGAGGGGGATATTCAGGGTAAAGAGGTGCCCAAGACCCCCGACGATTCATCCTTTATGGATGTCCTCCTGCACCACATCCAGTCTGTTATGGGCTGGGAGATGGAGAAGAAGGACACAGAGAGATGTTGTTTGGCCATCTACCTCCTGCAGCGGGATGCCGTCCCAGTGGTGGGGTCCCCCTTTGATTGACTGTTATAAGGATGTCACTGAGATGGCCTGGAAGCACCTTTCTACCATGTCCCAGCTGGCAAACCTTTTCTGGGGAGCTACAATAAGGCAGATTTGATGGTAAACATAGAAAATGATGGCAGGAGGAGACCATGGGTCCATCTAGTCTGCCCATGAGTTCCCTAGATCTTTTCCTTTTTAGACTCCAGGACCTAACTCTTCCACTATTTAGCTCGCAGCTCACCCAACTTAAGAAGTCAGATTAGGACACTGGCAAATTATTTCCTGTGGGCAGCTGTTGATGCCTCCGGGTGTGGGGCAGCTGCTGGGGTCTGTCTCCAGCACATGACCATATTAAGAGGCCCAAGCACATTAGTACCCTTCCCCCAGACTGGGAATCCAGGCAGCTGGATCATCTTAGCAAACAGGTTTTTGCCTGCACTGCTCTGGCTATCCAGGCCATAAATTATCTGGCCCACATGGTCCAGTACCAAAATGTTCTTTGGGACCAAGCCAGGGACTTGGTACAGACTTGACCAGAGTCCCCACTAAGACACAGCTCGCCCAACTTATGAAGTCGGACTCGGACATTGGCAGTCATGTCCTCTGGGCAGCTTATGATGCTGTCAACACCTCCGGGCATGACTGGCCTGGTGGCACTGGGGGTTGAGGTGCTGGGCGCCACTGATGCTCGCCGGCGGCCGAGTTCGAAGCGGCTCGGATGCGGGGGTGCGGCAGGAGGACTGGATTGAGCACCCGCTGGGCTGCTCTCCTGTCCTGGGGAGGGCATTGGGGAGCTCGGCGCTCGGTGGCCCCTGGTGGAGCAGGGGGCACTGCAGTAGCGCGGGCTGCATGATGGCGTGCCTGGCCTGGCAAGGTTGCTGTGTGCCGTAGCGTCGGGGGTGCACATGCAGGGATGGGGAAGGTGAAACAGAACATAGGAAAAACCCCGGTTCCAGGGTTAGGCGACTGCACCAATCCCCATGTCCATAACCGGGTCCAACTCGGCAGACCTTCATCAACCCTCCGCCCAGAAGCCCATGTCCGCAGCTGGAGTCTACAAATTGAAGAGCGCCCAAGGTAGGAGGGGTTAAGCTGGGGGTGCCAGCTGTGAGGTGGGGCGGAGGAGAGGAAGGCTCGGTTGGGGGGACTTCAGGTAGGACAGGACAAAGATTGGATGCCTGAGAGAGGCTCCTGAATCTGTGACCGGAGGGAAAAAGAATCAGGAAAAAAAAAAAACACCTCCGGGCATGGGGCAGATGCTGGAGTCTGTCTCCAGCGCCATTCTTGGCTCCGGGTATCCAGCTTTGCCTTGGATGTGCAGGCCAGCATTTTGGGAGCCCCTTTCCAGGGATCTGTCTTTTTTGGGGGGATATGTCCAAGACATCATTTCTACCCTGCAGGAGTCAGGGTGGGCCCTCAAGTCAGTCCATTCACTCTCATCACACCCAACCCAGAGCAGACCAACATCAGTCCTTCCTCAGGTTCTCCCACAAGCAGTCTTGGAACTAGCCGGTCAAGGGTAGGCACAAGCAAGCAGCCCCTGCTGCTGCCTGCACTCGCTCCTGACTCCTTAGATGACCCCCCCCAATCCCCAGCCAAGGATCCAAGGGAGGTGGTCAGTTCTCCTTTCATCTAGCGGGGTGGCAGGGGTGACCACAGACAACAACAACTGGGTGCCCCAAATCATAGCTCGTGGTCATACTCCTGAGTTCCTAGAGTTGCCACCCAAAACAACTCCTGTCCACTCCACCAACCCCGCACACATGTGTCTCTGGTTCTGGAGGAAATTCAGGATCTCCTTCAAAAATTAGTCATATAGCCTGCCCTCAGGCTCAGTTGGGAAAGGGCGCTTTACTCCCATCTTCCCCAGCCCATCCTGGACCTGAGCCATCTGAATCTGTACATCGAGTACAAGTGCTTCAGGATGGTTACCCTTCCGGGACCGTTACCACTCCTCTACCAGGGGGACTAGTTCTGTTTGCTGGACATGCAGGATGCTTACCTGCATAGCCAGGTCTTTCCTGCCCATCGTCACTTCCTCCAATTCCACTTTCGGGAGGCCATTTCCAATTCCGGGCCTTCCCTTTTGGCCTCTCCTTGTCTCCCCCCCCCCCCCCAGTTTTTTACCAAATGCTTGGCAGTGGTGGCAGCCACATTGTGGAGGCAGGGCTTCTATGTGTTTCCCCTGCCTGGACAACTGGCTGTTAGCAGCCCCCAGGGACCATTTAGTTCAGACCCTGGAATACATCTTCGTCTCTTCCAGGCCCTGGGGATCACTGTAAATCTGCAGATGTCCTGCCTCTCCCCTTGCCAGCACCTTTAATGCATGGAGGCGGTCTTGGACACCAGCCAGGGCAAGGCTTTTTTGCCAGAGGAGAGAGCAGAGCAACTGATGGATTAGGCCTATCTAGTTTATTTATGTATGTATTTATTTAGGAAATCGGAATTACAACCCTTTGAGTCATAGACTCATTTTCAAAGGCTTTACATCAGAATAAAACATAGACATTCATACAGTACATACATAGAAGAAATGTGGGTGTGCAGTCATACAGAGTATAAATACAATGAGCACGGGTTAATGCCTATACATTTGGTAGCTAAAACAGGGCATAGCTATCAACATATTTACCTAAGCGGTTAAGACCTATACAATTGGTAGCTAAAGCAATGCATGATATGAGTTGGTAGTAAGCCGCCTCAGGGAGCCCTTGTCTTATACATAATACAATGCATTCAAAGTCCAGTGCAACTATATGGTAACCAAGGGAGGTGAGGAGCCTGTAGGCTAGAAATAGTGAGGGCTCTCCACTGCCTGGCCATTTGCAGCTGTGTGGCCTAGCGGCATGCTGCAGGATCCACGGGTTACCACTTATACTGGCATTGACATGAGGAGAGGATATGGGCCCTTAAGGCAGCTTTAAAAGGACCTAGATTGGTGATTGATGTGACAGCTGGTGGGAGGGCATTGTACCAGGATGGAGCTCTAAGGGGGAAGGATCGTTGGGCCAGGGTGGTCCTGACCCTAGGTACCTTCCAGATAGTTTTTGGGGCAGCCCGTGTGGACGCTGGGATGGTGGCTGCCTGAAGAGAAACCATGACACCTATTGGGGTTAAACCCAGGTGGAATTTTTTGGTGAAGAGATGAGTCTGGCATAATAATTTTTCCTCAAGGGAGAGGATATTGGTGAGCGTGTATAGGGTGCAGGTACACTACCGGTCAAAAGTTTTAGAACACCCCCATTTTTCCAGTTTTTATTGAAATTTAAGCAAT
This sequence comes from Neoceratodus forsteri, assembly GCA_016271365.2. Lineage (NCBI taxonomy): Eukaryota > Metazoa > Chordata > Ceratodontiformes > Ceratodontidae > Neoceratodus > Neoceratodus forsteri. Next base: position 184,277,645 of record JADMNL010000027.1, read on the forward strand.
TCAAGTCCAGTGAATAACCTGAAATGGTACAAAGGTAAGCGGTAAACTGCTAGAGGTTAAAAAAAAAAAGTTTAGGTTAGCAAAAAGTGCTGTAGAGAAATTGCAAAGAAAGCCAAAGTGTCAGTGAGTACAGTTTCCTACACCATCAAAAGGCACTTGGAAACTGGCGGAAACTCTGACAGGAAGAGGTCTGGCAGACCCAAAGCCTCAACAGAATCAGAAGACAAGTTTCTGAGAGTCAACAGCTTGCGTGATAGGCGGCTCACAGGACAACAGCACAGAGTGACTGGCACCCTGAACCAAAGGGCTACCACAGCATTTTGCAGCGCCATGCAATAACCTCTGGTCTCGCCTAGTTGGTCAGGGGTTCATCCTACAACAAGATAATGACCCAAAACATACCTCCAGGCTATGTCAGAACTACCTTGAGGAAAAGAACAAGGCGGTGGGCTTCAAATCATGGAATGGCCAGCACAGTCTCCAGACTTAAACCCCATCGAGCTGGTTTGGGATGAACTGGACAGAAGGGTGAAAGCAAAGCAACCTACAAGTGCAACACATTTGTGGGGAACTTCTGCAACAGTGTTGGGAAGAACTTCCCGAACAATATTTGATGTCCATTGTAGGAAGAATGCCACGAGTGTGTTCGGCGGTTACAGTATATCTGCAAAAGGTGGCTACTTTGAGTCAAAAATTCAGATTAAATTTTGTTAAACAAAATGATTCTATGATTTCTTTTTTATCTTCAATTGTTTATTTGTTCTGTGCTTTAATTTCAGAGTACGTTGAGACATTAACCTGCGTAAATTTCAATAAAAACTGGAAAAATGGAGGTGTTCTAAAACTTTTGACCGGTAGTGTATGTGTATTTCTGTTGGCACCAGAGAAGTGCTGGTAGGCCTTATCGATGACTACTTGTATTTGATGAAGCGCCATAGGGTCGGCGGCAGCATAGATTGTGATGCCATAGTCCATCAGCGATAAGACTGAGGAGGTAATGGCTAGGTGAAGTGCTTCAGGTGGCAGGCAGTCTTTGTCTGTAAAGGAGACCAATGCAGGTGTTGGTGACAGAGGTGAGGATTTTTATATGTTTGTGGAATGAGAGGGAAGAGTCAAATGTAATACCTAGATACTTATACTTTTGGACCTGCTCCAGTGGGATGAGAGAGGTGGAGAGTATTTCCAGGGGGATATCCTTTGATCTGTTTTAGCGGTGGGCATAGAGCATCGTCTTTGTTTTTTTTAATGTTGACCACCAATCTATGTTCAGCAAACCAGTGTTCAATCTGAGAGAAGGAGTTTTGTAAGGTACGCTGGACAGAGAGAGAGAGAGAGAGAGGATCAGGATGTGCGGCATAAAGAACAGCGTCATCCGCGTAGAGGAGAAGGTTGCCGGGGCAGGATGTGGGCAGGTCGTTGAGTTAGATGCTGAATAGCAGGGGACCCAGGATAGATCCTTGGGGAACTCCTGAGCGCACAGGCAGCATAGTAGATATGGTATTATTAATTTTAACACATTGGGTTCTAGATGAAAGATAGCTGGAGAACCATGAGAATGGACAATGAGACCCCAATTTGTTGTAATGTGTTAAGAAGGATGGGATGAGAAACTGTGTCGAAGGCCTTTGAGAGGTCTATAAACACCGCCCCTGCGAGGAGCCCCTTGTCAAGCATGGAGTGCAGGGAGTTAGCGAATTCTGTGAGGGCGGTCATAGTGCTATGACCAGCTCTGAAACCATGCTGCTCCCTACATAAGAGGTTGTGTGTGAGGAGGTAGTCAGTGAGCTGATTGGCCATGATCTTTTCAAGGGCTTTAGAGAGTGGGGGGAGAATTGAGATGGTCCGGTAGCTGTTTGGGAGGGAGCTGTCACCACATTTCAATATTGGTGGTATCACTGCCATATTCCATGAGGTTGGGAACTGGCCCAGGTGCAGGGACAGATTTAGAAAGTCCATGAGTTGGGAGATGACAGAGTCTAGCGCGAGGTATAGGATACGCATATCGAAGGTGTCTTTGCAGTAATTGGAGCTCTGGAGGGCGTTGGACAGGTAGACTTTCACTCCTGTAGGGGTAATGACTCTGAGTTTGAAGGGGGGGGTGGAGGAGCTCAGTCAGTGGAGTAGGCTGAATTGGATCAAAAAAGTTGCTAGGTAGGACTGAGCTGAGGTCTGAGAAGGTGAAGTTGAGGCAGTTAGCTATGTGATGTGTGTTTTTAATGGTAGTACCATTTTAAAGTGATTTTGTGATCTTTTTGCAGCCATTTATACATGCCACTAATTGGTGGGAATGAGATATTACAAATTATTAAATGTGTATTGCTGTTTGTTTTTGTAGTGCAGGCTGTTTTCTCCAGGTTCTTTTCTGGCCTCTGCTCTAATTTCTTGCAGTGGAGTCCAGGACACGCCCCCATTTCAGACGTCATGCAAGGGAGCGCGTCCTCACCTGCCCGCGTGTGCGTCAGCAGGCACATCAATGAAAGTGAGCGCGTTTCCCTGTGACAGACTGTGCACAATGGTGAGCGTGGGAACTTTGCTTCATGCTGCTGCAGTACTTTCTGGTGGGCATTCATTTCGGCGATCGTGGACGAGACAGCGGGTCGGGTAACAAAGGGTTGGGTAACAGACATCGATTGTACCGCATAGTAAAATTATATTTTTCTGCAGAAAGGTGTATTAATTTCCCTGGGTAGGTCATTATATGTCTCTGGGGTTTTGTCAACCTCAACCCTCCACCAGGAATCCATGCAGACTACCTTCTTGTGGCACCTTAGGGAAACAATGGGCATGGCATTTGTAGTGCATGTAGCAAGCAACACTGTGTTGCTTGTAACAGAGGACATATTTTCCCCCCAAAATTGCATGGAGTCAGAACAGTAACTCCCCCAACCCCCATCACAGCATGAGAGAAACATATAACATTGAGTACTCTGTCACACATCAAAGAATGCAGTCTATAAATAGGTCTGCCATACCTCAATACTGACTGTGAAGGAAAAATTCAGACGGGGAAGGGGGGATGGTGGTGTGGGTTAGTAAATGGCAACGGGAACGATAATGGCAAAATCAATTTAGGAGTGTTGCCAGGGGAACACATAAGGGGTGACACTGTACCGGGGAATGTGTAACACTCATCCTCGTCCCAAAAATTAGGCACCGTGAACACAGTTCTTCAGTCGGTGAAACTGCAGTAAACTGTGCTATGACATCCGCGGTTGCATTCAGGGACGAGACGACACTCCAAGAATAATGGCTACAGCAGGCATGGACATCACAGGGTCCAGGTCAGAATGAAAGCAAGTAGGAAACAAATTATGCTGTTTTATAGCACTGCGACATTACGTAGCTTGTAAAACAATTGACTCAAGGGTTTTTTGAAAGTGTTAAATGTATTTATGCATTCCCTACTATAACCAATGATCAGCACGGAAAAATAGTAGTGATAGATGAACTAGAGAACTGCCGTTGTAGGCAGAGTTGTTTGGTTTCTGCGAGGGGGTGCTGCTTCCAAATTACTTTAGGCCCTTGCAAGATAACAGCTGCTGTGGTTCAAAACACTGACAAAAAGTAAAGATAAGGTACAAAAAGGTGTACGGAAGCGTGCATCGGCAAAAAAATAAAATTTCATTACAGAAGTAAGAGCGGGGCAACAGAATGCATACATCATTACCATTCTGTTTCCCAGCCGATGCATGCCTCTCTAATGAGGCAGCCAAGCACTGTCTTCATCACTGCTGTCCTTCGATTCATGAGACCCGCTACTCGCATCAGTGGCATAAGGGTCATCCCTATAAGGATCCATATTGTCCCCTTCGACTTCCAGGACAACCTCTGAGGAGTCATTTTCGCTGGACAACTCCATGGGGCTATCGGAGCACTCGGATGAATCGGGTATGCGGTCTGCCATGTTTGTTCCCCTTCGGTGATGTCACACACATTGACTGCTCTCAGGAAAAAAATTAAGGGGCGTGGCCAACACGGAGCAATAAAAGCATAAAAAAAATTTTTTTTAAATCGTTTCAGGCACTTTAAACCACACATCATTGGTTGTTAGTACAGGAACATTTGTAATCCTGTTTACATACCCCAAAGTTCACAAAATCACTAACACTAAGTTGTGGGGGTGGGGAAGAGCAGGATTTACCATTAAGCTCCTTGATGTTGACCCAGAATTACCCCAGGAAGTGGCTAGGGTGGTTCTGTAGTGCTCCGCCTTGGTCTTGCGGATTGCCCAGGTACACTTATTGCGGGCAGCATTATAGGCCTGCCTATCGCTTAGCAAACCGGAGGCAGTGGCACGATGCCAGAGGTTGTCACACATTTTGAACTGTTGCAGGAGTTGTGGTGTGATCCAGGGGGCACTACATTGCTTAGTGGTCACTTTGATGGTTGGTGCAAAAGCTTCACAGGCGGTATTAAAGGTGGTGGTGAAGTAGTGCAATGCACCTTCTATGTGCTGGGCTTGGGAAATAGGGGACCAGTCACAGTTAATTAGATATTATCTGAGTTTGTCGAAGCCTCCTGGGCATAGTCAACGACGAAAGGTGATATTTGGTTTCTACAAACTAATTGTAGTGGTTGCCGTATGTGGATGTCATTGCTGGGTGATCATTGTAGTTGGGTGCACAGACTGCTGCTTCTGTGATTCTCTGCTGTCTGAGAAGTCAGTATAGTAGTGTATTTGATTTCTGACAAGTAAAGTTTACTGCTATTTGATTTGGATTCTGGCTGGTTTGTTTTACTTGGGTCTGATTTGATTTTTGAATTAGTATAGCGGTGTATTTGATTTCCGGCAAGTGAAGTTTACTGCTATTTGATTTGGACTTGGGCTGGTTTATTTTACTTGGGGCTTAGTTGAGCAGATTTGAGCTGTGGTTGGGACATTTTGAAACTTGGTAGGCAGTGACTGGGGCACCTTGAAACTTGGACTTTAAATTAAAACAAGTACTTTGGGGGAGACCAGGTCAGGAACTTAATCTTGGGGTGAGTAGTTTCAGAAAGCCCTGTAAATCGGGTGTGTAATGGAGGTGGAGCTGCTAGAAGCTTAGGGCCGTTTGCTGCATTTGTATGCTGTGTTTGACTCACTGACGCCGATACATGGGTATTTGTGGCAATTCTACAAACTTAATTGTAGTGTTAGCTATATTTGGATAACATTGCTGAGTGATCACTGTAGTTGGGTGCACAGACTGCTGCTTCTGTGATTCAGTGCCGTCTGAGAAGCCAGTGTAGCAGTGTATTTGATTTCTGGCAAGTAAAGTTTACTGTTATCTTCACTGCACAGGGCTTTTTCATTCACAGTTGAGAGTGGACTGATTGTTTCTCTGCACAACAGAGGGCCACCCTCCCTCCCCTAATCCCACCCTTCCCCAGGGCAGAGACTTTTATAATCAACTAGGACCTCCCACTTCTGCATGGATACAGGTAGTGACACACAGACCTAATAAACGATTCTTACATATAAACATAGGGGCTCAAGCTCAGGGCTAACACCTACCCTTCCTTTTCGTCCAGAAAACATACCAAAAACAACAAAAAACGTTCTTTTTTTCCGCCAGTCTTCAACTTTAGCATATTCTCTTACTTTTCGTCTGAATCTTTCTAGCATACTCTTGCTTTTTGTCCAAGCAAACGCAGCATTCTCTCAAGCTCTGGGCTAACACCTGCTTTTCCCTTTCATTGCAAAAAAGAAAAAAAGTTTTCTCCCCAATGTTTAATTTTATAGCATATTCGCCTACTTCTTGTCCGAATCTTTCTAGCATACTCTCTTGCTTTTCATGCAAGCAAACACAGCTTTCTCTGACTTTAACTTTACAGCATATTTCTCGTACTTTTTGTCCAAATGCAGTTCAGTAATGAACATAATAAACTGCAACCACTGTGGAACTGTATTCAACAGGGCCCTCGCATGTAGGATTGGGCATTGTCCAACAGGCAGAGCTATAGGGGAGCTGAAGGCCCAGCTTCACGCCACATGGGTAGAAATTTGCTATATCAGAACCAGACTGCAAAGAACATTGCACTACACCTCTCCTCCCATGCCAACACCCTTGCCCCAAAGGCAATCCAGGCCCGGAGGATGGCAAGAAGTCAAACACCACAAAGCAAATTCCAAGCTAAGCAGCTCGCTCTCTCTCACGCAGACGCATGCGCACGCGCACACACAGACACACCTCCCCCGATAACAGTGGCAAATAGATTCTCACCACTTTCATCAGTGCCAAACGCAGAGGCAGCAGATGAACCAATCCAGAACCTAGTCTGCTAAAAAATGCTGCACAAAAATCAAAACATCACTTTACGTAACAGTGATTTAAAAATGAAACAAAAAACACTCTTCATCATAGGGGACTCCGATACGTGTCATGGAGCATCATCTCCGGGAAAGCATTAACACAGTGGTTACAGTCAAATGTCTTCCTGGGACATCTGCTTGGAGGGATACAAATTGTATACAGCAAAACCGATAAACCTGCACGTGCTTATACACAAAGGAATGAATGATCTTGCTAGTAGAACCGTGGAGGAAACCAAGCAGAATCTGACACTAGGCACAAAGTTAACTTCTCTTTCATCCATCATCTCCTCCTCTGTAATTTCTGCGTATGTGGGAAAAGGGAGGCAGCAGGCAGAAAATCGGAAAAAAACCAAGAAACCAACACCTGGCTAAAAGACTGATGTCACAAACAAGGACAGACTTTTATGGGAGAGTGATACGACTTCTGGGAGAGGTTTTTTTTTTTTCTTTTTAATTCGACGGCCTTCATCTCACAAAGGAAAGAACCTGAGCTCTCGGCCAGAAGTTTGACATATTTGCAGCCCATTTAAACTGATGTATGGGGAGACGGCAGCAGCACCCTACGTGCCTCAAAGGGTGCAAGTTGCCCCTTCCATGGCAAACATCTCTTCTCCGGCACCAAGAAATAGCACAATGCCCACAATCCAAGACAATAGATGCCCTGCCAGTGCAATAAACAGCAAGCGTCAAACAAAAAGCATCATTGGTAAGAAAACTACAAATGGCCAGCGGAAACTACAGACTCTTACAAAACAAACGGAATACAGCAGTTGACAGGCAATGTGTATTATGCCCGTAGTCTGCCAAATAAGATGCCGGACCTTACAGCCTTAATGGCAGAGTCCCATCTCGATTGGGTGGCAGTCACAGAAACATGGTTCAGCAAGAACCATACCTGGGATGTTGCTATCCCAGGATATACCGTATTTAGAAAGAACCAAAAGGAAAAAAGGGTGGGGGAGTGGCCATCTACGTTAGGGATGATATTAAGGTCACTGAAATGTAAGTGACGCTTGGAACTGGGGAACAGGACCCCTGTCTAAGTGGGGATAATCTGTAGACCACCATCACTGGAAAGGGACAAGGAACTCCTAGAAACCATTCTAAAAATGGCTGACAAAGTAGAGTTATTGCTGGTAGGGGACTTCAGTCTGCTGGACGTAGACTGGTCTACCTACACAACTGCCACAGAAAGGAGCAGGGAATTTCTCCTAGCTCTGCAAGGGGCAGGATTAACGCAATTGGTTGAAACACCAACTAGACAGAATGCTATCCTGGACCTCGTTCTATCGAGTAGTCCAAGGGTTTCAGATGTGCGAGTGGGAATCAACCTAAGTTCTAGTGACTACAGGTCAGTCTGGTTCAAAGTCAGCAGAACCGAGGATACCAGCCATACAGAACTACGAATCCTTGACTTCAGAAAGGATGATTTTCCAAAGATGAAAATCATCATTAGTAAAATGCTAGTAGAAACTACAGAGGAAACAGTGGAAGAGAGATGGAAAGCCCTGAAAGAGGCAGTCAGCCACGTCACAGCTCGGTGCATTAGATTGATGAGCAAAATAAAATGAAAAAAAAAATCCTCCGTGGTTCTCTAAAGGGGTAACATCTAAAATAAGACAAAAAAAAGTATTTAAAGAAATACAAAGAAACAAAGCAAGACAGTGACAAGAAGGAATACCAGGCAAAGTTAAAAGAGACTGGTAAAGCAATTAGAATTGCCAAAGCACAGACTGAGGAATGAATAGCACAAGAAATAAAAAGGGGGATAAGACGGTTTACAGGTATATCCGAGAGAAAAGAAAAACCAAAGGAGGTATAGTCCAGCTAGCAAAAGAGGGTAAGCATTCTGAAAATGAAGACAAAGCAGAAGTCCTAAACAAATACTTCTGCTCAGTCTTCACTCAAGAAGAACGTGGAAACTGTCCCACTACACATAGATGAATCCAACACACTAGGGAAGCCGACACGTCTCCATTCATGGAACAGATGGTACTAGAGGAGTTAAACTGTTACTAGACAAAGCAATGGGCCCAGATGGAATTCATCCTAGAATACTGAAAGAACTTGGAGAAGAACTGGCTGCCCCACTGGCTGCCCTCTTCAGCAAGTCCCTGGAAACTAGCTCAGTACCCGATGACTGGAAGACGGCCACAGTAGTGCCCCTGCACAAAAGTTAAAGCAAGGAGGAAGCGGGGAACTACCCACTGGTGAGCCTTACCTCTATTGTGGGGAAACTAATTGAGTCATTATTAAAGGAAAGAATAGTGGAGTACCTACAGTCCAGTGGGCAACAGGACCCAAAGCAGCACGGCTTCACCTCAGGGAGGTCATGCCTAACAAATATGATAACCAGGATGGTGCTGTGGATGTGGTATATCTTGACTTCAGTAAGGGCTTCAAGTCCGTCCCATGCAGGAGGCTAATTAACAAACTGGAGCACACAGGCATAGGCCTTAAGTTTGTCAACTGAGTTAAAAATTGGCTTCAAGGAAGATCACAAAGGGTGGTAGTAAATTACACACTATCGGGGAAGGGAAGGGTGACCAGTGGGGTGCTGCAGGGTTTGGTGCTGGGTCCCATCCTCTTCAACATATTTATCAGCGACATCACTGATTGTCTAGAGGGAAGGTATGCCTGTCTGCAGACGATACCAAGCTGTGCAGCAGGGTAGACACACAGGAGGTACTCTCTGGAATGATATCAGATCTCAGAAAACTAGAGAACTGGTCAAAAAACTGGCAACTAAAATTTAATGTGAAGAAATGCAAAGTCATGTACCTGGAAAGGCGAAACCCAAAATATAGATATAGTCTGGATGGAGAACATCTAACTAAGACAAAACAAGAAAGGGATCTCGAAGTAATCGTATCACACAATTTCAAAATTAGAAAGCAGTGTGAAAAAGCAGCACTAAAGGCCAACAGTATACTGGGCTGCAGAGGTATCGCTAGCAGAAAGCCCGAGGTGTTAATGCCACTGTACAGACCCCTGGTCAGGCCTAATTTAGAGTACTGCATGCAGTTCTGGAGGCTGCACCTAAGAAACTACATAGACTATTTGGAGTCTGTGTAGAGACTGGCTACTAAGATGGTACAGGGGCTTCACGATGAACCTTACGGAGCAAGGCTCCAGCAGCTTAGCTTGTACTCCCTAGAAAAAAGGCGCAACAGAGGCGACATGATAGAAACTTTTAAAAACCTCAAAGTAATAAACATGGTACAGGCTCAGAGCCTTTTCCAGGAAAATACAAGTACATGGACAAGAGGTCACAGCATGCACCTTAAGGGAGATAGATTCAGAAGCACCCTCAGGAAGTTCTTCTTCATGGAGAGAGTAGTGGATCTCTGGAACAGCCCAATTAAAGAGATTGTAGCTGCTGACACGATAGGGGAGTTAAAGTGAACTTGGGACAGGTACATTGGAAACCCAAAATGAAGTGGGGAGGGGGGTGGGAAATTGGGCAAACTAGATGGATCGCACATTCTTATGTTTTTGTTTCCTCCAGCTAGCAGGTCCTCATCAAGGTTTTCCTGCACCTTCTGGGCCACATGGCAGTGGCAGTTGCCCCAGTTCCCCTGGTCTGCCTGCATATGCGGGTTCCTCAGTGAACCTTGAGGGTCCAGTGGGGCCAACCCGATGGATGACCTGGACCAGTTGGTCCTGGTCTCAGACCTGGTCTGAAGGGTTCTGTCATGGTGTCTATCCGGCCAACCTCTTTCAGGGGATCTCTTTTCAGCTTTTGACCCCCAGGCGGATACTCACGACAGACACATCCGGCCTGGGCTGGGGTGCTCACTCCTCTGGCCGATCACCAGACCCACAGTACCTGGACGGATGTGGGGTCTTCATATCAATGTCCTGAAGATGTGGGCGGTTCTTTATGCCCTGCAGACCTTTCAGTCTCATCTCATCCCAGGTCCACTCCTGGTGCAGATGGACGATGTGTGTGGTATACTACAATAACAAACGGGGGAGAAGGACCCATTCTTACACTGTGTCAGGAGGTGATGAGAGTATGGTATTAGGTCATCGAGCATGGTCTGGAGCTCACAGCCATCCATGTTCCAAACATTCAGAACATCTTGACAGACAGTCTCAGCCGCTCCAGGTCATGGGCTCATGAGTGGGAGCTTCTAACAGGTGGTCAAAGATCTCTTTCACAGGTGGGGCTGTCCAGAGTTGGACCTTATGTTCCCACTCAACGCAAAACTGCCACTTTTTTGCTCGCTCGATCCTAGGCCTGGAGTTTTCTGGTGAGATGCATTGTCCCTCCTTGAAGGGGAGGTTTCTGTACGCCTTTGTGCCCTTCCTGTTCCTGCAGAGGGTTCTGTTCAAGCTGCAATTGTAAGGGGCAGAGTTGATTCTCATAGCCCCCTTCTGGCCATGCCAGATTTGGTTCTCCTTGCTACAGCAGCTAGTAGTGGAGCTCTGGTACCTCTGTCCCTGTGCACCTAGAAACATAGAAACATAGACTTTGCCGGCAGATAAGGACCGCTTGGCCCATCTAGTCTGCCCGTTTCCCTACCTGCAGGATAGGCCGCAGATCCTAGTTAACCAACAGCCTATTTCTTCCTACCCCCCACAAGAATTGCCTTATGTCCAGCTTGCTTTCCTAGACCCAGGGCATCCTATTCCATCCGGACTTCAAGTCCCTGCATCTCCATGCTTGGCTAATGTGGACCTACCTGTTGCCTGCTTTGGGGTATCCTCTGGGGTCGGAGATGTTCTGGTGGCTGCCAGGAAACCCTGCACCAGGACAACTTATGCTATTAAATGGAAGCACTTCTCAGCATTTGGATCCTTTCATCTGCCCGGTGAATCAGGTGTTGGAGTACCTCCTTTCCCTTTCAGATTCAGGCCTGTGGTATTCCTTCCTTAGGGTGTACCTTTCTGCCATCTCTGCGTACCATGCACCTATTGAGGGCAAAACGGTTACCAAGCTTGAGGTGTCCCACACATTCCTGCTGAGCATTTTGCATCTGAAACCTCCTATTTGGGACCCGGGCCCTCCATGGGACCTCAACTTTATGTTGGAGAAACTCACTTTGCCTCCCTTTGAACCTGCTGCAAGTTGCGAGCTGCACTTTCTTTCATGTAAAGTTCTCTTTTTAGTTGCTGTTACTTCTGCTCAAAGGATTTCCGAGCTACAGGCTCTTATGTGTAAGGAGCGTTATTTGGTTTTTCACAAAGACAGGGTGTCTTTGCGTACTAATCCTAAGTTCTTACCTAATGTGATGTCTGAATTTACTTTAAATGAATCCATCTGCCAGTTTATTTTCCTGAGTATTCTAATCAGGGGTGGAGGCATTGCTCCATACGTTGGATGTACATAGAATGTTGCAGTACTACACAAACTGCACACAGCCTTTCAGAAAATCTGAAGTGTTTGTTTCATTCGCCCCCAAGAGAGAGAGGGCACTCCTGTTTCCTAATTGTTTTTCTAAGTGGTTAGCGAAATAGCAAATTGTATTGTTTATTGCTACCGCAAGTACAAGAAGTCCCTTCCAGGGGTGGTCAAAGGCCAGTCCCCGAGTGCATGGCTACTTCCAAAGCTTGCTTCAGAAATGTGTCTGCTGCTGATATCTGTGCAGCTGCCACCTGGAGTTCTGGCCACATTTTCACCAAGCATTACAGTCTGGACATCGCCTCTCTGTGCAGGGCCAATTCCGGCCTGGCAGTTCCTCAGGGCTTTCTCTCCTGAGCTTCTGGCTGCTGATCTGTCCTCCTCCCAGTGGTGTTACCCTGGTGATATATAACTGGGTATTGCTTGGGACTCGGTCCTGCCAGTGTGGCTTGCTGCAAGAGCCTTCTTTGAAGTAAGATAGTAAGTTACGTAAGAACTTCCCATAACAGTAGATCTTCGAGAGAAGCTCTTGCTGCAGGCCCTTCTTTCACTCCCTCCCTCCTTCCCTTTTCACAGCCAAAAGCCAAGTGAGGCGAGAGAGCCCTGCTACAGCTCTCACCTCGCTTCGAAAGGAACCTCCTCGGTTCTCCTTCAGCTTCTCATAAAGATCTCCAGCAGGAGAACTGAAGTAGGTGTGGGAGACCGCCCTCCTATATAGGCTAGGCTGACGTCAGCTGACTGGCATGGGCAGAGGGCGGTCCCCGATGATAGACTGCTAGCTATAAGTTTTCCATGTGGTCCTATTGGCTTAATCCTACGGTGTGGCCTGTTGCAAGAACAGGTCTACTGTTACAGTAAGTTCTTACATAACTGATTTGAAAGCAAAGACTTTCATCTGTAAAACCTGTTGCTCCTTTGACATGCCTGTCTCTAATGTTTTATTAAGGTGATCAGCAATTAAAGGTCACATGATCAACAATTAAAGGCCACGTAACTGTCCCTGAATAGAGGTAGGGGTGTGTATGTGTGGAGGGGAGCGGAGATGCAGACAAAACTAACGATTTGGGGTAGGGGGAGACAGGAATTTTTAACTGGCATTGCCCATATTGGTCCCTTGGCAAAGACAGGAAAGGGTTTGAATTAATTTTATATTGTTTTTTGGGGGGGCACATACCCCTCACCCGTGCCTCGTTTGCATGATGGCCTTGGACTTGACCAGTTTAAGATTAGACATTTTTCAAGCAGAAGAGAACTTTGTGCTGTGTGGAAAGTAAGGAGATGAATAGCTGAATTTATTTTCTACTTTTTTGTTCCACATCTTCTCTGGGGTATTCACGTACTCCTCGGTTTACTAGATTTTGTACAACTAGGGGACAACACTAAAGTTGCGTGACATCTCGTATACCCAGCAGTAAATGAATAACCCATTAATTGCAAACAATATTGGAACTAACAAAAAATAATTTATGCCAAGTCTGATAGTTTTTTTCCTTTAGTCTGCCATTTCTTACTTTATTTATACTTGAAACTTGACTGCAGTGATTGGGTAGAAGAGTTGTTGGGGGTCCCCTTTAAATTAGTATATGTGCATAGCATACTTGTGAAGCAGGGGGTGCATGTGATGGACCTAGGGTGCCTTCTGACCTTCTTGTCACTATGTATGTTACTACTGGGATGGGGAATGTGCCATCCTTATTTTCCTTGACCTTACCTCAGCGTTGGTGGTATTGTAAATGTTAAACTTATTCAGTGAGGTAGACGAAATTCACCTTCACAAAGTTTTCACAGACCTTAGGATGTTTGACTTCACCGAAATTGCGAGGTTTTTACCACAGAGTGGCCTTTTTTTTTTGGTGATGTGTCCACTTGACACGAAAATTTTGGTCAGTTTGCCAAACAGAAAAAAAAAAAAAAAGGCAGCTTCACCGGACTGAACTTTGCAAATTCAGCAAATTAATTAGCAGAATGAATGTTGGCCACTTCACACACTCCTACTCTGCTTTGGACACTGTTGATCACAGGGAGTTATTGGACCAGCTTGAGGTGCATGGAAGGAGGGTTGAATGGGACTGTCTTAGGACGGTTCCAGTCTTCTCAGAAAGGGTACAATCCATCATGGTTGGTGGATACCAGTTGGGTATGGTTGCTTTGGACTGTGTGGTTCCTTGGGTCTGTCCTCTCTTCTATGTTGTTGGCGGCGTACTTGCTTGATGTCCTCATTACTGTCTGTATAAACTGTGATTCACAAGTGGTAAACTTATGTTGAACCTTGCCATTTCAGTGACGTTCAGCCCATTGTAGTACTGCCGGCACTAAAACCAAGTGAATTTCATTTTAATATACAGTACTGTAGCATCGTTACTATTCCATAAAATGCAAAAAAGAGTGGTGGAGTGAGTACACTTTTTTTGGAGAACACCAAGAAGACCTAGGGTTGAAGTGTTTTATTTTTGTCTTTTTGGGTGGGGGGAAGAGGGTGTTGCCCTGTTCTGGTTTGGTATCAATAACCAATTTCTATGAATTATTGAGAAGAAATTCTCACAACTGGAATTAAACTGCAGAGTGCCAATTTTCCTTTTGATTCTTTTGAGACCATACGAATACTCCTTCAGAATCACTGGCTTTAAAGAATTTGCAGTGTGCTTTATAAAGCATGTTGCTTTTGAGGTTTGAACGTCATGCCCTTAGGGCTTATACCTGGTCTGCCTCAACTCTTTCGCAATAACTTTCTGAGGAATCATAGTTTTGTATTCGCTTTTCAAGGGCAATAAGACATTTTGTTTTTTTTCTTGTTCTTAGTCAGCTTTGCTTTGTTTCGAACTTAAGGAAGTGACTTTCTGCAGAGGAGAAGCATATTCAGGAGAGTGGGTTACTCTTACTGTCCAGTGGGTGGAGGGGGCAGCACGGTTAGGGATTGACACACTGTAATTCTGTCCATGCCAGGAATATTTATGCACTAGCATGACGAAGGGCTGACACCAGCTTTGATGACTGTTGAGCAGGGCCCTAAATGACAAAACCAGAAGACTGAGGGAGTATTGAGGTGCAGCAGTCTACAAGCATTGTGAATTAGAGACTGGCTGTTGGCTCCATGCTTGACGTTTGAGTGAGCTCCCATTTAGAATGGTCATGGCAGTCTTTATCTGAGCCTGTAGAAGTGAAGTAGCAGTCTGTTGTAAGGTGTAATGGAAACCTGATAAATTGATCATTTTAAAACTAGAGCTTGACAGGGTCTGAGGGATCAGATTGGTAATATCGGAAAGGTTTAACAAAGCAGCTCCTAAATTCAGGAACAGAGTTCAGGTTAGATCAGGCTGTAAGACGCTGGAATTCCCTGCAGTGTGAAGTGTAGGATGTACTAATTATGTATTCTTCAATTTCAGCAATTCTGATGACAACATGCTAAAAAACATAGAACTGTTTGACAAATTATCCCTACGGTTTAATGGGAGGGTCCTGTTCCTGAAAGATGTCCTTGGGGATGAAATCTGCTGCTGGTCCTTCTACGGACAGGGACGGAAAATTGCTGAAGTGTGCTGCACCTCCATTGTGTATGCCACAGAGAAGAAACAGACCAAGGTGAAACAGAATTTTAATACTTTGAAAGCATGCAAAAATGGCCTTGTGTTATATAATCTGTGAGCCCTTTTTTCCGTAGAGATCTTTATCCTCCTGACTGGCTTTCTCCATTCGGATTAGCTCCGCCACCCATCCTGACCCCATGCAGGGGCTCTCCTCCTCTGGGGTCCAGATCATGAGGGAGATGGGAGTTGTGGTTGATGGTGCAGGGTCTGGGGAGGGGGAGATGGGCTTCATCCTGCCGTGGCCAAGCTTTTCCTCCTACGTTTTCTCCCTTATCCTTGCTTCCAGCGTCACTGGCATGGGCAGTGCCCGAGTCGATTTTGTGTCTGCACAGCATGCCACCTGCAGCAAGCGCAGTCTCCCTTGCCAAGCCGCAGGCTTCACTATTGTGACAAAACCCACTGCCAGCCCTCCCCGACAGAGATACCCTGCCGTACAACAGCTCATCCCGGTTTGGTCTGCCCCCCAGCATAGTGCTCCAGGTCCACTCCCAAACTTAGGTCATCAGTACTAAAGGAAAAATGCCTGATAGGGTGGGTGTTATGCTGGGATAACATCCCACCTCGGGTGGTTGGGCCCGAGGCCACCGGCCGAGTGCGTCCAACACCCAAGAAGGGATGTTATGCCAGCATAACACCCACCCTGGAGGGCATTATTCCTATTGTACAATGGCTCGTTGTTTTATACAGGAAAAAAA
The DNA here is from genome assembly GCA_016271365.2 of Neoceratodus forsteri. NCBI lineage: Eukaryota > Metazoa > Chordata > Ceratodontiformes > Ceratodontidae > Neoceratodus > Neoceratodus forsteri. Next base: position 184,293,566 of record JADMNL010000027.1, read on the forward strand.
AATAATTTTATTTAGTGTTTAAAAATATTTTTTTAAGAAAAGATGCAACTAGGTATGGTGGTCATCAGCTAAATGATCAGCAGAGATGTTATGCCAGGATAACATCCCTGCTGTGATGGTCAACTGACCAATCAGGAGCCAGGGTTCTTTCTTGCCATTGTATAATGCAGTTCAGTGCACTGCCACAGGGCCAGTGGTATCCTTCTTACTAGAACGGAGTTCATATGGATTGACCTGGGTACGGTAAGAAACCCTTCATGCTGCACAGTGCATAGGGGTATCTTGGATAGCTCCACCTTCCTTATCAGTGGTTAAGCCATAGCCTTAACTAAGAATCCAGGCAACTTGTGGTTTTGAAGTGGAGGAAATCTTATTATGTGCAGCTGTATTTTAGGGAGCAATAGGTTTGCCTCCAACCTGTTACAGTATTGCCAAAGTGCTCTGTCTCGCTTACTCTTGGAAGAGCTTGAGATCTAAAAAGGCTTTTAGATGTCACCTTCAGCAGACCTCAAACAGAATTTTTTTTTTCTCACAACAATAATGTCTGGTGAGCTATAGTACACAAATATGCAATATCATACAGAGAGAAAGTAGACCTTTTCTTTTTGTGTGTGTGTGTGTGTGTGTGTGTGTGTGTGTGTGTGTGTGTGTGTGCGGGCTAGGCCGTAGATCCAATATATCATAAGTTTGGTGCTCAAATGAATGCATATGTCACTTTATGGTCTCCATGTCCGCCCCATTCCATGTGGCCAGGCCAGATGCAGAGAGGCCTGAGATGGTGCCAGTAAGGTCTTCCAGGTCATGAACCTGTCTGGTAAGGAAGATTCCATCTTGGGGGTCTCTTTTCTTGTGTAGTTATGGTATCTCGGGCTCTAGCACAATATGAAACTAACCTATCCAAAAGATAAGCACTGTATAATAAACATACATTAAGTAGGAACACAAGAACGACTATGTTCATACCTGTGCTAAGTGAGAACTTTCAAAATCACAGGAATAATCATATGCAGTGTTTGCCTGATGAATGGCAATCACGTTTAAAAGTAGACGTATTAAACAGTGATCCATGTGTTCCTTTACAAGGCCCATATTACATCATGTCACAGTGTGAAACATTAAAAACAACATGCATACATTATTCAATAAAGTATCAGGCTAGAAGAAGTAGTAGCAGTAGTCAAACCACTGAGTAGGCCCTGTCCCTCTTTTAGGACACAGTTCAGTCTCTTCAGGCGTTTGTGGAACAGGTGGTAAACTGTCATTGGAAAATGACACAGTTCATTGCAGAACCTTTAAAATGATGCTTTTTACCACCACAGTATTGTATAACACAGTACTTGGGTTGCTCATGTCTATGTAATTGTCAGTTTATAAATGCCTGCGTCTGAGTGTCGCACTGGATCAGTCAGCAAGGAGGCATTGGCTGGAAAAATGTGTACTCTGCCCTTATACAAATGTCCTGTATAAAGTGGCACAGTTCTGTTCAAATGTGCTTGCACCTCCTGGGTTGCATTCCCTCAAAGGAAAGTCTGTAGCAATGTGTTTCAGTGAGTCCTTGATGTGGATAAATGCACAGCATTGGCAGTGACAGTCTAAGGGCTTGATTCTGCTTCCTCTTTGGCTGGGGGTCTCTTTCTCCCTCGAAGGGGCCTCCCCTTCTTAAGACTTCCACTTCCTTCCTTCCCTTTGCAACAGGTGCTTCCTCTTGACTGCCCTGTCCTGCCAGTATGGCAAAAAGAGTTCTGCAGTGGTATAGACTGAGGAGTGTGCACCGTTCCCACCACCCTCACCCTCCCAGAGTCCAGCGGGATCCATCCTGTCTGCCTAGGCATCCTCTGAGGGAGCAGTGGAAGACATGGAGGCCCCTGGGTTGGGCAGAAGGTCTTCTGTACCCTTTCCAGTTTGGCCCAGAGATGAGCAACTCTTCACAACCCATAGAGATGAGTAGATATGGAGCAGCACCTCAGTCTCCAGAAAGTGTCCAAAAGACTGCGGCCTCGTAACCATTGCACTGCTCCACTCCCATGATCTTTCTTTGCTTAGCCTAATGTCTATTAATGCTTTGCTGTACCCTTCTACCTCCTTCCTACTCCCTTATACTCCTGCCTCTTCTTTTTACTTCCTGAAAGTTAAGGAGGTTATTACCTCACTTCATGGATGGCAGCAGACTTCAGTTGTAACAGTTCTCAGTGATGAGAACCACCTCGCCATTCTGTAAATCCAGAGCTTTTTTTGTTGGTTCATCTAACCATGGAAAATCCTGTTGAGTTGGGACCAGCAAAGTGCCTCAAAGGCACAGTGTCACAAGGAAGACTGGAGTTGGGGAGTGAACCACATTCCTCACTGGCATGGTGGAGAAAGGCCACATCACAGAGGCAGTGTACTTGCACTCTGAAGGACGAGGGAGGGAGTGAGAGCAAGCTCAAGAGGCTCACAAGAGCATGTTACTTTGTAGCATCCCCAGTGACTAAGCAATGAGTGGCACTCGGTTGGGTCTCAGAGAAGACCGCCACCTGTGCCCTCAGCCAAGGCTAGGAGCTGTGGTATGCTCTAGGCGTTCTGGGGAGGGGGAGACAGCAAAAGGAGGGGGTACAGGGCATCTTGCCTCAGGGTGAAAAAATAAATTAGTTGGACACCTGTAGGCCATGGTACATAAAAAAAAAAAAAAAAAAATTGTTCTTGCGAATGCCAATTTTTCTTTGTCTTCTGATATATTGGCAGTTCTGGAGTGCTTTCCATTTGTTGCCAAGCCTCATAGTAGCTTAGCAACGTTTGCTGCTGGCAGGCATCCCATTTTCTTTACTGTGATATGCATCATAGTTTTCATACCTCATCATATCAGTGCAAAACCATGATTCTTCCACCTCTAGATGACATGATATCTTCTAATCAAACGAGTTGGCTCACAGACTGGGAGTATCCTCGGCTGAGCGTTGGTAACAAAGATTACATGTATACACATGCTTAAGCAGATTCCTTTTGATTCTGTTTCTATGTAATATCAAAATATGACTCACCAAGATTTTCCATTGTAATCCATTTGTAGAGGGCATTCGTGAATATCTTTTAAATGTTTAAAGGTGATCATGGTGCCTGAAATGTATGTGTCCATGGAGAATAAATACACCACCTAAACACTTTTACCAGTACTACTCTGTACATCACCAATTTATGAAAGATTAAAGCAGGATTTTAAACGTAATTTGACTTGACCTTGTGTAATGTGAGAGATTTTGTTCTCGTCATCACCTAAAGTAGTACTATACCCTCAAGTAAAAAGTTAAAAACATGTGTAAGTAGCAGGTTGATGCTGTCTGAAGTAGGAAGCTGACCCTCCTAGTGCTGTTTGTTGCTCACCACATTACCTCAGCACTCCGACGTCATAACTGAACATAAAGGGTCGGGTATCCTTTTGCCCAAATTGTCAGCTGTGATGTCACTGTGCTAACTGGGAGAAGTCTCAATGGATGTTTTAGCTTCCAGATAAAGGGCTGTTCTGCATTTGATGTTTTGTACTGTTAGAAAGTCATGTAATTGGTAAAACAAAAATACATAAAAAACAAAATATAAGTGTTTTGCAAAATAATGTTGCAGTCTGTGTACTGCCTCTTTCTTTTCAAGTATTTTTGCCACTCGTACTTAAAAGTAGACTGACAACGTATGTGCATTAAATTATAGAAATGTATACACAATGCTACTTTAATTTATTGTTATTTCACCTCACAGGTTGAGTTTCCAGAAGCCCGAATTTTCGAAGAGACACTGAATATCTTACTGTATGAGGCTCAGGATGGGCGCGGGCCTGATAATGCTTTGCTTGAGGCAACAGGAGGGGCAGCAGGTCGTTCCCATCACTTTGATGAAGACGAGGAGCGAGAGCGGATTGAGCGTGTTAGGAGAATTCATGTCAAACGTCCAGATGACCGGGCACACCTTCATCAGTGAGAGAGACTCATTCCTGTACATGTGTTGAGCACCCTTACCAATACTAAGACCTGTCGTTCTAGAGCTGACTGCGTGGGTGTCCAAACTAGTCTGAGGAAAACAGTGTATCCTTGGCTAAATTAAGTTGAAGGGGTTGTGTTCAGCTCTTAAGATTAAAGAGCACCTTTCTTGGTGCTGATAGTCATTAATGGGGAGCTCTCTTACCTCTCTGGGAGCTCCTCCACAGTGTTTGCCAAATTTTTTAAATCTCCCCGAAAGGAAGGAAAGGAATTGTAATTTTCCCTGAGGGACTGATTGCATGATCCCTTTCTGATTCTCTGATCCGCCCCATGCTCTGAATTTTTGTGAGGTCTTTATGGGTCGAGCATGGGGACGTGCTCCATTCATTTGAATGGGGCATCTTTTTCTAAGGTGATTTCCAGATTTTGAATTGGGATTTGGGACCAATTGATGTCAAGGTTCAGCTAACCGGGATCTTGTTAGTTGAACTTTATCAATCAGTACCAAATCCTGATTTAAAATTGGAAAATCACCTTAGAAAAAGACGCTCTGTTCAAGTGAATGGAGCACATGCCCATGCTCAACCTATAAAGACATCACAAAACGTAGTGTGGGGCTGGATCAGAGAGTCAGGAAGTGGAAAGGGATTGTGCAGCTAGCTCTTCAGGAGGAAACTACAATCCCTTTCCTTCCTTTGAAACCATTAAAATTTGTATTATCGTCGAAGGCTTCCACTGAATAAGGGAGTTCCCTGTTTCTTAAAAAAAAAAAAAAAAAAAAAGTCTTTCAAATCGCAAGAAAGGTTCTCTTCGAGTACTGATGGAACTGACTGAGAGCAGCATGTTTTAGCTTTCCACTTCTGGTTAAAAGGTGCAGCAGGATATTTTTTTTCTGATTTTAAAACAGCCATCAAATGCACAAAGCCTGCCTTTCTTACAGTATTGAATTTTGGGGGTGATTTTTTTTCCAGAGTTGAAGCTTCATCTTCATGATTGGTCTTACTCTTGTAAAATTTTTCACCAGGAGAATCTTTCCATGTTCCCTAGTGATATCTCCAGCAGAGTACTGACTTTTTTTTTTTTCTTTCAAAGTGGGTGTCCGAACGTAGTACTTTTACTGCAGCATTCTTCGATTGCTGTCAAATGGTTTTGTGGACTTTCATTTGCAGTATTCCTTTTGTCTATTTATGGTGTTTTAGCAGAAACTGTCGTCCCCTAGCTTTGCCTACATTTTAAGTATTCAGAAATAGTGTTTCTGCTCCAACATAGAATATGGTTATACTAACTTTCTGACTACCATGAATTCAACATTCCTTAATGCATTTTATACCTTTGAGCAGTAATCTGAATTGTAGAACAGTAGGAATGCTACTTCTGTGTTCTGTTTCTAAGACGTCTTCTGAATGACACTTGTTGCACCTCAGTCTTTTAAAGAGGACCTTTTTCAGTTATATGCAGCCTTATTCAGGAGGAACAGGGAGCTCCCTTGCGTGAGTGGGAGTGACCTCATATAGTTAAAAAATTTCTGCTGTGTCCACCTAGGAAGGAGTGGAATTATAATTTATCCTAAAGGGGCCAACAGCATGATTCCTTTCCCATTGTTGATTGCTGGTGGCACGGCCATGACCTCGGACATTTTTTGATGTCACTATATGTGAAGCACACAGCTTCCACTGAAGTCTATAGAGTATATTTTTAAAGGATTATTTTATATTTTACAAAGTTGTTTGGTAAAAATCAAAGCCATCCCTCAGCTACCAACAGCCTTGTTAGTCAGACACTGGCTTTGTTTTTTTCCAGACAACTTTGTAAAATAACGCCCCATAGACTTCACTGGAGCATGTCTCCACACTCTCCACAGAGGGACATCACAGATGCCTGTGTGTGGGGGGGGCGTGCCGATAATCCAGGAAGGGAATGGATCATGATGTTGGCTGCTCGGAGGAAGGTATTGCGATCCTTCCCTTCCCAAGCAGTCCTAGCATAAGATCTTGCTCCGATAGGACTCTTGCAGTAGATAATTACTTGTAGGACTGCGCCTCCTGGCATCAGGACCACATGGAAACTTTTGCTAGCAGTGTCTGACGGGGAACCACACACCTAGCGTCACATGACTGACGTCAGCATAACGCTATATAATGGACGGTCCCCATGTCCGCCCTCCAGTTCTTTCCCACTGTTGACCTGTGCACGTCAGAACTTCTGAAGCTAGTCGCAGCAGTTCGATTGACTGAATTTTGGATGAGTATCTGCTTTTTCTCTTTATTGCGAAGTTTCCTAATCTTTGTGTATGTCGTCCACTTCATCGACAGAAACGCATAAAAACAAGTGCGATTCTTGTGGCGTCCAAACAACCGCATAAGGACCAGCATACCCTCTGCCTCTTCTGCTTGGGCCTGGATCATAAAGTTGAGGTGTGTGAAGCCTGCGCCCAGTTCAGTCAGGCTACACGGAAAAGGTGCCAGCAGTCCCTTGAAGCTCATCTTCTCAAACTTAAAATATCTTTAATGGAAAAGGAGCTCAAGAAACTTAAAAGCGCCTCCTCCTCCTCTCCAACTGACAAGAAGAAGAAGACTGGGAGCAGTTCCCCCTTCTCCAAAGCTGCCCTCAGACTCTTCGACGGATGAGCAGCCCTCTTCCTCTGGGAAGACAAGCGCCTCGGCCAAGCCTGCGCTCCTGCCAAAAGAGCAGACCGGCCACACTGCCACCACTGGTTACAATGACCGCAGGTACCTCAGATTCGTCTGAGGCTGCCACCGTACTTAGGCCCATCACAACCTCTGGCTCTAAGTCGGCAGGCACGGAATAAGCCGCTTGTCTGACCCTCCGAGTGCCCAGCCGGAGTTGGTAAATCGTGGTCGGTGTTTCAGACTCCTGGGTGACCCAGGTCGCTAAGTCTGTCATCTGACCCTCTGATCGCATGGCCATTACGCATCCGTTAGATGTTTTTAAAGGTTCTGATGATGCGCAGCCAGACATCAGCTCCATCCTGGTTGGAGGGCAAGGGTCACCCTGGATTTCCCTTCATGGCGAGCCCCCTGTCTCCTCCTGAAATTCCTCCATGTCCTTAGACCCGAGGTCCTGGCAAAAGGAGACCTTTCATCAGGTATACCTGACGACAAAGCTTCCAAGGAACCAGTGGTAGCTCTGCTGCCCCTGGCAGGGGTGCCAGACCCTGCTCCTCTTCTGCGGCCGTTTGCCCCTTTACTCCCCCAACCCCCGTCCGGACTGCCATTGGGCCATCCTCCAGGTGCCCCCATCAGGTTTCCCACCTTCGGGGCTGCCTTCAGGCCCTTCACCGGGGTACCCCATCAGACCTTCCTTCAGGCTACCCTCCGTCAGGGCCGCCCTCAGGCTACTCTCCATCTGGGATACTATCAGGTTTTCTACCATTGGGCTTCCTTCAGGCCCAATGCTGGACTCCTTTTTGACGGGTTATTACTACCCAGGATATCCTGGTTTTCAGACGTCTATTTTCCAATCCCCGAGCTGTGTTACCATTATGCTGCTGCGGGTTTCTCGGCACAAGGAACACACGCCACGGGATCAGGCTTCTGTACCTCTCACCCTTCACCACCTCCCACTCCACCACCTCCTGCTCAACCACTGGTGGATTTCAGGGAGATTTTGCAATCATGATGATCAGAGACAAAATCTTAATTGGTCTCAGAACTGGACAGCAGACATCCACAACCTTTGGAAGCAGGTCATCTATATCAGACCCCTAGGGCACCCTCTCTGGTCACCCCTCGAGCCTTGACATCAGGCCTGGCGACAAGCCGTATGCAAGCCCTGGCGTCAGACGTGGCTCCAAGGGAGAAGGAGTTTGTTCTTCCAGACAAGGAACCTGTGGATTCTGATGATTCGGATTCTAAGTCATCCTCTGATTATTTTGGATTCATGTACCCCTTCTCCTGAGGAGCCAGTCCCTAGAGTGTCTCCCCCGATCCCTCTTTTGTAGAATTCCTGAGGCAAATGGCAGAGGCACAAGGCTGGAAGTCTGATGCTCAAGACCCAAAACATCAGATTGGCTGAGCATCTAGATTTTTTAGAAACGAGTCTAGTTCTCATACCCCCATGGCTGGAACCTCATGAGGATTTGTCCTCGACCATCCGGCAGAGACCCTCCTCCATCCTGGCTATGGCCAAGAAGGCTGACTGGGTTTACAGGACTCCAGAAGACAAAGATCACCTCTGCGTACATCCAAAGGCTGACTCGGTGGTCATAACTGCGGTCCATGATAAGTCCACTAAGCCTAAGCACCTCAGTACTTTTCCTCCCGACAAGGAATCCAGACAGCTGGACCAGTTCAGAATTAAGTTTTATTCATCTTCTACACTAGCTATTCATGCTCTTAATTATGTGGCGCACATGCTAATGTACCAAAAATCTCTGTTCTGCCAGCTCAAGCCCATAGTCAAGGCCCTCCTGGACTTGGAATCTAAGACCACCATGGCGAATACTCTCAGATCTGTTAAGGTGACATGATGTCCTTCACTAAGGGCCACCTACGATGTGGTGGACTCCTCCGCTAGAGACACAGCCATGGCAGTAAGTCTTTGCACATTCTCTTGGCTAAGAGTATTGGGTCTAGCTCCTGATGTACAGATGGCTAATCAGGATGCCCCCTTCAGAGGCTCTGTCCTGTTTGGCGGAGATGTCCAGGACATTATTATGAGCCTTCAAAATAAAGGCACTGCCCTTCGGTCTGTACATACTATGTATCGTCCGAAACCTCAGTCGAAACATCCCTTTCATCAGCAAAAAGATGCCAGATGAAACCACAGCAGGCACCTAGGTGGCAATTCAAACGCAGTGCTTCCAGTGTTGCTGCCACCCCTACAGCCAAAACTTGGAGAGCCTCGGGGGCAGTCCTCCCTAACCCCCCCAAAACTCCTGACTCGCTGACCGCCCTCCCTCCTCCTCATCTATTGGAGAAACAGGTGGGCAGAATGTTTGCAAGGTACCTGGAGACTGGGAGTCCATCACAACAGACGCCTAGGTACTTCAGCCAGTAAAGCTTGGTCACACTCTCGAATTTCATGAAACCCCCCCCAAACAATCCTCCGGGTTTTTCCCACTATCCAAGGGCACACATTCCCCAGTTAAGAGAGGAAATCATGGCTCTTCTTCAAAAGGAAGCAATAGAGCCAGTGCCCTCAAATCAGATCAGGAAGGGATTCTACTCCCACTTTTTTCTAATTCCCAAAAAGATGGGGAATCTGCGCCCGATATTAGACCTCAGTACTGTAAACTTCTTCATAGAATAAAAGAGGTATTGGGTGCTGAAGCTGCAAAGTCTGCTGCCTCTCCTGTCCAAAGGACAATGAATTTGTGCTCTGGACATGCAGGATGCGTACCTGCACATCCCAGTATTCCATCCTCACCGCAGATTCCTCTGGTTTTCTTTCCAAGGGGGAGCATTACCAGTTCAGAGCCCTACCCTTTGGCTTGTCCTCCGCATCGCAGGTTTTTACCAAGTGCCTTGCGGTTGTGACAGGAGCCTTGAGGAGTCAGGAGCACTACGTCTTCCCTTACCTTGGCGGTTGTCTCCTTGCAACACCATCAAGGGAGGGGTTGGAGGCTTCTCTGTCAGCTACCCTGCACCTCTTCGAGTGACTGGGTATTACTGCCAACTACCCCAAATCTCATCTCGCCCCTTCCCAGCACCTGCAATTTATTGGGGTGTTTCTGGACACAGTCCAGGGTATGGCCTTCCTCTCCCTGGACAGGGTAGAGACTCTGGAGTGGCAGGCCAAGCAGGTAACCTCCAGTTGACACATTTCGGCCAGGGTGGTCCTTCACCTTCTTAGCCTCATGGCAGCGGCTATTCCACTGTTCCCTTGGCCAGACTCCATATGTGTATCTCGGAGTGGACTCTCAGGACTCAGTTTGATCAGCAAGCAGACGTCTTAGACAGCTGTGTCCTAGTTTCCGGCCCAATGCAGAAAGATCTGCATTGGTGGCAGAACTCCGACAACCTGACACGAGGAGTTCCTTTCCAGAGCCCCTGCTTACTCCCAAATACTGACCACAGATGCGTCTGGAATGGGATGGGGTGCCTACATTGGAAATTACAGGACTCTGGGCCTGTGGTCACCTGTGGAACTACACTTGCAGATCAATGTGCTAGAAATGAGAGCAGTTCTGTATGCTCTTTAGGCTTTTCAACACATGCTTCAGCAGGATACACTGTTGATCCAATAGGACATGTGCGTAGTGTGGTACATCAACAAACAGGGGCACCTGCTCATATCCTCTTTGCAGAGAAGTGATGCAGGTCTGGAATTGGGTGGTTCTGCACAAGTTTCCCCTCCTGGCAGTTCACATTCCAGGATGCAGAACGTTCTCACAGACAGTCTCAGCCACACCATGGTAAGAGCGCACGAATGGGAGCTAAAGCAAGAGGTAGTAGACCATATCTTCGACCTATGGGGTCGTCCAGAAATGGATCTGTTCACAGCCCCATCAAACGCAAAACTTCCCAAGTTTTGCTTGCTCGATCCCATGCATGGTGCTTTCTGGCAAGATGCGCTGTCGCTTTGTTGGAGAGGGAGGTTTCTGTACACATTTTTATCCCTTTCCAGTTTTACAGAGAGTGCTGATCAAACTTCAGACGGAAGGGGCCCTAATGATTGATAGCTCCATTTTGGCCTCAACAAATCCTGCTGCTTTAACAGCTGGCAGCGGAACCTCCGGTTCCTCTACCAATTTGTTATAATCTCCTTACCCAGGAGGGGGGCACGCTGGTCCCTCCGGGACTAAAGTCCCTTCATCTTCATGCATGGCTCCTCAAGACATAGTCGCTTCCAGATTTGGGGGTTTCCCTTAGGGTAGCACAGATTTTGGTGGAGGCCAGAAAGCCGCCTACTAGAACTACATATGCCATGAACTGTTGAAGCATTTTTCCATCTGGGCCACCTCGAAGAGTTGGGATCCTTTTTTTGTGTCCCGTTCCTCGGGTCATGGAGTATCGTCTTCGTCTATCTGACCTGGGTTTGAGCTATTCGTTACTGACAGTGCATCTAGCGGCCATTTCTGCCTACCATGTTTTATTAGAGGGCGAAACTCTGTCTCAGTTGAAGGTTTCAAAAACCTTTCTAAAAGGAATTCTGCACCTGAAACCCCGGTGCGTAACCCTGCTTCACCATGGGACCTTAATTATTTTTTTTTTTTTTTTTTAGAGAAATTGACCTTGCCTCTTTTCGAACTGGCAAGTTCATGTGAGATGCACTTTTTGTCCTGGAAAGCGCTCTTTTTAGTTGCAATTACTTCTGCTCAAATAATTTCCGAGCTTCGGGCCCTGTGTTTAAGGAGCCTTATTTGATTTTTTTCACAGAGACCGGGTGGCTCTGCGTACTAATCCTAAGTTTCTTCCAAAAGTTGTTTCAGAGACTACCTTGAATCAGTCTCTTCAGCTGCCAGTGTATTGCCCTGAGCATACTAGTTAGGGGAGGCAATTCTGCCTACGTTAGACGTTCACAGAATTTACGTTATTACACCAACAGGACAAAAGAAGCCCGAAAGATGGATCAGCTTTTTGTTCTTCACATCGAAGAGAGAAGGTGCGGCAGTTTCCAATGCATTTCCAAATGGTTGGCTAACTGCATTGGTTTTTGTTACCAGAAGTATGGTAAAGTCCTTCTGGGGCAGGTTAAAGGACATTCTACCAGGGGTATGGCTGCCTCGACAGCCTGTTTCAGGAATGTATCTGCTGCAGAAATTTGCATGGCTGCTACTTGGATTTCTGTCCACACATTCACAAAACACTACAGTTTGGACATTACCTCTAGGCACAGGGCTGGTTTCAGACTGGAGGTCCTCCAGGGACTCCTGTCATAAGTTTTTAGGCTTCTTATTAGCCTTTCAGTTTCAGCCTCCCATGTTTTCCTGTCCCTTGGACTCTTACTGCTTGGGACTCAGTCCTACAAGTAATTACATACTGCAAGAGCCCTCTTGAGGTTAGATAGTACAGTAAACGTAAGAACTTACCATAAGAGTAAATGTTCAAGTGAGGCTCTTGCAGTAGATAACCTTTTTCCCTTGGCCCCCCTTTTCTTTCTTCAGTCTGTAGCTCTTTTTCCATGAGCCTCTTTCCCATTCTCCCGTCACACCTCTTGGAGGCCTTTGGCGGGAGAACTGGAGGGTGGACGTGAGAACTGCCCACTATATAGTGTCACGCTGACATCCATCATGTGACGTCAGGTGGCCAGTCCCCCATCAGCCACTGCTAGCAAAAGTTTCCATGTGATCCTGATGCCAGAGGGTGCAGTCCTACAAGTAATTACCTACTGCAAGAGCCTCTCTCGAAGATCTGCTGTTACGTAAGGTCTTGCTTAACTGTACTTTCTTTAAAACCATACGGGGCAACTCCCATTCAGGTAAGGGAACACCCATTTCCTTATTAAAGCCCCCAAACAGGTGCTTTTTAACAGGTTTTTACAATCACTGTACCTAGAAGTGTGGAACCTCTGCTTACTAACAGGTCAGCGCAGCAGATGCTGGGTAAGTACTCCAGTTTAGCCTTCTGTACCAGGTGGTACAAAGCAGATTTAAGCCTACCTCATACACCCTCATTTCTCTGGTTTTCAATCATAGAAACAAAGAATTTGATGGCAGATAAGGACCGAATGGCCCACCCAGTCTGCCCATTTTTGCCCCTGCCTGTACTGTCACAACAGACACTACATGCTGTCCTACTCCCTCCACCCCTTCCTTCCTTCCCACTAAGATTCTTTTGTGCCTGTCCTATGCATGCTTGAAGCCCACCACTGTTTTCGCCCCACCACCTCCTCTAGAAGACTGTTCTAGACGTCCACCACTCTTTCAGTGAATTGCTTCCTCACATCTCTTTGATTTACCCCCTTCCAGCTTCATTGCATGTCTCCTTGTTCCTGTGCTTATTTTCCTCTGAAAAATGCTCTCTTTGCCCCAATGAGGTATTTATAGATCTCGTATCATATCTCCCTTCTTCCTCCTAAGGTGTACATACTGAGGTCCTTCAGCCTCTCCTCACAGGGCTCCTGATGCAAACCTACACCATTTTAGTTGCCTTCCTCTGGACTGCCTCCGCTCTCTCTGTCCTTCCTGAGATGTTGTCTCCAGAACTGGACATTGTACTTCAGGTGGGATCTCACCAGCGATCTATGCATTGGCAACACCACCTCCCTCCTTCTGCTCATAATATTCCTCCCTGTGCACCTCAAGATCCCACTGGCCCTACTCATTGCCTTGTCACACTGCTTCGCCATCTTGAGGTCATCAGACATGATTTACTCCCAGTTCCCGTTTCTGCACCCCAAGTGCATGATTTTGCACTCTTTTGCATTGAAACCCTGCTGACATGCCCTTGACCACTCCTTGAGTTTTCATAGGTGTCTGCACGTCGTTCTTTACAGCCTTCTGGAGTGTTCACCCTATTGCAAATTTTGGTGTCTTCCACAAAGAGGCAGACCTTCTCTTCCAGCTCCTCTGCAGTGTCACTTATAAAGACAGTAAGAGGACTGGTCCAGTACTGAGCCCTGAGGCGCTCTGGTGGCCACTCTCCCTTCCCTGAAGTGAACTCCATTTACTACCACTCTCTGTCATGTGTCCCTTAACAAATTTGTTACTCAGTTTGCCACCTTTTGACCCACCCCTAACCTGCCCACTTTCCTTATGAGCCTCCTTTGTGGAGTGGTGTTGAAAGCCTTACAGAAATCTAAGTAGGCCACATCCTCCGCCCAGCCCTGATCGGTTTACCTGGTCACCAGAGTTCGAGTCAAAGAAATCTGTCAGATTTGTTGACATCCTCCCCCACACACACACACACAAATAAATCTGTGTTGCCTCAGGTCTTGATTTATTTTCTAACAGAGGAATAAGGTGGACATCTTAATTTGTTAAATAACTAGTGAAGGATTACCGGCACAACTGAAATTCAAGGGTATCTCACTGTTTATATTATATTTGATTAAAAAACAATGATCAGTGGTGATCTCCGTAGTGTTTTACATGTCAGCATCTAGCGTTTTTGAGTTGTTCAGTGGTTTGAGACCCTTGAAGACCAAGACGTTTGAGAAGGTATTTTGCTATGGTTCTGATTTACAGTGTTAGTTGAAGAGACTGCACTTCTCCAAATACTCAGCAGTGGGTTGAGTAGTAGTTGGAGTCAGCTCATCGTGGTTTGTGTGGTATAAACTGTTGGCATATCCAGACAGAAATAATTATAAAGCAGGGTAAGTGAAATTATTGGAACTACTGACTGACTAATGTCGATTTCTGACGGTTCAGGGGTGATCTGTGTTGTGAAATTGGAAACATCAGTATTAAACAGTATAAAACTTAAAAGGGCAGGTATCTACTAAAATACAAAAGGATTACAGCCATTCTGTATAGCAAATGTATGCAACTATAATATAGTTACTGACCAAGGGCGACAACACTCTGAAAGTCATGCTGTAATCTCCCATTATACATGGCTGTATGGCCGGTTGTAATGGTGGTTGCGAGACAGTTCAGCTCTGTCAGAACGTTTGTAGTTCTTAACTTTAAACCATTGAGAGACAACAGTCTGGGGAGGGAGGGAGGGATATCAGTCCACAACAGGCAGGAAAGGTTTTTTTTTTTTTTTTTGTCTTTTAAAGCCTCATAACCCCTGCACCCCCTGCCCCTCAGTTGTCCTTACTAGCAACAGCAGTTAACATGCTGTAGCCTGAAAATCACGCTGCAGCCCGAAGTATGGGATGGGAGTTGTTTAATGTGTCTTACATGCAGCCCCTTGGTGTGTGATGCTTTTATAAGCCCCTTGTGCCTCTCCCGGTCTCTCTCAATTCAGGTAGCATCACTCACCTCTGGTATGAACATAGAATGTGTCGGCAGAAAGGGACTGCTTTGCCCACCCTGTCTGCCCAGATGGTCCCTGCCTAGTCTGTTTCCACAGACCCCCAGCTGGGCTTCAGCAGCTCTCCCTTCTCCCTGCCGGTTTACTAATATTCCCGTGTCTATCCCACGCATGCTTGAAGCTCCCCTACTGTTTTCGCCTCCCCCATTTCCAGTGGCAGTCTGTTCCACGCACCCACCTAAGTAGTGCTTCCTCACATCCCTCTTAAACTCCCCCAGCTTTATTGCATGCCCTCTGGTCCTGGTGCTTTTTCTCATTTGAAATAGGCTCCCCTCCTGCATCCTGTTCACCCCTGTGAGGTACTTATAGGTTGTGATGCATGTAAAAATTCACTGCACACCACTCCCAATTGATTATTCTCTGGTTTCTTAAGTTTTGGTCATCATTACATTATCAGCCTTTTAAATAATTTAAGATTAAGAAGCAGTTATGGCCGGCCCGGTGGCACTGAGGGTTGAGGCACTGGACACCACACCTTGCGCCACGCCGACAACCTGGGTTGAGAGCTGACCCGGGCGGCTGGGGGGTTGAGCGTCTGGAGGACTGTCTCTTCCCCGGAGAGCTAGGGTAACAACCGCTCAATGGCGACTTCTGGCAGAGGCTGGGGTAGCGAAGCAGCGTTGTGGTGTATGCCAGGGGGTGGAGCCGCGGCAGTGCATCGCCTTGGCAGCTGGGCTCCACAGGGGCATAACACGTAAAAATCCCCCCCCTAGGCGAAGGCATCTCCCTCTGTAGCCCACACTCCCAGAAACAGACTGTGCTCCCTATGCTGTGCCCACCCTCTCAGGCCCAGTGTCTCAATACTAATAGAAAGAGCACCCTGGGCGGGGGCGGCCCGTCCCCGGAGGGTAGACCCGGGGGATGCCCGGTGCTGGAGAGGAGCTAAAAGAGTCAGCTGAGTCACGTAGGGAGGTAGAGACTGCAGATCCAGAGGTCGCTGGAGAGAGTTCGGTGATAGGAGTGAAAAAAAAAATAGAATTGGGGAGCAATTATACCATTGTCTGTTTTCTGAAACAGCTGACTGGCTGTGATTGACCTCACAGTTCCTATGTCTGCCACATCAAAGTCCATTGTCATGGTAGACACTGTGGTGTCATAGCACCTGCACTGTGATGTGAGAACATTCCAATGCAAACTTAGATTTCGTGGATAAGCAGGCAAAATGTATAAAACCTGGTAAAAACTAGTATCATTTAAAAAGGTGTCCACTAGTAAATTGTGAACGCTAAATACTGTAAGTTTATAAAATGATGTACTTCAGTGGGCACCTGAAGCTGACTTTCAGATGGCCTGGCATGGTGCTGGGACCAAGTTCCCGTGCACAGTTCAACACTGCAGGTGATTTTCCCTTGAACCTGCATGCATGCAGATTTCAGACAGACGTAGGGGTAGCATTCACTCTTCATTCAGAAGTAAGGAACAGTACTGTGCCTGGCAATACCAGGTGTAGCATTTGTGCATAGCTGCACAAATAACTGGCCACAGGCTGCTGTAAAATGAGGAAATGGCTGCAAAATGGAGGCCGGCACAAAAATCTGGCACATGGGGACCTGCAGATGAGGAAGGGTGGGTACACTTCCTCAGCAGTTTGTTCTGTACTTGTATAAATATATAGATATCCTTGCCCTTGAAAATATTGGTGCCACTGCCAGGAGTTTTTGTTTAGAGGGTTTAAATTGTTCAACCTGCTTGGATATTCTTAGCTGCAGAAAAGATTTTAGTGAATGTAGGAAAATATTTCTGAAAGCTAGAAGTGTTTTTTTTTTTTCTTATCCTGGTGCATTTTCCTTCCAACCCCCCACCCAAGTTATTTCTACCCTGTATTACTACTTTTCTTCTGGCTTCCATCCAAAATACCCTTAGAAGCTTGCCAGTGCTTCATCTTCAAGGGTCTTACCTAGATTTTCCTGAATAGGCCGAGGAGCTGCCTGTCGCATGTTTGTGGTCTGCTGCTGCTGCTACTTGATGTGGGCTGCACAGGCCCTTGTTTGAACAACTCTGTGCTTGTCGTGGTGTCTGTACCATGCATGGGTTGGGGAAGAGCCACCCATGGGGCCGAAGGCTCATTTCACTGTACCTGCTGCTACCAAGTACATTCTTATTTCTGAAATACATAGAGCTGCTACCTGGTTGAATTCCACTTATTTATCTTCCATTACAGAATCGACTTGGTTATTGTGATGCTGCTTATGAGTCTCTCTCACACCGTGCCCCCCGAGGGAGTCTGCTTAAATGGATATAGTGAACTGAATCTAGGTAGTTAGCTTATGGGTCCTTAGTCCTTCAGTCTCTGGGTGTGCACCTTGCCCCCCAAGGAAATCTGTTTAAGTTGAAATAGTGAACTGGATCTAGGTAGTTAGCAATAAAGGTTACTTACCTGTAACCGTAGTTCGACTACACATATTCATTTCATAGCCTAATGACCAACCCATCCTCCCTGACAAAGCTTGCTTGGGATTCCTGTTGCAGCATGCAGTTCGGAGTGCAAAGGGTGTGGAGCCAGAGGACCAGGTAGTTAAAAGGTAGGAGGAGTCGAGCTTGGCCATGCCAATGACTTTACATGCTTAGTGGAAGGCTGCCTAAGTGTGTATGTGACCTCAATAGTAGTGGTGTGATCTTCTGTCTTCTTTTTTGGCTCTCACTGCTTCCCTGACCTTTCCAGGGAACCATACTGGTCTCTGGTACCGTTTTTTTTATTTTTTTGTTTTGTTTTTCTTATTACCATTCTCATGTAAGACTTTGTTGCTTTTTGAATGTCCCTGTTGATTGCCCCATCTTTCCTCCACATCCCTGATGCTGTCCACTATGACTTGATTTATCCCAGACCAGCTCCTTCATCTAGGTAAAAGACCACCCTTCTGAAATTCAGAACTGCAGACTTTGTTGAAGACTTACTTGTCCCGAGTCGAACCATATAGCTTTACGGTCACTGGACCCAGTGGCTCCCTTACTCTCATTCCTCCTACCACTTCAGAGTTGATGAGTACCACATAGAGAATGGCAGCTCACCTAGTGGGTTCCTTAACCAGCTGCCCCAGCACACAGCCTTGTGATGTATCCTGCGGGGCCTGACTTCTGGAGCTACTGGCTGCTGGAATGACCAATCAGTATCTGAGAAGTTGAGATCTCCCACCACCAACTCCCCCTTTGCCACCCCTTACTAGTTCTCCTTCCGCTCCTTATCTGTCTCTTCCCCCTGTCCTGAAGGTCTGTAGATCGTCCCCATCTGTAGTTTCTTGCCTGAGGATGCTGTGAGCTGATCCCACAGTGATTGTTTCCCCATTCCCTCCCCTGATGTTTCCATCCTTCACTGCCCCAGTGCATTCCCTGACATTTAGGACTGTGCCTCATCTTTTACCTTTTCCTCTGACCTGTCTAAACATGGTGTAGCCTGAACTTGTTAGGTCTCGATGGATATTCTCGGTGGCTCAAGTTTGGTAGCTACTAGGGCCATCTCAGTGTCTACCACTATTGCCAAGAGCTCACAGAGTTTACTTCCCAGTCTCCAGGCATTAGGACAGGCCCCTTTCCATCTTTCTCCAGATCTCCTCTTGCTTTTTCCTATTTCCTTCTCTTTCCTCCTCATTCTTCCTTAGTTTCCTTATTTTATTTTAATTTTTCATGCTAAATGTAGCCTTTGCCAGTGTGCCAGAGTACTCCCGTCTGGAGGTGAACTGCATTAAACATTTTTATACTGCTTTCACCAAATAGTGAAAAAAGACTAAAGCAAAGTATTTTCAGCGGTAAGGCAATTGTAAATAAAAAAAAAAAAAAAAAACTTTCCAGTGAATATCCTCATTCATTGTCCATCTCTCTCACACACACACACACCCTAATTCCAACTGACAGCAGCTTTCATAAATAAGCAATATATTCTTTAAGTCCCCATTTTTTATCTCCTTTTACAAAAACTGTTCTTAATGTTTGTTTAATTGTACTTTTTATTAATTGGGGCAATCATAAATTAAATCGCTAATAGTCTCTTCTTTTAACTTTCCTTCATTTTTCAGTCCTAAAACAGAAGTTGTCACTGGCAGTGCAGTAATTCTGATAGTGGTGGTCTCCATTTGTCTGCGTGTAGGACTGTTTTTGGGTGGTTCGGAGTATGTTGCCACTCTGCCACAGTACTAGTGCTCTTGTAACTGTTCTGGAAGTGAAATGACATGACTTCACCAGGCAGAGCAGTTCTGCTGCATAGCAGTAGATAACTAAGAGTACCATTATCCTACAATCCCGAACACCCTGAAGTGCCTTATTGCAATTATAAAATGGTTCCACTGATTTTAACAACAGACTAATGAGGTTCAGAGATTAGGTATTTCTGGCATGGAGCTGTTGTGCTGGACTAATGCACAGTCATGTGAACATATCTGACCAGTCACAGGTCTTGTGTTCTCTTACCCATTGTATACATATTTTTGCTGAGCCAGGCTTGGTTTACTTAAAATCCACTTCTAGTTACAGTCTGAGTGTGTGTCTGTGTGTGTTTTGTGTGGTGTTTATGCCACCTTCCGTGATAGGGTAGCAATGATGGACACAGGAACCGGAGTGGTATGATCTAGTGTCTGCTGTCATTCAAAATTAGAAGAATGCATCTTCCAGTGGTTTTAAGGACACTGTGATCTGCCAATCACTTGCTTCGTTGCAGATCAGTGTTGGGTGTTATCTCCCGCAGCTTAGGGCCTTATTGTCAGATTTGTTCTTACCATTTTGCCCATATGGCAGAAATGTTAAGAACTGAGGCCATAAGCATTATACTTTTTCAGGGATGGTACATCATCACCGTTACTGCTGTTATCTTTTTACCAATAAAGACTCAATGCAAAGTGCAAACCATAGGCTGTGCTTTCTCTTTACATGAACTCATTGAAAGTGCAAACTGTCACCCAGCCCAGTGGTGGTGGTTTAGTGTATTGCTTACTCGTGAGGGGGACTGGAGCCTGCCACCCACTGTGGGAGTTGGAGGGTAAGGAATGTTGCAGCAGAGGAGCTTTCTCAGACTTTGGGAGGGGAGGTTGATGGAGCTCCCCCTTCATCACCTCTTTTTGTGGGATGGGGGAGATGCTGGATGTTGTGGATGGCCATGTGACCCCCTTTCCTCCCCTCAAGTCAGCATCCTGGGGTGGGGGGACTGCAGGGAGATGACTTAAAAAGGGAAGGAAAATCCCATGACAGATGAATGATGCCGCTTCTGGTTCCTATGCCACCACCCCAGTGTCTCTTCTTGGCTCCTACTTTATGTATATTGAATGAGAATTAGCTTGGGGCTTGCCGAGGAAGGGCTTTCAAACTGGATGGCGCAGCCTGGGGTAGTCAGGCTGGAGTATATGAGGCCATGCTGTAAAGCAGATGGGAAGTGCTAGGGTATGCAGCTGACAGCAGAGTCTAGAGGCAGTCGGTTGAGGGATAAACAAAAGTTTTAAAAGCACAACCCACCGCAAGTGTCTCGCTGCCACGTTGCACGACTCGTTGAGTTGCTAGACCTATACTTGCTACTGCTTGTTGTGTTTAGTCTAACTAATGAAATGTTGAGGCTTTTTCCCCTGTGCAATACCACCTGTATTGTTCACAGCAGTCTGCTGCTGTTCAGTTTATAATTTTTTTTTTTTCACTTCAGCTTTTGAATAGTACTGTAATAAAATATTTTTTCACAAAAAAAAATTTCCTTATTCCAGAGTAGCAGTTGTAAACGTTAGTCTGGTTTTATGGAACTGTTTGCAGAAGCTAAAGCGGTTATCATACTTTATTCCAGTGTTTGTAATGATGTGTATGTTTGTAACTTGTAAAAGAGACCTGTATTTTGTACAATCATTGAGCTCTGCCACTTTAGATAGCTATGCACAACAAAACTAAGACTATATTTATAAATACTGTCTGTATGTTACTTGTATTTGTGAACACATGCAAATAAAGTTTATACAAAATGAAATGCAAGGTGTGTAATGCATTGAAATAATTACATAGTGGTAATATACTGTTTCTGTGGCAAATTAATCTGCTATTTATTGTCACAGCAAAATTGACAAAATCAGACGATCATGGATGGGATACAGTATTTAGAATATTTGCGCTCATAAAACACCCTTTCGGGGGGGCGCAAAACTGACCTTTGCATACAGCTTGTAAATCTGAGCCATATTGGTGCACCTGTTATACATGGATCAGGGGTCTTCCCTCAGTCGTAACACTTTCTTCCTCTGCACATGGGTCACTCTTACACAGCAGCGTGTCATTCTCTGGTGCCCTGGAAACTGGCACATTCAGGGGAGGTTTTTACATAAATTCAGAAAATTGCAGTGATATGTATTTTAGAAGAACCCTTTGCTTCATGGTTCTCTCAGCCAAAGAAGGCATGTGCAACCACTGTTGAAGCATGCTGTCCCAGAATGTATCAGTACATAGAACAGTGGCTGCAGTATGCTTTCTGAGAAAGTGCAAAGTGGCTTTATTTTGGGCTGAGACATGAATATGGTCACCAATGTCATACAGAAATTTTTAGCACTTGCAGACATGATTTATGAGTGGCTAAGCTGGGAGTCTTCGAGCCACTCTCGTTACCTAGTGAGCATGTCATAAACCATTCAAAGGGCTAAGCACAGTGGCATCCACTGATAACCCATTAAAGTGTGCCTGCTTCCACCATGTAGATGCGACACATACACCTGATGGAGTGCACTTGCAAGTTAGGGATGTGACAACAATGAGGGCAGTGTCAGTGGCTCAGCAGGTAGCCCACTCGCCTCTGAGGCTGGAAGATTAGAAGTCTGTGGGATCTTACTTCGAGATACAGCTCTTGCAGCAGGTAACACCATTAGGACTGAAGCCGGCAGGCGTCAGGACCCCACGGAAATCTTCTAGCTAGCAGTCTTCAGCGGGGACCGACTCCGACGTCGGTCCCGCCCCCGACGTCAGACGTAGTACATAAGGAGGCGGTCCCGCCAGATTCCCCAGTACTTTCCCGCCGTCGACTTGCATGTCTCGACCCTTCGGTTCGTTTCTAGCGCGAGACGCCTGGTTAAGTTCTTCCTTCGGGAAAAAGTTTGTTTTTTCTTCTCAGCTTCTGTCTGATGTCCTCTCCAACTTCCGTTGAAGGCCATCCGTCGAAGTGCACCTGTGGGGAAACAAATCCCATTCAAAGACCCGCATTTGGCCTGCGTCCGGTGCCTAGGCCCAGACCACGACACCCGGGCCTGCTCCTTCTGCCAGGGGTTCAACAGCCGGACCCAGATCCGTCGCCAGAAGGCCCTTCAGGTGTTCCTGCTCGAGGAAAAGATTAAAGCCATGGACGCAGCCTCCAAGGGGTATCTTCAGACAAGGCCCGGAGACACCTCGAGAAGCATAGGGAGAGAGTGAGATCCAGGTCCCCGTCTAGGGCCTCTGACTCCCGTAGTCGGCTCCCGGTCCAACCGCTCCCCTTCCCGGGCCCACTCTCAGCCTCCCCCTGCAGCGGTGAAGACTTCTTCGGGTTCCTCCTCTCTTCCTCAGGCCAAGACCTCCAGAACTTCTTCGTCCTCGGCCACTAAGGCCTTGTCGAGGTCGGGGGACCGTCATCACCATCACAAGTCCGGTTCCCGCCATTTGGAACCCGACGCCAGGTCAGTTTCTTTGCCTCCTCCTCCCCAGCGGAAGACCAAAGAACTGACTTCACTTAAGAGGTCGTCGGACCTGACGCCGGCCCACCCGTCTGCTAAACACCATCGGTCCCGAGAACCGACGACCGCCAGACGCCTGTCACCGGTTAAGCCTTTGCCTTCACGGATGCCGGCCGGGGGACCGACGTCCGTACCTACTGAGAAGAGGACCCCTTCGCCTCCCACCGACGTCTGTCAAGAGGCGATCACGGAGGAGGAGCTGACCCAGCCCGAGGACCAGACGGGCGAACCCGGTCCTCTCGCACCCCCCAGGGAACCCTCGCCAGAACCTGAGACCCCTGGGGAGCCGACGCCGGAACCCGACGACCAGCCATCGGCGCCCGGTCCGTCGTCGGGCCTCAGCATATCCGAGGTTAAGGAGCTGTTTACTTACTGGTGGGACACCATAAAGAAGGATGTGGTTCCCACACCTCCTCCTCCTCCTCCACCTGCGACTCCTCCGCCCCCCGCGCCCCCTACTTCACCCAGGGATGCGGGCTGAGTATCCCCCCCAGGAGCCTACAGATCCTCCTAAGGGTAGAACAGAAAAAAGGAGACCTCCGTCCAGATCTTCTTCAGGGTCACCCAGCCCCAAGAGACCCAGAAGATGCCGCCGTTCGCCTTCGACGGAGGACACGGGATCAGACTTCTCGGACGGATCCAGATCCCCCTCTCCGATCAACGTCCCTTCTCCGGACCCACTTGAGCTTCCAAGATGATCTCCGGATGACCCATCGTTCTCAGAGATTGAGGCATATCCAGGAGAATATGGGCTGGGACGCAGAGGAACTAGACCCCGAGAGATTACGCCTTGCCAGATATCTTCGCCAAAAAGATCCTAAGCCTGTGGTGGTGCCACCCTTGGTGGACACATTCGTGGACGTCAACAAGGCAGTGTGGAAACGTCCACACTGCCTTCCGGCGATGCCGAAGAAAGCTGACCGCCTGTACAAGGCCCCCAGGGAGGACCAGTACTTGGCATCACATCCTCTGGCCGATTCTCTGGTCATTACAGCCTCTCATGACCGGTCCCAGAGGCCGCAACATTTGAGCACCCTGCCACCGGACCCAGAGTCCAAACAGCTGGACGCTATGGGCAGGCGCACGTATGCATCCGCTACCTGCGCCATCAGATCCCTCAACTACTTGACCCACATGGTACAATTTCAAAATGCCTTGTGGGAGCAGGGACTGGATCTGGCGGAAAAGATGCCAGAAGGTGAGCAGAAGGAGTTACTGCAACTCCTTCGTATGGGTTCGGACGTGGGAACCCAGGTGCTGCGAGCTGCGTATGATTCCGCGGACTCCTCGGCCAGAGCAGCAGCTTCAGGCGTATGCCTCCGAAGACACTCATGGCTCCGTGTCTCCGGATTCACCCCGGACGTCCAGAAGAACATCCTGGATGCCTCGTTTCATGGAGAAGTTCTTTTTGGTGAGTCCTCGGAGAAGGTCCTCACCAAACTCCAAGAGGCCGGGAAGGCGGTACGGTCTGTCCAGGCCATGTACAGACCCAAGCTTAGTTCCTTTCGATAGGAACCAAAGCCGTTTTCGAGGCCGGATGCAGAGACAGCAGTCCCGCGCCGGTCCGCAACAGAGGGGCTCCTTCTCCCGCAGAGCCCAGGGGAAGTCGTCAGCTGGCCGAAGTCAACGACCAGCTAAGTCGGCCCAGCCCACTGGACCCTCAGCCGCCACAGCATGACTCCTTCCTGGCCCCCACCCCTCAGGATCAACGGGACACCAAGGTCGGGGGCCTCATTGCGGACCACCTGCCAGGGTGGCACTCCATAACCACCGACAGGTGGGTCCTTCAGTTGGTCGAAAGAGGCCACTTTATAGAATTCGTGGACAAGCCACCCACAAGGCCTCCTCTGCTCTCCCGTTACTCGGGTCGGCACAGATCACTCATCAGGCAAGAGGTACTCGCGCTCCTGCAAAAGGGAGCGGTGGAGTATGTCCCAGAGAGCCAGATGGGATCCGGATACTATTCCCACTTCTTTCTGGTTCCGAAGCAAACAGGGGACCTCCGTCCAATCCTGGACCTCAGCGACCTCAACATGTTGGTCGCCTACAAACGTTTTCGCATGGTGACCCTCCAAGGACTCATTCCCATGCTGAAAAAGGACGCCTTCTTAGCATCCCTGGACATGCAGGATGCCTACCTGCACATCCCAGTAGCTCAAGCGCACAGAAGGTTCCTGCGCTTCGAGTTTCTTGGCCACCACTTTCAGTTCCAGGCCCTTCTGTTCGGGCTGTCTTCGGCCCCCAGGGTCTTTACCAAGTGTATGGCAGTCGTGGCAGCATCTCTGAGAGAAAGGGCCACTACGTGTTCCCGTACCTGGACGACTGGCTTCTCATGGCAGCCTCCAAAGAGGCTCTGTTGATGGCTATTCAGAGCACCCAGGAAGGGCATTCTTATCAACTACGAGAAGTCTCTCCTAGTACCGTCCCAGAAGCTGCAGTTCGTAGGCTCAGTTCTGGACACCGTCCAAGGGAAAGCCTTTCTTCCTGACGAAAGAGCGGAACACATCAGATCCCTCATCAGGGATCTTTCGGTGAAAAAGACCGTCCCCGCCAGGTTGGTCCTTTGCTTGCTCGGACACATGGCTGTGGCCATTCCAACCGTCCCTTTGGCAATGCTCCACATGCGGGTAACTCAGTGGATGCTCAAGGTGCAGTGGGACCAAAGGCAAGACCACATGCAGCATCCGGTCAGAATCACGAACGCCGTGATTCGAGACTGGCAATGGTGGCTAGACCCAGGGACACTTTCTGCGGGTGTCCCGTTTACCGCACTATCCCCGAAGGCAATCCTCTCCACAGACGCCTCAGGGCTGGGATGGGGAGCGCACCTGAACGGGGTGAGGTCCCAGGGAACATGGACCCCTCAAGAAGCTCACCTCCACATCAACGTGCTGGAGATGAGGGCGGTCCTTTACGCCCTGCAGGCCTTTCAGTCAGAAATACCGTCAAGTACCCTTCTGCTTCAGACAGACAACACGGTGGTGATGTATTGCCTCAACAAACAAGGAGGCGCACACTCTTACCCCCTCTGCAGGGAGGCTATGAGGGTGTGGGATTGGGTAATCCGACACGGCGTGAGCCTGATTGCAGTTCACGTTCCTGGAGTGGACAACACAATCGCAGATGGCCTGAGTCATTCCCAGGCCAGAATCCACGAGTGGGAACTTCTTCAGGAGGTAGCAGAGGATCTGTTTTCTCCGATGGGGCACTCCAGAGTTGGACTTATTCACTTCCCCATCCAACGTCGAAACTGCCCAATTTTTCGCTCGCTAGATCCAGGGCCTGGTGTTTTCTGGCGAGACGTGTTGTCCCTCTCCTGGGCGGACAGATTCTCTACGCTTTCCCTCCCTTCCCATTGATCCAGAGAGTTCTTCTCAAACTGCGCAGGGAGCACACAACAATGATCCTGGTAGCGCCTTTCTGGCCCAGGCAGATCTGGTTCCCCATGCTGACGCAGTTGTCCTGGGAACCTCCAGTTCCGTTGCCTTTCAGCTCCCACCTGTTGTTTCAGGAGGAGGGTTCACTAGTCCACCCTGACTTACGCTCACTGAACCTGCACGCATGGCTCCTAGAGACATAGCCATTATGTGATACGGGGTCTCGCAAGAGGTGGCGGAAGTCCTTTCTGCGGCCAGAAAGCCAGCAACGCATGTGACGTACGCCATGAAGTGGCACCGTTTTTGCTTATGGTCGCAGGCACGCGGCCTTTCCCCTTTAGAATGCCCGGTGAAAGGGGTGCTGGAATACCTTCTTACCCTATTCCATTCGGGTCTCGCCTACTCCTCCATTAAAGTGCACCTCTGCACGATCTCTGCATACCACTTCCCGGTGGGACAGCGCACAGTGGCACAGCTTGATGCCTCTCGAGACTTCCTGAGAGGGGTGTTACACCTTAGGCCACCCATCAGGGATCCCATTCCTCCTTGGGACTTACTCTTTGTCCTGGAACAACTCACGCTTCCCCCCTTTGAACCTGCCGCGGACTGCGAGCTGCGTTTTCTGTCGTGGAAAACGTTATTTTTAGTTGCTGTCACGTCAGCAAGGAGAGTTTCCGAGCTTCACACTCTAATGTGCAAGGAGCCTTATTTAATTTTTCACCAGGACAGAGTGTCTCTGAGGACGAATCCTAAATTCCTGCCTAAGGTGGTCTCTGCCCTCACTCTCAACCAGGACATCGATTTGCCTGTGTATTTCCCCAAGTACTCTAATAGAGGAGAGGCGTTGCTTCACACCCTGGATGTTCACTGCTCCTTAAGGTTCTACCTGAATAGAACTAAACAGCTTCGCAAGTCGGAGCAACTATTCATTTCCTTCGCTGAGAGGATGCTGGGCCAACCAGTCTCAAAGCAGACCCTTTCTCGCTGGCTTGTCCAGTGTATTTCATTTTGCTACAACAGACATAAGCCCCTCCCGGGTACAGTCTCGGGCCATTCGACAAGGGGGGTGGCTACCTCCTTTGCAGCACTGCTCAACGTCTCCACCTCGGCCATTTGTGCTGCAGCTACTTGGAGCTCAGTGCACACATTTGTTAGGCACTATAGCCTGGATATTACATCACGGTGGAGAGCTGGTTTCGGCCTAGCCATTCTACAGGGTCTCCTGTCCTAGAGTCAGGACTTGTTCAAGATCTCTCCTAATTTCTCCTCCCAGAATGCTTTCAGGTGCTATTGCTTGGGAATCCGTCTTATGGGTGTTCTGCTGCAAGAGCTGTATCTCGAAGTAAGATAGTACAGTTACGTAAGAACTTACCGTAACAGTAGATCTTCGAGAACAGCTCTTGCAGCAGGTACCTTCCCGCCCACCATTCCCCCTTGGAGGAGGTACGGCCTGCCAGGCCTTGGCAGGAGCTTTAGCTCTTTTCTTCTGATGGCGGATCCTCGGTCTCCCCTTCTGATGTCATCCTGCGGCCGGGAGTCTCCAGCGGGAGAACTGGGGAATCTGGCGACTCTCCATGTACTACGCCTGACGCCGGGGCAGGATCGACGCCTGAGGCGTCCCGTTGAAGACCGCTAGCTAGAAGATTTTGGGTCCTGGACGCCCGCCGGGCTTCAGTCCTAATGGTGTTACCTGCTGCAAGAGCTGTTCTCGAAGATCCACTGTTACGGTAAGTTCTTACGTAATTGTACTTTCTAGGGACATGGATATGTTGTTCATCCACACTCATTGGCAGTATCCTTGCCCTTTAAATCTTGCCGGAAGGTCTTCAAGCTTTGCCTCCCACCCACCCGGTGGTATAACCTCGGCTCCGCCCCATGACGCCAGATCTTCCTTACCGCTTGGAGCTCAGGTTCCTCCTTAACGCCCTGCGTTTGTGACTGGTTCTATTTCTCCGTTTGCGGATTTAAAATAATATTTTGCAAAAGACTTCTAGTCTCATCCCTCGCGGCTGCGATGGATAATCGACTCCGATTTTGAGATGCCCATGCGGGCAGAAGATGTCTCGACGGATCCACACTCCACGTGTGTCTACTGCTTAGGCCTTGAGCACGACCGCGGGCTTGCGACCTGTGCTCTCATCTTTCTCGGCCCTCGTCCTCGAAGACCCGTGCTGCCCGATTGCAACTGGGCGTCCCGAGCGCTTCCCTCCGTGAAGTCCAAGGAGGCCCGGTTGGCGTGTGTCCGGGCGGCGGGTTTCGGGCGGATCAGCTCGAGCGGATGGTCGCCTCGGAGGAGGCGGCGCGGGTCAGATCTTCCTCGGCCCTGCATTTATCCGCCTCTGGGTTCTTCCTACCGGCTTCCTTTAAGGGCTTTGTCTGTCCCTCTCCACTAAAGGAGAAGGGCCTGCGTCCTGCTGGACCTTTTTCTCGGTCCAAAAGAGGGACAAGGGTAGGTCCCTCCGTCGGCGCTCTTGGGAGGCCGGAAAGGTCCCTCTCCCGGGCCGTCGACCGTCGGCTTGTCGACCGCTCGGCTTCGCCACTGGCTCACGGTGTCCCCGTCAGGTCAGTTGACGAGACTCCCACTGATGAAGTCGAGATTTTCTGACCCATTGGACCAGGCTGTCGCCTTTTGCAGCGGTTCCCTCCCGGTTCCCCGGGAGGAGTTGAGGATCCCGTGGGCTCGCCTGTGCCTCGGTTCCGGAGCCCTCGGATGGACCTTCCGAGCGAAGGGAGTGTCGGTTCGGCCGACACCTCCTGCACCGACCCCGAAATTCCGGGACCTCGGTCTCGGTCTGACCTCGCTGGTCCGCTCGCTCCCACCGCCATAGGCGGTCTCGGTCTCGGCACCTGGTAAGCGTGCCGCCGCTCGTCCTCGCCCTCCTCCTCGGATGAGGAGCTTGCCGTAAATTACGCCGACGGTGCGAGGACCTTATGTTTAACAGCTCCTCCTGGCGGGAATAAGCCGACTCCGGCGCCTTCCGGCCATTATAACTGTCACCGGACGGCCGACACAACCCCCGACTTGCCCGAGGAGCCTATACCCAGGCCGGTTGTTCGGCCAAAACCAGCTGCTCCACCGATTGCGGTGGAACCTCCGCCTCCACAGCCACCAATTGGGGCTCCGACCAAGGATTCTCGGTCGGCTAAGGGTTTACCCCATCGGCTGTCAGTTACCCTCACTCGACCGACCTCGGCAGGTGAAGGGTGGTTCAGGCCAGAGGCAGCTCTTCGAGGACTCTTCCGAGTCGAAGATGATTCCTCCTTCTTCTCAAGCGACTGGACTTGGGTCTTCAGGAGTCAGCCAATGGACGATAGCCGTCGTCCTTCCTAGGACTGCTTCGCTCATCTCGGAGTCTACGGGATGGAGCTCGAACCCGTTCCAAACGGGCCAGGTATCCTCACGGAGATTCTGGACCGAGGGATTCTCCGACGGAGGCCTTTCCGTGGCCGAGGCCATAGTGGGTCCAGCACTGGAACTTTGGCAGCGCCCTGCTTCCTGCCCTGCGCCTTCGGCCAGGATGGCCAGGAAGTATGCGTCCCCACGGTTCCTTGTCCGGTTTTGAACACCCTCTGCTGAGGGGTTGGTTACCGACAGCGTTTTCGTGCGCCACGGGCAACGCTAGGGATGTGGACAAACCTCCTGACAAGGAGTCCAAGAAATTGGACTATGTCGGGCGAAAGTCTGCCAGGCCCTCTCTCGGCCTTCGCCAGGCCAGTCTGGCCGTCCTCATGGCACATTTTTCCATGCCCTGTTGGGCTCCTGGATGAGGTCATCCCTCATCTTCCGCCGATCTGCAGACTACGGTTAAGCAGGTGCGGGACCAGGGCAGGAGCGTGGCCAAACAGCAGCTCCAGACTGCTTTGGATGTAGGGGACTCATGTGCCAGATCGGTGGCGGCCGCAGTGGCTATCGTCAGCTGGCTTGGCTGAGGATATCCACCTTTACCTGGATACCCAGCACAAGTTGGCGGATGTTCCTTTTTGGGACTGACCTCTTCGGCCCTGGGGTGGAAGGTCACCTGCAGAGGATCGAGAAGTCCAATGCCACCTTGGACTCGGGTCTCTTCCGCTCAGAAGGACAAGGCCGCAAACCACAGCCTAAGCCCTTTCGTCCTTCTGTGCCCCGGCGCCCGGCCCAGCAACGTCAGGGCCAGCAGGCTCGGCCTTGGCATCCCAAACCCAAGCCGCCGGCTTCCTCTAACAGGAGGCAGGGAGGAAGGGCCCAGGAGGTCCCTCGGCCGGTCCCTCCTCCAAGCCTGCCCAGTGACGGGCTGAGGGGTGTCGCCCCCATCCCGTCACCTTACTCCTGGGTCCCCCCGTGGGGGGACGGCTCCGGCACTTCCGTTCCGCCTGGTCCGCTGTTACCACGGACAGGTGGGTCTTGGAGGTGGTGGGAAGAGGCCTGCCTCTGGAATTCGAGCAGGCACCACCCTTCAGAGCCGTCGCCCCTCGGGGGGCTTCGGGATCCCCAGCCTCACTGGCGGCTCGTCGAGCCGACATCGCTCTCCTCCTCCAGAAGGAGGTGGTAAGAGAGGTGGTGGACCCTCTTTCAGACCCAGGGTTTGTGTCCAGGTACTTCCTGGTTCCGAAACGGACGGGGGGCTGGCGCCCCATTCTCGACCTACACGACCTAAACAAGTTCCTAAGGTCTCGAACCTTCAGGATGGTCACTCTGGCTCAGATAATACCATCCTTGGAACGCGGCGTGTGGTTCTGCTCTCTGGACTTGCAGGACGCGTTTTTTCACGTCCCTATCCGTCCGTCTCACCAGAGATTCCTTCGCGCTCCGAGCGGAAGGATCTCTCTTCGAGTTCCAAGCCATGCCCTTCGGCTTGTCTCCAGCTCCCAGGGTCTTCACCAAATGCATGGCAGTGGTGACAGCATTCCTGCGGCGCCGAGGGGTCCGGGTGTACCCTTACCTGGACGACTGGCTGATAGCAGCTCCCTCCAGGAAGGAGGCGGAGTGGTCCAGAGATCTGGCCCTCCAGGTCTGCTCTCAACTGGGCCTCCTTATCAACGAGGCCAAGTCGGAACTCGAGCAAGCAGGTGATTTTATTCATCGGGCGCAGCTCGACTCTCTTCGAGCCAGCGCGGCTCCCGCGGACAGGGCCGAGGTTCTTTCCTCCTTTGCCCGATCATTTCTGGTTGGGCACCTGCGCCTGCCGGGACTTCCTCGCCTCCTGGGTCTCATGGCGGCCTGTACCAGCGTGGTCCGTTGGGCCCGCTGGAACATGCGTCCCCTTCAGTGGGGACTGGCCAGCCAGTGGTCACAACGCTGCGATCCCTTGGACCAGCTTGTGTCGGTGACACAGGGGATGTGGAACGCTCTCCAGTGGTGGACCGTTCCAGATCATTTGCAGGAGGGCATCCCGTTCGTCCGCCCCGAGCCGACGGTCTCTCTGTCGACCGATGCCTCTCTGATGGGTTGGGGTGCCCATCTGGGGGAACACCGGGCTCATGGCCTCTGGTCCCCGTGGGAGTCCCGATGCCACATCAACCTGCTGGAGCTCCGAGCGGTCCGCCTAGCTCTCACCGCCTTTGCTCCGTTCCTCCGGGGTCAAGTGGTCCGAGTCCAGACGGACAATACCACGACCATGTACTATCTAAACCGCCAGGGCGGGACGCGCTCCATGCTTCTATGCAAGGAAGCTCTCCGCATTTGGTCACTCGTGCGCAGCCTGGAGGCGGATCTCCTAGCCATTCACGTGGCAGGAGCCTCCAACACCCTGGCCGATGCCCTGAGCCGGATAGGGGCTGCATCCCACGAGTGGTCTCTCCTGCCGGAGGTAGTACAGCATCTGTTCTCCCTTTGGGGCACACCTCAGGTGGACCTGTTTGCCTCCATGGAGAACTAAGCTGAGTCTGTTTCATGCCCGCCCTCTCAGCAGGGCTCGCTGAGGGATGCCTTCTCGAGGCAATGGACCCGGGCCTCTTTACGCCTTTCCCCATTTCCCTTGATCCACAAGGTGCTTCTCAAGCGAGGAGGGACAAGGCGCAGGTGATTCTGATAGCCCCAGACTGGCCTCGCCAGTTCTGGTACCCAGATCTCCTCAGTCTCAGCTCCAGGACTCGCGGCAGCTTCCAGCTCGCCCGACCTGCTCTCAGTCAATCAGGGAAGGTGTTTCCATCCGGACCTTCAATCCCTGCACCTGACGGCCTGGTTCCTGAGCTGCTAGAGTTCCAGGCTTTGGGTCTTTCCGACGAGGTCCTCAATGTAGTTGAGGCGTCCGTAAGGAGTCGCACCAGAAAATGTTATGCCTTCAAATGGAAAAAGGTTTTCCATTTGGTGTCAGGGCAAGGGCTTGGACCCTTCCTCCTGTTCCTTGGCAAGCATCTTGGACTATTTATGGTCCCTTTCTAGTCAAGGGCTTAGGTCGGCGACCCTAAGGGTGCACCTGGCAGCCATCTCTGCTTACGAGCGGGCAGGAAGCAGTCGATGCGCAGGAGAAGGTGGTCTGGCGCTTTTTCAAGGCCTTGATCACATTTCCTCCAGTGGGGAACCCCCACCTCCGTGGATCTACTGCTGGTACTGGCAAAGCTCATGGGCAAGCCATTCGAACCTATGCACAGGTGTGCTCTCTCTCACCTGTCGTGGAAGACCGCCTTCTTGGTGGCTATCACGTCCAGCCAGAAGGATGGGAGAGCTCCAGGCGCTTTCCATCGAGTCTCCTTACCTGGTCTTCCACAGGGACAGAGTTGTCTCTGCGCCCCACCGAAATTCCTTCCGGTGGTGTCGGAGTTTCACCTTAACCAGGTGTTGACTCTGCCGGTGTTCTACCCCAATCACACCTCGGAGGTCGAATATAGGCTCCATACTCTGGACCCTAGAAGGGCGCTCGCTTATTATAAGGAGCGCACGGCTGAAATTCGGGGAGAGGTTCGCCAGCTGTTTGTCACCTACGCTGAAGCCGCATCTGGCAGACCTGCAGCCAAGCGGACGATAAGCAGGTGGGTAACCTCCTGCATAGATCTCTGCTATAAGTTGGCGGGCATGGAGCCTCCCAGAGGGATAAGAGCTCATTCTACCCGCCATACTGCTGCAACGGTGGCTGCTTCCAGGGACGCCCCTATCCAGGAAATCTGCAGGGCTGCTACCTGGAAGTCAGCAAACACCTTCATTACCCACTACCACATCGACCTTGAGTCACGCCGGGATGCTGGTTTTGGGGCCTCGGTTCTCCAGTCTCTCTTTCCCAAGTAAGTATATGGGGGTGTGCGTTTTGCCTCCCTCCTCCCGGAGAACTGCTAGGAGTCTGCCAATGAGTGTGGATGAACAACATATCCATGTCCCTAGAAATACAGGTTACTCACCTGTAACAGGAGTTCTAGGAATGGTATATGTTGTTCATCCACACGACCCACCCGACCTCCCCGGCTTCGACGCACAACCTGAGCTTCCAGCGGGCCAGATCTGGCGTCATGGGGCGGAGCCGAGAGTTATACCACCCGGGTGGGTGGGAGGAGCAAGCTTGAAGACCTTCCGGCAAGATTTAAAGCGGCAAGGATACTGCCAATGAGTGTGGATGAACAACATATACCATTCCTAGAACTCCTGTTACAGGTGAGTAACCTGTATTTCTATCCCAACTCCAGGCACTTGGGTTAAACCCCAATACTGACACTGTAGTGCAGCCTGAGAGGGGTACTGCACTCCTGAGGTGCAGTCTCTCGGATGAGATGTTAAACCGAGGTCCCATCTGCCTGTTCTGGTGGTAGTTCTAGTGGATGTTAAAGATCCCATGGCAGTTCTCGAAAAGAGTAGGGGAGATTTTATTAAAGGACTATAGACAAAAATATACATAATGGAAAAAAAAAATCATACAATACTAATGATAAATCATAAAGTAATTAACTTAAAAAGGCATCTGTTATTACACTCTAAATCATGGAGGGTTAGTCCATTGTTCACAATTGATCCATAATAGTTTCACTTTTCATATTCGTGCTTTTCCCAATCCACACACCACAATTCCTGAATAGAGATTTAAATGTTCCTAAGAATTTCAGTATAAGTGACATTTCTTTGCTGAGTAACCCACAATACCTATCCTGTAGTTTGTTTATCATTTCTAACATTTACTCTATCATATAACCCTAGCCAAACTATCCCATACGAATTCAGGAAGTCTTTTGGATGTAAACATGTTGATATTCTGTGTTTTATCCAAGGGGCATTCTTCAACTGTACATTTTCCTTGTGTGTGTGTGTGTGTGTGTGTGTGTGTGTGTGTGTGTGTGTGTGTGTGTGTGTGTGTGTGCTTTTCGTATCCTAGGTTTGTATCTGTAACTTGGTGATTCCCCGTTTAATCAAGTTTTTCATCTATTCTAACCCAGCTGGGTATCCTATGGAGTAAATCTGTTTTACCTTTAGCCCAGGCAACTGAGCAGGGTATTAACCAGGCTAGGACACATGTTTTCCAGATTTTAAATCCTGGTTTTAAAGCAGATCCATAATTATATACTAAATGCACACTACAGAAAAAGACAACTGGATTTATCATGTTTAAACCCCCTTCCCGAATCTTTCTGTAGGTGATTTCTCTCTTTACGGGGTTCAGTCGGCTCCCCCACAGGGCCTGAAAAACACACTATATAGAGACAGAAATAGAGCTGGGGTGAGGGGGAACGTAGCCCAAATACAAGAACACTGTCAGAAGAAGTGTCTGAATTAGCAGGACTCTCTTCTTTTTTGATATTTGCTGGCCTTTCCAGGAACAAACCAGCCTGTTACCTTTCTGCATACATAGGTCCCAGTTCTGTCTTCCCATGTCCTCCCCTCCAAAGACTATGTCCAATATTGATGTTGTCCCCCTAGTGATGGTTATCCCATCAATAGATCCCCTTCGGGTATGGGGGTATTTCCCAATGCAACCCAAGTACTTTTGGCATAATTGAATTTTGAGCCAGAGCATTGAGCAGAGTTGTGGCAAGTCTGTCAGAGATTCTGTATTTGTAGATGGGGATAAACACAGCACTAAATCGTCTGCATATGCTAGTATTTTCACAGGTGCAGAACCTGGGTTAACCATAATCCCATGAACTAAATTATTCTGATCTATTTTTCTTAAAAAAAAAAAAAAATGTCAATACATAGAGAAGGGGGCTCAGGGGGCACCCCTGCCTGACCCCTCTTTTTATTTTAACTTCTCTATCCAGCTGTTGATGTTTGGGATGAGAATGTCGTTCTTATACATAGCTTTTACCCAGTTAATAAAGACAGTAGGAATCCCAGAGGCTTTAAGAGTGTAGAATAAGAAGTCGTGGGATATACTATCAAAGGCCTTCTCTTGGTCAATCCCTGAAATATAACCCTGCAGGTCCTCTTTTGAGGCCTTATAAACAATTACCCTAAGCATGACAAGGTCATCGTATTGATCCCTCTTTGGTATAGCACAGGTTTGATAGGGGCTAATTAATCTATCCACCACTACAAGGAGTCTTTGCAGAAAATTTT
This sequence comes from Neoceratodus forsteri, assembly GCA_016271365.2. Taxonomy (NCBI): domain Eukaryota; kingdom Metazoa; phylum Chordata; order Ceratodontiformes; family Ceratodontidae; genus Neoceratodus; species Neoceratodus forsteri. The sequence continues at coordinate 184,328,876 of JADMNL010000027.1, forward strand.
ACTTAATATTTTTAAATCTGTGTAACGCAGACTCGGGGTGGCTCCAATTCTTTAGATCTTCATATGCTCCTTTTTAAATAATAAAATTAGAAAGGCCTGGTTCATAGTTTTAGATGGGCCATCTTCACTCAGCTTACAACTGAAGACCAGTTCTAAAGCAGGAGTAATTTCTTCAGCAAAAGTTTTATATAAGGCGGCTCCGATTCCGTCTGTGCCAGGCGCAGAGTCACTTTTGAATGAGGAAATCACTATTTTTATTTCATCAGCTGAGATCGGGGCAATAAAAATTCCTTATCTTCAGAATGCACTTGTCGTAGCTTTAGATTTTCAAAACTATCTGGTGTAGTCTCGGGAGACGTACCAATACCAAATGAGGTTTTCAAGTGTTTATCTACTTGGTCTAGTATCCCTTCAGGTGAAGAAATAGTTTGGCCAGATTCAAAGTAAATTTTGGAGATTATTCTATGATCTGTTCTGCTTTTACATTCTTTAAATGGGTCCATAGACCCTTTTTTATGTTGGTCCCAAGTCCCATTTCCTGCTCGAGTGACTTAACTCTGTTACATTGCACATCAAACATCCGTTTTTTTAATAACTGTAATTTGGGATCCATAATTCAATCTATTAGTTTCTGATAAAGAAATTAACTTTCGTGACTGGTTTCTTAATTGTAAATATTTTAAGTAATCTGTATTTGCTGCAGCTTTGGCTTTAGTTTGAAAAAATTCTCTCCATGTCTGCTTTGTTTCATCCCACCAGGTGGCAGCGTTGTCCTACATTTCTGCCACTGACAGTCTAGCATGTTATTCTGTTTTCCAGGCTGTTTTAATTTTCTCGTCTAATAATAGAGAGCTATTTAGTCTCCATGAGTTATTTTTGCACCTCGGGGACTGAGCCCAATGTACACATACAGTGAGAGATCTATGATCAGAAAATTCTCAAACTTGTAGCAAGATATCCGAGAGTTCCAGAACTATAGAAACAAAAATTAAATCTATCCTAGTGGATAGGGGACACTTAAAAAGAAAAAAAAAAAAAGTATTACTTCCTGTGGGGTGAAAATGCCTATATGTGTCTTAAGTTTGTTGTAGATATATTTTTAAAGCGGAAGTGTCACAAAAAGTTTTCAGTTTTGCTACCTCTATCTGACCTATCTGTTCCAAAATTAAACTCTCCAGCCCAAATCACCAATCTGGATGTGTGCAGAAAAGGCTGATTTGTTTAAACATGGAGACTCTGAGGGCCTTGATTTGTGGGGTGTAAATATTTATGATCCTAAATCTTTCTGCATTAAATGTAGTCTCCAAAGGTAGTGCCCTTCCAGGTACAGTATCTACTAATCTGGATACCTTTATATTAGAGTTATTAAACAAGATGCCTACTCCATCACAGAGTTCTTCCCCTATCGACCAGAATGATGGGCTTTTATTCCAGTATTTAGTGACTTGCTGAACCTCCAGTTGTGTGTTGAGTCTGGTATTCTGTAGGCAAGTGATGTCACTTTTTCCCCCTTGTAATGCACTTAGAACGGTTACCATTTTTGTGTGCCTTTTAATACTGTTTCTGTTAATGGTAGTTATAGTGAGGAAGCTCATTAGCAAAAAGGGGAGAAAGGGAGGAATCCATCCTAGCCTTAATATCAAGGGGATTTAAGGAACCTTCTGCGCTTAGTGCACTGAGCAATATGGTTGTCTCCCCTCCCCCGTCCATGTCTGCGGTGACTTCTGTCATGGTGGAGACCATGGATAAAGAATCTGATTCTTCTCCTTCAGTTTCTTCCTCTTGTCAATCCATAGATAGTGCGGCATATTTATTCCCCACTTTGCAGGGCTCTACAGGATTACTACTGCCTTTCGTCTTGCCTACCAAATTTCTACCCGACCTGTTTCTTTTCTTAGCAGTAACTTTTTTAAAGGTCTGTTCCTGGCTAGGAGGGGTGGGGGGCATGTCTGCTTCTCTAGGTCTCTCTTCAGTAATGTCCATTTGATAAGTGTGATCTGTTGTCTCAGCCGGGGTATCCACAGCCAGAGGTATTTCTTGCTGGACAGAAGGATCTTGGTCACTGGCAGTCTGGCTAGAAGTCAAGGTGTTATCGGGGTGGTTGAGGACTGGGTTAGGAGCTGCTGCGGCAACTGAAGATGCAGTTCTCTGGGCTTGAAGCTGTTTAGCTTTGTTAATTAACCCTTCGTGAGAGGGGCAATCTTCCCGATTGTGGGATGCCCTGGGGCATTTTCCATATCCATGACCTGTATTCTCACAGAGATTACATTTGAATAAATTGACACAATTAGGTGAGGTGTGCCCAGTGACTACATCTCGGGGTGTCACAGGCTGAGCTAAGGTGTGTTCATGACCCAGATTTAAAACAGGATTTTGGCTGACCACTGTAGAACAATACACCCCTATCTTTTCTCAGATAAAAGGTACTTGGCAAATGAACTGGGCCATTGTTAGTAGAGTACAGCTTTACCTTGATCTTCAACCCCCCCGCCCCCATTCCAGATTTGCTCGCTATCTAGTATGGGGGTCGGCCTGTCTAATACTTCACATCTCTGGCGAAGCCAGAAAAGGATGTCTTCTACATGACTCCTTCATTATGGAACATGATGGGTGTATGTTTTACAGAAGATTTAGTGAGGGGAACAGCCATGTAGTGTATCCAAGTAGGGGTGTTTTTTGAAGTCTGATATTGTGCCCAAACTCTATCTAGACTTGATGCTGTTTTGAAACTGGCAACAAAATTCCCATTCCAGGCCGGCCTGCTGGCGCAGCGGTAGCACTGCTGTTTGCGATGCCAGTGACCCGGGTTCAGTAGCGAGCCAAGCTGCTGGGCGCCAGCTGAGAGGATCGGCGCCACGGGCCTCTCCCTCTCTGGGGAAGGGTGGGCTGCATACGGCGCTGCTATACTGCCACCACCTGGGTGACCATGGGTGGTGCCAGTGTGGCAGGGGAAGCAGACTTTGGGGGAAGGGCTGGCATCGGCCGGGGACCTGAGCGGAAGCACGTCTCAGTGCGCCCCGTCTCATTGGTCCCTCTTCAGTGCTGATGCCAGAGGGGGCAGGGCCAGAACAAGGAAAAATCACCCCACAGTTGCGCCTGTAGACGGGCCTCAGCATCAGCGATCGAGGAGGAGCCGGGGAGGTGGCTCAAGGTGCACGCTGTCACCGGGGTATGGAGGGGAAAGGGGGGACTCCACCCCAACCGGGGGGGGTTAACTGGGGGCTCTTGAATTGAGGGAGCCGGGGCACCCATCTGAGCTAGCGACTCTCCGACCCTCCTGATGCAGGACGCATTGAGACCCTGAAGAAAGGAGCAGCTTTGGTGCAAGGGGGAGTATAAAGACTAAGTAAACAAAACCAAAAAAAGAACATTCCCATTTCCTAGGTGTATCAATGCAAAAATTTCAGACAAAAAAAAATCTCATTGATCCTTTCAAGAGATTCTTAGCTACATGTAGTCTGTCAGGAGGGTTTTCAAGCCCCCCTTTAAATACCAAGCAAACAGCATTCTTTCTGTGAGCTGGCTCACCCTTATTCTGAAATAAATCAGCAAGGTGGAACATAGGGCTGAGCCAGGTCCATCTAGCAGGGTCTTACAACACAGTTTCTGGGGGACCCATTCTGTTCTCAGATAAGTTCAAGGCCTCAGGGGAAGATCTAGAAGCAGAGGCCTGTTGAGATGATGGTACCATTAATGCACTTTCATTGAGGCCCATGGAAGTAGTGGTCTCTGATACGTTTGCAACTTTGTTCTCCAAAGTGTTGGCCAAAGCAGTATTTTTGTTTGTCACATTAGTATAGGTAACTAACTACCTGTTTAGTTTGAGACTGTCCTTGATACCGTTGCACATCTGAATCTTCAGGGTCTCGGACCCATTGTCTGTCATTTGTCTATAGCCAGCCTGCACCTTCCAAATCTCGAGCTGGCGACCAGGATTTCTTAGCAGAAAAATGCGCACTGGTGGTCTCGCTTCTGCGTGCATTTTTAGCAGTTTCTCCTCCGATTATGGCAGTGCTAGTACTTTCCAGATTTATTGCATCGAGGAGCTCTGTGGATTTAGAGGTAAACGAGTCATTCAGGAAGAGTTTCATTGTGCTGGCAGGGCCTTGCGGGTGTGAAACACCGAGGCGCTAGCCTTTATAGGCAACTTTTAATTTTTTGAACCGGAGGATTCATTTGGCTTTTGGCACACAACCGGAGGTGGTTGTAAGCTGCCAGCTGACACATAACTTGTCCAAGATGTTTCCTTTGGCAGATTTTTGGCCACCTTTAATGCGGCCATGTCAGCACTCAGCTGTTCGGGTGAGTCAGCGGGTCTCGTTGTCTGGGGAACGGTATGCAGCGCTGACAGCTCAGCCTGCAGTGCTTCTCTTTGCTTTTTGCAATGTAACTTTTTTTTAGATAGTTCTGAAAGTAAGCGTTGTTTCACTGAAATTTCGGCTGATGTATTTTCATTAGAGTTCTGTACCTGGAAAGTCAAGGATGTATCTTTGTTCTGTTGTGTACAATGCATATCTGAATCAAAGTATTCGTCCGGAATATCTGCAACACTAATCTCCAAAACATCTGTCGTTTCAGCCTCAGCTAAAGGAGGGGCAGAGGAGGAGGCTATCTCCTCTGCCTCTGAATCAACCGACCTCCCTCCTGGATCCACTGAGGCGGCCATCTTGGGAAACGGCCAAAGGTTCCCCCTGCTGGCAGAGTAGGGGAATTTCCCCGGTGCCCTGGCCAAATTTCCCCCATTCACTAAAAATACTGCCAACAGCTTAAAAAATCTGGTTCAATTTCAGTTGGCATCTGTCTGTATCCCCCCCCCCATCCCGATGAGGCTGAAAATAGGCAAAAAAAATTGTCTAGTCCTCCTTCCCGGTCAACATAAACTAAATAAAATATATATCATGATACTAGCTGCACATGTCCACCTGCAGCACAGCACTTGAGCCATGATATGACCGTGATGTCAAGGTCGGGTACTGCCTTCAGCCTGCCAAAGGCAGAGGGCAGCAGTAAACTCCTACTAGGGGGTACACAGTCGTAGCCAACACTCCTGTACAAACTATCCCAATGCCTTCCTGTGCAACACTGCCCCAGTGCCAGGCTACCATCATACAGGCAGTCTGATTCATGTGCAGTGGCATGCATAGACATGTGCCAGATGGGTCCAGGGAGGAAGCATGCAGCCAGCAGTGTGCCATAGCTGCTGTGTTCATTGTGTTGGAGTTTTCAAACCGCTGCAGAAAAATGTGAAAGGGACCATGTATCGTATGGTTTACAGGAAGTGAGCCACAACCCTGGAAGCAGGAAGGAGTGCTGTGCTGTTAACAAGGTATTACCTTCTTAAGGAGCCCCTGACATAATTATTGGGTGGGGAGACTTTAAAATATGTGAGATCTGGACCCAGTTCAGTTTATGTTTCATATATTGTCTGTAAGTCCCCATTTTCTTTTATGGCAGAGGACTGTAGCATGAAAACAAGATCACAGTCCCTTAGACTTTATCTGCCCTTATTGCTGTCTCCACGAGCCATCATAATCCCTTTGTTTATGGCATCACCATTTTCTCCGCAGCAACAGATTGTGATGTCATAAACAGAATTTGGATGTCCAGTGTAGGCAAGCAGCCAGAGCAGCTAGGTGCTGTTTAATATGTTTACTGGTAGAAAAAGGCCAGGCGAGCGCAGGTCATTGTCAGTGGCTTTCTCTACAGATAGGGTAGATATCCCGTATACATACATATTTCCAGTATTACAAAAAACACAGCTGAGAATTGCAGAAAAAAAGAAATGTAACCTAAATTGGTTATAAATATTTCAATTTTTGAAAGTTCCCTCAATAACATTAGGGACTTTTTAAGTAGCTGGTAATGCTTTAATATACAACACATTATAGCATCTTTCATACATGTTGTATCTCAAAAAAACCTTCACAGTGAAAATAACGGAAATGAAAAGACTACAGAATAGAACTGTACAAAAATTTTAAATGTGAACTATATATAACACGGACATTATATTTTGAACATGCAGTATTTAATTACAAGGTACAGTAGTTGCACGATCATGGGATTTGATGGCAGTCAGTCAAGTAAATAGATGAGATTTTTAGGTAGGATGATCTGAGGAAGGGCCCTGGAGATGAGCGAGGGGGGGAGGGGTGCAGGGGCAAGTATGATAGGGAGAAGTGTGGCAGGGATTGTGATCTCTAGAGGTAGTTATGGAAGATGGATCCTAGTAGCAGGCATAGTCATAAGGGAGCGCCATCCCTAGTGCCCGTCAGCATCTGGCTGGCCAGGTTAAGGGGAGGAATTAGCAGGTGACTATCTGGTGGGGGCAATCCAGGCACTGGAACAGATGACCACCCGAGGAGGAAGGAAAAGGATGGGTGGAGGGGGCAAGATGATAGCAGTTATTGATGACTCCATCATTAGGTCAGTGGGTTAGGTAGAAGGGGCACTGCTGGGCCAGGATGGTAGCTTAGGTGAGGTGGTTTGCCTGCTGGGAGGTTGGGTCGAACAAGTGCTGTCCAGGGCCAAGCAACACAGCTGAGGTGGAGAAGCAGATTATTGACATCTGTGTTTGTATGAACGACATAAGGAGCACACAAGTCCCAAGGACATGAGGCCCTTCATGGAACTAGAGATGTTGGTGAATGAACGGGTATGCATGGTAATCTTTTCTGAGAACCTCCCAGTCCTTGAATGTTGGCCATCTGCACAACATGCGATTCTTCTGCCCAGGGGGCTAGCCGTGACACTGGTGGGTGCCCACACTGCCAGGCCATTCATCCTTTGTTGACTGAGGAACAGAAGGAGTGTCTTCTCCATGGTAGGTCTCCAGAACATTGATGGGCTTTGGTGGCCACCAGGTTAGCAGTCGCCTCATTGGTCCAGGCCTTGGTGCCCATGGGAACGCCTGGGGACCTCCCTTTACAGGATGGCCCAGAATTCCAGGAAATGTACCCAGCCCTTCAGACTTTTGGGGAGAGTCACTTCCATCGAAAGAAGTACCACCATCATTCATGGTTGGACAATCGTTCATGCTCTTTATGATCCCTCCACTCCTCAGATTGTTCGACCTTGGTCCAATTACTGCCATTCAGAGTGGAGATTGAGGAAAGTCAAAGCTACTGCAGTGCCACGATGAAACAGTTGACAAACTGGTTGAGATTTTTATCGACCTGGTCGGTCTAGTAAACCAGGAGTTGGAGGGGGCGATTGAATCATCAATCTAGAAGACCCCTCCCTGGCTCAAAGGGAGAAGGCTCTACCGGTGCCCCAGTTGAACTAGGCTAGGTCCTATCTACACCATGATTTCCCCCCCTCTGGTGCCCGCTACAACATCCTTCATAGTCTTGCAGCCTAAGCATGTGGTCCACACAGTTCCACCAGTGGACTCCCTTCACCCTTGGGGGTTGACTGCCGAGGTGTTGCTCACAGTCCCACTGTCCATCTCAGCCCCGCTCTGGTTGACACTGCTCTCTACAGAGGTTGAGCTCCTCATCCTTCTTGGAGGACTGACTATGGCACTGACTCAAGCCAAGGTATAAGGACCTCCTATGGCAGCAGTGGTTTGATGGTCTTGGAGCCTTGGCCAGTGGTTCTGCCACCTGTAACCCCTGCCACTCGCCTGATCATAGTGAAACCCCCTCCTCCACAACCGATGGAAGGGGAATCCATGAAGTGGTCCTGACCAGGACCCAGCTTGCTGAGGCACCTCTCCTTGATGGTCACCTAGGATACTAAGGTTGTCCACATCTGGAAGAGCAGCAGAGGCTGGTTTTCGAGATGGACTCTTGACTTGAACTGGGAGTCCTTGATGGTCTCCTTGAGTCAGTCAAGCTGCCCACCTAGACTTGTCCAATGGTTGGTCCTCACAAGGTGAGTCATCTTTGTCACTCCCCTGCAGCACGTCCGATACCTTGAATGTGACTTTGGAGCTGGTGCAGAAAAAGGAATCTTACCCCTTCACAGAACTGTAATGGGATGACTCCCCAGGAGTGGCATTCCCAGTGGCTGAGGCAGTTTTAGGGCTGGTGCAGAGTCTCTGGCAGCACCCTACATCCTGCCCTGTGCCCACCACGTGCACAGTCTTAAGTACGAAGTCCCTGTTGGGAGCTTCTCCAGGTTCTCCTAGCACCCTTTGGCTGAAGAGCTTGTGTCTGATTCTGCCTTTCTGAGAATGAAAGATGAGGGTGATGTGGAAAAGCCACCATACTAGGAGTCCAAGAAGGAGGATGTCATGGCCAATAAGGTCTACATGGCAGGCACCTTGCATATTTGGCTGTTTAGCTATGCCGTGCTCATGGCCAGGTGTGATCACACCCTTTGACCTCACCTCCAAGTTTCTTCACCTGCTGTCACTCTCTACCAGTCTGAGGGACATTAGCTGCATGCGTACTAACCATCAGCTGCAGATAGACAGCTCATGAGTCCGTGTTGTGGCTGCGGCTGTGTCCATGCGCTCGCTATAGGGCATGGCTGCGCCTCTCTACATTTACCTCGGAGATCCAGCAAAAGTTGATGAATGTCCCATTGTTGGGCACCAACCTTTTCGTGTCTGTAGTGGAGGATTGTCATTGTATTAAGAAGTTCAGTGTCTCACTGGATTCGGTGGCTTCATCACAGCAAAGAAAAAGAGCTCCTTTCATGGTCTGGCTACCAGAAGCAGTTCAAGCCATGCCACCCCAAGCAGGGCGGTCAGGGCAAGAAAAACTGGGGCGGTTGTGAATCTAGCAAACATCCGTCCAGAGCCCCCTCCAAAGTTGGCAACTGATGGGTTGCGAGGTTCTGTGCCTTCTCCCATTCGGTCCCAGTTGGAGCTCCTGGTCAGGGGTCAACAACTCCACTTTTTTCCAATGGTCCATTACCTTGGAAAAATTGATGCTAGAAAGTTAGATTCAGGTCTGCACCTTGAGTTAGAGGCTCTCCTGCCTTACCGACCCCAGGCACCAGGGAGTCGAGTGTGCTGAGGACACTGTCCGCACTCCAGAGTGGAATTGCTCAACTCAAGTGTGGTGTGATAGAGCAGGTCCTGGATACCCTGGCTTCACAAATATTTTTCCCAGTACTTTCTAGTACACAAGCACACAGGGTGCTGGCACCCTGTTCTGGATCTGCATGACCTGCACAAGTTCATGCACAAGAGGAAGTTTCATATGGGCACTCTGAGCCACATCTTACCATCTCTGGAGGTCAGTGCATTATTCTGCTCCCTAAACCTTCAAGACACATTCTTCCACGTGCCAGTCCATCTGTTCCACCACCTGCACCTTCAATTCAGGGTGGAGGGAGTTCGCTGCCATTTCAGGGTCATGCCGTTCAGCCTGTTGTCAGCATCCAGGGTTTTCACCAAATACCTTTCAGTAGTGGCTGTCTACCTTAGTTGCGGGGGCACCAGCGTGTACCCATACCTGGATGACTGACTAATCACTGACTTCTCCAGGGAGACAGTGGAGCAGTCCAGAGATCAGACCTTTCAGGACCTTGGCCTCCTACTTAGTCTGGCCTCTGTCTGGCTCCTCGTACATTGTCTCCTTATCCTGTCGACTCTCGGCTGAATAGGGTCAACATGAACAGTAAAGTGCAATATAATGCAGAGTACATGGAAGAAGGGAAGGAGGCCACTGATGAAGAAGAGGAAGCAACTAATGTAGTAGGCTCAAGCTCTACTCTTTCTTCTTGCTCAGAGGAGATTGTGAAAAACACTCCGCGGTCTCCACCTGAGGATGCCTCATTTCAGGCCTTCTTTACACAAGTACAAGCTAAATTGGAGATTCAAGCTGAGGATGGTGACAATTTCAAGACATACCTCTGAGTTATTGGAAGTTTCTACCTCCCCCACTGTTTTTATTCCCCCTGTACATTCTGCATTAGAGGATGCCACTTTGACTGCTTGGCACAGGCCAATGCAATTGCCTGTGGTTTCCAGAAAGACTTGTAAACAATATCCAGTCCAAACTGAAAAGTCATGATATTCATCGCAGCCTGAAGCAGATTCAGTGGTGATTGTGGCTGCTTTTGATTGATCCAAATGCCCAAACATGGGTTCTCTTCTTCCTAATATGGAGTTGAGGAAGCTGGATGTGATTGGGGGAGTTCTTTGGCTTCCCTGGGTTTTAAAGATATAAACTTATCAAGCTTGCATGATAAAATACCCAAATCGGCTGTGGAAGACTGTGGTCTCTGACTGATAAACTGCCAGGAGCTCAGGACAAAATGTTGGCCCAGCAGACCATTGCTAATGGACAGGAAACTGGAAAGCACCTGTTCAGGTCTGCACATAAAGCTTTAGATGCAGTTGCCTCTGCCATTTCCCTTTGCCGCCTTGGTGAAGGGTGGCTGGTGCCTCTGATGTACAACAGTCTATGCTTAAAGAGCTAGTGTACTGCTTACAATTAATACAAATTTTTTAAAGCCGTGAACCATTGCCCTTTATATCTAAGGTGCTTTTTATTTTGCCTTTGGTTAATTATAAGGTTATGTACCCAATGTTAGTAGGTGTGACGTGTGGGACAGCAGTCTGCCTGATGGCTGACATATCAATCCCCCCCCCCTCCCCCCGATATATCATCAACACTGTGACCTCACTGACTGTGACATTACTGCTGCTTAGAAACGGCCACTCAGTGGCTGCCAGGTCAGTCACCTGTGATGTCACTGTCCGTGACATCACAATGCTTATGATGCAGTGGGGGGGGATAAAGATAAGATATGTCAACTGCCAGGCTAAGAGTTGTTCCACACATCCAGTACAACATTATTACATAGAAAACTTCTTAATGAACAAATGAAAAATCCTTCAGAAATAAAAAGTTACAATTGACTACTTCTTAAAATTTTTATTATTTTCCTGTCTGCATGTTTTGGCTCCACTAGCTCTTTAGTATTCCCCTAGAAGGGAAGCTGTTATTTGGCAATGATGTAGAAAATGCACTGAGGGATTTACAGTCCTCAGAAATTACTTTAGTGTCCCTACATACTTTGAATCCTAAACCCTGGGAGAGGGTAGAGGTACTTGTCAATGGCCCTATGCCTGTCCAGCCATGGTTATTTAAGAGGCCCTGACATGGTACCCAGATGCCTCAGCCTTTCACTTCACAGGCTGTAAACCTGCCTCCCAGTGTTCATGACAGGCTTACAAAAGGTCAGACCATTACTGGCAGTGCTGCTTTTGGGGCTTCAAGTCCTCAAGTGTCTGGTTTCCAAATAGGGGTGCTTGCCGTGCCCTCCCCTCTTTTTGAGGACTGCTAGGAATCTGCTAACATGTGGATAGTGAACTGAATCCAAATTGGTAGAAATAGAGGTTAACTCAGCTGTAATTGTAAATCTTACTTCGAGAGGGCTCTTGCAGTAGGTAATTATGTATAGGACTGACGCCAGCAGGCATCAGGACCGTACGGAAAAATTTGTAGCTAGCAGTCTCTGGTGGGGGACCACCCCACGTCAGGTGACCAACGTCATACGACGTCAGTATAAAGGGGAGGTCCCCCACGCCCGCCTTCCAGTTCTTTCCCGCCGTTAGCTCATGTCAGCACCTTGCGGAAAAGTTCAACGCTCGTTAGCCTCAGTCATCGGTAGTTTTTACCTAGTTATTTTTGTTTTTTCTAATTTTTGTGAGGTATTCGTCTGTGTATGTGGTCCCCTACACCCTCCAAGCACAAGAACAAGTGCGAGTCGTGCAGCGCCCAACTCCCGCACAAGGACGGCCATTCCCAGTGCCTCTTCTGCCTAGGCCCGGATCATCAGGTGAAGAAGTGCCAGCACTGCCTTAAATTCAACTCGGCCACCCGCAGACGGTGGCAGCAGTCCCTGGAGGCCCATATTTTAAAGAAGACAATGTCCTCCATGGAAAAGGAGTTAAAAAAGCTCCAGCAGGCGTCAACTTCCCCCGAACGACATTGCAAGAAAAAACACAAGGAGAAGCACCAGGACAAGGGCTCCTCATCCACCGCATCTTCCTCGGGAGTCGCCGTGCTCCAGGTAACGTCCCCCCCGGAGGACCGATCCCATGAAGGCTGCCTTGGAGGTTTCAAAGCGGTGTCAACTCGCCTATCTGGCTCCAGCGCTCTAGCCCTTCGGTTGCTTCCGGGCTGTTGGAGGCCTTCGCTTCCGGTAAAGCTGCCACTGTGCGGCCTACTGGTTCGAGCGGCTCTGGTAAGCCGGACATCTGCTCCGACGCCCGCACGGAGAAGGTCGATAAATCACCCAACCCCTCGGGGCGGTGCACAGCCCCTCTTCTGCCCGACCAGGCTGCCCCTCCCTTGCGACCTGCCTCGGGCGATGGGTCCGCTAAGTTGGACGTCAGCCCCTCCGGCGTCCGCCCGGACCCCACTGATAAGTCAGACATTGGCTTACCCAATGTCCGCATGGAGGCTGAGCCGACGCCGGACCTTCCAACGTCCGCCATTTCTGGATCCCCGCAGCCTTTGCTGCCCTCCAGGGACCCTAGGTCTCCTCAGCCTGACCCCGGGGATTTTTCCCCTCCATCCCCGGGCGATGCCGAGGTTCCTGCTGTGCCCCCATTAGACCGTCCACCCGCTGGGCCAACCGACCTGACATCGGCTCCCCGGCTGCTATCCCAGACGCCGGCTCCCCCGACACCGGTCTTGCCGACCCCGGGCGACATCCCGCTTCCGGATGCCACTCCAATGCTGGGCCCTTCGTCCACCGGGCCTTCTGCTTCAGACCCGCCTGTGAGCCCTCCGACCGGGCCGTCTGCTCCGGCAGACCCCTCAGTTCCCGGGTATCTGACCCCGTCGTATCAGACACCGTCTTACCCAGCCCCGCAGTATCCGACGTCCCAGTACCCGACGCCGGGATTCCCGCCGTCAGGTTTTGAATATGCACCTTACGGGTATATAATCCATACCTGTATCCCCCTCCTCCTCATCCTCCTCTACCACCCCCTCAGCCGCTGGTGGACTTGAAGGAGACTCTGGCCTTCTGGTAGGCTGAGGCTAAGGCTCAGCTCACCAGAGAGGTAGAGAGTCGTCTCCCGACGATGGTGCCGGTTCCGTCTCCCATATGTCCGCGATGACGGACTCCCTCCCCACCTCCGGACACCAGGGCCGAGCCCTCTGGTTCCAGGGCGGGGCAGGACACGCTTCCCAAGGGGCCCATTCCTCCCCACGCTGGGAGTCTTCCTCATCATCTTCTTCCTTCTCAGACTCAGACGATTGTTCCGGGCCGGACGATGAGCCACGCTGTCCGTCTAAGCCCAGGCCAAGGACTCCTCCAAAGTCCCTTCCGGAGGATCCTTCTTTTACGGAGTTGCTATGCAAAATCCAGGAGGTTCATAAGTGGCATTCCTTGGAGCCGGATCCCCAGCGTAAGAAACTCGCTGAGCATCTGAATCTGCCTGTGACAGCTCTCACCTTGGTGCCACCCTGGATTGAGCCTCACGCCGATCTTGTTTCCACTATTTGGAAGCAACCATCTGCTTTAGCCCCACTTCCTCGGAAGTCGAACAGGGGTATATCAGGCTCCCGAGGGTGTTGACTTTTTAGAGTCTCACCCTTGAGCTGATTTGGTCGTGATTAGCGCTGCTCATGGCCGAACAGCTACTTGAAACCTCTGAGCTCATCTCCACCTGACAAAGAATCCCGTCTTCTGGACCAGTATGGGAAGATGATCTATGCTTTTTCCACTCTGGGTATCAGGGCCCTAAATTATGTCGGTCACATGGGGGATTACCAGAAGGCAATTCTTAGTGGGGTGGAATCCAAATTGGACTCCCTTCCGGACTCTCAAGTCAAACAAAAAGTGGCTGACCTCGTGCGCTCTGCATGTTTGACCAGTCAGCACATTCTTTGTGCTACTTACGATGCAGTGGACACTGCTGGTAGGAGCTCTGCTTTTGCCGTAGGCTTACGGCGTCATGCCTGGCTCCGTGTGTCAGGGTTGGTCCCGGAAGTGCAGTCCACTATTCAGGAAGCGCCCTTCCAGGGTTCGGTGCTGTTCGGTGGTGATGTCAAGGACATTATCACCAATCTGCAGGAGAAGGGGACTGCACTGAAGTCTGTGGACTCCATGTGCCATCCCCATCAAATGCAGTGCCGTCCCTTTCGCAGGCAGAATCGGCAAAAGGCGAAACCCCAGGGAAAGCGGTCCAACTAAACGCTGGGCCCCTTCGGCTGCCAAGCCCCCTCCACCCAAAAAAGCAGCGGGTGCTTCAGCCGCGGCGCTGCCCCACACCACCTGACTCCTTTCCTCTCCCACAGCCTCTGGGCCTTCCAGAGGAACCGGTAGGAGGGAGGTTTTCCCTCCACCTCCCTGGTTGGGAGAGGATAACTTCAGATTCCTGGGTGTTTCAGTTGATCGCAGAAGGACACTCAATAGAGTTTTTCCACAAAAACCACCTTGTCACCCTCCCCCAAGGTCGTCTTACTCTTGGGCACACCACCTTCTGGTCCAGGAAGTGATTTCAGCACTTTTGTTGAAGGAGGCAATAGAGCCCGTCCCCCTTACTCTTCAGGGAACAGGTTACTATTCCCACTTCTTCCTGGTCCCGAAGAAGACAGGAGATGTAAGGCCAATTCTCTACCTCAGTTCCCTGAACTTGTTCGTGGAGTACAAGAGGTTCAGGATGCTCTCCCTACAAGGCCTCCTGCCCCTGCTTCGGCCGGGACAGTGGCTATGCGCTCTGGATATGCAGGATGCTTACCTGCACATCCCTATCCGCCCTTCTCACAGCAAATACCTCCGTTTTGCTTTCCAGGGGGACCACTACCAGTTCAAGGCCCTCCCATTTGGTCTTTCCTCGGCTCCCCGGGTGTTCACCAAATGCCTTTTGGTGGTAGCAGCCTACCTGCGTACCCAGGGGGTGCAGGTTTTCCCGTACCTGGACAATTGGCTCCTGGTGGCCCCGTCCAGGGAGGATCTCCTGTGCTTCCTTTCCCTTACCCAGGGGGTGTTTTTCTCCCTGGGCATCACCTTCAACCACTCTCAAGTCCCACTTGATCCTGTCCCAGAGGCTCCAGCTTATCAGGGCGATCCTGGACACGACTTTTGGCAGGGCCTTCCTTCCACCGGACAGGGCAGCCACACTCCAGGCTTCGGTTACCCTGTTGTCTGGCCGCAGGTGGGTCAGTGCCAGATCGATCCTTCACCTCCTCGGACTTATGGCGGCTGCAATCCCAACAGTCCCTCGTGCTCAGCTCCACATGAGGATCTCTCAGTGGACACTTCGGTCTCAGTGGGATCAGTTGGCGGACTATCTGGACCAGCTTGTTCTAGTCTCCTCTCCCATGGTTCAGGACTTGCAGTGGTGGATGGCTCAAGAGAATCTTTGTCAGGGAGTTCCCTTCTGTCTTTCTCCCCCCTCCCAGATTCTGACCACAGACACCTCTGGCGAAAGTTGGGGAGCCTATCTCAGACCTCACAGGACCTAGGGCTCCTGGTCCAAGCTCAAGAAAATGCTTCAAATCAATGTGCTCAAGCTTCGGGCAGTGTTTTATGCTCTTCAAGCTCTGCATCTGCACCTCCTTCCTGGCCACTTAGCCGTACAGATGGACAATATGTGTGTGGTATGGTACATCGACAAACAGGGAGGGATTCATTTCTACCCTCTTTGCAGGGAAGTGATGCGAGTTTGGGATTGGGCAGTTCAGCACAACCTCCACCTCATGGCAATTCACGTCCCGGGGGTCAAGAACACCTTGGCAGACAAACTCATTCGCTCGTCTGCTCAAGTTCATGAGTGGGAACAGGATCAGGGGGTCTTAGACGATATCTGTCTATGTTGGATAACACCACAGGTGGACCTGTTTGCCTCACCTCTAAACGCAAAGCTTCCCGACTTCTGCTCACTCACTCCAGAGTGCGGCATTTTTTTGGAGAGACGCTCTGTCTCTAGATTGGAAGGACAGATTCGTCTATGCTTTCCCCCTGATCCCTTCGATTCCGAGAGTCTTACAGAAACTCCGTTCAGAAGGAGCTCGAATGATACTGATCGCTCCTTTCTGGCCCAGGCAAGTTTGGTTCTCTCTTCTGCAACAATACTCAGAGGAACCTCCTCTTCCTCTGTCGTGACTTTTACTGACCCAGGATCAGGGGACTCTGGTCCTTCCAGGTCTCAAGTCCCTTCAACTGCACACATGGCTCCTGCAGACATAGCTCAAGCCTGATTTGGGGTTTCACCCTGAGTGGCTGAGATTCTGGTGGAGGCTAGAAAACCCTCTACTAGGTCTACCTATGCCATGAAATGGAAACAGTTCACAATCTGAGCCGCTTCAAAAGATTTTGAGCCTTTCTTATGCTCTGTTGGGCGGCTGCTGGATTACCTGCACCACCTCTTTGATCTGGGTCTCAGTCACTCGTCCTTGAAGGTACACATGGCGGCCATTTCAGCTTACCATGTCCCTTTTGCGGACAGGACGTTTGCTCAGCTGGAGGTCTCAAAAGACTTTCCTTAGAGGGGTTCTCCACTTGAGACCCCCTATCCGGGTTCCTGCCCCTCCTTGGGATTTGAATTTCATCCTCGATAAGCTTACTCTGCCTCCTTTTGAACTGGCAGCCTCAGCAGACATGAAGTTCTTCTCATGGAAGACTCTCTTCCTAGTGGCCATTACTTCTGCTGAAAGGATTTCCGAGCTCCAGGCCCTGATGTGTAAAATCCCCTATTTGATTTTTCACAAGGAACGTGTGGCTCTGTGCATCAACCCAAGTTTCTCCCCAAGGTGGTAGCGGAATCTACATTGAACCAGTCCATAGAGTTACCTGCTTTCTTTATGCAACACTCCAATCAAGGGGAGTATCTCTTACACACTCTGGACGTTCACCGAATTCTGAGATACTACACTAACAGAACAAAAGATCTCAGAAAGACTGATCAACTGTTTGTCTCTTTTGCCCACAAAAGAGAAGGCAATGCTGTTTCTAAGCAATGCCTGTCCAAATGGTTGGCTCATTGCATCACTTTGTTTTATGACAAGTACAACAAGACCCTTCTGGGACAAATGAGAGGGCACTCCACAAGAGGAGTCGCTGCCTCAGCGGCTTGTTTCAAGACTGTCAGCGGCGGACATCTGTGCTGCCGCCACTTGAACTTCCGTCTGTACCTTTACAAAACATTACAGTTTGGATATTGTCTTTCACCGTAGAGCAGGCTTCGGGCTTGCTGTTCTGCAAGGCCTCCTTTCCTAAGGCCTTCACAGCTAGAGGATCTACTTTGAGTAGCTTTCCTCCTCCCGTTTGCTTCTTTTTGTTCCAGACTGCTTGGGACTCAGTCTTATATGTTATTACCTACTGCAAGAGCACTCTCGAAGTAAGATAGTACAGTTACGTAAGAACTTACCATAACAGATCTTCGAGAGAGGCTCTTGCAGTAAGTACTACCTTCCCGCCCTCCATCCCACTAAGCTTTTTTAGCTCCTTTTCCAGGTTGGGAAATATCCACTTCTCTCTCGTCTCGCCCTTTTGGGCCTTTGGCAGGAAAGAACTGGAAGGCGGGCGTGGGGGACAGCCCCTTTATACTGACGTCGTTTGATGTCGGTCACTTGATGTGGGGGCGGTCCCCCGCCAGAGACTGCTAGCTAGAAATTTTTCCATGGGGTCCTGATGCCTGCCGGTGTCAGTCCTATATGTAATTACCTACTGCAAGAGCCACTCTCTAAGATCTCCTGTTACGATAAGTTCTTACATAACTGTACTTTTTACTGTTGGTGTTTAGTACACATCCAGGCAACCCACCGGACCGCACCTGGCAAGAGACGCATGGATTCCTGCTTCTAGCTGCATTATCTGACATTGATGGGATGGAGCCGTGGAGTGACCCTACAGGTTGTAGGAAGAGCTTAGCTTGAAGACATCCAATGACTGAGCTGGCTCTCAGCAACTGCCAAATAGTAGATGTGAACTGAATACCAACAGTAGAACTGTAGTTAGAGATAAGTAGCCTCTATTTACTGCTGATGGTGGGCATGTACGGCAAGGGGTGTTTGTAGACTCCAGGGATTTAAACTAGAGGATAAAGGGAAGGGGCTGGTGTGGGGTATTACCAGAGGAGGGGCAACAGAGGTGGGGAGCCCCAGCATAGGAGGCCTCGGGGGAGTGAAAAAGCATGGAGGGGCATTTATCCTCACTTGCATTCAAGCCAATATGAGGATTGCACACTACAAAAGTGGCAAACCTGAGAGCCTGCTGCAGTGTGAGGGCCAGGATGTAGTGGTACTCACTAAGATGCATTTAGGGGAGACAATAACTGGGACACGGGACCAAGGGTTGCAATCTTCTAAGACAGTAAGGAGATGGGGTTGCTGTCTGCATAAGGCAGGTGAGTCACTGTGGAGCCCAAGGAGGGCACTGTGATTAACTGTGCCAGAGTCTATATGAGTCAAGCTAGGGAGAAAAGGGACCAAAAGATTCACCTTGGTGTGTGGTACAAGCTCCCAAACAGCTCTGTGAAGCATTATGCCCAGCTGGACAGGAAGATTATGAGAGCAGTCAAATTGGGTGGAGTGGTGACCCTTTGAGACTTCAAGCAGTAGGGCATCAACTTGGCATCTTGAGAGACTAGCAGCAAGTCAGAGTTTCTGTTCTCCCTCAAGGACCACTTCCTAGAACAGCGTGTCCAACAGTGGACAAGGTTTGAAGCCACCCTTGACCGTGTTCTCTGCAGTGGGGATAGTGACATCTGCAGTGTTACCATTAAGGAACCATTGAGATGCAGTGACCACTGCCTGGCAACCATTTCCTTGGTGATCGAAGACTAGCCGTGTTGGGACCCAGAATTCTGAAAAGAAGACTTTACCATGATGAAGGGCCTAGTGACCAAGGGTCTGGACCCAGTTACAAGATGCTGGCAGTACAGAGCACGTGTAGTTTGCTAAAGAAGGTGCTTGAAGTGGCTGCCAAGGTCGGCTTCTCTAAGCAATAAGGGGTAGAAAAAGAGTCCAGTGATCCCCTGGCTCAACAGGGATTGAAGACAACGATACTGACAAAAAGGTGGTCTGTGACCAGTAGCAAGAGCTGGATTGCCTCCTGGCCACGGCGGAGTGCAGGGCTGCACTATTAAATGGAAAAGCAAGGATTAAGAAAGCCAAGGAACAGCTGTAAACCAAGACTGAGGCAAGAGCTGTGGACAGCAACAAAGTCTTCTTCCAGTACATCGGTGGGAGGAGGAGGGGGATTAGATCTCTGAAATGTGAAGGGGTAGGGGAACCTGTGAGGATCAAGGATGATGGCTGAGATGCTGAGTGCATACTTTGCTTCTGTATTCATCAAAGTACCTCGAGGCGGGGTGAGGTTGCTCATTGGGAGGGCCTAAGGCATCAGGGTAGGCATGATACAACCTGCAAACACCACAGCAGCTGACTACCAGTTAGAGTTCAAGCCAGGTAGTCAAAAGGGGAAGACAGAATGTACCCCAGGATTATAATGGAACTAAAGGGCCAACCGGCAGGGCCAATAACGATCTTTCATGAGTCTGTTCAGTCATATGTGGTGCTACAGTCCTGGAAAATGGCCAGAGGCCTCTAGCACCAACAGCAAAGAAATATCCCATGCTGCAGCACCACAATTCTTAGTCCAGGCACCAGGACCCCTTGCATTTATCTCCAATACTGAGCAGCCCCTCATGCCTTGCCACACCACTGCCTCGTGACACCCCTTGCTTTGCCTCTGGCACCTACAGCAAAGAAATCTCCCGCACTGCAGTACCACATTTCTCAGTCCAGGCACCAGGCCCCCTTGCATTTATCTCCCAATACTGAGCAGCCCCTCATGCCTTGCCACGTCTCAGCCTTATGACACCCTTCGTTTTGTCTCTGGTGCCTGCAGCAAAGAAATCTCCCACATTGCAGCACCACAGTTCTCAGTCCAGGCACTAAGCCCACTTACGGTCATCTTCCAACGCCTCGTCCCTCTGCCAGGCCCCTGCCTCACTACGCCCCTGGCTACACCTCTGGCACTTACAGCAAAGAAATCTCCCGCACTGCAACAATACAATTCTCAGTCCGTGCACCAGGCCCCCTTGCAGTTATTTTCAATAATCTGCAGAGCCTCATGCCTCACCACATCCCTGCCTCGTGCCTCACTCTTCGCTACACCTCTGGCACCAACAGCAAAGAAATGTCCCATGCTGCAACACCACAATTCTAAGCCCAGGCACCAGGCCCCCTTGCATTTATCTCCAATACTCAGCAGCCCCTTGTGCCTGGCCGTGCCCCTTCCTTGTGACATCCCTTGCTTCACCTGTGGCACCAACAGCAAATAAATCTCCCACGCTGCAGCACCGCAGTTCTCAGTCCAGGCACCAGGCCCCCTTGCAATTATCTCCAATGCCTCATGCCTCGCTACACCCCTGCCTCGTTATGCCCCTCGCTACGCCTCTGGCATTTACAGCAAATAAATTTCCCGTGCTGTAGCACCATCATTTTCTGTCCAGGCACCAGAGCCCCTTGAATTTATCTCCAACACCACATGCCTCGGCCAGGCCCCTATGGGGCCTAGCTACGCCTCTGTGAAAATTCACAAGTTAAAGATGGTGCCAACAGCAAAGAAATCTCCCACGCTGCAGCACCACAATTCTCATTCCAGGCAAAGGGCCCCCTTGCATTTATTTCAAATACTGAGTAGTCCCTCATGCCTCGCCATGCCCGTGCCTCGTGATGCCCACTACTTCGCCTCTGGCGCCTACAGCAAATCTCCTGTGCTGCAGCACCACAGTTCTCAGTCCAGGCACCAGGCTGCCTTGCAGTCATCTTCAGTGCCTCATGCCTCGACACCCCCTTGCCTTGTGCCTCACCCTTCACTACGTCTCTGGCACCAACAGCCAAGAAATCTCCAATTCTGCAGCACCACAATTCTCAGTCCAGGCACCAGGTCCCATTGCAATTATCTCCAACGCCTCTTGCCTCTCTCTACGCCCCTGCCTTGTGCCTCATTACACCCCTCATTTCACCTCTGGCACCAACAGCAAAGAAATCTCTCATGCTGCAGTACCACAATTCTCATTCCAGGCACCAGGCCCCTTTGCATTTATCTCCAACACTCAGCAGCCCCTCGTGCCTCACCTTGCCACTGACTCGTGATGTTCCTCGCTTCGCCTCCAGCACCAACAGCAAAGAAATCTCTCACACTGCAGCACCACAATTCTCAGTCCAGGCACCAGGGTCCCTTGAATTTATCTCCAACGCCTCGTGACTCGATACACCCCTGCCTCATGCTGGGCTACGCCTCTGTCACCTACAGCAAAGAAATCTCCCATGCTGTAGCACCACAATTTTCAGTCCAGGCACCAGGGCCCCTTGAATTTATCTCCCAATGCCTCATGCCTCGGCCAGGCTCCTGTGGGGCCTAGCTATGTCTCAGTGAAAATTCACAAGTTAAAGATGGCACAGACAGCAAAGAAATCTCCCATGCTGCAGCACCACCATTCTCAGTCCAGGCAACAGGCTCCCTTGCATTTATCTCCAGTACTGAGCAGCCCCTTGTGCCTCGCCATGCCCCTGCTTCGTGAAGCCCCTCGCTTCACCTCTTGCACCTACAGGAAAGAAATCTCCCATACTGCTGCACCACAATTCAGTCTAGGCACCAGGCCCCCTTGCATTTATCTCCAGTACTGAGCAGCCTCTCGTGCCTCACCACACTCTGCCTCATGATGCCTGCTGCCTCACCTCTGGTGACTACAGCAAAGAAATCTCCTGTGCTGCAGCACCACATGTCTCAGTCCAGGCACCAGGCTCCCTTGCAGTTATCTCTAATGCCTCATGCCTCTGCCAGGGCCATTCAGCAATGCCTCGTGCCACTGCTGGGGCCACTCGGCAGCGCCTCGTGCCTGCACCAGGGCCACTCAACAGCACTTTGTGCCACCATTGGGGCCATTATGCAATGCCTCGTGCTCCACTGGGGCCACTTGGCAGTGCCTCGTGCCCATGCCCCCCCAAGGAGGCGATAGGCTGCCTATGCCCCCCCCAGATGGGGCAATAGGCTGCCCATTCCCCCCCAGAGATGATTACAAGGGAGCCTAGTGCCTGGACTGAGAATTGTGGTGCTGCAGTGTGGGAGACTTCTTTGCTGTAGGTGCCAGAGGCGAAGTGAGGGGCGTTGCCAGGTGCTTTGCAGTATTGGAGATTATTGCAAAAAGGCCTAAGCTGCCCATGCCCCCCGAGGAGGTTACCCGGGGGGGCAATAGGTGATGGGGCGATAGGCTCCCCGGGGGGGATGATAGATGAGGTGGTAGACCCCCAATAGTACTTTTCCAAATGTTGTGGGCATTGTGTTTGCAAGCTTAATAGTTTATTTCCAACCTTTGTGCAGTTTGTGTTTTGAGCGGCAGCAATATTAATGACCAGTAATATTCTTTTTGTCTTAAATTTCTTTACTTTACAAAATCACAGTTGCACACTTCCACTGAACATAGCTTTCAAGACCCTACAAAAAGTAGGAGGGAAATTCTAACATACTTTTCACTGAACCCTCTGTGGCTTGTGAAACAAATGTGCAGATCTGTTCTGGTCCTCCACATAGGTCATAACTTAGCAGTAGGCCATTTATGAGCTGTGCAGAGCAACTCGTAAGACTTAACTAGTATTTTGTTTCTGTACGAATGAATGACAGACACTTCTCTGTGCAGCTTTACCCCCTGCTCAGCATTTTTTAATCATGATGGGAATGAGAAGGGAAAAGTGTGACCCACTGGTAATTGAACCCAGACCCCTGGCATTTTGTTTGAATGTAATTGTAGCCCCAAATTCATGAATTTTTTTATAATACCTTAAAAACACAATATATTGGGCTCTAAGAACATGCATTCTGGTGCTGTTCTGCAGGCACAGCAGTAGCGCTACTGCTCACAACGTCAGTAACCTGGGTTTGGGTGCAAGCCTGTGTTATCAGATGGCCAGCCGGGGGGGGGGTTGGCTGAGCATCTGAGGGACACTCGCCCCCTCCAGGAAGGGAGGGTAGATGGATTCTGATGTAGCACTGCCTCCTGAGTGACCACAGGTGGAAGTGCATGCCGGAGCCACGGATCTGGGAGGGGACATCGATGGCACGATGTTATAGCATTAGAAAGGCCTTCTGACATTTGGGGAGGGGGACAGTAAATGGAACGGCCCTCCACTGCACAGAATGCTGTCTGCCGCAGGCTCCACACTACCGACTAGGCTCTCTGCCTCGCTGAGTGAATACTCAAACTCTGCCAGGGGTTAAGGGGAGTGTCTCCTGGTGGCCCTTCCCATGGGGGGCTGTCATCTGTGGGGGAACATGTGATGCACAGGGAAGTCCCAGAAATGGCTGGTGAAGTGGCTGAGCGGGGGCGGGTGGACCAATGAGAGGCCAGTGGAGATGCGGGAGGAAAAAAGTGCACTAAATAAAAAAAAAATCTCATGCATCCCAGTACAACATGAAAATACATTTCTTCATACATTGTTACAGTGATATCTTCCTTTGTACCACTATGTCATCGTGCATTAACTAATTCAAGATTTGAATATTTAACCTCAGTAGCAGTACTAACCACGTTCAGATGCAAGTAACTTTAAAATGAAAAATGATAGCGTTGTACTGGGAGCATGAAAATTCATCAGTACAAAATGAGCGATGTACTTTTTTTTCTTACAATCAGCAAAAATATAGCATAAATTCCCAACCCACACACACACACACTGGATGGCAAATGCCAAAAAAAAACAACCAACCCAGAATCAAAAGAATTTACATTCTGACATCTACATTGACTGAATCTACATTTACAGACATGGACTGTAGTCTCCCAGCAGCAGTGTCAGCAAGGTGCAGGTTTGTCCTGGACTCCCTTCAGGGGGAGCCTTCCTTAGACAACTGGTCGTGGAACCCACACAGCAGGAGGCACTACTGGACCTGGTGCTCACATATGGGGACAGTGTGATGGGGACCAAGGAGGGGGAGCACCTGGGAAATGGTGTGTGGTTTAGCATACATAACTGATGGGGCAGAACCCAACCACACAAAAAAACGAATCCTTGACTTTAGGAGGGCAGATTTTGGGGAAATGCTTGGAAGAGGCACTAACTGGAACAGGAAGGGAATTAGGGGCGGAGGAACAATGGGCAGTACTCAAAACAGGGATAATGAAGGCAACACAACTATGTGTACAGCACAGCAAAAGAACTCCAGAGCGAATGCACTGGGACAAGGGTTATCCCAGAGGATATTGGCCATACAGCCACATTTTAATGAAAACACAAATTGCACATACCCCAATAATGCAAAGCACTATGGGAGACCTATGCAAAGTCCCATGAATTAATTTGGATTGGCTCAACTTTAAGCAGAATTGCATAGTGCCAGAAGGCCTCTCAATACAATCAGCAAAGGCTGAGAGGAGCAGACACAGACATGTGTTCTGTCCTCATTTGGACTCATCATTATCTTTACCTCAGCCCAGGGAGAGATAGCCACGTGTCTGTGTCTGCTATTCTCAGCCTTTGCTGATTGTATTGTGAGGCCTTCTGGTATCATGCAATTCTGCTGAAAGTTGAGCCAGTCCAAATTCATTCATGGACATTTGCATATGTTTCCCACGGTGCATTGCATGATTGGGGTATGTGCAATTTGTGTTTTCTATGTGTAAAGCAGAATAGCAAGGGGAAAAGGAAGAGGAGATGATTATGGTATTCCAAGGAAATAGCAGAAAAAGTGAAAGCCAAAAAAATGTCATTCAAGCAATACAAAAACAGGCAGAAGGGGACAGGGAGAGGTAGGAGGTGAAACAGAGGGAGGCAGGGATGGCAGTAAGGGAAGCCAAAACACAAACAGAAAAGCGCATTGTGAAATCAGTGGTTAGAGGGGACAAAACATTTTATAGGTATGTAAGTGGAAAAAAAGGAAGGCAAAAGGAGGGATAGTGAGGCTGAAAGGGGGGGATGGAAGTGGAATGAAGGATGACAACAGCAAAGCAGACTTACTGAATAGATATTTCTGCTCAGTCTTTACAGAGCAGAAACATAGAAGTTCACAGCAGATAAGAACCGCAAGGTCCTTCCAGTCTTCCCATTTTTTTCTACCTTATGAATGTGCCATAGGCCTGTACTCTGTCAGTGGCCTATCTATTTATACTCATCTGTACTGCTCCCTTATGCCTATCCCATGCCTGTTTGAAGCCCTGCACTGTATTCATATCCACCACTTCCTGAGGTAGGCCGTTCCATGCATCCACCACCCTTTCTGTGAAAAATAACTTCCTCACACTACCCCTTAATCGGCCTCCTTCTAATCTCATGCTGTGTCCTCTTGTCCTGCTATTTTTTCTTATATTGAAACATGTTAAACTCTTTCACCTTGTTAATGCCCTTAAGATGTTTGAATGTTTCGATCATATCACCTCTCTTCCTCCTTTGCTCTAGGGTATACATATTGAGCTCTGTTAATCTGTCCTCATACGTTTTCTGATGCAGTCCCTGCACCATTTTGGTTGCCCTTCTGTGGACTGCCTCCATTTTGTTAATGTCCTTGTGCAGATATGGCCTTAAGTACTGCATGCAGTACTCCAGAAGGGACCTAACCAGTGTCTTGTAAAGAGGAATTATTACCTCCCTTTTACGACTTGCGATACCCCTACTAATACATCCCAACATCCCTCTAGACTTGCCTACAGGGGGGGTAATGGGCCAGAAGAGGGAAGAAAGAGTAGGTAGGGCACATAAATTGTACCAAGTTATTTTCCATGGGAAAGGGTTTAAAGGAACTGGAACAAATAAGAGTCGATAAAACTATGGGGCCAGATGGGGTGCACCCCAGGGTGCTGAGGGAGCTAAAAGAGTGGTGGCTGAACCTCTGGCAACCCTGTTTAGCAGGTCACTGGAAATGGGAGAGGCACTCAAAGACTGGAGGACAGCTGATGTAGTCCCCCTATGTAAAAGTGTGAACAGAGAGGAAGTGGGAAACTACAGGCAAGTCAGCCTGACCTCAGTAGTAGGGAAGATCATGGGAACACTGCTGAAGGAAAGAATAGTGGAACACCTGGTTGCCAACAGTCTACAGGACCCAAGGCAAAATTGTTTTACTGGGGTGGTGGTCATGCCAGACTAATCTAATTGAATTTTTTGACTAGGTGATAAGGGAGGTGGATCGGGAAGGGACAGTGGATGTGGCCTACCTGGACTTCAGCAAAGCCTTTGACACTGTGCTGCATAGAAGGTGGTTGAACAAACTGGGGAACATGGGAGTGGGTAGGGTGGTGGTGAGGTGGGTGGGGAACTGGCTGGATTGCAGGACACAGGGTGGCGGTCAGTGGCTGTCACTCTGCAGAGGGAAGGGTAACCAGCGGGGTGTCGCAGGAATCAGTGCTGGGTCCAGTCCTCTTCAGCATCTTTATTAGTGACATTACAGAGCACCTAGAAGGAAGAATATGCCTATTCGCTGATGAAACAAAGATCTGTAATGGTGGATACACCGGAGGGTGTGGATAGAATGAAGAGAGATCTAAAGAAGCTTGAGGCATGGTCAAGGGAGTGGCAGTTGAGATTTAATGCAAATAATGCACATGGGGCACAAAACCCCTGGAGCAACATATCAGCTGGGGGGGGGCTTAGAATGTTCCAAGCAGGAAAGGGACTTAGGGGGTTGTCATCTCTGATGACCTTAAGGTAGGGAATCAGTGTGACAAGGCATCCAGAAAAGTAAACAGGATGTTGGGTTGAATAGGCAGGTGTATCACCAGCAGGAAAAGGGAGGTCATAATTCCACTGTACAAGACACTGGTGAGTCCACACCTACAGTGTCCAGTTCTGGATGAATTACCTATATAAGGACATACACAAGGTGGGGATAGTTCAGAGGAGGGCAACCAAGATGGTGGAAGGATTACATCACAAAATGGACAGGCTGAAAACTTAAATATGTACTCCTGGGATATGACTGAGACATACAGTACCTCACAGGAGGAACAAGGTGCAGGAAAACACAATTTTTCACAGAACAAGATGTTCCAGGACTAGGGGACGTGAGATGACACAGGAGTGAGGGAAGTTCAGAGGGAACGTGAGGAGGAATTTCTTCATGGAGAGGATGGTGGTCAAATGGAACGCCCTGCCAGAGGAGGCAATGAGGGCTGAAACAATTACAGGATTTAAGAACACATGGGACAGGCATTGGGGGATCCTGGTTCTAGAGACGCTTGAAGATGCAAAGTAAGTGCACACGTGGGCAGACTGGGTGGGTCCTTATCTGCCGTCATCATCATCTATGTACATAAAACTTTTTCATCATGTACTGGCCATAATGTAAAGTTATAGAAACACAGAAAATGATGGCAGAAGGAGACTGAGGGTCCATTGAGTCTGCCCATGAAATACCCAGGACCTAATGATGACCTCGGGAGCTACCCCCACCGTTTTCATATTTTTGTCCCTGTTGTATTGTGCCTTACTTGAGCTCTAGCTCTTTCCCACCCATGCTTGAAACTTACAGTCCCTGATCCCACCATCTCAGCCAGTAGACTGTTCCAAGGCTCCACCACCCTTTCAGTGACTCCTCCATTTACAGGATACCCCAAAACATGCCAAGGCAATGTTTTCAGGAGCCATGCATGCAGATGTATGGACTTCAGGTCCAGATGAACCAGCAGATGGACATCCCTGTATGTGTTTCAAAAGTACTCTGCTTTGCCTCGTACAGCATGGGCAGTCCTCCAGCGGGTGATAGGCTCCTCTCTGCCCCCCTCCGGTGGGTGATAGGCTCCTCACCCACCTCCGGCGGGCAATAGGTTCCTCCCTGCCCCCTTTAGCGGGTGATAGGCTCCTCCCTGCCCCTCTCTGGGGGGTGATAGGCTCCTCCCTGCCTCCTTCAGGCGGGCGATAGGCTCCTGTCTGCCTCCTTCTCCTAGTAAATCTTGCTTATGTGCTTTTGCATTGAAGTTCTTGCAGTTTAACTTTATTTTTTATTTATTCATTTAAAGTCTAGGAATTACAACCCTTTGAGTCAGGGACTCATTTACAAAGGCTCCACATCACACAGAGAATGAAGACAGGTACAGAGGATGACAGTACAAGGACTAAATACAGTGGCATTGTACAGTACTACTACATCGAGTGATTCAGAGGTGTGTATGGTACAATCAAAACAATAGAGTCAGGTACATATATAGCAGAGGAACAAGGGGTTATCTGCAGTCACAGTGGGTGCTGGTTAAAATATAGTCACGCAGCTCAGTTTTGAAAGGCCCCAGCCTGGGAATAGATAGGGTGGGTCCAGGTATTGAGTTCATCCAGAGTGGAGCCCTATGGCGAAAGGACCGTTGGCCCGTACTGGTCTTTACAAGTGGGATGTGGAAGGTTGCAGTGTCAGCCTGCCTTGTGGCCTTCCTTGGCAAGATTGGTTGGAGCAGCGACAGGCAGCCAGGGGGAGCGAGACCTAGCAGGATTTTGTTGGACAAGAGGCAAGTGTGATAGAATAACCGCCCTTGAAAGTTAAGCCATGACGTCCGTTGGTAGAGGTCACAGGTGTGCGTAAGCCATTCACTGCCTGTGGCCAGCCGGCAGGCCTTATTGAGGGTGTGTTTAATGGTAGTCAGTGCAGTGTCTGATGCAGCCCCATAGATGACTATTGCATAGTCTACCAGGGAGATGATGGAGCAAGAAATAGCTAGTCGGAGGGCATCAGGTGGGAGACAGGACCTAAGTCTATAAAGTAGACCAATTCTGATGCTAATTGCAGAGCATGTTGATGCTATATGCTCACAAAAGGTGAGGGCCGAGTCGAGGGTAACCCCAAAATATTTGAAGCTGGCAACTGGTTCCAGTCTGGTGCCCTGGAAAACTGGAAAACTTTATTTTCTGTTTTGGCTCACCATGACCCAAATAAATAAAATCATGAGGCAGTCTTTTATTAATCTTCTTTGAGGTAACAGGGGCTCTTTATTCACAGTTGCAGTGGTGGTTGCCGATAGGCTCCCCTACCCCCTCGGGGATGATAGGCTCCCTGCCTATGCTGCATGTTATTGTATACATGGCACCCTTGGTCAAGGAGATAAAACCTCAGACCACTCAGCGACCAACATAGCACTACAGGGTAAGTCACCTATGGGTGGTTAACCAGTATATCCACAAGATGGGTAGGTGATGGTGTTACAGAGTCGGGGATGACAAAGCTGGTGGAAACAATGAATGTGGAAAAAAGGTGTGCATTTAACAGTTGTATTTCTTTTCTCCTCTGTTTATTATCTGCTCTAGGTCTCTAAAGCTTTCAGCTACATTCATGTGTAAACAAAATATTTTTTTCCTTCAAAATTAGTATGGTAACCTGCACAAAAACTGTTCTAACTTTTCAAGCATTACAGTATCACTGTTCAGTGTGCAGCTGTTTAAGAAAACAACCTGTGTAACCTAACTTCCGGAAGCTGGTTTTCCTGCTATAAATATAATGAAATATCCTTACCTTGTCTTCATTGTGTACCCAGAATCCACAATCACTAAGAACAAATCTGAGAGAAAATAACCATGGAACTCAAGCTAAAACAAGCATTTGTCAATGTTGAATCTTTGCCGTTGGTACTGATGTTGTACTGGGTCTTGCTTGTACAAATTTTTACTATATATTTACCCAAGACAGACCAGATGAGATGTACTGTGTCATTTGCAGTGGGTCCTGATTTAAAAAAAAATGTTCACCACTGGTATTGCTGTTTTACCGGGTTTTGCTTGTGCACATTTTAACTATATGGCCCGGATATTCAAACTGTGCCAGGCTGTGGCGCAAGCCTGGGCACAGCTCAACTTGGTTGCGCAGGGGTGTGGCCTGGGTGATATTCAACGGAGCTGCGCTATGGCTCAGCAGCTTTGAATATCGCACCATGGCCACCCCCACTGTGCATGGCGCAGTGGCACTGCGCCAGCGCAAGTGGCCAGAGTGGAGCATGGAGATGCACTAGCGCAAGTGTCATTGTGCCATTCACAGCACCTGCGCTATTCAAAAGGGGACATGCAAATGGAGCCATAATTTATGCAAGGCGCACATGGAGCCATTTGCATGTCATTATGGCCCCATTTGCATCCCATTAGCATGCAGGTGCACCGATCCCCGACGACTTACGCCTGGCGCCCTGCCAGGCAGCAGCCGTCGGGGGTCCGATGCCCCCTGCAGCCCGATCATGGGCATTTGTCTAAAACAAAAATCCTCGTCTAATATCCCTGGTGGTCCAGTGGACAGAGTGCTGCCCGATTGCGGGCATCTGGTTAAATAAACCCCTCCCTTCCTATATCCCTGGTGGTCCAGTGGACTGCTATGTGCCCGATCGCAGGCATCGGTATAATAACTCCCCATCCAATATCCCTGGTGGTCCAGTGGCCCGCCTCTGCCCGATCGCGGGCATCTGTAAAACATAAAGGACCTATTACCCTGGTGGTCTAGTGTACCCCTCCCCACCCACCCACGCCCCACCGCCCGCTTCCCCGTCAGCCGGCGGGCAGCAGCACCCCTCCGCCTGCCGCCCGCCACCCGCCAACTGACAGCTGGTAGGGCTGCCGCCATTGGTTCTGGCGTGAGCCAATGGGCGTGCAGCCAGCAGCAGTACTACACAGTCCAGATATGTGAATGGCACATATCTGACTGTGTAGTACGGGTATGTGCACGCCCATTGGCTCACGCTGTAGAACCAATGAGCGCGGCCTTCTACCGAGCTGTCAGTCGGCGGGCAGGTGGGGCGGCAGGCGGTGGGTGTTGCCTCACCGGCTGACCGGGCGGGGAGTGGAGTGGTGGAGCTCAGTGGGTGGGTGGGCGGGAGTACACTAGACCACCAGGGTAATAGGTCCTTTTTATGTTTTACAGATGCCCGCGATCGGCAGAGTGCAGTCCACTGGACCACCAGGGATATTGGACGGGGGTTATTATACTGATGCCTGCGATCGGGCACATAGCGGTCCACTGGACCACCAGGGATATAGGATGGGGGTTTATTCAACCAGATGCCCGCGATCGGGCAGCACTCGTCCACTGGACCACCAGGGATATTGGGGGGGGGTTTATTTACACAGATGCCCGCGATGGGGCATGGGGGGCGCTGCCAGGTGCGGCAGGAACTCAGGTGGCCACCCACAGGTGGCAGCTGCCGTGTTGCGCCCTGCAATGTGGCAGCTCACCTGTGGGTGGCCATCGTTTGTTCTTTTTTTTTTGGCTTAACTTTGTGCAGGCGCAAGTAGGGGTTGCACATACATGGCTCTGCACATCCTGGGCTGAATATCGGGCTGTGCAGGTTATGGCATGGCACGCCTACCTGTGCCTCGTGATACATTACTGATGCGCCTACAAGATCGGGATTTGTGCGGTGCACTTTTCCCTTTTGAATATCGCACCGGGGCACATCAGTGGGTTGTGCAGCGCAACCCTTTTGAATATCTGGGCCTATATTTACCCAAGATAGACCAGATGAGATGTACTGTGTCATTTGCAATCGGATCCTGAGTTTAAAGATTTGTATACTGCATTTTGATGCATTTATAATGCATTGCATTTAACCGGGGTAGTAGATGTGAGCTGCAACCCAGTTTTTGGTGTGGTCCTGCTCATAGGTGCCAGGTTTGTAAAAGTTTTGGTGGGGGTTAGCGGTAGTGTTGTAGTGAAATTTAATTTCATTGGTGAAATTCTGGCGAACTCATGAATTTTGCCATGTGAAATGTTTTGCCAGTAGTTGCGCATTTTGCCCATGAATTTCATGGGTGCGATATACTAAATTCTGCCGGTGAAATTCTGCATTTCACAGGCGAAAATGCAGAATCTCGCCTGCAAGTGGCGGAATTTTGCCAAATTTCGCTTCAACACTCGTTTTTCTCTCATGTCTTACTATGTATTAACTGCCATTTCATGTGCCATTGTAGGGGTCTACAGTGCTAATTGTGACCCTCCAGCTGTGGATGGGTTGGCCAAGGAGGCCCAGAGGCAAGTCCACTGTGTGCAACACATGGATGGACTGAGACTCTGAGGACTGGATGCTGATGGGAGTGAATGCTGTCAGGGCAGGTGGAATGTCTGAGTAAAGGCTAGCCAATCTGGAACAGAGCTTGTATGACCATGGCTATGAGCTGCAAGAGAAGATGCTGAGGTTGCCAACAAGACAGTCCTAGTCATAGGATCAACCCTGATCAATGAGCCAGTGTGCTGTGTGCTGCTGTCCTGGGTGGATGAACTGGCATTCCAGGCTGTGCTGCACCTGGAGATAAGGCAAATACATGGACATTGACATACCATGGTGTGACGTAACACCCCCGATTGCTAGAAAGTACAGGGCTCACATATCTGTGTACAACTTTAATAAATATGTGCCACTTGCCAGACTGCATTGATCAGTGTAAGTATTGTTTGTCAGGAGGGCAGCAAGGTTGGTCCAGGACAGGTGGGTTTCTGGCTGGACATACACTGTGCAAGCTGCATGTGCACCTGTCCACATGTGGTTTGTATGTAGAATATCTCTATGGTATACCCCCCCACATGTATAGTTACTAGGTCTGCTATCCACCCCATGGCAGTTTTTATGGGATTGTGGATCAGTATACACACCTGATGCACCTGCATGCTGTTCAGCGTACCCAGGACCTGTGCTTCTTATCCCCAATGTGCAGAGGCCTCTGTGGTTTTCTGTGCACACTGTATGAGGTTCACTGTGGGTCTGTTTGCTACACATATGTACATTTTGGGCATAGCACCCTGAGCGCCTGCACTACGTGGTCATATAGCGTGCACTGGCCATACCTTTCCCAATGTTCCAAACATTAAATTATATACATTGTTTTAAAAAATAATGAACCTACACTGTTGTGTGCATTCATTACTTTTACAAAATGTGTCCTTATCTTGCAGTATTTTTACTATCTTGCTGCATCTTAACTCTGCTGTGCTTATCTGCACGGTTCGGCTGCCCTGCAGCTCACTCCCACTGATGTCACTATATGTAGCGCAGGTGATTCACAGTTACTCTTACTGTAGGAGCTGCATTTTGTGTCCTAAATGCCAAGCGTTCCAGTACATTAACCTCTATTTTCACCTATGCAAGGCACCCTGTCACTAATAAAATATCCTTCCCAACCTTAGTGGCTGAATACTCTGTTCTCTGTGTGTAATTAATATATATATACAGTATATATATATATTAATATATATATGTATGTGTGTGTGTATTTTTGTAGCCGGGGACACAGTACATCCATTATTTGTGACAGCGTGCCTTGCATAGGTGACATTTAGTGCAACACAAATCATAGCAGATGAGCGCAGCAGAGTTAAGATGCAGCAGGATAAACAGAAATACTGCGAGTAAGAACACATTTTTTACTAAGCTGCACAAGCTCCAGTCTCTCCCTGCATTTAATCGCCCGCGGACCCATTGATAAATAACCAACAGTGTACAGTAATGGAAAGTTGTACCTTACTAAAAAGCTTTCCTGTCATTTGCTGTTGCAGGTAAGAGGTGTTCTGAATTCTGCAAGCTGAAGGGATCAAACTCCCACAATACATTTTAATATTTAATTTACTTAGTATTAGGTTTTTTTTTTTCCTGAGTTACTCAGCGTTACATGGGAGAGTGAGGGTGTCCTATATAACGCTGAGTAACTCGGCGGAAAAAAACCCCAAAACAACAACCTAAAACTAAGTAAATTAAATATTAAAACTAAAGCCTGACACTCTGAGTTGAGTGGGAGGCGGTCTGGGAGGCTGAGTGTGGAGGGCAGGTGGTAGGTGTGAGAGGCTGAGGTGCTAACAGATAGGTAAAATCTCCCTTGCTCAGCCATACACTATCTCCTCATCTCCTCATGTCCTCACACACGGTACAGGATATCTTACTTCAAGAAACAGCTCTTGCAGCAGGTTACACCATTAGGACTGAAGTCTGCAGGCGCCAGGACCCCACGAAAAAATTCTAGCTAGCAGTATCCAGCGGGGGACCTCTGCCGACATCGGCCCCTCCCAGACATCAGGCATCACATAAAAGGGGACGGTCCCCGAGCATCCCCAGTTCTTTTCCTGCCATCGACGCGCCAGCATCGGCTTCACGGACGCCTGCACTATCGATACGATGCGTGAAATCTTTTTTCTTCAAAACCAACAATCCATGTCTGCTTCTTCTACCCCTTCTCTCGAAGGACATCCCTCCAAGTGTGCCTGTGGTAAACAGATCCCTTTTGCCGACCATCATTCGGCCTGTGTCAGGTGCCTGGGCCCAGAGCATGACACCCAGGCCTGCTCCATTTGCCATCAGTTTAATAGCAGGACCCGGATCCACTGCCAAAAGGCCCTTCAGGGATTCCTCCTCGAGAAATTAAAAAAGATGGAGAGACTACCTTCCTCCAAAATGGGAATCTTCCCATAAGTCAGGGAAACACCGGGACAAGCATCTGGACTCAGACAGGGTGAGATCCCCCAGCAGGGCCTCAGAGTCCAGGGCCAGCTCTAGCTCTACCCCATCCGACCATTCTCCTTCCCGGGCCCACTCCCAACCTCCCCCGGTGAAGGTAAGGTCTTCAGGGGGCTCTTCTGCCTCCCTGCACCCGCTCAAGACCTCCAGGGTGCCGGACGCCGCCAAGCTCGATTCCAGACATAAGAAGTCTTCCTCTAAATCGGGGAGTATGTCTGACCAACGCCGGGACACCGACGTCAGGTCTGCCTCCCAACCTCCGAAGGCTCCTGAAAGGAAGACTGCTGAACTGATGTCCCTCAAGTGGACGACAGAGTCCAAGAAGGTGTCCGACCCAGCGCCCACAAAACGGACTACCCTGACGACAGTGATAGCGACGCCGGTGGACACCAGCCATCAGGGGTCCTCAGGCGAAGAAGCTACCACGCCACCGGATGACCAGACGGGTGACACGGAGGATGCCGGCCTACCCAGGGAACCATCGCCGGACACGGTGGTTCCTCGGGACCCAACGCCTGACCCCGGCGACAGGCCCAAACTAATGCTGGGCCTGTCATCAGGCATGAATATCGAAGAGGTGAAGGAGCTATTCACCTTCTGGTGGGAAACCATAAGGAAAGATGTGCCCCCCAAGCCTCAGCCACTCCTGACACCCCTGCCTCCTCCTGGACTACCTCCTATCCCTCTATGAGGCAGGTCTTGCCTACTCCTCCATTAAGGTGCACCTATGCACCATTTTGGAGTACCATTCGCCAATAGGTTGCCGATCTCTAGCTCAGCTAGAGGCATCTCGTCCTTTTTTGCATGGCATCCTGCACTTGAGACCTCCCATCAAAGACCCGGTTCCACCTTGGGATCTTCCTTTCATTCTAGAGCAGCTTACGCTGATGCCTTTTGAACCAGCCGTGGATTGCGAGCTGTGTCTCCTTGCTTGGAAGATGCTTCTTTTAGTTGCCATTACTGCTGCCAGAAGAATTTCTGAGCTTCATGCACTTATGTGCAAGGATCCTTATTTGGTTTTTCACAAGGACAGGGTGTCCTTAAGAACGAATCCTAAGTTCCTTCCCAAGGTGGTCTCAGCTGTCACTCTCAACCAGGATATAGATCTGCCGGTGTACTATCCGAATCACTGTAACAGGGGGAGGCCCTGTTGCACACTCTGGACATGCATAGGTGTCTCAGATATTACCTGACCAGAACCAAGGCACATCATAAGTCGGACCAGCTCTTTGTTTCCTACGCACAAAGAATGCCTGGTGCTCCTGTTTCCAAACAGTCACTTTCTCGATGGCTGGTAAAGTGCATTATGTTCTGTTACCAGAAGTGCAACAAGACTTTACCGGGACCGTTAAAAGGTCATTCTACGAGGGGGGTGGCTACCTCCTTCGCTGCGCTTAGAAATGTCTCCACTTCAGCTATCTGTGCAGCAGCAACCTGGAGTATTGTACACACCTTTATCAGGCACTACAGTTTGGATATTGCCTCTAGACGCAGAGCTGGTTTCGGCTAGGCAGTCCTTCAGGGACTTTTGTCCTGAACTCTGAGACATCTCTCCTATCCTCCTCCTGATAAGAATTTGTTCCCTTACTGTTTGGGAATCAGTCCTAATGGTGTAACCTGCTGCAAGAGCTGTTTCTCGAGTAAGATAGTACAATTCGTAGAACTTACGAAACAGTAGATCTTGAACAATTGGCAGGTAACCCCATTAGGACCAGAACCGCAGAAGGACACTCAATAGAGTTTCTACAGAAACCACCTCGCCACCCCCCCAAAGGTCGTCGTATTCTCGGGAACATCTTCTCTTGGTCCAGGAAGAGATTTCAGCTCTGTTGCTGAAAGGAGCGATAAAACCCATCCCTCTTCATCTTCAGGGGACGGGTTACTATTCCCACTTCTTCCTGGTCCCGAAGAAGACAGGAGATCTAAGACCCATTCTAGATCTCAGTTCCCTGAATCATTTTGTGGAGTACAAAAGGTTCAGAATGCTCTCTTTACAGAGCCTTCTGCCCCTCCTCCACTCGGGCCAATGGCTGTGTGCTCTGGATATGCAGGATGCTTACCTGCACATTTCCATTCGCCCGACTCACCACAAATATCTTCGTTTTGCGTTCCAGGGGGACCACTACCAGTTCAAGGCACTTCCATTTGGCCTATCCTTGGCTCCCTGAGTATTTACCAAATGCCTTCCAGTGGTGGCGGCTCACCCATGCACTGGGGTGCAGGTTTTCCTGCACCTGGACGATGGGCTCCTGGTGGCCTCATCCAGGGAGGGACTCCTGCACTGCCTCACCCTTACCCAGCAGGTTTTTGCCTGCCTGGGTATTATCATCAACCATTCCAAGTCTCACTTGATCCCATCTCAGAGACTACAGTTTATAGGGGCGATTTTAGACACAACCATTGGCAGGGCCTTCCTGCCACCGGACAAGGCGTCCACTCTCCAGACTCAAGTAAGTCTGTTGTCTGGCCGTAGGAGGGTCAGTGCAAGATTGGTCCTTCGCCTCCTCGGGCTCATGGTGGCTGCTATCCCGACAGACCCTCTCGCTCGGCTCCACATGAGAGTTTCTCAGTGGATACTCCGCTCCCAATGGGATCAGTTGGTGAACGACTTAGATCACCCGGTTCTAGTCTCCTCACCGGTGATCCGAGACTTGCAATGGTGGATGGTTCGAGAGAACCTGCTTCGGGGAGTTCCTTTCTCCCCCCCCAGACTCTAACCACAGATGCCTTGGGTGAAGGTTGGGGAGCCCATCTCGGTCCCCATTGGACCCAGGGCTCTTGGTCCAAGCTCGAACAGACACTCCACATCAATGTGCTCGAGCTTCGGGCAGTTCTGTATGCTCTCCAAGCCCTTCACCTGTACATTCTTCCCGGCCACCTAGCCATCCAGATGGACAATATGTGCGTGGTTTGGTACATCAACAAGCAAGGGGGGACTCGGTCCTACCCTCTTTGCAGGGAAGCAATGAGGGTTTGGGATTGGGCAACACAACATGACCTTCACCTCACGGCAATTCATGTTCCGGGAATCGACAACACCTTGGCAGACCAGCTAAGTCGCTCGTCCGTTCTGGCTCATGAGTGGGAACTGGACCAAGGGGTTCTAGAAGGTATCTTCCGACACTGGGGAACACCACAGGTCGACCTGTTCGCTTCTCCTCTAAATGCAAAGCTTCCCGACTTCTGCTCGCTCGTTCCATAGCAAGGCATTTTCTGGAGAGACACTCTGTTGCTAGACTGGAAGGACAGATTCATCTATGCCTTTCTCCCAATTCCTCTGATCCCACGAGTCTTGCAGAAACTAGTTTCAGAAGGAGCACGAATGATTCTTATTGCTCCTTTCTGGCCCAGGCAAGTTTGGTTCTCTGTTCTACAACAATACTCAGAGGATCATCCTCTTCCTCTTCCTCTATCACGAGGTTTGCTGACCCAGGATCAGGGGACTCTGGTCCATCCAGGTCTCAAGTCTCTTCAGCTTCATGCATGGCTCCTGCAGACATAGCTCGAAGTCGCTTTGGGGTTTCTCCCCAAGTGGCGGAGATCTTGGTGGAGGCTAGAAAACCCTCCACTAGGTCTACATACGCCATGAAGTGGAAAAGGTTCACTATCTGGGCTGCTTCAAAAGATGTGGAACCCTTTTCCTGTTCGGCTCGGCTACTGCTGGAGTACCTACGCCATCTTTTTGACCTGGGTCTTAGTCACTATTCTCTGAAAGTTCACATGGCGGCCATCTTGGCCTATCATGTTCCCTTTGCAGACAAGACATTTGCTCAGCTGGAGGTCTCTAAGACTTTCCTCAGAGGGGTTCTCCATCTGAGACCTCCTATACGTACTCCTGCCCCTCCTTGGGATCTGAACTTTGTTCTTGAGAAACTTACCCTGCCTCCTTTTGAACCGGCAGCTTCCGCAGACTTGAAGTTTCTTTCATGGAAGACTCTCTTCCTGGTAGCCATTACTTCCACTCAGAGAATTTCCAAGCTCCAGGCCCTGATGTGTAAAATTCCATACTTGATTTTTCACAAGGAACGTGTTGCTCTTCGATTTAACCCTAAGTTTCTTCCTAAGGTGGTAGAGGAATCTACTCTGAACCAGTCCATAGAGTTACCCACCTTTTTTATGCAATACTCCAATCAAGGGGAGTATTTACTCCATACTATGGACATTCACCAGATTCTGAGATACTACACTAACAGGACACAGGATCTCAGGAAGACTGATCAACTGTTTGTCTCTTTTGCACCCAAAAGGGAAGGCAATGCTGTTTTTAAGCAATGCCTATCTAAATGGTTGGCTCATTGTATCACTTTCTGTTATGACAAGTACAACAAGACCCTCCCAGGTCAAGTAAGAGGCCACTCCACCAGGGGAGTCGCCACCTCAGCGGCTTGTTTCAAGAATATGTCAGTGGCGGATATCTGTGCTGCCACCACTTGGACCTCCGTTCATACCTTTACAAAACATTACAGTTTGGATATTAACTCTCGCCGTAGAACAAGCTTCGGGCTGGCTGTTCTGCAAGGCCTCCTCTCCTAAGGCTTGCACAGCTAGAGGTTCTACTTGGAGTAGATTTCCTCCTCCCGTGTGCTTCTCCTTGTTTCAGACTGCTTGGGACTCAGTCCTGTATGTAATTACCTACTACAAGAGCCCTCTGGAAGTAAGATAGTACAGCTACGTAAGAACTTACCGTAACAGTAGATCTTCGAGAGAGGCTCTTGCAGTAGGTAATACCTTCCTGCCCTCCTTCCCCCTAAGCTTTTTCAGCTCCTTTTCCAGGGAGGGAACTATCCGCTCCTCTCTCGTCCGGCCCCTTTTGGCCTGTGGTGGGAAAGAACTGGAAGGCAGGTGTCAGGGACCGCCCCTTTATACCGACGTCTCCTGACGCCGGTCACCTGATGTGGGGGCAGTCCCTTGCCAGGGACTGCTAGCTAGAAATTTTTATGTGGGGTCCTGCTGCCTGCCGACGTCAGTCCTATATGTAATTACCTACTGCAAGAGCCTCTCTCGAAGATCTGCTGTTACGGTAAGTTCTTACGCAACTGTACTTTCCTACTTCTGCAGCTGCTGATAATTCTTTCCTACCCCAACCTCAAGTCCTGTCTGACCTTAGCTCACATCACTGCAAACTGCTGATCTGTGCTTGTTGTCCTCGCACTGGTCACTTGCTCACTCACTTTCTGACTAGGTCCTCTCTGTACTCTTGACCGTGGAGAGAGGAGGGTGGGCTGCTCTGTCGTTCGCCTTCTATTCCGATGATGGATTCTTCTGTGTGGCTGGCTGGTGGTGTGGTGCGGGGGGAGGTTGCTATTGAAATTAATAAGTGAAGAAGAATATAAAAGACAAGTCAACAGCTGGCCGTCGGGGTGGCTGCCGGTTTTTACATTAATTAGAATTCATGACTGATTTTGTGTGTGTCTGCTGGGGTGCATCTGGATGTTACCTGGGGGACATGGGCTACTATATGCTGACACGCGTATGGTTGATCTATCTAGCATGCTGAATAATGGACAATTGAAATGCATGATTTTGTGGGCGAAATGCGTGATTTCACGGGCGACATTCACGATTTCGCCGGTGGAATTTTGCATTTCGCATCCAAAATATTTTGCGAAATG
Source organism: Neoceratodus forsteri (assembly GCA_016271365.2). NCBI lineage: Eukaryota > Metazoa > Chordata > Ceratodontiformes > Ceratodontidae > Neoceratodus > Neoceratodus forsteri. Next base: position 184,368,806 of record JADMNL010000027.1, read on the forward strand.
CGTGAATTTCGCAAAATATTTCACAGAACAAAATTTGCGCATTTTGCACATCTCTATTCCCTACCCCATCCCAGGGAGATGAGCATCCTATAGAATTCTCACACCTCCTCCCCCTGCCAGCCATCCAATGTCCCAGATTCACTCCTGAACCAGGGTTGCTGACGTGTCAAGCAGCAACACTGTTTGTGTGTCAGCAGGAAGGCAAATCCAGCAACTACTTAAAGGAAAACAGTCATTTTCAGGGCCCTGCCTGCAAACACTCTCCGGTTAGCTTTTTGCCCATAAAGCACCTTTTTCGTGTCCGGAAAATCATTTAATTCTGAATGAAAAGTCTCACATGTGAAGTATGGCGGATCACTGTCGGACTCCATTAACTGTAAAGGTGAGGTTTAGCACCCTGCACTTCAACACAAATGCATTGAAGTGCAGGGTGCGGCGCCGCACCTTTACAGTTAATGGAGCCACCCGATAGTCCGCCATACTTCCGCGGACTTTTAGTTCGTAAATTAAATTATTTTCCTGGACACAGAAAAAGGTGCTTTTTGGGCAAAAGCTTAACCAGAGGGTAAGGTTTGCAGGGGCAGGAGCCCCTGCAAATGACTGTTTTCCTTTAATAAATGAGCATTACTTCTTTGCGTAACAATTGCTTGAAAACTTTTTCATTAAATGGCAGTCCCTTCTTTTAATGCTTATCAGCCGTGTTAATGCAATCAAAATGATGATTTTGCCCAAACTTTTATTTCTCTTTCAAACTATCCCAATTCAGTTACCTAAAGAATTTTTGTTACCTTAAAATAAAATCACTAACAACTTCCTTTGGAAAGGCAAAAAGCCCAGGATTGCACTCTCTAAACTTATTCTTCCAAAATGTCAAGGGGGCTTAGGCTTTCCAGATTTTCATCTCTATTACTACTCAGGACAGTTGAGTCAACTACAATGCTGGTTCAAAAATTCTACCTTAAAATGTTGTCAAATTTAGAAAAACAATACAGTTTATATGGAGTTATTTCATGTTTTATTTGCGGCTGTCCTATTAGCATATCAATCAAATTTACTTCCATCTACACGACTATCTCTGACTCTCTGGAAAGAAGTTCATATGTTAATAAAGTGAGATAATAAAATATCCATGTTTTCTCCATTATTTGGTAATCTTAATCTATCCCCTATATGTAATACTCCAGAATTAGCAAACTGGCAAACCCTAGGCGCAACTTTAATAGGAGATTGCTATGAATGGGGGAATTTCACATCATTTGATACATTGCAGCATAAATACACTTTCCACACCAGCATTTTTTTCATTATCTCCAATTAAGAAGTATTGTTTACAAACTTAATAATTCCTTGAATGCCTGTATTACCTCACCTATTTTGAGTTTGCTTATTCCAGGCTCAAGTAGCAAAAAATTGATCTCCAGACTATACTCAGTATTGCTTACATCTACAGTGAGACCATTAAACCTTCTTAAAGTTAATGGGTCTCGAGAGTTAAATGAGCAGTTTACCTCAGAAAGATGGTCGGAAATACTTTGATCCACTTTTAAACTTCTTATATCTTCTAAACTCCAACAGATACAATATAACATATTACATCATACACATTATACCCTGGCAAAACTCAATAAAATAAATTGCAGTATAACAGATATGTGCCCAAGATGTTCCCATTCCCCAGCAAACTTTTCTCATATGTTTGTCAACTGTCCTAATTTAAGTCAATATTGGCAAGACATTTTATTAGTTATATTTTATATTACTGGTATTAACCCTAGTATAGATGCTCAATTAATATTTTCCGGTAAATATACTGACAGCTTTCTACCTTTGCCACAATGCACATTTGTGCATTTGGCTGTTATTGTAGCTAATAAGCTTATCTTAATTAATTGAAAAAGTTCTAATTCTCTGACATTTAACCAGTGGTTAAATATGATGGTAGATCTTGCCAAAATTGAACAAATACATTATAACATATGATCCAAATGACAGCTTTGGGAAAAGATATGGTTACCATTTGAAAAAAGATATATAAAGTCATGATGAAACTTTCTAATTATTTTTTCCTTTTTTAATTTTTTTCCTTTCCTCCCTCATGGAGCCCCTTTATGTAAACTGATTCTAACATTCTTTTCTATTTCTCTTTTTGGTTTTTTCTCTTTTTTCATTATAGAACTGTAATTGTTTCTTATTGTAATATCTTAGACTGTATTTTCTGTATCTCTGTGATATATTGTAATTTTGACTTATTGCATTAGCAATAAAAAAAAGAAAACTTTTTCATGAAACAGAAGTGGTAAAGAATTGTCACATCATTTATCTGGAGTCAGTATTTTATTAAGATCATGTTACTGTATATTACATTTTTTGACATAGTTCATAGACTTCATCATGTTTGAGTACAAGTAATGTACATGCTGAACGCTGTCTAAAGTTGAGCATATTTCTGCCCCAGGGGGTAGGCTGGGGTGGCAGTGGTAGTTCAGAGTTCCAGACAAAGAATCCATAAATGAGTAACACTACTGTGGACACCTTTGTCAACCTGCAAGGCTGTGCTCATTCCACAGGGTCGCAGTTGTGGAACCCTGTCAAATATCAATTATATAGCAGGTTTTTTTAGGTAAAGGATTTCCTAAAGAAATGCACCCCCTTTCAACTCATCATTAATACTGATGTACTCTCCCAGGTCATACCTGAAAATAGGCGTTTACTTGTCTAGTGCACCCTAACTGGTAAACAAATAATCAATAAATAAACTGTGGAACTTCAGGAGAAAATGTGAAGGGCTCAGACTGCCTACAGTTCAGCATCATCTGCCCAAGTAATACAATCCATTGGTTTGCAGTGGTAGGACTGCATGAGTGACATATTAATTTCCACATATCATAAATAATGGGGTACACCATACGCAAGACCAAATACTGAGTATCTTCCATGATTTGGGGTATTTGTGTAACTGACAACCTTCCAAGGTGACCAGGGCTAGTCAAATGGCCACTTCCCAACAAAGTCATCTCCCACCCTCCACCCCCTCCCTGGTCCTCCTGGGTATATAAAAAAGCAGAAGTTACTCACCCCGTAACCATAGTTCTACTACTGGTGTTCAATTCAGTTCACAACCACAGTTTTTTGGACCTTAGGAAAGCTTTTGACATGGTGGACCATGATTTGCTCCTGGTGACCCTGAAGAAAGTTAGGGTGGACAACCTGGCCCTAAGTTGGTTTGCAAACTATTTTGTGGACAGAGAGCAGCAGGTCAAGGCTGAAGGAGACCTATCGCCAAAAAAAATACTCTTAGAGGTGTCCCCCAAGGATCCATACTTGGTCCATTTCTCTTTGCCATTTATATTAATCAAATTGACAGTGGCCTAAACTCATCTAGTATCCATCTCTTTGCTGATGATACAGTGCTATACATTGACAGATCAACTCTGGATCAAGCCAGTTTGGACCTCCAGAATGATTTTGACATCATCCAAAAAAATTTACTCAAATTGAAAATCCTGCTGAATGCCAAAATACTAAGGCCATGATTTTCTCTCCACTGGCCCCTCATCTCAAAACAAACAAACAAAAAAAAACACCCAGATAAGGTTCCTCACATAAGCACCCTTTTGGGAGAAGCCCTGGAGTTCGTGGAACAATTCAAATACCTGGGGGTCTGGATTGACTACAAATTGTCCTTCATTGATCACATTGAAGAACTCACTAAGAAACTATGCAAAGGCTCGGTATTTTCTTCAGGATCAAGCGCTCACTCACTAACCCAGGAGGCTAGAAAACTCCTAGTCCAAGCTACCTTCTTGCCTCTCCTAGACTATACAGACCTCCTATATGGCCATAGTACCAGCACAGCTCTCTCCAAGCTTGATACCCTATACCACAGAGCCCTTAGGTTCATTTCGGATGCCCCTTATGACACGCACCACTACATCCTCTATTCTTCCATAGGCTGGAGCTCCCTTGGCTTCAGAAGGCAAAAGAATGCTATTCTATGGACATATAAGGCAATCACTCATACATTACCTCAGTACCTCACAAGCTGCCTAACTCCCTGCATCCCTAGTGTCTATTCTCTCAGAAGTCTTACCATCTTATCTCTGGCTATCCCTAACGTTAAAACGCGCTTTGGTAGAGCCTCAATAAGCTTCACTGTTCCTATGCTCTGGAATAAGATCCAGAAAACCTTAAGGCTTGCTTCCCATGTCATGTTCTCCCTCTTCAAATCCTTGTTCCTGAGGACCTTCTCTGAGGCCTGTCATTGCTTCAAGTCAAGGTCTTAACATCATGATTTGTTACTGCTTTAAATTCTGGACTTAAACCTCAACCATTTCCTGAGGTGTCATTTGAGTCCTCCCTTCTGTCATTGTCCAAATCAAGGTCCCAACATCACGATATGTCTTTGCTTCAAATATTGGACTTAAACCCCAATCATTGCCTGTGGCATCTGTCATGTTTTCCCCTTAGAACAGTCCTTCCTCCCTAGGCCATCATGTCCAACCCTCTCCTATCTCGTCTGACCTTCCCTCCCCACTCTCTATACCCCCCCTCACCTTCCCACCCCTTTTGCCAGGCCATGCCTACAGTACTTATCAAAGGACTCTTACATCTCAATCTTCTTCGCACTTTGAGGCTAGAGGAACTGCCACTCCTTCTCACTATGACTCCTCCAATGATGTTTACTGTATAAACTTTAGCTCATTACCATACATTCATATATCTGTAGCTATGCAATTGTATATAAATGGCACTACCTCCTGTTGAACCTATTGCTATGTTCTGGTGGAAGTATCTTGTTACATGTGATGGTTATATGTTATGTTGTTATTACTATGTAATTGTTATGTATGTTCACTCAACCTGTTATGTCTTAACCCTGTTAGCAATTGTTTTGCCCGAGGTCCATCTTGTAAATGAGCTTGTCTCAATGATGCTCCACATGGCAAAATAAAGATTTTGATTGATTGATTGACATCAAAGCAGTATCCAATGAGCCTGATGTATTTTGAAACTTGGCTTCTCCCATCACCCATGGTGTCCTCCTTCAGCTCTGCTCCAACTGACAACAGATCTGCATGCTGGAAACAGGAATCTGATCAAGTCTTGCCAGGGGAGGTCAGGTGGATGTGAATTGAATACCATTAGTAGAACTATGGTTACAGGTTAGAAACCTCTATTTCTAACTACCTGGATTCAGTTCACTATCCACATTTAGGCAGCCTCCTAGCAGTCCTCCAGGAGGAAGGGACAAGGCACGCACACCAGATTAGGTAAAAGGGACTGAAAGGCGAAGGTCCCAAACACAGCCTCGCAATGACTGAGCATGTCGATGATATAATGTCATATAAACATGTGCACACTGGACCAAGTAGCAACCCTGCAGATCCCCTTGATAGGGTTGTACCTGGCAGCAGTATGTCTCGCGAAGTTGGCCTTCAACCCCCTCATGGGTGGCTCTTGCCCAGCCAACTGGCAACACATAGCAATGCAAGAGGTTATCCATCGATCAATGATCTGTCTGGTTGCCAGTCTGACTGGACCAGCATTAGCATATGTGAGGAACAGATGGTGAGCCTCGTCATGAGCCTCTGCCATGTAATCCCTATAATACAGCAGTGCCCAGTGTATGTCCACCAAATGGAGCATATGCTGAGCCTACAAAGCATGCGGCTTCGGAAAGAAGATAAGGAGGCACAGCGCCTAGTTAATATGTAACTCTGAAATTGTCTTCAGCAGAAACCTTGCATTGGGGTGAAAAATGACATTTTCCTTGTGGAACAGCAGATAAGGAGACTCCACAGAAAGCATCTGGAGCTTACTCACCTGTCTGGCTGAGGTGATAGTGACCAAAAATGTGGTTTCCCACAACAGGCATGACATCTCGCACTTGTCCATGTGTTTGAATGGTTTACTCATAGCTTTGGTAGTAGCAATGGTGTGTTCCACAGTGGCAGAGGCTCATGCACTGGAGAGGACAGGTGGGTCAGGCCTTTAAAAAGCCTCCAACCACTTTCTCCTGAGCCACTGTTAGCATAACAGTGCCTGAGATGCTGAGATGGATACCAGGTGCACTTTAAAGGACGTGGCTCATAATCCCGATTGAGACCAGAACCAAAGATAGCTGAGGATGCATGCCACAAGGCTGGTGAGGGTATCTACAGCACCTTCTGCCATGCACACATGAACACCTGTGCAAAAACCTTATCCACTTAAAAGAGTAGGTCTTAATCAATTCCCTCTGGGATGTCTCAGCACATGAAGGATGTCTGTGGAAAGGTCCAAGGCTTGGAACTCTAGCTACTCAGGGACCAGGCAGACAGGTGTGGGGACTGCAGGCCTGGATGCCCGATTGCCCCTTGCAATTTCATCAACACAGCAGGATGCAGAGGAAGATGCCAGGAGGCCTGCTGCTGAGGCCAAAGAGATCCTGGTGCCAGAACTGCCTGGGCCAGTCTAGAGCAATCAGGATCAGGTTCTCCTTGACCCTGCACAACTTGAGAACCACCTTGTGAATCAAGGGAAATGGAGGGAAGACATATAAAAGACCTGAGGTCCAAGGCAGTGAGAAGGCATTCTGCATCAGCATTTCCATCTGAGGGAAGCGGGTACAAAAGAGTCTGTTTTCTGTTTTCCCAGGAAGCAAACAGATCCACCAGAGGTGTTCTCCACTGGGCAAACAGCTGTGCAATCACTTCTTTGTGTATGGCTAGTCAAGAGATATCTCTATCACTTAGCTGAGAGTGCCTGCCAACTGTTTGTTCTTCCCCATGATGTGGACTGCAAGCAGATACACCTGCATACCTCGTACCAGGAACCAGGTGCTGAGTGCCTCATGACAAATGGTAAGGGAGTGCATGCCACCTTTCTTGTTCAAGTAGGACATGGTGGTCATGTTTTCGGTGTTGACTTACATGACTTTACCCCTTATCAATGGAACAAGCTCCATCAGTGCCAGATATACTGCTTGAAGCTTCAGCAGGATGATGCACAGTTGGGACTCGCTCAGTGACTGCAATCACTGAGCACTGCAGATGAGCATCCCACCCCACCAGCAGTGCACCTGTCATCAGCATAAGGGACAGCTCTGCTCAGATAAAGCAGTTGCCATCAGAGAGATTCAGGGCGGAAACAGCCATCACCTGATGGCGTCCTGCATCTGCCGAGTCACCTGAACTGGCTGGTTCAGATGGTTGTGATACTGGGACCACTGGCACCACAGTTTTCACTGAAGGGGGCACGTCCACCAGTGGGCCCAATGATCCATGTTTGTCATAGATGCTGTGAACCTCAGCACCAGGAGGAAATCCTGGGCTGGGCTCAGCTACCCAACCCAAAATGATCAGGCAAGGAGGTAAGATCCTCTGCTTGGTTCTGAGTTACAAGCACTGACTTGGAGGGAGTCCATATTCTGCTCCAGTGAACCTGCTTTGGTACCAGTTTGGATCTAGCCAGACTGGTAATCAGTCCCAGATCCCAGAAAGTCTGAGCAGCCAGATCCCTGGACTGCTCCACACCCTCTCTGGTACTGCCCGTAATGAGCCAGTCATCAGATACAGGAAGACCCTGGTGCTCTTGCACTGGAGAAGGCTGCCATGACTGTCATGACAGGCTGAAGGGCATTTCCCTGAACTGGTACAGGTTGTCATCCATCTAAAAATGGAGAAACTGCCAATGGAATGGACCATAATATGATAGATGGATCAGAATATGCAACAGAAACACAGAATTTGTTGGCAGAAATGGCAACACCCAAGACCTTACGTAGTCACTGGCATCCTCATGCCTCCCTTTCTGCTGCTTGTTATACCGCAATCCCTATCTCATGCATGCTTGAAGCCCCCACTGTTTTCACCCCCACCATCTCTTCAGGCAGGCTGTTCCAGGCATCCATCACCCTTTCAGAGAAGTTTTTCTTCACATCCCTATTACCCACCCCCCGCCTCATTGTACAGCCCCATAATCTGGTGCTTATCCAACCCCTGCAACACTCTGGCAGCCTTCCTCTGAACTGCTTCCATCCTGTCAATGTCTGTGTGGAGATGCAGCCTCCAGAACTGGACAGAGTACTCCAGGTGGGGGCCCACTAGTGAGCAATAAAGTGGCAATGCCATTTCCCCTCTTCCTGCTAGAAATCCCCCTCCCTATGCACACCAGCACCCCACTAGCCTTGCCTGCTTCCTTGTCATACTGTCCTGCCACCTCAAGATCATCAGATATGATTACATCACTGTCCCTTTCTTGCTTGGTGACTGTCAGTAGCTCCCCTCATCTTACACACAGATCCTGGGTTTCCCAGCCCCGGCTGCATGACTTTGCCCTGTTTGGCATTGAAACCCAGCTGACACACGCTAGGCCACTCTTTGAGTTTCCCCAGATCTCTTTGCATTCTCTCCGCCCCATCCTACTCTAGGTGTCTACCCTGTTGCAGATTTTTGTGTTACAGTATCTGCAGAAAGACACACCTTCCTCGGCAATGTCACTTATGAAGACACTGAAAAGGACCGGTCTCAGTATTGATCTGTGTGGCACCCCACTAGTCACGCTCCCGTCCCTCATGTGTCTGCTGTTTACCACCACCCTCTGCTTCCTATCTTTCTACCGGTTTGATACCCAACTTACCATTTTCTCCCCAACCCCCAGGCTGCTTAGCTTCTTTACTAAGAAACTACAATGACAAAAGCAAACCTGCACTACCAAAATTAACAGGTTTGTTCAAACCAAATAGTAGAGTCTTAACTTCAAGACTCTACAAATATTAATTATAGACTACGATATTTTTGGTGAGCAAATAAGGGTAGGTTAGTAGGTAGCTTAACATAATTCACACAAGCACAAAAATGATGCACCGTAACCTTATTTATTTCATTGTATAAAAGTTTTTAGGTTACATACAAGTGCTGTTGCTGTTGTTTAAACAAAATGCTTTTAAATAAAGTGCCCAAACTGTTAAAAAGCAGCTGCCATACGTTTTGCTAGTAAATTACTGATCGACATACATTTGAAAAAAGGAAAACAACCTACCCAGTCTAATGCACCAGCTACCACTAGCCCCTGTGCTTTGCCCCACTGGCTTAGTTTCTTTACTAGCCTTCTGAGCAGCATAGTGACAAAGGTCTTGCTGAAGTCCAGATAGACCACATCAACTACCTTCCCCAAACCACCTCCTAACTCACCAAGTCAAAGAAATCTATAAGATCTGTTTGGCATGACCTCCCCCATGAAACCGTGCTGCTAGTGGTCCTTCAGCATATATATCTCCAGGTACTCCATCAGCCTCTCTTTCAGCAGGGTCTCCATTAATTTCCCCACCACTGATATGAGACTGACTGGCCTGTAGTTGCTAGTCTCCTCCTTGCTGCTGCTCTTGTGTAGAAGGACCACATCAGTCCTCTGGAATATGCATCCTGTGGGTCCATGGAACAGAACTAGGTCTTGGGCTCCAGAGATGGTTTGACATGGTTGTAGGTGACCATATGGAACTTCTGGCTGTGCACAAACCTGTTCAGGATGCAGAGGTCGAGAATGGGGTGCCACCCCCTATCTGTTTTGGTACTAAAATGTAATGAGACATGAACCCAAGAGGCCAGGTGGCCTGAGCAGCTTCAATAGCACTGCACTCTTAACAGCTGAGCAACATTACTCCACAGTGTAGACAGAGTATCTCCAGACACCACAGACTCCAAAAGCGCTCTGGTTCTTCACAGTGGGAGAGTCTCAAACTCAAGTGATAAACCAGACACCAAAACTTCCAGAACCCACCTGTCAGATGTAATGGCAGAAAGCTGCACAGTCTACCCTTGAAAGGGAGTTGTAGAAGGTTTTGTGCATGCAGGCGATTGGCTCCCCACAGCCCATCAATTCTTACCTTTGGAGGGGGCTTTGGAGTGCTGGCCACCAGGAGCACCACTGCCCACTTTTTTCTGATCCTAACTCACCAGACTTGGAGGACTTAGTTGTTTGGTACTGCTGATACTGCAGCCTTTGCTGCTGTTGGTATTGAGGCCTGCAAAAGGCACTCCAAAAGGAGACCTGATGCTTAAGCTTGGATGGCAGCTAGGCTTGCTGGGAAGATGTCATCAAATCCAATGTGATGTTGGACTTTTCAATACAGGTGAGATGATTCTCCACCCAAGACCCTCCTCTGCATGGACACTGCTGCTGCCTCTGTGCAGGCTAAAGAATCAGCAGAGTCCAAATCTGTCTGCAGCCGGTACTTTGAAAGGGATAAGCCCATGTCACGAAGCAAATGTGCTTCAGCGTAGCTAGCTGCCAGAAGCAGAGGCACCATGTCAGAGAGATTGTCAAATCTGTGGAGGGTGTGGTTTAAGCCCACTTTTGCCCAAACCTGGCCCATGAAATCCAAGTAGCTGGCCTGCCAGAGCCCCAGGGAAGTAGGTACAAATACCTCAAAGCCAAGGAAGTCCTGCTTCTTGGACTCCTTATCTGGTGACTTATCAAACTCACTCTGCTCCTTTGTCTTACAGAAAACCTCATCAGCCACAAGTAGTGTAGCTCGGAGAGTGCCGCCATGGATCCGACAGGTGGCGGCACTGTTTGAGTGGGATCTGTCCCAGGATCTGGCTGAATATGGAGGTCAGATCCCAAGTCAAATCCCATGTTATCCAATGCCGGATCCAGGGATCTGATGTCAGATCCTGGATCCGGTGCTGGATAACATGGGATCTGACCTGGGATTCGACGGCTAGATCCACTGGCAGATAGTGATGGTATCCAGCTGGATACACTATCCTGCCCTGAGGGCAGGCATCTGGTGGCTCTGGATTGGTCCGGATACATCCGAGCAACACTAGCTACAAGGCTCTCTGAAGAAGGATATTCCGTGAGCCTTCCCATGGGGACCACATACTTATGGTCGATGCAACATAGAAGTGCTTGGCACAAGGCCTGGTGTTGCCAGATGCTGAGCTGTACCCACAAAAACCTGGGTGATGGGAAACTCAACACCAGCTAGTTATCCTGCTCCAGAATGTCCATGAGGCGGTATGAATTCCACTTCTGGACTGCCACCAGGGGAATGCCCAGGTAAAGAGACATGTGCTGCAAGAATGATGAGAAGGAAGTCAGATTCCCTGGAGTGGAGTGACTATCAGAGGAGTCATCATCCAGTCAACATTGGGAAGATGATAGCAAGGAAGCCGACAAGTCAGAATTGATGAACAGAGGTACCAGCTGAAAATTGGGAATATGGATTACCCATATCAACAGGATGACCACCACCAAAAGTGGCTTTAGTAGACCAGACTCTAACCTGTAGCCCCTATACTGAGCACCCTCCATGGCTATGGAGGGTGTGGCTCCCTTCCGGTCACTGTGGTGCAGTCAGTAAAGCAGGGGGCATGAATGCTGGATGCTGTACCACTGGTGGCATCAAGAGAGGCACATATAATGGTGTTGAGGTGGCCAAACACATCAGTCAACCTTGACACAGGTCGAATCACTGAGGCCAATTGGTGGCAACTGATGGGGCTATGCATTATTGTGGGGTCTGGTACACAAGGATCACATGTACCTGGCCTGTGTTGCTCTGCATCAATGGATGGGTGCAAGGTGCATGGTATGCACTACCGTATGCCTCCACAGGGCACCAGTCCTTGGCACCACCCAGGTGTACTGCTGCACAGGGGGCAGATCAAAGGACACAGGTGGCGGGGTCCCAGAGTGGATCTCCTGCTGTGCCCAAGTAGGGGATCGTGGGAGGGACAAATGGAATGTATATAGGTGAGTGCACGAATGGCTGTCCCCAGCTCTCCTTGTCTGTCCAGAGGGCTGGGGCAGCATGGTGGGGGGGTTGTGTCTGCCGCAGCCAGCGCTCAAAATCCCATGGGGCACACAACTGATACCACAGGGTCCCTGTCGGCATATCCTGTGCCCTGCTTGTCAGGTACTCCATGCCTTCGTAAATGGTGCAGAGTGTGAGCACGCCCCCAGATACAACCAGCCTCACACTTAGCCGCATAACCGGCTGGGGGAATCTCGTGTGGAAGGGACATGCATCCCTTTTGTGCATGCCTGCAGAGGTCCGCTGCATTGAAGCAATCTGCACAGTAGTGCAGAGACACCAATATTTGAAGGAAATCAGCGTTGTTGGCGATCACCTGATGATGATGATGAGCTTGAGGATGACAGCTGGTTACAGTGATGGTGGCATCAAAGAGATTGAGATGGAGAGCGGGTCCTCAAACGTTAACCTGAAAGTTTACAAGGGCCTGGAGGTGGAGCCATGTACACTACTGGATTGGGTACCAGGACCACCATGGGTTGGACCAGTCATGAGGACTGGTGGAGGCTGCACCAGAGGAGGTTTGACTGGTGGCCCAGTCTTGCTCCTCTCATACAGGGAAGGAATCTCTGGAAGCACCAGTGCCCTGGTGAGGGGGTGACTCCTTGTTTCCATCTGACTCATAGTCATTTGGGTCAGTGTTAATCTCAGGCTTGTCCACTTTACTTGTCTTGGCTGGCAACTCCAGTTGGGGTACCACTGGAGTCATGACAGATTTCCCAGCTGGAACAACTGTGACCAGTTGAGCACTCCACAAAATCAAACAATAGGGAAAAGTGGGAACTTTCACCCTCCCATGATCAACGACAGTGGTGCTTCTTGTACTTCCAATGACTGAGAGGGCTATTTTTCTTGACATTGCAGTGCATAGCTAGGAGGAACTCCTGAAACTCTGGGTAATTCTGAAAAGTCCCCGGCACTATGATTGACTCTACTACCAGAATCAAGGCTGACAATTCTCCTGCCACCAATGCTTCCTCTTTCAAGGCATGCAATTGGGTCACTGAGACCTTCCATTCCTGGGACCTACCTTGGAGGAAGCACACCCTGTGCTCACTGAGAGACAGCAGATGCATAGTCTGACACCATAGGCAGTTTCCCACATTGTGTTGAGCCCCCAGGCATCCATGGTGGATATCTTCTATCTGCACAGTAAACATCTCTTAAACACTGGCTTTTTATGTTCCATCTGAAAATCGTGTTAACTGGAAGATAAGATGAGACAGAAGAATTGAAAAAAAACTTTTCAGACAAAATAATGAGCAAAATTTGCACTTGGAAACTTTGAAACCTCTGTCTTGGTAGGAACTGTGAAGGGGTAGACCTGTTCGTATCAGTAGAAAGAAAGATCTGATATCAGTCAGGGCAGAGCTGGATGATGACACCACGAGTGGTAAGAGCTGCCAAGCTTAAAGATCAAGTGACAGAGCAGGCTTGGCAGATAAGGCCTAAATGCGCATAGTGAACTGAATCCAAATAGTTAGAAATACAGCATCTGGCATCATACAAGCCCAATCCTCCTCTTTGCCCAAAACAATCCTTCCCAACCCACCTTTCCCCAGAGCCAACCCACCCTCCCCAACCATGTATCAGCACAAATCTAATAGTGGCAATTATGGTGCCCCCTTCAACTCCCAAGTCATGGTTGGGGAAGGGGAGCAATCCAGTAAACTGCAGCACTCAGCCCCCCACGCCCAGCCAGACATGTCTTTAATTACATACCCACTTCCCTAACCTGAATTTCCCCAAATACCTAATGGGGCATGCAGTCTTTGCTGTTGTGCCCCTTTGGACCCTAATTCATCACTAGGGTAGCCAGATGAGACAAAACTTTTCAGTAAATGTAACAGGTTACTTATGTCCATCTTTAGGAACTGTGGATCTCTTCTCCTTTCTCTCTTATTAAGGGCCAGCATTTGTGCAAGCTCCTTCCACACCTCCTTAGCAACAGTGTGGAAAATCAATGGGCTAGCAGATGCACCTCACCTTAGGAGGTTTCCTTAAAGGATGGCAACAATTTGAACAGCCCTCCAGTTTCTGATTCTTGGACGGAGGCCTCCAGATCCATAGCCATCCTTCTGAGAACATTGTGAAGCATGTCCTCAGAAAGTGCTATATGGGGCAGCTCAAGGAACATAGACATGAGGCAGGTCAGGAGTGAAATCTAGCACATCATTCAGTTCAACTAAATCCTAGAATATCAGCCCAGTGGCACTGAGAGTTAAGGCATTAGTTGCCTCACCTCGCGCCACGGTGGCGACCCGGTTTCGGGAATGAGCCTGGGCCGCCGGGGGTCGACAGGGGCAGGAAGAGATGGAGCATCCAGAGGACTGCTCTCCCTTCCTGGGGAGGGCGTAGAGTTTGCATCACACCTGAGCAGCCTCTGGCAGCAGTCGGGGGCAAGCCATGGAACCTGCGGCATAGCCAGTTGGCAGGGTAGGAGCTTTGTTGGATGTAGGGACGTCAGTGCATGTCCGAGCTCCAGAGAGGGAGGGAGGGGCAAGGAGAAAAAGCACAAGAAAAAGCCTCTACCGCTGGGTGAGGTGATGGCATCCTCCAGTTGCCTGGGCCCATATGCCCAGTGTCAGCTGCATTCCTCGAATCTCCCCCTGGGGACCCTGGGCCTCTCTCCAAGGAGGCAGGAGAGCCGGAGTTCTGATCCTGATGTAGTCGCTGGGGAGCTCTGGTTCAGGTGGATGGTACGGAGCTGCGGAACTGAGTGAGGACTGCAATGCCCCGGATAGGTAGGTGAATAAATAGAATTTAAAAAAAAAAAATCTAGGATTTAGTGTCAGATTCCTGACATTCCTGTTCAAGGTGTTCCAAACAGATGTATTGTTCAGGTAACAAACGCCTGGGGATACAGTCCTCAAAGGCTGTGGGTATGCTGTAGATTTTTTTTTTTTTTTTAAAGGGACAAATTTCAGCAGTTCCATTAATCAGAGGTTTGATTGAGGCCCATAGGTAAACATCCAGGGCCCTGAGTCCCAGGTCTAGCAATGCATCTGCCTCCAAATGCTGCCTTGGAGCAGAGGGAATGAAAGGCCTTACTGGAGTGGATGGTATGGGTCGGGAAAACCACAGCAGGAAGCCTCTGAGTCTGTGATGGATCAAAGCTTCTGCTAATCCAGGGATTTTCCTACATGTAAGAACAAAGAAGCCTCGCAGCTCACCTCCAGACAGGCTCTGCACATGTAAAAAAGAGGCACATAAGCACCTGGCATGTAGAAAAGAATTGCAATTTATTCATCTTTACACCCGCACACCAAATAACACATGATTGAAGTGCTGGATAAAGGTGTTAACCCCGCAGTCTGTTACCAGGTAGCACCTTTATCCAGCACTTCAATCATATGTTATATGGTGTGGTAGTATAAAGATTAATACATTGTAATTCTTTGCCACATGCCAGGTGCTTATGTGCTTCTTTTTTACATGTGCAGAGTCTATTTGGGGTGAACTGCGAGGCCTCTTTGTGCTCACGTTGATTGTGTTAGCCTTACGCAACTCTTGACTGTGGGTGACTCCTCTTTTGGTGTCTTACATTCCTACATGCCCCTCCCAGGCTTGCTACATCAAATGGGTTAAATTCTCCCTTTGGGTAGCCCCTACAGCAGAAAATTCAGGGTGACACTTAGGAATTGAGATCCCAGGTGGAGTCAGCTCTCCACAATCAAAGATCTTCATAGGCAGTGTGATTTTATTTATTTAATTTCTGTGTACTGGGTAAGGTACACTAGGCAAGTAAATGCCTATCTTCAGGTCCAACCAGGGAGAGTACAACAGTATGAACAATGAAACTTATGAAATGCGTAGTACAGATAATAGCCAGGGGGCCAGGCTGACAGTGTAACCGCATGAGAATAAAGAACAAAGCATAGTACAATTATACAACTTTGCATTCTTAAATTTACATAAGTAAGAAACTAATCAGCTTCAGACCAGAACTGGGACTCACAGTCAAGAGTTGCATAACGCCAACACAATCAATGGGAGAACTTGAGATCAAAACATGCATGACAAATTAATCAGCTTCAGACCAGAACTGGGATTTGCAGTCAAGAGTTGCATAAGGCTAACACAATCAATCGGAGAACTTGAGATCAGAACATGCATGACAAATTAATCAGCAGGAGACCAGCACAGGCAGAGGGACTACACTTTTCTTTTCCAGTTTCCAGCAGCTGAGCAACATACTCATGCTCAGTTATTCAAAGGGTGGCCAGCCGCGGAGGTGAGCAGAGGGACTGTGCCGGTCGCCCTGAAGAGGTGAAGGCAAATACAGGGGGTAGTGGTGGGTGGTGGTGGTGGTGGGTTCGATGTGCAGCAGTGTGAACATTCGGGGTGGGGGAGGAGAGCGGGTCAGTGGCTAGCAGTCACTGCTTCATCTTAAAAATAAGAGTTGTTCTTATAGGATGGTGGGAGTTGGGGAGTACAGTTAAAAAAAATGAAGAAAACATGCTCTTATATGAATGGTGATGGCTGGCAAGGAACCAGTTTCAGTCTGGTGTGCAGGTCTGTGGGGGCATCACAGGTGATTGATTGTGACATTGCCTCCCCCACTACATCACCTTCACCAGGGAAGTGTGCATGCATTGCCCAAAACTAAACTGAGCCTGACCAAGGATCCCCCTCTGGTGCATTTTGATACACAAAGTCCAACTTACTAAAAGCATTTGAATGGCAGCATTCTAGGCAAAATCGCAAGCACATAATACTCCAGTTTCAATCTCTCAGTACACTAGCTCTTTAAGGTGCTTCCAAACACAGACCTCATGACAGCAGCACAGTAAGGAGCAATCAATCACTCACTCAAAGATCAAAAATAACAAGTTTATGTAAGCCAAAGATGGATGTAGTATGCATGCATGCACAGTACCCTGCAAAAAGTGCATGCAGCATGCATGTACAGTACCATGCAAGAAGTGCATGTACTGTAGCATGCATGTACAGTACCATGCAAAAAGTCCGCTAGGCTTGAAGTGCTGGAGTTTTACTTTGGTCTTCCAACTACTACATGCACTTTTTGCTTAAATAAACTATTGTTATTGTTTGACTTTCGAGTGATTAAGCGTTTCTTCTTGTTTCACTGTCCTGGTGTCAGCAGGAGCAGACCTCTGACCTATCCAGTGTTTGAATCAGAGACACAGTTTAATAGGGTTTTTGACCATTGCAGATAGAACCAGGTTTAGAAAGGTTTTCTGTCCTGGTGCTGGAACTGAATTGGAAGCTAAAACTTGCATACCCCCTTTCACAGAGCCAGAGGCACAGTGATCACTATCAACACCAGAATCGGAGGATCCATGGTCACTACCGGGTGACTGATGTTGAGCCTCAGCCAGTAACTCCAGCAAGTCTGCTTCCTCTCCCATCTGTCTCAGAACTGGAGTCAGAATTGTTAAGAGGCTGTATCTACTTTATCTGACGATGCTGTCCTAGAGTAAGGGCTGGACCTGTCCAGATTAACTTAATCTGCCTGTCTGTCTGTCTAGCTGTCTATCTAAAAGTTCAGCAACAGTTATGAAACACCTAAGTTGTTAGCTTTTTGTTGGTGTCCCTTTTTCTTTGATCTGCCAGTGATGTAACATTATCTTTTCTTAAAGAAAAGGGTGATCACCTTGTCCTAAAGAATAAAATCTATGCCCCCCATTCCTAAGTGCATAGCCTGCAGATATGAAATGTATTGGAAGTGTTGTATTATTTTCTTATCCAAAGCCCCAAGCTCACCAAGTCCTGTAGCATCACACCAACACAGTCTATGAATCAGTGGAAGAAGCAGTGCTGATAACGGCACTGCTAATCTTTGAGGACACCTGTTATGCTCACTTCTAATTCTCAGTGACAATATAAAACAGAATCTTTTTTAGTAAACAACTCCACTAGTAAGACAAAGCAGCAATGTTACATGCAATCTGACAGGAATACACGAAGTGAATAGCTCACCAAACTAGGTGACAGTTATACTCCAATCAATCAATCAATCAAATTTTGCCAGGTGGAACATCATTGAGACAAGCTCATTTACAAGATGGACCTGGGGCAAAACAATTGCCAACATGGTTAAGACATAACAGGTTGAGTGAACGTACATAACAATTACATAGTGATGATAACATAGAGAATAAAGTATGGGGTGGTGTGTGTAACGAGATTTCACACACACCCGAGGGGTTGGATGGCATATAAACCCCAAGAGCGAAGAGCTAGAGGGGTTTATCCAGGCATCCAACCCAAGGGTGTGTGTAAAATTCGAGTTTACACACACCACCCCAGATTTTATTTTATATAATTGCTGGGTTAGGCTTTTTTGCCACAGCCAATTATATAAAATAAATGGTCTGGTGCGCCTGCGGTCTGGATGATGTTTAGCCGAGTCCTCAGTCACTTAGCAGCAGTTTACTTTTTCTTGTTTTGTTGTCCCCTTTACGGTGTGATTTTTGTTAGGAAGTTTTTTTTTTTAAAATAGTTACTTACCGCCTAGGGATAGTGGCGGCAGTGGTTTCGACCGACGAAGAAATCTAGTGGCGAGCAGTGAAAACCCGGAAGAGCTGTAGGTTGGGGATGCGCATAGCGAGGGAAACTGTGTGCGTGTTTGCCGTTATAAACACTCCTTTATAATGGCAAATTATGCCACGGTTTCCCTATGGGAAAAAGCCTAACCCAGTTATTATAACATAATAACATATAAGTAGCACATGTGACAAGATACTTGTACCAGAACATAGCAATTGGTTCAACAGGAGGTAGTGCCATTTAAATACAATTGCATGGATACAGATATATGGACGTAAGGTAATGAGCTAAAGTTTATACAGTAAACATCATTGGAGGAGTCATAGTGAGCAGGAGTGGCAGTTCCTCTAGTGTCAAAGTACAAAGAAGATTGAGATGTAAAAGTCCTTTGATAAGTACTGTAGGCATGTCCTGGCAAGTGGGGTGGGGAAGGGGGTATAGGGACTGGGGAGGGAAGATCAGACAAGATAGGAGAGGGTTGGACATGATGGCCTAGGGAGGAAGGACTGTTCGAAAGGAGAACACGACAGATGCCACAGGCAATGGTTGGGGTTTAAGTCCAATATTTGAAGCAAAGACAGATTGTGATGTTGGGACCTTGATTTGGACAATAACAGAAGGAAGGACTCAAATGACGCCTCAGGCAATGGTTGAGGTTTAAGTCTAGAATTTAAAGCAGTAACAAATCATGATGTTAAGACCTTGACTTGAGCAATGACAGGCCTCGGAGAAGGTCTTCAGGAACAAGGATTTGAAGAGGGAGACCGTGATAGGGAAAGCGAGCCTTAAGGTTTTCTGGATCTTATTCCAGAGCATAGGAAGAGTGAAGATTGCCGAGACTCTACCAAAGCGCATTTTAACTTTAGGGATAGCCAGAGATAAGATGGTAAGACTTCTGAGAGAACAGACACTTGTGACACTGCTGCTCTCTTATGTACAGTATAACACTACAAAAAAATTGTGTGCGCACCGGAAGCATTTTTTTTGTAATTTGACCTTCCACTAAACATATTTTCTTTTTGTCACTATTCCTTATAATTTCTTGAATGGGATGTCAATAAGGCCAGATCCTGTGAGTCTTCAGAATCTGAACTTCTCCTTTTATAATAATTTATCTCCTTCCAGAAATGCGCTCAAAAATAGTCATTTAAATATGCAATTTTAATTATAGTTAGGAATCATACCCAATATTAAATATATTATGATTTCACTTCCAACCTAGCTATAATCTTTTGAAATGCACTCAAAGAGATTTCTTGTATTTGTATTTTGATGATTTTTTTCACATTGTTTGCATTGGGTTACACTTGTGGTGTGTATCACTTTAAGAAGTTTTGCATAAGTGGCTCCGTGATATGTTTGAATTCCAGATATGCCCCTGTTGAAGGACCACTAAAGGGTTGAGGTGCAAGGGGCTACTGGTTCTGACACAGGCTCCTTGCCAACAATAAACTGCACTTGCTTATGTGACTTTTTGCCGGAGTGTTGTGCTTTCTTCCACTTTGTACAGTATAACACCTTTGTAACAATACCGAGGAGTAAGATAAAAGACCCAACAGGGCAACCCGAGAATGCTTCTCCTTTCCACAGCAGAATCTGTACGTTACTGTTCCTTGGGATTAGTCAAGGAACTGAAAATCAAGAAGGATGTACATTTGTTAGTCTTTGTAATTAAATATGTTTGAATCAGCTGTCCATTTGAGATGACGATGCCAAAAGCAGGAGTCTCAATGTCTTTTAGAAGAATCATCGAGTCTTCATTCTGGGAGACACCTATTAAAAAAGGGAATGCATGTGTGAATTTCTGTCTTTTTCTGTAACCCTTCAGTACATCTAACAACATTTCACAGCATCATTTCTTGAGTACAGCCCTCTTTTTAGTTAATATTTCCTGGAAGTGATAATGAGTTGCTTCAAGGACCAAAATAAGGATTTTGTTAGCAGAAAGTAGGTTTGTGATGCCAGCATGTTTCTCGGAAGGAGCTGTAGAGGTCAATCTAAGAGTCCCTTGGCTCTCATTAGGAATGTAACGGAAATGTTTCCAGATAGAGGGGATCCAATTTTTTCCACATTAGTGTCTATAACAAGTAACCATGTGTTTGAGTATGTACTTGCTGTCTCTGAGGACTCTTTGAAAATGACCAAAACAATAAGTAGAATAACAGATTGGAAATCATCAGTAATAGGGCTGTAATTTTATCAAGGGATTCTGGTGATATCATGAACCCACGAAAGCAAAGCTCACAGTGTATATGATATCATTGGAATCCAGATGGAATGACCTGGAGGATAACCACTGCCTGACCCTGATGAACAGAGTGATAAGTGATAATTTTTTGTGGTCTTTGAGTGATGTCTACCATCGTTCAAGCAAGTTGTGACATCACATGAACAAGAAAAATGACCATACCCCCCATTCACCATGGTTGGTCAGCAGTTGTTATAGGTAATGTATGAATTAAAAAGTTGAAAACCTCACTGCTTCCTCTCCTGCTACTGTTGTTCTCCCACAGATCCCCCTTCCCCCCATGCATCATTGCATGCTTTCTCATAGACCAATGAGATTTGGAAAAAAAAATGCATCCCAAGTTTAGAATGTAACTGGTGGTGCGTTCAGTCATGTCACTGTCAGGCAAGCAGAACAGTTTGTATAGCGTATCCAAATTAGAACAACTGATGACAGGCCCAGGTTAGTAAATATCAGGATCAAATCACAGTTGTTTTATTCTCGTATTTACATTCTTTATACATTATAAACCTAATTACTGATGGTGTCCTAGCTGTTATTTTTTGTTATACAATACTGAATATGGAACACTCTGAATAGTCAATCAGATAATATCATTGATCTATGTCAGAATAATGGGACTGTGACTTTCTCATGTCAGAACGATATATTAATCAGTTTTTGATGCCACCAATTCACTTAAGGGACAAAATGACCACCCATTACAAATAAATAAGCTTTAAAAACTGCTTGTAAAGTCGATTGTGTTTCAACTGCTTTTCTGGTTTATATTCAAACTCTCTTCAACTTTGTAATCTTTTCTTTCTACTATTTTTAGTTTTTTAAATATTTTACTACATTTTGTTACCTGTGTGAAACACAAGACATCAACTATACAACAATATCAGCAAAATCGTGTACACAACTTTACAAGATGAAATGAATTTATCAGATCATATACATGTAGGTTTCCACCGAGGTTATATACAATGTCAGCAGTTCTATTTTAACTAAAATTCTGTTTGGATCCTCCAGGTCTCATTTTCATAAATACTTCGGATCTCTGCCATACCTTTCCGTATCCCCCCCTCCCACATGGCCTCTGGCACTATTAATAATCCTTTCTAATGTCGCGCACTGCTCCATAATGTTTATCATGAAATGAGTTGAAAGAATACTGGCTCCTGATTGGTTGAGAGGTGCTTTCAGCCAGGCCATTATTCCAGCCCAACAACCCAGCTGAAAGTAGCTCCAGGAGTCAGGACTCAGCACTGAAATGATATCCTTACCCTACCATTTTACTACAAATTGTCCTAAACAAACATGGCTGCTTTAGATTCTGTTTTCCCAGTGTCACACAGCAATCTACACGATCCTGGAGTCCACTACTCACGACTTTATAACTCCTCGTACTCAGTGCTCTGAGTTCTGATTGTCACTTCAGTACATTATAAAAAGAAACAAACGTTTCCTCCAAACCATGATTAAAATCAGAGGCTTTCCCTGCAGCTCCCAGTCACGTGCACACAGACTGTATCTAAACTGCAATTAAAAAAAACAAAAACAAAGACAGGCTCCAAAACTTATGCTGATCCCAAGGGCCTCTTCAGCCAACACCAGCAAACAAAACTGGTTGTGTCTCGATTGAAAAACTGGCCGCCTCCTGAAGCAACTACCAGTGGTAAACACCGCTTGCTCTGCAATGATGCAATGCCATCACATGCTACCAAGTGAAGCCACTGCCTGCCCTTTCATTGCCCTTATTACATGCATTACATGCAGCATTGTGGCCACCTGTTGACAAGGTGGCAACAATACAGTGTAAAATACAATGTCCAATGTGGACTATTTTTCCTTTTTTTAACCCTTGCAGGACCGCAGACTGATATATCAGTCTAAAATTCCTATACATTTTAATTCTGTTGGCAGCGTAAGGGTTAAATTCTGATTTGACATTCCTTTCCTTTTTTTTTTTTTTTACTGCATTTAGTAAAACTGAATTTAAAACAAATCATGTTTACTAAAGGGTACCCATTTCATATACACAATAAGGCACTCCAGAGGTGCATTATGCTGGGCTAATGGCCCTTCTCGGGTGGTAGAAGTACTCAGCTTCAGCTCATGCTTCAATCCACCTGAGATAGGTCATTATCCCGCCATAATGCATCACCTGTCATGCCTTATTGCTTAAACTATCCATTTTGATGTGGAAGATTAGTGACTTTCACATCCTGAGATTGCCTAAATTGGCACCACAGATAGCCAGGTACAATAATTTACTTCAGGATGAATTCAGACCAATGTAGTTGTCGAGATTGCGCATAAACCAAGAGAGTACAGCACCACCACCGTCATAGCCAAAGCTGGGCTGGGCCGCAACTCGGGAGGTCGCGAGGGTCCAGAAGCTGCCCTCCCCCACGTCTAAACGCTGAAGCTGGGCTGGGCCGCAACTCGGGAGGTCGTGAGGGTCCAGAAGCTGCCCTCCCCCACGTCTAAACGCTGAAGCTGGTCTGGGCCACAACTTGGGAGGTCGTGAGGGTCCAGAAGCTGCCCTCTCCCACGTCTAAACACTGAAGCTGGGCCAGGCCACAACTCGGGAGGTCGTGAGGGTCCAGCAGCTGCCCTCCCCCATGTCTAAATGCTGAAGCTGGGCTGGACCGCAACTCGGGAGGTTGTGAGGGTCCAGAAGCTGCCCTCCCCCAAGTCTAAATGCTGAAGGTACGGACCGATTCTGTGAAACCTCGGAGGAGCTGGTAGCAGTGTGCTTCTCGCCAGATAGCTGACACGCAGCTGTATTAGCAGCTGATGAACTTATTTAAAGGAGATTAAGTTGTATAATATGTACTTATATAAAGGGGATTAAGTTTAGGTCCCCACACTTGTTCTGATAGTTTTTTTTTTCACCTTTTTATTTGATCCTCTGAGCATTTGTACCCTCTTTGAGCTCAAATTTAAGAAAAGCTGCAAGGACTGCTTGTTGAAAATCCCTAAGCCAGTTGCATTGATCCTGGAGATGGCAGTTTGGCGTCAAAACGCAATTCAAATATTTTACTATATTTTTCCCTTATTGTTCTCCCCTTTCTGAAGTTGCTTAATAGTATCTCGGCTAGGACTCTCACTGTAGACTGAAAAATGCTGCCTATTTAAAAAAAAAAAACAACTTTGGAGAAAAATGCTGAAAATTTAAAGCAAAGCTAGACATATTTCTTATAGAGAATTAGCCCAGGAGTAGAGCGCTGCAAGTTTAAAACCATGCTAGAGTTATCTGTTGCCTGTCATATGAAATCAGCCCGGGAGTAGAGCGCTGCAAGTTTAAATCAATGCCAAAGTTATTTGATGCCTGTTTTATAGGAAATCAACAAGTTTAAAGCTAGTTTGTTTTATTTAAACTGCCTGGTGTTGAAATTCAGCCCGGGAATACTGCGTTGCAATTTAATATCAAAGCTAGACTTACTTGATGCATGTTTTATAGGAAATCAACAAGTTTAAAGCTAATTAGTTTTACTTGAACTGCCTGGTGTTGAAAATCGGTTCGGGAGCACAGTGCTGCATCTTTGAGGCAAAGCTAGTGTTACGGTGCCTCCCCTGTAATCTTAGGTGCTTAAGCTGACCCTCCCCCAAGCCTCTTACCTCCGAAATAAATCTCTGCTCTCTCCCTCTCCTTGTCCACAGCTGGGCCGGGCCACATCTTGGGAGGTCGTGAGGGTCCAGAAGCAGCCCTCCCCACGTCTAAACGCTGAAGGTACAGACCGATTTTGTGAAACCTGGGAGGAGCTGGTAGCAGTGCACTTCTTGCCAGATAGCTGACATGCAGCTGTATTAGCCCCGCCAGTGCTTCACGCTGGCTGCCCCACCACCCCATCACCACCCTTGGCAAACATAGTGTTATATAGTGAAGCACACGTGATAGGAAACTCATGTGATCGGTAATAACCAATCAGCCCACTTTCCCACCTGCAGCCTATACTCTCTTACCACTAGTGGCCACCACCCCATCCAATTCCAATCCTCTCCCTAGAACAACATACTTATCTACCAGCTGATGCTTGTTGCTATTGCCACACTACTCCCTAGTCAATGAGCTGCATACATGGGACCCCAAAGGCTGGCTCCCTGCTAACCCGTGCATCGTACCCCCCCTAAGCTCCAGCTACCATGACCCTCACTTCACTGCCTCCCTGACCCCAAGGGGATCTCACCCCCTCACGCCCTCTGTTCGCGCCACACTCAGCCCCAATCCTTTGCTCCACCCTGCACTACTAGCCCATCTCATAAGCACCCTCCCTATACCTGTAGGACCATTCAAAAACTGGACCTCTCCACACTACAATCGTCTTGCACCCAAGCTGCTACATAAAGCTTTTCTCTGACTCGCCCTCCTCCTCCTCATACTGTCAGGCAATGTGCACCCCAACCCGGGGCCACATACTCCTGGGATCAAAACAGAGGGCAAGCCAGGCAGCCTGCAACTAGTCTCCCTCAATATTTGTAGCCTCCTTAGTAAATTTACCTCTCTCCAGGGCTGGATCAGTCAACACACCCCTGACATCCTAGCATTATCAGAGACCTGGCTCTCAAAAAATATCCCTGATGCCTCTGTTTCCCTCAGTGGCTACACCATCTTTTGTACAGACAGACTGTGCAAACGTGGTGGTGGGTGTGCCATCTACGTCAAAAAATTGCTGCAAGCCCTACCTGTCTCCCTTCCTCCACCGACCCATGGCGCCCAATCCACTGCCATTAAGATCACTCTTGGCAATCATGAGAAAACACTGTACATTGTGGCAGTTTACATCGCCCCAACAACCAAAAGCCAGCATTTGATTCAATACTATTCAGCCTCACCCGTCTCCCTCCCAATAGCGAGTTAATTTTAATGGGGGACTTTAACGTGAATTGGCTATGCTCCACATCTGCCACATACAAAGATGCTGCTCGAGCCGTTGACCTCACTCAGGTGGTCTTTTCCCCCACCAGACTTAACCCCAGAACTGGATCCTCCACTCTTCTAGACCTCATCCTCACCAACCACCGCAATAACCTCTCCCAGGTTAAAGTGCTTCCTGATGCGCTAAGTGACCACTCCCCTGTCACCTGCTGGTGGTCAAATAAACTCCCACCTAGCCCCCCTAAAGTTATGTTCCAAAGGCACCTCAAAAAAGGTGCCCTCACCCACCTCAAAACGTACCTACTCTCCTGCGACTGGTCACCCATCCATGACGCTCACTCTGTTGACACTACCCTCCTCTTCTTTATCACCATCTTTAATGCTGCCTGCAACATCTTTGCCCCATACACAAACTATATTTTAAAACACAGGGACACCCCCTGGATCTCACAGTCCCTGCTTAATCTGATGTGTCATAGAGACAACCTCTGGCATAGAGCCCTGGACTCACAGCTACCCCAGGACAGACAACTCTACAGAGAGGTCAGAAACAAATGTACCTGGTCCATCCAGCTAGCCAAGGCCACCTATTACAAACAGGCCCTCACCATCACATGGGGCTCTGGGAAAAAATTCTGGAACAATATAAAAGAGCTGTGCGGGAAAACCACTTCTCCTGCACCCTCGCAGATTCTAGTGGACGGAGCCCTAAGCCAGGACCCCACTGCCATATCTAATGCCCTTAATACCACCTTCACTGACCTCAGTCACATCCTCCCTCATAACTTCTTCGACCCTATCCCCAACAGCCCCATAGACACCTCTGCCACTGCAGCCCCTCCACCTTTCCGGCTTAGAACCATCTCCTGCAGTGATGCTAGACGCTACCTCAACAAAGCCTTGATGAATGCGCGCTATAGCAGTGACTCTATCGACCTCAAATTGCTCAGGCTAACTCTGGATGTAACCTGCCACACCTTACTAAAATTCTTAACTGGTCACTATGCCTTAGCCAGTTCCCCGCACCATGGAAAAAAAGTATAATTACCCCCATACTTAAAAGTGGTGATCCCACCTCCACCAGCAACTACCGACCCATCTTGATCCTCCCACCCCCCTCTCACAGGTGCTTGAAAAAATTGTGTTGGACCAGCTCACTGACTACTTAACCAAATATTCGCTGTTCTGCCATGAGCAACATGGGTTCCGGAAGGGGCACAGCACCACCACTGCCTTCTTGGAATTTACCTCATACATTCAAGAGGCCCTGGACCAGGGGTCCATAGCAGGAGCAATCTACCTTGACTTGACCAAAGTCTTCGATACTGTCAGTCACGCACTTCTGCTCCACTCCCTTCCCTCCCAGCATTTCTCCCCTGAGGCCACCGCCTGGTTTAAGGACAATCTCTCTGGCCGGACACAACGGGTTAAAATTAACACCACCCTTTCTTCCGAAAAACCAGTTCAATAGGGTGTCCCCCAAGGGTCCATTCTCGGCCCTTTGCTCTTTACCCTATTCTTAAACTCCTTCCCTAAATCATGCACTGGGAAGCTTCTGCTCTATGCAGACAATGCAGTACTGCTTTGGAAACACCTCAATCCTTACTCCCTACAATCAGCCCTACAAGGCTTTTGTAGTGAAATTGAATCCTGGTTTCATGAGCACCGCCTAGTACTCGACTACAACAAAACAAAGTCGTTGATCTTTGCCCACCGCCAAAGCCCACTCAGCAATGCTCCATTACTCATCTCAAACTCCCAGGGTCTCCTTCTTGAACAGGTCCCCAGCTTCAAATACCTGGGTATCACTCTGGACACGTCCCTCACCTACCACACACACACATCCAACACCTTTCCGCCACTGTAAACACCAGATTAGGGATCCTATACAGACATAAGCACTGTCTACCCCCGCAGGCCCTACATCTAGCTGTAACTTCCTCTGTCAAATCCTTGGTTGACTATGGCATTATTATTTATGGTTCTGCCGAGAAAGTGGCCCTACGCTGCATCAACATTGCCCTCAATAAAGCCTGCAGACTGGTCACTGGGAGTGATAGAGACACTCACACTTGTGAGCTTTACAAACATGCTAACTGGCTCACCTTCGAAGATGAGCTCAAATATCACACCACCTTCCAAGCAAAAAAATTCTCATGAATCTAGCTCCTAAAGGCCTCCTCCCTCTCATCCACACTATCTCCCACAGAAGGGCCCCTAGACGCACCACTGGCACCTCTCTCCTAGTCCCCCACTGTAGGACCTCCCTAGGACAAAGATATTTCCGATACAGGGCTCCCCTATGGCTAAACTGCATACCAACCTCTATCACCCTAGCCCCGAGTCTTGGCCAATTTAAATCTGGCCTCAAGGACCTCCTCCTTGCATCAGTCACCTGTGACAGCAACCGAGACGCCGCCACCATCTCCAGAGCACAAAATGAAGCTCATTGCTAGCAGTCTGTCTAGTGTCAATGAATGCAGTAAAGCCGTAATATCAGGGATATAAATGCCCACCCTACCCCTGACAACATCCTCAGGTCCAGCAATCAATATGTATGTAAAAAATGACTCAGGGCTCAACTAGGACCCCCCAAATCTGTAATCTACCTTTTGGTCACAGCTTAGACCAAAAATCCACATCGGGATCCTTGACTCAATGTATATACTGTACCTATATATAATACCAATATATGTCATGTTTGTTCTTTCTGTACTGATGTGGAGCCTTTGCAAAGGAGTCTATGACTCAAAGGATTGTAATTCCGATTCTCTTAAATAAATAAATAAAGTGCAACTGAGCATATAAATCTTGCAACTATAAAAATGTTATTTTCTTACACCCTGCTCTGGTACAAAACTGTGTAAGCCCTTTGCAGGAATGCCAGCAGAACCCACCAATAGTCACTCTGACCGGTTTTGCATGTTATTGCATCATCAGGGACAGGCAACCTGTATCTGTGTACTATTTAAATCACCGTTCACTTAGACATAGTGCAGTAACTGAAATTTTGTTGTGCAAAGGATACATTTGTGCAACAGTCCAGCATAACAAGTGCAGTTCATCTTCCACAATAATAAATATCATGTGCACACAGATTAAAAACGTACGTTAATATAGTAACCATTATCATAACACATGACACCATACTACAGTATTTTATCATTATATTTAATATTTTACTAAGATGCATTTCTCCATAGCTATAGAGAGAAAAAGGAGACATAATGATTAGGATCAAACAAACAGGAATGGGGGGAAAAAAGGGAGAGGGAAAGGGAAGATAGAGGCAATGGGGAAAAAGAAAAGGGAACAAAGGGTTAGTGAAAAACCGAGGATCCTGAAGTGGTGCCTTTAAGATAATAATCAATGTGAAGACAAAAAAAAACACAGCATTCATACATAAATGCACCCCATGTCTGATACATAATATACAATATGCACATATTGAACATTTTAAACATCTGCTATTCATAAACCATAGACTTACTCAATATGAGCAATTTCAGTGTACCATTGGAGGGGTCATTTAAATAGAAACATAGAAGTTGATGGCAGATAAGGACTGCAAGGTCCATCCAGTCTGCCCATTTCTTTTTCTGCCTCATGAATGTGCCATCAGCCTTTGCTCTGTCAATGGCCTATCTATTCATACTCATCTGTATTGCTCCCTTATGCCTATCCCATGCCTGTTTGAAGCCCTGCACTGTATTCATATTCACCACTTCCTGAGGTAGGCCGTTCCATGCATCCACCACTCCTTCTGTGAAAAAGAACTTCCTCACATTACCCCTTAATCGACCTCCCTCTAATCTCATGCTGTGTCCTCTTGTCCTGCTATTTTTCTCATATTGAAACATGTTAGACTCTTTCACCATGTTAATGCCCTTAAGGTGTTTAAATAGTTCTATTATATCAACTCTCTACCTCCTTTGCTCTAGGGTATACATATTAAGTTCAGTTAATCTGTCCTCATATGTTTTCTGATGCAGTCCCTGCACCATTTTGGTTACCCTTCTCTGGACTGCCTCAGTCTGGTTAATATCCTTGTGAAGGTGTGGCCTCCAGTACTGCACACAGTACTCCAGATGGGGCCTAACCAGTGTCTTGTAAAGAGGGATTATTACCTCCCTCTTCTGACTTGTGATACCCCTACCAATACACCCCAACATCCCTCTAGCCTTACCTACTGCTTTAGAGGTCTGCTTGGATGATTTCAGGTCATCAGTGATGATGACACCCAAATCTCTTTCTTCCCTTGTGACTGCCAGCAACTCCCCTCCCAGCCTCTAGGTGGCTTCAGGGTTTCTCTTCCCTATGTGCATGATCTTGCACTTCTTTGCATTAAACCCCAGTTGCCACTATTCTGACCATTTTGCTAGTTTATCCAGATCTCTTCTCATTCTGCCCACTCCATCTGGATCATCTACTCTTGCACATCTTGGTGTCATCTGCAAACAGACAAACCTTACCCTCCAGTCCATCTGCAACGTCACTGATGAAGATATTGAAGAGGACTGGCCACAGGACTGATCCCTGAGGTACCCCACTTGTGACTTGCATCCCTTCTGACTGTATACCATTTACCATCAGACATATCAAACTTCAAATGTCATCATGATAAGACACTTACCAAAAACGCATCATAATTCCCATGTCCCAAGACAATACAGTAGCTATACTAGCACGGTCACCATTAGCCCTCATCTAAGAAATGCCTGAAGCTCTGTACTGTCATTCAGTCATGGGCTGTGTAAAGCCACTAATTCAAAAATCCAGAACAATTCTTTCTTTGAAAGAAGGAGTTTGAGTTAAGGTGATGGCTCGACTACACTAGGGGACATATTAAAAACTATATAACTGAAGGTTGTTTAAAATTTAAAATTAATTGTTCGACTCCCCCTTATGGCGCACCATTGACTGATTTGATACCACTATGTTTTTTGGGTTGTTATTGGTGCCTTATGAATAGCTGATATTTAAAATATTTAGTTTGTGCATATTGTAAATTATATATCAGACAGATGTGTGGTGCAGTTATGTATGTATGCATGCTGCGTTTTTTCTGTCTTCACATTGATTATTGTTTTAATATCACTACTTAAGGATCCTCGATTTTTGACTAACCCCCCTTTTCCCTTTTTTCCCTGTTGATGCTATCTTTCCTTCCCCTCCCTCCTTTTTCCATTCCTGTTTGTTTGATCCTAATCATTATGTTTTTTTTATTTATTTATTGAAATGTTTTACCAGGAAGGCACACGGAGCAACAAGTTGCTCACCTCACAGTGTGACTGGGTGGGGTGGGAGAGTACAAGTGAAATTACATCAGAGAATAAGCAAATAATGACATCACAGAATAAGCATACAAATACATATAGAGTGAACATACAGCCTGAACCAACAATGTCATGATATCACAGTGCTGGATTGGCATTACAGTTACAGACAGTCAAAACAGTACAAGTTTAGACATAAAGTGCAAGGTCTGGGGTGGGGGTGGGGACCAGGCACAGCATAAAGATAACCAGTTTACTTAGGTGGGACTTGGTGCCATCTTGGGAGAATCAGTAGCATCAGCGAGCCAGTACAAAAGGATTGGGAAAAAGTGGGGAGGGTGAGTTGCAAATAGTTCTAGAGGGTAAGGGGGCTATTTATTAAGTGCTATGTAGTGGGGTAGAGTGAAAATGAAGGGGTGAGAGGTTAGTAGAGAAGGAGGAGGCATGCCTCGGTTGTACCCTCCAGGATGCTGGGAAATCCTGCCAGGGGCAGATCTAGGTGAGGACAAAGTAGTGAGAAAAAAAGAGGTTGGGGTCAGGTGTGGAAAAAGAATTTTTAGGTTGGGAAGATGGCAGAGGAGGGGGAGACATGAAGAGAGGGCAGCCGTGGGACTGAACCCCTCCAGGATGTAAACCCTGCCAGGGGGCAGCACCAGGTGGAGGTATAGGATGGAGAGTAGGTAGAGGGGAAATGGGGGCAGGTAGCTGGGGGAGAGGTATGACCTAGTACTGACCCCTTCAGGATGCAGAGAACCCTGCCAGGGGACCGGACAATGTGGGGGCATTGCTGGAGGAAGGAGGGGGATGGAGAAAAGGTGTAGGACAGAGTAGCATAGTGTATAGCAGTATAACACAGTGGGTTAAGGTTCTGAGCTGCAGATTTGGAGACCTGGGTTTGAATCCCACAGCTGTCTAGGTGCATAGTGTGTGATTCTGAGCAAGTCACTTAACTTCCTTGTGCTCCCAGGTTGCATCTGGAAGCAAGCTTCGGCTTAGTGTGCTACTCCTGGTTAAACAATGTTCTCTCAAAATGCAAGGGAAAGGAGGGGATGAGGATAGGTGAGGAGTTAGGAAGACAGCTGTTATGTGCATATGTCAGGAAGTTAAGGTGGGTTAAAGCAGGAGCAGTTAGAGGAAAGAAAACTATGCCTCCATTTTCTCTCTATATCTATGGAGAACTACATTTAGGAAAATATCAAATATAATGATAAAAATATTGTAATATGGCCAGCCCAGTGGTAAAGAGGGCTAAGGTGCCATGCACCTTACCTTTTCCCACACTGGTGACCCGGGTTCAGGAATGGACTCGGGTCGTTAGGGGGGTCAGCTGGGGAGGGAGCGAGAAAAGAGCATCTGAGGGACTGCTCTCCTCTACCGGGGTGGGAAGATATATTATCCTGGCCTAGGCTGCTCCCAGGTGGAGGCCTATGGGTATAGTAGGTCAGGGAAGCAATGTACGGGAGGGCACTATGGGGAACTTTGGACAGGTGTGCCCCCATGCATGAGTCCACTGCTTTGCAGTAGGGGTGGGACCAGAAAATGTGGAAAAATGGTACATGGGGGTGAGGGCTTCTTGAAGTCTGCGACAGCCGTCTCTGCGCCCGCAATGTCAACTGATGAATGAGCCAGTCCACCTTGGATTTGATGCACTGGGGGGAGGATGGCTCTCCCCCGGCCCTTCCACAACAGGGGAACTTGTGGGGAGAACCTGATGGGTGTGTAACTGAGGGAGATGGAGAGCCAGCCTGGAGGTGCTGGGTACTGGGCTGATGTAGCTGCCCCATTGAATGAAGGAGCAAGAAAAACCTGTATGAAAAAAAATACTTTAATATGGTATTTTTGTGTTAAAATAATGGTTACTATATTGACTTAATATTTTTTTTTTGTATAAACTTTTTATTAGATTTCCAATAAAGACACATAAAACAAGTGTACAATAGGCAGGACTTAGACATAGACATACAGGAAAACAAACCCACATACAATAACAAAAAGGTGCAATCTCTTATACATTTCAATTAGTCATTCAAAATATATTAGTCTCTTCTTCTGTAGGTTATGATCAGACTAATAATAAGAAAAAAACTTAAGTATATCTTAAGTTAAATATACATAATAAATAAGTAAGTAAGTAAGTAAGTATGTATATTTCCTTTATCCCGAATGCATTCCTTAGTTACAATAATTCTTGGTTATTCTCTTATCAACCTTCAGGTCATTTCTATCCCATCCCTACTTGCTTTTAAGTGAGGCCCATTCGCACTGTGTTTTCCTCCAAAGTGCTAAGCGAAGCTAGGAAGGGAGTCCATTCTTCATAAAAAGCCTCCTCCCTATCCCTAAGAACTAAAGTCAATCTTTCCATGGCTAATGTCTGTATACTTAGACTACGCCATTGCTGGATAGTGGGCACCTCACAACTCACCCACGTATTCTGCATGCAGTGCCTGGCTAACACCAGGAGCACCCTACACCATCTTGGAAGTGCTTCCCAGTCCCCATTGTTCCTTTGTGTCATTCCAAAAAGACCTGTGATCGGGTCCACTCTCAAAGGGATGCCCCCACCTTTGAGATCTCACCCAGCACTCCGTCCCAAAAAAATCTGTAGTACCTTACATGTCCAGAAGCAGTGCATATAGGTGCCCCTTTCTACTCCACATCTACCACACTTGGGGGAAATCGAGGGGTGAGCCTTATACACTATCACTGGGGGATAATAGAGCCGGTGTAAAAATTTATAAAAAGCTTCTCTAAATCTATTGCAGATCAAAAGTCCTCCTTGTCCTTCTAACAAATAATTGCCAATTCTCTTTTGTGATACTATAGCCTAAATCCCTCTCCCTGAGTTGTTTAACCTTAAAGGTATAGTCTGGGTAATCCTGTTTCCCCAACTTCACTGCTTTCCAAATAAAGCCCTTGGAGTCCTTTGGGACCCTATTAATTAAGGCCTCTATCATATCCCATCCTGGCAACTGTACCTCATCTCGTCCCAATTTTTGTATAAAGGCCCTAAGCTGCATATATCGGAATAGTTGATGTCCACCTAATCCTAGCCCTTGAACAATATCTCCCAGCGGGTACAACACCCCATTCTTTAGGAGGTTTCCTATAGTCTTTACCCCTTTGTTCTCCTAATCCCGAACACCTCTGTCGGCCAATCCAGGAAAAAAAAAAGGATTCCTAACCACTGGGTACAAAAACATTTCTCCCCTAATACCCTTCTTTTTCCTAAGATGCTCCCATGCCTCTAGCACCGTCCTCACCAATGGGTTACCACCCCTCTGAGTGTAATAGGCTTTTGGGCCCTTGCTGTGCAAATATGCCAATAACCAGCCCTCATAGCCCCATTGTTCTAAGTCTACCCAACTAGCTACTGCAGGTCGATGCACCCAGCCAGCCACATATCTTTGCTGAATAGAGAGATGATAATTCACAAGGTATGGGAAATTGAGCCTCCCCCTTCATCGACTCTGCCTTCAGCCTCTGAAGTTGGGCCCTCAGATGTTTATCTCACCAAATAAATCTAGAAAACATTTTCTTCAGCCTATTTATATTCCCTGTCACCAAGCCCACCGGCAACATTTGTATAGGGTACAATAGTCTAGGGAGGACATTCATTTTAAGAAGGTTTATACATTCCAGCCATGAAATAGGGAGCTGCATCCATCGTCTCAAGTCTGCCTCCACTTTTTTAATTAGTGGTGAGTAATTTAACCTGTATAGGGATTCAACAGTCCTACCCACCTGTATTCCCAGATATATGATACCTCTCTGAGCCATCTTAATTCCCCACTGCTCATCCACCTGTTCTGGTTTGGGAAAACACATCATCTCTGACTTACAGAGGTTAATCCTATACCCTGAAAATGTTGCAAAAGCATTTATCAGCTCCAAAAGGGGAGGCATTGAATTCTGAGAGTCTCTCAGAAAGAGTAACATATCATCTGCATAAAGAGTCACTTTATGCTCAGTACCCGTCACCCCCTTTGCACCCCGTACCTCTGAACATTGCCGGATCACCACAGCTAAAGGCTCAAGAGCCAAAGTAAATAGCAGTGGAGAGAAGGAACACCCCTGCCTGGTACCCCTGCCCAATTCAAAATACTCTGTGTGAGCTCCATTGACCAATATATATGCTCTAGGTGCTCGATACATAACTCGAACCCTCTAAATGTATGTGTCACCCAGACCAAACTGGGCCAAAACCTCAAAGAGGTACCCCCATTCCACCCTATCAAATGCTTTTTTGGCATCCATAGACAGGACTTATGTTTTCCCCTGTATCTGCCCAGCCCTCCATATCATAGTCAACAAATGACGCATATTATGATAGGAGGATCTCCCCTTGATAAACCCGGTCTGGTCTGGGTGCACCAACACAGGCAACAGATTCCCCAGCCGCATGGCCAAAACTTTTGCCAGAATTTTTAAATCACAATTTAAGAGAGAAATTGGTCTGTATGATGTGCATTCTGCCTCGTCCTTACCCGATTTTGGAATCAGGCAAATCATCGCCTCATAGCATGTTTGGGGCAGGCTCAGGTGCTCTTCCCCCTCCACCACCTGAAAAACCCCAGTCAGAGCCTCTGCCATCTGGCTTGCCATAGCTTTGCAATATTCCACAGGGAACCCATCAGGTCCGCTCACCTTCCCCTTTTGCAGTTTCCCTATTGCTTGTATAATTTCTGCCTTCATGATGGGTTGATTTAGTTGCGCCTTCTGAGTCCCGTTGACCCTAGGGAGCACCACCTTATCCAAAAAATCATTTGCTAATAGCCCCCTGTTGGAGCATTCAGCCTGATACAACCTATTATAAAAATTCAAAAAGCACTTCTCAATTTCTTTTGGTTCCCTCTGCAATACCCCACTTCTATCCTTGACCCCCAGTACCCTGGTAGGGCATCTACCCCCTTTCATAAGTCGTACCAGCAGTGGACCTGGTTTATTAGACCACTCAAATATTCTTTGCTTACAATAAAACCCCAGGGTCTTTGCTTACCCCCTTACCAGCG
Organism: Neoceratodus forsteri; assembly: GCA_016271365.2. Lineage (NCBI taxonomy): Eukaryota > Metazoa > Chordata > Ceratodontiformes > Ceratodontidae > Neoceratodus > Neoceratodus forsteri. Next base: position 184,404,519 of record JADMNL010000027.1, read on the forward strand.
CATTCAACGCTTCCCGTGTGACCATTAGGTGTTGCGTAATTTCACCCTTCTCTCCCTTAGCTATTCGCTTCTCCAAGTCCCTTAACTGTTGTTCCAACCCCAGTCTTTTCTCTCTTTTTACCTTCTTAACTCGAGCCAGATACGCTATAATGACACCCCGCATGAAGGCCTTTCCTGCTTCCCAATATATTCCCCTCGGAACCCCACTATCTTCATTAGTTTCCTTATATAACTGCCATTGCTTCACCAAAAACTCCATAAATTCCTTGTTATGGAACATATATGAGGGGACCTTCCACTGTGCTGGCCAATCCCTTTCCCCCCGCATCTTTATTCTGGTTATTACCATGGCATGATCTGATATGTGAATTGGACCATGGGAGACATCTATAATTCTCTCATGTCATCCCCGTAATACATATATGTAATCGATTCGTGACCAGGTACTGTGAGGGTTGGATAAAAAGGTAAACTCTCTAGCTCCAGGACTTAGCAACCTCCAGCTATCAACCATGTCCAGATCAGCCAAACCAACCTGCCATTGTTTGAGGCCCTCCGGCATCCGGCCTTTACCCTCAGAGTGGTCCAACACCAGGTCCATCGTACTGTTCATATCACCTCCCAATATTAAACCTGGGAATTGTTCCTTTGTAAGCAGATCCAAAATTAAGGGAAAAAACTGGGGGTCATATACAGCCAGTGCATAGATATTACCTATCGTAATTTGTTCCCCATATAGTTGACCCACCAAAAAAACATACCTTCCTTCCTTGTGGTCCTTCACCACTCTAATAATTGACTTACAATTTTTAATATGTGTGCATATGATATTTATTATTGTGGAATATTGAATTGCACTTGTTCCACTGGGCTCTTGCACAAATGTAATCTTTGCACAACAGAAATGATAAATTTAATGCAATATGTCTTTAAGTGAATGAGGATTTGAGCAATACGCAGATACAGGTTTCCACTCCCTGATGATATGATAACATGCAAAACCAGTTGGAGTGACTATTGGTGGGTTCTGATGGTGTTTCTGGAAGGGGCTTACATGGTTTTGAACTGGAGCAGGTTGCAAGTAAATAACATTTTTAAATTTGCAAGGTTCATAAGCTCAGTGGCGCTTCATTTGGATATGATGGTGGTGATGCTGTACTCCTTTGGTCTGCATGGTTGTTGTTAGTAACAGCTCACCTTGCAGTGGGGTGGGCCTTCCTTTGTTTGTAGTTGTCAATAGTTTTAGGGGTTGGAGCTATCCTTACCCCCTAAGAAATTAGCACGTCTTAATAGCATGCCAATAATCAAGGCCACTGATTTTTGTTTTTCAATAAAAACCCAATAGCATTCCAGAAGCTGGACTTTCTGCACACCATTTAAAAAACACACTTCATGGAAGTTTGCAATTTTTAACAGATCAGTGAACACACACAACTTGTATTTTTCTACCAATTCTTTACTGTACTATTTCCATTTTCTTTACTTAATTTGCTGTATATTTAGCCTTTTTTAGTCTGTATATTTCTACATGTCAAAAACTTTAACAATAGAATCCTGGTAAAATTCAGAAATTAGACTAGCAATTACTGGTGCAATCCAAGAATGTCAAATCTTGAAAATGGAATTTCATTACTGTTCCAAGATAGTTGGTCTTACTGGATCCATTACATCGTGGAACAGAATTAGGACTTTTGCCTTGATTACTAAAACATGGCACCTGTTTGGAAAGGTTCACTATCTGGGGGGGGGGGGTTCACTATTGGGGAAGGGGAAAGCCTACCATCCCAACCTAAAATGCAACAACCCGCAGCCCACTCACAGCCACATACACCTTCCCATCCCATATAATGTTTAGTGTTTCATGACCTCATCCTCATCACCTGTATTATTTATGTTACACAGAACATATCATGGTTAACACAGCACAGAAAGGATAGCTCCTTCCCTCTTGGAGGGGGAGCAGATCCCTGGAGTAAAGCCAGGCCCCTCTGTGATATGGAGGAGAGCACTCACACTTGGTAACTGGGGTCATTGGCTACATGCAAGGGACTGATAGAGAGAGAATGTAAGAAACTACCCAGCCCCGGTTCATGGATACCCTTAGGGTTGTGGGGTGTACAACCTGCTTCATTTATGTATTGGTATGTCATTCCTGGCACTGTACCATGCAATGAAAAACACACTTGCACTGTTTATGGTTGTCACAGAAGAAAACTTTAATAAAAAATCTAATTTTAAAAGTTTACAAATCTCACCAAATGCAGGCTAGACTAGACCTCTGTCTAGTGTTCATGGTGCCTCCTTCTCTAAAGGTTTTGGTTACCTACCAGTTTAACAACAGCTAAATAATAGGGCCCTATTAGTTGAGCAGTGACTTCTGCTTTTTTCCAAGGTTGCCTAAATATATATAAATATGCATTGAAAAAATGTCCCCATAGACTTGTATGGGGCGTGTCCCGGTGCTCTCCGTGCTTAGACGTCATAAAATGCCTGAGCGTGGGGGCAGGCCTGGCGGACTGGGAAGTGGAAGGGATCGACTGGCTATGGGTGTGACTCCAGTTGTGATCCCTTTCCTCCTGATAAGGACATGCTTACAAATTCTACTTTTGCCAGAAATGGGCTAGTGCTGCCTTATAGTAATGGGCCATGAAGCCTAATTAGATAAACAAAACTTGGAAATTTACTTCAAACATTTAAAATAACTTCATCTAAAAATAACTTCCATCAGAGAAATGGAAATCCATCTGACATTTTCTGTATACCTAACAACTGTAGCATTACTGTTTTTACTGTAAAGAATACCTCACCCATTCTACATGCTGAACCGGTAAGCAGTGCCATTTTTGTAGGGGAAACACACTCTATTTCTGGGTAGGCAAATATTGGACACGTAGCTCAAGCCCATAATAGCAGCAAATTATCTAATTGGTAAGATAAGTTGTGAAAGTCGATTGGCTAATACCCATTTCAAGCTGTAGTGCTATTTCACAATATCACCACAGTCTGGAACAAGTTCTTGCCAATAGAGTTGTCACCTAACAGTCATCCACTGACTGTACAATAACACACTCCAGAATGGGTGTTACTGTTTGGCAAAATACCACTTCTCAGGTGGTTGAAGGCATTTGGCTATGCCTCGTGCCTCATAATGTGCCTACGGAGTGGTGTTATCCCTTTATAACACACCCTGCTGTGCATTAATGCTTAGATATTTGCTAGAGGACAGTAAAGTGATGATGTATCCCCCAAGGGATCAAGAACTTTAGCCCATGCAGGTTATTCCCAGTGCAGATATTAAGCACTGTACATGTAAACCACACAAGTAGAGAATAAACTGGGTAAACACATCATGTTATTTTATGTTGAAAAGTCAATGGCGGGCACTCTTACCACCATCAGATGTCCATTTTTGGCTTTGTAGACCTGAGGTTCCTGACCCGTGGTGAAATCGATTGTTCCTTCAGTGCCCGGGTGTATTGTGAATTGAAGGCTGCATGTAAACAGATATACATAGGTAGCATTTATACTTATTCTGTGCTTCTTAGTAACACTGGGTAAAAATGCCAGAGAGCTTCAGCACCAACAGCACATTTTGGCAGACTCTGTCAAGCCCAGTAATTGGACTATGAGACACTGGCTTTCTTATGTATAATTACATAGAGAATAATATATAGGCAGCTGTGCATTATAAGTAAGTGACAAGACCCAACAGGGTGGGCAGTGCTGGGGGGATACCTGCACACCCAGGATGTAGTGAGGCCTGACTCTGCAGGTGGAGGCCCTTACAGCCCTGGAAATGCAGGTATCCAGGGAGGCAGTATAGCGCAGTGGTTTAAGGCTCTGAGCTGCAAATCTGGAGACCTGGGTTCAAATCCCACAGCCCCCAGTTGCATACTGTGTGACCCTGAGCAAGTCATTCAACTTCCCTGTGCTCCCAGGCTGCATCTGTAAACAAGCATTCGTGTGTCTCACCTGGTTAAACAATTAAAAAAAAAAAAAATGGAACACCGCCCACCCTGAAGGGTCTTGCTGTGCTTAGAAAATGGACTATGTTGAGGGATACCTGCACACCCTAGGTTTAGTGAAGCCTGATGTCACAGGTGGAGGCCCTTACACCCCTTAAAGTTCACATATCTTCCAACACTGCACACCCTGAAGGGTATTATAGCACTTAGAAAATGGGCTTTGTTGGCCTGACACAATCCATTTTCTATCTGTAATAAGATGGGGTTTTAAAGTGCTGTAAGCAGCGTCAACTGGAGGCAGCAGCAAGCGGAGGGTTTTCAGTGTCAAGCTGCACTGTAGAAATGTGAGCAGTATACAGGCTCTTTTTTTCCCCCAGGCGGTGTTGACTGACACTCACACCCCTTGTGATGTGACTGCCATAAGCCAATCTGGTTACAAGATTTTCGTAATCGATTTTCTAAGTTTCCTTTCTTACACATCTAGGCGTGTGTTGCTCAATAAACCATGGGAGTGACGCTCAAGGTGTTCATGAAGCAACATTACCGAGGGTGCATAAAAAACAAACAAGTATTTCTACTGCCCATAATTTATTGTTTTTATAATTACTGGTGACCCTCTTTAATGCTCAGACTAAAGCCATGTTTCAAGTGCCATAATAACCTATTACTGCATTTTTGTTTTAACTCTCCTGTCACTTCCATTCCCTGCACTACCTCATTGGCTCTTATTTTGCGTGTGAGTGGACTGAACAGTTCCATAAACATGGCCGCTCTATTAGTCACTTAGCGACGAGCTGTTAGAGCAACTCTTGGTTTCCCTAAGGTAAATCTCTTCTACTCAGTATTATTTTTTTAGTATTTATCTAGTTGATTCTGACTTTACAGCTTGTAAAATATATTTAGTTGATCCTACTGTATGTCAGGTTTGGGAAACTGCAAGTCCGACCCAGTGCAATTACCAGTGGGACTGTGGCTCACTTCCTACACCATGACTTAAACACAGTTCAACCATTCCATTTTTTTAAAAAGAAAAAGAAAAACAGTGTGTGTGTGTGTGTGTGTGTGTGTGTGTGTGAGTGTGTGTTGGGGGGGGGGGGGACTGTGTCCTCAGACCTGCTTCACTAACTTTGGCATTCACTCCCTGCACCAGTAATTATAAAAAATAAAGGATAGTTATTGTGTTCTTATAGATTTTATTTACGCATCCTCAGATGTAGCGAGATGGGGAATAATAAAAGAATGAGAGAAGACTGAAGAGAATAAGTAGAGGGCACCATAGAAGAGACCCGGTCAGAGAGGTTTGAAGAGAGTGACAGATGAGAACCAGTATTTGGAGAGAAGGAAAAGACAGTGGGATAAGCACCATGAAGATACAGCAGGAAAAGTGAGGTGGTGGTACAGGAAACATTGATGAGTCAGAGAAGGAGATCCAGCAGCAAAACATCATGACGAGTGAAAGACAGCATCCATTCTAACTAAAGTGGATGAGATGTTACAGCTCACTGTATCTTTCCTGCTCCAACATTACAAATAAATAAAAATTATGCTGTGTATCCCCTATGGATATTGAACCCTTATTTTTTCAATTGCTATTAAAATAAGCATTTAACGCTGCATTTTATTATTTACATTTTTAATTGCATGCTTTGTACTTAACTGTATTATATGATTGATTGTACAGCAGTTTGATACTCTGAATATATTGTGCTTCAAAAAATTGAAAGTAATAATTCATATTCCAAAGCAACAGTCGGCACAAACATTTCTTACCTTCCCTGAACAATTTTCACTGCGCTTTGTTTCTTTGCTAGCGTACATAGCTTTAGGACCGTCTCAAAGATGTGTTCACACTGCAAGATTGCATCACCCTGAGAAAAGAAGGAAAATCATGTGGAATTTTCATAAGACGTCAGGAGCAGCAGTTACAGCTAGCACTTCACTGTTGTCATAACTGGCGTGCTTACAAGTTGTGCAGCACTGTATAATGCATACGGTACAGTACATAGCAAGCATGTTAATCATGTGTCAATATTAGCTATTAACCAGTGCAATTTCACTTTGTATTTTGCTATTTTTTATCATACATTTTTAGTTTATTCTGAATTCCCATGGAAAGCACGTCGGCACCATCCAATATGGTAGCTTCCTGTGGGAGAGAAAGAGAAATGTAGAAAAAGAGAAGGACAGAAACAGACCTTAAATAGTCTATCCAGTTCATCCTAAGATTTCCCATCCTGGAACCTTTCTAGCATTCATTATTTCCCACCAGCCTCTTCCCTTTCCACGTTATCCTGTCTGATAACTCCTTTACATGCACCCTGATTTTTTCTTTGAACCACTTTGTTGCCTTTGCTTCCACAATTGCATCTGGAAGTGTGTTCGGCCCATCCACCACTCTTTCAGTAAAGTACTACTTCCTAAATGTCGTTTTGTTGGGCCCCTTTCCAGCTTAAATGCATGGCCCCTGCTGTATTTGTTTTCTCAGATTAAGTAAACATATAGGCCCAGATATTCAAAAGTGTTGCGCATGGCGCAACACTGTTGCACCATGCACAACCCACTGATGCGCCCTGGCGTGATATTCAAAAGGGAAACGTGCGCCGCACAAATTCCGATGTGCCGGAGTGCATCAGTAATGTATGCAGGCACAGGTAGGGAGGGCATGTCCATGCATAACCTGCACAGCCCGATATTCAGCCCGGGATGTGCAGAGTCATGCATGCACAACCCTACCTGCGCCTGCACAAAGTTCGCCCCCAAAAGGAACAAGTGATGGCCACCCACAGGTGAGCTGCCGCATTGCAGGGCACAACACAGCAGCTGCCACCTGTGGGTGGCCATCACTTGTTCCTGCCGCACCTGGCAGTGCCCCCCATGCCCCGATCATGGGCATCACTATAGCCCTCCCCAAGTCCAGTATCCATGGTGGTCCAGTGGACCCACTGAGCCCAATTGCGGGCATCATTCCTAGGACCTCCCCCAAGTCCAATATCCCTGGTGGTCCAGTGTACCCCACCCCACCCACCCACTGAGCCCCACTGCCCTGCTCCCCATCAGCCAGCAGGCGGCAGCACCCACCACCTGCGCCCGCCGCCCGCTGACTGACAGCTCGGTAGGGCTGCCGCCCGTGGTTCACAGCATGGGCCAATGGGCGTGCAACTCATCCCATACTCAGTCCAGATCATACGTAAAAAACAGATAAAAAATTATTAAAAATCCCACTGGCCTAAACTGCTTTTTTTTTAAAAAAAACAGCACTGGCCCAGATAAAGACAATAGAGTTCCATCAAGGGAAAGGTATGTCAAGGTCAAATGTCTTTCCTTTGATGGAACTCTGTTGTCTTTATATGGTCCGGTGCTGTTTTTTCAAAAAAGCAGTTTAGGCCAATGGGATTTTTAATAATTTTTTATCTGTGTTTTACATATGATCTGGACTTTGAGAAAGTGTATTCTTCCAAACCAACTGTCATTTTTCTGATGAAGGATTCTATGTAATCTGAAAGCTCACACACCTTTTTTCTTTTGTAACATCTATGTTGGTCCAATAAAAGGTACCAAATCATCTCTTTTTTTCTGGATCTTTTGTCACAAGCACCAATATGGCAACAAAACTAATTTTCTTTATAATACAACATGGTTTACTTTTATACAGTTTCTTTTATATATGTATAATAATAACAGTGTGCAAAACTTCTAAATAAAGTCTTACTTTCTGTTTGTTGTCCTCACAAGGAACGTGAATGACAAGGATCCCATCACTCAGGTTACTGACAGAAATACCTTACAAAGAGAGCAAGTGGTCAGACATTCTAGCACTGTTTTGGTTAATGAACATTTCTTATTAAGAATCAATGTATGAACATACAAGATAAGTGTGGGTGTGTATATCTGGGATATGCAATTGAGTGACTAAAATATACAATTTATCTCCATGCATCATGGGGCAGGATCATACCTCATGAGTGACAGAGCCACAAGTGAGCTATGAAAGTTCTACCCACTCCCAAACATAGACTTTGATGGCAGATAAGGACCTCTTGGCCCACCTAGTCTGCCCATATCCCTACCTACTGGATAAGCTGCATATCCTAGTTAACCAACAGCCAACTTCTTCCTACTCCCCCAGCAGAATTGCCTTATGTCTGTCCCAAGCATTCTTGAATTCTCCCACAGTTTTAGACCCCACAACCTCCTTAGGAAGGCTGTTCCATGCGTCCACCACCCTCTCTGTGAAAAAATACTTCCTCACATTGCCCCTGAGCCGTCCCCCCTCTATCTTCAAATTGTGTCCCCTTGTTCTTGCACATCTCTTGTGATGATAAACTGCCTATCCTGTGTCAAATCATTCTATATTCGATACACAACATTAGTTTGCTAGTTATAGCTTTTAAATCTGCAATCTGAAGATTTAGCTGTTGATCTAGGTATATATCTATCTATCAATCGAGATATACAATGCATTCCACATTGGATGTATGCACATTCTGGTTATATACACAAAAGTACCATGTTCCCATTCCCAGTCATATATACATATTGATAAAAAATGTGCATGTATGCACAGCAAATTTTGATTGCATGCACCTTTTTCTCTCCTACAGAGGCTCCACAGACCTTAATGCTGTCAATCACACCTGTAAAACGGGTGCTCATAGTTCTGCCATTGATTAACTGCATCTAACTTTTAATCAGTTTCAACCTGTCTGTCACAGCAAGCAGCCATGAGAGAATAGCTCAGTGTGCAACATTTTATAAAGATGGATGTTTTCAATGAGTTTGACACAGTCAGTAAAGGTAAACGTGATTAGTAAGTGATAAAGTGTAGTTTACTGAGTGTCTCCATTTATTTCAATAGAAATGTTGGTTCTACAGGTATGTCATTTTGGATTTATGCACATAAATGTTGTTAACATTAACAATTTAGAAGTGTTTAAAAAACCTTGCCAGATACGTGGAGGGTACTGTATTGGATTATTATTATTAAGGGACAGTTACTTATGGACTAATTAAGTCTACCTACTGTATTTTGTTTAACCAAATATGAAACCAAGTATGAAACATGTTTCATCTTGTTCAGAACTCAGCTGTGTGATGCAACCATTGTCTAAGCCCAGCTCCAGATGTTAGCCAGCCAATGGTGACAGTTTCTTTGGCCATGGTAAGCACTGTGGGATCCTTAGGGTTAGAGTTTCAGATCAAGTCTAAAAATAATCATTCTTATAATGTAAGAATGACTTTGTAAATGCATTTGATTACACTTTCTCTTCATTTATCTTTTATATTATCCTTATATAACCTCATATACCTGAAGCACTCCACGCAGTGCAAGAAAGCAGCAGCAAAGGCAAATAAGATGCTGGGATGCATATCTAGGGGGATCAGTAGTAGGAGAGAGGCTATACAGTTCTTGTACAGGTCACTGATAAGGCTGCATCTAGAGTATGGAGTTCAGCACTGGTGCCACACCTCAAAAAGGACATTAACCTGCTGGAGATGGTCCACAGGAGGGCTACAAAGATTATAGCCAGTCAGCAGAGTAAGGCATACGAGGAGAGGTTGAGGGCACTGAACATGTACTCCCTGGAAGACAGGAGGAAGAGAGAGAGAGAGGGGACATGATTGGGACCTTCAAGTACTTGAAAGGCATAAATAAGGTTGATAAGGAGAGTCTTTTTAAGCTGAGTGGCAACCATAACTCTAGGGGGCACAGTCTTAAGTTGGAGGGTGGGAGGTTTAGGAGGGAGGTCAGGAAGTGCTTCTTCACAGAGAGGGTGGTGGACACTTGGAATGCACTGCCAGAAGAGGTCGTCTTGTTGAAGACAGTGGGCAGCTTTAAGAGAGGCTGGAATAGGCATAGGGGGAAGGTAAAGATCATAGGTAGGGAGGATGTGAGGAGTGGGGAGGGAGGGCAGGGACATTAGTTCAAGCTGTGGGCCCTGCAATATGAGCAGGCTTGATAGACCAAATGGCCTTCTTCTTCTGGCTTCTTTGTATGTTTGTATATTAGCAGTTCTGTTGAGATAGGTATACTTTGGTAGCTAGAGATACATTCAGTCATTATACAGTATAATTAGATTTTTTTTGGTGCAGTTTTAGCCACTGCTAAGCAATTTAAATCGCAAATTGTAGTGAGAAAGAAATAATGTGAGCTACTGGGAATTGAACCCAGGCACCCCAGAACACTGTCCTAGTACTCTAACCACTGAGCTACAGACTCACACGGTTGACCCTGGGGTTCCCAGACACACTTCCTTTCTCTGGTATTGTGTATCCTGTAACTAGGAATAATGAAGAATATATATATATATATATATATATATATATATATATATATATATATATATATATATATATTACACACACATATATAGACACACACACACACACACACACATATATACATATACAGTGTAATCTATCTGTCTGTCTGTCTGCATGTCTATCGTATCTATCTGTCTAGCTCAGGAAATCCCATTGAAATAAATGAGGATTTCCTGTGATATATCTAGATAGACTTATTTCTGGCTACCACTGCATTCTTATAAAAAGCTTTTCATGCTGGTGTCTATAGCTGCAATATTATCATATGTTGTGCTCCCATTGTTATCAGTACCAGGATTCCATATTTTAAAAACCGGATTGATTAGAGACCCAGTTGGATGCAAAAACTATGTCATCTATTTTTGTCTGCTCTGTCAGTTTTGCCAGTATGTAGAGTAAATCCTCAGACACAAGTGCTGTCTAGTTCTCATGGTGAAATACTGTTAAGGAAAAATGTTTAAAAGGTAATAATTATGACAGTTTTTTCCCCGTAATGTGTTAGTCTCTCACCTTAAGAAATATCAGTTAAGAGATGAACACCTGTATTGCAAAATGTGAATCTGGAACATCCTGATAATATTTTAATATGTTGTGATATAATAAGTACTATATGTACTGTATAAACTGGAAAAGTGTGGGACCTTTTCACTAAGAAATAGGACAAAGGGTATTTAAACTTCTGTATGCTTAGTTAAGGACATTCTTAGTAAACAGCGTAAAGGGAATGAAAACAGTATTTCTATCTAGCCATCTTCTGTCTGCTAACGTTGAAAGGAAAATTGCAGAAGATGCTTACTTCACAAAATTAACTGTATACAAGTGAGACCATTTCTCAAGAGAGAACTCTAATGATGCAGTATTTTCCCCACATGCCAACCAAGCTATGAGTTTGATTGCCGCAGTCAATGTGGTAGTTTTCTGTCCTACCATGCCATCTTAAGCACAACAAAAAAAAGCCAGCAAGGAGAACCATCCACCACCACATGTGACCACCAGGACAGAATGCCCCATCAGCCTAAAGATGCTCTAGTTCCATGCAAAACCAGGTGAAACAACAATTTAAGTGACCGCCTACCTATACCATGCAATGCTTCCTAAAGCTCCCTGCCTAAATAACATCTCATCTTTGGCAAGTGAATAGGGGTCGTGCGCCAGACGCTTATGAGTATGGATGCGTAAGTGTTACTCGGAGTGAACCACAGCTTTTAAATCCTTGAAAAAATATTTTAAAACTGCTGGCAACTGGTACATTTTGTGCTTGCAATATTCATGAACCTTAACTGAACACTTTGAGCAAATTTTAGAGTAAAATGGAGGAAAGAGTAAGTCATTTTTATCTATCTTTCACAAATACTGCGAGGGATCGCAGTGTCCGTGGGGCCAGTCATCATGGCGCGGGGGGGGGGGATCCTGCTACTATCAGATGTCCACAAAATATGGACTTATCGGTTATGTGCTCAATGTTGCAAAATATTTCCTTAGGGCAGTCCAAGTTGAGACAAGACATTGCAAATTTAAAATATGTGGTGGATTCTATTAAAGTTAACTGAAAAAAACACAAAGAGAATTGTTGAAGCTGAAACTAGGCTGGCAGCTCTGGAGGAGTCCGTTTTTCATTTGGAAGAGGATTCTATATTTATGTATAACCAATTTCAATTAATTTGGCAAAAAATTAATGACCTAGAAAACAGAGGCCGAAGAAATAATTTACGGATTGTGGGGGTACCGGAAGGGGCTGAAGGCTCCAATATTATTGCTTTTTTACAAGAGTTGTTTCCAAATTTATTGTCTCACAAATGGAGGTGGCCACTAGAAACAGAACGTGTGCACAAATCCTTGTCACCTAAACCTAAGTCAGGCTCCCCTCCCAGACCTATTGTGGCTTATTTTCTCCATTTTTCTATCAAGGAGGAAATTCTTTGGCTTTCTAGAAAGAAAAAGTCTTTATTTTGGAAAGGGAATAGGATTTCCCTCTTTCAAGATAATTCTATGGAGGTTGTTGGCCAGAGGAAAGCCTATACGGAGATCAGAGGGGTTATCAGACATCACAATATTCCTTATAGAATTAATTACCTAGCTGTGCTTATCTTAACATTTAATGGGGTTTCTCACACTTTTAAAACACCTGCTGATGTTTGGATCTTTATTGAGAATGAAGTAAGGCCTAAACAAAATGGTTCAGCTCGATTTGAATCACCTCATGATTCTACACAACATCTGTCATGAACAGCTGCCCCTGAGGCCCTTCTGGAATCTGGGTTGAGACAGAATTCGACTCCCTCTGGAAGCCCCAAGCCCAGAGCTAATCTCCTGGAACTTACTCAGTGGCAAGAGTGGAAATCCATAAACAGAAAATGTAAAGGACTTACAAGAGGCAGGCAGAAATCCACTATCTGTTCCCCCAAAGGTGCTGCTGAAAAGAAATCCATGGGGCTATTGTTGAATAACAGGTATGCAGGTCTAAACTGACTTACAAAGCCCTACATGGACTGGGCCCATACAACTTGAAAGAGCTCCTGGTACCCTACTGCCCTAAGCGATCACTCTGCTCGGCAGATATGGGGTTGCTAGAGGTTCTGAGGGTTTCTTTGAAATCTTCGGTGGCCCGTGCTTTTATGTACGTGGCCCCAACACTCTGGAATTCTCTACCCTGTCTGCTGTGGAAGTGCATGCCTGTGGAGGAATTTAAACAGGCCTTAAAGACCCATCTGTGGTTATCAGCCATCCCCTGATGATGATGATGTTTTAACGCATTTTATGGATTCAGTATTATTGTATTTGTGTTTTATTTATTGTTTTATGAAGCTTATTGTTAAGGCGCCTTGGTTTCAGAAAGGCGTGATATAAATAAAGAATATTATTATTATTATCAAACATGGAGCTCTCCCTGGAAGAGGAAACTAACAAGGAACAGCCAATTGGATTCCTGCTCTCTTGTGACCAATCAGAGCCCTCCTTCCTGAATGATGTGGCAGGTATCCCAGAAGTCCCAGGTGCTTCACTATCTTCCTCTGCTGAAGGCTCCGAATCCTGCAACTTTCGTCAAACTTGATCCTTTGTTTAAGCAGTCACCCTAAATTTTTTGTCAAAGTATGGTGTTCTCCTAGGCATCACGGGTCTGTTTATTCGATGGGGCCCTGGATTTGCTATCCTGTGTCACGGAGCTTCTTGCCGAGTCTCAGGCCACAAAAGTTCTGGTAAGCTCACCTGGCATTCTGAAGTCTGCTCATGGTTTCTGTATTCAAATCTAAAAAAAAAGGAAAATCCTTCTTCTGGCTAATTTCTCGTGGACATAAATTTTGTTTGCTTATGATTCATTATATTGTTACAGCTGAGATCTAATTTTATTGTAAGGTTATTCGTTTGCTGGGGAAGGGGGCATACAATTACAGTCTCTGGTGGCCTTCTTTCAGAAAAAGGTTAGTTTTTTATTACTATAGAATTCTTTTTTTGTGTGTGTCACAAATGTTGGGGTGGGGGGGTGAATCTAATGCACTTAAGGTTCCTTTATTAAACTAAGCTGATTCAGCCCAGAAGGTAAGAGATACATGATATGGAGAATGTAGTTCATAACCCCTGTTCCTTTGGGTGTAATTTTTTAAATGCTTACATAGATTTAGCTATTAGGGGTTTTGATTACAACCTGCAGTTATTTGATAATTGTTGCATTGGTTGCTGCCTACCCTGTTGTGCCCTTCTTCCCTATGTGGACCCTCTTCCTACTGCCAACCCCCATATGTTTTGTTATTTTTCATATTAAGTCTCTTTTTTTATCATAACATTCTTTTTCTTCCTACTTGTCTGTCCTGCTTTTATACAATTTTATGTTTCACATCACTGTTGAAAGGGGACTTATTTGCACTATGTTGCTGTACTAATAGGTTAGCATCTGGAGTTGGTTAACAGGGATTGTGAGTTATCATTGGAGGTCAAGATATCGCAGAAGTATAACTAATCCTATTATCCATATAATGCAGGAGATCCTGGTTCTGTTTATTGCAGTTCCATGGGTGCCCAGCATCTAGGTTATGGTGCTAGTTTATTATATAAGATGCAATTCTACTCCTATGGCTCAGCTGTCCTGTCGAATGGGTCCCTCTGCACTCATATGATATTACAGATATTATGCAAGGTGCAAGGCAATTTCTTCTCATTATTTTGTACTAACTCATCATCATCATCATCATCAAATCTTTATTTATTCAGGCGAACATCATTGAGCAAGGCTCATTTACAAGATGGACCTGATAAGGTCAAGGTTCAATAGTTGATACACAACAGATATACACTTATATAAGACAGTTATACATACAGGGGAAAATAACGTTTATAAACACAGTGATGTACAGTAAATTCACATAATAAAAGACGGTTACAGGAAAGTTAAGCTAATATTTACAGTATGTACAGTATATACATATCCCAGTGGGGGAGCATGGCAGACACTCAACATAATGTAATACTAGGATGGTGAAGGTATTAATGGGTGCCAAAAGATGGGGTGTCTGTCTGGAAGGAATATGCCATATATGGTTTGGAAGGGAGATTTGTGAGATGACAATGCTAGCTCTAGTGGCAGCAATTGCATTTCTCTTTGATGTGATACTCACATCACTCCCCCTTTTTTTTCCCTCTCTTACTTTTCAGTTATATTCCGCTTAGGCCTTTTATTTTTCCCACCCTTCCTCATGGTATTTCTTGTATGTTATGACTGCAGAGCTAAGAAATTTGTGATGTATTGTGTGTATTTGTCAAGTAGATTTTGATGTAAGTTGTCAGGGGTTCAAATTCCTCATAGCTAGGTTCTGCCTCTCCTGAGTTCATACTCGTCTGAGTAGTGGGACTGATCTCTGAACCAGGGCCATTGTTTTTTTCTGGGCTACGTGGATCATGGGTTATGTTGAATGTTTAATTAGTCATTTAGGTTTTTCTTCTTATTTTTTTAACATGTGGGTTGTTTTTATAGCCAATACTCAGCAATAATTATCATATAATATATACAGTTTAATGATGTTAATAAGAATAGTTAGTTTGAGTCTGGTTATGTTGCAATTTGTATGTTGTTATCAGATGTTCTATGACTACGAGGGCTATGATTTTTTTGTCTGGGCCACAAGGCCTTGGAAATTTTCCTTCTTTAGTTTTAGCCTACATGTAAAAATCTATAAGTGGATTCTGACTTCAGGTAAAATGCTGAATGCTTTCGTTTTGTTATTAACACCTTTTACTATAGTTTACCTCTTAAAGGTTTTGAGCCTTTATTTCTTTAGGTTAGCAGTTTCTCCTATATGGTTAAGGGGAATAAAACAGTTACTGACCCTGTTGTCTTCTCATCTAAATATGGATGTTTGTAAAGTTGTCAGGGTTGGTCTAGGATATTACTCTTTTCAGTTGAATCACAACAAGATTATTATTAATAAATTACAATGGGGGTAGTTAATGTTAATATAAAATGTATTTTTTGGAATGTAAAAGGATTAGGTACACCAGTTAAAAGGAAAAAAAGTTTTAACACAGTTGCAAAAGTTGAAGGCAGACATAGCTTTGTTACAAGAGACCCATCTGTTAAATGATGAAGCTGAAAAATTACAGAGAATGTGGGTAGGGGAAGTGTTCCACAACTCGGTAAGCAAAAAACAGAAGGGGCTAGCCATTCTTATTAGAAAATCTTTGAATTTCTCAAAGACCTCTCATAAGGTGGACTCTACTAGTAGATGGCAAATTCTAGAAGGTCGGATAGATGGTGTTGAGATTACCGTTTGCAATATTTATACGCCTAACGGAGAATCCTGTTCCTTCTTCTCTGAATTTTTTGATGTGATTAATCAAATCTCAAATGGGAATCTTATGATGGGGGGATTTTAATACTGTTTTAGACCAGTGGATGGATAGAACTAACCCAAGAAGTACTAAAATAAATGATAAAACTAATAAAGTTATTAAGGACAGAATGAAGGATTTGGGATTATCAGATGCCTGGAGGGTGATGTACCCCACTCAAAAAGACTAGTCTTTTTTCCCACAGGCATGGCTCTTACAGTAGAATAGATATGTTTCTGTTATCCAGTGGTCTATTGAATAATATGATTAAAGCAGATATTGGATCATATATAATATCTGACCATGCTCCTGTTTCAGTTATTTTAAGCCTAGATACCGGGGCTACTAAGCCTTTACATTGGAAGTTTAACTGCTCTTTACTAAATGATGCTAATTTTAGACCCTGGGTTATTAAAGAGACAGAGCAATTCCTTCTTATCAACGATAATGGGGAATACCTTACAAGCTATGTTATGGGAAGCCTATGTGGCATATATTAGGGTAGGATTTTGAATTATGCCACCTTTAGGAAGAAAGAAAGAGAAAAATCTTTAGCTCAGAAGGAGAAGGATCTCCTAAAGCTGGAAAGGGCTCAAAAGACAAGCAATGGGGGAAATAATAACTTGTTCAGGAAAATAATTATTTTAAGATACAAAGTAAATAAATTACATACAGGGAAAGCTGGATTTGCTTTATATAAAATGCAACAAAAATATCGGGAGTCGGGAGAAAAGGCCGGCAAGTTATTAGCATACAGGCTAAAACAAATACAGAATAGGAATAGTATACCTAGCATTAGGGATGCTTCTAAGTGGATCCATAATAATGTCATGGATATTAACAAGGTGTTTTCGGAGTTCTATAAGGAATTATACACAAGTAAAACTGATAATAATAAAGAGCTTATAAACCAGTTCTTGCCTACAGCCAATTTACCTAAGATCTCAGAGGCATCTTTTGTTAGACAAAAATGTCTCTATTCAAGAGATTAAAGAGGCCATAGATGGTTTGCCTAGTGCTAAGGCCCCGGGTTCTGATGACCTACCAGCAGAATTGTGTGTGACCTTGAGAGATGAGGTTGCTCCTGTTCTTCAACATATTTATGTAGAGTCCAAAATAAATAATGGATTACCACCACCTATGGCTGAGGCAGTCATTACTGTCCTTTTACAAAAAGATAAAGACCCCTTGGACCCTGCCAGTTACCATCCAATTTCCCTGTTGAATATTGATTATAAAATGTGGGCCAAGATTCAAGCTGATAGATCACAACAGGTTCTTGGTGATCTTATTCATAGAGATCAAGTGGGTTTTATTAAGGGAAGGGCTGGATTTGAACACATTCAGAGAGTTCTTTCCACAATTTGGAAGGCATCCAGCAAACAAGACACTTCTGTCTTATTGTCACTAGATGTGCTGAATACATTTGATTCCATTGAGTGGGGTTATCCGGGCAAAGTACTAAGAGGTTTTGGGATGGGAGATCATTTTATTTCAAGAGTTAAAACATTGTATATTACCCCTACAGCCAGAATATGCACAAATAGGATATTGACTGAAAAGTCCATCTTAGAAAGAAGGACTAGGCAGGGATGCCCATTATCCCCTTTATTGTTCACACTGGCCTTAGAACCCCGTGTACGAATGATTAGAATTACTAAGGACATTACGGGGATTACGTTTCATAAAGTGGAACATAAGGTTATTGCTTACGTGGATGACCTCCTTCTGTCTCATTCTACTCCTCACAGGTCAATAAAATCAGGGATGGTGGTACTTGAAGAATTTAGATCTATTTCAGGTTTGTCAATCAACTGGCCCAAATCTGAAATGCTTCCCCACTAGGGTAATAAGGTATCACTTAAAGAATTATGTTTAAGTAATAATTTAAAATGGAACCAATTTAAAATAATCTTAGTAACATATTAGCTTTAAACATTAAACCCATAGTAGATGAAATGAGAATGTCTTTAGATAAATGGGCCAAACTTAATTTATCCCTGTGGGGGGGAAGGTCAACGCTTTAAAAATTATGTTAGCTCCAAAAATATTATATTTTCTGAACATGGTACCTATGCATATCAGTCCCTGGTGGTTTAAGAAATGTGACAGTCTAATAGGGTTGTTCCTTTGGGAGGGGAAGAAGGCAAGGCTCAGCCTGGATAAGCTCAAGAAACATTGGCAGCAAGGGGTTATGCGTCTAAGTGATTTTAAAAAGTATTACCAAGCTTTTTTATTTAAGCAAACTTGTCAGTGGTTACTATCAAAGGATAATATTACAATATGGGTTAAATATGAACAAGATAGCATTTTCCCCCATTTACTCTATCATTTAACCCTGGGAGTTTACCCTAAATTAATGAACACACACACACCGCTTTCTAAGGAATTCTGCCAATTCTATAGCCTTTTTGGTAAAACAAATAGTTTCAGGTTCTATACCGAGCCAGTATTTTCCAATATGGAGAAACCCAAATTTTAAATGGGAAGGGAAACTGTTAACTAATTCATTTTGGGAAAATAAAGAGATTCATTTGTTAGGTGATTTGCAGATCCTTGTACTAGAGTTCTACCGTCCTTTTCCAAAGTAAGAGTGAGATATGGTTTACCTTAGACACAATTTCTCTTCAACCTACAGGTAAGAAATGCATTGCATAGCACTTTAGGGGATAACTTAGTTATTCCAGCCTCTACAGATTTTGACAGTTTAATAACAATAGCGAACACTAAGTGGGGAGGAGGGAAATTATATCAATTGCTAAATAACACAGGATGTAACTTAACAGGTAAATCCAGGAACTTATGAGAGGAATGTCTTGCTTACCCCATCCCAGAGACAACTTGGAATCTTATGTGGAGAAATGCTTACAAATCCAGTATGAACTTACAAGGTCATTTAATGCAGTTTAAAATATCACACAATTGGTATTACATGCCTGATATGTTACATACAGGGGGTCTCTCCTCTGATAGTAATTGCTGGAGATGTGGGGACAGAAATGTCAATCTCCTTCATATGCTGCGGAATTGTCCCACATTAACCCTGGGTTGGTAGTGATTTATTTTTATTTATTTTATTTATTTGTTCTAGGATTACAAATACCTTTGAGCCGAGGCTCTTTTACAAAGGTTCCACGTCATTGGTACAATTGAGACAATCATAAGCAAAGATAACAGTTTATAAAAATTAAAAAAAAAAACACATAGTCTTGTAGATGAAAAAAGAACAATAAGGTGAAACTTTGGGGAGGGGAAAGGGAAGGAAGGAGTGTGAAATCAGGGAGACTAAGTGGATGGGAGAAAAGGGGAGGTAGGTTGGGGGGACAGAGAGAGGAAAGGTGTAAGGTGGATAAGAATAGAGGTAGTGCAGCCGGGTGGCATTTGTCATGGGCCAGCAGGGTAAGTGAAGATAGGAGGAGGGGTGCTGGCAAAGTGCAGGAGCAGATGTGGATCCAAAAGGGCATCTTCAGCTATGGAACCAAAAGACATGTTTAGCCACAACAGTCACAGAGGTTGGAGGCAGTGAGTGTTAGGTGGAGATGAGTCTTAAAAGTGCTGAGTGATAGTGAGGATGAGATGTTGCTGGGAAGACCGTTGTACCAACTAGTGGCCCGGTAAGCAAAGGATCTTTGGTCTTGTGCTATGCGGCACTGCGGGATTTGCAGAAGCTGAGGTTTTGATCCCCTGGTATGTCGGGTGTGGGAAATTTGGGAAGCTTGCAAAGCTATTTTACAGATTAACTTTCGTTTTGACCCTGGGGCTTTTATTTTAGGGAACATTGAGAATTTATTCTCCTTATCAGACCCTGAAAAGAGGTGGCTTATGGTAGCTTCTTTATGTTTAAAACAGCTTATATTGTTTCATTGGAAAGAAACACACCCTCCTATCCTGAATGATTGGATTAAATCTGTAGCTAAAGTAGCCATAAATGAGCACATCACTCATCTTAATACTAAGACCCTGCATAAATATGATAGTGTGGACACCCTTCTTTCATTGGTTAAGAGATGTTTGAGTTATCTATTGTTTTTAACTTATACGGTGTTGTCTCAGGTTTATTGTTCTTTTAATCTCCAATGTAGTCAGATACTAACTATTAATCTGTGTTCTGGTAGTCATACCTGAAACTTTTGATATTCACTAGACTGTACTTAAGTAAAGTATACTGTTACGTTCTTGTAATGTACGCACATTTCATGTATTATTTTGAAATTCGACACATCTCCTTGTATGTATTATTATGATAAAATTAAATAAAAATTGTTTGAAAAAAATCTTTGGCAAGTGAATAAGATTGGGGGTAAGATTTGCCTGGAAATGGTGGGCTATGTGTGACTACGATATGTCTGTGAATTTATCACTAAGAACTGTTGCCATCATCTGTGTATAACTGTCACTAAGAACTGTTTGACTGAGTGTAGGCCAATTCGCTCTGCAGCATGGAGCAGCTGTGGAGGTGCACTTACAACTCTGTCCACTGTCATTTATGTCTACACTGTCAATACAGCAACTATGGATCACCTAACAATTGACAATTCAAAGTATTTGAAATCCCACCCCCCCCCCAACATGGAAAGGAAAAGACTGTCACCGACATAAATGGCTCCTGAAGTGTGCATATTGGTACCAACATATTTGAAAAAGGCTATTGTCAATTACTTGCTCACTTAACTATGTAACATCTGTTTTGTTGATTTTGTTTGAATAAATTCAACTGAATAAATAACCAGACTTTCTCACTGTGTCAGATAGCAGGGTTTCTTGTTTATTTAATTCTCTCTTCATGAACTCATAACTGTGAGATACTGTAATATGTGAGATCTCCTAAAACTGTGATTAAGGTATGTTATTTGGGCTAATATAACATAAACTGGGCTATGCGTTCACGTTTATAGCACCCTTATTGGTGCAAGAGAATAATAGAGGAGATCTGAACAGCAGCTAAACATTTCTGTCTAAAGTGAGAAAGGAACTTCTACTAGGTAGACCCTTTTACCTTTGAGAGTTACGTATTCAATTTTCTGTTTGAGCTTGGCCTCCTCCACAACATATCCTGCTGTTTGGGTCAGAATGAGCTGTCGCCGCCGTTGTTTGAATCCATTCCTGTCAATCTTAATCACTGGAACACCGTACTAAACAATAAACAAATGTTTGAATCCATTCCTATCAATCTTAATTATTGAAACACCATACTAAACAATAAACAAACAAGAATTCAGGTGTAGTTGGGGTGCCATCCACTTGACTAAGCTGCTTTTGATCAGAATCCAGTTAAGGTCCATCTTTGTTTTTTTTGCCATAGAAATTTTTCTTCCCTCTTAAGTGGGCAGGTGGCTCCTCAGCTCTGTCCCTGCTGCCCTTCAGCTGGTCTCCCATCTACCTGAGCTTACCTGCCAGTCAAGTCCCCCTATGACTTGCCCAATGTGGTGGGGCCAGAAGGGGGAAGTCCACCCCCATAGGATAATCCAGATTACTTGGCATGTGCTCGGTGATGATGCGGGCAGTGGGCTAGCAGGAAGGGTTTCATGATGCCTACCACACACCATGTATTTTTATGCTCCTTTAGTCCTGACCACCTCCCTTGATATCTGGCAATGCCCCTGCAGGCCACGCACACGCTGGCTCACTGTGCTCTTGTGGTCCATTGCAGGGGTCATCAGAGCAGTGGCACCAGACATCTTCTCTCCCTGGGCTGGAGTGTTGCCATGCTGTAATGCTTCTCCAGTCCTTGGGTCTGCCCAGCCAGCTTAACGAGTTTGCTTCCAAACTCAGGTCACTGGAATGGGAGTCTGGAGCACTACCTACTGGGCTGTCAGGCGACCCATAGGTCCATCCTTCAAAGATCAGCTAAACTGTCTCAAAATTCACACAGAAAATACCAAAAAATCCTGTGGTCCAATGTTAAAGCATGTGTGGGGTGTTCATCGGTTAAAGGAATTGATAATATGTTAACCGGCTAGAATAGTGCTACTAGAATAGCACAAGGAAAGACAGCGCTAGTCTGAACAGCACTGCCACAGATTGACAGCTGTTGCAGTAAGCGCTCCCCAGGTCGCTGTCCATGGTGCTGCCACAGGACAAGAGCAGCAGAATGCCCGAGGCTGGCTCAGCTGCTCATGTGGTGTGGTGGGCTGAGGCATGGAGCAGCTTAGCCGGGTGGCAGTGGCAACCAGGATTCCAATCCCAGTCTTCCTAGATTTTTGAGATCAGGATATACTTTTTTTTTTTTTTTTTACAAGGGGCCATGGAAACAGTATTCTACAGCCCCAAAAATGTCATCTTACCCCATGATCCGCTCCCCCCCAGAGTGAGAATCCTTTAATATGGAAAACAAAAGTGCTGGCATTTTTGAAGGCGCGATTGTTGCCTGTGCTGTTCTTGCTGGCGGTATTCTGATCTAGTGCCAATATTATACCTCAGTGACAATGATAGAAACTTGAAGTTCACTTAGGTAACATCTAAAATCTTGTTGAATTTCTTGAACCTAACCCAGGAGGGTCTTGTAAATAAATGTGTGGTTATTAAAGGTTTTGGAAAACAAACAGCTGCCAGTACAATACTCAAAGCTCACAGTTTTCATGAGGCCAGTTTGATTAAATTGATACCTTATGAATAATTTTTAAACTTGCAGAAAAATTACTTCTTGGAATGTAATTTTGAAAAACAAGCAAAGGAGCTACAGATAAAGTTGATTCATACATAGCTACGTCGACATTGACAGCAGAAAAAGGCTAACTATTCTGCCTTGCCCTAGTGACATTACTCCCCTTTTTTACTGCTCCCCCTCCTTTTCTACCCAAACCTACCTGTCTATCCAATACCTGCTTGAAGTGGCTGAATGGCTTGGCCTGTACAACTTCTTCAGCTAGCTTATTTCACCTATCCACCACCCTTTGCACAAAGAAGTGCTTCCAGACATCCTTTTTGAATTGCCCCCCCAACCCCAACTATCATAAGTCAAATCCCTCTCATCCCTGTGTTTGAACTCAAGGAGAATAGTTCCTTGGATTCTACTCTGTTTACCCCATGCAGCTATTTTTATGTCTTAATCATGCCCCCCTTGCTCATTTTCTCCAAGGTGTAAACAAGTTCTGCAGCCTCTCCTCGTATGTCACATTCCTAAGGCCTTGCACCATCTTAGTTGCTCTGCACTGTACTGCCTTCATCCTCTTACAGTCTTTCCTCAGATGCAGGCTCCACTAATTTGCACAGTATTCAAGGTGCGGCCTATACCAGTGACATGTACAGAGGGAGGATCACTTCTCGCCTTCTACGGCTTATCCCCCTCCCAATGCATTCCAGCATTCTATTTGCCTTGCTCACTGCCCTGTTGCAGTCTGCAGATGTTTATAGGGTCTCTGATTTCATTACCTCTAAATCCTTTTCTTCTGGAGTACTATCCAGCCCCACCCCTCCAATTTCGTATTGTACCCTTGGGTTCTTTTTCCAAATGTATATTACTTCACATTTTTTAGCATTGAAATTCAGCTGCCAAATCTTGGACCAGCTCTCCAACTTGTCCAGATCCTCTCACAGGGGTATAAGGCTACATAGAATAGAGGTTAAATGGTTACAGATACTGTATGTATCTTGTTTATTCGAAGGCTAAAGATTCACCAAGAAGTGAAATATTGGCACCACAGAAGACAACGGCTAGGGATATGCGACCTGTAACATTTGATCTCACTTCAAGGGGGAGCTCTTGCAGCAGGTAATACCATTAGGACTAAGGCCGCCAGGTGTTAGGACCCCACGGAAAAATGTTCTGGCTAGCAGTCTATGGTGGGGCGCCCCCAATGTGGCTCTGCCTGACATCAGGCGTGGTATAAAGGGGCGGTCCCCGACCATCTCAGTTCTTTTCTGCTGTTGACCGCTTCATCAGCTCCTCAGATGTCTCAGTGTGCAGGCGACGCTGCTCTTTCGCGCCCTTCACGCGGTTCATAAATTAAGTTTTCTAAACTGTCGTTTTCGACATAATTATGTCTTCATCGTCTATGCGTTCGTGCAGTCGAGTGTCAGTAATGGGAAGCAGATTCCAGTGAGGGACGGCCAGTTGGCCTGCTTGATCTGCCTAGGCCCAGACCACTGGGCCGACGATTGCCCACACTGACAGAAGTTCAACAACAAGACAAGAATTTGAAGGGCTAATGCATTAAAAGCATATCTTCTGGAACAAAAAGTGGCCACCATGCAGAAGTCCCACTCAGGGCTTAGTTCTTCCTCTTTCTCACCTAGGGAGTCTCCCCCCCAAAGGAGAAAACATCAGGAGGGAAACATCACTATACAGAAATAGAAAGGGCCAGGTCAGAATCTAGCCCCAAATCTCCTCAGCATACTTCTGCTTCAACTGCCTCCGGCAGGAGGTCAGAGTCAGTTCCCCGGGTGCCAAAACTGTTTCAGTGCCTACATCAAAGAAGACTTCCTCCTCATCCCACGAGAAAGGTAGAGAATCTTCTACTTCAGGGCGTTTGTCTGCCCAGGTCCTCTTGGCCCACCAACCCCACAAATCTTCACACGGGTCGACCCAAGAAGGACAGGCGTCTGCCTCGAGCAGGTCTTCAGAAACTGCCTGAAAGCCTGGTGGTTCATCTGAAAAACCTAAGAAGCATGAAGATTCCACCAGATGCTGGGAGGTCGTCAGGCATCGGATGCCTCCCCCTCCAGAAAAGGAGATGTCTACCTCGGACCACAGACATACCACTGGTCTGTCTGACTCTACCTTGGACCATGACCAGACACCCCCTATAGAAAAGCAGCCATCGGCCCCAAAAGACCAGGCAACAGACAAGCCACCCAAAGAAATGAGGCTACTTCCACTGGACAAACCAGACAACTGACCAGAAGAAGAAGCAGCCTCAGGGGTTGAACCAGACCCCTTACCACAGATGCCTGCCAAGGAGGTGCCAACAGATGAGGTGCCAGTACCTGAGAGAATGCCAGACCAGACACCAGGTATGTCGAATCCTACACCTCCGCCCCCGGTCATCCCATTAGTGGATGTTGGGGCCTTGTTCACCTCCTGGTGGAATACAGTAAAAGGGGATTGGTTCTATAGGCCCAGAGATCTTCCCACGGTAAAACCACTACCCAGGGAACCTTCTCCCAAGCTGCCCCCTCCTCCTCCTTCCCACAAGGGCCACCAGCCACCAAGGGATGAAGATCAACAGCCATCAGGTTCCAAGGGCAGGAAACGTCACCCATCATTCGTACCCTCCAGTGGACATCCACAGTCATCCTCCAGTGGCGATGCTGGAGAATTCTCCTTGGACTGCATTTCAGATGAGGAGTCTCTCATTCCTACCCCAGGGCCAAAAAACTCTCCTCGATCCCCGCCGGATAATCTGTCTTTCTTAGATATCGTGTGGCACATTCAAGCCTTGTACCAGTGAGACTCACTTGGCAGCATCCAGCTACTATGTCAGCAGTGTCAAGAAAGGCAGACAGACTTTATTGAATTCCAAAGGCCCAGACATTCCAAGGAGAGAATCTGAAGGTGGATTCGATGGTGCTGATGGCTGCCCACGGCAGGGCCAAGCAGCCAAGGCATATGAGTGCTCAGCCTTCTGACCCAGAATCCAAGAAACTTGACCATATGGGCAGGAAGGTCTATGTATCAGCTACTGGAGCTATTCGTTCCCTAAACTTCTTGGCTTACATGGTGACCTATCAAATATCTCTCTGGGCAAAAGCCATGGACCTGGCCAAAGCATAACCGGAGTCGGAGGGGCAAGCAGATCTCCTAGCCGTTTTACAGTCTGGAATGAACGTGGATAAACATGTTCTCAGATGTTCATACGACTCAGCAGACATGGCAGCCAGAGCAGCCGACACTGGTATCTGCATGCGGTGGCATGCATGGTTCTGAGTCTCGGGGTTTCATCAGGACCTCCAAGATGCCATCTTGTATTCTCCTTTCCAGGGTCCTGTCCTATTTGGGCAAGAGGCAGAGAAAGTGGTTATAGGTCTACAGGACTCAGGAAAGGCGGTCTCCGTGGTCCACAAAATGTATAGGTCAGAGCCTCAGACTGCACGCCGTCATCCTTTTTGTAGACAAGGACAGCAGGGGAAATGGCAAACTGAACAAAAGGGAGCCTTCAAGAGGCATGGCCACCCTGTCCTTTCCAGTGCACAGGGCCCCTGTCCCTTCTGGTGCACAGGGCCCTAAACACCCAAGAGCCCAGACCCCCACCCAACCCCCACTTCTACAGCATGACTACTACAGCCCTCCCCCTCTGGCAGCAAATGCAGGAGGAAGCAGTAGGAGGGAGATTCTCTCTCTACCTGCCAGGATGGTCCAATATAACATCAGACCAATGGGTCCTGTAGGTGGTGGAGAGAGGCTACTCTCTCGAATTCACCAGCATTCCACTGGACAACCCTCCGGTCCCATCCCATCCCACTGTTCACCCTCCCAAACTTTTCTTCTGAGAGCAGATGTCTAGGCTTTGCTCGAGAAACAAGCCATCCAGGAGGTACCCTTTGCCCACAGAGTCAGGAGTTTTTACACCCATTTCTTCCTGGTTCCAAAGAAAATGGGAGACTTCTGCCCCATTCTGGATCTCGGCCAGCTGAATGAGTACATAGAGTACAAGGGATTCAGGATGGCGACACTGGAAAGCCTGTTGCCATGCTCCATCAAGGAGACTGGCTCTGTTCCCTGGGCATGCACTTCCCACTGTCACAGCTCCCACTACCTCCACAGAAAAAGTAAATAAATCTCTTAAAAAAGAAGCCATTATTGCGATTTGACTTATAATCACATAATGACCTCAGAGTCGGTCATTTCCATGAGATTAATGACTGGCTGGTGAGGATTTAATAGTCCCGGTGAAACCTGAAATGACTGACTCTTCGACAATATTATGGTGTATTTTTTAATCATTAAGATTTTCTACACCTTTGCTGATGTCCCCCGTCTGATCTACCTCCCCAGCCCAGTCACCGGAATTACTGGGGCTTACTTTATGCCCAGCCCAGAGCAGCACCTGCAGGGAGTCAGTCAATATCCTGCTGCCAGTGATTTTCTCCTCCATTTTCTCCCAGGGGCCCCAAGAGTAGGAGCGCATGTGCGTGGAGATGTGCATGTGCCTTACTGCCCCCGGTAATGACCCCTTTCCACCCACCCCATTGGCCTAATGCCTGGCACCCTCTGAGCCTGTGCTGTCTCCGGCCTCCACCAGGAGGCAGCCATTAGCTGACGGTTGCCACTACACCTACCCAGAGAGGAGAGTTGCCTGCCGGCAGCTTCATCCAGCTCCTGCCCCCCCCGCTGCCGACCTCTGACAGCCTGGGCTCATTCCCGAACCCAGGTCGTCAGCATGCCACGAGGTAAGGCATCCAGTGCCTCAACCCTCAGCACCACTGGGCTGGCATTATTGCTTAATTGTATCCCAGGCTGCACGATGACACATGGCTGCCAAGCAACTAGGCCACCTCAGATTACTCTTTATATAACCAAAGTGCAACTTGCCCTCTGCCCTTACTTCCCCTGTATTATCAGAAGCTACTCCTGCCCACAGAGACATGCCCATTGCTCAGCAGCACAGAGCTGTACAGACCTCCATGTAAAAAGAATAAAGGCAGTGTGGTCTAGTGATTAGAGCACAAGCTTGGGAAACTGGAGCCCAATGGCCAATGTTCAAATCCCATCAGAGCTAGTTACTCAGAGTGACCCTGAGCAAATCAGCTAACCTCTCCCAGCTTCCGTCTACCCTGCCACAGTAATAGGTAGAGGCAGGACTCCACTGAAAGCATGATACTGCATCTTAGCTGGGTTATTCTAGGTAAACAAATATGAAAAACAAAAAAATACCACCAACCATCAGTTGTGCTGTTTTTATTTACCCACCTTAATCCTCTCATTTCGGATTAACTGCATAACTTTGGGATTTATGTCTTGATCACCTGCAGGAACAGAGAATGGTTATTTTACATGCAGTTTCTGCATATGCTATATAAACTGTCTAATGTTATAGTTATTTATACAATGTAGGTGACAGTCAAACCTTACAGATACTGTAAATTATTTTTGCCACTGAAATATTCTAAATGAATAAATACATTTATCTTCATTTGGCCATTTTTCTCCACTTTAGATGAATTCCTGATGACATCACAGTGGCCTCTGCTGCGCTCAGGACGATGCAGTGAAATCAACCAGAAACAGGTAAATCTTCATAAAAAGAACTCATTGGCCTGACTCCAAATATACCACGTATTACTTGTGAGGGGTCAGAACTTAACATAACTCACTCGTGACTCTGTCACTTATGAGCTATTGCCGTACAAAATTTATAAGAACATAGGTAAAGTGGGTGTGGCGTCACCCACTTTGCCTTCACATAGTGGGCATAATATTTTAGTCTGCTTCCCAAAGTGTGCAGAAGCTATTGTAGCCGCTGAATAGAAAAGATCCAGGTTACAATTAATGGATTCCTCCCACCCTCCCAAGAGATAGCATATGTCTTTCAAAGCTAAGCATTTTTTTAAATTGAAGACAGCTCCTGCAACTTTCCTGTTCTGCCAGTAGGTGCAAATATTAGTAGAGACAAGCTGAGAAGCTGAAGCTGACAGTTATGGAACTAGCAAGCAGATCTTTTTGAGCCAGTAGAGCAAACAGCAGCTTGAAAGAATGATCTTCCTTTTTTTCTTTATTTCAACAAATAAGATCACAAATGTTGTGGGTAACAAGTGCCCTTCCTGAGACCTGGAACAAATCATGGGGGCTCATTCAGGATCAAACTAAGATGAGAGGTTCAGGCTAATTGGTAGACCAGGTACATCATAGCAGAGTGGCAGCTGTAGTGAACAGAGAGCAGACTCCATGCCAGCAGTTGACAAGCAGGCTGCATAACCCAGCACACGACAGAAGGGGATTCTGGAAGTGAGATTCCAAAAGGTGCTCAGGATGGTGGATTGGCACAACAGAAGAGGCTGCTATGGGACACCTAAAAGGGGCCATGCCAGCTGAAGGAAGACAGTCTGCATTATTTATTTATTTGGTTTTTGTTTACCGGGCAAGTACACTAGACAACAATGTTGCCTATATTCAGGCACGACCCGGGAGAGTACAGACAGGGGAGACCAGAGTCAACATTAAAGAGTATTTCATGACGCAGCATGAGGTGAGAACAAACATTTGAACAGTATACAGCCAGGTACAGTCATTATCAGTGATGACAAAGAGAAACAGATAACATTACATTAATTATTTTCATCTGATGATACATCAGTGACTAAACTTGAAATGACAAACAGCAAACAAAACTTAAATGAAGTAGCATTATAAAAATAGGATTTCTGCTGGATGTGGGAAACTTTCAGATTTTAGAGACCAGCAGGAAATCAGTAAGTGCCATAGGGAGGAGAAAATGCTAGGAGAGAGGCTCAAGTTACAGCACAAGAGCAGCAGTCGTATTCTAGATTGCTTTGTTACTACAACAGGACACAGGAAGGGTGGTCCCAGGAGCCACTGGCTCAAATGAACTTGAACTTTTTGAATACACAGATGCAAGTCTGAGCAGTTCCCAGCTACAAGACCTGGAAGATCAAGGCCTGTCCCTGTCGTTGTACATAAAGGACCAAACAAATGAACTAACAGGGAAGCATTCACCAGATAACAGTGAAAATAGTGCCAAGACGGAACAGGGGCACCCTAGCGGTTGTGGTTCAGCCTACCAACCCTGTTATGAAAAATCAGGACATTAATCAGTTTCAGCAAATGTTAAAAATGTATGGGGAGTTGTGTAAAAAATGGATTACTGTAAAGAGCAAATAGGGACACAGGTCAATAATGAGAGGAGGCATTCTCACACAATGAGCAGTCCAGTTTCCTCTGTAGGTATTCCCAGAGTTAATGAGATGGATACATGGGTAAGAGAGGTAACTGCAGATGTGCAGTGCAGAGAATGTTGTGTTTTTGGTTGCCAAACAGGTGATCCCGACTCTGAAGAAAGTTTCAGTAGCCTAAACAAACAAATTGATGAAGGGCTTGAGGATATTTCAAAGAGTCTGAAATATTAAAGGGGCCTTTTAAAAACTGTTAAACTAGGGAACCTGAAGGACATGCTCGTGTGTAAGGATGACCTGACACTTGTGGAGTTGAGTTTCTTTAAACACCACTTAACTGTGAAAATAGAAATGAATTATTCCAATAGCGGATAACATAATGACAAACTCCTAGACAATTCTTATATAGACTGATTAGGCTAAAACATAGGGTGCCAGGTGCCTCATGGCACTCTGGATCTGGAATTCAGTATGATAGAGACCTAGTACAAGAAGCCTTCCTCTGTACTGTGTATCAGAGACATAGTGACTGTTAGAATGACATTAGATGAGATATGAAACTCTATCACAAACACAGCACACTTCTATGTTTCTACAGTATATCTTACAAGCACCTTTGTGACAGATGATGCCTTCTGGAGCACATCACTAGAGCAACTAGTGATAAAACAGAGGAAGAAATGGAGGCTGGGAGCCAGGATATGGACATGAGTCTTAAAAAAGGACTGCAGCTGTCAACATGATGCAGCACGACAGGGAGTAACAGCAAGTTTGTCCACCACAAGGGGATAGTCTACATCAGAAGGTTAAATCAAACTGTTTAGAAATTCAAAACCTTACTGCCCAAGTCTCTGCCTTAATCAAACGTATGGAGCAAGCCAAGCAAGGCGAGGTACGGCTGATGGTAAACACCACCCAAATGCAACAACACAGAAATGGCTGCTTTCTCATAGCCTGGGTAATCTGAACAGGTGAGGCAGGTCCCCACTAGATGGACTGGGCTCATACCATAAACACTGGCACCCGAATGCAGTATTAGGGGGATGCTGTACTGTTGGAGTTTGCCATCCTTTGGATGAGCCATAAACCGAGGTCCCTTCTGCCTATCACTGGTGCTTTCCTGGCATGTGTCCAGGTGGACGTAAAAGAACCCAAGGCACTTTTTGCAAAAGTAGGGAACTTTCCCCAGTGTTGTGGCCGGCATTTCCCCCTCCCCATAAAACTGGTTCATGCAATTGTCCAAGGCTATGTGTGGATGTTGATGTCTAAAATGTCTGCCACTACATGTTTACAGTCACTAGCAGGTTGCCACAGATGTCAGTGCTGGGACCGGTCCTGTTTAGTTTATTAGTCTATGACGTAGGTGTAAGGGTAAAGGGCAAACTCTCTCTATTTGCAAATGGAAGTAAACTCTGTGGTAGGTTAGACTCAGAAGAGTGAATAAGGAATTTGAAAGAAGATCTAAATAGGTTGGAAAGATGGTTAAAGTTGTGGCAGCTAATGTTTAACTCCAGCAAAATGTAAGGTTACGCATATCAAAAAAAATAGGAACCTAAAGATAAGCAATCAGCTGGGGATATAAAAATCTGTCCCATCAATGAAGAAAGGGATTTGGGGGTAATCATAAGCGATAATCATAAGTCATCAGCACAGTGTACTAAGGCAGTAGGAGAGGCAAATGGCCTGCTAGGTTGCATTGGGAGGGCTCTGCAGAAGGAATGACGTGGTACTGTCCCATCACATGTCATTGGTAAGACCTCGCCTGGAGTACTCGATCCAGTTCTGCAGCTCATACCTCAACAAGGACATGCCGTCTTCAGTATGCCAGGAGAAAGACAACAAAAATGATAAGTCATAGGAGCAGAGGTTCGCCATCCCGAATATGTACTCACTGTAGAATAGAAGGGAGAGAGGGGATAGAAATGAAGCCTTGAAATGCATGAAAGGGGTGAACAAGGTAGATCACAGGAACCAATTCAACTGCTGCAGTCATACCATTACCACGGGGCATGAATATAAATGGTGGGCTGCAATTTCATGAGAGATATGAGGAACTATTTCTTCATCTAAAGAGTGGTAGACAGCTGGAACACTTTCATCAGAAAGATGGCAAAAACCAAAAGAGTGGCAGTGTTCAGGAGAGCATGAGATGTTCATAAAGGACTAGTGAAACCACATTTCACAGAGGCTCTAGCAAGTAGTTTGTAGAGAGGTAGCAAATGGGCAAATTAGATGGACCTTGGTTTACATTTGCTGTCATCGTTCTCTTTTTCTGTGTTCCTGTAGTGGAGTTGCCAGCTGCCTTATCTGGTAGAATAGCTATTCAGATTAAGAATACTACCAAGCATACTATAACCACACCAAGCAAGACAATTTTGGTGCATATCACAACAATCACAGCACTGTGTCTAATGAAGTATTCTGGAAGCCAAGGTATGGAGGTAGTACCTTGTAGCAAAAAATATCCCTACTTGCATACCACACAGTTGAGCAAACCGTCAAATCCAAGGAATACACACCAGAGCTCTCAAGAGGCTCCCGCTTCTAGTTATGATGGGATCCACCAAACAGAACATTACCCTGGTGAGAGTAGCACATGGGATTTGTCCATGGATCTAAATGATCTTAGTCCTTTATGAGGCCAACATACAAAACAAAAACTATGAGAGGAGTAGGGTGGATTTTCATAGAATGATAATGAAACTGGATGCATACCATGTCTCTAAATGTGAATAAACTTACAGGGCAATACCACAGTGCAGAAAATATATACAGTGCCTCTATTCCAAGACCACTGTACCTGGAGGTCAAAGAGTATGTGTAGGACTTGCTGGCAAATGGATGGATCACCATCTTCAAATTCTGCTATTCCTCACCTATAGTTTGTACCCAGAAGAAAGACTGAACATTATGGCTCTGCATAGACTATCGATAACTGAACAGCAAGACAGTTCCAGATCAACATCCCTTACTATGCCTTCAAGATCCCCTGAATACTCTGAAAGGGTACTTCTGGTTCTCCATCCTTGAGGAGGGAAAAGTTTACTGTGAGTGGTATATGGAAAAAAGCTCCAGATATCTGATCACTTATCTAACTCCATGGGGTCTTTGTGAATGCATACAAATACCTTAGAAACACAGAATTTGTTGGCAGAAAGGTACCGCTTGGTTAACCCAGTCTGCCCAGATGGTCCCTGCCTAGTCTGTGTCCACAGACCCTAACTGGTCTCCAGGGACCCTCCTCCTTGCCTATCTACTAATATTCTCCTTTGTCCATCCCTCCTATCTGGAGGGTGGCAGACATAGTCACGCTCCATAAAGGGAGTAGGTGGGACAAGGAACGTGTGGAACTACAGAGCGGTCAGTCTTACCTCTACTGTAGGGAAACTTATGGAGTCATTGGTCAAAGAGGACCTCATGGACTACTTGGAGAGCAATGGGCTCCAGGATAGTAAACAGCACAGATTCATGACAGGGAGCTCTTGTCAGATTAATCTGATAGTTTTCTTTGACTGGGTGACAAGGGAACTGGATAGGGGCCACGCTGTGGATTTGCTGTACTTGGACTTCAGCGAGGCTTTTGACTCAGTACTTCACAGAAGTCTGCTGAAGAAGATGGAGGATCTAGGTGTGGCTAAGGTTATAGCAAACTGGGTAGCTAACTGGCTAAAGAGGAGACAGCAGAGGGTTGTAATCAATGGGATCAAGTCAGCAAAGAGGAAGGTCATGAGCGGGGTATGACCGGGATCTGTTCTGGGACTGGTCCTCTTCAATATGTTTATTAGCAACATTGGTGAGGGCAGGGTAGGCTGTGTCTCTTTGCAGATGGCAGTAAGCTCCACTAAGCTCTGTGGGAGGGTGGATAGCGATGAGAGAATCAGGGAAATGCAGAATGATGTACAAAAGCTAGAGGGGTGGTCTGAAATTTGGCACTTAAAATTCAACGCCCAAAAGTGTAAGGTAATGCACCTTTGGAACAAGATCCCCAGGACAGAATACTGGATGGGTGGGATGAGACTTAGCACTATGGCTGAGGAATGGGACTTTGGCATTATCAGTGACTCCTTCAAACAATTGAGTCAGTGCAACAAGGCATATAGCAAAGTGGAGTAGGATGCTGGAATGTATCGGGAGGAGTACTGATAGTAGAAAGGAAGAGGTAATACTGCCACTTTATAGATCCTTTGTGAGGCCACACCTGGAGTACTACATCCAGTTCTGGAGTACTCACCTCAGGAAGGATAGAGTTGGGCTGGACATAGTGCTGCACAGGGTAAATGATTCAGGGCCAACAGGGCAGGTCTTATGAGGAGTGCTTCAAGGTACTGAATGTGTACTCACTGGAGACCAGAAGGTAGAGGGGAGATATGACAGAAACATATAAGTTCCTAAAAGGAATCGATAAGGGGGACTGTGGGTAAATATTTAGCTTGAATACTAGTTCATGGTCACACAGATATGACTGGTTAACTGACAGGAGGGAGGCTCAGAAGGGACATGAGGAAGTATTATTTTACAGAAAGGGTGATGGAGCCATGGAAGAGTCTGCCTGCTGAAGTGGTGGGTGCTAAAACTGTTGGTGGGTTTAAGCACGGTTAGGATAGAATGAAAGGTATAGTGGGCACTTGGGGTGGCAGAAGCTGGGAGGGGAATGGGGGAGAAGGATGGGAAGGGCTAAGATCCTGGAGGGACAGTAGATCCCAGGGCTAAATAGGGAACTCAGGCAGACTGGATTGACTGTTGGTCTTTTTCTGCCATCACTGCCTATGTTTCTATGTTTCTAGAGTTACTTGCCCTAAGATGGGTTATCTGTAAGACGTTTAGCGACTACCTGTATTATGCATCTAGCTTAACAGTGTATACAGACAATAATCTCCTCACTTATGTCCAATGTATGACAAAGTTGAACGCAGTAGGGCATCATTTGGGGTGGGGCCAGGGGAACAAGCTAGCTCTAATTTTCAAATTCAGTACCACCTGGGCAAGTTCAATATTCATGCAGACACCTTCTCAAGGAACAATGTTGGCATGGAAAGATTCGTCGAAAAATGCTCATCCCCTATTCCATGAATGTCCTCCTCATGTCCTCTGGACTTGTGTTCCCTATGTCGTTTGTGCCAACATGGACAAAGACCATCTGCTCCTCCCTCAGCTGTGTTGCTTGGCCCTGAATAGCACTTGTTCAACACATGCCACATGCAGGTGAACCACCTTACCTAAGCTACCGTCCAGCAGTGCCCCCTGCACCTCCTCCATGGCTCTAACTATTGCATCCCCAATAACTACTACCTTCCTGCTACTCTACACAGTGATTTATGTCCTTCTCCTTGGCTGGCAGTATAGCCTAGAGGTTAGAGTACTGGGCTGTGAACGAGGTTGGTACATCCAGCAGACCTGGGTTTGTTTCTCACAACCTCCACTTGCATACTGTGTGACTCTGAGCAAGTCACTTAACCACCCAGTGCTCCCAGGTTGCCCCTGAAAACAGGCAGTTGTGCCTAGTGGACCTTACCTGGTTACCAAAGACTTAAATAAATAAAAAAAATAAATGGCTGATTGTGTTTTATGGTGCCCGCCGTCACCAGCCCTGACCACCTTTTGATCTCCCACAATCTAACCAGCCATATGCTGATATCGGTTATCGGTGCCCAGTAGTGATGTTGCTCCCTTATAACCATGCCAGCTACCTCCCTTCTCCATTTGGATCATTCCTCCATTTGTCATCTATCTCCCTATCCTACCTGGCACTGCCAACCAACCCATCCAGTCTAGTGCCTAAATCTCTTGCCTCCTCCTCCTTTACCTTCCTGTGCCAGCAGGGTGACCCAATTACCACACAAGCCTGACAATGTATTTCTTAAGAGTGCTGACCACCCTGAAGTGGTCGCAAATACATCCCCCATTCCCTGCATAGGCAGGATGGTGTACGGTGCACAGCTTTGTCAATGCACAACGGTATGCTTTTCTTTCCAGTGTCTTGGACACTAGCCTCCACCTCTACTCAGCCCCCCAAAGATTTCTCTCCAGCTGCCAGCCCTCCTCCCTGTGCCCTTACAATGTAGCCAGTTGCCATTCTAGACTGGAAACATGCCTCTCCAATGCAACGACCAGGCTGCACTGAATGCAGAGGTACCCTTCATACCTTCTTCATGCTGAGTGTCAGGACAGTGACACTCTTCACACTTATTTGTAGGCTCACAATGTATGATGCATTCTGAGATTATTATTTTATGTATATGTTTTACAGATTACTGCAAGCCCCGAGGAAGAGATCATCCTCGAAATGTTGTCTGTTACTCAATGCCTTGAATGTTGTCTTTCACAATATACCTGTAATAAATGTGACATACACTTGTGAGACTATAAATAAGTGTGGTGAGTCAGTTACTGTTCCAATCTCCGTAGTTTGTGACTTGGTGTTTGTAGGAATAGATTCCTCCCCACTATTTTTTGCTTCTTTTCGTAGGGGCGGCCAGTCTGGAGTTTCCCTGATGTTCAAGCAACCAGTTTCAGATGATTGCTTAACTCCTAACTAATTTGCTGGTACCTGACCTGATTGCCACTAGATTTTAGTTACAGTTCTTAGGACTTTCAAGTTTAAAATGAGTCACCTGACAACTTAAATTAAGACATCTTTCTATACCTCAGTTAAATTCTTTATCTTAGCTCTGGAGGTACATGGTCCCCACTGCTTGTCAAATTTAAACAATTCTTTCACAAATTATGCCACTCCTGAAATTACACAGCACAGCCTTCGTTTGTAACAAAATGATCTGCACCCAGACTCTTGCTTATTGGATCAGTTTCAACAAACTCAGTAGATGACATTTAGGTTCTCTCCGAGTGGTCCTCTAGCAGCTGTTTATGGGATTACATTTATATTTGTTTGGTATTCTGAGTTTCACCACCAGAAGTGAATCACATAAAAATGAAATTTTCCTTGACATTTTCCTTCATTCTTTCCTTCATTTCAAAGAAATGCAAGTTGTTTTTCAGTCAGGTAAAATGCTAATTATGCCCCTCTTTTTTAATCACAACACAGTCTTATTTTTCCTAGTGTTTTTCATATAGAATGCACAAAATTCTTCACAAGTTTAGAAAACTTTAAAGCACAATTGGGCATAACTATGGATGGTACCAGTGGCATCATGCCCATATGGCATGTGTGTGTGTGCCCCCAAAGCCATTCCCATAATTGCAAAAAAGTTATTTTTTAAGGGCATTGTTTACTTTTTTAAATGAACTGTCCTAAATTGGTGATGGTGGTGGTGGTGGTGGGGGGGTAACATACTTTGCTACTGTGCAGCAGCACTGCCTTACTTCTTGTTTTTTACTTACATGGTCAGCAAACTCAGCTGTTCACACGAGGTGAGAGGGGCAGGTGCAGGCTGGCATACCTGCATTATGCACTGAAGCCAGAATATTCTGTGGCTGGATGTGTTGTACTCCCTTATAGTGTGAGTGTGCATTAGCTGTCTCACAGTGTCACTCATTTTTTAGCTTTCCCACTGCGGCACCATTGAGTAGTCACTCAGTGTTGACATGTACCTATATGACGGAGCTTCTTTTTATTTCAGCTGTTGGCTAGGAAAGATACACTAAGATGGGTCTTGTTTCCAGGTGTGTCCTGGGAACACAGGGAAGTTACGAGACTCGTTTATGGTCACACAGTGTTCAGGTGGTGACTGTGGGATTCAAACTCAGCTGTCCAGGTTTGTAGCTCAGTGCTCTTTACCACTATGCTATAGTGCCTTCAAGTATACCCTTTCTGAGGGGCTGCAATATGACTGGTCATTGTACGGCTGTAGGAGCAGAGGACAGATGAGGTCGGTGGTCAAAGGAGAAGACATGAGAGTTGATCAGTACAAACCAACTGGCCCAAACAAGACGAACTCTCCAAAAATCTCAGTCACTAGGTAGGTTGGTAAAAATAGATCTGCATCTGGTGACACACACAAGCCAAATCAACACCTTGTCTGCACTGTTTAGGAAATAAGACAGAAGTCCTATGTTTTTTCATATGGCTGCTCAGCTTAATGTGAGAAATAAGTAACACTATCGCTTAGATGCTTCAAGTCGTAATCTGCTTCAAGCTGCAATCCAGCCCTTTGTCGCAAAGTACAGCAAGTTCATGACAAGACAGTTGATAGCAGATTACATCTAAACTATTCCTGCTGATTATTCCTTTCAAATCAATTCAATAGTAGCTTGTTAACTCGACTGAGAAGAGAAGAGAAGAGAAGCAACACATCCAAATGATTCCGGCACCTCCATCGGCAAAATAAGTAACAGAAATCTTAAAGGTGAAAAGAAACAGTTTTTAGACCTCTAG
The DNA here is from genome assembly GCA_016271365.2 of Neoceratodus forsteri. Taxonomy (NCBI): domain Eukaryota; kingdom Metazoa; phylum Chordata; order Ceratodontiformes; family Ceratodontidae; genus Neoceratodus; species Neoceratodus forsteri. Next base: position 184,442,745 of record JADMNL010000027.1, read on the forward strand.
ATGCCCTCTAGTTGTTCTTTTATTGGCTACCCAATATTCTGATATGGTTTTGACCTTTTTTGCTAAATTAATACTCTAATGTTGCTGCCTTTATAACTACCCTGATTCCCTCTGTGCTCAGAAGTTGCTGCTCTCTGTTTTCATACTTCCTGGATGTTCTATGACATCAGAAACACCCAGTCCAGGCCATTCAGATGAAAAGCATGGAATGGAAGTTTGTGATGTCTTAGAAATATGAAAATCAAGAGCAGTAGCTGGTGAGGAGAGTGGTACTCAATGCAGATCTGAAGACACCCCAAAGCTGGATTATTTATTTATCAAAAAATCATCAAGGCATATCAGAATACATAACTGACATGGAAAGGAAGATGAAAGGGCAGTTAACTATGTAAATATAATTTCCTATCTCCTTTAAGGAATGCTGCCTTCAAATAGACCACGCCTGCTGGCAAATTCTCAATAACTGGGCAGCAGTTGGGTTGTATTTGCAAACAGAACCAGTCAATACCATGTGCTAAGTGAGTGATACTGAATCATTTACATCAGTTCCATTTACTGTAATTTGTAAAGGCTGGATTTGTTTTTTGTTCCACTCTACTAATGGTGCCTGGGCTCAGGGAGGAAAGTGAAAAAAAATGGTGGTATGAGCTTTATAATTAATAATACAATACAAACATTGCTGTGTATAAGTCTTAGCATTCTACTGACTTCTCCAGCTGTCAAGTTGCTTCGCCACCTGCTAAATGCCAGCAGAAGCCACAATTCTGATTGTTTTCTAAAATTTTCTGTGTGTGACACACTATTGGTAGTTATTCCACACAATCATTACTGTGATATGTGTACCTCCACATTCTCCTGTCTTTTAGCATGCTGTGCAATCACTTCACAACATGAACAAATATATCAAAATGCCCCATTGCCATACCATTCTACGGCTATTTAGGAGGTAGTGGAACTCTTTCCTAGCCTGGCAAAAGCCAGCAGAATGTACCATTTTTGTTTTGCTTTAATTTTTTTAATTTTCTTTCAGAGTACACAGTGTAGATGTGGCTGCTATCATTTACTAATGGAATGCACTCATTTCTGTCTGTATGCCTCAGTATTCTGATGCCTTTTAGCAGGCTGACAGGAAGCTGCTTTCCAGACTCCTGTCACCACAATGCACCATTTGGCCTCAATTTTTCAAAAATGTTCCAGGCAACATGCCCCTGAACCCCCCCCCCCAAAGAAAAGTTTGGATTTTGCACCTCTCTAATAATTTTTTCTGCATGATGCCCATAGACGGTACAGCAATGAAAGGTTAAAGAAAAGGAGCCAGTGAGACTGTGGTTAAGATAGGAGTTGAACGCAAAGGGAGGCAGTGGAAAAGGCTCTGCTGCCAGTAGTGGATATGCTGTGGGAAGGAACAGAGAGGGGGGCTGTTTAGGGGGGAGTGAAGGAAGTGTGCAGTAAGCAGTGTCAGAGAGAAAGCAAGGAATGAATTCATAGAGGAGCCAGTAAAGATCATGGTGAATGGGAGTGATGTGATCACACTTTTTGTGTGAAATGAGTAGCAGTTTATTGGGCAGACTGAACTGCGAAAAATGATGAACAAGGTAGACCAAAGAGATGGGGTGGGGAAGGGGGTCGCAGTAATTAAGACAGGCGAACACAAAAGCAAGGATGAGTATCTGGTCAGAGAAGGAGGCATGGGAAAGTAGCAGACAGGGGAGATGTTAGTATTGAGTTGCCTAGTTGCTCTAGGCTGCTCCAGGATTGGTACCCCTGCTTCCACTGCAGCCCTGCTTCGTTTCTCCCACTTGTCCTATCTGCTGAGATCCAATGATAAATCCCTTCTCATTGTCCACAGGAAACATCCACACTCATGGAGGACCAGGCCTTAAAGGAAAACTGTAGAAATTGGGCGGCTTCTGCCCCCATAAGGCTTACCCTCTGGTTTAACATTAGCCAACAAAAGTGGCATTTTTCTTGAGCCTCAACAGAGTTTATTTTATTTTGTAAAAGTCTGTGAACTGGAAGTATGGCAGACTCTGGGGGGCTCCATTAAGTGTGATGGTGCAGTGCTGCTCCATAAACACATTGAAGTGACGGAGCAGGCTCCACATGCACTAATGGAGACCCCCAGCATCTTCCGTACTTCCAGTTCACGAACTTTTACAAAATAAAATAAACTCTGTTGCAGCGCAAGAAAAATGCCGCTTTTTTGGGCTAAAGCTAAACCAAAGGGTAAGCCTTACAGGGGCAGGAGCCACCCAATTTCTACAGTTTTCCTTTAAGCACTACTGTGCCCAGACTATGGAACTCCCTGCTGCTCCCAGTCTGTTGCTCCTCCTCCCACTTTCAGTTTAGAAGGTCCTTGTGGGCTCACCTTTAGGCTAACTCTAGATGTGTCTACAAATAATTTTCAGGTGTTTGCTTATGACACCTGCCCTCAGGCAGTTAGTTTTGTCATTAGAACTGCCTACGCTGGACCTGCTGATATTGTATTCTGTTCTTGTTTAATTGTGCGTAAGTTTTTGTACATCTCACCTGCCATTCTCAGTTTATGTTTCTTCTGTGGGCTGGCATGGTTCTCATCAGCTCTGTAGTTTGTAAATTATATGTTTTTAATTCTGTACCTTGACCATGCTCTGTTGTATTTGCTATTTTGAATTGTATTTGCTCATCTTTATTGTATTGCTTGTTTTGTAACCTCTCAGATCCTACCCCAAAATGGGTGCAACTGTGCCTGGTGTACTTACCAGATCAATAAAAGTGAATACATGCATAAATTATGGAGTTGATAGCAGGCAAACTTGCAAACAATAGAAATGTGAGAAGACAAGGCCGTTCTTGGTCAAGGAGAAAATACAGCTTCTAGCCAGAGGAGGTAAAGTTATGCAGGGAGACAGAGGAGACAGTTGTAATTATGAGTGCTGTTCTTGCCCAAAAGATGAACATCATTCCTGGACAGAAACTGAGCTACACCAGTGGTGCCTGGATACTGCTTTTTGGATCTGAATGCCCCCTAGGAACAGTCCCAATAGCCATCTTCAAATCTGAGTTTTATCCTACCAAATTAAGATTGGGGATCCCCAGTTTGAATATGGGGATCCAAGGTCAGATGTTAGGATCCAAGGCTGGATTTTTTTTGATCTTGAGGTTGGATGTTTGTCTCTGAGTGTCAAAAAGTTGTAGTCTGTTGGGCTTTAACCATCAGATCCCTTAGGTCTGATCAGATCCTATGGTTTTGACTGGCTGTATACATGGGTTCCGAAGTGGTCAGATCCAAGGTCAGATGCCATCAATATTCAATGGCATCTGAAATCTGTAAAAAGGGGGTGGGATCTGGTGGGATCTGACTTTAGTGGATATTATCCAAGCACCACTAAGCTGCAGGAAATTTTGTTGCAGCCAGGAATTAATGTGGTCAAGACACAATGATTAGAAGAGAAGGGACGGGTCAAGAAAAGAGTAATTGAAAACAGAGCTAGGAGTCATCTCTGTTGCAGTGATATATGAGGAATGAGTTGCCCCAATGAGAGAAGATAGATGGGGGAAAAGGAGTGGGCTGAAAATGAGTGTGGATGGGGACACTTAGTACCAGAGGATCCATGACACCGCATCTACAATTTCATGTCAACGCGACGTTACCCCGACACAACTACATCGACTGCAATTGCGGTTGGGGTGGTACCGGCATGAGAAATCATCTTGTTTTGTGGGGGGGCTGCACCCTCTGCACCCCCCCATGCAGGGGGCTGTGCCCCTGCACCCTTCTCTTTAGGATTCTCAACTCCAAGACAGAGCTGAGTCGGGGATGGGGTGCAGGACCTTGGGGAAGGGTGCCGGGGTCCCAGGTGGACTTTACACCAACGTGGCGATGTTGTCGGTATTGATCACATCACTGTAAAGTTGTCACTGTAGCGCGACGGTACACTAGTATGGGAGGCAATGTAGGAGTGGTCAGAAAGGCAGAACTGGAACCAGGAAAATAAGGGATCAGACACATCAGCATTGTATTTGAAGTAATCACGGAGACTAGAGTAATCAAGAGCATGAAAAACAATGCTGAGATTCAGAATGATAAGAAAGGATAGAGAGAGCCTTGGTCAGGTGTGGTCAGACCATTAATGACGTACTCAGGAGTAGTTTCCCTCCTGTGGCCAAAGTGAAAACTAGACTGAAAATTATCAGGAATGTGACAGCGACAGGAGAACTCCAAGAGGAGACAGAAGGGGCAGGTTAGAGATGGAACAGTAGTTGGAGAGACAAGCAGGGTTGAGATAGGGATTTTAATGAGAGGGGTGACAGAAGCAGATTTGGCAAAAAGTGGAAGTGTACTAGAGGCATAAAAGTGGTTGATAATCGAACCAATGTGAGAGTCAAGAGTGTGCAGATATGAGGAGACCAGAGAAGAAGGCATAGGATCAAGGGTAGAAGGTCCAAAGGCTATAAATTATTTATGCAAGAAAATGTGGGAGGACTTGATTCTCTTCTACAAAATTTGTATTCCTTGCCTACTGTACACTATTGTCTCCACACAGTGCCATTAGTGACACTCCTTCACAGTGGATGGACCACAGTTGGGCGGAAAACTGCTAGAGAGGTATGTGCTAACTGAATGGAACACAATCACTTGCTTGGAATCCTCCTTTTGAAGTTCCAATTCTCCAGGGGGCAGCCACTATAAACAATGTCCCTTCCTGCCTAATGCAGAGACAACCAGAAAACTCTATGTTGCTGCAGCTAATTCTTGACACACTGACTTGCTACATAATGAAGCAAGGAATCAAACCGTGATCTCTTACTACAGTGTGCTCTAAAGATGAGAGGGATAACAAGGGAATACCTAGTTGTCTCATTTTGTAGGGAAGAGTAGGGATTTTGTAATCAGTGACACAGTGTGGCCATCTTTCTGCCAGACAGCTTCTGGCTGTTTACTAGCAATAAAAATGAAATTTGTAGGGACACTTTATGCAAGTGAAATACGTATGTTAATTGTGTAACATTCCCTGCAAATCTGCGAAGTTTGTGCATGTGTGCATGATCATTATTTTCCATACATTATCCTCCCCATTACTGATGCTACCCGCCTCTGCCAGGTTACTTCATAAACCCATCCACTACCCTTTTCTGTTGTTTACCTGGTTCCTCTGTGTGGTCATGGAGAGCAGTTCCTTTCCAGGGGGAATTTCCTCCATGGTGGGTTTCTTTGGAAGCATTGTCAGCTATGAATTCCCTTGGGCCCACCTAATGTATTGGGGGGAGGGGGAACCAGTGGATAGTTGTGAGTATTTGGCCCAAAACTGTTGACTTCATGCTGCTGCAAACTGGGGATTCCCTGCTTTTGTTTGCCCCACCCTTGGAGGACAGTCAGCAAGGAAGGGGGGACCAGGGGGATTGAGGAACAGTGGGTCCATCTGAAAGGAGACATAGTGGAGGCAAAAAAGCTTTGCATCAGGCAAATAAAGGTAAGAGAAAAAGAAAATTCACAGTGGTTCTCTAGGGAAGTGGCTGGGAGGATAAGAGCAAAAAAGTTGGCTTTCAGGAAGTTCAAGGAAACATAGAAGGAGGAAGACAGGGTAGTGTATCTCAACAAACAGAGGGAAGCAGGGCGGGCAGTCAGAGGTGCAGAAGTGCAAACAGAGGAAACAAGCATTTGTCAATGCCGAATGTTTACTTAATGGCATTGGCATTGGCATTGGTAGTGCAGGAGTTAGAGAGAGATGCATAATAGGAATGGCAGTGAAGTATTGAACTGATGCCAACCCCACCCCTTCCCTGCAGAGACTGACAGGCATTGGGAGTGTGCTTTTGGGTGTCAGCCATAACACTCATGCCATTTCACCTCACCCTACCCTGCAGAGACAAACAGGTGTCACGGTGTGCCTCGGGGTCTGCGGGCCTTACGCTCACCCCATTTCATAAGGAAATACACTGAGATGGGTGCAGTATAGGAGAATGGGGTGAACGTTGGGGCTGAAGACTGCAAGGCACACTTCGATGCCTGTCACTGGCTGCAGAGTGGGGGGTGTAATGGCGTGAGCATTACAGCCGACAGTCCCAAGTCACAACACTGACTCCTGTCAGTCTCTACAGGGTAGGGCATTACGGTTGGAAACCCTAACACCCTTGGTGTTTGTTGGTATTTTCGCTCCAGATTTTCAACATGGGCTTTTCGTGACCTCACCTCATGAACAGAGGCACTATCATTTCGTTACTCAATCCCAAAAGGTGATTTTGCAGAGCGACTCGCCATTTGGTGCCACAGGTGTGAAAATACATTTCAGGCAGGATGTGAAAATGGCAGCTGTACTGTTCATGAGGTGGTGTGAAAAAATCAAACTGTTGAAAATCTGGGTATAAATATTAATAATTGGCGAGTTACGGTCGCGTGAAACTGCGCCAATGTATCTACATAGCACTTAATCATTTTTGGAATTTTTCACCAAATTTTCAACATGGGCATTTTGGACCTCTCTTCATGAACAGTGGCACTGTGATTTTGTTAATCTGTCCCGAAAGTTGATTTCCCACAGTGACTGTGCCATTCTGTGCCACAGGTGTGAAAACATGTTTTGGGCAGCATGTGAAAAATGTCAGCTATATTGTTCATAAGGAGATGTGAAAAAATGGCAATGTTGAAAATCTGGAGTGAAAATATTAAAAATTGGTGAAGTTACAAGCGTGTGCAGAAACTGTGCAATGCACTCTTGTAGCACAGTCATTTTTTGGAATTTTTTCACCCAATTTGCAACATGGTTTTTATGGGACCTCTCCTCATGAACAGGGGCACTGTCATTTCATTAATCAGTCCTGAAAGGTGATTCTATGCAGCGACCATGAAATCACCTTTTGGGACTGAGAGATGAAATGACAGTGCCATTGTTCACAAAGTGGGGTCCCAAGAATCTCATGTTGAAAATTTGAGACCAAAAGTCCTAAAAATGACTGAGACATCAACCTAAGTTGAAACCCCCCATTGAGTCCCATTATACAGCACTTATCTGATTCCTCAGTTCGCAGCTGGGCTTTGAAGAATGCAGATGCATCCCAGTCCACAGAAAATCACTGCTCCCGACCTATGAAGGTAAGTATGGGAAGAGGGGGGTGCGGGGTGGTGGATGCGCAGAGGGAAGGTTGGGATGGGGAAGGGGGACAGGCAAGATGACAAAGGACTGTTTTCCTTTTGCAGGTTCAAAAAAAAATTCCAGGGGACCATTTTCTTTATTTACAGGTTCAAACAAAAAAATACTTTTGGCACACTAGGGTGGGCTCCCAGTGTGCCACGAGATTGGGGGGGACATGATGCCGATGGGGATTAGGCAACCCCATTGGCAAAGAAAGTGAGCTGGAGGAAGGGGAAACATGATGCCAACAGGGATTTGACACCCTTCGTCAGCAAAAGAAATTGAGCTTGGGTGGGGATATCCAACATCGGGAGTGGGCATCCTGGTGTTGCGAAAATAAATTACGAAAATTGTCTGGGCACACTGGGGTGGTCTCCCAGTGTGCCACAATGTGTGTGTGTGGAGGAGATATCTGCCGACACGGGGACTGGGCATCCTGATGCCGGCTTTTCCGGGGAGTGTGTGGTGGGTGTAAAGCAGCGCTGGCTGGCGTTTTTATTTATTGATATGATCACCAAACAAGTTGCTCATTTAGCAAGGGCTGGGGACAGAGTGCTCAGCAGGCGCCAACAAGATATCGAGGGAGGGGGGAGGTGCCACTGCAATCACAAACCGGTTCGTGATTGCAGCAGCAGATTTGTTGCAACTGTTTAGCTCTCTTTGAAGCTGCTGTCATCGGCAGCTTCCCCATTGATTGGTGGCTGCCGGACACACCCAGTAAAGTGTCCGCTGCATTGGCCACAACACTGACACACCTCTGAGATGTGCTACTCCACAAAATGTTTCTTGTGGTGCGCATGCAAGCAAACATAAAAATAGCCCAGACAATAAAGAAAAGTGACAAGACGTTTTATAGGTACGTTAGTGAAAGGAGGAAGACAAGGGGTTGGACTGTAAGGCTTATGAGGGAAGATGGAGAGTGTGTGGAGGAGGACTTGGAAAAAGCATCAGTCCTGAACAAATATTTCTGTTCAGTGTTCACAGAAGAGGAGGAAAATGAGTGACCAAAATTAAGTGGCAGGAGCAATAAGGGCAGGGAGGTAGGCACGAGTCCATTTACAGAGGAGGGAGTTCTAAAGGAACTCACATAAGTGAAAGTGGAAAAAGCAATGGGACCAGATAGAATACATCCCAGAATATTAAAGGAGCTTAAGGAGGTGCTGGCAGCCCTGTTCAATGAATCGCTGGAAACAGGAGTGGTTCCAGAGGACAGGAGGAGAGCTAATGTAACCCCACTACACAAAAGTGGGAGGAAGGAGGAGGCTGGAAACTATAGATCAGTGAGCCTGACCTTGGTGGTGGGGAAAATAATGGAATCACTGCTAAAAGAAAGGATTGTGAAACATGTTGAATCTAGCAGAGCACAGGATCCGAGACAGCATGAATTCACAGTGGGAAGGTCATGTCAAACAAATCTGATAGATTTCTTTGACTGGGTGACCAGAGACATGGACTAATTTCATTTTTTTAATTGATGTATAGCATCCCTCATTTAGAATCCCATTCATAGTTTGTGTATGAGCAAGGGTGAGAAGCTAACATTGGTTCAGGTTAGTAAAAAGAGAAGTATGATTCTCTTATTAGTTAGCTCCCCGCCAGTTGCTTGCACATTGGCTGGGGACCACACCTTAATTAAGCCCATTTCAGGCTGATGCACCCTATATAAAGGAAGCTACTTGAAGAGGATGCAGTTTGGTGTAGGGACCCAACTGATGGGTGGTCCTTCTCAACGATGGTAGCTGGGCAACTTCACAACAGGGTCCTGAAGTGAATATCAAGAGACCCTCACTCCTTTTGAAGTCAAATTAGTAAGTAGTCAATCCAGGCTGAAGAAATGTTTATTACATTTACCCCCTTTTTTTGCGAGGGGGGGCACTGATTTTTTTTTTTTTTTATTGATGTATACCATATGCAGTACCACCCCTCATTTAAAATCTCATTTATAGTTTGTGTATGAGCGAGGGCGAGCAGCTAACATTGGTTCAGACCAGGGAAGTGGATTGGGGGAGTCAGGAATGCCAGCTTTTAGGAATCTTTGTGGGTGCTCATTGCCAGTATGTAGTATTTTTCCTGTGACCGGGTTACCTACTAATCCTTTGTTGTAGACTGCCCTCAAAAAATTGAAGGTGCTTATATCAACTTTGTGGGTGCTTGAGCACCCAAGAACCCATGGAGTCGGCTCCTATGGGGGGAGTGGTGGATGTGGCCTACCTGGATTTCCGCAAGGCCTTCAACACTGTTCCACATAAATGGCTTGTAAACAAGTTAGGCAGCCTGGGAATGGACCCCAAGGTGGTAAACTGAGTTAGAACCTGATTGTGGGATAGAACACAGAGGGTGGCAGTAAATGGAGCTCATTCCGAGGAAAGGAGGGTAACCAGTAGGGTGCCACAGGAGTCAGTTCTTGGGCCAGTCCTATTCAATGCCTTCATAAGTGACATTGCAGAGGATCTGGAAGGAAAGGTTTGCCTCTTTGCAGGTTATACTAAGATCTGCAATAGGGTAGACATTCTGAGAGGGGTGGAAAAATGAGGAGGGACCTAGGTAAACTTGAGGAATGGTCAAGAGTGTGGCAGTTAAGATTCAATGCAAAGAAGTGTAACATCATGCACTTGGGGCACAGGAACCCAAGGGAGGCTTACATGATGGGGGGAGAAATACTGATGGCTGCCAAACAGGAAAGGGATCTGGGGGTAATCATATCAGATGATCTAAAGGTGGCCAAACAATGGGCCAAGGCTGTGGGGAAAGCCAGTGGGGTAGTGGGGTGCATAGGGAGAGGTATCACCAGCAGAAGAAAGGAGGTGGTGATGCCACTGTATAAATCATTAGTGAGATGTCATCTGGAGTATTGTGTCCAATTCTGGAGGCCACATCTCCATAAAGACATAGACAGGGTAGAGGCAGTTCAGAGAAGGACAACAGGGCCTGCACCAAAAGTCATATGAGGAGAGATTGGAGGACCTCAATTTGTATACTCTGGAGGAGATGGGGGGATAAGACAGAGACCTTCAAATATCTCAAGGGCATAAATAAGGTACAGGAGGGTAGCATCTTTCAGAAAAAGAGATGTTCTAGAACAGTGATCAAGACATGAGGCTGGAAGAGGTAGACTAAAGAGTAACATGAGGAAGCATTTCTTCACAGAAAGGATGGTGGATGTATGGAACAGCCTCCCAGGGGAGGTGGTGGGTGCAAATTTGGTAGGGGAATTCAAAAATGCATGGGATAGGCATAGGGGTACCCTAGCGATAGGTAGGACGACAAAGCCAGAGATCAAGTAGGATCTTTGGTTTTTGCAGCAGGTAGGGAAAATGGGCAGACTAGGTGGGTCTGGCAGTCCTTATGTGCCATCAAATTCCATGTATCTATGTAAGAGCTCCATGGTGCACACACACGAACTATCGTATGGCCATGCACTGGAGCCAGGCTGCATCCCTCTCCTAACAGACTCTACAGCTTCACTGTCAGCTGTGGTCATCCAGGTGGTGAGGTTGTAGTAGAGATAGCTGCTGACCTCACAAAGGAAAACATTAACTGGGACACTCGATCCTCCCTCCAGCAGGCCCACCAATATCCTGGTCTTGTTCTCAGACCCAGGTCACCAGAATAATAGCAGTAGCCCTACTGCTGCACCAACAGGTCAGCCCTGAGAGACTGACAAATTTAATTCTAGATGGTACCCCTTCACTTCAGTTGTAGAGGAGTTAGAAGGTACTACAGTCCTAGATCAATTAGCTACCCGGGATGATGAGTGACGGCCTGGGGTGGTGGGTGGGGACACATGTATCACCGAATATAATGATCTAAAATTGCTCTGTATGGGAAGACTTAGTTATGTCTGCTGTTTTTTCTTGTGTCTATTTATACTTTCTAAAAACACAGAACCTGCATTTTGTTGTTATAATATTGTGCCTTCTCCCAAGCATTGTGTTATGTACTCTGTACAGTTATAATAATACAAGTATTATTCAATTCTGTAGTAACCATGTGTAGTGGAGCTAAATAGACCATGCTGATGCTTGTTTTAGCACAGACTTCTTTTTTGGGTATTCATGTAGTACACTGTATTGTTGTAAAGCACTGTCTGTGGTGTGTTGATCTAGTCCTGGCTTTGCAATAAAATGTTTAAAGAGATTTACCAAGGTAAGAGAATGAATATTAGCACCTCACACATTGGTGCCTTACCTCTGTGAAAACCTTTTTTATCCATATGGCACTGAAAATGTCACATTAGTAAAGAAGTATGATCACTCAAAAACTTGCAAGCACCAGGTCTGGTGAACTTCTTGGTATGAAGAGCTGCCCATGCTCCACCCCCACGCACAGCAAACTTATGACGAGATCCTAGGGAGAGCATGGGGATGCACTGCATCATAGTCAATGGGGACTGCTTTCCAATCATTTTTATATAGTGTAATGGTAATTTGGTGAAGAAACATGGACACTGGTCAACAAAAAGGGCCTTGTTAGTCAACCAGTGTCCACATTTCATCACCAAATGACCATTACACTATATAAAAATGATTGGAAAGTGGTCCCCCATTGACTATAATAGAGTGCGTCCCCGCGCTGTCCCTAGGATCTCATCATAAGTTTGCTGTGCGTGGGGGCAGAGCGTGGGCGGCTCTTCACACCAGGAAGTTCTGCAGGCCCGGTGCTCGCAAGTTTCCAAGTGATCATACTTCTTCTTTACTAATGTGACATTTTTGGTGCCATATGGATAAAAAGGTTTTCACAGCACTAAGGCACCAATGTGTGAGGAGCATAACCATAACCTGGCAAATCTCTTTAAATACAAAAATAAACTGGGCCCATAGTATACAAGACAAGAGACCAGGGTTCAAACTGCAGTACTGGTGGCAACTGGAGTTCCTGCCAAAAATAATCTCTGTAGTGCACACACATGACAAGACATCAGGCATCTAGTCATGGCAGTAGTGCTGCAGTGGGTCAGCAGCTCACACAGTGCAGCCTATCAATAGTTCCACAAATTAGGTTCATAATGTAGTCAAATTAATTGGACATTTAGCTGTGGCAGTATGGGGGCAGCAGCCCACATAGTGTAGGCTGTCCATGGTCCACTCCCCTGGATGTGATGACTGGCATCTGGCTGTTTGCAAAGGATGGGAACTGGAATGAAACCATGATGCTGAACTCAGGATATGAACAGGTGTATGTTGTTAGCAGTTTTGGGGAAGTGATGTCAGAACCCCTGCAGCCACATCCAAGAGCAGGGCCATTCTCGATGCCCTACAGGGGGCATGCCTCAGATAGCTAGTTTTGGATCCCACTTGGGAGGGAGCAATCTTAGACCTGGTACTCTCAAATGGGGATGGAGAGAGGATCTCTGATCTTGAAGTGGGTAGCCATCTGGGAACAAGTGACCACCAAACAGTGTGGTTCACGATAAACTTAGCTGTAGAGTCAAGCCACACAAAAGTGAAGATACTGGACTTCAGGAGGGCTGATTTTGTCAAAATGAGAGAGTGCCTCAGAAAAGCACTAGCAAACAGGCAAGAAGGTGGGGTGGAGCAACTATGGGGAAACATTAAAACCCTCCATCACAGAGGCAACAAGCCTTTTTGTGAAGCAAATAAACAAATCAAAACAAAAGAGGAAACCTCTATGGTTCTCTAAAGAAGTAGTGGGGAAAGTAAGGGAGAAAGAGATAGCATTCAGGAAGTATAAGGAAACACAGAAGGAGCAGGACAGAGAACTGTACCAGTTAAAGCAAAAGAAAGCAGGGAAGGCAGTCAGAATAGCAAAGGCCCAAACTGAGGAAAAGATAGCCAACTTGGTTAAGAAGGGAGATAAAACCTTTTATAGGTACATTAGGGAGCAAAGAAAGACTAAGGTAGGGATACTGAGGCTGAATAAAGAGGAAGGTGGTTGGGCAGAGAGCGACAGTGAGAAGCAGAGATACTGAACGAATACTTCTGTTCAGTATTCACAATAGAAAAGCAGGGGGAGATACCTAATCCAGTCAATAGAAGCACTCTGGATAGGGGGGTTTATATTAGTCCTTTCATAGAAGAAAGGGTTCTGAAAGAACTCTCAAAACTGAAGGTGGATAAAGCAATGGGGCCTGATGGGATTCACCCCAGAATTCTAAAAGATCTAAGGGAAGAACTAGTAACACCACTGACTACCCTTTTTAATAAATCATGGGAGGATGGTGTGGTACCTGAGGACTGGAGGAGGGCAGATGTGCTTCCCCTTCACAAAAGTGGGAGCAAGACAGAGGCAGGAAACTATAGACCTGTCAGTTTGACCTCAGTGGTAGGCAAAATGATGGAATCACTGCTGAAGGAAAGAATTGTTGAGTACCTAGAGGCCAGTGGGGCACAGGACCCAAGGCAGCAAGGATTCACAGCAGGAAGGTCATGTCAGACAAATCTAATTGATTTCTTTGACTGGGTGACCAAAGTAGTAGACACGGGAGGGGCTGTGGACGTGGCCTACCTAGACTTTAGCAAGGCATTTGACAGAGTCCCACAGAAAAGATTAATAAACAAATTAGCCAGCCTGGGAGTGGGTCCCAAGGTGGTAGCCTGGGTAAAACACTGGCTGAACAACAGGACACAGCGGATAATAGTAAATGGAGTCCACAGTGAAGAAAGGAGGGTTACTAGTGGGGTACCACAGGGTTTAGTACTGGGGCCAGTGCTTTTTAATGTCTTTATAAGAGATATTACAGAGGGACTAGAAGGGAAAGTATGTCTCTTTGCAGATGACAGAAAGATCTGCAACAGGGTTGATACGCAAGGTGGGGTGGAAAGGATGAAAAGGGACTTAGCAAGGTTGGAGGAATGGTCAAATGTATGGCAGCTTAGATTCAATGCAAAGAAGTGCAAAGTAATGCACCTGGGAAACAAAAACCCAGGGAAAGATTACACAGTGGGGGGTGAGATACTGACAACAACAAAAATGGAAAGGGACCTGGGGGTAGTCATATCAGATAACCTGAAGGTGGGCCAGCAATGTGCAGGGCTGGATTAAGGGGGGGACAAATGGGGCAAATGCCCCAGGCCCCCCGCCATAGACTGGCCCCCCCAGTAGTCGGAAGCAAGAGACACTTTTAGTAGGTGGACTGGTGGTTTGTAAATCATGCCACCTCCCCCTCGCCGCAGCACGAGTTAAGCGCGAGCCAACCTCCCCCCATAGGCCCCCGGCAGCTTGCTCCCTTAAAAATGCTGTGAAAGTAGCCTGACTTCGGAAGAAGCACATTTGTTAAATAAAATAAAAAAAAACACACAAGCCCCCTGCCACAGATAGGCCCCCTGGCAAGCCTACATTGCAGATTTCTCTTGTTCCCCCTTCCCTCAGGTAGTACAGTACTGGTAAGGATTTGTAATAAATCATGCCTCCCCCCCACATGAGTCAAGAGTGAATCAACCCCCCCCCCCACGGAGCTTGCTCCATAAAACAAAACAAACAAAAAAAATGACTTTGGGAGAGGATTTCTTAATTAAAAGAAAACAAAACACAAGCCCCGGACCCTCCTGTTACAGATAGGCCCCGGCAAGCCAACATTGCAGAAGATTTCTCTCTCCCCCACCCTCCTCCTCCATTATTTGCAGCCTGCAGCTAGGGTCAGGTGACTTGCTAGAAAAACAAACTGGCACTGTGTGGCACAAGTGAAGAAGGCTAACTATGCAAGCACTGTGATCTACCTCCTTAGGATACTGACAGGTTTTCCACTTTTTTGAGTCTGGGACTGGACCTGGACCGGTGCAAGTTGCGACCAGACCTGGGCTGCCGCTGCATAATACGAGGAATGGCGCCAGGACCAGGAGCTTTGCATACAATCCATCTGGGCAGCATTTTTTAAACCACTCTTTCTTGGTGTTTTTGAGGCTCAGCATGCACTTTGCCAGCAGCAGCACCTGCACTCGCTATCTGTACGCCACGGCCACTCTATCGCTAGCAGCATGATTAATCGATGCACTGTTCTAAACTGCCTGCTGCTGCTAAACTAAGGAGTTTCAAAGAGAGCCCCAAGCAACTGCAGACAGCTTGAGTTCAGTAAGTGGCTTAGAAAGTTGATATCTGTATTTTATTTTTATGCTGAGATAATTGATCTGACCTTGTTCAAAGAAGAGATAAAGGGACGTGTGTGTGTGTATACATGCATGGATCCTCTAACTCTGAAATAAATGGAATTAATCATTCCTTTGATATCCCATGAGCAGATAAAGGTATGACATCAGTCTGTTTATTTGGAGTCATAGCATTTGTACATTGGAACTGCACACTTCTGTACAATGCGTACATACAGTAACTTACTGTTGTTTGGAGTAGGATGCATACCTCTTAGTAAAGCACTCTTTATTTTTGTTTCATTTATTTCCTTAAAATAAACTTGTGATTAAAGAGGTTACTTAAAGATTACTTTGCTTTTCTGAACAGGGTCTAGAGGACAGCGACTTCAATAAAAGCCCCAAAACTCACCACAGAGCATCTAGACCCCCAGAGCATCTGGAGCCTGGTGGCCTTCATGTCTTGTACAGTACAATAAATATAACATTACAGACTATGACAACATGACAGGGTGTTGTACTTCAAGTTACTTTTTTCTCCTGTGAATAATGGGGATAGTCTCCCCATATGGTGGTTGTTATGGTTAATAAACAACGTGCTCAGTAAATGTTGCACAAAATAAAACATTTTGGTATGGAAAGTTGGGCGTTTTACATGGCCACCCAAGTTGTGAGTGTCCCAGGCCCCCCATGGCTTGATCTGGCCCTGGCAATGTGAGAAGGCAGTAAGGAGGGCTGGGGGGATACTGGGATGCATAGGGAGAGGCATCACCAGTAGAAAACAGGAAGTTGTTGGCCCTCTGTACAGACAGTTGGTAAGACCACATCTGGAGTACTGAGTATAGTTCTGGAGACCTCATCTCAGCAAAGACATAGACAGGGTGGAGGCTGTCCAGAGGAGGGCAACCAAAATGGTGCAGGGTCTGCACCAGAAGACATATGAAGAAAGACTAAAGGAGCTTAAGATGTATAGCCTCGAGGAAAGGAGGGAGAGGGGACATGATAGAAACTTTCAAATACCTCAAGGGAATCAACAAAGTCCAAGAGGGTAGCATCTTTCAGAAAAAGAGATGTGCAAGAACAAGGGGGCACAATTTGAAGATAGAGGGAGGACGGCTCAGGGGTAATGTGAGGAAGTATTTCTTCACAGAGAGGGTTGTAGATGCATGGAACAGCCTTCCTGAGGAGGTCGTAGAGTCAAAAACAGTGGGGGAATTCAAGAATGCATGGGACAGACATAAGGCAGTTCAAGTGGGGGATAGGAGGAAGTAGGCTGTTGGTTAACTAGGATCTGCAGCTTATCCATTGGGTAGGGAAATGGGCAGACTAGGTGGGCCATGCGGTCCTTATCTGCCGTCAAATTCTATGTTTCTACGAACAGGGCATTCAACATGAAGCATTATGACAAGCACATTATAGAAGATTTGGCTTGGTTTGGTTAATTTATTTAAAATCTGGTAAAGATTACTGGATGAATATCATCTACTATCATTTTTAAAATATTTTTGGAAAATAGACATTCTAATAAGGATTACTGGTCCTTTCAAAGCACACAGGTCTAAGGGGCGGGAAGCAGGCAGATGCCAGGAACAGCAGCACTATAGAATAATACTGTATGTAGAAACTGAACCAAGAGATTTTGCGATGTTCATCCCCTATTTAGATTAAGCATGGTGCTGCAATACTTGTGTTGTGTAGTTCACTCCCCCCTCAGTAACATGAGTCCTCAATGTCTGCAGATATTGACGAACTCCAATCTCACTGGAAAGCCCATGGACAACATCCATATATGGTGATCATTATGGATCAGCCACTAATTAACATATATACTCACTGAGCCTGTTGTCTGCAAAGAGCTTGGCCACGCTCTGTGGGTATCCCTCCTTCTTCCCTTTAAAAATCTCACTGGCAACTAGTTTCTGCTGCATCTATTAGCAAAAGAAGGAAACAAATCGTAAATCATGTTCTCACCTCTTGTGCTTTCCACTTCATCTGACATCACTGTCAGACCTGCTACAAACCAAGTAAAAACCAGAAGTCATTTCATGCCCTCAGAGGTGTTTAGTGACAAAGCAGATGACATGAAGACTCATGCAGCATGTAATAATGTTTCATTCTGGGAGAACAGAGCTCTGTTTTGCTACTGGAAGTATTGAGTGTCTCTAAGTGTCATCAGAATGTTGAACGTTGGGATCTACTGTAGCAATGAGTCTTAGTAAGTCAAAATGACCTGTACTGTCATTTAATCACATATAAAAAAAACTTAAAATGGCCCATGGGTACTTGTGGGGTGGAAAAAAAATGGTAAAAACATGTTGCTACTGTATCTGGGCTAAAACTTCAACTTGAAGGAGGGTAATGGGGAAAAAGCAAAAATAAAAGTTTAATGTATTTATTGATAAGTTTTGGCCATGAAGGCCACTGAGTAATAACTCAATTCCAGGTATGAGTGGGGCCGGGGGGCATACCTCTCAACCTTTTTTCCCCCAAATGTGGAACATTGCCTGTCAAAATGTGGAACAAATGGGCAAAATGTGGAACACTTAATCAAATCTTTACCTAAGAAGTTCAAAACACTGTTAAAATGTTGCATTTATGTTCAGAAAGTCTGTTATTAATTGAATAATATATATGTTTGCATCATTTACTATGGATTTTTGCTATAAAATGTTGACTTTGAATGTGGAACAAGTCCTCACAATGTGGAACAGGGAGCTTTTGTGAAGTAAAATGAGGAACGTTCCTCGTAATGTGGTACAGTTGAGAGGTATGGTGGGTGGGGGTTACAAAAATGAAAGGAGGAAGAATAAGATCATGCAGTATACTGTAACAAGCTACAGTACCAAAGCAATAATTGTAATATACAAAGAGCTGCACTAAAATAGCAAAGCAGTAGCATGTAATTATACAGGGTTTACAACTATCAGAAGCAAAAACTTCTGTGGGAGTAGGTTACCCTAAAACAAATGGCACAAGCCAGTAACTACTGTGTAAGTGCTGTTTATTCATGCCTTGAAAGATGGACCAACAAACTCCCCAGTGCTTTGCATCCTTAGATTCTTCTTCTAGAGAGAGTGGGGCAGCATGAAATACAAGTCCTTTATAGTTGGCTGTTAAAGGTACAGTCTCATTTAGTGACTACTGCCCACCCCTGAAGTGTCTTGCAAGGATGCTGTGCATGTACATTTAGAATATAAATTCTATAAAAAGATACATACTACCCCAGTGCAATATAAATTCTATAAAAAGATAAACACTACCCCAGTGCAAACGTGAAGGAAAAAATGATTAATCAAACAATTTTATAGCAGACAGCGAGGGGTAAGATACTGGACAAAACTAACTACCAGACAAGGACAGAGCAAAAGGAGAAGGGAAGTTAGTTGCAGGAAATCACAAAAAAAAACAGCCATGGGGGGGGGGGTGCTGAGTTTTGGGGCCCATTTCACAGCAACTCCTCTGAAGCCATGTTAAAGGTGTTTTAAGGCTGAGGTATTTAGACTGGCAGTATAGCCTAGAGGTTAGAGCAATGGGCTGTGAATGAGCTTGGCACCCAGTTACAAAGGAATGAAAAAAAAAGCCAGGTTATGTTTGGAACCAGTATGAAATTAAACTTCATTAGCTTTGGCTGCTATAGGGGCCCAGTCTTTGAAATGGTGCTGTAAAAGGTAGGATGAACTCCACACAAAGCCAGTCTTTTCCTTTTATGGATACTTATTTCTCAACACAACCTGGGCAATGTTTCATGGCTTAACTTTGCCTATTCATCAGGTCTTCCATGTTTGATCTTCTATTAAAACATCAAAAATAATATCTTTGAGAAATATTTATATTTCCCATAGGTCTCGTACACTGCGCCATCATGTTTCTCAACACCAAAACAGTTCTTAGTGCACTAACAGCCCTAACGGTGCTGTTGTATTTTGCTGAATAATCATTTAGTTTAACACAGTACCTATAGTTACTTCTTGTAAAGCAACCAGTACACCATTATCCAACTCTTATGACCCATATAGAAATAACCTCATTAACTAAACTCTCAGTCTTCAGATGCTACAATATTATGTCAAGGTATTCATTCCCAACACTTTAAAGACTTCTAAATTTTTACAGTTACAACATATACTGCCATTAATGGCACAAAATATATGGAAGACAGTTACCTGGATTACCCATTTCTCTTGTTAGTAAGTCACTCGACTGCGTCTTATGACACATCTCATGAGACGTGAGTAAATCCTACAATAACCCACTCCCTGTCATGCCTTATTACTTAATTATATCCTTGAGTATCTGTTATTCAGGGACAACCAAGACAGGAGATCTGTATAGAATCTAGTAGAGCATTATATCCTTGAGTATACATTATTTATGGACAACCAAGGCAGGAAATCTGTATAAAATCCAGTAGAGCATTATATCCTTAAGTGGACAACCAAGGCAGGGGATTGCTACAGAATCTATCTGTCCATTGCAGACTTGTATCTTTCTGCATATGCTTGGAAATCTTCAACCATATCACAGGATGGTGCCCCTCCTTTGGGATAGATGGCTATTTGTATCCTGTACTGCAATCACAAGCTAGCATAGGCTGGGTAGTATCACAGCCAGGACCAGCATACAGCAGGGATTCTGGTGGATGCCAGAATATCTTATGGCTGGGCATATGCATCATTGCATACTGGGTCCCTTTGGAGCAAAAATGGTGGAATATCACCCTGATTAGTCAAGAAGAGATACCAGCACCCCTATCAAGCTGTCACAATACTGACCTGACATACTACCTGCAACCTCTAAGGTCCTGGGTAAGCGGTGGAAGAGTAAGCCCATGAAAAGGTGGGTGATGGTGCTGGGGTGGTGCCATCCAGAGGTGGGTATACCAGAGGGCTCAGAATATATATATATATATATATATATATATATATATATATATATGCAATAAGTCACAACAGGGTGTGCATTAAATGAATTTAATGCACATTCCCAGGGGTGTGAGGCATAAGGCTGAAGGCCGAGTGCTCTTATGCCCATGGGAAGTGCATTCCAATCCTTTAATGCTCACCCCATAGTGGCTTATTGGGCTTATAAAATGTCTCACTACTCTTTTGTATTAAAAGTTAAATGAAACATTTTTAAGTACTTAGGTATAATGGGGTAGATGTACACCAAAGGAGCTTCTAGTCTACCCCCCACTATAAACTGGTGACCTAAAAGCATTCCCAAGGGTCCATGTAATAGTTCAACAATTTTTAAAAAACACATCAATATGTGATGCATCTATGATGTACTGGGGCAGTCTGTTCCAATATATGATTACCTTTTGTGTAAAATGGGTGCATTGTCTATATGTCTTGTACTATAGGTTTTACTCCAAAGTTGCTTATTGTGCTGTCTAGAGCTAAATGTTGTTACTTTAGACTCAAAGCCCATTTCAGTCAGCAAATCACCATCTTTTCATATGTTATAAAGTAAGACGAGTTCCCCCCTTATCTTTCTCCTTTCGAGATTATGGGTAGGAGGAAGTAGGCTGTTGGTTAACTAGGATCTGCAGCTTATCCATTAGGTAGGGAAATGAGCAGACTAGGTGGGCCAAGCGGTCCTTATCTGCCATCAAATTCTATAGTTCTCTGTTTCTGTTTCAACCTGTTTTTGTTGTCCAACTTCTCCACACCATAGATAATTGTGCAACCCTCCTCTATAACTTCTCAATATGTAGGATGTCTCCTTTTTGGTATGGTGACCAGAACTGTGATCAGTAGTCTAGATGCATTCTAGCCATTGCCTTGTACAGAGGCAGAATAACATGTTTGTGACTGCTAACAAAGTTTTTTTTTTTTTATACAGCCGAGGATTTTGGATGCCTTTGCCACAGAATTAGTGTTGTTGGTTCGAAAGGTTAGATTTGATTGTACTAAGACCCCACGGTCTCCCTCCTCAGTAATCTCCTTTAGTTCCATACACCTAGGAATTATTTATTACCAATATTATTATTTTCCACATGAAGTACCACACATTTTTCTGGGTCGGATTGCATCTCCCATCTGCTCTCTCCGGAGTCTATTTATATAAGGTGCCAAGGCTGCTTGAATTTTGTTAATGTCATCCTCATTCTATGCTCTACTGCTTAGTTTGGTGTCATCCGCAAACTTATTTACAAATCCCTGTCATTCACTATGAAGATCACTAACATTGGTGGCTATTCACAAATGTGGATGGGGTTATGTGCAAAAGGCACGCCTCCTCCACACCCTCAGGAGATTCATGCATCAGCCATATTCCCAAACACTGGCCAACATGTGGCTCCTGTCCATGGCCCACCCCCCGGAGCACAGGTTTACAGGGGCGATCGGGTGCAGAGCTGCAGACCCAGGCAGACAGCCAATCAGCTGCCTGACCCAGGTCCCTCAGTGGATCTCCTGCATCCGTGAGATGCTATGTTGGTGGCTGGGCATATCACGCTGACAGCATAGGGTGGAGGTGTCCCCCAGACATTCACCCCAGCCCCTCCAGTGTGGCCCGATGGCTGGTGTGGCCTCAGTGGGGGGGTCTGGTGACCCCTGCCATCCTTGCTGCAGCATGCAGCAGCATCCCAGGGGGCACGTAATGTAACAGTTATGGCTGCCTTCAGAAGGCATAGCCATCACCTCCCCACACAATGCCCTCTGCAGGTGGACACTCCCCCACTCTGGCTCTTGGCCCACCCCCGCATGGAGCTGCGCGTTCAGCTGGGTGTCAGGCACGTGGAGGGCCATAGTGGCACCATGAATGCTGTGCAGGTGGTGTAGTGGGTACTGGCATTTGCAGATAGTTGCTGGGTGGGCTATGCACTGGGGTTATGTGATGCGTAGCCACTCCGCACCGTTCGTGAATATAGCCTATAGATATTAAGCAGTTTTCAATATTTTATTTTTTTTACATAAACCGTTTGCTTAAATACTTTTTAAATAATAAAATATATACATGAACAGTCCCAGATTTTGTAGGTAATAAAGCTTTTTTGCCTTGATTATGAGATCCAGCACTTGACCATGCAGTGCTGGAATTGAATGAGCGGCCAGGCAACAACTCTCAGCCAGTGTTTCTAATATAGGAACATACGAACATATGGAGAATGCCAGCAGATACAGGCCTGATGGTCTATCTAGTCTGCTTGAGTGTGCAGCTAGTAGTCTGTTACACTGCAGCTGCTCCCCCCTCTCCTACCCGCATATCCAATTTCATGTCTGTACTAGCTGTGACCCCTCCACCCAGTGCCTCATTGGCGACCTTCCCCCTGACTTTGTCCCATCCCCTCTTAAAACTGCCCACCGTCTTCAAGGATACCACCTCCTCAGGCAGTGTGTTCCACCCTGTCGCCATTCTCTCTGTGAAATAGTGCTTTCTCATTTCCCTTCTGAATTTAATGAATATATATGCATACACACTATAAATACTTTAAATGAAACCCTTGGTACTGTCAAAATAAAGAATCCTTCTACTGCTGTCTGACTAAGGGGAAAAGTAATAGGTTGCCAACAAAATCATTTAAGAGCTCAAATAATTTGGAACAGCTAGTAGGGAACCCTATAAGGCAGGAGGCAACTTTAAATCTCATTCTGAATAATTTGGGGCACTTTTTAAAACCCCAGAAGTGGAAGACCAGACTGGTTTGTCTTTCCACAGGGTTATATATTTTGAACCCCTGGTTTCTTGGAAAATGCCCAAAGCAATAGTGAAAAAAGAAACTGTAGCTGTTATTGATAAGAAAGTCATTCTTCAAAAATTGTCTACTGTACTTCCAAATCAAAGGGAACAAATTCTTGGAGGAACAGATGTTTTATGGTAAACATTTTCTTATTAAGTTCAGTGCTGAAAGAAAATCTCAAGATGCAATAACAGATGTCTGTTAGCTCTGAAAAAACATGGGTTAATTCAAGTTTTAAAATGATAATCAACAAAATACCAGCTGCCCCAAAAAAAGGGCCATTAAGCATTATATAAATGTTACGGAAACCATGTTAATAAAATGAGTGAGAAATTGAGGGGGAGAGTACTACAAAAATAAGGTCCAGCAAATTTTCCTATTGATCCTCAAAGATGGTGCGAAGGGATGAAAAGATGTTTGGGATTCAATAAGGGGAGATGTATTAACAACAGTAATTAAAGTGAAAATTCAAATTTACTAAAGTATGAACAGATAAATATTTTTGTGAAGTCTCCAGAAATTTGGAAAACCTAAATAGAGTTAATCAGACACAAACAGAAGTGCTTGATCATTTTTTTGTGTCCATACAGTAGATCAGGTCATTGATAAACTGAAGGCAAAAAAATCCACTGGATCAGATCAAATCGCTGAGGGTCTGCTTACAGAAGTCATCACTGCTTTAGCTTGCTTGTTGACCTTAATCAGTAATGCTTCACTTTTAGAAAGAAATACACCCAAGAGTGGAAAAATGCAGAGGCAGCCTCAATTCCCAAACAGAATAACTCCAGAATAGAACAATTTCAACCCATTTTATCAACACCAGTGGTGTCAAATATAGTTGAAGGTTTTATCGTTGAGTGCATTATGGAATCAGTACAGAAAAAGGCTGGATCTTTGTCAATATGACAATTGGAAATGGTTGTCCAACAACACACTGTTTTATTAAATTATGAAATGAGCTACTGGTTTCTGAATGGGGATGCATTATTGATTTAGTGCTGGTCTATTTCAAACAAGGTATTTGACAGAATAGACCATAATTTAGTCATACAAAAGATGACTTTGCTTGAGATACATCCAGTACTGATCAGGTGGGTGAATTCTTTTTGACAACAAAGAGTCAAAATAGGTTCACCCAGGTCTGGTTGAAGTTCAGTACATGGAGGTATCCCACAGTGGATGAGACTGGGATCATTGTTGTTTTTAATTATGGCAAATAACTTTCCAATTTATATGAAACAGGTAACATACTGTATGTTGATAATGCAATGATTAATGCAGCATAGTTCAGCAAGATCTGGTCAGACTAACAGTTTAGACACAGTCAAGCCTTTACTCTACGGCGCTTCATCAAATACAAGTAGTCATCAATAAGGCCTGCCGGCTCCTCTCTGGTGCTGACAGAAATACACATACCTGCACTCTATACGCACTCACCAATATCCTCTCCCTTGAGGAAAGACTATTACACCAGACCTGTCTCTTCACCCCAAAAATTCCACCTGGGTTTAACCCTAATAGGTGTCATGGCTTTTCTTCAGGCAGCCACCATCTCAGCATCCACATGGACCACCCCCAAAACTATCTGGAAGGTGCCTAGGGTCAGGACTACCCTGGCCCAGCGATTCTTCCCCCTTAGAGTGCCATCCTGGTACAATGCCCTCCCACCAGCTGCCACATCAATCACCAATCTAGGTCTTTTTAAAGCTGCCTTAAGGGCCCATATCCTCTCCTCTCCTCATGTCAATGCCAATGTAACCAGTAACCTGTGGATCCTGCACCATGCCGCTAGGCCACGCACCCGCCCTTGGTCTGGCAGTGGAGAGCCCTCACTATGTCTAGCCTACAGGCTCCTTACCTCCCTCAGTTACCATATAGCTGCACTGGAAACATAGAAACATAGACTTTGACAGCAGATAAGGACCTCTTGGCCCACCTAGTCTGCCCATTTCCCTACCTACAGGATAGGCCAATAGCCTATTTCTTCCTACCCCCCACAAGAATTGCCTTATGTCTGTCCCATGCATTCTTGAATTCTGCCACAGTTTTAGACCCCGCAACCTCCTCAGGAAGGCTGTTCCATGCATCCACTACCCTCTCTGTGAAAAAATACTTCCTCACATTGCCCGAACTGCTCCCTCTATCTTTAAATTGTGTCCCCTTGTTCTTGCGCATCTCTTTTTCTGAAAGATGCTACCCTCTTGGACTTTGTTGATTCCACTGAGGTACTTAAAAGTTTCTATCATGTCCCCTCTCTCCCTTCTTTCCTCAAGGGTATACATATTAAGCTCCTTTAGTCTCTCCTCGTCGGCTTCTCTTGCAGACCTTGCACCATTTTAGTTGCCCTCCTCTAGACTGCCTCTATCCTGTCTATGTCCTTGCGGAGAAGGGGTCTCCAGAACTGTATGCAGTACTCCAGAAGGGTCTCACCACCTATCTGTACAGAGGGATAACAACTTCCTGTTTTCTGCTGGTGATGCCTCTCCCTATGCATCCCAGTATACCCCCAGCCCTCCCTAGTGCCTTCTCACATTGCTTGCTAACCTTAAGATCATCTGATATGATTACCCCCAGGTCTCTTTCCTTTTCTGTTGTTGTTACTACCTCCCCATTGTGTAATCTTCCCCTGGGTTCTTGTTTCCCAGGTGCATTATTTTGCACTTCTTTGCATTGAATCCTAGCTGCCATACTTCTGACCATTCCTCCAACCTTGCCAAGTCCCTTCTTATCCTTTCCACGCCTCCTGGTGTATCAACCCTGTTGCAGATCTTTGTGTCATCTGCAAAGAGGCATACTTTTCCTTCCAGTCCCTCTGCAATGTCACTTATAAAGACATTAAAAAGGAATGGACCCAATACTGAACCCTGCGGTACCCCGCTAGTAACCCTTCTTTCTTCAGAGTGGACTCCATTTACAATTACCTTCTGTGTCCTGTTGTCCAGCCAGTGTTTTACCCAGGCTACCACCCTGGGACCCACTCCCAGGCTGGTTAATTTGACTATTAATCTTTTGTGTGGGACTGTGTTAAATGCCTTGCTAAAGTCTAGGTAGGCAATGTCCACAGCCCCTCCCGGGTCTACTACTTTGGTCACCCAGTCAAAGAAATCTATTCTATTACTATGATGGACTATGAATGCATTGTATTATGTAAAAGATAAGGCTTCCCTGAGGCGGCTTACTACCAACTCATATCGTGCATTGCTTTAGCTACCAATTGTATAGGTCTTAACCGCTCATTAGGTAAATATGTTGATAGCTCTGCCCTGTTTTAGCTACCAAATGTATAGGCATTAACCAGTGCTCATTGTACTTATACTCTGTATGATTGCTCACCCACATTTATTCTATGTATGTACTGTATGAATGTCTATGTTTTATTCTGATGTGGAGCCTTTGGAAATGAGTCTATCACTCAAAGGGTTGTAATTCCGATTTAATAAATAAATAAACAAATAAATAAGCAAAATAATATGCTCTGTACTATCATTTTAGTTGTGCAATTTCTGTTAAATTAGGTACTCCACGCTGATGTAACTGCTATTTTTACTTGCTACTTGTCACCTGTATAATCTTACTGTTCCCTGTTTAACTGACTACGTATGTTGTAAATTGCTGGACTTGTTGTCCAATAATGTCCTGTATTATGTGTCCTCCTGGGTTGTACCTGAAAATAGGCACATGTGAGCTGAGTGTACCTCACCAAGTAAACAAAAGCTAATAAATAAATAAACAAATAATAAATGAGAACAAAAGAGCTGCAGTGAGTTAATTTTGCTAAAAGGGTACAACTGGACACTGGTCTGAATTTTAATGCACAACATATAAGCCTGGTAAAAGAAACAAAATTGCTTGGAATTATACTCTCTGATGACTTGACCTGGAATGAGCATATTGAGTATGTTACAAAAAAAGGCAAATAAATGATTGTATTTTTTTGACAGTGTTGAAGAGATCAGGGCTGAATGAAAAAGATCTGATCACTGTGTACCAAACTCTCACAAGATGAATTCTTGAATATGGCACCCTAGTCTGGCATTCAGGGTTAAATGGTAAGATAGGAACATTTTGGAAAACATACAGAAATGAGCTTTCATAATATATTAGGAGATTTGGGTCATGATGGATATTGAAAGACCCTGCTCCTACTGGGATCCAAATGCTTTTGATGTGAAGAAATTAGTTGTGTTGAGACCCTTCTTGTCAAGTTAACAAACAAACCCAATAAACTCTCAGATTTGTTTTGGTCGATAAAGAAAGGAGTTTACCCTATCTGAGAGAAAGTCATAAAAGAAGGGTGTTTTGTACAGTATATACTAATTTTATCTATTTATTGATTAGAACACCAATCATCCTGATGAAACAACTAGGTTTGGTTGTAAAATGTCGATGTGATATGTGCCTCATGTAAAGCTGGCAATGTGAACTGAATACACTATAACTGGCATTTAAAGAGCTATTGTCGTGTCAAAGAAAACTTTAAAAACATAATATTCAGGTACAATTCTGCTTGCATTCCATTTATATTCTGTATATCCCCCCATTATTTATTACTGAGGAATTGTGCATGAATATATAATCCTTATCCCTTAGAGTTCATCTGCCTCTATAGCTCACTCCTTACTTCATGTCATAATCTTCTGTTGTGACATCACAATCTGCTGCTGTGAGAGTAACTGTGATATAACAAGCATTGTGATCTCAGGAAGGAAGAAAGTAACAGGAATAGATGAACTCTTTAGGAGCAAAGATCCTGTTTTTATGCAAATGACCTCAGTAATAAATAATGGGGAAGAGCAATACAGGACTAATGTGAAATACAAGCTGAATTATGTCTAAATATAGTGTATGGTAGAACACTGTTAGGAATGGAAATGCATCCCTCCTAAATAGTTGTTACAGCATGCTGTACTAGCTACATCATCTAGTTATGTTGTACTAGCTACGTAGCTAGTGCAGCATACCAATTTAGAACACAATTGCACATGCGCGTTAAGCGAACTTCCCCCAACTCAGCAGTGGCCGCGGTGGTGAGAGATGTACCAGAGGATAGTGGCACAGAGAAACTAAATGAAAAGGTAAGGGGACATTATGTTTTCAAGGCTCTAATATGGATAGACTGTCATGTTATAGCAGACCATACATTATAAAAGACAATGTATGGTCCACTATCCATAACAAGCAGGAGTAGCCGTCTCAAGGTTGCCATGGAGACCAAAACTTCTCAAACTTCACTCTCAAGGTTTAAACGGTCACCACTGACAGCCTGTCGATGGCTACCCACACTTGTTATGGATAGCCGACCATACATTATCCTCTATATTATTTATTTATTTATTTCAAGAGTTCGGAAAACACCTTTGAGCAAATGCTCTTTTACAAAGGTTCCATGTCTGTACAACAACATACAATCAAGTTACAGAAATAGACAGAAAATACAATGAATGCTATACAATTAGTACAAAGACAAATCACATGACTCCTATAAATATTTCAACAATGCCTGGTGATTACAATATCAAATTAAGTAAAGGTGAAAATACATTCTGCGAGTAGAGCATATTAGGTTTTGTTAAAGTTCTCCTGAAGGCGTGAGCTGCTCTTTAGGCCTGGTGAGTGGGTCCACTCTATATCTTTTGTATATTTGAGTACTGCTTCTGTCTGGACTGGACTCTCAATATGTTGTTTTGCATTTTTAGGGTCCATGGGCAATACTGGCAACTAAGATGAATGTCACAGAGAAAAGAAAACCATACCAACTTAAAAAAAAGAAATGGGTTACAACGTTTCATCCCATGGGTAGTAAATGCCTTTGGATGAATAATTTTGTAGTGGTGTGTTATTATTACCTATAAGTATATGAAACTTTCTTATAGCATTGGGTTCTACATTAACTTTTTAAGTTTATTGATTTTAACTCCTATGATAAGCATCTTCTTTTTAGTAGATGCAGAAATATTTTTCATGAAAATGCTGCTATGTAAAGGTTACAGAAAAATTAAGTTTCAGAAAAAGTTGGAAAATCTCTAGGTGCTCTCTCACCTCAACAATGTTCACATGAATTTTTAAGCCAATAATGTGCATTATGAAAATATAATCGTTTCAGAGTATATTATTGTTGTTTTATTTATTTTTGATTGTTATGTTGTTAAAACTTAAACAAGTAGACTGGTTTCATTGAGTAATACAAATTTCAAAATATCTCTGATCTGCAGCAGGAAATTATAGGCCAATTAGTTTAACAACAGTGCTGGGTAACGTTATGTAGTCCTTGGTCTGAGATACAATAGCAGGATGGAGTATCTTGAGAATCTGGGGTATTATATCAAACAGCATAGGGCAGGTTGTGCATTACAAACAAGCCAGTAAGTTACTTATTAGACGCCATTAAAAGTTAAGTGGAGGAATTTTAAGGTGAATAAAAGGAAGTACCATTACACACAGAGAGTGGTGGGAGTAGGGAATGCTCTACTAAGCAATATTGCTGAGACAAGTTCAGAGATGACCTTTAAAAGTGTTCTAAACATGTATTGAGAGGGAGGTAATGCAATGAAATTTTACCACTAAAAAAGTGGGGCAGTCATGATGGGGTATAAGTGCCTACTACTGTTCTAATGTCCTTAGTATGATATATTTATGATGTCTCTATGAGGAGTATATCTTGTTGGAAAATGCTGTGTCTGACTACAGAAATGAATTCAATGGACCCGATTTTCTGTCAATCATAGGTATCTCAGAACTTTAGAGACTGTTGTCCATTTTGCTTGTCTAGAGATCAATCGTGGCACGTAATAGAGTTTTGTCCCAAATAGGTATCCAATCTTGCCTTAAATGTATCCATGTTCTTACTGGCGACTACCTCTATTGGCAAAGCATTCCATATCTGGGAAACTCTGACTGAGAACCACAAACTTCCTTTCCTTGTTCTACAACATTCACTCATTAACTGGAGCGGATGTGCCCTAGTTTCGTATACTTGTTCCCTAAATATCAGGCCTAATTGTTCCCATAGAAGTTTATCATCCAAAGCCCTGCAGACCATACATAAGTCCCCTCTCATTCTCTGATATTCCAGAGGGTAAAGTCCTAACTTTTTAAGTCTATTGTTGTAGTCCATACCCTTCACCTCATCCAAGTTTTTAGTAGCTTTCCTCGGAATTTTCTCAAGTGCATTTTTTGTACCCTTGTCACCAGGGGCCCAAAACTGAGCACAGTATTCCATGTGGGGCCTCACCAAGGAGGTGTAGAGTGGCAACATAACCTTGCTACTTCTGCTTATAATGTGCTTATTTATACAGTGAAGTATGCCCCCAGCCTTTTTAATTACCTGTTGGCAATGTAATTTAGGACTCAGGTCGTTCTTAACCCTTACACCCAGATCTCAAGTAGAGACAGAGAAAAAAAAAAACAATATATTTTGAGGATCATTGTGGCATGGTAGTCTGTGATGATCACTACTGAATATGGGGCGACCATCATAATAGTGACCCATATAACGGTGCTTTCATCATGGGCGACTGTAGGGGGATCGCGAATGCATACTTCGCGAAGGTAGGATGGGCGACGGGAAAGGAAGGTGGGCTACAGGATGTGGAGGGATGGGGGACTGGGCTATGACCCATGGGGAACCTGCTTCCACCGAGCCAGCCATGTGGTGTGGTGGGTAGGGTGCATGACTCCAACAGAGCAGGTCCCGGGTTTGGGACTGGGGGTGGGTGTGTTCTTTTTGTGATTCCCATGGCTGTGGGTCTTAATGTTTTTTTGAAGTTGGGATGTGCCCCCCTCCCTGACATGCACCCCCCTGGAGTTGAGAATCTTTATTTAGGGGTTGCAGCGGGCAAAGCCCCCTTTGGGGGTGGTGCAGGGGGGTACAGCCCACCCCCACGTGTACAATTCCTGGTAGCCTTATTTTGCATATCGCCGAAATTGTTTTCGGCAATAATGCAGGTCGGGATAATAGCGATCGCCTTTGTGTAGTCACTATATCACATAGAATCTTGTGACACAACACAAGGTTGCTCTCTATTGGCTGAACATCAGGAACATTTTTCATTTTGGCAGATCTGATACAGAACTGATCTGGGGCTGCTTATTAAAGAACTGTGCCAAATCTGCAAGTCATTTCCCACAGAAGATGCAAGTTTTAAATAGTGGTACAAATCATGTTATTGTTCAGTCTATACAGGCTTTTCAGTTATCCCAGCGGGTGTTTCTGATTTACACGCAGGTGGCAAGGATAATTTTATAACAGTAGGACTAGTTTATGCCCTTATTACAATGTCACAATACATCTGTGTTTTACTGCATATCTCTGTGGTTGAGAATGACATAAACATAATACAGTTCAAAAATGGTACTCCACACCAGAGTGTAAACCAGAAACACCCGCTAAGATTACTAAAAAGCCTGTGCAGGTAGAACAATAACACAACTGGAACCCCATTACTTAAAACAACTACTCATAAAAATGGCTTGCTTATTCAGCACAGTTCTCCTTTAAGACTCTTGACAGAATGATGGGCTGGTGGGCATAAACTACACTAAGTGGTAAATTACAGGGGTGTAATTTATTAGTTCTGTTAAGGGGTTCAGGTCATTTTCTGGTATATTATTGGGACAAGAATATCCTTTTCCCCAAAAATGCATTTAAATTGGTTAATGGATCATGCGCGGCTGGTTCATTATGATTCATTAGCTACGTAAATTAAGAAAATCCTGTTATAGCCAAAGTAGCTTACAATATCATGGATCTAAATTTTTACAAACATTTTACCTGACAAAAGAATTCTTTGTGCAGAAAACAATGTTTCAGGAAGGGACACAAATGCTGTCAATTTGTATATTAACCTACATGTTTTAGTGTCAGGACTCAATGGTTATAAGAATGTAACTTCTGCAGTTCCCAATGTCCAGGGGAAAACTGGATGTAGTATTTAAGAATGCTAAAACACTGAAGGCTCCTGGCCCTGACAGATACACATTTGAATTTTATAAAAAATGTAAAGAATTGCCAGCCCTGTGACACTGAGTGCTGAGGCATCCACCTTACCTCGCAGCAACGCTGGCGACCTGGGGTCAGGAGTGGACCCGGGGCACTGGGGGTCGGCGGGGGAGGAGAGGATCGAGTGTCCAGAGGACTGCTCTCCTTTTCTGGAAGGGAGAGTTGGGGATTCCCCACCTCGCAGTGGCTCCCAGTGGAGACTGGAAGAACTACACCAGCAGGGGCTACATACAGGGGAAGATGCGGAGGACATCTGTGGGCAGGTGTGGGAGTGCACCCATCACTTGCTGAAGTCACTGCATGTCCATGCCTTGGGGAGGGAGAACAACAGAAACACCCAGGCCACTGGGAGTATAACGATGGACCCATGAGTCGGTCTCCAATGCTCACTGCCAGATCCTATCTGTATCAGCTCTCGAATCCTCCCACTTCCTGATGCCAACTAGCTTCTGAGAAAGGGCACTGAAAAGGAGCAGCGGCCCTGCCATGGGGGGGGGTATGTAAGCCATGGGTTGGTAAGTCACAGAGGTGAGGAGCTCTGGAGGCGGGCAAGGTGTAGGAGGACCTCAGGTAGGCAGGAGAAATGGCTGGCTCCCCTGGGTCAAATCTGAGGGAGATCCCAGTGACTGGCGATTGGAGGGAAAAAGAGTTAAAAAAAAACAATTTAAAGAATTGCTTTTCCCCACTTTATTAGCTGTATATCATGAAGTACAAGAAGGTGATCCTCCCCCCGGAGATATGCTGTATTAGCGGCCATACCAGAAACCCTGCTTCCTATCACCTGAAATCAATTTTAAACTTTGATTATAAAATATTTATGACTGTTTTAGCTCATAGATTTGAAAAAGTACTCTCATTTCTCGTTGATCCTGACCAGGCTGGGTTTATTAAACACTGCCAAGTGCATGATGCAGTCAGGCACACTTATCTGCTGGTGGACTATGCTACCCAGAGAAAAATACCTCTTGTCCTTCTGGGATATGATGCGGAAAAGGCCTTTGACAGGGTCGCCTGGCCATTTCCCTGGGTGACCCTGTCACATTTTGGATTTCCAGAAGAAATCATAACACAACTTCAAAATATATATAACGCTTCCCAAGCCTACTTATAATTGGACTGCTCTCTGTCTGACCCTTTTACACTCGAGAGTGGGACTCATCAGGGTTGCCCCATGTCCCCTTTGCATTTTACCCTGTACCTTGAACCCTTAGCCCAAGCAATATGGAACCACCCAGCTATAGAAGGCATCCCCGTGGGGGCAGACCTTATAAAATCTCTCTTTTCCTGGATGACATTCTGCTTACCTTGACTTACCCAGAAAAATCCATTCAGATGGTATGGGACCAACTTAACCTTTTGGGATCACTGGCGGGATACAAGATGAATGAGCACAAAATAGAGGTCCTTCTATAAAATTATACCCCCAATGTCTTTGAAGTTGGCATTCCCCTTTAAATCGCATAAATTGGCTATGCACTACTTAGGGATTAAATTAACTAAGAACCTAACTCATGCTGAGTTGCTTAACTATGAGCCTCTAACCCTACATCTTACAGAGGACATTGCCAAGTGGTCCCATATCCCATTAAGCTTTTTGGTTAGGGTGGAAGCTGTACAAAAAAATATAATTCCATGCATACTATTCTTCCTATAAACTCTTCCCATGATGCCCAGCAAAACTTATTTCCAAGCATGGAACCAGTTAATCTCTCGCTTTATTTGGAAAGGCCAGCCCCCTAGAGTTCGTTACTCCCTATTTCAACTCCCTCGGGAACAGGGAGGCTTAAATGTACCTAACCTACAGAGATGTGCACTGGCATCCCATTTACATACTATATTTTGTTCAATAAACCCCAAATATGATGCTCATTGGAAACAATTTGAGCTCCACTGGAGTGACTTGTTTGACCTTACAGGATATCGCTTGGGTCATCCACCCCACTGCCTACTGCTCTCCAAATTCTCCCAACGTACTGCCAAGCCTTTTCATCATTGGC
Source organism: Neoceratodus forsteri (assembly GCA_016271365.2). NCBI lineage: Eukaryota > Metazoa > Chordata > Ceratodontiformes > Ceratodontidae > Neoceratodus > Neoceratodus forsteri. The sequence continues at coordinate 184,476,578 of JADMNL010000027.1, forward strand.
TAACATTGCTACATAAATACCTTACCCCATCAAAAGTACTTTTTCCCAGAGCGTTTGCGGACGATACCTCCTTCCCACCTAATAAAATTGATAAGGATCTGAAATAATGGCAATGCTATGGTTTAAAACATATATTTTAATTGGTGGGCCCTACCAGTCTCCATCCATTTGTGTGCATACAATTCACCTTTCAGCTGCCACAGACAACTTTCCATAAATATCTACAGCTTAAATCATACCTGCAGCCCTCAGAAGTGGCCCTTTCCGCTGTGGTGGAGAAGCATTCCTTATAGTGTCACTAATCCACTCTCATATTAACGGGGCTTCCACTGAGCATCTGATTAGTTCTATATATAAAGCTCTTAATGAGAGACCAGGGACTTGAATAATTATATAAGGACTACATGGTCTAAGGAGCTGCAGGTTGACATCTAGTCATTGAACTGGAATGCTTCATCTCTTCCAGCTCTCAAGGCTTCCAGTTTCCCATACTGGGAGGAATACGTATGGAAACTCTGAACTACATTTTTTCACACTCCAGCCATAGCTGCAAAATGATTTCTGACTACCAACTGGAAGAAAGTTATTCAAGAGATTGTACATATATATGACTGTTCGGAGCTTCTTACCTCCACTTCTGACAGCCGCTCCACTGGAGGGGGTTAGAGCGGATATGGCTACCTACAGACAGGTTACTCTATTGGTTCTTGCAGCTAAAAAGGCTATTACCAGGCTCTGGCATACAAAATTCATTCCCGCTAAGGAGGCCTAGCACACTTTGGTCAGAGAAATTTATGCATTAGGACATCTTTCAGCTAGATTAAAGGATCAAGTAGAGGCCTTTGATCTTCATTGGTGCAGATGGGTTATGCACCAAGTGGCTCACTACCCTAACTTTGTTCCATGAGAGCTGGGAAGGGACGCAGGTTGGGGGAGGCTCCTAGAGAAGGAGGTGGGGGGCAGTATCAAAGGTTTTAGGATCCGAAGGGATCCCATCTAAATCGGGGGACTTAACTTCATTAAGATCTAAAAGCGGCCTCTCTCTTCCTCTTGATCTTGATTTTTTTTTAACTTTAATATTTATGATTGTAACAAATATGAATATGGAAGTCAGTTAACTGTAGCTAACATGAGCATCGTCAATGTGTAGCTTTGTCTATTCCTACAGAAGAATGTGAACATAAGATGGACTGTAAGGTCTATATCTGAACTGTTGCTAACAACCTCTCTTTTGATGGTCTGGTTACAACATGTATTTAATTTTTAACTGTAATTATGGGGAATGAAATGTGTCTTCTATGTACTTGCATTCTTATGTACTCCTATGTATTTATATAATACCAATAAAAATTATAATATAAAAAAAGGAAATACTGAACAAATACTTCTGTTCAGTATTCACTACAGAGGGAGAGGGTCAAGGACCACAGCTTGGTAACAGACACGGGGGGGAGATAAACACAAATCTATTCACATTGGAGAGAGTCCTGGAGGAGCTCACAAAACTGAAGGTGGACAAAGCAATGGGGCCAGATGGCTTACACCCGAGGATATCAAGGGAGCTGCAAAGTGAGCTAGCTGCACTTCTGGCAGCATTGTTCACCAAGTCACTCAACCCAGGAGTGATTCCAGAGGACTGGAAGAGGGCATGTGTAGTCCCTCTACACAAAAGTGGTAGTAGGGAGGAGGCAGGGAACTATATGCTGGTCAGTCTCACCTCAGTAGTGGGTAAGACCATGGAGGCACTGCCTAAAGAAAGAATAATGGCACACTTGGAATCCAGCAGTGCCCAGGATCCAAGGCAACATGGATTCACAGCAGGAAGGTCATTTCAGACAAATCTGATATATTTTTTTGACTGGCTGACAAGGGAGGTAAATCAGAGGGGGGTGGTAGACATCGCCTACCTTGATTTCAGCAAAGCTTTTTACACTGTCCCACATAAAAGGCTGCTCAACAAAATGAGTAGTCTGGGCATGGGGCACAAGGTGGCAAACTGGGTTCAGAACTGGCTAACAAACAGGAAGCAAAGGGTGGTGATAAGTGGGATCCAATCAGGGAAGGGGGTGACCAGCAGGGTTATTGCAGGGATTAGTCCTTGGGCCAGTCCTGTTCAATGTCTTTATTAGCGACATTGTGGTAGGACTGAAGGGAAAGGTTTGCCTATTTGCAGATAACACCAAGATCTGCAACAGGGTGAATACTCCGGACAGAATGGAGAGGATGAGGAGGGACCTGGGGAAGCTTGAAAAATGTCTGAGGTGTGGCAACTGAGGTTCAACTCCAAGAAGTGTAGAATAATACATCTGGGAAGAGGGAACCCTGGTGAGAACTACAGGATGGGGAGGGATTGCTGACAATCACCAAGGAAGAAAGGGACCTGGGATTATTATTTCTGACAACCTAAAGGTGTCTAAGCATAATACAAAGGCTGCAGGGAGGGCCAGTGGGATGCTGGGGTGCACAGGCAGAGGTATCACTAACAGAAGGTGGGATGCGGTGATGCCAATGTACAAACCGCTAGTGAGGCTTCACCTAGAGTACTCTGTGCAGTTCTGGAGGCCACACCTTTGTAAGGACATTGACAGAGTGGAAGCGGTCCAAAGAAGGGTGACTAAGATGGTACAGGGCTTGCACCAGAAAACATATGAGGAGAGACTAAAGGACCTCAATATGTACTCACTGGAGGAGAGGATGGATTGGGGGGACATAATAGAAACATTCAAGTACCTTAAGGGCATAAACAAGGTGCAGGGGGTAGATATCTTCCAATATAAGAGATTTACAAGAACAAGGGGGCATGATATGAAATTGGAAGGTGGCAGGCTGAGGGGAAATGTGAGGAAGTTTTTCTTCATGGAGATGGTGGTTGACACATGGAATAGACTGCCACAGGAAGTGGTGGTGGTGGTGAGCACAGTGGAGGGTTTTAAACATGCATGGGACAGGCCTAAGGGTACCTTAGAGGTGGGAAGGTGGGGCAAAAAGCCAATGACCAGGTAGGGTCAGAGGCTACAAACTAGTGTAGGGCTTTTGGGCAGACTGGATGGGCCTGGTGGTCCTTATCTGCTGACAATTTCTATGTTTCTATGTTTATTATACAATAAAGCCTGTTAACAACTGAACCTGATAATTACAGAAATACCAGAAATTAAGCCTAAAACCCTGATGGTGAAATGACTTTGACTTTTAAATTGATTAGAAAATATTTGAAGTGAGGTAGGCAATCCATATACAGTCCATATACTGTATAGTATATTTTGTGATTGGAAGGAGCTAATTACAAAACACGTTATAATATGCCTACAGGAGACCTTGCACAATTCATCTCAAACGTACAATTTAAATCTCCTCTACCAGAGTTCAGAAAAAAACAGGAGATGCAAAATGGAAGAAGGGTGGGAGGTCTGATGATTTTTGTCAAGGTTGGTGTTTTTGATTGTACAGAAAAAATAAGTGAAGCAGATCACTACCTGGCCCTGAGAATTAAGTGGAAATACATTTCCATAATAGTTTGAAATATTTATATACCCCCGAGTAGATCAAAATACTATTTAAACACAATGTGGGATACTTTAAGAACTGAAATTATTAAGGTTCTGATAAACTATCCAGATGCCTACTCATTAGTGCTTGGAGATCTGTATGCCGGAATAGGTTGTTTTGATGTCCTCATGAAAGAAACATTATTAATCTGGAGAGTTCATGAGACCTTTACATTCCCAAGGCAGATCATGGATATCAAAACAAATTACAATGGTCAATACCTGATGAAACTTATGAAACATAAACAATTATACCCCTTGAATGGTAGAATTAGGGGGCATATTAATGGTTCTGCAACATAAGTATCTGCTCAGGGAGCTTCTGTACTGGACCTAGCAGTTTGAATTGCCCCCCCCCCAACTTTTGAACTGAGCTTTTAATTCTTACTAGGTGTGAAAGGGATCACTTCCCACTTGTTTTAAAAAGCAATATTTTTCAAAATCAGCCCTAGGGACCAGTAACTAAGTTCAATTTTCCAAAAATTGAAATAAGATATACCAAGCATCTTGGATGGATGGAAGTTATAGAATTTGAGGTAAGAAGTAAAGTAAACAATTTCCTAATAGAACGGTCTTTAAAGCTTGCTGAGCACAGATCCCTTCAAGAATTAGTTTTAAAACTGGACAAGTTTTTCACAGAAATCAAAGGTCTGTTTTATGTGGAAAATTGTTATGAGATTATCGACCAGAAGAAGGGGGGTTGGTTTAATCTTGAATGTAGAAATAGGAGAAAAAAAAGATTAATGATATGTGTTAGAGTGACCAAAAAGTTAAAAAAATAAGGAATCCTGCCAAAGGCTTAAAGTAGAAAGGAAGCAATACAAAACTTTACTAGAGAAAAAAAAAAAAAGAGTGGTATAGGGCTTAATGGTCCCGTATGCCAACAGCAATTTCTGGAAATGACCAGCAGTCTTTTGGGGCCTTGGTATCCAAAGGGTTTAATGAATATAAAGGTGACATTTGTATTTACATCCATGAAGAATCTTAGGTTAAACATTTTGGGAGATCTTTTATGATCCATTAGCTGATAGTGATTCTACTAAAAGACAGATAGGATATTATCCTTTAGCTATTGACCCTATACAGCCTCAGAAATCCCTATTGGCAGTTCAGATGCCAAAAGTAAACAAAGTGCCAGGGTCTGACAAAATACCGGCTGAAGTATACCGTTGCACAGAAAATGACTGGGCAATAAATTTAACAACCTTCTTCAATAGGTGTATCTGGAAAAAATCTTATGCCTAAGTCATAAAAAGGATCTGAAATTGTTCCAATTTTTAAGAAAGGGAATAGATACAACCCTAAAATGTATGGACCTAGCAGTCTGATAGATATTTTATCAAAAATGTTTTTGAGGGTCCTATTAGATAGACTAAAATTACAACTCAAAAAATTGGGAGGCATCTCACCATTACAGGCTAGTTTTAGGGAAGATTATTCCAACCTGAATACTTGCTTTATTCTCCAGCATGTGTTTGAAAAATATGTGAAACCAAGAGACCAAAAAGTATATATGACCTTTATTGATTTTAGCTTAGCCTTCAATACAATTAATAGAAGCATTTTGTGGGAAAGTATGAGAGAATGAGGAATATGTCCATCCTTGACAAATATCATTAGAAATTTGCATATAGGCACCTGGGTGCAAGTAAGAATTGGAATGGGGGACAACTCTTTGACATGTTCCCCACCAATTAAGGTGTTTGACAGGGTTGTATTCTTGCCCCCATACTCTTCTGTATCTATAACGCTGTGAAGAGTTACCAGTGTGGGGCTGCACATTCTTGACTGCAGTGCACATCAGGGCAGACTCATCTTATTTTAAATTTTATTTGTTAACCTACCACATGAGGTGGCAACTTGTATTTTACTGTTTTCTGGCTAAAATACTTGTCGAGGGAGACAGGAAGTGACACTCAAACACTTCCTGCTTTCTCCACATAAAACCGAATGCACTGAGTGAGCAGGGTGGTTGCATGGTAGCCGCGTGCAGAGACACTTGCATTTGGGCATGTCTGCTGTGTTGGCTGGGACCACTGGGCAACTGGAAACCATCTTAGACCAGTAAGTACTAACATAAGAAGAACTAGGCTAAAATTGTATTACAACACTTGAACATGGCAAAGCCAAAAACAAAGGAAAAAGAATCAAAAATCCCATACAAATTGTAAAATGTATACAGAAGAGGTAATAACAGATGAATTTACATGCGATAAGTGTTTGTTAATAGGTGCCTTGCAACTAGAAATTGAGCAGTTGCTTAAGAAGTTAGAACTACATAGAGAATCAGGGGAACTGGAAGTTCACAAGGAAATATGGAAATTAGAAGCATTTATTGATTCATTTCTAGTAGAAAAAGAGTCAACACAAGACAGGGAACATATATTGCAAACATTGAACAAGACAGGAAACAAAGATGAAGAACAGGGAAACAAATGGGAAAACATACAGAAACAATCTGGTAAAACAATGGCTATGAAACTGAAACCAAATGAATATCTGAATCTAGAAAATAGATACACTATCTTAGACCCTGATACCAAGGATCTACATAAACACCTAAGAAGGAATGTAAAGATGTTGTAACAGGGCAGGATCAGTTACAAAAAATAGATGAAAAAATTGACACAAAAATGAAGAATGGAGCTACAAAACCATTACAAAATGATGAACCATTACAAACTAATGCAACAACAATTAAACAAGAAAGTGTTTTTAGAAGTGAGAGAATAACAGATAAACAATTGAATTTAGACCCCATTGTAGGAAACAGGGAGGAGGGAAAGGAAAGGAAATAAAGACATGTTGATTATAGGTGATTCTATCACCAAAGGCATTGATTGACTCACTGGTATGCCAGGGTAGAAAAATATATACAACTATAAGTTCACTACCAGGGGTAAAAATAGCAGATATAGCATCTTTACTGGATGGATTAATGGAAGGATCACAAAATCCACGGGTTATACTCCATGTAGGTATAAATGATGGGGAAAATCGAAATATAGAAGCCATTAAGCAAGACTGTCAACATACAATAAACAAAATTCAATAAAAAAGGAGGAGATATCGTAATATCAGGCTTGCTCCTGGCACATGGAAAATATGAATTTAAAAATCCAATATTAGAAAAGCTCCATATATGGCTATGCTCCTTTTGTAGACAACAAAATATTGGCTTTATGGATAACTAATTTACTTTAAAAAAAATACTCTTTTTAAATGGGATGGATTACATTTAAACAAAGCTGGAACACGTGTACTAAGCAGGAAAATAAATTACATTATAACTTTTCATTTAAACTGGATAAAGCGGGGAGGGAAATTCATAACCTAACAACTAATACCAATGATCTACAGAAAGGATGGAGTGTGGTTTTGATAAATGCAAGAAGTTTGGTAAACAAGTTTGATGAACTACAGCACTTATTATATACAAAAAAACATACAAATTGCACTTATAACAGAAACCTGGTGGACAAAGGAGGATGAATGGGATAAAAGTATAAAAGGATATAATTTATTTTATATATCAAGAGAGCATAGGAGGGGTAGAGGTGTTGCTATTTATATTGACGAATCAATACAGTGTCAGGAAATTAGTAGGGACAGGGATGAACTAGAACTGTTATGGGTAAAATTAATACCTAAAGGAGCACCTAAAATCAAATTGGGCTACTGTATAGACTGCCCTTGATTACACCTGAAAATGATTTAGTATTATTAAATAATATTAGAAATCTAGATCCAGCAGATAGAATCATACTTGCGGGGGACTTCAACTTGCCAGAAATTGATTGGGGAAAGCAACAAGATAAGACAGATATTCAGTTCTTAGATACAGACAATCAGGTAGGACTTGAACAAATAGTCTTAGGAAAGACTGAGGCACATAACACTCTTGACTTAATTCTAACTAATTTGGGAACCTTAGTGAATGAGGTACAAATTGATAGTCCACTAGGAAATAGTGACCATCACGTAGTCCTTTTTTGTATTAAGAAAGTAGGAAAGGTTACCAGGACAGGAACGACTGCAGTGTTAAATTCTGTGAAAGCGGACTTTCTCACTATGAAAAAGATTATGGAACGGTGGGACTGGAAAAATGCATTTGTAAAAAAATCTGTAAATGAAATGTGGGAGTCATTAGTGGAGAAACTAAAAATGATAATACACAAAGGTATACCAAAAATTGAGAAGTATGCAAACAAAAAGGGTACTCCCAAATGGTTAAACCCTAAAATAAAAAATTAATAAAAAAAGATTGTATCATAAAACAAAAAACAGCCAAAACATCCAAGTTACAACAAAATATAGATATTTGGTTAAAAAAGTAAAACAGGACATCAAAAAGGCAAAGCAGGATTATGAACACAAACTGGCATCACAAGTAAAAGACAATTATAAGACTTTTTATTCATATATAAATAATAGAAGGAAAAGCGACAATAGTATAGGACCTTTTAGAAGTAAACGAGGAGATATGTTGAATAAAAGAGTCTGCACAGATCCAAAATATTTTCTTTTGCTCAGTCTTTAATACAGCTGCCTTGGTCAAGAGCGGGGACAAAATTAGTTCTACACCTGGACTTATACAAATTGTAGAGAAAGATGTACTTGATAAACTAAAAAAAATACACACCAATAAATCACAAGGTCCTAACGAAATTCATCCAAAGGTATTATATGAACTAGCTGAACAATTAGCTGCACCTTTGACCTATATTTTCCAAGCCTCTGTGGACAAGGGTGAGGTTCCACAGGGATGGAGGGAGGCATTAGTGATCCCTATATTTTAAAAAATGTACAAGATCAGACCCGCAAAATTACAGGCCAGCGAGCCTGACATCTGTCATTGGTAAAATACTGGAATCCATATTAAAAAATAATATAATGGAATATTTGGACCAAGCAAATTTACAGGATCCAGTACAGCATGGATTTAGGAAGGCTAGATCATGCCAGACTAACCTTTTGTTTTTTTATGAGAAGGTGGGCAAGGCATTGGATGAGGGTAACAATGTTGATGTGGTCTTCCTAGATTTTTCAAAAGCTTTCGATAAGCTCCCGCATCAAGAACTAATAAATACACTCAAAAAAAAGTAGATTTAATACTAACATAATAAACTGGATTGAAGCCTGGTTGAGCGACAGTAGACAAAGAGTGGTGGTACATGGAGAGATGTCTGACTGGGCAAGAGTAACTAGTGGGGTGCCTCAGGGCTCAGTGCTGGGCCCTTGTCTAACATTTATATAACATCATTAAAAATACTAAATAAAGACATTTGGGTGACCAACTTCGCGGATGATTGTAGGATTGATGCCATTGCAAAAACACAAAAAAATATTGCTGACCTGCAACATGCACTTGATACCATACAAAACTAGACTATAAAGATCTAACTGGAACTTAACAGTGCTAAATGCACTGTTATGCACATGGGAAAAAAATATTAAATCATTATATAAAATAGAAAATAAGTATTAAGAGTAACATTTGAAGCGAGAGAGAGAGAGAAGCGAGAGAGAGAGAGAGAGAGAGAGAGAGAGAGAGACTTAGGGGTCACAATTAGTGAGGACCTGAAGTTCAGTTCACACTGCATTAAATGAGTAAAAAGAAATAACCAGATAATAAATTGCATACTAAGACACATAGCTAGTAGGGATAGGAAGGTGATTATGCCCCTGTACAGTGCCTTGGTGAGGCCTAACCTGGAGTATTGTGCCCAGGTGTGGGCTCTATATAAAAAGGAAGATATCCCAAAACTGGAGGGAATACAACACAGGGCAACCAGGGCTGTGAAGGGCATGGAAGGCATGTCCTATCCAGAAGACTTCAGGAGTTGGATCTTTACACTCTGGAATACAGACGGATTAGGGGGGACTACAGCATGCTATTCAAGGCTGTACAGGATGACAAACAAAGAGAAAACATAGGGTTGACCTTTAGAAAATCTAAATATGAACCCAGGTGGCATTCCTATCAGCTAGTAACTCAGAGATGGCAAACATAACCACAGAAACACTGGTTCAGTCAGACAGTGGTTGCTGGGTGGAATTTACTGCCAACTGAGGTTGTAACAAGCATGAGTATGGACTCATTTAAATATAGGCTGGATAGCTTTTTAAAAGGTAGAAAGAAACAAAGCAGTTAGAGGGGAAACAAGAATAAAGGGCAATGTATTTAACTTAAAGGCAAGCATTAAGGACGCAAATACAGTTAGCTTGAACATACCTAGGCGACCTATATAAATAAATTGCTTTTAGAGATCGAAGCTCTTCCCTCAGGTTCCCCAAAAATAGGGTTTCGACTTTGTTCAGTACTGACCTATGCGGATGACCTGGTATTAATCTTACTGTCATATAGTGGCTTGCAAAAAAAAAAAAACTTGATATATTAAATGACTGTACCAAAAGGCTTATGTTAAAGGTTAATATTGAGAAAAGTAGAATACTTCCACTTAGAACTCCTGGATGTAACTATCAGTGGATGTTTGATTCAGCCCAACTAGGGACAGTCATATCATACTGTTACTTGGGGCTGGCAGTATAGTGTAGAGGTTAGAGGAACAAGGTGTGAACGAGCTTGGTACATCCAGCAGACCAGATCTGAGTTTAATTCTCACAACCTCCACTTGCATACTGTGTGACTCTGAGCAAGTCACTTAACTGTCCAGTGCTCCCAGGTCACCTAGTGGGCCTTACCCGGTTACCAAAGACTAAAATAAAAAATAAAAATAAATAAATAAAGTATTTTCTCATGGAATTTCTCATTGAAAAACCAATATGATAGTGCAGCAAAAAGGCTAAGTCTACGATACTAGGCCTAAAAAGATTTGACTATCTATATAGGGTCACACAATCAGACCACTGCTTAGGGTCATTCAGGCTAAATATAATGCTCGAAATTTGTATGGGGCAGAGGTATGGGCTATGTCTCCTACAGAGTGTTTGGGAAAACCCACAATGCGAGTACTGCGTATACGCTTGGATTTAATAAATTGATGCCTAGCTGCTTTGTAAGAGCAGAATTAGGATTAAATAATTTGCAAGCTGTAGTGGACAGTAAATAATTAACTTCTGCATTAGACTAAACAGACTTTTGGAAGACAGACTGGCAAAAAAAAATTGTTATCTGAGAACGTTCACTAGAATGCCCTGGGTTGTAAACCCTCAGTTTGGCTGAAGCATGTACTAAAATTGCTAACAACCTATCTGGAAATTCTGCCAAGATATGTCTCTAAAAATACATATTAAGTTACAAATATGAACCCTATATCCTTAAAAAGATTACCTAGGTCTTTAAGAACAGAGACATACAGGTCATACTATATTCTAAGTATGCCAACTGGTATACTAACAATGGCTTGAGACACACATACAGATACTGTCTGGATATCTTGGAGGATTCAAATCTAAGAAGGACATATGCAAAATATAAATTAGGGATGTTTCAGACCAAAGTGTTGACTGCTAGATTTAATAAATCATCTAAATCTCTTGATGAGCTCTGTTGTTGTAATAACAACATTAAAGAAGATCTGCTGTGCGTAGTATGCCATTGCCCATGGTAAAATAAAACAAGGAATTTATGGATTAAACCAATACTAACTCAATGCCCGACACATATGAAAATACAATGTTAAGAATATTGTTTACTGTCGAGGATGACTTCATCATTATAAAAGTTGCACATTATTTAGCAAAAATTCCAAAAAAAATCAGGATGAGAATGATCTTGAAATGGGGCCTGATTCCAAGATGTGTTATGCATGGTGCAAGGTGACTTATGCCAAACCCCATGGCGTAAATCGCAACTTGCACCATGCGTTACTCAAGTCGTGATTCCAAGTCGCGACCTGTGCCATGCCATATGCAGGTTGTGCCAAACATGGGTTACACCACCCACTACGCCGACAACCCGCAGCAGCATGGTGCAATGGTGTGATACGGCAGCAACTACACCCTATTCCAAAAGGGCAGCTGCCGTGACCCACTTACTCTATTCCAAAAGCCGCAATGGTGCAGCAGAGTTAGACCAGCAAGTAGATGGTCTAAGGGGCCTCCGTCTGTGCCAGTTGATGGATGTGCACTCTGCAGCACTGCGACACTCACATTGTCAGACTCCCCATACCCCCCAATACAGACATGCCCCCCGAATGTTGGGGACCCCTGGGGTCCGTTGCACACAGTGCCCCCCCAAATGCCAGTACCACCTGGCCAGTCCACCCATGCCCTCTGGTGCTTGCGGCGGTGTTCCAGGGTGGGGGGTTCTGGGGGGGCAGTTCTCAGTGGACTGTGACTTGTGGTGCCCAGGTCCATTGTGTTATTCCTGTGGTGATAGCCTGCAGCAGCCGCAAGTTGCAGGACGTAGGTGCTGAGGACCCTGCCTGTCTTGGAATACGGTGCAGGGTCACCAGCATAGCGCTACATGGCCCGTGAGTTGCACCATGCATTTTGGTTTCGGGCCCATGGTAACTAAAACTGTATTAACTAGTAGTGCTTACTGTTATTTTTATACATGTGGCCTGTGCAAGATATGAATGTGTCCTTTAACTTGTGTTACTAATTTTAACTTTTTAACTGTGATATGAAATTGTAATGATCATTTTAATGATTGAACAATAAAATAAATTACTACTACAGTATATTTTGCACTCATTTTATTTTCTCTATATTTGTGTTTTGGAAAAAATCTGTGAATATGATCAATGAAATTAAAGTGAAGCACGACAGACTATTAATGTATACCTTTCTGCCACGCTATACTGTACAATGCTATATGTTTGTACTGACTATACTTTCTAGTACCAGTAAAGATTGATGAATAAAGTATTTTTGCTCACAAACATCTGATTTTCTAATTTAGTTTCAACTTTGTTACCTGGTAAAATACTGTTCCACTAGTCTGCCATCACTATATTTAAAATTGATCAGCTATGTTTGTACCTGTAAATCATATAATAATTGTTAAACTAGAAAAAAAAATCAAAGACTGAATGTACTTGTCATGTTAGTCAGATCACTGGATCAGTGACCTAGGTGCACTATGCCCACTAATATAGAAGGTTGGAACTGCCAGAGTCGGACTGTGGTACTGGGGGCCCACCTGGAAACTGGATACCTACTGGCATCTAGGGATGACTCATTCTTATCCACATATCACTTCAGTTGGGTATGCTGTCTCGGTCTGCATTTGTATTAACTTGTATAAATTAGGAAAAAATTTAATTTTTAAATTAGAAAAACAACTTTTTTTTAACAAGAAAATAAGGTAAACCAAAATATTGTACATTTACAACTGTAGTTAAAAAATACAATAAGATAGTGATTAATAGATTCAAAATACAAATTAATGATGGATTACAAAATTAACTAAAGTCTCAGCATTATACTGGAAATTAAGAATTACCAGTTTGCATTTGTTAACAAGCATAACTTTTAACCACTGTCTAACCATTTAAAGAAGGCGCTCCATGCCTTTCTAAATTCATTCAAAGATTCTGAAGCTTTGTGACTCACTCTTTCATTCATAGTAGTTTCAGACATCAATTTTATCCATTCATCTGCTTTAATTACTGTATTCTCCTTCCAATTTCCTAAAATAATCCACTTATCCTCTGAAGCTGCCAATAACAATCATCTTTTTTTCTCTTTCTTTAAATAATAGAGGAAGTGTCTCCTATAGCGGGCACTGTCATTGTTTGTTGGGTTTTTCCCCATGTTGTTTCGTTTATGCTCCCCTCTCTAGTGACAGTAAAATTAGTGGAGAAGCATTCTACTTCAGCATTTGTGCTTATCTGTCCTTGACTACACCCCTTGGGAATGTTGTGATCATGATCGGAATTTGGCCACCTCCCATCCTTCTGCTGCCTTGCCTGCCAGGCGGTAAAACAGTGAGTGCTGAGCAGTGCTTGCTTGTTATATTGCTGCTTCTCTCTTCCTGACTCTACCTCATTTTTTTTTGCCAAGGAGTTGCTTTAATGCGATCACAAAATGACCGAAAGACAGACAGTGAATGGCTGGCCCCTTTCAAATGTAATGTGAGTGTTCAGCAGTAAGATAAGCACGTAATAGTAACATGTTGTAGACAGTTTTGTCAGATTTGTTTTACAGCACAGTATTCTCAGAAGTTGTGGTTTGTAAAGTTTTTTAAACAAATGTAAGCCTCTTGGGGAAGCTGGCACACAATATTACAGAGGTAATGAACTTTGAAATTGCAGTTGTGGGCTGGTTCATTGGCAACGTGAGATAAAAACGTGGATGCCTTTCATGTTTTGAAAATTGCAGTGTGGCACAGTGGTTCCTGTTGTAGTGGGGAAGGTTGGCATGGAACTCATTTTTTCCCAGTTCCTGTTGACACATAAATGTAGCCCTAGTGAAGGGGCTCAGCCAATCAGAGGCTGCAAAATGTTCAATTAATTTTCTAATTTTCTAAATGATTTTAATGCATGCTACAGCTGTGTGAGGCATGAGGCTGAAGGCTAAGTGCCCTTATGCCCATGGGAAGTGCATCTAAATCCCTTAATGCACACCCTGGAGAGGTTTATTGTGCTTATAAAGTTGTTCACTGCTCTGTTGTATTAAATTTAAAGTAACACATTTAAAATATTTTTTACATGCAATCATTTGTTTAAATACATTTTATTTAACAGAATATGCACATTGAATAGTCCCTGATTTTGTAGGTAATGAGTGTTTTTGCTTTGGTAATGAGACCCAGCACCTGACCGTGCATCACTAGTTTGTTAACGCATGTTCAGGTCACGTCTCTCAGACAGTGAGATTTCACAATTTTTCCTTGCTATTTTATAAAATGCTCTTACTTGTGACTTGGGAGCTAAAGGTCTTTGTTGACATATTATGTACTGTATTTGATATTTGCATTGAATGGAGAGGTCCCATGATACAGCAGGGTATAAAAAAGTGATCAGCACAAAGTGTGCTACAATGGTGCTTATTGCTTGGTTAGAGAATGATGACAGGCCCTCATTCCATACATTTCTATTGAACTATATCAAGCAGTATAGCTGACACTAACCTGGGCTTTACGTTGCGCGGTGATACCTCGGACGTACTTCCGCACCATAGTCCTTCGGCAGAGTTTTTGCAACAGTTCTGAAGTCTGTTAAGGGGAAACAATGCTTAAAACAATCACTCTGTTCAATTCAACCCATGTTTAGTATCAGAACACCTTTGTATGGAAACTGCGGATTTAAAAAAAATCCCTCCATTGCTTTATAATATATACAGGATTACACATCATTGGCAAAGAGTTGTTTGCAGCCATATCTATTCTTGTATAAATAGGTGAATGAAGTAGATGACTTCATACCTTTATACACCTTTTATTGAACCAACAAGAGATTTTCAGTACACACACACCCTTTCAGGCTTACACAGATCCTTTCTTCGGGTGATTATTTGCCAGACTTTAGTTAAAAAAAAAATATCCTAAATGAGCTGAATAATTTATTGGTATGATTTAACATTTTTAATATGCATTTCTAAAAGTATTCTGCCTACATTGCATATATGAACTAACATGGAATATTAGAGTTGTTCTGTCATACCCTTTAATGCACGAAGATCTATTTCATAATTAAATGCTATGTGGTAATTCATAAAATAGGTAAGAAAAATTCTACTCTTCCATTGTTGCTGACACATCACATGACAGTCATGTCAAAGCAATCTGAAAATACTCTTTGACAGGGAAACAAGGGCTGTGGATAAGAGGGAAAGTACAAATTTACTCTGCCTTCAGCAAGACATTTAACTTGGTGCCACACAGAGAGCTGCTGAAGAAATTAGAGGACCTGGGAGCAACAAAGGACCTAGTTAAAGCAGGGTGGGAAGTTGGTTAGAGAGAAAACAGCAGAGGATTGTGATAAACGGGGTCAAACTGGGTGAAAGGGGTGGTCACAAGTGGGGTATCATACGGGGTCAGTCCTGGGACCAGTCCTTCTCAATATGTTCATTAGCAACATAGGAGAAGGAATACAGAGAAAGATGTGTCTCTTTGTAGATAACACTAAGGCTAAGCTTTGTGGCAGTTAGACAGTGAGTAGGGGATAAGGGACTTGCAGAGGGACCTGCAAAGGTTAGAGGTGGTCAAAGGTCTAGCAATTGAAATGCAGTGCCAAAAAGTTGAAGGTGACGTACATAGGGAACTAGAAACCTAGAATGTAATGCTGGAGTGGAGGGGTTAATCTGGCCATTACTTTAGAGGAAAGTAGTGAGAGGATCATTATAAGTGACTCCCTAAAACAAACTAGCCAATGTAACAAGGCCTACAGCAAGGCAACCAGAATGCTGGGGTGTATTGGGAGGAGTTTTGGAAGACAGAGGAAAGTGGTGATACTACCTCTCCACAAATCATTGGTAAGACCCCAGACATGGGTGATATGATACAGACCTCCAAGTTCCTGAAAGGAATAAACAAGATTGTCTGTGAAGAATTATTAGGTAGGAATGGTGGGTCAAAAACAAGAGAACATGAATGCCAGCTAGCGGGCGGTGGAGGGAGATTCAGAGGGGATGTGAGAAGTTTTTCTTTACAGAGAGATTGGTTAACCCATGGAACAGCCTACCAGCAGAGGTGGTGTGCACAAAAAACATTAATGGGTTTAAGCATGGCTGGGACAGAGTCATGGGCTTAATAGTTGCTTGGGGAGGTAGCACTAAGGAAGGGAGTGGGGAGGCAAGGGTGAAAACTCCATCTAGACAACAGATCATGGGGTAGGGTAGGGTAGGGTGGGGTGGGGTGGGGTAGGGTAAAACTGGGCACATTGGATGGACCAATGATCTTTTTTTGCCAGCATTTTCTGTTCTTCTGTGTTTCTGTGACCATGTATTGTTTTCCAATGAATGGACATCTGTACCTTTTTTCATATTCTATTTATGCTCCTCTTTGATGGCTGACTCCCTCCTTCTATTGGCCTCCCCAGCCCCGTCACCCGACATCCACTAGTTTGTTCACCTCCTGACTCAGAAGTGTCTAGCTGTCCAGGTGCAGAGCCTGCGGTGGACCGATATGCTCTGGACAGTTTCCAATGTTTTTCCTGTTTTTTTGCCCACCCCGTTGATGGGACACAACATGTCAGTGGTGTACGTAGAGGTGTATGCATGCTGCAGAGTCCTGCAGCACCCTCCCTTCACTGGTGTCCCTGACCTGTTCTGTCCTCAGGCCTCCACCTGGGGACAGTCATTCATCGGGACAGCCAGGTAACCCCCCCCAGGAGAGGAGAGCTGTCCTCCAGATGCTTAATCCTCTCAAACCCTGACCAACCCCTGGCAGCCACATGAGTCACCGGCATGGCAGGAGATAAGGCATCGATGCCTCAGCCCCCCACACAACTGGGCTGGCTTTGTCTGCACCATTTTATGTGTTTTCTCCCCATACGGTAATTTTTCACTCATTTTATAAGTGTGATAACACACTTCGGTGTGTGTGGTCACTGTCTGTTTTACACACTTCCTGTGTGAAGGCACTGATCTTTGCCTCATGCCTCTCAATTCACTCAAGGCATGTGTATATGAGAGCATTGCCGCATACCACTGTGCGTGTTATCATTTACACAATATATATTCATCCAGACCTATAGATACACCTTGATAATAACATTTCTAAGGCTCTTGCTAGCTGAGCTGTGGCTTTGATTTGCCCTTGGTGCACCTCTAAAATATAAAAATCTCTGTTTTAAATGACGCTCCCATTGCTATCAGTAGAGTGCTTCCCAGCGCTCTTCAAACTCCTTCACAAAAGGTAGGAGTGTGGGGGTGGTAGAGGAGTGGCACTGTGCTAAATCAGAACCAGGAAGGGGAAGGGATCAGGCAGCCAGCTCAAATTTACGATCCCTTCCTCTTCTCAAAATCTAAAAAAAATTTTTTTGAAACAGGGTTAGTTAAACTCCGGTGCAGGTAATTTACCGGTGTGTTGTGTGGGGTGGGGGGCGCACCAGACAGTAGTGAAACTGGTGCTCTTTAATTGTAATCAGAAGTGCTCCTGCACTGACAGATCTATGTAACAGACCACTCAGAACGTCTTATAGAAGAGGTGGCAATATTAGGGATAGGGGGCCCGATTCCAAGGCAGCAGTGAGAGCAGGGCACAAAGTACACCAGTGCATAAAGTTACACCAAAACCTCTACAACATGCGAAGCTGCGCCATATTCCAAGAGACTCACCAGATATGGCAGAAAATGCAGAATTACGCATGCCACAAGTTACGCCCACAAGACATGGATAACTTGCAATAGCGGCGTAGCAGTATGCATGTCACAACTCGTCAATACTGTCAGAAGTACATACCTCTTGACTGCCCCACATTACATGGCACTGTTTTCTACTGTACGTTCCATCACTTCTCTGTTCCACATTGCGATGCCTTGTTCCACATACTATGTTTGGCTATTGTGCTACATGCTATGGTACATGTTGCACCAGGTATGTATTTCACTTACTATTGGCCTGTCTGGCCATGCTGCTACCTATTTCACTGTGTCATGGGCTTCCTAGGGCATGTTTGCTTGGGTGTTCCACTGTTTGCCCATTAGTTCCACATTCAGGGCCTACTGGTTGGGGGTATGCTGCAGTCTAGCTTTGTTGGGGGGGGGTGGTGTTTCTATGGCTTGTGCTCTGGTTAGGATGGCTTTTCCTTGTTCTGACTTGCATTATCATCCTCTGCCGTGGTTCATTATGCCACCTGTTCTGGAATAGCAGTTCCATGGTGCTGGTGTGTTCCGCATGTCATAAGCCATGTTATGCAGTGGCGTAGGCTTTCTTCGGCGTAACTGCGTTATAACTTACATTTGTCATAGCAGTTGCGGGTTGTGGTGTAAGTGTTCTTTTGGAATCGCACGTATCGCAAATCGCTGGTGTAACTTGCGATTTGCACTATCAGGACTGGTGTACTGCATTTACGCCTAGTGTAACTGTTTCGGAATTGGGCTCAGGGTAACTCATAGTTACCAACCAATCAAACAAGCATCTGGCTACCCAAACCCCCACGTGGATGTTTTAGCTGTGGAAAATGTAAAGTGTGTCCTACTGTCATGAGAATAAATGCATTCACAAATTCCAGAGATGGTAAACAAATTATGGTAACTGATTTCAGCACTTGAGACAGTGAAGGTGTCATATATTTCCTCCAGTGTAAATGTAGTGCCTACTATGTAGAACGTAGAAAAAGAACATTTAAGGAGAGAATAAGGGAGCATCTCAGGGCCGTGCAGAGAGAAGATGTGACATACGCTCTGGGTTTGCATTTTAATAATACAAGCTATAAAACCCAGCACGACATTTGTGCAGTGGGAGTAGAACAAGTAAAGGGGGACCCATGGGTGGGGACTATGAAAAGAAACTGAATTGTAGAGAATAATATTGGATTCACAGGTTAGGAGCCATCCACCGGACTGGACTTAAGGATAAGTCCTAGCTTAAACAGTTTTTAAAATAAAAGTGAAATCCCATCCGAGTTGTATTAGTATGACCTGCTTATCTATTGTGTATTACTGAGATGTCTCTTGCTGCTTAAATTCTTGATACTATTTTCACCTTTCACTCTGTTGCCTTCATTTTGTCCTGCTCCAATCTTGTCTTTCTGCCTGTCTGCCTGGATGTTGGGGTGTATTAGTAGGGGTATCACAAGTCATAAAAGGGAGATAATAATCTCTCTTTACAAGACACTGGTTAGGCCCCATCTGGAGTACTGTGTGCAGTACTGGAGGCCACACCTTCACAAGGACAATAACCACATTGAGGCAGTCCAGAGAAGGGCAACCAGAATGATGCAGGAACTGCATCAGAAAACATATGAGGACAGATTAACGGAGCTCAATATGTATATCGTAGAGCAAAGGATGAAGAGAGGTGATATGATTGAAACATTCCAACACCTTAAGGGCATTAACAAGGTCTAACATGTTTCAATATAAGAAAAATAGCAGGACAAGAGGACACAGCATGAGATTAGAGGGAGGCCGATTAAGGGGTAATATGAGGAAGTTCTCTTTCACAGACAGGGGGGTGGATACATGGAACGGCCTACCTCAGGAAATGGAAGATATGAATACAGTGCAGGGCTTCAAACAGGCATGGCATAGGCATAAGGGAGAATACAGATGAGTGTGAATAGTTTTATTTTATTTTTATTAATTTAATTCTAGGATTACAAGTACCTTTGAGCCAAGGGTCTTTTACAAAGGTTCCACGTCAGTTTGAGACAATATACAGTACATTACAAGGCAAATGCAGTTTCAGACTGAATATACAGCACAGACATGACATAAAGTGAGCATACAAAGTTTCTAAGCTAAAAAAGGTAGCGTGGGGAGGGAGTGCAGGGAGAAACGAGAGGGACAGATAAGGTATGAGCAGCCAGAGGCGGTTGTCGAACATAGAGAAGTGCTGAACAGTGGGGCTGAGGGGGGAAGGAGGGGAAAGGTGAGGGAGAGGAGAAGGTAAGTGCTGAGCATGATATTGCAGGACTAAATTAAGTGGAATGGGAAAGCTGGCTAGGAGTGGCAGTCATAGGTGCTGGAAGCAGTGAGGTAAAGTTGGAGCCTTTTTTTAAAAAGACCAGGTGAGAGAGCGGAGGAGATCTCGGTGTTGAGGCTGTTCAGTCAGCCAGGGGCCCTGTAAGCAAAAGATTGTTGACCCAGGGAGGTTCTACGGTGGGGGATCTTCAGGAGTCGGGACTCAGAGCCCCTTGTGCAATGGCGGTTATTATTAGCTCTAAGGAGAGATTGGACCCCTGGACGGGCAACGCCCATAGTTATTTTCCTAGCCATAGTGCAGGTTAGGTATTTTAGGCGATTAGACAGTTGGAGCCAGCCTGTTTGTGCATAGAGATCACACGTATGGGTTAGTCGATGGGATCCTTTAGTAAGTCGACAGGCTTTATTGAGTGATGTAGAAATGTGTTTGAGGGTGGTTGACAAAGCTGATCCATATATGATAAGGTCATAGTTGATTATGGAGACAATGGAGCTTTGCACTGCAGTAGGTGTCAGCGTGGCTCAGTTGGTAGCACATCTGCCTCTGGACCAGAAGGTCATGGGTTCTCATCCCACACTGGGATTGGACTTGCACCTAAAAAATTGCTGGCATCCGAGTGCAGTATTGGGGGGTGCTGTACTCCTGGGGTGTGCCGTCCTTCAGATGAGATGTTAAACCGAGGTCCTTTCTGCCCATCCTGGTGTTATCCTGGTGGGTGTCCAGGGCACTCTTCGTAAAAGAGCAGGGAGCATTCCCGGTGTCCTGGCCAACATTCCCCTTCCCATAAACTGGTTCATGAATTTCTAGGCTGTGTGTGGGTGATGATGTGCAATATGGCCACCACCACACATTCAGTCACTTCACTACCAGTCTAGCATTGCTTGTAAAGCGCTTTGGGATACTGTGTATGAAAAGCGCTATATAAATGCTGATTCTTCTTCTTCTTCTACTTAGGGAAGATGGGGTTAAGCAAGACCTGTGCCTGTAGAGAAGGCCAAGATGTATGTTTGCAGCCTTAGCAACATTGTCAATGTGGGCACTATAGGAGAGGTTGCTGTCTAGGGTCATCCCTAAGTATTTAAAGGTTTGGACCTGTTTGAGGGTAGATCCAAGATGGTCAGTGATGTTTGGGGGGGGGGCAGCCTGTTCTTACTGTGGGAGTTACTGAAAAGCATGGTCTTAGTTTTTTTGTGGTTGAGAATGAGTCTCTGTTTGCTGAACCAGCTCTCCACAGCAGCAAAGCCAAGCTGGAGATTGTTTTGCAGGGATTGGGGGTCCTTGTGAGAGGAGTGAATTACGCCATCATCAGCCTAGAGTATAATTTGTTCTCCGCAGGATTGAGGGAGTTTATTTAGAAAGAATGAAAATAGAAGGGGGCCAAGGATAGAGCCCTGGGGAACTCCTGAGCGGACTGACATAGAGTTGGAGAAAACACTGGCAATTTTTACCTGTTGCGTTCTGTTTTCCAGGTAGCTTCTATACCAAGCCATGGTGACGGGGGAGAGGCCAGAAGTTAAAAGCCGATCCAATAGCAGACAGTGATGAACAGTGTCAAAGGCCTTGGTTAAGTCTATGAAGACTGACCCCGTAAGGTGGCCATTGTCCAATGAATTGTGGATGGCTTCAGTTAGTTCCAAGAGTGCCGATGTGGTGCTGTGCCCCTTCCTGAAGCCATGCTGTTGTGTACATAGGATGCTGTGTCTGTCAAGGTAGTCTGAGAGTTGGTCAGCAACAAGTTGTTTGAGAGCTTTTGAGAAGGGTGGAAATATAGAGATTGGACGGTAGTTTGCATGGTTGGTCTTGTCCCCTGTTTTTTGAACAGGGGTAACAATTGCGGATTTCCATCTGTCAGGGAACTGGCTGAGGCTGAGGGAGAGGTTGAAGATCTTAGTGAGTGGACTTATGACTATGTCAAGAGTAAGGGACAGCAGTTTTAGGTCCAGAGAGTCCCTGCTATGTCTTCATTTGTCTATTGCCTTCCTAATGTACTTGTAGGCTTCGTGTTTCTTGATGGCTTTGAAGTAGAAAGGTGGGAGTGACGGAGAGTGTGGGGCTTGGGTAGTGCTATCGGAGGTATAGATTTTATTGAAGAAGTCAGGGGGGAGGACAGAGTTGAGATCTGTGAAAGCAGTATTGAAGGTATTTGCGATAGCCATAGGGTCCAGTGTTATATCTCCATCTGTAAAGAGCATAGTGGGGTATGTTTTTGGCTGCTTTCCTGTCACTTCTTTGATGTTGTTCCAGAACTCTCTTTTGTTTCCCCATGTATTAGTGAGGGCATCCCTGTAGTGGGTGCTTTTGTGAAGTCTGATGGCTTTCGTGCAATCATTATGCTCGCATTTATAGTTCTGGATATCTGTTGGTGACCCAGAGTCTCGGGACAAAAGCCAGAGGTGGTCCCTTGATTTTATCTGCGTTAGTAAGTCTGTGGTAAGCCAGGGGTTGCAGAGTGACTTGACTTTACGTGTTTTCTGGGGAGCATAGATGTCACAGGCTGCGTTGAAGATGGAGATGAAGGAATCCAAGGCCGAGTTAACATCAGTAGCATTGTAAATAGTCGACCAGTCCCGCTGTCTGAGGTTTGATTTAAGGAGGTTCAAACTACCACGGGGCAGGATTCTGCTATTGATGACTGATGGTGAGGGTTTGCAGAATTTGTTAGACCATTCTCCAATAACAGGAGAGTGGTCACTAAGAGAGTCTGGAAGGATGGAGATATTAGAGATGCGGGCAGGATGGCTGGTAAGAATCCAATCAAGGGGGGAGCTGGTACTGGATCTATAGTTGTGCCTGGTAGGGGAGGCAACCATTTGGGTGAGGTTTATTGTGGCGATAGCATCCTTGAGTCCACCAGGATCTGGGGCAAGACAGTTGATGTTAAAGTCACCAAGCATGATGAGCTCTGTTCCAGGTGGTTGCACTCGGGCAAAGTCCAGGGCAGCATTGAGACCTTTTACTTGCTCCCTAGGTGGGATGTAGACTGCAGCGATTGTGAGGGCTTTACCGTGTGCTCCGAGGATGATCCTAATTGGGAGGATCTGAGCAGATGAGTCAGTGGAAGGAGCAGTTAGGGGGTGGCCGAGGAGGAATTCCTTGAGTTAAATTACACAGCCCCCACCTCTTTGGGTCTGTCAATTGAGCCTGAAGACAGTGTAACCTGGTAAGGCAATTGCCATGTCAGGGACTTTTATTGTAAGCCAGGTTTCAACAACCGCGATGATGTCGGGTTTATGCTGGTTGGTGAAGATTTGTAAGTCATCCAGCTTAGGGAGGAGGCTGCAGATGTTCAGAGTCACAAATGAGAGTGCCCCAAAGCGTCTACCTTTGTTGGTTGAGTCAGTGGTTTTAGGCCCTGGGTTAGGGGTGAATGTTTCCAGACAGCAGTAGCAGGAGGAGCAGTAATTTGAGGGAGCATAGGTCCCTGAGGGAGAGTTTGCGGGACTGTAACTTTCCGTATGGTCGAGGGAGTAGCCAGAGCTGGTCCCCGAATAGCGTTGAAAAGACCAGGTGGGGGAGTGGAGGTGGGAGAGGCCAGGAACCTCTGTACTGGGTTCCAGGGGGCAATCATTTAGTATCTATGGTAGGTGAGGGGGGGAGGAGAGGCATATGAGAGCAGGTGCCTAGTTGGAAGAGGGCGAGGTCAAGATGATAATTGAGTGGGGGGAGGGGTAGTAGGAACCAGGGATGTCGCAGAGTGGGAGTAGTGACACGAACATGATAAATTGTACCAACATGTCGGTATAGATTAGAGCCAGAGGCTGAGGGAGGCAGGTAATGAGTGGACTGAATAGATAGGCCATTGACAGAGCAAAGGCCGATGGCACATTCATAAGGTAGAAAAAGAAATGGGCAGACTGGATGGGTCTTGCAGTCCTTATCTGCCATCAACTTCTATGTTTCTATGCCTCCCCTCTATTTCTTGTATCTGTCATTACCTGGCATATCATTTTCCTTTTTTGTTAAAGTTTTAAACTATGGTAACAGTTCTAATATGTTGTTTCTGTATCCCCAGACAGGGGTTTAAGCATGACTTGAGACAAAGCACTTTGCATAGATTAATAGTGCCATGGATTGCCTGCCTGTACTGTGGATTTCTAACCCTTTTATTGCACCTTCACCAATGTACTGCACTATTTGGACAGACTGAGTGGATGACAGCACGACAGCAACATGGTTACTCTGACAACCATGGACACCCGAGCTGATGGGACATAAAAGAATTGTTACATTTGGGTCACGCAGTTCTGAGGATGCGGAAGGCATGAAATCTAAGCTAACTCAGAGACACCATCCGGTGTCTGGACAGACCACCATTATTTGACTCTTTTTTTTTTTTTTACTTTTTAATGCTGCTGTTTGCATTTTTTTGACCTATGAAGCACCTGCACTTGTTTGCACTTCAATAAAACATAGGCCACTGTGATAACTGATCCCCAGCTTCCAGTGCCTTATTTCTTCAGGAAGGGGAGTTGAGTGCTGATTCTTTTTACCCTCCTATGTACTTTATTTTGAATTAGAGCACCACTAAACCAGAGAGTGCACCCCCCCCCAATTCTCTATCTGCACAAACTTGGTTTTTGTGGCTTAGAATAACTGTGACTTAAGAAAGAGTTCTAATATCATTTAAACAAGTTCACCCTAGGCTTACTCAAATGTTTTAGATAGTGTTGTAGTAGTAGTACATTTTAGGGAGACTGATGGTTTGTCATCATGCATAAACTTAAATCAAAATCCAGCATACACCCCCCCCCATCCTCCCATGTGCTGTCCAGACCAGGCCTACATATGTAAACTGTCTTCCTGACATCAAGAAGCTTTGATTTTAAAATCACATAATAACTGGATTCCCTTTTTCCCATAGGGAACCTGTGGTGTCATTTGCTGTTATAAAGGAGTGTTGAAAGGGTAATGGGGCCAGGGTGATGGCTTGGGGCAGTCTGGGAAGGGGACAAGGTAGTAGGGCAGGCAGGAATGAGGGTCAACGGAGAGGAGGGGGCAAAGGAATCAGGGGCTGGGGGAACAGAAGTCACAGGGGAGGAGGAGGGATCATGGGGTGTAATAACTGTGGAGGGGCAGCATTCATGGACACCCTGTGGAGGACGGGGGGGGGTGCCCAGTCTGTATAAGGCTGGGGAGGCTAGAGAAGGAAGTATTACGGCTAATGGGGGGAAGTGTCAAAAATGATGAAGGGGCATATTAGATCGAGAGGAGAAGGGAATGTGGAAAGCACAAAAGACATCCAGGAAAAGAAAAAAGATGGGTGGGACAAGGGGGCAGTGGGGGTGAAACAGGTAGGGGAGACTAATGCGCAAGGAGACTAGGAGAAGGAGTACAGGGAGTTGGTAATGCTGGGAGCTCAAATGGGGGCAGACCACTAAGAGAGGAATCAAAGGAGAGGAAGGAGGAAGTGGAAGCGCAGTCCATGGGTACAAAGAATAAAACAGCTGGGGAGGGTGATGGAGAAATAGGTGATTTGGGGCAAGCAGAGTTGAGTACAGTGAAGAACATGGGGGGGGAGAAACAGTGACAATAGGAGGGAACATTGTGCAAGAGGAAGAAAGAGAGGAGAAAGGGGAAGACAGAGAGGGGAAGAAGGAAAGTGTCTTGGTGTTGGGGGACTCAATACTAAGAGGGGTCAGGTGGGGCAGCAAAGGGGTGAGTAGAATTTGGGTGGAAGCCATGCCAGGAATGAAGGCGGAAAGGGTGGGGAAATCCATACTAAGGTATGCAAGCAGAGGAAGGGAAAGGTCTCATCTAATAATACACCTGGGGACAAATGACCTGGCTGATGGGATGGTAGGGGAGGTTAAGAGGAGGTTTGAAGAACTGGGACCTCTGTGTGAGGGAGCGGGCAGATCTGTCACCTTCTTGAAGGTATTTCCCATTCACAGGGCAAGTATGGCAAGAAAAGGGAGAGTTCAAGAGTTTAACGGATGGCTGGGGGCCTGGAGTCGGGAAAAAGAGTATGGGCTGGTGGGGGGACCTGAGAGAACAGCAGTCTGTATGCAAAAGATAGACTGCACCTAAGTGAGGAAGGAAAAAATGTACTGAAGGCAAGGATAGGGAAGCACATTGAGGAGCATTTATTTTTTTTATCACCTCTCTATTTATGCACCTCAGTTGTCCCCTAGGAGCCGGCAGTGCAATGATGTATGGCTCATTGGCTGACATCTTGCCATGCTCCTCCCCTACTGTGCACTGCAACTGTGCTTCCCCCAGTCATCACCAGGGGCCGCTACAGTGCAGCGACCTTTCTCTTGCCCACCCCAGAGGGAGGAGAGCAGTCCTGGGATGCTCCATCCACCCTCTCCCCTGCTGACCCCCGGCGGCCCGAGTTGGTTCCCAAACCCAGATTGCCGGTGTGGTGTGAGGTGTGGCATCCAGCGCCTCAACCCTCAGTGCTACTGGGCCAGCTATTGTGGAGCATTTAAACTAGGAGAGGGAGTAGCAGGATGGATAGAGGTGTTCAGAGGCCTAGAGATGTTAAACCAAACGGGCTTACCCCCCGTGACATCAAGGTGAGGAGGAAGACAACTGCGAAGGGAGCAGACATAAGGGGAGAGAGGCAGGGGGAAAGGTAGAGACAAGTGTTGGAGGGTGGTAACACTAAATGCTAGGAGTCTGGGGAATAGGTGGGCAGAACTGCAGGCTCTCCTGGAGTGGGGGGGGGCGTGGATTTGGTGGCTATAACCGAGACATGGGTCACCCAAATCCATGACTGGGACATGACGGTTCCATGGTACAGATTACACTGGAAGGATAATGAAAAGAGGAAGAGAGGAAGGCGGTGGCACTGTATGTAAAGGAGGGATTAAAATGTGTAAGGGAGGAGGGGGACAAGGAAGATACAGAAGCACTGTGGGTGCAACTACAGGATCCCAAAAATAGATCACTAAGACTGGGGGTGGTGTACAGGCCACCCTCTCAATCTGAAGGGATGGACAGGGTAGTGTCAGATCATATCAGGAGGAACTGCGGGAAAGGGGGTGGTGATAGTAGGGCACTTCAACCTGCCAGGGGTGGAGTGGGACACACCTATGACAAAGAGCAGAAGGGAGCAGGTAATGTTGGATGCCTTCCAGTGAAGCTTTCTAGTACAGTTGGTCAAGGAACCAACTAAGGAAAGGAACACCCTTGACCTTGTACTGATGAACGGGGAGAGGGTGAGGGATGCGAGGATGGAGGAATCACTTGGGGGGGGAGTGACCACTGGACAGTATGGTTCCAGTTACAGATTACTAAAGAGAGGGAGGCATCTGACACAAGGGTGCTGGATTTCAGGAACGCCAACTTTAAGATGATGAGGGAAGTGGTACAGGGGTTTCTGTGCAAAATTCAACTGGGTATGGACACACAACAAAGATGAGAACTGATAGACAGGGGATAATGGAGGCAACAGAAACTTGCTGTAGGGCCCAGACTAAGAAGACTAGGGGGAAGAAACCCAGCTGGATAAGTAAAGGTGTGTTAGACAGGATGAGGAAGAAAAGGGAAGCTTACAGGAGATACAGAAAATTGGGGAGGGAGGAGGATAGGGAGGAATATCTGAAAGAAGCAAAGGAAGTGACCAGGGGGTAAGGGCAGCCAAGGCAGCAAAGGAATCAGGCTGGCGCAGGGCATAAGAAAAAGGGAGAAAGACTCTTTAGGTACATTAGGGAGAAAAGAAGCTGTAAGGACCAAACTGTAAGAATTAAGAAGGAGGGGGGGATGGTTGGAAGAGGGGGGTGAAAAGGCAGAAGTGCTCAACGACTGCTTCTGTTCAGTCTTTATGAAAGAAAAGGAAAGGGCGCTACCCATATTAGGAATGAGGATAGAAACAGATGGGGGTGAGATGATGGATGGAGAAATCACAGCGGGGTGGGTGCTGGAGGGGTTAAGGGCATTGAGGGTAGACAAGGCACCGGGACTGGATGGAGTACATCCGAGAGTGCTGAAAGAGCTGGCAGAGGTCCTGGCAGGACCCTTGGCAGAATTATTTAATTCATCTCTAGACACAGGATGCATGCATACCACAGGACTGGAGACTGGCTCACATGGTTCCCCTCCACATTTGGACCCAAGGACAAACTGGGGAACTATAGGCCAGTAAGTCTAATGTCCATAGTGGGGAAGCTAATGGAGACAATCCTAAAGGAGAGGCTAGTGGCACTACTGGAGGTGAAGGGGGTGCAGGATGGGAGGTAGCATGGCTTCATCAAGGGCAGGTCATGCCAGACCAACCTGGTGAAATACTATGACTGGGTGACTAGGCAAATTGACGGGGGCCATGCGGTGGATGTCCTGTACCTAGACTTCAGTAAGGCCTTCAATTCAGTACCTCATGGGAGACATGGAAGCAAGCTACAGGGTACAGGGGTGAAAGTACAATTTTTGGGGTGGGTAGAGAACTGGCTGAAAGATAGGCAGCAGAGGGTGGTCGTAGGTAGGGAATACTCAGCCCCTAAGCCTGTGACAGGTGGTGTTCCACAGGGGTCAGTGTTGGGCCCAGTGCTGTTTGGCATATTTATTGCAGACATCTCAGATGGCATTAGCAGCAAAATCAGCCTATTTGCATTCGACACCAAGATGGGAGTGGTGGTGGATGACTGAGGGGGTGGCGGGGTCTACAGGAGGATCTGGCAAGGCTGGAGGCATGATCTGACAGATGGCAGCTGGGGCTCAAATCTAAAAATACAAGGTGCTGCACTTCAGAACAAAAAATCCGAGGAGAAGCTACCATCGGGGTGTGTGTGTGTGTGTGTGTGTGGCTGGAGGTAACAGAAGAGGAGAAGGATCTGGGGGTGCTCATCATGGGAGCAGTGAACAATTCTGCGCAATGCAGAAAGGCAGCAGCAATGGCCAACTAAATGATGGGGTGTATTGCAAGGGGCATTACCTCAAGAAGAAGGGAGGTTATTCCACCATTATACAGATCGTTGATTAGACCCCACCTGGAATACTACGTGCAGTACTGACGCCCGCATCTACAAAAGGACATTAGGCTGCTGGAGGGGGTGCAGCATTGGGCAATGAAGATGATTCAGGGCCTGGAGGAATTGCCACATGAGGTCAGACAAAGTGAGTTAAACAGGTACACACTGGAGGAGAAGAGGGACAGGGGTACGTGATTGAAACCTTCAAATACAAGAAGGGGATAATCAAAACAGACACAGAGGGTCTATTCAGGAGGAGGGTGGAGAGAGACACTAGGGGCCATGACATGAGATTGGAGGGGGTAGATTTAGGAAGGAGGTGAGGAGGCATTTCTTTACAGAGAGGGTGGTGGCAAAGTGGAATGCACTACCAGCTGAGGTGGTGGCATATAATTCAGTGGAATGCTTCAAGAAGGGGTGGGACAGGGCAAAGGGGAGGGCAAAGGGAGGTAAAGGGAAGGGGTGGGGCAATTGCTGAATAGGGAGCTAACTGCAATCTTGAGCAGCCTAGATAGACTATGATGGTCTTTAGCTGCTGGCAATTTTCGCATGTTCGTATCTTCATAATAAGTCTTAAGATGAAGAGAGATGATGACAGCGGTATATGGAGACCAGTAATATCAACACAGATTTTCTGAAGGTCTCTCCAAAGATGTGGAATTTTAGGACAACTGCAGAACATGTGTTCTAAATCTGCATGGGGATGAGTTCACCTTCAGCTGGACCCATTTGGCAGGTAAACCATATCTTCTAGTTTCCAGGGGAATAATAAAAGTAATGAAGGATTTTGAATTAAACAAATTTTCCTTGCAAGTCCCTGCTGCAGAACTCTGCATTTGTCTATAAACCAGTCAATTCTTCTATAAAGCAAAGCAAATGTATTTATGTTGCGCTTTTCAATAATCAAAGCGCACATACATAGTAAAAACAATCATCAATAAAAGCATAAATATAAACACTAAAACAATAAAACAGAATAATCTATCCAATAAAAGCTTGTTCAAACAAATAAGTTTTTAACGCTGCCTTAAAGGTCTCTGGGGACAGGCACTCTCGAATCCGACGAGGTAGAGAATTCCACAGGGTCTGGGCCATAAAAGCAAAAGCTCTGACCCCAGATTACTGAAGACAGACCCTGGGAGTCTCTAGCAATCCCTCGTCGGCAGAGCGGAGTGAGCAGAGAGGGCGGTAAGGTCGAAGAGATCTTGCAAGTAGCCTGGACCCTGACCATGTAGGGTCTTATAGGTCAGCAACGTGACCTTGAAGGTAACTCTCCACCGCACCGGCAGCCAGTGCAGCTCGCGCAGCACAGGAGTGATGTTGCATGATCTTCCCAATCCAGTCAACAACCTGGCTGCTGCATTCTGCACCAGCTGCAGGCAGCAGAGGTCCACCCCCGGCAACCCTAGATATAGAGTATTACAGTAATCAGGACGCGAAGAGACAAAGGCGTCATCATGCGGAACTAGATGTTTTATCTGGGCTATATTCCTCAGATGATAAAAGGAAGACCTGACAACAGCTATGGAGAGCTTAATTCTCATATCTTTTCCCGATTTTTCCTTTGAGGAGTCTGCCAGTGATTGACTACTGTATGCTAAACGTTTATATGAAAAATCAGCTCTTTTCTTTAGTAAAGTTACTTTCTTAAGCTGTGCCCACTCAGAACTCAGAAGAAGGGCCTTATTAGTCGAGCAGTAACCGTGATTTGCTCAAATTGACCTTCTAAAATGTAAAAAATAGTAGTTAAAAAAGTCCTTAGATAAGTCTATGGAGCACACTCCATGCTTAAATATACCCCTTGAGCTTCCTTCTGGGGGTTTATGTAGCATCACACACCACAGATGGGTAATAAATTGTCTTATAAAACGGGGACTGAAAATGCATCTTGGTTGGCTAGGACCCATGCATTGTGGGAGCACAAAGCACAGGTAAAACTAGTCCTGCCAGCCAGGACATATTACATATCACAAAATGCGTGAGCCCAGGGGCAGAGCTCAATATCGGGAAGTGGAAGGGAATCAAGCTGTCTGTTTCATGGAGCCTAAATACTATCCCTTCCCTCCAAAAAACACAGAGCATAGAAAATTCTTATTTGACAACCTGCAACTTCGGGGTGGTAAGGGTCGTTGTGAGGTTCTTTTTTAAGAACTAGAAAAGGTGCTCTTTAAGACACTTCCTATACCTGGATTTGATGTGTATTAAAAGGCAGTTGTATTAAAAGGTAGATACATTGAGACAATGAGGGGACAGACTAAATGGTTATTGCCTTCTTCTATCTTGACAAATGTCATATAATAACTGACCATCAGTTATTCTCTATATAATAACTGGCCATCAATTATTTCAACGGATATGGTCACTTATTACTTGCCATAGTAACCGGACAGTTATTACGGTATTTGCATGCACAGTCAACAATGTGAGTGGGTATGAGAGACTCTCATATGCTTGTTTTACTTTCTCCTGAAGCACTACAGAAAAGTCACTCTCAGCAATCACAGTGGTGACAGTCTTTCAGTAAATAAGGATTGATAAAAAAGAAGTAGGATTTTACTATTTTTCACACAGTAGTTTCTTCTTCCAGATCTATCTGTCTTCGGCATCTGAGTTGTTGCAGAAAACTGCTGCTTTGATTTTTTTTAGAAGCTGTCAAAGATGGAGAGATCAGCAAGAAGAACTGCTGTTTGAAAAAAGGTAAAACCCCACTTCTTTTGTAACAGTCCTTAGCTACTGGAATACTGTCACCACTTTGTTGAGAGTGCCTTTATTGAATGTCACTTTGGGGGGTCAAGTATCACAGAATCAGAGAAAGAGTGGGGAAAACAACTGATGGTGTAAATTATATAAAATAAAACATGGGTTGGTGAGGCTACTCTAGTTTAATACACACCATCGGTGTGTGATGCTTAAATACACCCCTTGAGCTTCCTTCTGGGGGTTTATGTAGCATCTCACACCACAGATGGGTAATAAATTGTCTTATAAAATGGGGACGGAAAATGCATTTTGGTTGGCTAGGACCCATGCATTGTGGGAGTACAAAGCACAGGTAAAACTAGTCCTGCCAGCCAGGACATATTACACAGAACAAATCCTTCTGCCAACTAGTAGAATCCTATAAATTCAAATAGCAGCCATATTTGCTCCAATACAGCTAGCTAGCTTATAATAAGCAGTATCAAACATTCTATTTATATATATTCTATTTATATAATTTTATAGTTTTAAGTAATATAAAAATTATATAAAAAATGCTTCCTGTAAAACCCATTTTATAAATACAGTAAGACACTCTGGAGTTTGTGCGTTGTTGTATTGCAGCACGGATTTGGGCTGAAGGTACTGCAGTGTTACACCTCACTACACCCCATCTTGTGTTATTGCTTATGTAACGCACACCACCCTATGCCTTTTTTTCTAGGTAATTTATGAGAGGCACTAATCCTATCCTATCCAATGCAATCTGAACAGAAAGCTGGTTTGCTTTTGTTGTGGGCAAAATTTCACAAATGCTGCTAGTGCACATTTGTGCTGAGTTGACAGATTTCTGACTGTAAAAGCTCTGGATGGCCACACATCTGCAGGCAGGCTATTTCCCTTCATTGTCCCCTGATCCCCCTCCCAGAAATAAATCTCTCCACAACTGTTAACTGTTGGATGCTCGCTGGCAATGTTTATTAAAGGCACGCAAATTATATTTACATCCCACACTTCATATTTCAACAGCATACAGTACAGCACCAACACAATAATTCATCCTGCTTCTTCTTTCTATAACCTTCTTCTGACTTTATCCTCTTCTCCTTGCTTGCAGTACTTTGGGGTCCAGATACAGCTGATCCAGCACCCCCCATCCTCACCAGAAACCAGGTACTACCACCAGGTACCCCCACCAGTTACCACCACCATTTGGTACCACTAGCAGGTACCCCCCTTACCTGGGACTGACCCACACAGGGTCAGTTCCCAGTCCATACCCCCCCAGGTCTGGACACGTGATCCGGCCCCTAGTTCTATCCCTCCTCCCTTTACTTCCACGCCTGGGTTCCTTGGTCCCCAACCCATGCTGCCTACCCTTCCCCTCTCCTGCCCCCCTTCCCTTTCATTCCCCTTCTTGCCTTTTTTTCCTTCTCCTGGGCAACTTGGTGCCCTCTGTCAGGGCTCCTTCCAGTCCCCAGAACCATATAAAGCCTCACTGCCGCTCCCTTGACCTCTTACAGGGACCCTTACTTCCTATCCTCAACTTCCCATGCAGTGCCAGCCAGTGGCAATACCTCTTTCCTTAGATGTGGGGGCGGGTGGGTGGGGCATCATTCTCAGCAAAGAGGCAGCAGAAGCAGCAGGCCCCACATAGCCCAAAATGGCTCCCCTCCTGCCCCCTCCTAACCCTCCCCTAACCAATTGGAAGCTCTCCCTCCCC
The DNA here is from genome assembly GCA_016271365.2 of Neoceratodus forsteri. NCBI lineage: Eukaryota > Metazoa > Chordata > Ceratodontiformes > Ceratodontidae > Neoceratodus > Neoceratodus forsteri. Next base: position 184,509,959 of record JADMNL010000027.1, read on the forward strand.
CTGGTCATTTGACCCTTCCTGACATCACATTTCCTCCCCTTTCCTATCCCTCTCCCCCCTCTTCCCCTTTGCTTTTCTGGCAGGGGGACATTAGACAAAATGGCCTGCCTTATATTGGCAAGCCCTATTATAAACAACAAATGTAGAGAAATGCCCTACAAGGACCATATTCAACTACATTTGTAGGAGATGCTACGCTCGTGCCAACCTTTTAAAAAAAAAAAAAAAGACCAGTCAGCTCTCACCTCTTCCATGATGGTGGGGGGTTTTAGCCAGCTCTTGTCCAGGACATTTTTGGGGAGGTGCTTTCTGAGCTTTGTAAGGTAATGGTGACGGACGAAGATGATAAACTCAGCATTTTCTGGGCAGAGGGGGATGATTCCTGTAGATGAAGCCTTTTATAAACCTAAAAAGGAAAGAATATAGCATTTATATAATTTTTCTTACCCTCTCACGTACACCTTTTTCTAATGCAGATCTTAAAGTGAGTTTGTCATTGTTGAAAAAACATTGAAAAACATCATATTTAGACACATTTCAGCTTACTCTTGATATATTTCATGCATTTCTCCTCCCTTTCTTCATTACTAGGTTAATTCACAAAGACACCGGATCCCGATACCCTAGAGTTCATTTTTTTTGCTGCTTAATCCTTTGCTAAAGTCATAATCCTCTGTGTGTGACATTTCTGGTTGGAAATGCTGACAGAGTGGAGAGTAATTCTCTCCATATTAAAAGTATCAGTGGGTAGGTGTAGGACAGAGATTTGTAGGCAGTGTTTGGAGCACTTTTGGAACTTGTCTTTAAATTTGTAACAGGTATTGTGGGGAACCTAGCTCAGGAAATTAATCTTGGGGTTGAGCTGATTAAAAAGGCCCAGTGAATCAAGTGTGTGATTGGGTGGTTCAGCTGCCAGAGGCTTAGTGCCTTCTTTATGATGTACACCCTGGGGGCATAAAGACACACGGCTGAAGTTCAAGTGGCCTTATGGTTTGGAAGTACAAAATGCTTTAAACTGTGTCCCACAGCAGCTTATTCAACTTATAAAATAGCATTTTGAGTTTATAGTTTAATGAAATATACAGAAACATGGTTGTTTGCATGGTATCGAGGAAGTAATTTGCCTTTTTAAGGAACAAAATGCATTAACAATTCCCCTTTAATAGAAGTGTGACTAATTCTAGTTGTTTACAGCTACTGATTACTTAGCTAAAGCCCAGCTGCGTGTGGTACCGCTGTATGCAAAAAGTCTTTAATTAGGTGAGAGAAAGAGAGCGAGTGAGACAGACAGGCAGACAACAAGAAGGAGGCCCTCTGGTCATCGTACTGAATGCAGATTGCTGTTGCTAGAACTCAGCTGTGTAAACTGCAGTTCTTTGCAAAGAGATGCTGTCAAGGGACAGTGTGGTAGACTGATCTGCAGTTAGGTTGCAAACACAGTACCAGGATGACTTTGGAGTGAACTTTGAATGGAGATCCAACATCAAATTGTGCATCAGTAGTGTTTTAAACCATGAACAGGTAATGCCCTATAATCAATAAGGTTTTAGATTTTTTCTTGCCATTTTATAATTCAGGTTAACAGTTGCATATGTCTGGTTATTTGCAGCTGTGGCCCCGAACCTGTGGAATTCACTTCCTGTGAATAGTAGAAATCCACCTTTACTTCAAAGTTTTTAAAAATTGTTAACACATTTTATTTCTGACTAGCATTTTGTTTAGGGTGATACAACCTATGAAAAAGGAAAGAATAAAGACCTCTTCTGGTTTGCCAAGTTATTTCCCCCCACCAGCTGAATATTCTGACATGTTGGAGTCTGCAGTGCTGAGAATGTTGTCCCACATCCCAACTCAGGGCATGAAGTAAACAACGACATTATTGGGAGTGGCTGGTGACGTTTACAGGGAAGATTTAAGGAATTAAAATAGATTCCCAGATAACCTTTTTCTGAGAGCCTTTCCACAAGATAAATGATCAAAAGTACTGAGATGTTTCTTTTCTTTTCTGATCCTTAGAGCAAAGAAATATGTGCCCAGAAATCGGTTAAAAAAATCTCCCCTGACCAGGAGGGAATGATGGGGCTGAAAATGTGATGAAGTAAGAAACTTACCAACATGTTTGAGACTGCAAAAGGATGCTGTTGACAATAACTATTTGCTATTGGTGGTAATTATAATCCCAAAGCTAAATAATTTGGTTATTTAAGGAGTTGTTAAAACCTCTGGAGAAACTTTGTAAAACATAATATTTAGATACAGTGCTGTTTGCTTTTCAAAGAAACATAAACGTTGACAGCAGAAGGAGACTGAAGGTCTATTGACTTTGCCCTTACTATATATATACTACCCTACCTCTCTCCACCAACCTACTCTCCTGGTGGGCTGTATCCCCCACCCCCGCTCCTCCACCCATTAAACCTTTGCTGCCCCCATGAGGACTATGAGTCCCCTTGATCTGTTCCAACTGTGTTTAAACCCATTTAGGGTAGCTGCCACCACCTCTTCTACCGGTACTCTGTTCCACAGTTCCACCACCCTCTCAGTGCAGTAGAACAAGTTTCTCCTGCATTTGCCCCTCCCCCATGAACCTCCAGTCATGCCCCCAAGTCACTGCATCTGTATATCTTGCAAATAGCTCCTCACTATTTAACTTGGTTATACCCCTGAGACAGTTATAAATTTGTCATGTCCCCCCCCACCCCCGCTCCCATCTAGCCTCTAGCCATTCCTAATGGGATGTGTCCTGTTGACCTTCTATTACCTTCATGACCCTTCACTGTACCGGCTCTCATCCCTGAGGAAGTGGCAGAGCACCTCAAAATGCCAGAGATTTATTTGGCACTGTTGACACACTAATAAATCTGGGCACTGCTTACTATAACTGGATGAGTGATGTATTCTGTTTTTACCCAGTTGTCAAAAAAATTAAAAAAAATTCTCTTGTGCATTGTTTTTTACTGATGAAATATGCATGAACATAGAGGGTTGGATTCACAAAGCATTTGGGGACTAAGTCCCACTCTTCAACTCCAGTTGCGGACCGCAATTTCTGCAACTGTAGAGATTAGTATTCATAGTCCCCCACAGCTGTGAAGATGTTACGTCACATCCCACCAAACATAACAGTTTTTTGTAGCTGCAGGGAGTTCTATGGCAACACCACCCACAAGCTGCCATCCAGTCGTAAACCAGCTCCACCTTCGCGAATACTGCAGCTGCGGGAAAAACTGCAGATCTGCAAGTGGCAAGCCACTTGCACTGGGTTTTTCCCACAGCTGTAAGAATATCATGAGCTTTGTGCATCTGATCCAGGATCTTTATCCCTTATAGTTTATCTGTCCTATCTAGAGTTGCATGAAATGCAGGACTCCACCAGCAGAATCCATGTGGAATGGTAACTCTGCTTCCAAAATGCTTTTCAGAATTTCTTTCTTAATTCTGTGGAATGCCAACAAGCATTTCTACGTAAACCACAGAATAATATTCCACAGTTTTCAGAAAATGAATCCATGATTTTCAGAAAATGAATCTGCGATTTGCATAAACTTCAGAATATGATTCCCCAGTTAGCAATCCACACTTAGAAGTTTGGAAACCAGCTTCTGACAGAATAGCATGGAATTTCTGAAATTATGTGGCACTCCAGAGGAAGCAGAATTTAAAAATTCCTCCCACCTCTTGTCCTAGCAGCTCATTGCCCACTTGAAGTTCTAATCCCTTTGCCATGGGTAGACTGTAGTGTGATGAGTATTATGACCTCTGGTAGATAATAAGCAGCTGCAGCCGACAAACTCTTACATAGAAACATAGACTTTGACGGCAGATAAGGACCACTTGGCCAACCCAGTCTGCCCATTTCCCTACCTACTGGATAAGCTGCAGATTCTAGTTAACCAACAGCCTACTTCCTGCAACCCCCCCACTATAATTGCCTTGTGTCTGTCCCATGAATGTTTGAATTCCCCCACTGTTTTAGACCCAACGACCTCCTCAGGAAGGCTGTTCCATGTATCCACCACTCTCTCCGTGGAAAAAAAAAAGTCCTCACATTACCCTTGAGCTGTCCCCCCCTCTATCTTTAACTTGTGCCTCCTTGTTCTTACACATCTCTTTTTCTGAAAGATGCTACCCTCCTGGACTTTGTTGATTCCCTTGAGGTACTTGAACGTTTCTATCATGTCCCCCCGTCCCTCCTTTCATCAAGAGTATACATGTTAAGCTCTCTCAGTCTCTCTTCATACGGTTTCTGCTGCAGACCCTGCACCATTTTAGTTGCCCTCCTCTGGACTGCTTCTATCCTGTCTATGTCCTTGCGTAGATAAGGTCTCCAAAACTGCACACAGTACTCCAGATGGGGTCTCGCCAACTGTCTGTACAGAGGGATAACCACTTCCCTTTTTCTACTTGTGATGCCCCTTCCTATGCATCCCAGTATCCCCCTGGCTCTCCTTACTGATTTTTCACATTGTTTACCCACCTTTAGGTCATCTGATATGACTACCCCCAGGTCCCTTTCTATTTTTGTTATTGTTAGTACCTCCCCTGCTATTGTGTACTCTTCTCCTGGGTTTTTGTTTCCCAGGTGCATTACTTTGCACTTCTTTGTATTGAATCTAAGTTGCCATATGTCTGACCATTCCTCCAACCTTGCCAAGTCCCTTCTCATCTTTTCTACCCCCCCTTGTGTATCAACTCTGTTACAGATCTTTGTGTCATCTGCAAAGAGGCATACCTTTCCTCAGACTCTCTGCAATGTCACCTATAAAGATGTTAAAGAGGACTGGACCCAGTACTGAGCCCTGAGGTACTCCACTAGTAACCCCTTTCTTTGGAATGTGTTCCATTCACATTACCTTCTGTGTTCTGTTGTGCAGCCAGTTTGCTACCCAGGCTACCACCCTGGGACCCACTCCCAGGCTGGCTAACTTGATTATTAACCAAAGCGGACTGTGTCAAATGCCTTGTTAAAGTCTAGGTAGGCCACATCCACAGCCCCCTCCCTGGTCTATTACTTTGGTCACCCAGTCAAAGAAATCAATTAGATTCATCTGACATGACCGTCCTGCTGTAAATCCATGCTGCTTTGGGTCCTGTGCCCCCGGCCTCTAGGTACTCAACAATTCTTTCTTTCAGAAGTGATTCCATCATTTTCCCTACCACTGAGGTCAAATTTACAGGTCTGTAGTTTCCTGCTTCTGCCTTGCTCCCACTTTTATGAAGGGGAATCACATCTGCCCTCCTCCAGTCCTCAGGTAGCACCCCATCCTGCCATGATCTGTTGAAAAGTGTGGTCAGTGGTGTCACTAGGTCCTCCCTTAGTTCTTTTAGGATTCTGGGGTGAATCTCATCAGGCCCCATTGCTTTGTCCACCTTGAGTTTTAGGAGTTCTTTCAGGACTCTTTCTTCTGTGAAAGGACTGGTGTCAACCCCCCTACCCAGAGTGCTTCTATTGTCTGGTTTAGGTAACTCCTCCTCATCTTCTTTTGTGAATACTGAGCAAAAGTATTCATTCAGTAGCTCTGCCTTTTCACTGTCTCCCTCTGCCCACCTCCCCTCTCCTTTATTAATCTTCACTATCCCTCCCTTAACCTTTCTATGCTCCCTAATGTACCTATAAAGGTTTATCCCCCTTCTTAACTGAGTTGGCTATTTTTTCCTCGGTTTGGGCCTTTGCTAGTCTGACTGCCTTCCCCACTTCTTTCTGCTTTAATTGATACAGTTCCATGTCATGCTCCTTCTGTGATTCCTTATACTTTTTGAATGTAGCCTTTTTCTTCTTAACCTTCCCTGCCACCTCTTTTGAGAACCATAGTGTTTTTTTACTCCGCTTTGTTTTCTTTATTTGTTTCACACAAAGGCTTGTTGCCTCTATGATGGCAGTTTTGATTTTCTCCATTGTTCTCCCACCCCTCCTTTTTGGTCATTTGCTAGTGCATTTTTCAGGTATTCACCCATTTTGCCAAAGTCAGCTCTTCTAAAGTCCAGTATCCTTGTTTTTGTATGGCTTATCTCCATGGTTGTGCTCATTGTGAAGCACACTGTGCAGTGGTTGCTTGTTCCCAGATGTCTACTGACTTCTAAATTTGTGATCCTCTCTCCATTTGAGAGTACCAGGTCTAGTATTGCTCCCTCCCGAGTGGGTTCCAACACTAGCTGTCTAAGGCCTGCCTCCTGCAGGGCATCGAGAATGACCCTGCTCTTGGATGTGGCTGCAGTACTTGTCATCCAGTTAACATCTGGCATATTCAGGTCCCCCATCAACAGTATCTCCCCTTTTAAGGAACAAATAGCCTGTTTTCATGCAAGTGACCTCAGTAATAAATACTGGGGAAGGGAAACTATAGAAGTAATGTGAAATACAAGTTGATCTGTGTCCAGATATTATATTGTCCAATGTTCTCAGAGAGGCATTGGTGGCTCTTTGAGGAAAAAGAAAATAACCTGCAATACAAAAGACTCAGAAGATATGAAGTACTGAACTAAACTCTGGTATAAGCCTAATGACCTAGGCAAGTGCAAACATTTTTGTTTTCTAAAAAAAATCATGTAGGAAATAGAAATGGAGTTCAAGCTGCAGCTGGATCCACTGAATCTGATAACACATACCGATAAAGAAAAGCAAGAAAGAACATCTTTCACTAACACCTACGTCTTAATTTCCATAACCCAGAATGCACCTAATGTACCTGTGCATATTTTTAATCAATGTGTTATGAAAAATGTTTGAGACATGTAACAACAAAAGTGTATGCATGACGCAACATTTTTTTAAAACATCGTAGAGTAAAATAATACCACATGTGTGCAGTGCACAGTACAGAAAACCGGCATGGTTTGGAAAAAGTGCTCAGCACTGGAATAACACATAAAAGCTGGGTACCTTGATGCAGTCCCTCAAAAATAGCTAAACTTACTTTTTTACTACTTCTACTGCCCACGCTCTTCTCCGTGCTTCTTTTCGGGCTAGTATTCCTCTGAAACAGGCTTCAATCTTCACAGCTGTAAGGAATGACAACCATTTTTAAATGCCACAAAACAAAAAGCACAATTGCAATAGCACAGTTTAGCTCTCTTTATCAGTTTCTGATAGTGCTAAAAGCCCTCTGCATCAGTAGTTATTGTAGAACATAGACCTCTTTGGTATATTAGACCCTTGTGTTCACCTGGATACCATTACTTAACAAACTGGTCCATAGTTAGTGATAAGGACCTTGGTGTCATTTTGCTACTGACAGCTATTTATAAGAATTATTTGTCATTGTCAGTTGGGTTGTTGCATTGCTCACTGGATTTATTTTCCCAGTATATTGTGAGATAACAATAATTCTCTTTTTTGTAGACTTTTTTCTGCCTAAGGCACACTGAGCCGAAGCTCATTTACAGGTGCATTCTGGGAGCATAGGGAGGTTAAGTGACTTGCTCAGGGTCACACAAAATGCAAGTGGCAACTGTTGGTTTCAAGCCAAAGTTTGCTGGGTCTCCAGATTCACAGCTTGGTGCTTTAACCCTCGAGTCTACACTGCCTCCCATAATAAGATTTCCAGTTATACTAAAGGTATCTCTTCAAGGGTCAGATGGTTGCAAGATGATTTTTTAAAGGAGGCTGTGTGATCTGGGTACCAGCTAGAGTTAAACGGTAACATTAAAAATGTGCATCTGCAAATCACACCAAAGTAGCACATTACTACTGTAGTAAAAATTAGATTTTTGTTTGTGGGAGAACATTTTCACTAGTAGTTTATCACCTTGCAATGACTTCCTATTGAAATTTGCTAACTTTTGACTAAAGCATACTGTATATGCTGACCAGTAAATGTGGAACCCCACCAACTCAGTTGCTAACATCTGCTCAGTTGCAGTCTACACTGCTACTAAAGTTTAACTTAGTTGACTTCAATTTAACTGACTTTGTTGAAACTTCTGGTTTTCAGAGGTACTATCAAGCCCATTTTCCTGTACTGGTTCTGCCCTTCCTTAGTGGTACCTAAAATCGCAGCCATGGCTCGGTGTCATCATGACTCATAGCGCAGCACACAAGGGGCACCACACATCAGCATCATGAAACATAAGTGCTTGCTGCGTGAGAGTACATGAAGGAAGGTTGGAGACCTTGATCTGCCCCCTCACTCAGCAGGGAGACACTAGATCACAGCTGATGCCCTGGCTTAGTCAGCAGTATAGCTCTGCTGCAATATTTTTTTGACGCTTCAGGTAATGTACCTGTTTCAGTGCAATCAGAACTTGGAAATTGCTCTGGAAATTCCAAATACACCAGGTATAAATCGAATTATCTATGGTGGGTTGACATTCTCAGCATACATATTTCTCAACTTGATTTTATTTGACTAGACAATATAGCTATTCTTTAATACATATTTCATATTTTATGTTGGACCTTTTTTTGTTGGGGTAAGACTTTCTTCAGGTACATGAGCAAGGGAGGGGGAGACAAGGGGCGGTATAGTGAAGAATAAGATACGAGTGGGGGACTGTGTAGAGGAAGACCAGGAAATGTTAAAATTTTAAATGGATACATTTGTTCACAATTCATAGTGGAAAGGGTGGGAATTGGTTGACATGCATTAACAGGCACCAGGGGTGGGGATGGGGGATGGGGTGGACACATGTTGATTTACAGAAGAGAGACTGCTGTGGGTTGGAAACCATAAAGGAAAACAATGCGATGGGGCCACAGGGGATCCACCGAATGGTACTTCGGGAACGGAGCACAATGATAGCCACCCCTCTGGCAACACTATTTAGCATCTCATCAGAGATGGGAGTGGTTCCAGAGGAATGGAGAAGGTCCAATGCTGTCTCTCTGCACAACAGTGGCAGGTGGGAGGAGGCCAGCAATTATAGACCAGTCAGGATTACATCAGTAGTAGGGAAGTTAATGGAGTCCCTTCTGAAGGAGAGATTGATGGAGGACCTGGAGAGATATGGGCTGCAGGACCACCAGCATCATGGCTTCCCGGGGAGGGGGGGTAATGTCAGACAGATCTCACAAATTTCTTTGACTGGGTAACTAGGGAGGTGGATCGGGGAAGGCAGTGGATGTGGTCTATCTGAACTTCAGTAAGACCTTTGTCACTGTACCACACAGGAGGCTAATAAAGAAACTTAGCAGCCTGGAGGTGGAGGAGAAGGTGGTGTGCTGGGTATCAAACTGGTTGAAAGATAGAAGGCAGAGGGTGGTGGTAAATGGCAGCCAGTTGGAGGATGGGAGAGTGACCAGTGGAGTGCCATGGGGATCGCTGCTGGGCCCTGTTTTCTCCCATGTCTTCATAAGTGACATTACTGAGGGCCTGCAGAAGGGGAAGGTGCATCTCTTTGCAGATGACACAAAAATCTGCAACAGGGTGGACATCTATGAGGGGGTGGAGAGAATGCAAAGGGATCAGGAGAAACTACAGGAGTGGACTAGGGTGTGGCAACCGGGTTTCAATGCAAAAAAGTGCAATGTCACGCACCTGGGGTGGGGTAATCCAGGGACTGTGTATAAGATAGGGGGGAGGTACTTACAGTTACCAAGCAAGACAGGGACCTTGGAGTGATCATATCTGATGATCTCAAGGTGAGAGAGCAGTGTGGCAGGACAGTAGGCAAGGCTAGCTGGTTGCTGGGATGCATAGGGAGGGGGATCGCTAGCAGGTGAATGAAGGTGGTGTTGCCTCTGTATTGCTCACTGATAAGACCCCGCCTGAAGTACTGTGTCCAATTCTGGAAGCCACACCTCTACACGGACATCGATAGGGTGGAGGTGGTCTAGAGGAGGACTACTCAAATGGTTTTGGGTTTACACGAGAAGCCATACACAAGGAGACTGCAGGAGCTTGGCATGTACTCCCTGAAAGAGAGAAGAGCAAAAAGGGACATGATTGAGACCTATAAGCACTTCATGGGGTGAACAAAATGCAGGGGGGAGCCTCTTTCAAGGAAGGAGCACCAGTACACTGGAGCTTGCTATGAAAAACTTCAGGGGGGAATTTAAGAGGGATGTGAGAAAATACTTCTTCACAGACAGGATGGTCGACACCTGAAACAGCCTGCCTGAAGATGTGGTAGGGGCAAAGACAGTGGGGGGCTGTGCACATGTGTGGGATAGTCACGAGTATTATAAGTAGAGGTACTGTAAGGGAGGAGGGAGAGACACCTGTGACCAAGTATGGTCCAGGGTGTAGTGTTAGGCAGTGGAAAGAATGCAAATGAGATGGGCCTACCTGTCCTTTTCTGTTGACACTTTCTATGTTTCTGTGTAAAAATGTAGTTTCATAGTTCATGGTTATAAATGCATCCAATCTGAACTTGTAAAAAGGGGACTTAATTCCCAGTTTGCCTACCCAGCAAACAGACACATAAGCAAACAATTACATGAGGAATAATGAACTGTCTTTTTGATGTTGTGGCTCAGAAATCAAATATTGGATCTCATCATAAGTAAACTGTGTTTGTTGGTTTCAGCTCTCTTGCCAGATGGACACTGGTCCACTTTACCAGACTGTTACATACACACAATTTGGCTCAAATCCCTAAAACTGGCACTCTTTACTCTAAAGAAAAAAGAAATGTGGTAGCTGTGCTAGTCCAGTCAGCAATGTAGAGAAAAAAACAAAACAAATACATTGCAGACGATGGCCCAGATATTCAAAAGGGTTGCGCCATGCGCAACAGGGTTGCGCGTGCGCAACTCCAAAAATGCGCCATTCTGCGATATTCAGAAGGGGCCAGTTGCGCCACCGAAAACATGCTGAGCAACAGCGCAATGGAAATGAAGGCATGCGCAACCCAAGGGGGCGGGTCCATGCATAAAGTGCGCAATGCGATATTCGAACACTTGCACAATGCGCAAGAGTGGCTCAGCCGGAAGTTGCGCAGTAGCGGAATTGAGCCAAAATAAAAAGGCTCAAGGAAGCGGCGCAAGAACCCTAGCAGGCCGCAAACTGGGGGAGAGAGACAGAGACAGAGAGAGAGACAGAAGCTGGAAGGGCAGACAGGGACAGTGGGTCCAGGAGGACAGAGAGGCCAGCGGGGGGTGCCTGGTGCAGTGGAAGCAGCAGTGGGGGCAGCGGGGGTAACACAGGAACAGCAGCCGGGGGCAGAAGCCAGGGAGATGGACAGTGCCAGCTTCCACATGGAAGCTGTAATGAGAGGTGAGACACCATGCTGCAGGGGGCGTGGCGCGGAGGGCCATCGGCGGTATGCCCCGACAGGCGGTATCGTGCCCGCATCAGCTTCGAGCTGTACACAGATGTCGAGATCGTGGGCCGGTACCGCCTGAACAGGGCAATACTGAGACAGCTCTGTGAGCTGTGTAGTGATGTGATGCAGGCACCCTCACGACGGAGTCACGCTCTGTCTGTGGAGACCAAGGTGACAGCCTGCATGTGCCTGCTCGCCACGGGCACCTTCCAGAGGCTGACAGGGGACACCACAGGCATTACACAGTCGGCCACGTCATGCATCCTCACCCAATTCCTCAGCGCACTGCTGCCTCATGCTGCGGAGTACATCCATTTCCCAGCACGCGCAGAGCATACAGAAAACATGCAGGAGTTCCACAGGGACGTATGCCTGGCGTGCTAGGGGCCATAGACTGCACCCATGTGGCCATTCACACACCACCTGGCCCCGATGGCCAGGCATATCGGAACCGAAAGGGGTTTTCCAGTGTCAACTGCCAGGTGGTGTGTGATGCCACTGGGCGCATTATCAATGTCTGTGCCACACACCCTGGCAGAGCACATGATGCCTTCATATGGCGCCAGTCTGCACTGTGCCATCGATTCGAGAGTGGGGACATCCCCACGGGTCATCTAGTGGGTGAGTACACATGTATGGAATGCAAACTCTGGGCAAGGGTGGGAATGACACAGGTGCCATGGTAGTGGCACACAAGGATATGGGCAATATGGACCTGACATGACACTGCTCTCCACTATCTCCACACAGGTGACTGCGGATACCCTCCGTCCCTGGCTGCTCACACCGTGCCGCGCCCCGACCCCAGCGCAGCTATGCTTCAATGAGGCACATGCCGCAACCACGTAACATCATAGGCGGGTGTTTGGGATGCTCAAGGCATGCTTCCGATGCCTAGACACCTCCAGCGGTGCCCTACAGTACAGCCCCAAAGGCCTGTGGGATATTCCTGGCCTGTTGCATCCTGCACAACATGGCCAAAGACCATGGAATAGCCGTACAGGTCGAAGAGGGGGACAGCGATGGGGACGCTGGTGATGTTGGTGATGAGCAGCCCCCCCTAGGATGGAGGGACCCCCGACTGACCCAGCAGGCCCAGCTGCACCGGGACACCATTGCAGAAGAGCACTACGCCCAACACAGGTAAGTCAAGGGGACATGTGCAAGCAACACTGTCCATGCGCAAACCACAGGCACACAGGGGAACACACCGTGCATGAAGGTCAGGGGAGTTGAAGGTTCCAGGCATACCAACACACCATCAGGAGGGTGAGCACTCATATGGACACACACTCACACACCAGGCAGCGTACATGGGCAGAAGCACACAGCACTGCGAAGCAACATTGCCAACACACAGCACCACGACCACCACCACTGTACCGTCCAAAAAATCGTGTGTGTCGGGACCCGGGCACCCTTGCACCTTGGTGTACAGTGCAATGCAGGCATCATCATGCACACGCACCTGTGGACAGCAGTTGGGAGAGTGTGCAGGTGGTCCGTGTGTCAGCGTGGTGAGCAGAGCACCCAGCAGTGCACTGCCCACCACTGACACATTGCACACAGGGCAGCACCAGACAGGGGCCCGCACTGGGAGACAGCTCAGTCATGTAGCACTGTCCCACGGCCACCACCGGATGCGTGGGCGGCCCGCATGTGGCCCAGCACTGGCAGGCTGAGCAGGGCCACATGGGGTGGCGCTGTTGCACCACCAGGGGTCCCACTGTGAGCGACCTTGCCCGACAGGGGTCTGCATCATGCCGAACAAGCGTGCACCAGGGGTGCTCGGGATGCCCACAGCAGAACCCGGTGTCGACAGGCCTGGTGTCGCTGAACGCCGGGAACGGGGAGTGGAGAGCGCACTGTGTGGGGTGTGCGGTACAGGGGCACCTGACAGTGTGCCCAATGCGTCCACGACAGAGACCACTGCCTGGGTCAGCCTGTCAATGGCGGCGGTCACATCTGTCCGCATAAGGACCAGCTCGGCTCGGTCCCGAGCACACTCCCTGCTGTGCCGCTCCATGGACACAGACAGTGCCTCCACGGACCTTGCAACCCGCCCCTACAGCTGTACTGATTCCTGCAGCAGGCGGGTGTGCGTGTCCAATAGGTACTGTGCCCCAATGGCATCGTGACCCCCAGGGTGTGGACGGTCCCGGTGCACAGCACCCCTTGAGGGTGGGCGCTGTTCACCAGGACCAGGTATGGGCGGATCAAAGGGCGGTGGACATGTGCCACTACTTGATACTGTACCCCCAGACCTGGTGTGCGACTGCTGCTGCCGCCCCTCCAACTGCTGAGCCCCCAGGTCCACCTGTTCCACCTCCGTGCTGGCAACAGTGCCGGACACCTGCACAGCCACGGTGCTGCCCCACGGTGCTGACAGGCACAGCCTGGGACTGTGCCAGCATGCTGGTACAGGTGTGAACCAGGAAGGCCCAGGGGCACGTGCTGGCCTGCCATGTGTCCGTCATGGGACACACACCTATCACTACCCATTGCAGGCCTGCTATCATCAATGGTGCAGGTACGTGCCACTGCCATAGGCACAGCATGCTGGCATACCTGCATGCCAGACTGCTGAGACACAGGCTGTGCACCCCCCGCACCCGTATCACTGACAACAGAGTTGTTGGCCCAGCATGCATGCTGCTGCAGTGCCTCCTGGCTGGTGGCAGAGGTGGATGGTCCCTCCTCCACGTCCAGCAGGTCTGCATCACTGTCTGGACCCACCACCACCACCGTCTCCTGAAGACGAACAGGATCTGTAACAGAAAGAGAGTACATGTGAGTGCATGTAAAAACCGCCCCCCAACACCACCACCATGTCATACCGTGCAGTGATGGGCTTCCACCTGTCTGGAATCCTCCGCCTGAATGCGCCCATAATGGCACTTTCGGCTGCATGGCTGCGACCAGTGTCTCCTCCATTGGGGTCAGCTGCAACACCACTGGCGGGCCCCCACCAGTGCCAGCACGTGCCGCCCTGAAGGCTGCCACCCTCTCCTTCAGCCTCCTGCGGTCAGTCCCCATCTTCTTCTTGCATTCCTGCATGGAGCGCTGGTGGCTTCCGTGCAGGTTGACGGCCCGAGCTACCCCCTCCCATGCAGCTGCACATTCCTGAGGGGTGCCCATCCGTCCACTCAATAGTGGCTCATCCTCCAGGTAGGCCTGGAAAAGGGCCTCCGTCTCTGCCGCTGTGAAGTTCGGCCTCCTCCTACACCCGCCGTCCTCACCCTCACCTTGGCTCTGGTCAGTCATGGTGATCTGTATGGGTGGAAGTGGACACCTGTCACTGTGCAGTCTACAGCATTTCCCCATGAGCATAGGTGCCGGCCCGGGGGCGGAAGCCCCCCACGTTTCTTCTCCGTATGGCAGATACTAATAGAAAAGGTGCCCTTTGTCCCTTTCTAAGTGCCCTTTTGATTCTCAGCCCCCTCAGCCTTTATCATCCTCCGGCACCCTGCCCATGAGCATTGTCCTGAGCATCACACAGCATGTAACTCACCTCTCACCTGCAGTAACCAAATCTGGCCAGCAACACCCACTGTCGCATATTTATAGCGCAACACATGCAAATGAGGAGTGGTGCAACTTTAATGACATGCTAATCGCGCCACTGCGCCTTTGAATGGCTGATCGAATGATTTGCATATGTCTGCTGAATATCGCGAATTTGCGCTTTGCGCAATACGGAAGGGCCGGCTGAGCCAATGGCGCAGATTTGTGCCTGTGTGCTACACTGCATTGTGCATGCCCAGACAGCTTACGCATGCGTCTATCGCTGCAGACCTGCTGAGTGCGATAGGCAATTCAGGCCATGGCCACCATTGTGCCAGTGGAGCTACAGCACTGGGCACTATATGGCGCTGTGGCACTACTGCACAATAGTCCACTGTGGCACTGGTACGCAGCTTGGCAGTCGCGCAGGATGCCTATACGTCCGATGGCGCTGTGCGTAGCCTTGCGTCATTGCCGTGACCTTGTGTATGCCCTTTGCCCCCTGGCACTGTTCGCATGTCATGTGTACGTCCCTATTGCGCTGTCTGGTGACAGCGCTATGTGAAGTGACGGCGCTGTTCGAACAGCGATTGGCCTGTGGTGGTCTATTGCAACATCTCCACATGGGGTTACAGTGCAGCGGAGCACCATATGCCTGCTGTAAACTGGCTGAGATGGCTGGGAGGAGGGCAGTGAGTTGGAGCCCGCTGGAGGTGGCCAACCTGGTGGCCCTGGTGGAGCCCACTGTGAGGACTCTGGTGAGGCCCCTCACCATGGCGAGATGCAAGTGTGGCAGCAAGTGGCCACTGACCTGGTGGAGGTCACTGGGCCGGGCGGTCTGCTGAGCAGTGCTGGCACCGGTACAGTGACCTCCGCCGGAGGGAGCTGGACATGTTGGCCAGGCTGATGGCACGCGTTGCAGGCGGGCATGGTGCCTAGGCCAGGTGAGTGTACCATCTATGCACCTATATTCTTTGTAGGGGGGTGTGTGTGTGCTTGTGTGGCTGTGCATAGGTGACGGCTCAGACACGGTTGGCTGTGTCAGTGTGTGCAGCTGTGCGATGGATGGTTATGGCTGTGTGGGCGGGCACTCTCACTGGGGCAGGGGCCACTCTGCTTTTGAGTCATACTGATGTTTGTCTCAACATATGTCTCCCACAGGCTGGGATCTGAGGATGCAGGGCCGGGATGAGGAGGGCCGTGCCAGGGCCCCGGTGGCAGCAGGAGTCACCCCCCGGATAGAGCAGCAGCTGCAGCAACAGCAGCAGGGGCAACAGCGGCAGACAGAGCTGCTTGAGCAATGTGAGTATCATGACTTCATGGATGCTATTGCATGCTGGGGAGTCCACTAGCCCTGCACAATACAACCATGCAGGAAAGGGGAGGTCATAATTCCACTATACAAGACACTAGTGAGGCCCCACCTGGAGTACAGTGTACATTTCCGGAGACCATACCTACGTAAGGACGTGAGTGGCCAGGAAGGTTCAGAGGAGGGCAACAAAGATGGTGCATGGCTTGCATCACGGGTCCTATGATGACAGGTTGAAGGAACTGAACATGTACTCCCTGGAGGAGGGAGAGAGGGATATGATGGAGACATACAGGTATCTTACAGGGGATCAGGGTGCAGGACACACTTTTTGAAGTGAAAAAGATGTTCCAGGACTAGAGTGCATGGGATGAAGTTGGAGGGAGGACGATTCAGAGGACACATGGTGATGGACTGTCTTCACAGAGCGGGTGGTGGACAAGTGGAACACCCTGCCAGAGGAAGTGGTGGGGGTTGACACAGTCACGGGATTTCAGACTGCAGGGGACAGACATGACGGAATTCTGGAGATCAGGGGTAAGGGGCAACAGACTTCTAAGGAAACAACGTGAACTTACAAGCTCATATGGACAGACTGGGTTTGCCATAGACCCTTATCTGACGACACTGTCTATGTATCTATGTATGTAGGCACGACTCAGGTGACATGCATCACTGTGCAGTATCACAGCACGTCTGTGTATGCGTCACTGGTGGTCCAGGCATGCACTGGGCACATAGCTGTGTAACTGGCATCGCACCACGTTGCCACGTCACTTGCCAGCCTTATTTGTACTGTGATGGACGTGGGCAGTGTGTGTGGGCAGTGGTGCGCATAGCTGGTGCCGCCTGTTTGTGATGGCCATGTGCATGTTCACTGTGGGTGGGTGTACGCCATCACAGGTGCGGGACATTGGGCTATATGGCTTGCAGGTTGGGTGGTGTTCAGGGTTGTGGTCAGTCACAGCCATTGACTGTGTTCCCATTTTCCTAGGCCTCGAGGTTCTCCGGCGCATTGGGAGGGATGTCCGGAGCCTGAGACAGCTGCTGGAGGACAACCAAGCCATCCTGCAGTCCATCCACAGGCATGGCCTTGGGTGACATGGAGCAGACCAACACCAGCCAGGAGACGGGCAGCCGGCGGGACCATAAATTGTTCTTACCCTTCCCACTTCTCCCATCCCTACCACCCTGCCTTCCCTCTCCAAGTTTGTAATCCCTACCCCTTGACCAACCCGACCTTGTACCCATCCCGCCCTTGTAAATAGTTCTGGTTGATTGTTTTGTACTTTACTCTTTGAGAATACATTTATATTTTGATATGAATGCTGTGTTGGTCTCTGATTTGCAGCTGGCTATGGTTGCTCAGTTGCAGTGGTGTACAAGCCATCTGGGGTGGTATGGTCCTGGGTACATATGTGTGTGTGTGTGTGTGTGTGTGTGTGTGTGTGTGTGTGTGTGTGTGCATGTGGAGGTATCACCAGCATGGCATTGACTTTCTGTTGGTCTTGCCGTCTGCTGCCACCCACTGCTGGGTGCACAGGGTGGGTCTGGCTTGTATGCTTCTCTGCAGCACGGGGTTGACGTGTGCCAGGGGGGATGCATGGTGTTTCCTGCAGTGCCAGTCACTGCACATGGGTGGCGTCTTGGGGTCACGGTGCAGGGTGCGCTGTGCGTACGGGGCTGATGTGCACTGTGGTTGTCAACCCCCTGTGTGTGGCACTCTCCGCCTGCCAGTGGTTGTGCTGGGGTGTCATGGCTCTGCTATGCTTTGTTGGCTTGTTCCCATGGGCACGTGGATCATCCGTCCCACCCCCAGTGATGCTGTGCTTGGGGTGTGCAGGTGTGGTGTGGGTTCTGCAGTGTGTTCCTGTGCCCATGTGTGGCATGGCTGGCGGTGGGCCCCAGCCTGCCTCCCTGGATGTGCAGTTCCATTGCTCTGGGGGGCTGTGCTTGCTATGGCAGCTCTGGAATGCTCAGCTGAGCTTCCCTGGTTGCTCCATAGTGCAACATTTTGGCTCAGCTTCTCCTTCCTGGTTTCGCGATGGCGCAGTATGTGCGATATTCAGACGTTGGTTGCTTGCGCAATTTGCTCTGCTCCATGTTTGAATATCGTACCTGTTGCGCATTTGTGCAACTGGTTTGTGCTTGCTCCTGCTGTTGCGCTAGTTTTGAGCGCAGTTTGAATATCTGGGCCGATATCTTTTATTGGACTAACAAAATTATTTCTGAGACTAGCTTTAAAGAGATAATACTCTCTTCTTCAGGTCAGGTCAGTGAAAACAGAGCCGAAAAGCATGACAGATATAGAGGCTGGATGTGGATTCAAGACATGGAGTAGCCAGTTTACACATCAAAGCATTACAGTAAATTCGCATTCCTAACAAACAGGCAGGAAGAATCTAATTGTCATCGAAGTGTGTCTGTTGAGAAGTTCACTTTATAAGATCAAAGAGCAGTTACGTTTCAGTCTGGACCATCAATTCACATTTGTAAAGGAAAAAAAAAAAAAGACAGGAAACATCCCATTGTCATTAGACGGTACATGTTAAAAGAGCCAACCTTAGGATGGTTCCACGTCAACACATTAACAACATCGTTGTCGACATGCTCAACAGCGACAGGAACAATGCCAACTGTTGGCAGTGTTCCTGTTGGAAAGAAGTGTTTTTTAGCAGGGGGCTTTGCCCCCGA
The DNA here is from genome assembly GCA_016271365.2 of Neoceratodus forsteri. Taxonomy (NCBI): domain Eukaryota; kingdom Metazoa; phylum Chordata; order Ceratodontiformes; family Ceratodontidae; genus Neoceratodus; species Neoceratodus forsteri. The sequence continues at coordinate 184,528,671 of JADMNL010000027.1, forward strand.
CCCCCCATGCTGAGGTGCTTTGCATGGTATTGTACCTTTGTCACCTAGCTGGAGTTCTGTGGGAAGTTTGCTTCATACCAGTTTCTGCTTCAGGTTTGGTGGTTGGTGGAAGGCAAGCACTGGTGGAGTGAAACTCTAAAGAAGCAAGCATTTAATGAGCACAGACATCAACTTATCCTCTTCCGCAGCCTAGGAAAGGTAGTTCCTCAGGTTATGACAGTCACACCTCTTAACAGAGAACTGGTCTAACCTGTATATTATTTTTTCCTGTAGACACTGTGTTTGAAATACTGGTTCACATTCTGTTATTGTTCCATCTATACCAGCCTTTTAGTAAAGTTCGGTGTATATTTTTGAGTTACATGCTCTTGGTAAGTACCATTCTAGACCTGTATGATGAAGTATATGTCCTTGTTAAGCTCCTGCATTGTTGTCTCAATGCATCTGTTTTCAACTATAGAACTCTGTGACTGAAAGGGGCATAAACTACATCATATAATTATATGGTGGTACTTACCACCAGTGTATAAACTCAAAACCACTGAGTTTACTAAAAGGCTAATAACAACAGAACAAAACAGAATTGGACAGAATTAGAGCCAGTATTTAGAGAAAAACAGCTTCTACAAGAAAAAATGACTTACAGTTTCACGATAATTTTTAAATCCTGATTCACATTCAGTTATAGTTCAGTTTGTATAGGTCTTTTTGTAACAAGTGGGTGTTTCTGATTTTCACTCTGGTGGCAAGTACCATTTTAGTATTTTATGATGTAGTTTATGTCACTTTCAACCACAGAATTCTATAGTTGAACATGGATGCATTTTGACAACAATGTATGAGCATATTAACAACGTGAAGTATATCATACAGTTCAAAAATTATTATCAGTGTGTACAGCAGAAACACCCACTGAATTTAGTAAAAGGTCCGTAAGTATGGAACAATAATACAACGTAAATCAATATTTGAAAACCAGCTGCTACAGAAAATGCAGGCTTGCAGGTCAAATGCAGTGCCACATGGAGAAACTGCTCATGCAGTGCTGCCGTTTACAGCCACTAGGCTAGATATCAAGAAAGAGAGAAGCAGCTCACTCAACCTGGTAAAAGTAAAAATCAAGCCAACATAGATAAAGCCAAAAGGTAAGCTTTATTTCAACATCCGAGCTCATTGTTTTAGCAGAGCTGGTCTTGACCCCCCCCACCCCAACACACACACACATTTCATGGTTTGTGGAGGAAACACCCATGACAGCATGTCTGCAAGGGCTCCATGAGTTTGTTGCCCAAGCACAGTCAAGAACACAGCTACTTGTTTTCAGTATATGTAATGCATTTGCTAACAACTGCCACCTTACGATAGTAAAGGCCTCAAAAAGCAGGGGAAATAATCTAACAAGCATTTGTCAATGCCAAATGTTGGCTTGCTGGCATTGGCATTGGTAGTGCAGGAGTTAGAGAGATGTATACTAGGAATGGCAGTGAAGTATTGAACTGACGTCAATCCCACCCCCACCCTGCAGAGAGTAACAGGCATTGGGGGTGTGGCTTTGGGTCATCAGCCATAATACTCATGCCATTTCACCTCACCCTGCCCTGCAGACACTGACAGGTGTTGCGGTGTGCCTTGGGATCTTCGGGCCTTATACTCACCCATTCCATAAGGAAATACGTTGAGATGGGTGCAGTATAGGAGAATGGGGTGAATGTTTGGGCTGAAGACCCCAAGGCATGCCTCAATGCCTGTCACTGGCTGCAGGATGGGGGTGGAATGGCGTGAGCATTACGGCCGACGATTCCAAGTCACACCCTGACGTCTGTCAGTCTCTACAGAGTAGGGCGTTATATTTGGAAACCCTAATGCCCCAGCTGTTTGTTGGTATTTTCAACTCCAGATTTTCAAAATGGGCTTTTTGTGACCCCACCTCATGAACAGTGGCACTATCATTTCATTACTCAATCCCAAAAGGTGGTTTTGCACAGAGACTGCGCCATTTGGGGCCACAGGTGTTAAAACACATTTCTGTCAGGATGTGAAAAATGACAGCTGTACTGTTCATGAGTGGTGTGAAAAAATGGCAATGTTGAAAATTTGGAGTGAAAATACGAAAAATTGGCGAAGTTACGAACGTGCGTAGAAACTGCGCAACGCACACCTGTAATGCAATCATTTTTGGGACTTTTTTAACCAAATTTTCAACTTGGGCATTTTTGAACTTCTCCTCATGAACAGTGGCATTATGATTTTGTTAATCTGTCCCAAAAATTGATTTACCACTGCGATCACGCCATTCTGCGCCACAGGTGTGAAAACACGTTTCAGGAAGGATGTGAAAAATGACAGCTATACTCTTCATAAGGAGGTGTGCCAAAATGGCAATGCTGTAAATCTGGAGAAAAATATTAAAAATTGGCAAAGTTACAAGCATGCATAGAAACTGCGCAACGCACACTTGTAATGCAGTTATTTTTTGGAATTTTTTCACCAAATTTGCAACATGGGCTTTTTGGTACCTCTCCTCATGAACAGTGACACTGTCATTTCATTATTCAGTCTCAAGGTGATTCTGTGCAGTGACTGTGAAATCACCTTTTGGGACTGAAAAACTAAATGACAGTGGCATGTTCGTGAGGTGGGGTTCCAAGAACCCCATGTTGAAAATTTGGGGCCAAAATTCTTAAAAATGGCTGAGATATCAACCTAAGTTGAACACCACCACCCCCCCTCCATTATAAAGCTTACCGCTATTTCTTTAGTTCCCAGTTCGGCTTTAGAGAGTGCAGACATGTCCCAGTTCAGAGAAGATCACAGCTCCCAATCTCCGAAGGGTAAGCATGGGTGGGGAAGGGTGCAGGGAGGTGGGTGTGCAGAGGGAGGGTGAGGATGGGATGGGGGATGGGGACAAGGCAGACAACAGTGGAACATTTTCTTGTTTGCGGGGGGGGGAGAGATCGTAAGGGAAGGTTATCTTTATTTACACAGGTTACACACACACACAAAAAATAAACACACTGGGGTGGGCTCCCAGTATGCCACAATTTGGGGGGATGCTAACATGGGGATTGGGCACCCTGATATCAGCAAGCCACACAGACTGGTTGTGGGGGTGTATCCGACACCGGGAGTGGGCATCCTGATGTCATAAAGGAAAGGGGAAACTGTTTAACCAGGAAAGACACACTAAGAGGGGGATGCTGACCCAAGGATTGGGCACCCTGATGTCGGCTTTTTGGGAGTGTGTGGTGGGTGGCAGGAGCCGCCATGTTACACTGTGCCACATAATGCGGGGGCGGGGGCAGAATGCCTACACTGGGATTAGGATTCGCCAATGTTGGCTTTGTGGGGATTGTGTGGCAGACGGCAGGAGCCGCCATATTTATTGAAATGTTTCACCAGGAAAGGCACGTAATGGAGGCGTGTCATCTGCCGCTGCAATGACGAGCCTGTCTCTGATTGCAGCGGCAGATTTCTTTCAACTCCGTGGCTCTCTCTGAAACTTCTGTCATCGGCAGCATGCTCACTGGTTGGCGGCTGAGGGACGCACCAACTAAAGCATCCCCTGCATTCGCCACAACACTGGCACACCTCTGAAAGTGCTACTATGGCAAGATGTTGTTTGCACATGCGCGCAAGCCAACATAATAAAAGTGTTGAAATGACTATAGGATTAAAAAGAAAAATAGAACATTTCCATGGAACAGGCAATAACGACATGAAATAAGCTGCCACAGGAGGCCACTGAAGCAAACTGTATGGATGGCTTTGAAAGAGACCCTGCGTGTCTGTCTGAAGAAAATTAGGCCAGAGGGATATAATAATAAGGCATGGGGTGGAACTACAATCATTCTAAATGTGACAGGCCTGCTTAGACCACTACTGTTCACATAATTCATATGTTATTATCCAGGTAGACTGCAAGACTGTCCTCAGTCTCTTCAAAAAATGGAAAATTATGTACGTGTACATGATTAAATACACAGTAGCCTTTTCTTCATTTGGTTGACCTCTAGACTTTCTGTAGCCCTTGTTGACGCATTGTGTTTGTTCACCTTAATTCTCTATAGTGTAAGGGAGAGTGCTATTACCAATGGATTTCAATGAATTCCTAGCAATATTGTACCATCATAGTGACATCAGAATGTTGTTGTACTATCCTGACTACATTACTACGATGCACAACTTAGAATGCTCATCAGACTTTGACAGACACACCGATCTTTTTTTTTTTCTCTCAGTGCTGTGCAGAAAAGTAGCAATTGACAAACACAGCGGGAGGACATTGCTATGTCTGTTTTATTCAGACTGTGGTTACAGTTGTCAGGGAGAAGTGCTTGTTGGACTTGTTCCTGGAACTGAAGTTCAGGAAGGGGAATAGATGTGAGAAGTGGTGACCGTGATTTAAGTTGTTCAGGAACTGAAGATGTCATGAGCTGCTACGGTAAACTACTTAGGATATGAATTACATGTTTTTTTTGTTTTTTTTTTTCAGTTTATTATTTTTTAAACAAACAGCAGTCTCGGCTAAGGGCAGGTAGGACGCGGTGCCTCACTATATCCAAACATGACTTACGAGGGTCTCGGCATGTGGCAGCAGTTGCTGCCATTTCTTTGGTGTTGGCAACATGAGAGGATGAGGAGAGGTCAGGATACTCACTGTATAAGATGGATCCATAATGCCGGCATGACAACCCTGACTGTGGTGTCTGCTACAGTGCCAGGAACCCATCGACACCCCCAACCACGATGCAACCCCAAGCTGACCAGCAACATCATGATGAACAATGCAGGGGGGGGCTGCACCCCCATAACCCCCCCATGGAAGGGGCTGTGCCCCCCCACTATATATATATATATATATATATATCTCTAACGCCATGTCACACAGATAGTGGAGTTAGATATTTACCCCTGTCACCCTAAAGTGTCTCAAAGCAAAACCCCCATCGCTACCTATTTAGGCGCACTGGGGGATTCGCTGTGGAGGTGGTGTTGTAGTTGTGGCATACCGTATAAGACAATGGATTGGCAACAGTGAACAACACCGCAGTGTTAACTTCTTGAGGTTGTTATCTCAACCATAGACCTCTTGAGCATCGCTCTCGAGGGCTACCTGGTTGTCATAACAACCTCTCGAAGTGAACACAGCAATGTTGTTCACTGTTGCCCATTCATTAACCTCCATGTTTTCTGTCACACAACCAGAAGGATCCTATCTTTGTCACCAAATGGAAACTGCTGTTTTGGAAACAGGGCAAATAATTCTGCTGCCTTCTGGTAGAATTATTAGTGTAAAGTAATTTATGTGAAGTTACAAAGACAATATTGGGGCCATTTTGCATGAATAACAATGGTCCCATGTGAACAACCCATACTTGTAATGAAGCTGCTGTAAGGTGGACCTCTGCCTAACCACGTGGCCAGCAGGAACATGGGCATTTCACAGAAACCTCGGGAAGCTGCATTTTATGAATCATACATTTAGCTACCGCTGCTCTGTTCTAGGGATCATTGTTCACATTGTTTTACATAGATGGACTGAATGTATGATTGAAACCAACCTGCTTTCTTTTGCTTCAGGAATTCTCTCCTTCCTCGGCATCCTTTGTATCTGGCTTGTATGCATGTAACTAAGAATATGGTACATTCCTGTTAGTAATATAATCACGTGCAATTACCTGCTATTATGAGCTTTGCTTACAAGGCAACAAATGCCCCTCAGTGATGCCGAAACGCATGGACATCTCCAGCTGAACCAGTGTGACATTTGTTTTGGTGTAACCATGTTGTGAGACAGCGGTTAACCTTAGAAAGCCCAGAATATCATGATCTTCATTTGTACAAATACTCACTTTCGCTCTACATTGATCTTAAACAGCAATTGCAGTGTTGTAAAATGTTTTTAACATACCAGTATTTTATTTACTCACCATGAAAAACAAACAGTCCATATTGTATATATTACAAGTAAAGTGCAGGAACTGTCATTTCTCATGTCTAGATGCTATTTGACTGCCTGACTTATTTGATGGTTTCACAGAAAATCCCTCGGACATTTTCCGACCAGCTGGCAGAATCGTGGGCAAATGCTGATGTAATTCAAGCAAAAATGACATCACTTTCCTCAAGGTCCTGGCAGCGCAGTACATACAGAGTACATCAGATTATGACATTCAAAAATCAGTCTTGCTTCCAGTTTTCTGATGGTGGCCTTTATTAATTGAATTATTCTAGTAAAACACCATGGGCTCAATTTTCAAAGAGCTCTTAGATTGCTGCAGTTTGTGGTGATCCAGGACTGCAGCAGTCTCAGGGTGCATCAGGTACCCTGTGCTGTATTTGAAAAAAATGAGGGTCCCTACACTTGAGACCCAAGATTTGCCACATCTACAGGGTTGTGTCAGAATGGTGGTGCACCTGCAGTGTTTGGCAGAAGGCTCCGTCAACCCCCTTACCTAGCAGAACACTCAAGGGGCCACAAAGGTGAGAGGGGGTATGCCTGCCAGAAGGGGACTGGTACAGAAGAAGCACAGGTGTGGTCTAGGGGGTGACAGAGGCACAGCCGCAATGTGCAGGGGCTGAGATGATGCCTTGCGGGGATGCCCTGTGCTATTAGAGACAGCTGATTGGCCAGGGTAAAGGGAGTGGCAGGCAGGGACCGGGACCTGGCCTCAGAAGGATACAGCCCTGGCACCTGCCCCATAGGTGCCACTGACCCCAACACCATCGGTGGGCAACACCCTGCCTTCAAGTGGGGGACCAGGTACCAGGAGACTGCCACTGTGTCTGGGGACTGCTCCCAGCCACCACTTGCACCTCACAACCTGCAGCCATTGCTGCCCACTGACTATGTTGGGGTCAGTGACACCTATGGGGCAGGTACGAGGGCCATATTCTCCTGAGGCAGGGTCCCAGTCCCTGTCCACCAGACACCTTTGCCTGGGCTGATCATTTGTCTCTAATACAAAAGGGTACTCCCATGGGGTGCCTCAACACCCATACATTGAAGCCATGCCCCAGTCACCCCCTAGGGCACTCTCATGTTCCTTATGCCCCTGGTCCCCATCTTGCAGTCCCCCAATCACTGTCCTGCCCAGTAGTGGCCGAGAACCCCCTGTTGCCACCACAGTGGGGCTTATAGAATCCCAAATAAGGGGACAGTGCAGCCCCGCCATGGCGCACCCACTCTTGTGACCTGGCACATGGGTGCATTTGCCATAAGGGTGGTGCAGGGGGGCTTTGCCACATGGCATCCCAATCTCACCACAGCCAGTGTTTGAAAATCAGGAATGTGACAAAATATGATGCAGGCACCTTGAGTCATAGTTCTCTGTTTGAAAATCAAGCCCCGTGAATAAATATCTGGCAAGTTCCCTAAGTTGATCATCACACTTTGTGCTCAGTATCATCCTTCCCTCCCCAAAAAAACACACAAAACAACTAGACATGCTCTAAACATGAATATTTTTGTTTCATTTGTTCTCTTCCAGCCCTGAATGAAGCCTTAACAACTTCCTCCTTATTTCAAACAAAGTACTGTCCTCTAGAAATTACTGATCAATCCATGAAAGTAACTAAATATTTATCTGTAATGCTGTCTTGATAAAATTCAGTAGGCAAAGGTCCTCAGGCAACTGAAAGTAAACATGAGATGTTGCTATTCTACATATAGTCTGATGTACAGTAGTGTGCGTGCATGTGTTTGTACTGTGCTGCCAGGACCTTGAGGAAAATGATGTCATTGTTGCCTGAATGACATCAGCACTCACCCAAGATTCTACTAGTTGGTCTAAATTATCTGAGGGATTTTCTGGTAACCATCAATTAGGATAGCATTAAACTAGTATCTATACATGACGAATGGCAATTTCTTCAATTCATATGTAATAAATAAGGGCAGGTTGTCCTTATGTTGGCAAAAAAGAGGACATTTTACAATATTCTTATATATTCAGTTGATCTTTAAGCACTGAACAAATGGTAATAAATACATACATACATACATATAATATAATAAATATATATATATACTCATATACATACATATATAATATATATATTCATACATAAATACACATATTAATCAATAAATGATAAAACTCAACACAATGGTCACAGAAGATTTGTGGGAAGCCTCACCATAATTTACATTCTGACTAGTTAGAAGCACTGTCTCCAGTTTTTAATATGTTGCAAAGAAGATAGGCACTCTAATGTCAACAAAAGAAAATGTTCAAGGTTGTTCTTAATTGGAAAATACTGCTACAAAAAGCAATACAAATCAGACTGATCTTTTTTTTTGCCTTTTTTTTTCTCTTTTTCATATTTCCTGAAGATGACCTAAGGTCGAAATGTAGATTTTTAACTCTGTTTTCAGCGTGCATTTAATATGACCATTTTGTTTGCTTTCAGACCACATGCTGACGCAGCACCTTGTTTTGGTTTTTACAAATCAAACTGATTGTAAATATGCTGGAATGGATACTGAATAATGTACATATGAAGTAACAGGCCTAGTTTGTGCCCATTCCTTTAAAAAAAGTCCAAGTGGATACATTTTGCAAAATTAGGGGAGTTACACCAAGTGCCTGGCTAATATTCTCTCATCTGGAAAACTGGCTGTAATGCAGTTGTCTGTGTCTGAGTACAGATGTCAAGAATTTAAGGGATACAAACAACTGCACTGTCATCATGCTATGCATTGCTTTGCAAAGTCTATTAAGGTGCATCGTGTATAACGATGTATGAAAGGTGCTATATAAAATCAAAAATTGACATTTAAAAATCAATTTAAATGATCTGTTATGAGCCTCAAGCCTCTCAATTAACAACTAGCAGTACCCTACTGTGGCCTAGTTTATAAACATTTGGTTCTCATAAAGCTTAGTATTACAGCTTTATTTTGCCTGCTATTCATGAAATATTTTCACTGTGTCATTTTTGCTCTATTTGACTTTATTTTACTCTTATTTTAATCCACACAGAGTAGTGGCAAAGCAGGGTGGAACACAACCTCAAGAACAGAATAGAGGAAAAAAAAACTGATGAAATGCTCCTTTAATAAGGGAAAAAAATAAATCTCCTAAAGCCACCGAAAACTGCCCCATAGTTATACACTTGTCTCCCAAAAGCTGAAGCCCACACCTAACCATTCATGAAAGATGGAAAAAAAACCAAGTTGATTATACCTCAAAGTCTCAAAAGACAGGGTGTTGGGCCAGATTTGGAGCATTACGGCCTGATTCACAAAGACAGTCCTGGATACACAGGATTCAAACGCATCCAGCAAGTGGGCAGGGTGCCACGGGATTTGGCCACACATAGCCAAATCCAGAGCTCCCAATCTCCACACTGGGCATACAGAGAGGAGAGTAGAGTGGCCTGGGATATTCCATGGGGTGAAGAGGGCCAGACACTGGGCATCAGATGCCCAGGTTGACAAATTAATAAATTCTTTGGGATATGATGGCTCAACAGACTCTCAATAAGATGATACATTCTTTAAATAAAAAAGAGAAATTAAAGTTATGGTCCCCAGATGGAGATGGTGCCATCTCAGAGGGCAGGGAGCAACAGATGGTTGGTCCTATGTGGCCCAACAAAAGTTTGGGGGCTAGGCATGGTGGACCAGCAAGTGTTAATGCTGGATTCCCCCTGGATTACTGTTGTCATCCTCCACATTCCTTCTGTGGCAAGAAAACCATCTTTGGGGACCCATGGAAGGCAAGCTTGCCTCCCTCTTGTGTAAGCCTCACCTGACTGCCCATGTTGATGTGCACACAGAGCAGGACTGGGTGTAGAGTGCCAGCTTAACCCATGCAATGGGTGCCACAGGTTGCTCCATATTTGCAGAGGTGCCACTCCATGGCTTTTGTTGGCCTTCAGCATATGTGGAAGGGGTCTCAACCTTTTTGTCGATAGTGCTCTAAGTCATGAAAGGTCCTACAATGCTAAAGTCTATTGCTGATGAATTTTGTGAATTTCTGAAATGCAACTTCCACACCTTCTTTTTTGAGGTTAATGTCGTGATAATACCACTGGCTTGGGCTTTACAATGTATTTGATCTGAACAACTGGAATGCTTGGAGAGAACCATTGTACATTCACTGTCCATTTATCACAGAATAAATTAAACTGACGCAAATCCCTGCATTTTGTTCATAGACAATATTATAGACGCTTTCAAATCATGTTCGGCGATTCTGTATGCAGATGATCTGGTCTTCTACTCCAGCTCCTCAAACATGGGGAATATCAGCTCATCCTTGTCCACTGATCTCAATAACAGCCAACACTGGCTGTATGACCATAAGCTGTTACTAAACACAAAAAAACAAAGGCCATGCTTCTAGGCTCGGTCCAGACATTAAAGGCTTGTTCTACAGACCTTCAGATAAGTGTTTCAGGGGGCTCACCAATAGAATGTTTAATGTCCTTCAATTACTTGGGGGTCCTTCTTGACCAATCCCTTGATTTCACCTTACACATTCAATCTGCCTGCAAAACTGTAAATTCGAGACTGGGTGTTGCATACAAGAGTAGCTATTTGCTAACACCTTCTGCAAAGTTGGCAATTGACAGAGGTATCTTGCTCCCTGCCCTTATTTATGGTGCCCCTATCTTTATTGCAGCACATAAGACTTCCCTCCATAAGTTGGATGTAACGTCCAACAACATATGTAGATATGCCTCCTCGTCTCCTCGCCTTGTGCACCGCCTCCAACTTTACAAGGACTTAAAATGTCTCTCTCCCTCAGCTCACAGGAAATATGCTCTGGGCTTGCTCATTGATTCTGTTCTTTGACAGAATACCCCATCCTCACTTGCTACACTGCAAGTTCCCCAAAACTTCTACCATGGTCTGTGGTCAGCTGATAAATCCTTACTTCATGTGTCCAGGTGTTGCACGTTCAAAGGTACTGTTGCTTTCCAACATGCTGCCCCATAACTCTGGAATTCTCTTCCCCTAGACCTGTGGCAGACAAAGTCTCATCTGTGCTTTAAAAGTGAGCTGAGACGATACCTATGTCTGGCGGACACGTGCACTTGTTTTGACCACACTTGATTGCCCTGATCCCTGTGCTTTCCTTCTTTCCTATATGCTGCTATGTTTCTCTGTACTCCCTACCTATCTTTTTTACCTTTCCTTTTAACCTACCCAATCTTTCTACCTCCAGCTCTGACCCAGCTTTTTCAAGTCATGCCTAATTATGTCCCCCTGTTTTGATTCCTTGGTACTGTGTTTGCCTTTTCTGTTTCTCTCTTCACTCCTTCACTTCATGATATACTCTCTACTCCTTGAATGCCATTGCTGACATTAATATTGTATTTAATACAACTTCTCCTCTTTAACCTTGCTTTATATTTTACTGTTGCAGTGTGTGCAGTACTGGTGCCCGTATCTGAAGAGGGACATTAAGTTACTGGAGGGGGTGCAGCGCAGGGCAACAAAGATGATCAAGGGGCTGGGGGACTTATCATGTGAGAGGAGGCTGAGGAGTTGAACATGTACTCACTGGAGGACAGGAGGGACAGGGGGGACATGATTGAAACCTTTAAGTACATGAAAGGAATAAACAAGACAGGTACAGAGGGGCTGTTCAAAGTAAGGGAGGGAGGGACACCAGGGGCCATGATATGAGACTGGAGGAGGAAAGTTCAGGAGGGAGATGAGGAGACACTTTTTATAGAGAGGTGGTGGCTGGATGGAATCGTTACCTGCAGAAGTGATATCCAGTAGAACAGTGGACTGCTTCAAAAGGGGATGGGACAGGACAAGGGGGAGGGTTAATGAAAGGGAAGGGTGGAAGGAAGGGGCAGCTGCAGAATAAGGGGTGCTAGCTGCACATTTGAGCAGACTTGATGGACCTCTAGGCCTTTATCTGCTGGCAAATTTCGTATGTTCATATGTTCTGCCTTATGTTACACTGTTTTTTGTCTACTTCTGTTACCGGTCATTTATGTAATAATTGTCCAGCTCTTATGCAATGTTATATCTATGTAATATTTATTTATATGGAGCATAACCCTCCTCTGTATGTACTTGTAATTGCTCTCATGAATTGGTAACAGTTTGTATATACTTGTTGTACTCTCCTGGGTCATGCCTGAAAATGGTCAATTTTGGCTAGTAAACTCATCCGGTTAACAAAAACTAAATAAATAAAATAAAAACACTGATGTGGAACCTTTGTAAAAGAGCCTCAGCTCAAAGGTATTGTAATCCTAGATTGAAATAAATAAAAAATAAATAAAAAAAGTAAAATGTCGGTATAATAGAGGATACCTGCTGCTCTTAGGTTGCAGTGATACACAGTGTTGAGAATTTGTTATACATTTAGTAGAAATAGTAGATAATGACTGCAGTACAATCTAAAATAACCTGTGCTTAGCCTTTGAGAATAGTCATGAGAACATTATTTATTTAAGGAGTTGAAATAGTACTTCTTTTCAGATGTATCCTGGGATCAAAAACAATAAGAGGGGAGGAGGCAGGGAAAACATATATTAATGACACATTATAAAGAACATTACCCATATTATAATGGGCAAAGGAAAGAAAAACTACTGCAAGGAGTATTATCCAGATGGTCTTTAGTGCCACATGGAAGGTTGCAAAACTGCACAAATCTTGCGTTGTAAACAATTATCAATCCATTCACAAGAGTACTGACCCCAATTCAGCACTGAAAACTTTAAGTCAGTTATACAATTTTAATTTCCTAAAAGAATAAGTGTTAGCAGGTTGCCAAAATTTGTGATCTTACCTAGCTCATGCTTTCTTAACTGAAACGCATCTTCAATAGCAAACAATGTCTTTGGAAATCGAATGAAGATTTTGGTCCTAAAAAGAAGAAAGGAATCAGAAATTATTGACTGACAAACATGATTTTTGCTTAGTTGGGTTTTGTTATAGTTAAATTGTACTCTTAGTTCTTGGGTTATTTGTTCAATGCAAAGTGTTATTCTTAGATTATATAATCATTATACAGTTTAAGAATTAGATAATCGGGGATATTTATATGTTCTATATTTGAGTGGCAGATGGGTCATAGCAGAGGGAACTATTCTGATAAGACTTTTTCTTATTTTTGTGCTGATGGGAAAAGTTTTTCAGAAATCCGCCCGGAAAATGCCTGAACAAAAATTTAAGCGTTGATCCTGAACTCTTAATGACCATTGTGAAGCACTTGGGTCCCAATGCTGAAAGCTTGTGCATGTTTTCATGATGCGTGAAGCTTGTGCGGTGGCTGGTGCATAAGACTTATACATCAGGATGTTTGAGTGGGGAGTAGCTTACTCCACAGGCTGCTGCACTTGCTATCCACCTCATCCAGCCAGCAACAAATACTGCCACATGAACACAATTACTGGAATCACAGGTGAGCAGCCTACTGCTGTGCCTGTTGTCTACCTCATCCCATTGACAAACATATGCTGCAACATGCTACGTGGGCACAGTTGTTGGAACCATTTGTTACCTCAGGGGCTGCTTCACCTGTTGTCTTCCTCATCTAGCCAGCACAAATATACTGCAACATAGCACATAGGCATCATTTTTGGAACCATTGGTGGGCTGCCTCCCCTGTGCACTGCTGTGCTGGCTGTGATATCTGGGACTTGAAAAGCCCTCCAACTCTGGGCATGGGGTTGTTGCATAACTAGTAGTGTAGTGAACACCACCATAAGAAATAATACAAGTTGCTAATTACACTTTTTAAATCATTTCTGCAAAGAGATAGGAGTCCCATGCCATGCAATTTGTACCTTCTTGAGAGAAAAAAATACTGTGGTCCAGACAGCAATATGCTGCTTATTGCCATAGACATCATTTTTTGAAACAGGGTCAAATTTATTGCCTTGTCCTGCTTGGTGACTTCCCTAACAATCCACAGTTACCCTCACAAGATGCATGGATTACTCAGTGTGGAACAATAGATCAGGAGGTTGTGAGCAGTGATCTGAAAGCAAATAGTCAAAAGAAATGCAAATGGACTACATAAACCAGTGATTTAAAGGGACAGTAAACATTGCAGGGATTGCTCAAATTATGAAAGCGCATGAAAAGTTATTCTGAACGAGGTATTTGGCTTCCTTGTAGGTGTCAAAAGTCCTGAGATATGAATGTTTAAATCATCTATAAATCAAAACAAGTCAGCAGCCATGTCATGCAAGCTTAAAACAGAAAGGGATGTCACTGAGGGGCAGGCTATAATTACCAACATACAGCTTGCCCCTCAGTGACATCACTTCCTGTTTTTAAGACTACATGAAATAGCTGTTGCTATGATTTGAGTTACATATTACTTAGCTATTCATATCTGAAGACTCCTGTCCCCTACAGGTAAACCCAATACCTCATTTGAAAGATCTTTTCATGGGCTTTGACCATTTGAGTGACCCCTGCAATGTTTAGTGTCCCTTTAACAATTTATTTTATGTTTTTTGGAGAGTCAGGCCTAGTTAAACTGAGCCAAACTTTATGGACTTTTCCTGGTTTGACAGTCTAAACAAAAACATTTGAATTTAGAGAGTTTTGCACAGCACTATGGAAAACTGGAATATAGTCCATACAAAAAATAAATGTCTACCACTGATTAAGAGATGTTTCATGACACATGTGGTAGTACATAAAGAGAGCATATACATTGTAAGTGGTATTGGGTCTGAACATGGTAAATATGTTAGGTCTTTCTGACACTTGTACCTTCCTAATTTGTAGTCTTCTGGTTTGTACCCAAGGTGTTTCAGTAGTCTTTCCACACCCTCGATAGGCGGGCCATGCCAGTGAGGCCATGTATCCGGGCACAGGGATTTGTATCTGTTAAAACAGTTAGTCAGTAGCAGTTATAGTAAAAAAAATCATTCAATGGGCATCTAATGGTTAGTACATCACACCCCTGTGCAGGTGACCCAAGTTTGAGAATGAGGGATGGCATTGGATTCTGCTGCACTGGTGACCTCCGTGGTAGGTCACGGAGCTTGCTCCTCCTCAAGGGATGCCAGTGACCTGTCAAGGCCTACTGAGGCTGTGCCCAATGTCAGGGAGGTGGGAGGGGGAACACAGAAAATGGTCAGTGGCTGCAAGCTTAATGAAGCCCCGCAGACCTGTCTCTGGCCTGCACCATTACCCAGACCCAGCTGTCTGGGATTGAGTCTCTAAGGGGGGTGTGACCTTCCCCTACTTGCCCCACCATGGAGGGCAATCCATAGGAGACTGTGGCAGGGCCAGGGGAGATGGCCAGTCAGAGACTACAGGGACAAGGCTGAGCACCACCTGCACCACAAGCCCAGACAGGTAAAAAGCCTTATTGAAAAAACATTCTCTGACCTACCAAGGGGCTGTTATGGAACTTGCTATACTTAAAAATCATACACGGACAAAACTAGAATCAAATAGCACTTGAAAGAGAAATATGTTGAAAGACCATAACATCACCATTACTCAATAGTACCTGTTTACTGTATGTATATAGATACATGTATGTACATACAGTAAATGATAGGCAACTGTGGCACACAAGGAAGTATACTATTGCGAGATCATGAGGAAATTAGCCATGAGCCCGAAAGGTGACTGACCGTCATTACCTCTTGAGTTCCCCTCGATGATATGTTTCCTTGTGTGCTGCACTTGCCTATTATTTAATTTACAGAATACATTTGAAAGGTTGCTGTTAGTTTTAATTGCAACTGCATCTACAAGCTATGGTATACAGGGAAATCACTGCTAACCACTTTTATGAGGAAAAAGTCCAGTCCATGTAATATATGGTAGATAGCACGTTCTGTTCCTTCCCCCTTATTAGGTGCCTCTCTGTAGTTCATTAGCAAGAAACCCGTACCTGTGTCAACCAGCCATGAGTACTAAATCCAGTTCTCCAAGTCTGTCTTTTTAGATGTCTGTCTACATCAAGGTTTGGACCGGAACCTGGCTTTATACTGTAGGGAGTACCAGCATGTAACATCTCTGCTAAAAGAGCTAGAGAAGCCCCCCCCCCTAAACAATTTGTGTAACTTAGCTCACACAACTCTTTGATAATCCAAAAACAATGACAATGACTGAATGTCATTGCCATCATGTGCCTGCACTACACCACGTCCCCACAGCATGTCACTGCACCTTATCGATACTGTATTTATGGTGATAGTCAGTATTTTGTGGTGATTTGCATATACAGCCCATTATGCTTTGCATTATGGGGGTATGTGTGATTTTGTATTTCTTTGAAACTTGGCTTCCCAGCCAATGCCCTTTGGGGGTAACCCTTGCCTCTGTGCTTGCACACTAAGGTTCTTTGTCTTATAGATACTGTACTGCTTTTTCTTAATTCAAGAAAGCATGAGACAAACATAAGGCAATTCTAGTGAGGGGGGGTAGGAGGAAGTAGGCTGTTGGTTAACTAGGATCTGTAGCTTATCCATTAGGTAGAAAAATGGGCAGACTAGGTGGGCCAAGCAGTCCTTATCTGCCATCAAATTCTATGTTTCTATGTTTTATAAAATGGTAAGAAAAAATCTAGAAATTTCGTTGGTTGAGAGACATCACCTGAACGTGCATTAAATCTCTATAAATGCACAGTCAAGAACTGTATCTCCCCCCCCCCAAAAAAAATATTTAGAGACACTTTATAAGTGTAATAAGCCCCTCCAGGGTGTGCATTATAGGATTTTAATGCATTTCACGGGGCCATGACACTCTGTCTTCAGCCTCCCTGGGGCATGCATTAAAATCTTATAATGCATACCCTGTCATGGCTTATTACATACTTAATGCTGAACAATATGTATATGTATGAATTAGACATTACAGAGGAGGATTATGATATCTTAATGTACTGACCGGTGGGCTGTAGTCTGGAGTCCGAAGGGCTCTTCGTTCTGACTGTTCCCCTTCATCACCGACTGAGCATTTCAGATCAGTACCAGCACATTGTGGGTTAGGGAGGAGGGATAGCTGAGTTAGCCTGGATTTGTTAAGTTATCTGAGTAATGTTGCACCCCCCCCAATCGTGACTTGGGACTCAGGAGGTGTGAGGGCTCTTTCTTGTGTCTTGACTTTTTGGCCGGGGGGGGATCAGACTGGGGGACACCTTAAAAAGATGCATACAGGGAACTGCGATGTGGCAGCTCTAACGTTATGTTTGTATTGTATGGGAAAAGACGGGGTAAATACTGAGGAGGGTGAAGTAGCCATAGGAGCAGCCCCGCTACCCATGGAACTGGCAAGGTTTCCTAAAGCCTTTTTCGAAACACAGATGACAAATACAAATATCTAAATAGCTGGAGCTCTGAATACAGAGTTTTTGGCTGAATATTCAACAGTGCTTGTGAGTGTGCATGTGTCTACGTTAAAAATGGGAGCTCATTCTTTGACCACTTCAAACTGATAAGAGTTGTGTTGGCTGTATGTTATTTCAACATGTGATATGTCTGTTACATCATTTGTAAGGCCATTTTAAAATGGTATGTTAGCCTATTCTAATGCTTGTTCTCCCCATGATTTCCTTATAAGACAGGTGGTAACTATACATGGCATTTCAAAGCAAGCAAATGATGCCTAGAATCAATGTTTATGTGAAGCTGTACTTTTATCTCAAAGAGGAAAATTGCTACTACTCTTGAAAGAGTATGCTTTCATGGCTAGTACCAGTTCCATAATTATTATTATACAATGGCAAGAAAGAATCTTGGACTGTGATTGGTCAGTTTGGCTCTGGATCCATGGCGTTATCCCAGCATGATGCCACAGGTCTAGTCTCAGCACTGTGAACTAATATGGATGATATGGATATGGACCACCTTTTTTTTTTTTTTTTTGCATCTCCTCTTAAGAAACAAAAATATTTTCCCACACTAATAAAAATATTCTTTAAAATAATTTTTTTACTTTATATATAACAACAAGACATTGTATAATAGAAATAATGCATTCCAGGGTGTGTGTCATTTGGGATAAGGCCACGCCTGGGGCATTGGACGCACTCGGCCTGCGGCCTCATGCCCAACTCCCCAGGCATGGCGTTATACCAGCATGACACACACCCTGTCATGCATTATTCCTTTATCTTCTAATGCTTTTGCAGGCCAAGCCTGAAAAAATGAAGAACAGGTACTGATAGAGGAAAGACTGAAATGTTTGCAATGTGATTAAGGTCATCAGACGAGTGAAAATTAAGTTGAAAACTACAGTTACTACTTAAATAATGTGTAGTAATACCCAAAGTCAGAAAAAGATTAAAAATATTTAAAACGTAAGTAATGTAATTTTTTTTTGTCTCGATTAAAACAAAAAAATTATCAGTATAGTCTATTGGTATAAAAATACCATCGGCACTATGTGTTTTTTTTTTTTTTTGCGGGGGTTGTGTCACAACTAAAAACATGTATTGATAATATACTAAAAAAGCAGGTTTAAATAATATTGATAAATATAGAATAGTATTGACACATAAAACAGTACTGATAGAGCTAATTCTGAATGGCTGGACTCTAAGCCTTCATTAAAAAAAAATTAAGTTTCTACTCCTAACAGTTTCAAAGTAAAACCTTTCAACAGATAAAAACTGGATAACTCTGGAACCATTAGGGCTAGAAATGTAATTGTGTTTTAAATGAAATCTTGGAGTCAGCTAAGTTCATATAGTGATGAGATAGTGCCAAAGCAAACATATATCAATGGCAAAACATAAAATGGTTAACTGAATAATTAAAGTCCTGCTATTTATAACATCATATTACATCAACATGCAGAGACATGTAGTGACAAAAGGGAACTGTTTTGTTTGTATAGATACATGTTGATCAGACTCCAAGCTTTCTTTAAAAAAAAAAAAGTATGTTACTACGATAACCAGTTCAAATGTTACTGCTTTTAAAATATAATTTCAAGCATTGTAATATATCATGCAAGATTATTTTTGAAACTGGTCAGAAGGCACTAGTGGTATTCTGGCTAAGAATAATCACATTCTTTTCTAGTTAAAACTCAAGCAGCTGTTTTCAATACGGTATAACTGCTAACTAATTGCATTGATGGTCATTTTCCCCTTAGGTAAATGGTACAAAATAAACCCCATAATTATTTCAATTTGACATCATCTTTTCCTTAATACCATCACTGTGAAATCACAATACTAAATGGGATTGAACAGTCAGGAAAAGATAAAAGATCAGGAAGTATGTAATCTTAGCAAAACATCATCTGGAGGGTCTGGTGTCATGTTGGAACATCTCGAGCTTTGCTGTTGAAGTTCTAATGTCTCTAAGGTCCCTGAAGAAGCGCGCATGCACAAAACAGGTCGGGCCTAGTTGGGAGACGGTCACGCACTACATAGCACATGCTCATTTATTCTTTTACTTTGCTTCAGATTTTGGCAATTAAACTACGAGCTGAGAACTTTTGTTGGTGGATGGTGCCCTTTTTTCCTGTCTTGAACTGTTTGTACCATAACTGTGGCACATCAGCGTTTGGAGCCGCCTCCCTGTGTTTCTGAAGCTCTAATGTAACCAGAACCTTTTGGTGGTATTATTGCCTCAAAATACATACTTCCCAAACATACTATTTGTAACATGTGACATTCTGAACCACTGTGTATAGTAACAACAGGTGAAAGAGCTCAAAATGTGACAGAATCATCCGAAATGATGATTTCTCGAAAAAGTGGTACTTACCGCTGCAAGAATGGCTCATATTTTCTACGGTACGCAAATCCTGCCCGCCTCACCTGCAAGTGTTCCATCAATCCCAGGTACTTCACCTGGTGCTTAACCAACACATCATTAAACTTTCCTACACAAGTGAAGGAATCAATAAACAGATCATAAGGACAAATCTCCTGTGTTCGAGACTGGAATGTATTTTTCTAATGTGTTACTTATTCAAAAACATGTGTCCAGGGAAAAGAGGAAACAGTTCAATTACAAGATCTGATATATTTATTTATTTGTAATGTTTGACCAGGAAAGGCACACAGCGTGGTGACAGCTCATTTCCAGGTGCATCCTGAGGGGAGGGTTACATGGGCTTTTTTTTCTTTTCAACAAGGGTAATGTTGGTCAGGACACTGGAGAAAAAAATCATCTCTTATGATAAATGTCATGGGATCTTAGCTTCCACCTGGACTGCCACCAGTAATAAGTGGAAGAGACCTCAGTTTAAAGTCTCACCCAAAGAGTAGCACCTCAAAAATGTTACTTCCTACAGTGCTGTGCTGCAGAGTCAGTATGGGTATTAATTAGGGCAGTGCACAGGGCTGTTTTTTGTGTCTGTGCTTTAATCAGTCAATCAATTTTTCATGTAGTGCAAATACAGGCTAAGGTCTTATTTATGTGCCCTTAAGTTCTATTACCCAATATGGTTAAATGATGTTTTACACACTTTGAATTTTATTGGATTATCACATATATGGAATGACAATCATAATGGTATTACAATCAACAAGAAAAAAATTACACACCCTAGTAATGTTGTTTCTTCCAAAGGGATCCCTCAATAAGTTTAACAAATGCAATCATTCCCCTGGAATGAGCAGCCCTAGAGCTTTACAATTTTATGCTAATTATGGCATTTAGAATGAAATTCAAACTCTGCTGTGTGGTCACACTCATACTGCACCATAATGCCAGATCTATTTCAATAGCTAGGGTAAGCAATGACCACTTAAACTAGCTAAATGACAACCAAAAATGAGTTAACATTTTTTTTTAATGAATTAGCTCAGAGTGTGGGTGCTTCAATCATCATATCACCTCATGAAGACTTCATATTCTTCATCACAGCTAAATCATCTTAGGGCCAAATTATGATTTCATTAATAGCCAGAGTCTAATTAGCCAAAATAGCCAAAAACGGTTGCCAAATTGCTTCATATTTGTTAGTCATTTTCCAAAAAATAGATGGATTTGTCTAGCTTGCCATGGTCGAGCATTCTTTGAGTCCATTCAGAATAGGTTGGGTATTCAGTGTCTTTCCAGTGTTGCAGGATAGTTTTAATAGCAACTAAAACACCAGTGTTCCATAAAGTTTTCTGATGTTTCAGTTGGTCTTGCCAGTCCACTGGAAATCCAAAAATAGCAATCCCAGGATCGAATGGAAAGTCATTCCCCAAAACCTTAGACAATATAAACCAGATAGAAGTCCAATAAGTCTTAATCTCAGAGCAATTTATTAACATGTGTTAGAGTACCCCTCTCCTTGTTGCACCTCTGACAGAGTTCAGGTATGGAGGCATCACATTTATGGAGTCTGACCAGTGTAAGGTATGTTTTATGTATAAGACTAAAATATATCTGTAACAAATGGTTATTCCTGAGCACAGTGTTCTTGAGATTAATAGCTTGGGACCAGGTGTCCTCTGGGATTGAGGTGCTTAAATCTCTCTCCCAAGCAGTTTTGATTGTATCAATTGGGGGAGACGACTCCTCTAATATGACTTTATATAATTTTGAAATTAAATGAGTATTAGATTGCAGATTCAAGAAGAAATCTTCCATTGGGGAGGTCAAAAGACAAAAGGATTTGTGATTATTTTTATAGATATAAATCTTGACCTGCATATAGTGCCACCTTTGAGTGGGTGGGATGTCATATTTAATCTGAAATTGTTCAAAGGTCTTAAATTAGATCCTTCATAGAAGTCTCCAATGGTTTCTACATGTTTTGAGAAATACCATTCTTTAAAGGTTCTCTCTATTATGGAGGGTGGGAAATTTTTGTTATTGTAGATTGGAGTTAAATTAGATAATTTCTCTGAGAATTTAAGTATTTTCAAAACCTGAGACCAGACGTTGATGGTTGAATTAGAAGTGTTCAAAGTGTTCAAAACTAGACTAGAGTGTCTGGAGGAGGATGCCACCAAAATGTGAGGTAGTTTAAGACCTTTAAGTGCCTCCTTCTCTATCCCCAAACCTGCCAATATTTTAATCTCAGAGTTATGAAACCAGACATATGCAATCTTAAACTGAGCTGCCAAATAATACAACCAAAGGTTTGGGCATCCTAATCTCCCTTCCCCCCTTGCTGTAGTAAAGTTTATGCAGAGCTACTTGTGGTTGTCCTCCCTGCCATAAAAAAACTTTCTTAACATCTTATCCAGATATAAAAATAATTGTTTTTTAAGGATGATGGGGATAGTTTCAAACAAAAAAAGAAGTCTAGATAAGATATTCATCTTTAAGATGTTGACTCTGCCCATTATAATGACAGGGAGATGTTGCCATTTCATTATGTCCATCTTAATCCTGAATATCAAGGGGTCCTAATTAAGCTGACTCACCCTATTGGTATCCTGAGCTAAGATGACTCCTAGATATTTAATTTTATCTTTCTGTATATCTATTAATGTTGTATCTACTAAGGTTGAAGGGTCGTCCAGAAATAACATCTCACTCTTATCCCAATTTACTTTGTATTCTGAGAGGGAACTGAATTCCTCTAAGATACTATTAACGATAGGGTAGGAATGATTGGGATTCATAGAAACATAGAATTCGATGCCGATAAGGACCGCTTGGCCCATCTAGTCTGCCCATTTCCCTACCTGATGGATAAGCTGCAGATTCTATTTAATCAATAGCTTATTTCCTCCTACCCCCCACTAGAATTGCCTTATGTCTGTCCCATGCATTCTTGAATTCTCCCACTGTTCCCAACTCCAAAACCTCCTCAGGAAGGCTGTTCCATGCATCCACAACCCTTTCTGTGAAAAAATACTTTCTAACATTACCTCTGAGCCATCCCCCCTCTATCTTCAAATTGTGTCCCCTTGTTCTTACACATCTCTTTTTCTGAAAGATGCTACCCTCTTGTACTTTGTTAAATCCCTTGAGATACTTGAAAGTTTCTATCGTGTCCCCCCTCTCCCTCCTTTCCTCAAGGGTATACATATTAAGCTGCTTTAGTCTCTCCTCGTATGTCTTCTGGTGCAGACCCTGCACCATTTTGGTTGCCCTCCTCTGAACAGCCTCCACTCTGTCTATATCTTTGCAGAGATGGGGTATCCAGAATTGCACGCAGTACTCCAGATGGGGCCTCACCAACTGTCTGTACAGAGGGAAAACAACTTCCTGTTTTCTACTGTTGATGCATCTCCCTATGCATCCCAGTATCCCCCCAGCCCTCCTTACTGCCTTCTCACATTGTTTGCTCACCTTTAGGTCATCTGATATAATTACTCCTAGGTCTCTTTCAATTTTTGTTGTTGTTATTATCTCATCCCCCATTGTGTACTCTTCTCCTGGGTTTTTGTTTCCCAGGTGCATTACCTCACTGAATCTGAGCTGCCATATATTTGATCATTCCTCCAACACTTCCAAGTCCCTTTTCATCCTTTCCACCCACCTTGTGTATCAACCCTGTTGCAGATCTTTGTATTGTCTGCAAAGAGACATACTTTTCCTTCCAGGTGCTCTCCAATGCCACTTATAAAGACATTAAAGAGGACCAGTCCCAGTACCGTACCCTGCGGTACCCCACTAGTCACCCTCCTTTCTTCACTGTGGACTCCGTTTACTATTACCTTTTGCGTCCTGTTGTCCAGCCAGTTTTTCATCCAGGCTACCACCTTGGGACCCACCCCAAGGCTGGCTAGCTCGTATATTAACCTTTTGTGTGAGACTGTGTCAAATGCCTTGCTAAAATCTAAGTAGGCCATATCCACAGCCCCTCCCTGGTCTACTACTTTCGTCACCCAGTCAAAGAAATCTATTAGGTTTATCTGACATGACCTTCCTGCTGTGAAACCATGCTGCCTTGGGTCCTGTGCCCCACTTTCCTCTAGGTACTCAACAATTATTTCCTTCAGAAGTGATTCCATCATTTTCCCTACCACTGAGGTCAAACTAACTGGTCTGTAGTTTCCTACCTCTGCCTTGCTCCCACTTTTGTGAAGTGGAATCACATCCACCCTCCTCCAGTCCTCGGGTACCACCCCATCCTCCCATGATTTGTTAAAGATAGTAGTCAGTGGTGTTACTGGTTCTACCCTTAGTTCTTTTAGAATCCTGTGGTGAATCCCATCAGGCCCCATTGCTTTGTTCACCCTCAGTTTCAAGCGTTCTTTCAAAACCCTTTCTTCTGTGAATGAACTAGTATCGACCCCCCTATCCAGAGTGTTTCTCTTGTTTGATTTTCTTCAGAGAAAGTAATATATTATCTGCATATAGCATGATAGCAGTACTACAATCCCTTAAAATAAGTCCCAATTGTTCGGCCTTTGATCTGATTTTAATGGCCAAAGGCTCCAAAAATAGTGCAAAAAGTAAGGGTGACAGAGGACACCCTTGCCTCTTCCCTCTTGATAGCTGAAAATAAGGGGACAGTCTTGGGTTAGTTCTTACTCTGGCTAGAGGTCTGGTGTATCCATTCTAGAAAGCTGCCTTTAATACCACAACCTCTTAGGACCGCTAAGAGAAACGGCCACTGCACTCTGTCAAGGGCTTTTTCAGCATCCAAAGAGAGTAGTGCAGTGTCCGTTCCCAAATAGGCCTAATTAATATTAAAAGCCTTTCTGGTGTTATGTTGCAGTCTTCTGCCTTCAATGAAACCCACTTGGTCCTGGTGAACCAAGCTTTGAACAATCTTAGCTAATCTCTCAGCCAGAATTTTAGTGCAGATTTTGTTATCACTGTTCAAGAGAGATAGAGGTCTTTATAACCCACAGTTCTCCGGAGGTTTATCCTACTTAAGCAGTAAAATGATGTCTGCATCATTGAGAGATTGTAGTATCTTGCCTTCCTCTAGAAGGAATTTAAAAAGATTTACAAGTAATGGGAGCATTATATTAGCAAGATTTTTATAGACTTCAAACGGTAGTCCGTCTGGTCCTGGGATCTTTCCATTATGTAGTTTTTTAAATAATTATTAATATCTCTTCTGCAGTGATTTCTGCATTCAAATCTTTAAATTCCTGTTCTGAGATCTTGGGTGGATTAAGGTTTCTGATATAATCTTTAATCAGAGACTTAGCTATATCTTCCTCAGGGGTGTATACTTTACTATAAAACCTTTAAAAGATTGAGTTAATGTCCTCCTCTGATGTAGCGAGGAGGCCATCTTCTTCTCTTATTGCATTAATTTTATTTCTATTTTTTTTTCATTTTTAAGCTGGTAAGCCAGCATCTTGCCTGGGACGTCGCCATAAAAGTAGTATTTCTCTCTAGCTTTGTACAGTCCCCTTTCAGCTTTTTCCTGAAGTGATTTTTCTAGCCTGTTCCTTACTAGCATAAGTTTCACTTCTGTTTGCTCAGCCCCCATACTTATGTGTTCTGCTTCAGCAGAAACAAGGTCTTTTTCTAAATTTTCTAATTCCTGATTAGATTTTTTTCCTCCTAATACTGACTTGGAACATTATCCATCCTCTTAAATAGGCTTTCATTGCCTCCCATACCATCTAAATATTCGTACCCTGATTTGCTTTATGTCTCATAAAAGCCAAGATTTCCTCTTGGAATTTCTCTTTAAAACCCTTAAAGGACCAGAGTGTATTATCAAACTTCCATGATGACAGATCATGATAGTGCCCTCCATAGTTTTAGGGTTTAATTCCAAAATCACCGGGGCATGATCTGATATTCTTATTGGTTCATAGGAAGTCTGATGTACTAGTTTGCACAGTTCTTGAGAAATTAAGAAGTAATCAATTCTTGAAAATGTTTTATGTGTTTTGGAGCAATATGAGAATTTTTTTAAGGAGGGGAATAAGAGTCTGAAAGGGTCATGCAGATTTAAATCCTGCATTAGTTGGTTTACTACATGTGTAGTCTTCTTCTTTCTGTCTCCCATAGGGGGTTCTCTGTCCATCAACCCGAAAGTTAAATTGAAATCACCTCCCTCTATTATGTTAGAGTTGAATTGAGATAATTCCAGGAAGAAGTCTGTTTAAAAAAAAAAAAAAAAAAGTGGGGTCCCCATGGTTAGGGCCATACAAAGATGCAAGAGCAAGAGATTTATCATGAATCTTGGTCCCTACAGTTACAAATCTACCAGACTGGTCTATTACTACTTTCTCTAAAATGTGACCTGTTTTCTAATAAAAATGGCAGTACCTCTTGCCATTTCTGAAAAGTCAGTAGAGTACCTTTCTGCCCTAAACAGATTTCCAAAATAAGCAGAATCCCTCTTATCAAAGTGAGTCTCTTGTAGTAAGAGGCAGTCAGTATTCCTCTTCCTTGCTATTTGAACTATTTTTCTGATTTTTATCCTTTCTTTGCACCCATTGAGGTTCCATGACATTATTTTTAACAACTCCATTTAAAAAAAGAAGTATACCTCCTGGTGCCACCCATCCTCAACTCTGTCACAGACTCCCCACAGACTTCATGGAGGAAGGGGGGTTCTCACCCACCTGTCAATTTTATAGAACTCAGTGGTTGTTATTAGTACTCCATTAATAGTTTTGGCTAATAGTTCAGAGTCTTCCTTTACCAAAACTCTGCACCCACGCATTCCTTTTCTTTGAGTTAAACATAAAAAATATTTATTATTTTTTTAAATTTTTTAATCTATTGCCCATACCCCCCTGCCTTTGCTCAGACCCCACTGAATGTGAAAAAATATTAAAATCAGTGCTAAGTAAAAAAAACATAACACTTAATGTGAATTTTCCTATATTGGGCCTTTGAAAAATCATCTGTTCATCAAGTCCCTCCCTCCTCTAAATGCCTACCCCCCCCCGAGGCTTTTTTTTGGAATGTGCATCAACTGGGTTATTAAAGTTAAGAAAATAATTATTATAACCCAGGTGTCCTAACATCGAGTGGACACCTCTCCTTCCCCTCCTTTTGAGGTTTCTGTGCCCCCGCTGTACACAAGGACATGGTGTGAAGGGGGAGAACATATGGAATTTCCCCACCCTACATGGCAATCAAATTTATTAAATCTGACCCCCCACCTTTTCCAGATTATGAAGACTGACCGCTCCCCCTTGCCTTGATACAGTAAATACTAGCAAAATGCAGTTTCAGGGTCAACCTTGGTATTACATTTTATCCTTAAACCAGTAAACAATCCCCCTTCCTCCCCTCCATCAGCTTTCAAAGATTGTAATACAAAAACAGTATTTAGAAAATATTTAGAGAAAAAAAAAGGCGGGCAAAGCCATTAGATCAGAGAAAGCTGCCTCCTTAAGAGTTTAAATGTACTAACCTGAGGCTCCCCCAGGATCAGGACTGTCAGAGAAATGGCTTGTTCTTTTTTTTTTTTTTTTTTACTAGTTCCTCCACCTCTAAAGGGGAGTGAAAGGACAGGTTTTTCCCCGTCCAGATTTATCCTCAGCTTTGTGGGGTACATCATTGAGAATGGGGTACGTTCTTTCCTCCGCTTGTCTCTAACTGTGTCAAAGCTTTTTCTTTTGGCCAGAATAGTTGGAGGAATGTCAGGGTAAACCTGTAATTTCATGCTTTTGAAATATAAACCTTTTTCTGTTCTTGCTTTTGTTAATATTCTCTCTTTGTCTTGGAATCTCAGGGGATTTACAAACATAAAGGGTGGTCTACCAAAGTTGTCTTTGGGCCCAAAGGCTTGGTGGACCCTATCCAGTTCAGTTTCCTGATTGGGGGAAGGTAGACCCATTGCTTTAGAGAGGCCCTCTTCACAATAACCTAATGGTTTTCTTCCTTCTATTCCCTCTGGGAGGCTCCCAACTTTTAAATTTTCCCTCCTGGATCTGGATTCTAAATCCTCAATTTTTAATTTTGGAACCTCCACTCCTTACTGTTTTTTTCAAAGTGTTTGATATTTTAGGTAAGGCATCTTCTATTGCACTTACTCAAGATTCACATTCTGTGGTTCTGAGAGACAGAGACTCAAATTTTTCAGCCACTTCTGAGAACTTTGTGTCAGGGTTGTAACTGCTAAATTCAGACTCTCAAAGCCCTGTCTCATCTTCTTTAGAACAGCTTTGTGTAAGTTTCTGATATTGTCCTCCATGTCTTCCCATTGCTCATCCTCACTTTCCACTTCTTTTTCTTTATTTTCATTTTCTGCCCCCACCCATCTCGTTCTTTTCTTGATTTTTGCTTCTCTTAATTTTAGATGATGTCGTATGTTGTTCTTGATTCACAGGTACTCCCATAACCTTTGATTTTTTTTTAGAGATTGTATCATACAGACAAATAGAGGAGTTTAACAATACAGGAGGTCTTAATAAGCTGTCTTTACTGGGTTCTGTGTCAGTAGTTCCTGTTCTTCTTTTCTTTACCCCCTTTGTGCTAATATTACTGTCCCCTTTGGGTGATATATTTTTCTTTTTTTTATTTGAAATCAAGGTAGGAGAGCAGAGAGATTTTCTTTTGCTAATTTTAATATTAGCAGGTTTATTAGGAGATTTCTGTTGGCTAACTAGAGTATTGGGGGGGCTGGATGCTGCGATGAGCTACCTTAAATAACAGGTTTTCCTCACTTTTAACAGTTTTAGTGCTGTCTCCAAATACAAACACACCTTTCACCTGGCTTTTCCAGGTGAAAGGGTTACCTGAGGCTGCTTCAGCAGTCGAAGAGCCAGGGTGGGCTGGAGCTTTGAGTTCACCCTCGGTGTTTGGTAGAGTGTTGTCAGCTGAGTGAGCCATTAGACCTGATGGATGATCCCGACGAAATGGGACTCTGTTGCAGCTCCCTCCATTTTTTTTTTTGAAAGGACCCAGCTCAGTTAACATGGAATGCAATGGATCTTTAGAAGGTGACTGGGCAAATTCACAAATGTGCCTGCATAGATTTGACATACTCTGTCGCCTGAACCCATTGAAAGAGAAAGAAAGCAGGCAGATGGAGAATGGTGGTCAGAGTGTTTTTTCCCCTTCTCTCTCCTTTTTTTGCTGCCCTGTCTTTCACAGATTAAGTGGATGAGAGCTAGGGTATGAGGAAGGGAGGTAAGATTCTCGGACTTTATCTAACCATACATTATTCAAGGCACAGGAGGTCACAACTCAAGAACCTGGATTGTTGAGAGTGGTAGGAAATCTGCTCTCTCCTCCACACACAGCTGGCCCATTCAGCCAAGCATTCTGACATGTGCAGTGTGCCTCCTCCTTCCAAAATTGTTTTAAATTTGTTAAAACAGGGCAGAACAAACCAATTTGTTATGAAAAAACTAGGTCAATTAGACCACTTAGCAACAATTGTTGAAGCACTGTGACAAATAATGCTCAAGTAATTAGAAAATGAGCTGATTTTTGTAAGAACCTTTTTTGCAGGTTCTGGAAGGGAAGGCAAGGATAAGGGATTGTTAAACTTAGTGAGGGATCACTGTGGAAGAAATATCATTACAATGGTGAGTAATTTTTTCTCCAAACCCCAGGAATCCCTCACTTAAATTTAACAAGTGCAGACTCTATAGCAGTACCTTGGGAGGATGGGTACAGAACCTATTTAGTAAAAAGGTTTTGCAGGACAGCAGTGCCAAAACTGGCATCCCTTCTGGACTTAATGTCCAGACAGTAATGCTTTGTAAAAGTGTGCACTATGTTCCAGGCAGCTGCTTTACAAATCGCTTGCAGGGAATATCCCTTAAGTTGCCACAGAGGCAGAAGTTCCACTTGTAGAGTGTGATCTGAGCCCTCTGGAAGACCGTTTGCCTGGTTTGTAATAATAGAACTGTATGCAGGCTACTATCCATTGAGAAACTGTTCTCTTGTATGCTGATTTGTCCTTTCCCACTTCACCATAGGTAACTAACAGCT
Source organism: Neoceratodus forsteri (assembly GCA_016271365.2). Lineage (NCBI taxonomy): Eukaryota > Metazoa > Chordata > Ceratodontiformes > Ceratodontidae > Neoceratodus > Neoceratodus forsteri. The sequence continues at coordinate 184,558,347 of JADMNL010000027.1, forward strand.
GAATGCTAGTAGACCTGACATCCTGTGTATGGTCTAAAGAGTAACTCAGTGCCCTTTTCACATCCAGACTGTGTAGCTTTTGTTCACCTGAGCTGGATTGTCCTGTGAAGAAAACTGAAAGGGCAACTGACTGATTCAGGTAGAATTCAGACATGACCTTTAGGCTGAATTTCCTATTTGTCCATAGGACTACCTTGTCCCTATGGAAAATATGTAGTTAAGGTCTATATAGAGGGCATGTAGCTCATTCACTCTCCTGGCAGATGTCAGTCCCACCAGGAAAACTGCTTTCCAAGTGACATACTTCAATGCAGCAGTGGCCATGGGCTCAAAGGGAGCCTCCATCAGCTGGGCAATGCAGAATTTCAAATCACAGGAAGGGACAGGTTCCCTCACTGGAGGGTGCAGGTGATTAAGGCCCTTAAAACATTTTGAAAATGGGTTGTGAGGCCACTGACCTGTCTTTGCCTGCTGATGTGTGAGCTGAAACCACTGCCAAATGCACCTTCAGAGTCTGAGACCTTAGACCCAAGGACTGGGGGTGGACTAGGTAGACCAGGACTGTGGACAGAGCTGCCCAGAGGGGGTTGATCTGTCTTGGACAGCACCATAAGGAAAACATTTTCCAGTTTGAAGCATTAGTTTTCCTTGCTGCTGGTTTCCTGGAAATCTTAAGTATTTCCATAACTTTATCAGAAAGATTCAGCCCAGAGAACTCTAATTCCTCAAGAACCATGCCATGGGGCATATAGTTCTCAGATCTGGGAATGTTATACTGCAGTGTTAACAGGTTGTGTCTCAGGGGCAGGTTGCTAGGCTGTCTACTGAAGAGGGAGAGGCTCATGGAGAACCAGATTTGTCTGGCCCAGTCTGGAGCAATTAGAATCATTATTGCTGACTCCCTTCTTAGTTTTATCAGTACTCTCAGTAGAACTGGGAAAGGAGGGAAGGCATAGAGAAACTTTCCTGACTAGCTGAGGACTACAGCATCCTTTGAGACTGAACCCAGTACTGGGAATCTGAAACGAAAACATGGGAGCTGGTTGTTTCTCCCAGGTGGAGAACAGATCTATTTCTGGTGTACCCCACCTTCTGAACACTGATGCCAGCACCTATTGGTTCAGGGTCCATTCATGATTTCTTTGGCTGATCCTCCTCAGGGACTCTGTTAGTACATTATCTTTCCCTTGTTAGGTGCACTGTGGGTAGCTGCACCTCCAAGGAATATGCTACATTCCAGATCTTCATGGCTTATGTGCACATCTTGGAAGAGCTTGTTCCTCCCTGTTTGTTAGTACATGGTTGTGGTGTTGTCTGTTCTGATCTGGACAAACTGACCACTGATCTGAGAGGAAAAAGCCTGCATTGGTAGGTACACTGCCCTGAATTTCAGGAGATTTATGTGCTCTTAAGTCTCCTGTACACTCCATATGCCACTCACAGTTAAATCTTCCAGGTGGGAACCCCAACCTAGGAGGGAGGCATCTGTTGTGAGAATAAAATAGGGAATTGCTGGAGGAAGGGAATCCCCTCTCTGAAGTTGCATTCCTGTTTCCACCAGTCAGGTGCCCTTAACAAGGTCTGTGTGACAGGCACCAACTTGGATAGGGTGACCCACCTCTGAGACCAATGGTCCCCTAAGTGGTGCTATATATTTCTCATCTGGAATCTGTCCCCTGGTATCAGTGCTGTGGAGGAGGCCATGTGACCCAGTATCCTTAGAAAATCCTTTGCAGGCCTTGGCTGGCCTGCTTTAAAGGATTCTGCAGTTGAAAACAGATTTGCTACCCTTGGTAGAGGAAGGAATGCCTTCCCTTGTGGGGTATCCAGCTCTACAACAATGAAGTCCAGAACTTGAACTGGTTTTGTTTGAAACTTTCAAAAGTTTATGAGGAAGCCCAGTTCCAGCAAGATGGAGGAGTTTGCTTCCTGCTGTGTTCTTCCTGAGATCAGCCAGTCATTCGGGTAAGGAAAAACACCTCTCCTCTCCTTCTCAAATGTGCTGACACCACAGCTAGGCACTTTGTGAATACCCTTGGAGCTGAAGTGAGGCTAATGGGAAGGGCTATGAATTGGCCCCGAACCCGAGGTATTTTCTGTGACTTGGCCCAACTGATATGTGGAAGTAGGCATCTTTCAGATCTAGTGATCCCAGCCAGTCTCCCACTTGTAAAGGTGGAATCACTGAGCCCAGTGTTACTATCTTGAATTTTTCAAGTGTTGGTTCAGGTATCCCAGATCTAAAATGGGTCGTCATTCCCCATTTTAATTTAGGGTTAGAAAGTATCTGGACTAAAGTCCCTTGCCCTGTTGTGCGGCAGGCACTTTTTCCACTGCATGTGTTTACAGTAATTTCTTCACCTCCAACTCCAGCAGGATTTTAACTGCTGATATGTGATGTTGAGAACTTTTGGGTCCTGCAGTTTTGGAAGTCTTTGAATTGCAGAGGCAAACCCTGGCTCACGACTTCTGGGACCCACTTGTCTCTCGTAATTTATGTCCATTCTTGGAAGCAGTGAGCCTGTCTTCCTCCCACTGGCAATGGGTGGGTGACCTGGACAGGCTTGTCTGGGGTTCTGTTTTGTCTGGGGTTTGGGTGCTGGTGTTGCAGCAGCATGCCTATTGACCCTTCTACCTCTGACCCTATAACACCCTCTTTGTGGAAGGTATTCATGAGGGGCATAAGCACAAGTGTAATCTCCGATACCCCTAACTCCCCTTCCGTAAGGGCAGGCCTGTAGGAAGTGGAGGCCTTTTCTTTTTCAATATTGCTTTTGTAGGTGGTTTTATACTCATCTACCTTTTTTATGTAAGCCTCTGTTCTTGTCACCAAACAGGGAATTTCTCTCACAATGAAAATCCATAGCTTTTGTCCAATTTTTCCTGGGATAGGTTTGTAGTTCTAAGCCAGGCAAACCTTGTTGGGGACACTGCATGGGCCATAACACTGGATGCAGTGTCAGTAGTATCCACTGCCATATGGAGCTGGTACTTTGTAACATCTATGGCTGATCTTGCTGTGTCAGTCATATCATATGCCAGGTCTTCAGTAACTCTTTCACTCAATGCTAGAATGGAGTTCCATAAGGCTCTCTGGTACTGTGCTGTGTAGGCCAGATAAGCTGCCTGCTTTAGGAGCAAGGAAGCTGAAGCATACACTTTTTTGCCCATGGTATCCAGTTTCCTAGAATATTTTTCAGGAGGCTGGGAGGAAAGAGGCACTTTGGCCTTGTCACAAGCAGCAGTCTGAACCACTTCCTCATGATCAGGGTGGGAATACAAGTACTTGAACCCTGTTTGTAAACCTGATATTTTTTCTCAATTTTCTCATCTATGCCAGTAGCTGAGGTGGGTGCTGACATGATTTTAAAAGTGTTTTTTTTTTCTGAGGGATTTATGGATGGGCAGCATCAACCTCTCAGTGGGAGTTAAGCGCATCATATCCAGGAATTCAGTCTGCTCCTCATCCTCACCAGCTTCCTGTGAGGAAATGCTGAGGGTATAGACCATATGTCTCACAATGGTATAGTGAGAGGTATAGTCATCTGAAGGTCTTGGAGGTGAGCCAGATTTTTGCTCAGGAGCACCATCTAGTCTATGGGTTCTACCTCCTCCTCTTTTTCATAAAACATGTCCACCTCCTCTTCCACAGGCATTGGGAATGGAACCAGAGCTGGGGAGGGAGGTGGCAGGCAGATCAGTGAAATTCCCCATAGCCTGGAATGCCTGGAAGAATTGCCATGGCTTAGTAATGAGGGCATTTCATTTATATTAACTGGTGAATCATTCAGAAGGAGGGACAGCTGCAAGTTTTTATTTGTATGTTTTCTTGGCATGCACCATTTCCAGTGCCTGCTCTGAGGCTCTTTTATTTTTACTGGTTTCAGGGGTCACCCATTCAGACACCCTGATTTCTGATCCATCTTTTGCAGCTTTATCTTTTAATACTGTCCTCTTTGACAGGGACTGCTGCTTATTTTGAGGAGCTTGACCCTCGTCTGAGCCTTTTGGTGATGTGGAGGCAGATTGAGAAGCCATAAGGTCTTCTAGCTTTTTAGCCCTTTTCTTTTGTGTTTTAGGGCAAAACTTTATAAACAGCTCGCAATTGTTAAAATCGTGGTCTGGACCCAGGCACTTTAAGCACAACTCTTGGCAGTCTGCCTTTGCCAGGAGTTGGAAACAAACATTACGGTTTTTAAAGCCAGTAGGTCCTGTCTTCTTTCTGGGTCTGTCAGTCATGCCAAACACTGATGGACCAGGGAAGACAAGGCATTAATTAAAAGTATTTTTTTTAAATGAGAAAAACCCTGTATGTGTGTATATATGAAAAAAAAAAAAGGAGTCTGCAGTATTGGAAATGTAGATCGGTTAACCTAAAAATTAAACCACAAATTAAAATTGCCTAACAGAATGAAAAATGCGGTGCTGTAACAGAACAAAGAAGAATCCCGAGAAGAGTGAGACCAGAGCTATATACCTGCCAGTAGCTGACACTCCGTTCTGGTCAGACGAAGGAGAGAGCTGGGTGGGGGAGGAAGGTCTGGCCCTCACCCTCGCTTGGCTAAAGTCTGGGACTGCCTGTGAATGAAACCAGACAGGGGATTAAGAGGGTGAGCTGGGAGACAAAGGGAACAGAAGCAAAAAGGTCAGAGCAGAGAAACAAAGTAAGGGGTCAAGGCGGGAAACCAGGAGCGAGTCGGGGGGGAGGGGGCAGGAGACAGAGACGAGCACTCAGAGGCACAGAAAAGATCATTCAAACAGCAGCAACAGTACAATTATGCTCCTCTAACTAATACAGTCACAGAGCCTAGCTAACACAATCCCTGGGTGGCGTGGAGGTATAACACTCAGGATATTACAAAGCTCAAAGGAGTCACAGGTTGCACTAGATGCCCTTAAGGCAACAGGTAGAACAGGGTAGAATCAGCAGTAAAATTCATTTGGTCATTAAAGTACTGGTACAAACATCAGTAGGCATCAGTTGTTAAGCTAAACTGGTAAATATCAGCTTGGTTCCCTAGTAAAGAGGAACCAAGAATAAAAAACAGTACAAACTGCAATACAGTTTCATTTTTGTAGTAATTTAATGGAATAAAGTAGTTTTAAAGCAGTTGCCTAGAAGCGGGAACTGTGCCAGAAAATTATACCTTCTCCGGTTCCTGGAAACAGATGGGGAACTGGAGAAAAGTTAAAATACACAATAAACAATTTAATTAATGCAGAGTTATTGAAAAAATAATTAAACTTTATACAGTGCTATAATAAGTTCTACAAAATAATAAACTGTACACAAGTTTGATGTCGAAGAGAAGACTTTGGGACAAAGTTTCTTCAGGCAGAGAAATAAATCTGATGCTGTAGTGCAGGGGTGAGCATGACCATAAAGCAGAGTTGGAATTTCATTCTGAATTTCATAATTAGCATAAAATTCTAAAGCTCTGGGGCTGCTGGACTTTGAAACAACATTCCAAAATTGTAAAAGTGAGACTTATGGACCTAGACAAACAATTTGATATGCAGAACCTGAAGTTAACAAAAATCACAAACTGGTATCCCTGAATCAAAACAATACATGGACTATGAAATTGTTTAATAGTCCTTGATGATCCAACCTTAAGAACAGCCCAACCCAAGTATAGAATGGGACTATTCTGTCTAAAATTCTAGAACTCAGACATGGGACAAGGTCAAATAGATCATCTGTATGTGATTATAGGCTAAAGCCAAATAGAAGAATAGCATAGTGGTTAAGGGCACTGAGCTGCAAACCTGGAAACCTGGGTTTGAATCCCATCAGCCCCTACTTGTATACTGTGTGACCCTAAGCAAGTCATTTAACTTCCCTGTGCTCTCATGTCGCACCTGGAAATAAGCTCCAGCTTAGTGTGCCTTTGCTGGTTAAACAATTTTCCCATTCCTTTATTTTACTGTAGATGGTATGAGAATCTAACGATAAACATCCTATGCTAACCAAATATGTAGTAAGATGATTTGCTAACAATCTTAATGTCTGCTGAGGATACGAACATACGAGGAAGTCAGCAGAAACGTCCATTTGGTCTATCAAGTCTGCTTGTACTGCAGGGTCCATAGCTTGAGCCAATGTCCCTGCCTTCCCTCCCCACTCTTCCCATTCTCCCTACCCATTATCCTTACTTTCCCCCATACCTATCCCAGCCTCTCTTAAAGCTGCCCACTGTCTTCAATGAGATGACCTCTTCCGGCAGCACATTCCAAGTGCCCACCACCCTCTCTGTGAAGAAGTGCTTCCTGACCTCCCCCCATAAACCTCCCACCCTCCAGCTCAAGACTGTGCCCTCTCGTGTTATGGTTGCCACTCAGCTTAAAGAGACTCTCCTTATCAACCTTATTTATCCATTTCAAGTACTTGAAGGTCCCAATCATGTCCCCCCCCTCTCTCTCTCCTGTCTTCTAGGGAGTACATGTTCAGTGCCCTCAACCTCTCCTCGTATGCCTTACCCCGCTGACCTGCTATCATCTTTGTAGCCCTCCTCTGGACCTTCTCTAGCAGGTTAATGTCTTTTTGAGGTGTTGGCACCAGTACTGAACCTCATACTCTAGATGAAGCCTTACCAGTGACCTGTACAAGGACAGTATAACCTCCTCTCTCCTACTACTGATCCCCCTAGATATGCATCCCAACATCTTGTCTGCCTTTGCTGCTGCTTTCTTGCACTGCAAAATATAGGTCTTTGACACTGTGTATAATTTAACACATTTGAAATTGATACTTATACCACCACCTGAAAGTTGTAAAAGCAAAGAATTATGCCCTGCACATTTTTTTAAGTGCAATGAAAATAATGAGTTATTCTAGTTGATCAACACAATTTTCAATCTAGATTACACTTCAGCTTCACAGAAGTAAATGGACATTAAGTGGAATTTCATTTTATGGTCTTTAATTAGGCCTTTTTCTAAAAATTTATTTTGGTGATTACAGACTACAAAATACCAAGTGGGGTATAAGATACCCAGACCCAAACCCGTCTGTGTCCTGTTTATATTCTTGAAAACTACTAGAATTTGTTAAGGATAAATCCACTCATGCCCACTTATTCCACTGAACAAATAAAAAAACAGGATTTCCTTATAGAAACACAGACAATGATAGCAACAAAAGACCATTGGTCCATCCATTCTGCCCATAAAACCTTAACAAACCCAGGACCTAATGGTCATACAGTGTTTAAACTTATACTATCCACCACCATGCTCCCCATCCTACCACTGCCACCCTGAACAACTACTAAGTCCTTCACTCCGTCCCAGCCATGTTTTTAAACCACTGACAGTTTTGGTACCCACCACATCAGCTGGAAGATTATCCCATGGCTCCATCACCCTTTCTGTAAAATAAAACTTTCCCACTTCTTTCTTGACCCCCCACATCAGTTTCCATGTTTGTCCCTGCATATCTAATGGATAAATTGGTCCCAGAAAAATCAGGATATAATTTACGTAACTTAAGGGGGAGAAGACTGAAAGTCCCACTTATAAAAACTAGACTTGGTAAAGGAAGATTTGATTATATTGCCTCAAATGCATGGAATTCTTTACCCTCAAGGGTGTGAGATATGCCCATTTACCAAACCTTTAAGTCTGCACTGTTGGATTATTATTCTCTTTTTTTTTTTTTACATTGCTCTTTTTGCCACCTTCCCTGCCTTGTCACTCATTCAGAGCCCCTACATGCCTCACAACCTCGTCTTCCTAACACAGGAGTCTGCCCCTAGAGTGATCACCCCCTCAGTAGCTCTAGGTACCCCGGATAACCCCCCCAGGTGGGCAAGGAGAGGTCCCCCTTACCTTCTCCCTGAACAATGGTGGAGCGCATGGTACACAGCGGAGTCTGTGCTGTTGACAGTTGCCGACATGTTCGGTGCTAGAGGGGTTGTCACCTAGGAGTGATGAGCTGCCATTTTTCCTTGTTCTGTTCCCCACAGTCATCGGCACTCTAGGAGAGCCAATTGGGAGGTATGCATAATGACGCAACTCCTCACTGGGCTTTTGGCTAACGCTGCCCCTTCCCCTTACGTGACCCGACCTGCAATGCCAACCCCGGGTTCACCTGAGAGATGGCAGTAGAGCAGCAGAACAGGCACAGAACCCTCCCCAGAGAGGGAGAGCCACCATTGGGCACTCAATCCCTCTCTCCCCCTGCCGACCCCCACTGGCTCGAGCTCATCACCGAATCCGGGTCACCAGTGTGGAGTGAGGTGTGGCATCCAGCGTCTCAACCCTCAGTGCCACCAAGCCGGCTGATTATTATTCTTTTAAGTGTAGCTGTTTTAACTGAGTTTAATTTTTGTTAGTCTGCCTGTTATTGTAATGTAATTAAGTGTTGTATTTGTATGTTAATTATAAGTGCTGTAACTATGTAAACAGGACGGCCCTGAAAATAGGCTTGCCTAGTGCCTTATCCTGATGCAATATACAAATGAAATGAAATGAAATGAAAATTAATGTGTGACCCAGTGTTCTTGACCCACAGTTTATGCTAAATAGTTCCTCGCAGTTTACCTTGTTCATTCCTTTCAGGAACTTGAAGGTCTCTGTAATATCTCACCTCTATCATCCAACCCCCAGTGAATACATGTTCAGTGCCTTGAGCCGATCCTGTTAAGGTCTGTCCTGCACTTGATTGACTCTGAATTTTTATTGTTTTTTTATTATACTGATTGTGTACTCAAGTAAAAATGCCTGTTTACGGTATTGCATTTTTATATGCCTCATCTATTTATGTCTATTTTTACTGTACTTTTATTAATGATTATAATGACTTAAAGTTGAACAATAAACCTGAACTGAACACATAGTGCAAATACAGGCTAAGTTGACAGACACAGGAAATCCTCCATGTTCCAAAAGAAAGGGAATGATAGATGAAAAGACATTTAGCATTGTAGCCCTTAAAAGCTGGAAGGCATGGCCAGACCATGTGAAGTGTGTGGGCATCCATGATGAAATAAAGTCAGCAATGTATAAGCATTTAGACAAACCATGCAACTGCCAGAAAACCTACAGTAAAAGGTGATCCACTGCATCTTTAGTGAATAGCTGCTACTCAGTCTTTATACCATTGCCTAACACTACATATCGCCTATCTTACCCACAGCATGCTGTTTTCTATTGGCAAGACCATTTTTCTCCCTAAATGCTGTTTAGTTGTATATGTACGCTATAAATTTGGATCTCTGTAAATAGTGTACGTATTATATCTTCATAGCAATGGAAACCTAACTATTCAATTGTGCCAATGTAGCTAACAGTATAAATGTACACTAAGAGTAATTTCTATAAAATGTGCTGATAATGCTGTTTTAAATACCACCCTAGGACCCTCTCAAAAACATTTGGTTAAAGGGAGTCGGCCAATTAGTCTTTAGTAAAATGTGAACATTAGTATCTAAAATATTGGTATATCAATTAGGAACCATTACACGTGTACAGTGCTCCCTCCTTTATCCGCCACCCTCGCTTACTGCCAGTGTGAGCTCCTGTCCTGTTTTCCAGAAATGTTATCTCCTCCTTTAACTGTCATACTCTATGATTTGCCTGTCTCATTTGTCCACCAACATTTAGGATGTACAGAGGTTGGTGGATAAAACAGGGAGCACTGTATACAGTTTTGTAGGCTGTTGTGTCGGTCCCCTTTACATGGCAGAGGCAAATTTAGCCCTTACAGGGAATCAAACCAGGGACCCTGAGTCCCAAAGGCTACAATTCTAATCATTCAGCTAATGGGTAAATGTCCTCCACATGGGAGGTTAAGGTGCAATTGACTGTTCTACTTGCTGTGTCTCAAGGACCACCACTAGAGGACTCTACAGCTGCTACAAATATTCAGCACTACTTTAATTGTTATTCACAACCATCACCACTAGATGGCCCTGCCTTGCACAGACTTTTCTCATAATCGACATAGGTCATTTCATCACTACTTCCATTGGCATTCAGGAATAAAGTTGTCTGGAGGGTGATGCTCCATCTTACCGGGCTCTTTGGTATCATTGGATTTTATACAGCGGATATATGAAGGCACCTTGGACATCAAGATGTCTAATAAACCAGCAAGGCTGTTCTTGAACTGTGTTGCGACCTTCAGAAACAAATACAAACCATTAGGAGACAGTGTAGTCTAGTTGTTAGAGTGCAAAGATGTGAAACTGGAAACTTGGGTTTGAATCCTACCACTGCCACTTCCTCAGTGTGTGTGACCTTGAGCAAGTAATTTAACCTCCTTGTACTTAACCTCAATATAATCTTTGTCTGATCTATATCTGTGCACCTAATGATAGCCACATTTACTCTCCTCCCTCTCTTGCACTGTAAAGTGGTTTAGGATATAGTTTATATGAAAGACACTACAGTATATTAAACTAAATTCCTTTCCCTCCTTCCTTGCCATCAGTTTTCTATGGGAATCAGTCGCTTGGTATCTTAAACCTATTCTAGTATGAAACTCAATGTAAAAAATACAGTGGTTAGCACTCTACAAGGAGCTTAGCAGTCAGCAGTAACCATTCTCCCCATCTCCACCCTTTACTCTCAGTTTAGCACAGGATAAGGCCATAACCAAGCCCTCTCTGTTTAAATGTTCTTTTTTTCTTGAGATTTATAGATTTATTTATGTTTATTTATGTATTTGATTTTGTATGGCGCCCAGAGCCTCTGGGATTGGGCGTCTTTTAAATAAACATTACCATGCCTTGCCTATCTAGTGTTCAGATCCCTTCCCCATCCACTTAGGACATCATCCACCCCATTCCCCATTCCAAAGCTTTAAAGTCTTTAGTGGCACTGTCAGACCAATTATTGTAAGGATGTGGTGGTGGTGGTGGTGGGGGGGGGTCTCTCTCGGCACAGTGTTACTGCACAGCAAAAGAAGACATACAAAATAAGGTCCCATGTTGTCTGCCTTGATCAGCATAGCAAAAAACAAAACATAAAAACAACACATCTGTGATTATCAATCAAAACCGGGTTGTAATTAGATGTACAGTTTGTGTTACTGTCCTGGGGCAGCCAAGTACAGATTTTACCTGCCATGCCTTGTCTTCTATCTATGCTATATTGTGACACTGGCCCCAGTGATCCTCACATCCCTTATATTGTCTTGCTTTCCCTGGCAGTGGTAGCCCAACTGAACATTGTTGTTTATTCTTTTTTACTTTAACTAATTTATGCGACAGTATGCATGTGAGGTGTATCAAACTTTTTATGAGTAAGAGGCTAGAACACACCATAGAAAACTAAAGAAAGATCTGACCTTATAGAGCCCCTGCCACCATTGAGAAAACTTTGAAAATGTTAGATTTAGACACAGTTCTGTTTATATTTCACATATTTATTATAATTCTTTCCCATTTCTCTTTATTACTGAGGATAATCTCATAAAAACAAGATAACTGTCCTCTCGACGTTGTATGCTCTGGCTGCCTGTCCACACCTGACCTAATCCAGGTTTTTGACATTATAATAACTGGCCATCATTTTTTTCAATGGAGATAGCTGGTTATTATTTGCTGAAACAACTAGCTGGTTATTACGGCATTCATGTGCACAGACAATGCTGTGAGCTGTCTAGAGACACGAGTGCTTGTTTTGTGTTTTAGAAAACCATGGTGGGAACATGCCCACACACACAAACTTGTGTCTCACTTCTCAGCACTGTAACTTGCCATTCAAATATCCACATTTTGAAAAAGAAGGGTAAAGTACCTTACTGCACTAACATTTTTTTTTCTCCACAATCTGTTGGGCTCAAACAGTTGCTGTAACAAAAAGTGATAGGCTTCTCACAGACCTCTTGACTCATGAAGATTGTTACGGCAACTTGATTTTAAAGTAAAAAAAAAATGACTTCTCTAATATACTAATTTCAAAGTTATTTTGGCACAGTTTATTGTTTTTAATCAAATCTGATAACTTTAGAGTAACAATTCACCTGTTTATGAAAAAAGATATTCCTGTCCTCTGCTTGTCACTAGCACAATTTAAGACATTTCTACAGCTTGTTGAAATTGAATTAAAATGCTTAACAAAGGTGAGTATCCATTAGAGACTTTATATTTTTCCTATGTTAAAATATTGTGGCCCAGATATTCAGACTGCGTCAGGCTGTGGCGCAAGCCTGGGCGCAGCGCAACTTGGCTGTGCAGGGGCGTTGACTGGATGATATTCAACGGAGCTGTGCCATGGCACAGCATCACTGAATATCACACCCTGGCCACCTGCAGTGTGCATGGTGCAGTGGCACTGCACCAGCGCAAGTGGCCAGAGTGGAGCAGGGAGATGTGCTAGCGCAAGTTCCATTGTGCTAGGTGCAACAACCGCGATATTCAAAAGTGCACATGCAAATGGGGCCATAATGTATGCAAGGTGCAAATGGGGCCATTTGCATGTCATTATGGCCCCATTTGCATGCAGGTGCACCGATCCCTGGCAACTTGCACCTGGCGCCCTGCCAGGCAGCAGCCATCTGGGACTGACGCCCCCTGCACACCGCGGCAATGTGCCCCTCTGCCCGATCATGGGCATATGTAGCATAGATACATGTCCAATATCCCTGGTGGTCCAGTGGACCGCTTGCAGCCCAATCCTGGACATATGTAGATAAAAGCAATGTCCTATATCCCTGGTGGTCCAGTGGACCACTCGCAGCCCGATCGCGGGCATATATAAATAAAAGCAATGTCCTATATCCCTGGTGGTCCAGTGGACCGCTTGCAGCCCAATCACAGACATATGTAATGAATAGAGAGCTCACGGTACTCCTCCCCACCCGCCCACTGAGCCCCACTGCCCCGCCTCCCCGGGTCAGGGGTGGGCGGCATCACCCCATGGATCCATTCACATATCTGGACTGTGTAGTATGGTACAGGCTGCATGCCCATTGGCTCATGCTGTGGATAAATGGGCGTACAGCCCTACCATACACTGTCAGTCGGTGGGCAGCGGGGTGGCAGGTGGGTGGGGTGCTGCTGCCTGCCACTGACCGGGGGGGAGTGGGGCAGTGGGACTCAGTGGGCAGGTGGGGAGGGGGGTACCATGGAGCTCTCCTTATCATTACATATGCCTGCGATCGGGCTGCGAGCGGTCCACCGGACCACCAGGGATACTGGACATATAATTTTACATGGATGCCCGCGATCAGGCTGCGAGCGGTCCACTGGACCACCAAGGATATTGGACATATAATTTTATATGGATGCCCGTGATCAGACTGCGAGTGGTCCACTGGACCACCAGGGATACTGGACATATCATTTTACATGGATGCCCGCGATCGGGCTGTGAGCAGTTCACTGGACCACCAGGGATATTGGACTTATATTTATACACAGATGCTCACGATCGGGCATGGGGGGGACGCCACCACGAAGGTACAGCCGGAGCTCAGATGGCAGCTGCTGTGTTGCGCCTTGCAATACGGCAGCTCACCTGTGGGTGGCTAGCTGTTCTTTTTTTTTTTTTTTGGGCTCACCTATGTGCAGCACAAGTAGGGGTTGTGCATGCATGGACTTGGCACATCCCAGGCTGAATATCGGGATGCGGAGTATGCATGAGCACACACCCCTACCTGCACCGCTAACATTACTGATGCATTCTGGGCATCGACTTGTGCCAAGCACAATCCTCCTTGAATATCGTGTCAGGCGCATCAGTGGCTGCGATGTATACAACACTGTTGGCGCCAGCGCGCAACCCTTCTGAATATCCGGCTTTTGTATTTTAATATGTTGTGTTTTGGCATGGGGGTTGGGGAGGGTGAGAAAAATTGGCAGCCAGAAATTAATAAAACATGGGATGATGTGGTTACTCAAATTTAAAACACACCCTTGGTGTGCGATGCTTGAATAAACCCCTCAAGCTTCGCTCTCATGATTTATGTAGCATCACATACCTCATGGGTAAATTAAATTCTTGTAACTCACACCACCCCATGAAAAAAAAAAATCTCCACAGCAACAAATTATGATGAGATAGACAGAACACTGATGTCGGGTGTAGGCAGGCAGCAAGAGCAGACAGGTTAAAGATGCTGTTGTCATTAAAATTCCTGAAGTAATAAATAAATAAGGGTGGTAACTGCAGAAAGAAATATGAAATATAGACTGAACTCTGTATAAGTATTGCATTTCTTAAAAGCTGTTCCAACAGAGGTGAAGATATAACCACTGCTATTGTCAGACTGGCCACCGAGTGTCACTATTGCTTTATGCAAGGCTCAGGAGCAGCCCAAAACAATGGGAGAGCAGGATTGGAAATTTAAAGGCAATGGTTTGACTGCCAAATACAACTGGTTTGTTGCAGTTCTGATATAAATCTGTGAATGGGACTCATTAGCCCAACTGTGAATTTATTAGTGAAAAATCTAGTTTAACAGCCATGCTAAACTCACAGAGCAGGGAGGCTACATGGACAGCGTGGTACATTACACAAATGGAAATTGCACTTCGAGTTTGCCCAGTTTGCACAGATGATCTGTATGCTAATTCATTTGCCCTCCATATGCAATGTTTTGCCATTTTATCTGTACTGCACTCCAACTTAAGCTCTTTATTTCACCCTTATTGTAGCCTCATCACTTGACTGGCTGTATTTTGTTTGTAATCATGCTTCTCCCTTCCCCCTTCCCCCGGTTCACCCTTGGAAGTGAGCCTCGGCACAATGTGCCTCTCCCGGTTACCAGTGTTTAAATAAATAACTAAAAAAATGAATAAATAAATAACATTTCCCAGAGAATACCCAAAGTCAAGTTGTAAGGAGGCTGAGAAATAACTGAGAGGGAAAAAAAAGAAAATCTGGTGTTGGTGCTTTGGTACTGGACCTTCATCAGAGGGAAAATGAAGGAATGGAGAAAGGAATGGGTCCTATTCATTTCACAGCCTTTCCACAACCCCTGTGCCTTTAGAATGGCATACGGTATCCTTTTTACCACTCGTATAATCTCTTTAATAAAGTCAGTCCTCAAACATCAATTTTTTTTTTTTTGCTTCTGTTAATTGAAGGGATTCCCGGGATTATGTGGGGGAAGAGCTCCTCCCGCGCTGCCTATTTAAGTAGAGCAGCTAACTCCAGCTCTGCTTAGAGCGAGTCGCACTCGCTGCACTCGTGTGTTCTGGATCTTGGTTGCTTTCTGTTTCCTCCTCTGCTTGCCTCCCCCCCCCCAGACTCCTTTGTTCTGTCTTGTTTCATTTCATGTTGCTTTGCTTCCTTCCCCTTTCTCCTTCCTTGCCCTGTTTGTTTGTTTTCCTTCGTGTCTTCTTTTTTTTTGGGGAGGGGTCTGTCGTCATGCTGTGCTCTCAACCTCTTTATCATTACCCCTGCAATTTCTCCGCTGCTCATTTAGCCACCGCTGTGTCCTGCTCCTGCTACTACTCCAGCTCACCTGTCCTCCTTCCTTCTGACTGCTTCTACCTCTGCAACCACTGCTCCATGCTGCTCATTTGCATTCAGGAAGCACCCGCTTCCAGACTACAGGACAACATTACCAGAGCCTCTTCACCCCTTTCTCCGCTCACAGCTGCAGCTGCCTCGCTCATACTGAGCAATACCTCAGGATATTAGCACTAATCGCTGCCACAGCGAGTCTGTGCTTTCAGCCTTCTGGTCATGGATGTCTTGCAATCTGACTCATTTAGTCGCTCCTGCATTATGCTGGCCCTGGCCTGCCCTTGGTCGCACAGAACACTAAACATAACCGAATACTTGCTGCCACAGTCAATATGCACATTACGCTTACTGTAGCATCTATACGCATTGCTAGCAATTAACAGACATAGCACCTTGGATTTTTGCATTTCATACCATCTCTATTTAGAAGTTGCTACAGGGCATGATTTAATTTCTTTATGAAGCAGTAGTGTATTGTGTAGTCTTGCACTGCCAATAGTGACTTCTGCATTGCTACTCATTGGTAGTGATAATGCATTGCTGAAAAACAATGCCAGCCTGTTGTAATCAACACATTACTAAATCTTTATTGCTCAGCAATGCCTCCCCATTGCTCTGACCTGCCATGTAAAGGGTGGGGACTGGCTGCTACTCTATTTACCTTGCTAGCTCACCTATGAAGGGTCTGCTGCACATGCTAGCTTCCGTAGGGCTAGCTGCCCTTCTATTTGCCTTCTCAGCTGCCTTCCGTGGGATCCAGCTGCGTGCTAGCCATCGTAGGGCTTGACTACTTTATCATTCCTTACTAACTGGCCTACACGTAGTTATCCGCGCTCTCTGGACCAGCGGACATTTGTTCCTCATACGATCTGCCTTTGCCCATTGGGCTGGGAGGTTTCCTGCTCATCGCTTGGTTCTACGACCTGCCTTCACCCATCGGGCTGGGAGGTTTACCTACTTCTCCTCTTGTCTGCTCGCTCTGCTCGGGCCTGGAGATTCACAGATTTCCGGCCTGCCTTCACCTTCAGGCTGGGTGGTTTACATATTTCTGCTTCCTGCCTCACCCTGTTCAAAGCTTGGAGATCCTCACATCTACTATGCGCCTACTTGCTGCCGTCTCGGCCGACCAGAAGCTCCTTTCCTGGATTGCATCTGACGTTTATTCTTCATCATCTGTTTTTTGGATGTTTGCCCTGCTGCCTCAGCCATGGAATTACTGCTCCTTCCCTTTCCAAGACATTTGGTTGGCGTCCCCTGCAGTCTTTCATTATCATGGTGGTGCTCTAACGATTCAGACCTGTGACAATGCTACTTCATTTGCTTCAGCCTCTTCAGTTATCTCCAGCTAGGACTCTTTGGGTCTCATCTGGTTTCCTGCATCGAACTTTGCATACCTTCAGTTTTGGATGTTATTCCTCTTGTCCAGTTGCCGTATCTGCTTCAGTCTCTTCAATCCGATCCCTGCCTTCCTTGATCTCGATACCTCAACATCACTTCCTTCTCTATCTCTGCCTTACGGCTGCAATACTACTGTGCTCAAGGATGATTCAAGATGTGTTTCATGGAGGCTCTATGCCGCTCTTCATTTTAGCGGACCTTCATAGGTATAGCTGCATTCCTGTTACCTAGAGCTACTTGCCTCTCGTACCTCTCCAGCTGATTGATTGCTGCACATCACATCGAGGGACTATCTTCCATGCTCAACTTCTGCCAGCAGACATTCCTGGGTCTGGCTGCGCTTCACGTACTGGAATCAGCTGCCTCTCTCCTACCTCACTAGCTATCGGTTCAGCTGCACTTCTCCAGGGGCTGATTGCCACGTTCTGTTCCTTGTCATCTGCCTTTGTCGGTGCACTCCCTGCTCCTACTGCCTCTCACTTCAGATTTTGCAGTTCTACTGCCTTGCTTATTTGGGCTCACCATATTCTACTACTACTACTTGGATGCTTCATACCTCGCATCAGTATCTCCGATTATCCTCTACAGCCTGCCATTATTCAGCTCAGTTCTACAGCCGTTGCCTTCATATCAATTCCTAAGACTATACTTCACTTATCAGAACTGGATTCATCAGTTGGTACCCTGGCTACAAGCCTTCTCTCATTACACGTACTACAAGCCCTCTGTTAGAAATCAGGAAGTCATCTACTTCTATTCATTCTGCCTCGTTGATGTCCAGTTTGAATGCCACTATCTGCGTCTGGTCTTCTGTATTGAATTCGCCAGTCATCAACTTCATCTCCGCCATCATTCAATTCCTTGGAGTATGCCCTCTATCAACTGAAGTACGGAAGACGGTTCTTCAATATATCTACTCTCCATCATTCCGAATTATACACGGATTCTTGGACTCTGACTTTATTAGAAGGAAATTATTTCACTGGACATTTCCAATTCAGCTTTTCTTAAGCTCCATTCATCTGGATTGAATTCTACAAATTTGAATTCAGATTTAGCTGATTAATTTAGTTTAATTAGGATCTCTCTCCTTCAGTATGCTCAGAAGGACGGGCAGGTCAGTAGCCATGGGTCCTCAGAGGTTCCCCCCCAAGGAGGCTTTTCCTCTCCCGAGTGCTACTGGTCACACTCTCCGGAGTTGGAGGAGGTGATCATCTATTCTTATCATTAAGTTGTTAAACACGACTTCTTCAGCATTCAGTTACTGAACAATCGTCAATATTTATTCTTTTTGGGGCTCCATAATTCTAAACCAAGCCTCCTTCCTACAGGTGGGATACAGAGAAAGGGCAAAACCATCAAATATTATCAAATGACTCAATTCAAGTATCCAAGTACCTAAGCACAAATCATTCTATGCTGGCCTCTGTATCCAACAACCATCTACATCATTCCAATATGTTACATAAACACTGAGCTATGAACCACACATAATAGTATCCCCAACACAAGAGACAGAGACATACTGTAACATACAAACCCACAAAAGCAGTTTTTAACATTCATTTCAGGAGTCTTTAGTTCCATGGCTTTAAACTAAAGAAAATGATTAAGCTCAGTGCCACATAGTTCCTTGTGCTGCTAAAATGGGAGAGCAAGCGTTTGCCCACTTTGCCCCTAAAATCTGGAACTCCCTGCCCCATCACATTAAAGCCTTGAAATCCCACAATACTTTTAAAAAAGAGCTCCACTCATACCTAAGAAGCTTTGACACTTGCTCTTGCTTCTGAACACTGCCCTACAACTGTCTATACTGCTCTATTCTCTCCAGTGCCTCTTTTCTGCCATAACCGCAAGCTCCATTTCTGTGGCACTTACTGCCATCCTCCCCTCCTTTCATTTATACCGCTCCTCTTTGTTAGTCTCCCTTACTTACTCAATCCCTAACTGTTGAAAGCCTTCTCTGTATTCTCTAAAATATACATGCCCATTCTTTTTCTCACCATGCCCTGGAAGGCCACTTATTTGCTTAGCACTTACTTACTTCTCCCATTTTCCCACCTCTCCTTCTCTGAGCTGACCCTAGACTATCTACGCAGCACCACAGTTTCCTCATTTTCATTACAGATTCTCCCCCTCAACTTAGTACCACACTACCTTCTTAATCTCTACTATTATTGTTAGCATTCTGATCCCTATTTTTTTTTTTTACTGAAACTGTTACCTACGTTAACTGCGATTTACCTGAAATCTATACCCACTAATCCCTAACCTCTGTAACCCCTGAAACAGTAACTGTTTGTAATAACTGTAAATGTTGTTGCCGTCTGTAATTGTACTTGGACTCTCCGGGTCATGCCTGAAAATAGGAAGGTTTTTGTCTAGCGCACTTACCCGGTTACCAAAAGCAAATGAATAAAAATAAATAAGTAGCCCCAGCAGCTGAGGCTTGACCCTCCCTAAGATTCATCTGATCACAGGAAAAAACATGGGTATGTTGCTCTGGATGTTAAAGGGTAACAGAAACAATTCAGAATTCCCAGTTTGTGTTTACTTATCCAGCTATTCTCTCTTTCTATACATCTCTCCCTCTCTTTTTTTTTTTTATTTCTGGTGTCCCTGGTCTTTAAACCCACTCTGTATATAGCCCCCCATTGCGCCATTATAAATGTTCACACCAGTGACATCAGTTAGAATCAGTGTGGCTACTAATACTGATATCACTACCACTACTTTAATCATTTGCTACATGAATGAAGATGGGGCAGCCCTTAATGTACTCAGTTGGCATCAAATTACCAGCCCCCACAAATAGCGATATCGGAGGCAGAGCCAGCAGCCCCATCAGCAACACTCTTTTAGAGTAACGTTTCACATAAAAGCCTTATTTTTTTTATTTTAACTATTTCAAACCATTATAAATGGCTTGCAACTTGGACCGGCTGAGAGAACTAGTTGGTGGGAAAATTATGCATGAATTTTGACAGCATGGTGTGAAAAAGAGCAACTGCAATTAAGCTGCACCCTGTTGGGGGTTTTCAGTGATACTTATTCCGCAAGTGCCGATCTGTGTAAACCCTTAAGTTGTATGCCAACAATATCACAGTTATATAACACAAATAAAGTTTTACAACGTTATATATAATGTTCACAAAAGTTATTGGTGTGTTGTTTTTTAAATTGTTTAGTTCAACAAGCTCCATCATAACATGGCGGCATCCTTGTGACATGAAATGAGGGTATAAGTACTGTTCATAGCACGGGAATTTGATTGGCTTCAAACTGGGGGTATATTTGTTAATTAACCTTCTGTAGAGGAGGTGTCCCAGCTGTACAGTATTGCTCTGGTTATAAGGGCACTATTCTATTTGGAGGGATTAGAGTTTCACTTTGGGACTTGGTTGATAGCTGTTATTGTAATTTGTAATGTTTAGAGATGTTACATCATAGGCTGTTACTCAGGTCTGTAATGTGGATTTATTACCTCAAGCAGCCATTAAGCAAATGAGGCATAGCTGCAATTATATTCCGCTTCAGTGCTTTCCCTGTATGTTGTAACATTTAGGATAATTTGACTTGGAAATCCTAGATTACTGTATAGTGTATGGCAGAACACTGTTCACCATGGAAATCCATACCCAGAACAGCCTTGTTCTGCTGCAGTAGTGATGTCAGGATGTTGCTGTGCTGCACTTATGATGTCAGTACTGCAGCATAACAACACAGAACATAGTCATGCGGCCACCATCTCCTCAAGCGTCTCTGCAATCCCCCAGCCCAGGGTGGGTGCCACAGGACTGGAGGAGGGCAGATGTGGTGCCACTGCACAAGGGGGGCAGTAAGGAGGTGGCGGAGAATTGTCGCCCAGTCAGCCTCACCTCAGTGGTGGGTACAGTGATGGAGGCACTAATAAAGGAAAGGGTGGGGAACTATCTGGTGGATAGCAGCCTGCAGGATAATCTGCAGCATGGATTCATGAATGGGAGGTCATGCCAGATGAACCGGATAGAGTTCTTCAATTGGGTGATGCAGGTGGTTGACCAGGGTGGGGCAGTTGACATAGCCTATCTGGACTTCAGTAAGGCCTTCAACACCATCCCTCACAGAAGGCCAGTAAATAAGCTGGAAATCTTAGGGGTGGGATGTCAAATAACTAGCTGGGTGGAAAACCGGTTGGTAGGCAGAAGCCAGAGAGTGGTGGTAAATGGGTTGTACTCCAGCGTGAGGGGGTGACGAGTGGGATGCCCCACGGGTCAGTACTGGGACCCCTCCTTTTTAATATCTACAGCAGTGATACAGCGGATTGGCTGGAGGGAAGGGTGTGCCTATTTGCAGATGGTACAAAAATCTGCACTTCGGTGGACATCCCGGGGGGGGGGGGTGTGTGTGTGGAGGTCATAAGACAGGACCTGAAGATTCTGGAGGGGTGGTTGGAAACTTGGCAACTGAAATTCAATGCCAAAAATTGTGTTGTGATGCACTTGGGGCATAAAACCCCACGAGCAGTTTAATTCGGGGAAGGGGGGATAAAATAAACAGAGCAGAAGAGGGATCTGGGGATTATAATATCAATCAACCTTAAGGTAGGTAGCCAATGCAGCAAAACTGTGTGGAAGGCAAATGGAATGTTGGCATGCATTGGGAGGGGCATAACTAGCAGAAGGAGGGAGGTACTGATGCCTCTTTACAAAGCCATGCTGAAGCCGTACCTGGAGTATGGGGTCCAGTTCTGGAGACCGCATCTATGCAAGGACATAGATGGGATAGAGAGGGTTCAGAGAAAGGCAACCAAGATGGTGCACGCCTGCACGGTATGCAGAGGAAGCCATATAAGCAGAGGTGTAGGGACTTGGATCTGTACTCACTAGAGACCAGAAGGGAGAGGGGGGGACATGATTGAAACCTTTAAGTACATGAAGGGGAGCAATAAGGTGAAGGAGGGGGGCTTATTTAAAAGGAAGGAGGTGCTAAAATTAGAGGGCATAGCCTAAGACTGGAGGGCGGAAGATAGAGAGACAATGTAAGAGGGCGATTCTTCACAGAGATGGTGGTGGAGGCCTGGAACAAACTACCAGAGGAGGTGGTGGGGGCTAAAATGGTGGAGATATTCAAGAGGGCATGGGACAGACATATGGGGCTGGTAAGTGGGGGGAAGGGGAGGGCCCGTGGAAAAGGAGATAAGTAGGGCGGAGAAGGGGCAGACTTGATGGGCTGTTGGGGTCCTTTTCTGCTGTTGGATTTCTGTGATTCTGTGAAAAGATTGTGTATGAACAACCATATGCATACAAGGCTGTTGTTTAATCTCAAGGTTTCCATAGTACCAAGAGACCTCTCCAGTTTGTTAGAAGACTGGCAGCAGCAGAGTGGCTGTGCCTGTGTAGACGTATCTAAGTGAACATATTCCATAATTTTTCTAATTTTTAAATAGTTTTCTTGTGTACTGTTGGAGGATTGAGAAGGGAATTGTTGCCTACAGAAATGTGCAGGATTTGTGTGTTTGATGTTGGCTGACAGTAGGATAGTCACCACATGTGTTTTGTGGCCCCGTTTGTGGTGCATCACTTCTAGTATAAATTTCATTTTATTGATATAGTTTGGCAGTTTGTGTGTGTGTGTGTAACCCTGGCACCATCCATCTTGAGGGTTAAACTACCCCTGCCTTGCCGGCTGAAATAAGGTTGAGGGGCCAGGGTTCTTACTTTAACTTTAAACTGTTTTTCCCTCCAACATAACATTAATGTGCAGTGCCTCCACCCAGAGTATGTATTTTATGTGGGTAAGAATAAAACCTAGTACAACCCTCTGGGATGCTGGGAAGCCATTCCAAACACGACCCAGTAAACATTACCCCACATTTCAATACATTTTATAATTATTGTGTCTCTACTAATAATATGCTCACAAGACAGGTATATGGAAAAAAACATCAACAACAGGGGAAGGGGGGAAGATCCAGGGGAGAAAGGAGGAGGTGCTATTTCACTGAGAGGGTGGTGGAGCCATTGAATGCGCTGCCCAGGGGGCTGGTGGAGGTAGAGACGGTGGAGGGGTTCAAGAGGGGGTGGGACAGGTACGGGGAAGGGTTCTGGAAGCAAAATCCAGTGCAGCGAGAATATCCAGAACCGGGAAGGGAGAAGCCAGAGAAGGCGAGGGGGGCAGCAAGGTTGGCTCTCAGGGTGGGGGCTGACCAAACAAGCAGACACGAAAGACCGCTAGGCCTATTCTGCTGGCATTTTAGTATGTTAGTATGATAGTAATAATTTATTTGCACAGGGTAGGGTTAGGAGCAGGGACATTGGAATCGGAGGTTAAGCTATTTACAATTGATTCAGATGGCATTTGTTTGATTTAGTTCAGATAATCATTTTTGCTTTTAAACTCAAGGCATTAATCATTGAGGCCCCCACCAGCTTCTGAGGTAGTCAGATCCCTGGCTGTCTATCTGGCTAGCTGCATTAAATAGCAGAAATAGTAACAAATACCCACACTGGTACCAGTCCCCAAATTGTATCAGGACCCCACAATCCCATACATTTAACCTGGGTGCCCAGTACTAGAGTTCTTAAAGATGCAGGCCTGTTGTTCGGTGCAGCAGTTGTTGGCCAGCTGTTGGGGCCCTTGAAAAAAGAAAGCAGATTATTTCTATCTTTAATTTGTGGACACACATCCTGACTGTAATAGGATAGACTTTGAGACCCTTTTTCTTGATTTAAGGAACTCTGACTATAATTAGAAGAAGAAGAATCAGCATTTATATAGCGCTTTTCATGTACAGTGTATCCCAAAGCACTTTTACAAGCAGTGCTAGGTTGATAGTGAAGTGACTGAATGTGTACTGGTGGCCATATCTCACATCAATGACAACTGCATGAACCAGTTTATGGGAAGGGAATGTTGGCCAGGACACCGGGAATGTCCCCTACCCTTTGCAAAGAGTGCCCTGTTTTTTTTTTACTTCTACCTGGACACCCACCAGGATGGGTATAAGGGACCTTGGTTTAACATCTCATCTGAAGGATGGCACATCCCAGCAGTACAGCACCCCCTAATACTGCACTTGGATGCCAGCATTTTAAGTGCAAGTATAGCGAGTGTATATATATATATATATCTATCTATATATATCTATATATAGATATATATAGATAGATAGTTAGTATATGAGGCAGTATAGCGCAGTGGTCTAAGGCTCTGAGCTGCAAATCTGGTGACATCCAGCAGACCAGACCTGGGTTTGAATCCCACAGCTTCCACTTGCATACTGTGTGACCCTGAGCAAGTCACTTAACCTCCTTGTGCTCCCAGGTCGCTCCTGTAAAAAAGCTTTCAGCTTAGTGTGCTATACCTGGTTAAAAAAATAAATAAAAAAAGTCCAGGCCCAGTGTGGGACGAGAACCCATGACCTTCTGGTCCAGAGGTGGAAGTGCTACCAACTGAGCCACACTGACACCTTACTGAAGTTGACAACTTTAACTATTTACATGCCCCTTCATTTGGTACAGGGCTGGACCCTGTGTACTCATAGTTTAGAAGTCTTTATTAGTAAGTCACAATCAAACTGTACAAGACAGAATTATGTGCTTTCAGCAGGTGGGTTCTGACTCCGGAGGCTAAGATGCAGGCAAAGGCAACAGCCAGCTGCACTATACTGACTGCATGGGTCTTCCAGCTTTTGCAGATGGAAACAACACTTTAATTTCTTTTGGCAGTGCCCCTGTCTGGGCTGAAATCACTCTCTGGAAAGGCCAGGCTGGGACTGGGGCCGGCATGCTTCAAACACCATGTCTAGGCTATGCCTCTCAGGGGAAGCGCATGTGGCAGCACCCTAGGTGGCACACTACCAGGCTGTGTTCCAGGCCAATCTACGATGGTTGCATGGCATTCAGCACATTTATACTTTCTGTTCCCAGTCACTTTAACCAGGGGCCAGCATGGCTGCAATGGTCCTTTTAGCTTTAAGATACATATTTTCACACAGGTGGGTGCTTGCTCCCTAAGGCTAGGGTGACCCAATGGCTCACAGTCCATACCAGACCAATTCACACTCATAATGCACTTTACTTTGACTTGGAAGTTCAAATTGTCACTGCAGCTTCTCTCAAGCATGAATCACATAATCATAGTCCCTTGTGGCTTTGCTGGTGTTAGCAGCTCCAACTGGACATTTAGACATATCAAAAAAATCCCTCTTGGCTATGCTGGGTACTCCCCTTCTAATCCTGTAGGCACATGAAAAACAGTCACATCACATTCTTGAATAGTGAACCCTTCTCTGGTCACTTGCAATAGAAGTCCACTCTCTCTCCGCATTAGACAGATGCAGGGTACAGACAGACAGTCACCTTTTCAACTTTTTGGGCTTTGCTGCCCCTTACAGTTCTTTTAAAGCTTGCATTTGTAAGTAGAGGTTTACTCACGCAGAGGGATTCTCAATACTTTCCTTTTGCTGGAAGTTACAGGCAATTCTTCAGCACTCTCACTGCTAAGGCAGTAGCATTTCTTGTAGCTCTCTCACAACTGCAGGCAGATACTGGCTTCTTTTCCACATTTTTCCAACGTGGACGGGACAAAGCTAGCCCCTGGAGGGCAATCTCTGGCAATCCCCAGGCTAGCAACTCTTGTTACTTGCTGCCACTTGTCTCTTTGGCAGAAGAAGAACCCTCCCTCCCCTGTGAAGGGGCTCACGCAGAACTGTAGGCCCATTTTGTTAGTTGGTGGCCTGAGCCCCCCTCCCTGTGGAGGGGCTCCTGCTTGAACTCTTGGCTTGGCTTAGAAAACATTGGGTTTTATGGAGTCCTTCTGTGGCTCCCTATTGGCTGAGGCTGCTTGGGTGTCCAGGTACAACTGGCTGAAACCCCTTGTCAGTCTATTAAATGAATATTCATTAGCCTCACTCGATGCACAATAGGCCCCTGTTTTTGCACCTGAATTAGATTCCTGCACATTCCTCACAAGCACTTGGCAAAATCCCATAAGCGTCTTGCACTGTCCCAACAGTCTTTGCCCTGAAATCCTGGCTTTCCGATTGGCTGCTGCTGCACAGAAATGACTGCTAGGAATCACAGTCCCCTTGCAGGTTAGGCAGTCCCAAATATAAAGTTCTAGTGCAGCCAGGTTGATTTAGTTAATTTACTTTCTTGCCCCACTGTCCAATAACCATAGCTGTGCCTGCTTAAATATTGCCACTCTCAAACATTGTGCTTCAGTCTCTTGCCTGTTGCTGCTGCTGAAATACTGTGCCCCTAGGCAGCAGACAGGCAGTCTATATGAGTACCAGCTTTTTAATTGTTAATGGGTACTGGTCCCTCTTGCTTTCCCTCTCCCCTTCCCTCTCACTCCTCTCCCGCTCAGTCCTACCTGGTCTCAGTTCCATAACCCCTTTTGCGCCTTTCCCGCCAACCCGTATCTAGCCTCACTTTGCCATATGCGTCTCTATGCCCAGCCAGTTCCATTTCCATAGCCAGGTCCTTTCAGTGCCTTTTTCCCATAAAAGCCGTAACTAACCGTGCTTTGCCGCGCAGGTCCCTAGGCCCAGCGGTTTCAGTTCCACAGCCCGGGTCTTCTTAGTGCCTTTTCCCCAAAGCCGTGTCGTGCTGATCCTTGCCGCACGTGCTCTTCAGCCTCAGCCGCCTCTCCTGATCCAGCTCCGTTGCTATTGGACCCCTTTGTGCCTTCCCACTAAATGCTGCACCTTGAAATTGTGTCCCTCAGCTCCTCCTTGCCCCTTACCCTCTGGTTTCATCCTCTTGCCTTTCTGCAACACTCTTCCCCCCTACCTGACGTTATCTAGCCGTACTTTGCCATATGCGTCTCTGTGCCCAACCAAGTTCTAGCTCCATAGCCCCGGGTCCTTTTAGCGCCTTTTCCCACAAAAGCCGTAACTAGCCGTCGCCAGCAGCATGAGTTCCTGAGCCCAGCCGTGTTTAGTTCCACAGCCCCAGGTCTTCTTAGTGCCTTTCCGCTAAAGCTAAAATTACACCGCTCCTTGCCGACGTGTTTCTCAGCCCTAGCTGCCTCTCCTGATCCGCCCGCTGTTATTGGATCCCTTTGTGCCTCCCACCAAATGCTGCACTTTGAAATTGTGTCCCTCAGCTCCTCCTTGCC
The DNA here is from genome assembly GCA_016271365.2 of Neoceratodus forsteri. Taxonomy (NCBI): domain Eukaryota; kingdom Metazoa; phylum Chordata; order Ceratodontiformes; family Ceratodontidae; genus Neoceratodus; species Neoceratodus forsteri. Next base: position 184,585,272 of record JADMNL010000027.1, read on the forward strand.
TCTTACCCTCTGGTTCATCCTCTTGCTTTTCTGCAACCTCTTCCCCCTACTTGCCGTTCACCCCCGCCGTCCCTTAGTTCCTTGGCGAGCCGGCTGTGTATCCCTGCCCAGCACCACAAGGCCGTTAGCTGCTATCTTCCGTCCTTTCGATCATTGCCCTCCACCTCTCATCAGTTTCACACCCTCCCTTGTCATCCTAAAATCCCCCTTACCTTCCCTTTCCTCTCTCTCTCTCCCTAAATGTGATCTCCCGCCAGTACCCTCTGCCTATTGAAACCGTATGCCTGCCTTTGAAAATCGTATGTCTGTACTTGTACCATTGTACCTTTGCCTGTATTATGTTAACTAAACTGTCCTATTTTGTACTGTAATTGTGTCTCCCGGGTCGTGCCTGAAAATAGTCACCTGTTGGCTAGTGCACCTACCCGGTTAACAAAAACTAAATAAATAAAAAATAAATCTACAGCAGCCAGCAATAACATCATTTATTTACATTTGCCACAATCATTTATCAGCCCCTTAAGTGTCTTTGTGGCTGCTGCTTTTATTTTAACCTTTGATCACTGCAGCAGGCAGCTCCCAAAACTTACTGCCTTAGAAATAGCAGACTCACTCATGAATATCAATGCCCCCTGCATTAATATTCATGAAACCCGGGCCAGAAGGGTTAGCGCACATGGCGCTCTATTTACAAATTTTCTAGTGGCTCCCTCCAGTCCAACCCGAGTCACTGGTCCCTTTCTGCACCTTACAGGGACCAGGACCACTGAAGGAACCAATCCATGACCGCAAGAGCAGTCAAAACACTGGAGCATGCCCTTTCGAGCATTCGCAAGCTTGCCAGCCTGCCCAAATGCTGGCGGCTCACTGTCTTGATCTGTGAGCCTGAGAGGGGCTGAAGAGACACAGGGGTAATTCAGGGAACCTGGGGGCACAAGCTCTTGACCGGGGCTGTGGCAGTGAGACGGGGACAAGATCAAGGAGATCCGCAGGCACACAGGAGGCTCTCCAAGGAACAGGAGCATATGGGAGACCAGCAACAATGTAAGCCCCCATTTGGGGGGCTTACATGTGTCTTTTCTGGAGTTGTACATGTCATCGTGTTTTGCTAACTTGTTGCTATGTGGCAGTCTGTTAATTATGTGGTACTATGATTTTGTTTCTCTGGCGGGCTTTCTGGACTACTGATCTCTTGTTTTAAACAATTAATTTTAGATAAGTATTTTTTAGCCAGACTCTGACTGTTCCTAAAAAAAACAGCTTACTTGGCACAGAGTTCTAGTTCTGATAGAACATCTGAAGTGGCAGCCCAGTGAGTTCTAGAATATTGAGATTTGCTTTTAACATTTGGATGCTACAAGTGAAATAGGTATTTATATATTTTTGTGTATTTATATTTCTGTATATGTGACTTATTTTTAGAATTTGGATAAACCAAGGTCAGAGGAGGGCAAAAGGAAGGAGGGAATTGGAAAACACATGACGTAGAGTAAGGTGGTAAAGGGAGCGGCTGAAAGGGATTACAGTAAGTAGAGTTAAGTGCCGGGCAGGGTGCAGTACATTGTAGGAAGGAGGTATTAAATACTGAAGGAGGGGTAACAGGCAATATGGGTACAGAAGCAGAGGGGAGATAGCCATCTGCAGGGACAGTGGTGTGCCAATCTCCTGGGCCATGCTCTGGAGGGTGGAATACTGCCCCATATGTACGAGATTCATGGCGCTCCAGACACAGGTGGTAGCAGCATGGGAAGAGATATCTATGCTGTGTCACTAGCTGGGCTGGTACCAGCAGGTGCACACTGCACCCTAACCCCTCCAGAGGCCCACTGACCAGGGGTCTGAAGAGTGGCGAGTAGTGAGAGGGGTGGCAGGACAGTCACAAGAAAGTAATCCAAACCCATCAAATCCCGACTTCAAATCATTCTGCACCACTGGGAGAGACACGGATACCTCGTCCTACCGGGGGTGGGGGCGGATCTGAGCCAGCTGGGAAGGATGAACAGGATGCCTTGGTGGCACCTAGGGAAGAGAACATGAGGAAAGCATCAAGAACTATCCTAGCTGTGGGGGGCTCTATGATTAGAAAGGTGGAGAAGGTGATGATTGGATGAGGAAAGGGAGGAGGTGTCAGATGTTTTCCTGGAGCGTCAGCCATTTGGGGCATGGATAGGATAGGGTGGATGGCAGAGGAGGGGAAGGGGCTGCTTGGGGTGCTAGTACACTTAGGTACCAATGATCTGGCACACCAGCTGACTGAGACAGTGAAGCATAATTTTCAAAGGCTGGGGGGAGGGGAGATTGAAGGCACACTCAGTTTTCCTTGCCTTTTCTGAGATCTTTCCCGTGTGGGGTAGGGGGCGTAGAAAGGGCAGAGCAAGAAAGCAAGAGACTGAGGAATTTAATGGGTGGTTGAAGGGATGATGTCAGGAGGAGGACCATTTTGTGGAGACTGGTGGGGCTTCTAAGACAGGAGGCTTTTCAAGGGTGATGGCCTTCACCTAATGAGAGATGGTACCAGTGTGTATGGGCAGAAGTTTCGTGTCTATACAGGTGGAATTTAAACTAAAGGGGGAGACTGAGGCTGGAGGAACCACAGAGGGAGGAGAGCAAAACATGAACCTAGCTAGGACTCCCTCAGAAATGGGCTCTAGGAGCAGTGCAGATGAAAGCAGAAAAGCAGAGGTCCATAGTAAGCTGAGAAAGGGTGCCAGGGGAGGGTGGGCACATAAAGCCAGCACGGAGCAGGAAAACCAGGACATTATGGATGAAGGAGGAGGGCAAAGTGAGAGGAGCTCACAAGAGGAGGAATGCTATAGGCACAAGCTGGAAGGCAATCTGCTTACATGCTAGGAGCTTGGGAAACAAAATTAGTGAGTTACAGGCGATGGTGACAGATGCAGAATTAGACCTCATAGCCATTCCAGAAACATGGACAACCAGGAATAATGACTGGGATCTGACAGTATTGGGGTATTCCATGTGTAGAAGAGACAGGGGTAAAGGAAAATTTGATAGAGTAGCTTGCCATATCAAATAATTCATTGAGGCAGTAGAGGATAGGTCCTTCAGGGGAGGAAATGGGGAGATAGAATCCCTGTGGGTACAGCTCACAACAGCATTGGGAAAAAAGTTGCACATATTAACATACTAATTGCCAGCAGATTAGGTCTTCTGGTCTATCGAGTCTGCTTGAACCTCAGATCCCATGTTGGAAACCGAGGCCTGCCCCCCCCCTTGTGTTCCAGTACATCCCCTTTCTGTATCTGTCCCACCCTCTCTTGAAGCCCTCCACTGTGGAAATCTGGACCAACTTGCCAGGCAGCGCATTCCAAGGATCCACCACCCTCTTAGTGAAAAACCTCCTCTTCTTTTCCCCCTCATCCTTCCACCTTCCAACTTCAAACCATGCCCTCTGGTGATACCTCCCTCCTTTAGTTTAAAGATCCCCTCCATGTTTACCCTATATGTTCTCTTGAGATACTTGAAGACCTCGATCATGTCCCCTCTGTCTCTCCTCTCCTCCAATGAAAACAGGCCTAGCTCTTCAAGTCTGTCCTCATACATTGACTATACACACGAAGGTGGTCTTTAGACCACAGGGACAGGGAGACAAGGAGGATAGGGAACTAGGGGCAAATATTAAGAAGGGGTCCAGGAAGGGATGGCAGTGGTTATGGGAGATCTTAATCTTCCTCATATAGAATGGGATATTCTAGCAGTTAAAAGCACCAGAAGTCAAACCGTGCTGGATAACTTGCAAGACTGCTTGATGATACAGCTGGTCAGGGAACCTATAAGACAGGCTGCCCTTCTTGACATGGTATTCACCAACTCGGAAATGATAGGTAGAGTGCAGGTTGGGAAACCACTCTAGTCCAGTGACCATAACACCATATGATTTGAACTGGCCCTGAATTTCGGTATACACTTGTCAAAAGCTGTGGTTCTGGATTTCAAACTAGCAGACTTTGATCAGACGAGGGAATTAGCCAAAGGCAAGTAAGCTAGAGTGGATGAACTCAGGGGAGTAGAGGGGAGGTAGGGAGAAATTAAAGGGACCATTCTCAAAGCAACCAAACAACGCTTTAGAACAGTTACCCAAGGGAATAGGCACAAGAGGCCAATCTGGTTCTCTAAGAAGGTTAGAAAGGCAGTGAGAGCCAAAGAAAGGGCCTTCATTGGCAACAAGAAGAAACAGGGGGATGACAAATGGAGCAAATACCAGGTAAAGATGAAGAAGGTCAAGAAGTCAGTTAGAGACACAAAACAGACACAGGGCTGCACACTGCAGAGGGAGTCAAGGGAAAGGGAAAACTGTTCTTCAGGTACATGAGGGGAAAAAAAGGAAGATGGGAGTAGGAATTGTAAGGCTGATGGAGGGGGCAGGGTAGTAGAGGAGGATGAGCAGGGGTTACATTAGACAGCAGCCCACAGAAACTCAGTTCCACCACCTCTTAAAAAATGATATGACATTTCCACCACTTCTGTCATCTTTCTCAGTTGACTACTGTATGAGAGTTCCACCACCTAGAAATGACAGTTCCACCACTTAGAAATCCAGATGGGAGAGTTCTGGAACCTAAACATTTCCAATTTAACCACTGAGGACAAGCAGAAGGCAACCATTCGAAATGGCTGCTTCTGCTCAGTATTTTAAGTGGAGGATAGTGGGCCTCTGCTGGAAGTGGCATAAAGGCTGCTGCAAGGGGATCCCAGAAATGAGGCAGGTGGTAATTACAAGAGAAAGGGTTAGACAAGGGCTTGCAGCTCTGAAAATAGACAAGGCTCCAGGACCAGATGAGATGCACTCCAGGGTGCTCAGGGAATTGGCTGAACCCCTGGCAGGGATATTCTATAACTTACTACAATCAAGGGTGGTTCTGAAAGACTGGAGGATAGCCGACTTGCAGACATGGTGCCCTCCACAAGGGAAGTGACAATGAGGGACCTGGAAATTACAAGCCCATCAGTCTTAGCTCCATTGTAGGTAACTGCTGGAGACTTTAGTCATAGAGGACCCAGTGGACTACTTGGAGAGAAATGGGTTCCAGGATAGTAAGCAGCATGGGTTCATGGCAGCGAGATCTTGTCAGACCAACCTGATGGTATTCTTTAACTGTGTAACAAGGGCAGTGGATAAGGGGCAAACAGTAGTTTTACTCTATTTCAGCTTCAGCAAGCCATTTAACTAGATGCCACACAGAAGGTTGTTGAAGAAATCAGAGGATCTGGAAGCAGCAAAGAACCTAGTTAAATGGGTGGAAAGTTGGTTGGGGGAGACAGCGGAGGGTGGTGATAAATGAGGTCAAATTGGGGGAAAAGGGAGGTCATGAGTGAGGTACAGCAGGAGTTAGTCCAAGGACCAGTCCATTTCAGTATTTTCATCGGTGACCTAGGAGAAGGAACAAAGGGCAATATGTGTCTCTTTGCAGCTGCCACTGAGCTCTGTGGCAGGATAGACAGTGAGGAGGGGGTAAGGGAGTTGCAGAGGGGCCTACAAAGATTATAGAGGTGGTCCAAGATCTGGCTGTTGAAATTCAGTTCCAAAAAGAAGGGACAATAACCCCAGGAAGGAATACTGGATGGAGAACATAGGGAAGAAGAAGCACAGGAAAGAATACTGGATGGGAGGGGTTAAGCTGGTTACTGCTTCAGAGGAAAGGGACCTGAGAGTCATCATAAGCAACTCCCTGAAACAAGCTAGCCAATGCATCAAGGCTTACAGCAAGGCAACCAGAATGTTGGGGTGTATTGGAAGGGGTTTCGATAGCACAAGGGAAGAGATAATACTACTTCTATAGGTCACTGGTGAGACCCCATCTGGAGTACTGTGCCTAGTTCTGGAGTCATAACCTGAAGAAAGACAGATACAGGCTAGAGACAGTGCAGCATAGCATAATAAAAATGATTCAAGGCCAACAGGGTAAATTCTATGAAGATTGGCTTGGGGCACTAAACGTGTACTCGCTAGAGGCCAGAAAGGAGAGGGGGGGAGCATGATAGAGACCTTCAAGTTCCTGAAAAGAATAAACAAGGTAAATTGTGAAGAACTATTTAGCAGGAATTGGTGGGTCAAAAACAAGAGGATGTGAATGTAAGCTGGTGGGGGAAGATTTAGGAGGGATGCTAGAAAGTTGTACTTTACTGAGAGAGTGATTGAGCTGTGGAACAGCCTACCTGCAGTGGTGGTGGGTGTAAACACCATTAATGGACTCAAGCATGGTTCAGACAGAGTAAAGGGCTTAGCAGTTACTCTGGGGAGTAGCAGTAAGGCAGGGAGTGAAGAGGGGGAGAGAAGGGCAAAAACCCCACCTGGACAATAGGTCACGGGGTCGAGTAAGGTAAAATTGGGCAGACTGAATGGACCAATGGTCTTTTTCTGCCTACGTTGTTAGTGTTTCTATGTTCTTAAAACAAGTCCTGACAACACACTCTATACTGAAATGGCAGAAGTATGCATGCTACAAATAATTATATCTTGGTTTCCCCTGGCACATCTTGAAAGTGGCCAAAGCTTGCATTCCTTTTACGACACATGGGGATCAGTAAAGCTGATGGGAGTGCAAACGTAGTTAAAATAATACATATAATAATAATCCTTGTTTTGGACACGAACAGGGTGGTTTCCTCAATGAAACTGACAGCTACCTAGCAGCCTAATAACTTTAAATGCTATACCAACTCTTTAATAGAAGAAATACATAGTCAGTTACCTGGGGTATCGTTTAGGGTTAGCTAGAGTTAGAATCCCTGTGATTTCTTTGCAACCCCAATGATGTCCATTGGTATTCCTGAGAAATACTAACTAAAACAAGGTTTTTCTAGGGGTTTGTTTATAATCAAATATTGATGGTGGGGGATCTTTGCAACCCCTATGATCTGCTGAAAATTGTGGCTTTGCAACCCCTACGATTCTTGTGAACTGATGCCACTGTCGGTCACATCCTGTCGGCATATAATTATTGTTTTCCTGCTAACAGCAATGTGCCCCTCTAAAACCTGAACTAACACCAGACAATTGTGGATTTTTCAAGTCTAATTGTTCAAGAGGCTAGCAAGGCTCCTGCTTGGCTACCGCATTGGTCACAATCTCTAAGAAATTGCCAATCTGGCTGCCAATCCACATTGCATGCTAGCCACTTAAACTACATGAGACATCCTTGCCCTGCACCATTCCCTTAACCGCACTCAAAACATTTGTAAACAAACAAAAGAAATATGAAAAGCATGGTTGTTATTGTGGTTAGATTTATAATTGCAAAAACAGCCTTAAAGCTGGTTATTTCCTGGGATTGACTGGCCAGCCATCCCTCCATTCAGTCGTTGATCCCTAGGAAATGACTGGCTTCTCGGCTGTTGTAGTTTAACCAGTCAATGGAATAGCTGTGTGCTACTGTGACATGGCTGATGGCTCTCTATGCAAACTCAGTTCCACTGTACTGTCCAGTTTCCTTAGCAAGGTGTTTGAAAGCATTTTATGATAATCTTACCGTTTCAGGCCTTTTCCTGTTATCCAGCTCTGTTGTGAAGAAGCATTGTTTAATAATGTAATTCTTAGAGTTGCACATTATCTGAAAGCAGAGAGAGAAAGGTTACAGTGATCACAGAATCATTGTTCACAGAACCATTGTTTTTAGACGACAAGGATTTCAGATTTAGACCAAACTATTCCAGTTGGCTCCTAGCTGACCCGATCTATGAGCAGCTATGCATGGTAGCATGTAATTATAAACATAATGTTTCAGTTACTGCAGTTTACTAGAAAATACATTTTTGCAACTTTCGTTTTCCTTTCCTGGGTTTATAGCACATTTTAATAGCCTATCTAGAAAGTCTGTACATAAAGCATTGGACAGCCCCTAACTGACCTCATGGTGCTCACTAAGGCAACAGATTATAATGTAAGAAACAGCAAATGTGAGGTCAGATAGGGAAAAGTCATGCTTTTCAAAAGAAAAGAACAGAACAGAGTTACAAGAGAAAAAGAATGACTGAGTACTGGGTTTAACATGACTGTCCCAGTGGGGCTGGCCCTTTTATTGGGTGTCCTTAAATGTACTTACATTGATGGCTGGTTTTGTTGATTTGTGAATCACATATGTGAACAAGAGAGTAACTTTTTTTTTGTAACCATAACTGGCCACAATTTTAACAGGGTCACACTGGAATACGTCTCTACTAGATCACTGGGGTTGGCGGGGGTGGGGGTGGGATTGAGCATTCAGAGGATGTTCTTTCCCTCTAGAGAGGGTGGGTAGCCATGGCCACTAAAACACTGTCACCTTGGTGACCACACAGGTGGCAGTGCAATGGCAGTACAGGGAGGAGGGCGGCTGTCAGTTTAGGTCCACTTTGCATGCTCTGCATACATGAGCACTGTGCTCTTTGAATGCCAACATCGTAAGGGCTGGGACCAAAAATAGGAAACACTTTTTCTCAGTCGGATGATCCCAGGTGCACCCAGGCAATGACTCCTGCTGCTGTCTGCTCCTCTTTCCACCCCGGGAACTCTTGCTTTCATTCGCAGGAGGGGGTTGCTGGAGGCTGGATCATGCTGGGTCCAACAGAGGGAAGGAGGCCAAGATGGAGATAGGGGAGAAAATAAAATTATAAAAAGGAAAGTCTCCATCAAGTGCAGGGCATGCTAACAGAGGAACAATGCAGCCAGCCTTTTAAGAAAACTGTAGACATTTGGCAGCATGGGATGGCAGTGCATCAAGGTGTACACAAACCCCTGAAAAAGCCGCAGAACAAGGCGAAGCGCTGGGCAGTTATGTGACTGCCAGTGTTCGGTTCTTTTGCTCTGCATTGTTTCTGGCACTTTTCTTATCGTGGATTACAAATAAACAAGCTATGACAGTATACTGGGGTTTAGGTACACGTTAATATGCTGCCAGCCTAGGCTGCCCACATTCCAAAGAAGACTTGTGTTTTTGTGTACACTCTGTAAAAATAAAGTATTAATAACATAAACAAAATGTGAAAAAACAGATCACGCGTTTCAGCAGTGCCTGAGACGCTTTTACTTGGTATGACCATTTCACGCAGCTTTGGGGGCTGCTGTTATGGTAACTGTTCAAGGACTGTTACAGCAGCAGCATTGCCACTTTCTACTAGTTTATCTGATACCTCACTAATTTGTATTATGTAATGGCAAGCAAATTTCCTGAATTTTGATTGGTCAGTGTGTGCCTGAGACAGTAATGATATTGCAGAATAACATCACTGTCATTGATTAGCATTAGGTCTGCTTGCTGTCCAGCTTGAGCACCTCCTTTTTTCCCCTTCTTCTCTTTCACTAAAAATCTACTAAAAACATTTTTTAAATGTTTTTATTTTTTTTTTTATTTTGTATAACAATGAGCCATTGTATAATAGCAATAAGGCACTCCGGGGTGTGTGTGTGTTATTGTGTAATAATGTCACTCCTGGGATGGTGGAAGCACTCAGCTTCACCTTGTGCTTCAACCCACCCCAGGAATGACGTTATTACACGATAACACACACCATGTCATGCCTTATTGCTTAAATAGTCCTGTGATTTATATAAATAATAATACATGGGTGGGTGCATGTAACCAGAATCTTTTACACACACACACACACACACACACACACACACTGTGGGATGCCACATAAACCTAGAGAGCGAAGCTTAAGGGATTTATAAAAGCACTTCACACCAAGGGTCTGTGCTGGATTCCAGTTTACACACATCCACCTACAGTATGTGTTGTTTTTTTATACTTACTAGTGAGCATTTTTAATTAATGAGGAATTTTTGCTCCTTAAATTAAATAAAAGCAAGAAATTGGTTCAAAATGCTTTCAGCTGTATTGTTTTTACTACGTGAACTACAGTGGTAGTTACAAAAAATGCATGTTATTCAATGCATTTCTTTTTACTGCAACTTCATTATACCGCAATACCGGGTTAACTTTTTTGTAACTACCACTGTACAGTTCTGAAACCGCAAACTGTTTGAATGCAAAAAAAAAAGTATGCTTTTACTTTGCTGTAGTGAAAGCTGTGTTTTGAGGGGGATTTTGTTTTAGTTAACTGGCGGCAGTTTATGAATAGTGCTTGCGCCACTCACAACGTGAGCTTGATTGACAGCGAGTGATTACAACAACCCGGTTCTAATGCATAATTGCAGCAGGGTGTTGTAACACATTTTTACAAACCAGTTATTCAAGCATTAACAAGCATTTGTCAATGCCGAATGTTCGCTTGCAGGTATTTGCAGTGGTGTTTGGCATGTATGGTGCTTTACCCTAATGCCCTGTGCGATTGCTGGTATTTGCACAATAAATTGTCAGCATGACCTTTTTGTTACCCCCATTGTGCGCTACATAGGCAGAAACACGTTTTGGGCAGGATGTGAAAAATGACAGCTGTACTGCTCATAAGGAAGTGTGGTAAAATGGCAATGTTGAAAATCTGGAGTGAAAATATTGGAAATTCGCAAACTTACGAGCATGCGTAGGAACTGCACAACACGTGCTCGTAAAACAGTTATTTGTAGGAATTTTTCCGCCAAATTTTCAACATAGCCATTTTAAGATCTCTGCTCATGAACAGTGACACTGTGATTTTCTTAATGTGTCCCATACACTGAGTTCGCACACCGACTGTGCCATTGTGAGCTACATGGGCGGAAACACGTTTTGGGCAAGATGTGAAAAATGACAGCTGCAGTGCTCATAAGGGGTGTGGTAAAATGGCAATGTTGAAAATCTGGAGTGAAAATATTGAAAATTTGCAACATCTGACGTCACGTAGGAACTGCGCCAGCACACTCGTAAAACAGTCATTTTAGGAATTTTTCACCAAATTTTAACATAGCCATTTTAAGACCTCTGCTCATGAACAGTGTCACTGTGATTTTCTTAATGTGTCCCATACATTGATTTCGCACACTGACTGCGCCATTGTGCGCTACATGGGCGGAAGCACGTTTTGGGTGAGATGTGAAAAATGACAGCTGTACAGCTCATAAGAAGGTGTGATAAAATGGCAATGTTGAAAATCTGGAGTGAAAATATTGAAAATTCGCGCACTTACGAGCGTGCATAGGAACTGCACAACGCACGCTCGTAAAACAGTCATTTTTGGAATTTTTGCACCAAATTTTCAACATGGGGTTTTTGGGACCCCTTCTCATGAATGATGTCACTGTCATGGCGTTATTCAGGCCTGAAGGGTGATTTTGCGCGGTGGCTGCACAGTGCCTCGCGATCACGCCCGGGCCGAATAACGCGCATGACGTACATCATTCATGAAGATCTAAACCATGTTGAGATGGTGCAAAATCAAATGACTGAATATGCAATAAAGTTGAAACCCCTATCTAACCCATTATACAGCTTACGGCATTTCCTCAGTTCGTGGTACGCCTTTGAAGAGTGCAGGCGTGTCCCGGTCCACGAGATCGTCGCGCGAGTCTGAAGGTAAGTATGGGGTGAGGGGTGTGGGAGGCTGGGTGCACAGTGGGTGGGTGCCGGTTGTGGGAGGGGGGCTGGGAGGCGCCGTGAGACCATTTTTATTTTACAGGTTTAAATAAAAAAAGATGATGTGGGACATTTGCCACACTGGGGTGGGCTCCAGCATGGCAGAAGTGTGTGGGGGCGAGGGGCCGGCAGAGTTAGGCACCCGTCAGCAAAAAGAAACCGCCACGTTTGCCACGCTGGGGTGGGCTCCCAGTGTGGCAGCAGGATGGCTTGGGGCCGTGGAGTTGACGGATTGGGCACCCCCTGTCAGCAACAATGTTTGCCACGCTGGGAGTGGGCTCCCAGCGTGGCACCAAAAACTTTGGGGGGCTGGGCGTGATGCGCAGGGGGAGTGTGTGATGTGAGGGGCAACGGCGGTGCTCAGTATGGCAGCGGTGCTTTCCTTTGAAGCAGAGGAACACCGCTGTCATACAGAGCTCCTGCACCCATTGGTGCAGGACCGCCACGCCTGCTCAAGGGAGCAGTGCACTGGATGGGAGAGGCACACCTCCAAAGTGTGCTACTCTCCCAAAACGTTCCTTGCACATGCGCGCAAGTGAAGGTAAAAATGATCACTAGTAATTATATATAGAATAAATTATGGTCAGCTGTGAGTCACAAGGTGATAATTCAATCAAGGGGTTTATGGAATGTAATAGAAATCCATAAGGTCGAAGGTCAAGTGAAATTTTGAAGTTCCATAAACTCAGAGAGTGAATTTCACTTTGTAACTCACAGCTGGATGTCGTTTTATATGATATGGAAAATCCAAAATTCATTGATGGCTCATTTTGAACAAAGAATGAATAGAGAATCTGCTACAGGCACAATGGTGTTAGTGCAGTAAGAGGTGTAAAAGCTTGAAGAAACTGAGCATAGCAAGTGAAAGTGATGATAAGGTAAATGTAATTGACAGGTAAATCTTGTAGTTCATGGCTGGCAGTGAATTATAGTATATGCTGTGAGTTATCTCCTTGGAAAAGTGCTTCTTGAATTGAACGTGAATTGTTCGACTTAGCCACATAAGATATCAGTTCCTTCATGGAAAGCACTGTAATAGCTATAAGAGTGGTTTCTCATACATTCTTACAGGTGTCGGAACAACTCAGCCTTGCTGTTCTCACACACTAAGAACATACGTACAAGAAACTATTATAATAACTGGTGACCCCCTTTATCACACATTATCAGTGTGATCGAATGTTGTAATAACTGGGTATGACACCATACCCAGTTATTACAGTGTTTGGAGCGATCGTGCTTCATGTTCCCTTTCTGCACTTCAACAGCAGGGAATTTTGTTCATGTGGATCTTCCTGGTTGCTATTTTTGTGCATATGTTCCTGCACCCATTATAAAAAATAAAACCTAAGCAACTGTGTGTTTATATAGTGTCTTTTTTTTTTACACAGCCTTAGAGTGTGATGTCAACATAAACCCCTCAAGCTTCTCTCATGAGGTTTATGGGATATTACACACCTCGGTTGTGTAAAGGAACTTCATTACACACAGTCGCTTATGCACTATTCTTTGTTTTATACCACAAGGGGACCTCCTGAAGATACAGTATAGTGCTAAAGTTGTGCAACTATAGGAAGGGTTGAGTAGACACTTTATTGTTAAATTGCAGGTTTGGGCTGCTTGTACTGTACCTCTGTCATCTTTACAGCTAAGGGCCTGCACACTATTTGTGGCAGAATGACAAAACCCTCCTAATTTGGAAATCTGTACAATTTGGGCTAGTAGTTTTAATGTTGGGGGGGGCACAAAACAGCAACATTTGTTTTTAATATGCTTTGGGGGGAAGAAAAACAGAATAGCTTTGAAATCTAAACTTTGAAACTTGTCAGATCCTTACAAAATGGTGGTGCTTTTGTAGTTTTTTTTTTTTTTTTTTTGGCTGTTTTTTTTTTAAAGCTCACAGTAAAAGTAAAAAGAAGTTTGTTATTGTTTAGGTAAGGGAGAGTGCATTATTGATGTTAATTGGGTTCAGATGCTATCAGCTTCAGCAGTGATGATTACAATAACATATAAAACTGTAGGAAATAAATGCCTGTTGGAGGCCATTCATAAAACAGACAGAAAAGTGAGGTCCCTCCACAAGTACCCTGCATTTGGTTAGAAGCTATAAACTAACGTGTCTGCACCTTTACAGTTTACCTCATCTGTACCCAGGCCCCTGACCCTTTTCCTATACAGGGAAACTAAAAAAGTCTTGCAACCATTTTGTGTATAGTGCAAAGGGATGGAAACCTGAACTGTGGTGCAAGGTAATCATTCTGATCACTTTGTACCACGTGCTTTCCTCTGTATATGGAGCCTTGGTGTTATACTCGTATATAGGCTGACATTCAAGCAGTAAAGACTACTGTGGAGCATCAGTGGACAACTTTTGGGGAAAGGATAAGCCCACCAGAGGTTATTAGACAGCTGGATCAGGTAAGTCAACTATTTAAACTTTTAGGGCATTTTAATTGCAAGATTTTTAGTTTCCCCACAACCATAAGAAGTGGGCTAGGGCTTCTGTATTTCAAAACTACTAACTATTTTATACTTCTTTTACATGCACACAAAAAGAAAACAATAGTGAGACTGAGGCTGATTTACCACCAAAAAACTCCAACAAAATTAAGAAAACTGTTCAAAATGCAACAAGAGTGTTATTATTTTATTTTACCACATTACCTCTTTAAGATGTCGAAACAAAAGGTCGTTGTTCTTATCCAAAAACCCTTTAAAAAGAAACAAAGCACCATCATTTTTGTTTTTGTCATTTAGGAGTGAAAGAGAAATAAAAGTCTAGAAACTGAATCCAGACCCCTTCCCCATCCCTGAATACCATTGAGGTACCCAAGCACCTGAACCAAAAGGCCAACTCAGTCGCCTGAGCTTCCAGTAGGCACGTTCACATCCTGCAAATCTTACAGTAGGAGTGCAAGCTGATGCATTAGAAACCCAAATTGTTGAAAAAATGTGGCCTATTAGGGAATTGAACCTAGGCCTCAGGAATACAGTCCAGGCGCTTTACCAGCTAAGCATTCAGATCACCTGATTAGCTTGTGCCTTGTCAAATATATCCAATCCCGTGTATCAGAAATCCCTCAAAGGTGAGACTGAAGTGCTTAAGCACTTTATTAGATAACATTAATGAACAGGATAGCAGTGGTGTTCAATGTGCAGGGAGAATATACATTTAGGTTACTATAGTAGGCTAAGTAGGTAAATATAACTGCTACTCAGTCATACAGCATTGCTTAGAGATGTGCACTCTACCTCATATAGGGGGTTATTTGGGGGTGGTATATAAGGGGTAAGGCCATGGTAATGGAGGCATTATATATGTGTGACAAGGGAATCAGCTCAATCTAGGCCAATATTGCACTGTCTGATTCATCATCTAAAGGCTTGGAGAGAGCAATATTAGATTCACTCGACTACCTGAAGGCAGGGTAGAGTATTGTCTATTTCACCATATTATCTAAAACCTGGAATGGTGTACTGTTATATTCACTTGACTGTCTAAAGGCAGATGTGGAGCACTGACTCACCAGACTCTCCAAAGCCTGGAATGGTGTACTGTTGAAGTCGCTCGACTGTCTGAAGGAAGGGATTGTGCATGTTAGATTAATCAGACTATCCTGTGACCCAGGTGCAAAACAATGCACCTGGGTCACAGGAATCCAAGAGAGGAATAAAGGATGGGGAGGGGGGGTTCTGGCTACCACAAAGCAAGAGAGAGACCTGGGGATCATCATATCAAATGAGTTTGTGCACAGAACTCTAAGCATAGTTCTGATAGGTCAAGAGCTGATAATTAGCATTCTGTACACAAACTGCGACAGAGTAAAAACTCAAAATTACTGGTTCCATAAAGAGAACCATAACAAAATGCTACCCATAAAACAAAACAATGTAAAATACAATTTTTCATATCACCTTTCATTCAGATACAGTTAAATATGGATAGTTTAGGGAAATGCATATCATTTCTGAGAATAAGAACTTTATGAAAGCTGCAATTAGCACAGATTTCCTGATAGCCACAGGAGTGGATGTGACTCCAACCAAGACATAGAAAAGGTGCTGGGTGTTACCACAGTGACTATTTACTAGAATCTATATTAGGACATTAGATTAAAGAGGGCCATTGCTGATGGCCCGGTGGCGCTGAGGGTTGAGGCGCTGGACCCCACACCTCGTACCATGCCAGCGATCTGGGTTTGGGAATAGACTCGGGCTGCCGGGGGCTGGCAGGGGAGAGGAAGGATTGAGTGTCCTATGACTGCTCTCCTTTCTCTGGGGTGGGTACTGGTCATGCACCGCGCTGCAGCAGCAAATGGCGGAAGCCAGTAGCACTACAGTTGCATGCAGAGTTACGACGGTGGGAGCGTGGTGGGCATCAGCATGTATGTGCTTGGACACTATTGCACGTCCGGCTCCCCAAGGGAAAAGAACAGTGGAAAAATGGCGGGGCGATATAAAGGCTGATGGCGTGCAATAGCCCCAAGCACGAGAGGTGCCTTGCCGGGGCGGCCGACCCCTTTGGCATGGGGTGATTATCCGCGCACCAGACCTGGCTCAGGGGAGCAGGTGCCGGTGGCCGGAGGTCATGGGCCTGCTCTGCAGAGGGGGAGAAAATATGCAATGTTAAAAAAAAAAAAAAGAGGGCCACTGCTTATGAGTCTTCTTTCATTCTTCTTTTTTTATTGATTGACAAAAAAAAGTCTTGACAATCTGCTGCAATACGCAAAAATATCATATTTTAAAAGATCCACAATACTGTAAAAACAGCTTTTTCCTAATATTACTATTTTTTCCAATTTCATGTTCTTAATTTTCAAGCTGCATTTGGGGATATAAACCACTTGTTGTGCACTCTTGATCTTGTGAACTAAGCATACATAGAATCAACTCCATTCAGTGATACTGATATCACTGATAAAACATCAGCAAGTATTTCATTCTGATGTTAGAATACCATGGTCATCTTAAAAGAATATGCACTGTGTCATCTAATTCCAGGAAGGTACATTCACAATTTATGTCTAAAGGTTGCAACATTTTTTTACGTACCCTAGCCTGGAATACTTCTATACGTATTAAACCACCTTTAGCTTGAATAAAAATTCTCTTGTCATCAATATTATCCAGTAAGTCTAGATATGACTCAAATCTATGATATTCTTTCACTGTTGTAAACCAAGGTCAACATTTTAGTTCCAGTCTCCTCTAAGTCACTTAACTTACAATTAAATACTAACGTTGACTTAAACACCTTATCATATTATTAACTAATTGTTGTCACCCCTTTAAGAAAAACAAGTCCTGTGAGGATAAGCTACAGAAACTAGACTTACTTACACTGGAAAGAAAGAGATTAAGGGGGACCTTCTTTAGCTATATACATTCATCTCAGATAAAGAATTAATGGATGAATTGGGTATGACCTTTAAACATCAACACATAATTTGGGAGATCACAAACTCCAACTGAAAGTGAAATAATTCAAGAAAGAAAACAGGAGACACTTTTTACATAAAGAGTGTTTGGGCTTAGAATAGTCTACCAGAGGGGCTAGAAAAATCTGAAATATTGGAGATTTTCAGAAAAGAGACTGGATAAACATGTGTTTGTGGGTTCCTTTGTGGAGACAACCACTGTGAAATGGGAATGGATTTATGGGCAATGGCCTTCTTCTGTCTCATTTCCTAGTTTAGATCCTCGTAAATAGTTACTGTGGAATTGCCCCGCCATCTTTTTGTATGACTTGGCTGGAGTCACATGGAGGGCACCACATACGTGTAGCAGCTATCTTTTTTGGCAGTAAGGGTTTTCTTCTTCAAATTTATGGTTAAGTACAATTAAACTGGATGAAGACAGCACCAAATCCATTCAGCTCAAGAGACACCATACATACAGTACATACATAACCTAAAAAATACATTAATGTAACTTTAGCAACAGTTATGCACAAATGGATTACTTTGCCAACGCATAAATCTAGCATGACCACATTTATGTTTAACTCTGTCAGTTATTGCTTCCCCATTCTTCCCTCTCAGATCAGTGGGGGGTCCTTGCTCCCCCTTTCCAATTTGCAAACAGGTAAAAGGAAGTAACATCATACCTGGTGACTATTACCTTAGGATAAACCAATCTGTTCTAATATTGGGATGCCTGTTCTTTTTTCCATAAAGGTGAAGTATGGGAGTCATTTAGTGTTTATTTTTTCTGTCATATTTCTAAGCGTGACTGTGAGCCATTCCATTCCTAACATACACTTGCAATTGTCCACCCGGCTCTCCGCTGTATGGTATTGTGTCAAAATAGCAAACCAAAATGAGCGCCTCATAAATGAGCGCATCATTTTGGCTGCTTTCAGGTTTGGTGACTATGAAGGAATAGCAAAGGAGGGAATAGCGAGGGAGGATGGGGAAAAAAACAGTGAGGGGAGGGAATAGCGATGGGACAGAAGGAAGAGGGAGAAAGAAGGATGGGCTAAGTAGGGATGTGGAACATGATACTGTTGAGCTACCCATGTAGCGTAGCAGGTAGGGACACCAGCTGCAGTGGTGGTGGTCCTGAGTTCAGGACTACATACAGGTATTTTATTTTAGTTTTGGCAGGTGGTGTTTTTTTTTTTTTTTTTTAAAGTTATTGCCATCTCCGGTCCCTCGTCTTTCCTCCAGAGTCTGCCCCCCTCCCTTGGAGATGACTATAAAAGTTTGGGGGGTGCAGAGGGCTGAGTCCCCTGCATTAAACATTTACTTAGATATGCACTCATTTATTATTTGGCGAATATGGTTGTGTGCCATATTGGTGTTCGCCAGGATATACTCGCTCTTTTGCTAGTCACTGAAAATGGTTCGCTGTTATGACATGGAACCCCACTGCAGAGGGTAAGAGTCGAAGCCATCTTTGTGAGATAGCTTTAGTAGCTTCATCCATTAAAGTTGAAAACAGATACAAGTTCTGCCTAGAATTGCAGGAAAAAGCAAAGCATTTGATAAGTAACGCATGTGTTGCATTCAGGAAATGGAACAGAACGCAAAAACAAAAGCAGCATACACACAGCAGTTGCAAAAATCAAGTGTGAAGTTTATTCGCAAATACAGTGCACAATCCAAAAATCAAACTAAACTTGGAGCTCAGTTTAGCCATGACTAAGCCAATTACCCTAGGATAAATTGGCTATCTGTTCTAACATTGGGGTGCCTGTACTTTATTCCATAACAGTGAAGTATGGGAGCCATTTAGTTTGCATCTTTTCTGTCGTATGTCTGAGCTTCACTGTGAACCATACCCTCACTATAATATTCTTGCAATCGTCCCGTCAGCTCTCCACAGGAGGGAGCAAGACTTGACGCCATCTTTGTGAGATATCTTTAGCAGCTGCAGCCATTAATACTGAAAACAGCTATAGTTTCCCTCTAGCCATGAGTCCAGTTGGTTGGTGACCCCACATTAAAAGCTTAATGCAGGTGGATACTGCAATCCCTAGGATATCACCAGTTGCTGCAGTTACCTCCTTCCAGTACTGCATTTGTACTAGGTAGCTCCAGAATATATGTTTATGGTGGGACTTGGTTGGACAACTTCTCCTGCATTAATCAGAAAAGGATGAGTTAAAATGTACTACTATTATCGGTGTTTTAAATTATCTGCTGTTTTCTACTCTTCCCCCTCCTCCCAGGATGCATCTGGAGACAAGCTGATACCAGCTCACAATATATCTTTCTTGGTAAAACTTTTGAAATGAATAAATTGACCAATCAATCAATCAATCACACAGGGAGCTTGTTACCAAAATGATGCTCCCTGTCTTTGGCTACGTAGATGTGGTTTATCTCTTCCACTTCCCTTGTCATACTGGACACCCTCTTCAACTCCTTCTGCCATTGTGCTACTAACCCCAACCCCCCCCATGCATGCACCACTGCTTGCAGTTTTCATCCCTAGCCATCCTTTTCCTGCCCTCTTGCAGCCAGGCTCACTGTGCCTCCTTCATTTCCAAATACTGGTTTGGCTCCCTTCCCTCTTTGTTGTTGTTGTTGAATTTTTGTTGACCTGGTAAGCCCACTGGGCCTAGAAGTCCCTTTTTCAGGGGCGACCGGGGGGTAAGCAACTGAAATTGAACCAGATTAAGCTGTTGGTGATATTTTTAGTGAACTTACCTCTCCTTTCTCCTATCCCAACTTCCCCCTGCTTCATGCCCCTCCATTTCTGAGACCATCGCACTTTTGCTGCTCCTCACCCCTGCTCCTCTGCTGGGCAATCTGCCATCTCCTATTGACTTCCATCACTCTGGAACAAACTCCTCTCCTCCCTCCATTGCTCCTCATCACGTGTCTCCTTCAGGCCCCAGCTATAACTTCAACCCCTCCCCACCTGTTCCTGTTTCCTTTCCTCCTGATACTACTTCTACTTTGATGGCTGAACCTTTTTTCATCCAGGTTCCTCTTTATCCTCTTTATTTCATTATTCAATTGTGCTTACGCAACTGGATGAGATGATGCTTGTATGACTTGATTACATTGTGGCTATTCACCTCTCTAGCCGTGGGATATACCACCCTCTAGGGGTACGATGTAAGGAACCCTAGAGGAGGGTTCCCCCCCATAGGTGCTGTGGGAATGATTCCATTGGCTAAAGGTAGCTTAGAAAGAAGCCCAAAAAGAATACCCATTCGTGTGTCAAGCATTGAGAAGAGAGAAGTAGAAGATATCTAGACTGGAAATAAATGTGACAGACATAGGTAAGAATGGCAGGAGAAGACGAGGGAAGGTGAGGATGATGAACAAAAGGAAAGCTGAGAAGATAAATAAGGGTGGACTTCCTAAGGAGAGAGGGAACAGCTGGGCCACCATCTGACTCCATCCAACAGCGTAACCTAACTAAGGAACCTAAGAAGCACTAATCCTAGTTAATATTACGACCATGGGCATGGAGGAGAGGAAAAAAACCCTTTGAGGAGGAAACCTCTGGGGATCCAAGGCCTAGGTCACCTTCCTTCCAGGTTGAAAGATGTTTGATGGTGAATATATATGTCCACTTGCTGTTTTTGTAGTGAAAGGCCAGTGAACGACTGGCCCTGTCCCCAGATTCATAATGTGTTTGATTTATAAATGCAGTTGTGTCTCCACTTTCCTGAGGCAGATTTATTTATTTATTGAATTTTTGATGACTGAGTTGACCCACTGGGCCCTGAAGGTTCCTTTTTCAGGGGTGACCCATGGAACAGAAGCAATACAATATATACAATCAGGTGATCCAGAAGCAATACAGTACATACAGTCAGGTGATACAGGGTTACGAGAAGTAGACAAGATAATGGGGATAACACTACAGGCAATTATTCAAATCATAGACCATAAGTGCAACACTTGAAAGATTTAAGGATTTAAGGCATGATTTAATGTAGGTTAAGGTGAGAAGAGATGGGGGATGAGTGTTGTGATTTGGATCGGGGGTGATTATCCTATACCCTCACAGTGGCATGAGCTTGTCCCGAGCAAATGGGACTTATGCCTAATGCGAAAGATTGGTAGTGAGGGGGCTTCCTGTACTTGAGGTGGGAGAGTGTTCCACAGTTTAGGGGCTGTGAGAGCAAAGCAATTGCCTCCCTTGTGAGTCTTGATTCTGGGGATTGCCAGCTGGGACTGACCCGAGGTCCTGAGCATTCAAGGATTAGGATTAGCCATGATTATTCCTGTTAGGCTTGGTGGGGCCGCTGGGCTCTGCAATTTGTATGCAAGGGAGAGCAGGGGATACTGTAGACAAGCCTTGAAAGAAGGCCATTGCAGCTGGGCTAGTGAGATGCAAGGGTGGCTTCTTGGTTGATACATTGTCGCAAACCTCGCGACCTTGTTGTACAGGACCTGAAGCCTGCTAACCTCACCCTTTGCCATGCCCTGGATTACCGGGGCAGCATAGGTTAATGTGGGTAGGAGGACACTGGAGGCGACTGCTCATCTGGCCTCTGGGATAAGTTGTTTTTTAGCCTGTACATGGTGCCAAATTTGATGTGGATAGACCTTGTTACCTGGTCAACGTGGGGCTTAAAGGTGAGACTCTGGTCAATAGTTAGCCCTAGGTATTTTATGTTGTCAACTACATCTATTCGTTTATCCCCAAGGGTAGTAAGTTTTAGGGAACTGGTCCGATCCTGGCCAAGGGATCTAGGACCAAACAGCATGGCTTTAGTTTTTGCTGCATTGAGAATCATTCTGTTTAATGCGAGCCAGGCCTCAAGTGTGTTTAGGTCCCCTTGTAGGAGAGGGGCCCAGATCATGTGGTGTGGACCTGGCTCAGAAGATGACAGTATCGTCTGCGTATTGAACTACTGAGCTATCCCCACAGTGCTGGAGTTCTTCCCTTACTGCTCTAATATTCTGCTGCAGGTCCCTTTTCTCTGTACACATATGATCTAGTTCCAGAGTTACTATTGTTTAGTGAGTTTGTCTTGCCTTTCCTTTGGCTGCTTCTTGGTATGCAACACATAGGCTATTATATACCCCCCTAGGTACTGCTTTTAACCCATCCCTGGAAAAAAATTTTTTTGGGGGGTAGTCCTATGCTGTATTAAATTCTAAATAAGCAAAGATAACCTCTCTCATTTTGGAACATAATATTTCATTGTTCAAACATCCTGTGTTTAGATGCCACAGGGGTCTGTCCAGACTATAACCCATTACTATCTCTAACGTCAGGGAGGCATAATCTAATATAATTATAGGTCCTAGCTCACATTTCTGTACTGTGTGGAACATTGTTTTGGTGATGTAGAAGTGGTCTGTTTGGGAATACCTGTAGCTGTTATTCGGGTAGAGAAGAATGTAAAATTCCTCCCTCTTTGACTGAGCTCTCTCCACGGAGCAATGAGGCCTAGCTCCCCTCTCGGTGCACCCAGAGTCCTGGCAGCCCACTTTCTCCAAATTTTGTGCCCCCAAAGAGCAATCCATATTGGGCTTCTTCACTGAATTCCAGCCCCCCCCCCCACCAAGATTACGTCTCCTGACAGCAGCGAGGTGATTTTTTGGAAGAGGTTTTTGAAAAATTCAGGTATTGCAGCAGTGGGACGATATACTGTACATTCATATGTACTGTTGATTCCCCATGTGGCAAGGTAGCCATTCCCCTCTCATCTCAGTAGTCTGTAAATGTGAGAGACCTGCCATGGGAGTCCTTTCTTAATTAGTATTGCGACAACAGCTTTATTACTTTGAGGGTGCAATGCCGCCACCACTTGCCCAACCCAGCTGTGTCTTATCTTTAAGTGTTTTTTTGGGATAACCTCATTTCCTGAAGCAGCCCAATATCACAGAAGATACCTTTTAGTTCTTTCAAAACTCTGGCCCTTTTTATCACTGAGTTGAGCCCCTTTACATTATAAGTAATGACATTCAATTTAACCATTCAAATAAAATACATTACCGCATGCACCTTGACACAATGCAGCATCGCAAGAAATTGGTTTTACCATCCAGTACTTCCTTGTGCCTGGTCAAAGGGAAGAGAACCTTTGACGTAAGGTGTCACCATTCTCGGCAAGCAGCCAGTTACAGCTAGACTAATTATTACATCTTTTTTCAGTTCGATGAACCTACCATCATGCATAGCAAAAACATTCTGCAATGGCAATAACTGTGCAGAGACCCATATTAACCACATATAACAACACGAGAACAGGGAGAACATTTAAACAGGGAAAACAGAACACAGAACTACCCACAAAGGGGTATACACTGGGCTGCCTGTTCCTCCTAGTGAGTGGCAAGGCCCCTTGCATGTGAGCAAATTCATCTCCTAACAGCCCTGGAGGGGAAATCCCTCCTCCACTGAGGTTTCCTAGTGGATGCACCACCATTCCTATCTGAACTAGAGCTCAAGCAGGGACATACCTCTGGAATTAGTAGATAAGAGACTTCCAGTGCATCAACTCTTTTGCCTCTTCCTCCGGTGGACCGTGTCCAGTCAGACACATTGCTACTGGCTAAAGCAACCTGATGTGTCTCTTGCAAAATCAACTAAAACCTTGTATGCAAAGTAGTCGGGTTATGCTCTATTGCAGTTTCGCAGTCCTACAACCTTACCCACCAGCACCCCCAACACTGCCACCCCCCATCTCTCCTGCCTTTTATGTGGATATGAGTCCCTGTAAGCCAGTGTTAGAAACACTACCCCCCCCCGGAGATAAAAATAACATTTTTTGTGGATTGTAATGTACATAGACCAAGAAGTTTCCAAGTTCAAACAAACAGTTCAATCCATTTAAGCATATCAAGTTGCAGTTGTGAATTAGAAAAAGCCAAAGAAAGGTTACTATCTACAA
The DNA here is from genome assembly GCA_016271365.2 of Neoceratodus forsteri. Classification (NCBI taxonomy): domain Eukaryota; kingdom Metazoa; phylum Chordata; order Ceratodontiformes; family Ceratodontidae; genus Neoceratodus; species Neoceratodus forsteri. The sequence continues at coordinate 184,609,092 of JADMNL010000027.1, forward strand.
ATGTTCACATTACTTACAGAGAGTTATCAGTCTGGTCCTCTGGCTTCCACAGAAGCCACCACCTCAGGTCTACAACTGAGTGACAGTTCGTGCCACGCCCCGGTCCCTGGCTATTTATTTGTTTTTGATAATCGGGTAAGTGCAGTCGACATAGAAATACCTATTTTCAGGCACGACCTGGTTCAAATGTTATTAGATGGCATTATGGACTATGATGCTGCAGCTCTGGCATGGCGGGAGTGGCTCAAGAAATAGCAACTGCATTGAAAATGAAGTTCCACTCAGGCAGTATGGTGCTGTTCCCTTTAGACACTATGCTTGTGTGCACACATAGTTATCATTATAATAGTAACCCCTATATAACTGGACTGTGGATCTCCTGCTGTACAGGACCCCTCTGGTCTGCTTTTCTAATCTGCCCAAGGGCCTGTACAGCAGGAGATCCACAGTCCAGTTATGTAGGGGTTACTATAATAATGACAACTATGTGTGCACACAAGCATAGTGGGAGCAGCTCAACCAGGCACCCAGCACATGCAACTTGGCCACTCTCCCATTCAGCATACAGCGACAGAGGTAGTGGTATTCCCCTACTGCTGTTCTACCCCTGTCGTTGTAATCCCAGGCACTGTTTTACATGCACGGTATTGACCCAGTACCCTCTAGTCAGTTCCAGTCATGCCCTTGTGTTGTCACTCCAGTGTTACTGCTAAATAATTCCTTGTAGTTCACTCTGTTTATTCCTTTCAGGAATTTGAAGGTTTTTTTCATATCCCCCTTCTCCCTTCTGGTTTCCAGCAAGTACATGTTCAATGCCCTAAGACATTCTTTGTAGAACTTCCCCTGCTGGGGAGAAGTCCTGACCAACATAAATTCTCTGCCCATTGAAATTAAGATCTTTTTTTTCCCAAACTTTATGAAGAAGTTGCTCCTTTAGAGGGGATTTCAAACATTTAACAATAGAGTGGGAAGGGTTAGCAGGCTTGGGCTTTGAGCCCAGGGCTCTGTGTGCCTACTCTATTTCTATTGCAAAGTCTGCTGGGAGCCCAAGTTTCATTTGTAGTCACGTAATTAGAAAACTATTTAAATTTGGTTGTTCTGAATCTTTAAAGAACCCAATGAGTCTTAAAGAGAATCATTCCTGACAAATTTAAAACTCCCCTCAAAATAAGAAGAAGCTCCCTTACCTCCACGGGAGCTCCTTTGTAGAAAAAATTGCTTTTATAATTACACCCTCAAGGGAAGGGAAGGGATCGTAAATTGCCCCCAATGGACTGGCAGCGCGATCCCTTTCCACTTCCCTGTTGCTAGTCACACCCTGTTTTATGATGTGGCAATAGGTAGAGCACAGGGGGCGCACTCCATTGAAGTGTACGGCGCGTGAGTTTAGAGTACAGTTTTCAGCCATTTACATGCCCATTTGGTAAAATCAATGCCTTGGTTCAACTAACAGGAGTCTTGTTAGTTGACCCCTGGCTCCAGTTTTACCACATGGCTACTTAAATTGCTGAAAACTGTATTTGGAAATCCTGCTCCATACACTTTCACATGGAGCACACCCCCTGTGCTCTCCCTATTGCAGCATCATAAAACGGGACGTGGCTAGCAGCAGGAAAGTGGAAAAGGATTGTGCTGCTAGTCCCTTGAGGCAATCTATGATCCCTTCCCTGAGGGCTATAATTACAGGAGCTGATTTTGCCACAGAGGAGCTCCTGCTGAGGTACGGGAGCTTCCTCTTAATTTGTGGCAGCACTGAGAAAGGTGTTCTTAAAGTTTTTGCAGCATCCTCTGACCAAAGTGTCTTCTGCCCACTCAATAAGTCCAGTTTCTCTCATGCAGAGGTGGAGGATGACGAGGCCCAAGGTTACCGTTCCTTCATGCAGCTCAAAGGCCGCATCTTCTATTGCAGCCTTCTCTGTTCAAGTTTCCTGAAATCTCTCTTGATTTCAGTAGTGTTACAGTCAATTCATTGCAGTGTCTTTAAGATCATTGCTGTGCTAGCCTGATCAAATGCTGAACCTCCTCAGGGGCCCCCATCTTCCTTATCAGATCCTATCCCCAGTGTATAGTTCAAGGCCTCAGATGGTGAATTGCTAGGGCTCCAGCTCTGTACTGAAGAGTGGGTGGCTGTTGCTTCAGGACCCCCAGTATTTGGCTCTTTCAAAGTGAGCCCATGTTCAATGATTGCTGCTGATGAAGAAGTGGATGGATAGCAACCATAGTTGATAAGGGAGAGAGCAGTTATTCAAGCCTCCATTACCTTTGGTGACATCAACAGAAGTTGTAACACCTACTTTACAGTAAGTCATGGGTGCCAGCCCAGTGGCACTGAGGGCTGAGGCGCCAGATGCCACACCAGCCACCAAGCCAGTGAACCGACTTCAGGAATGAGTTCGGGTCACTGGGGGTTGGCTGGTGGAGGAAAGGAGGTTGGCTGGAGTGGGAGAGGATTGAGTGTCTAACAGCTCTTCTCTCCCTAGGAGGGGAGTATACCACACCACTCTAGTACTGCCACTGCGTGGAGGTGTGGTGGCAGGGCAGTGGCTACAACTCAGAAGGCATTGGCTGACAGCAGGAGCATAGCAGGTGTGTACCGCCGCACCCACACATAGCTGCATTCTTGTATGCCACCTGGCCAAGAGGATAAAAGAGGAAATCTGGCAGTGACAGGAGGATCCCTTGGTTGCCGTAGCCCCAGCACCACCTACAGTGCCCTGGGGAGCTATCTGGATTGTGCTTCCAAGTGAAGAGGAAGGCCTTCCCTCCCTGACCTTGCCATGGGGGGAATATCCATGGGGAATCACACTCCCAGATAAGTCCCACAGATAGTGGGTGATGGGGTGGATGAAGAAGAAGAAGAAGGAGAAGGAGAATTTATATAGTGCTTTTCATATGCACTGCATTCCAAACCACTTCACAAGCAATGCTAGACTGCTAGTGAAGTAACTGGATGTGTAATAGCAGCCATTTCACACATCAACACCCACACACAGCCTTGGACAACTGCATGTGCTGGTTTTATGGAAAGGGAGATGTTGTCCAGGACACTAGGGAAATCCCCTGCTGTTTTGAAAAGTGTCTTTGGTTCTTCCCAGGTAAGACACACAGATGGTGGGTGATAAGGTGGATGATGAAGAAGAAGAAGAAGAATCAGCATTTATATAGCACTTTTTATACTCACTGCATTCCAAAGCACTTCACAAGCAATGGTAGACTGGTGGTGAAGTGACTGAGTATGTAGTATCAGCCATTTAGCACATCAACACCCACACACAGCTTTGGCCAATTGCGTGTACCGGTTTTATGGGAAGGCGAATGTTGTCCAGGACACTGGGGAAATCTGCTGCTGTTGTGAAAAGTGTCTTGGGTTCTTTTATTTCCACCTGGACCCCCACAAGGACAGCACCAGAGATGGCTAGAAGGAAACTTGGTTTAATGTCTCATCCAAAGGACAGCACACCCCAACAGTATAGCACCCTCAGTACTGCACTCAGGTGCCAGTGTTTTAGGTTATAAGCCCAGTCCCAGTGTGGTACTAGAACCCATGATCTTCTGGCTCAGAATTGGATATGCTACCAGCTGAGCCACACTGCCACCACCAAGGGGGAAGGTTCAGCTGAGAGGAAGAAACACCTTAAGAAAAAAATAGTAGGTCATAGGTGGGGGGGGGCAGTTACAGCTGCGGAGTAGGTGCAGTGCAGTTACAAATCTAAAATGCCAGTAATGCTTTTGAAGGAAAATAATTATTTGTTACTGAAGATGTTTTGTGAAGTAACTCATACATCGTCAATTTATTTTCGATAAAGCCTAAAACCCTGAAGAAGAAACTATAAAAGTTTTGAAATGTTGGTACTTTCATAGGCTGTGTTAAATGATAAAATACTGTTTGTGAGTGAGACTCTGGCTGCACACACATTTAATACATAGCCGTGGAAAGGATAGTGAGTTGTTTAAATATATTGGCAAAAGGATGGTCCTTGAAGCCCAGTTTTGCTGCAGAACAGTATCAGAGCATGCATTACCATGCCTTGTCACCATACCATACCATACACTGTTTGTATTTGTATAGTGCCTTTCATGCAGGCCTCTGAAAGCACTTTTTAATAACAGGCAGCCAATGCTGATCAATCACCTAAATCAGCAGTGCGTATTAGTCATCGTGTGCATTTTTTCAGCAGTGATGTGTTCTGACAAAAACATCAATATACCCAGTTTTTTTGTTTTGCTTCATTCCTGAACTAAGATATGAGATTGTGACTTTTTTTTTAAACTTTCTGGTTCAGTGTCATGCCCTGCATGAAAAAATAAATATCTTGGAAGAGTGCTATGCTGTTTACTGTCAGCAATAGCTGTTAACATTATCCTAATGCACTTACACACTTACAGTGTGACTCCCATTCTACAGGTGACCTCAGTGGAAGACGTTTTTTAAAATGATGAGTGCCAGCCATCATTAACGATGGGAGTCACTACTTACAAAATTAGCTAACTGAGAAAACTAAAAAATACAACAAAGATGAATCTAAGGTGGTAAGATATATACATATATATATATATATATATATATATATATATATATATATAAAATACCTTTTCTCCAGCTAACAAATACTTCTGCTTTACATGCAGCCACCGCTGACATAACTATCGAAGTTGATAACTGATGGTGTGGAGTGCAGAATGGCACTGTTTAAGGTTCTAAAGAAATGATTGCTACAGTAACTCTCAAGAGCAAGGCTACCCTCAGCCAGCACAGTTCTGTAGCCTCCACCATCTGTTGTTATGCATAATGTATGGAGGAGACTGGTTAGTATACTTGTAAATGTTCTTTTCTTTCTAAACATTCTGTTTCTTTCAAACAGGTGAGGAGTTCTAAATATGAGTACCATGCCACTAGAGGTAACCTGAAACAAAACTGGGATGTTGGCAGTGTTCACCTTCCCCATGCATTATAGAACCATGCAATAATAGTATTATCGTACAGTAAATAAGAACAACATTTGAGGCTTCTTTTATTTTATTTTCTATCTGATTGACTGCTGTGCTGATACTCACCTAACACACAATAGGTGACCTCGCCTGCATAGTGAAGGATCCTGAAGTCTGCCCGCTCCATGGTCTTTCGTACCTTCTGCTCTGCAAACTTTCGCCTGCAGAGCAAAGCAAAACAGTAAAAGTGGGTTAAAGCCATTCATGCAGACACTGATGATTGTTCAAGATTATTACATGCAACAACAAATATATATTTGAATATCAATGTAGCCAGGCCTCTACTGCTTGCCCAACATATCTCTTCCAAAGAGTAGCGGAGTTAGGCTCCGTGCTCAAAAAAAAAAGAGGCAATTTAATTTCCTTCCTTCAGTTTTCATTTTTATTTTAATTGGGTGAACTTGTTCAGCACAAAAAGATACATTTACAGGTGTGTGCTAGTTAAACTGTACCCCGTAATATAGAAAAACGGTACAAAAAGGTACAGGCATAAAAGAACAAACTGTAGTAAAGCACAAGACATAAGTAATGTCAAACATAACATCAGCAATCATTACATGTAGATAATCTAATTTATTTCTTGAAATGTTTTTAAGGACAACTGCTATGAATCTTTGAATTGTTTTCCCCTGTAGAAACTGATTTTAAAATACTGGTTCCAATTCTGTTATTGTTCCATCCCAACAGTTTTTTTTTAGTTATCCTAGTGGGTGTTTCTGATTTACACACAGGTCGTAAGTAGCATTTAAGAACTGTATGATGCAGCTCATGTCCCTTGCTCAGCTCTCCCATTGTGCAGTAAAGACTATACTGCTCAGCTAACTAAACTGCTCCCCATTCCTTCATTTAATGACCTCCATAAAATTAGTCAAGATGCCTCTCCACCCTTCTTTTGCCTCTGTTCCTGATTCCGGGTCGCCCCTGAAAAAGGGATTCTGTTCCAGTGGGCTTACCTGGTTAACAAAATTCAATAAATAAATAAAATCAGTATTATTCAGATTCTATATTGGAACTTCAAGTATGTTATATTACCAGTTTATAATGTATGGTAAGTGCCTATTAACCACCATAATCAGCAGTTACACAGCTTTGTTATGCACAGTTTAGAATTTTAAAAGTTGTTAACCACACTTTGGAACTTCCAAACAGTGGCAAAACAAAAAAGAATGCACCAGAGTTCCATAATTCTCACACATAGAATGCAAACAGTGTTTTTTTGACCATACACTATAAAAGATGATGGCTGGTGATCGGGAGACAACCACGCTGAAATCACCTCTCGTGGTTGCTAGGGCTACAGTAAACCTCTCGAGCTGCGCTCTCGAGGTTTACCAAGTTGCCCTAGCAACCACTCGAGGTGATTACATCGTGGTTATCACCTGATCCCCAGCCATTATCCTCTATGTTATAGATACCCTAGGGAAGTAATGTGACATGAGCTGCAGGCAAGTGCCACACTGACTATAGGGGGTTATTAACTGACTGCTATTCTAACCTCTCGGCCCGAATTTTTGCTATCATAAAAATTTGCTTTAAAGTGATAAATTTGTACATTTTGAACCTCATTGAGAGGTAGTTTTTAATAAAGTAGTTCACATCTGCCACGTGACTGAAAATGCTAGTTCCAAATGTCAGAATGCATTGCTATAGTCATTCAGTAGTGACAGTAAACAGAATGCTGACAAGTACTATAGCTGCTAAGGATTCATACACCATGGTGATAAGGCTGTACATGACAGTTTAACAGAGATCAATGTAAGTGTCCCAGAATGCTAACAATGAGACTGCAGCATTTCTGAGACCCTTTTTGTATTACAAAGTTACACATGTGCCGAACCTGAGATGTTATTCTTAAATTGGCTACATTTAGAAACATGACCACAACGGAAGAGTGTGTTCAACATTTTGCATGTTTGTACATGTTATGGTTATGTTATCTCCTGCTTAATGGTAAAGAGAGATTGTAACCATATTGGTCCTTGGAAAACAGGAACTGCTGGATAAATACCTTTTATTGGACTAACATATGTCTTGTACAAAGATAGTATAGTACAGAAGTCTTCAGGCTGCACAGGTCCTTCATTAGGTGCAATCATCACCTTTGCCTTATACATGATGAAGGGTCTTGTGTGGCTCTGAAAGCATGTGCACTAGTGCATATCATTTTTGTACAAAACGTATGTTGGGCTGATGACAGGTATCAAACTATTCAGTAACTCCTGCTATAATGGCAAATGCTAAAAGCAATACATTAAAAGGAATAGGATTGCCCCTAACGTTACTGCTGTCCCCAACTGAGAAGTACTTCACTTCTCTTCCACTTCCTTTTGTTACATTAGGTCAGACATTTATGCAGCAGTGACAGCACTTGATCTGCAGTATGGAAAAGGGTCTCAACAGGTTTGCTTTCACCTATCTATACGACAGCAAGTGTTTTACTTTGCATGCAGCGTAAAAGCATGGCAAAAACAATGAATAAGTTGGTAGCATCTGTCCAAAAAGCATATAACCCACCAAGGACAGCTCATAGGATTACCCCCATGGAAAACTGGATGTCCAGATAAAGCCCCTAAAAAATGATAATCCTCTACAAAACTAGACAAGTGGCAATCCTAAGTACGAATGAATGAATGTAGGATCACACTGAAAATGAGACCTTGCATCTCGGCTGGGTTACCCTCAATAAGGTGAATTAAAAAAGAAGCAAATTTCTTCAAATGGCTAAATATGAGATGTATTTAAACTGTATCATAGCCATAGAATAAAATGTGCAGCAAACATACGTCACAACATGAGGGTGATGTCCCAATTTGTCTTCTAGTTTTTCCAAGAAGGTCAAATCTGTGGCATCTCCAGGTCGCATGCATTCTTCATCCTCATTGATAGAAGGGAAAAATTATTTTTCATTAGCAAACATATAGCTAGCATGAGTAATAATGATAGCAGACTAGGATATGCACTGAGTAGAACTTTAATACAAAGCACTACTAAGGCAAAAGGACTGAGTAGTATGTCTGTATTACTCTGTAAGCAGACATAGAAACCAGGGACGGGATGAATATTCACTTCGTGCTCGCTTCGTACCCAAATAGTGGGCTATTCCAGCTATTCATATTCAGTTTAATAACTAACTGAAACCAGTCAGAATACCAAATCGTCAATTTTGCATTTGGAGCAAGCTTTGCACCACCAAATTATGGTCCATATTATGCCCTCACCCTCATAAAGCTGCAAATTGCTAATTTTGCACAAGTTGAAGATACAGAATCAAATATGAATGCCAAGTGCAATTTTGCACAGTGAATTTCACTACCGAACTGTCACTACTTCATTGTGATTCTAATCATAGCTTAACATGCTTTAAATAAAAAAATGAATGAAAATCAAATAAGAATAACAGTGAAAATAATAAAAACTACAAGCCTTGTGTCTTCATTCACTATTTGTATTTGTTATTCAACAAATGCTGTCATCAACTATTTGGCATTCGGTTGAATACTAAAAAAGTACTATTCATCCCATCCCTAATAGAAACAGAACTTGTTGTCAAAACAAGGCCTTCTAGACCATCATGTCTACTCCATTCCTACATACCTAGTTTATTTGCAGTTAATCTTTTTTTATTGAAAAGATTTCAGAACATACAGTACAAACATCTGACAATCAGTATGGCCACAACGTCAATAAGCAACAATCAGTTACAAGAGGGTTCTGACAGAAACAGGCACAGTTAGTTATTCGCTTTAGTGCATCTATACAGCAGTACTGTTTTACCATACATAGTACAATAAAGGCACTGGCTTTGCTCAAATCCAAAATTGTCAGAGGACTGAGGGAAAAATCCCCAAGCCCAGGTAGACAGATGACAGTCCTGAATGGGATCCCATTCACATATCTGGAATGTGTAGTACGGTATGGGCTGCATGCCCATTGGCTCACGCTGTGGACCAATGGGTGTACAGCCCTATGGACGGTGTCAGGCGGTGGCGGTGGGCGGCAGGCGGGTAGGTGCTGCCACCTGCTGCTGACCGGGGGGGAGCGGGGCAGTGGGATTCAGTGGGCAGGTGGGTTGGGGGGGTCCACTGGACTACCAGGGATATTGCGGATATAATTTTATTACTTAGCCCGCGATTGGGCAGACAGTGGTCCACTGGACCACCAGGGATTTATGTGTTTCCTCTTTTTACAGCCCTTGATCGGGCTGTGGAGCATTACCCGGCTGCAGAGGCGTTGGTCCCCGATGGCTGCTGCCCGGCGGAGACACCAGGCACAAGTTGTGGGGATCAGCGAACATGCATGCAAATGGGGCCATAATGACATGCAAATGGCCCCATTTGTGCCTTGCATACATTATGGACCCATTTGCATGTCAAGTTTTGAATATTGCGGTTGCTGTGCATAGCGCAATGGAACTTGTGCTAGCGCATCCCCATGCTCCACTCTGGCCACTTGCGCTAGCACAGTGCCACTGCGCCATGCACACTGCAGGTGGCCAGGGTGCGATATTCAATGATGCTGTGTCATGGCGCAGCTCCATTGAATATTGCCTAGTCTACACCCCTACGCAGCCAAGTTGCGCTGTGCCCAAGCTTGCGCCACAGCCTGGCGCAGTTTGAATATCTGGGCCAATGGGTAATCTGGAAAATACATTTTTAAAAGATGAGTCTGTAGGCCCCTCTTAAATACTCCACTGAAGGAGACTCCCTTACCGATCTAGGAAGCGAGTTCCAGAGGGCCTGGCTGACCACCTCAAAAGCTTGATCACCAGAGGTTTTCAGCCTGGGCCTTGGAACCGCAAAGAACCCCTGGTGGAGGAGCAGATGGAATGGACCTGAAAGACAGGGATAAGGAGATCCATCAGGTAGCCAGGGCCTGATCCGTACAGGGTCTTGTAGGTGAGCAAAGAGATGTGCAAGAATAAGGGGACACAATTTGAAGACGGGGACAGCTCAGGGGCAATATGAGGAAGTATTTTTTCACAGAGAGGGTTGTAGATGCATGGAACAACCTTCCTGAGGAGGTTGTGAGGTCTAAAACTGTAGGAGAATTCAAGAATGCATGGGACAGATATAAGGCAATTCTTGTTGGGGGTAGGAAGAAATAGGCTGTTGGTTAACTAGGATCTGCAGCTTATCCTGTAGGTAGAAAAATGGGCAGACTAGGTGGGCCAAGTGGTCCTTATCTGCCATCAAAGTCTATGTTTCTATGTTAAGCCCACCTTGAGGATGAACCTCCTCCTCCTAACAGGCAGCCAGTGCAGATCTTGCAGGACTGGGGTCTTATGACATGATCTAGACAGACCCGTCAGTAACCTAGCCGCTGCATTCTGCAACAGCTGCAGCTGGCAGAGGGTCCCTCCACAGTCCCCAAATTATAGAGCATTGCAGTAGTCAAACCTGAAAGCAACAAAGGCGTGTACTAGTGATGGCAGGTCCTTGGGCGGAACTAGGGGTTTAATCTGGGTGACATTCCTTAAATAGTAAAAGACGCTTTGGACAACAGATGACACCTGAGCATCAAGTGTCCATCTGTCATCTAGGAAGACACCCAGACTTCTCACCCTAGAGGAAGCCATCAATGGAGTGGTTCCCAGGACCAATCCTGTTGCCACTCTGGAGGCACTCCCATCATGCCCGTGACCAGGCTCAATCACCAGGACCTCTGTCTTGTCATGATTAAGCCTCAACCAGTTGGAGGCCATCCAATCCTGGATTTTGGCCAGGTAGCTGTTAAGCACTTCCATGGTGTCATATGTTCCAGGGGCAAAAGACATGTACAGCTGGGAATTATCTGCGTAGCAGTGAAAACCCAAACTGTACCATCTAATGAGCTCTCCCAGGGGAAGCACCACCCATTGCTTTCTGCCTAAGAAATAGCACTCAAACCAGTTGATGATAGTATCAGCAAGCCCACAGTATTCTCTAAGGTGATCCAAAAGCACAATGTGGTCCATGCTGTCAAATGCTGAGGAGAGACTGAGGAGGACAAAAATTGACCAGTCTCTTCTATCTCTCGCCCTGAGGAGGTCATTTTGCACCCTGACCAATGCCGTTTCAGTGCTATGACTGGTCCTGAAACTGGACTGGAATGGTTCATAGATGTCACAGGCCATAAGGTATACCTCGAGCTGCAGTGCCACTATTTTCTCAACAACCTTCCCTAAAAATGGGAAGCTGGAGACAGTTCAATAATTCACCAGGGCATCAGGGTTGAGTGATGGTTTCTTTAGGAGGGGCCTCACCAGTGCCTGCTTCAAGGCATCAGGGAAGATCCCCTCTGAAAGCAAACACCAGATAATCCTGGCAAACACTGGGACAACGATCCCGGCGTATCCCACTAGGAGATGGGTCAGGGCCAGATCCAGTTCAAAAAAGTCTGTTTTAAATCTCATTCTATACCAGTGTCTCCTCTAGCTTTGCTTGTCTCCTTAGCTGTTGTTTGCATTCCAAGGTAGCTCCTTAAAGCAGTAGTATTTATAAGACGGAGGGGGAAATGTGTTTATATAGATTTTAGGTAATAATGTATTTCTTGCAAAGCCATCAATATATGGCAGTTTCTTTTCATTGTATTTCATTCCTGGATGGAGATATAAGGGTTTTTAAACATACTGTAACTGTTCTCTGGCCACTCCCGCCATTACTAAATTAAAGAATTCGGTGTGGAGTTGTGCTATATACCCTCAGAAATGCATGCTAGCCCTCTCCTAGTGCATGCACGGTATTAATCCCACATGTTAATATCAAGAAGTAACCTTGTGGGAAGGGATTTCTGAAAATTGCTAGTGGTGGCCATCTTTAATGACTTCAGTCATTAATTATAAAATTAGTAATGAAAGGTGTTTTAAAAATGTCAGGGAGAAAAAATATACTTATGATGAATCTACTTATGTCAGCTTTTGGGGAATTTGTTTAGCCACATTATACTAATACATTTCTTCTCTATAATGACCAGAACTGAAAATAGACATTTCTATATTTTATCTAATGGAAAGGTTCCCAGCAAAAGCCTGTCTGGTAAATAGTCTATTTCTATTCATAACTCTCCCCTAAATCCTCCACTATTCTTCCCAATATTTTCCAAGCTTGGACACTAGTTTTAGCTCCAGAACTGTTTAGTCCGAATAATAAGTGACTTGGCATTTCCAGATGCACAGAGCACAGTTCTGATTCTGGCCATACCAGGACGGAGATGATCCCTCTGTGCCGCTCCTCAATAAGTTCACAAATGATCTTGTTATTGAAGTACTGGATTGGCTCCCACTGTAAGTACAAAAGCATAGAATATTTTTGTAAACAACAGAGTCAAAATAAAATGTACCCTTGGATAACAGTGACCAAATGGGGTTGGAGTTCACATATTCTTCCTGCTGTACCACTCCCTAACAGACTAGCTCTATTTTTTTTTAATGCTGAGTGATGAACTTAGATTAAGGATTAATGTAATTGGAAACTGAAGCCTTTTCTCTATCTACAGGACAGGTACGGTGTAAGTGAGTATATGATTCACAGTATATTACAAAGATCAGCACATGGTTGATAACCAGTATTAAAAACAAGGTGAGAACTTGATCTCTATATAGAAATGACTGTACAAAATAGGTGCTGGAATGAAGTACATACAGATTTGCTAAGACTTTGTAAATAAGGCAGTATCAATACAGCACAGGGAACTGCCGGAGTTGGGCTACCAAGAAAATAAATGGTGTCAGTGTCCTGGTGTAGCTCAGTCCTTCCCATAACTCCACCAATATACCTCAGTATTGACCTGGGAGGGTTTCTATGTTATTGAAATCTGGGCATCTTTCGAGTACAGAGTACTGTGACCAATGTTTTGGAGGCTTTGCACCATTGACTACTAGGAACTGAATCCTAACTGCTGAACTAATTTCATCTATCGACCTATAGTGATATTTGAACCCAAAGGTTCAGCGGTGCAAAGTCTGTGGCCCACCCTGCTAAACTTACATGCAATGACCACTGCTGAGTGATGTGGGAAGCAGTAAGTGAGGAGCCTTTCACAGTCAGACCCATCCACCATTTAATTAATAAGCAGGGGCCCCCAGCACCAGGGCCACTGAAACAAGTTTTACTCCCCATGTATTTAGGCCGCTCATATCTATTAATTTATTTATTGAAATGTTTCATCAGGAAAGCACACTGAACAACAAGTTGCTTGTCTCCTGGTGCAACCTGGGGGGGGGGGGTACAATTAGATGATTGAATAAAACATGCAGTTTACATTTACATAATTGAGAAAAATAAACATACAATTACATTTGTGAAATGACATACAGTTAATATTTAACATGTCTGCAGAGTATATATATATAGAATATGTTTGGCATACCTAAAGATGATCGTACATAAACAGCCCAAACAGAACAAAAGTGCAAGTAATTAGCTTATGTGAACTAATTCCTATTTAAGTGCAGAGGGGTAGAGAGGAGGGGCAGGAAAGAAGTGGAGGTGAGGGATTGGGTAGGAAGGACAAGTCATGCCTAGAGCTGGTCCCTCCAGGATGTGGAGAACCCTGACAGGAGTAGAACTAGGTGATGACTATGAATGGGCAGGGGGACAAGGGAGTCGGGGGGGAGTCAGGGGAAAGATAGGTTAGGTAGGTGGGTATAGATTTGGTAGCAGTCATATCTTATATCACAACATAGAACCCTCTTTTCTGATGTGATTATGTTAAGCGTGTAACTGTACAAAAAGTAAACTGACTACAAACTAAGCTGCTACAATAGCTTTACAGTCTACGTGATTATGTGTCCTCATAACAAGATATGTCTGATATAGCGAGGACTACCAGCGGAACATAAGGATCCAAGAGGGTATTAGGGACATTATCAATACAAAAATGGAATCTGCTTTGGAGTTCCATTTTAGGAGGTACACAATTCAAGGGCTGGGGACCTAAATACCTAATACTTCAATGTACTCCACCACTGAAAAGAGGGAAGACAGAAATAAAAAGGTCCTACAAAAAAGGCCGGTGGATTTATACTTTAAAATCATTAAAGCCAAGTGATTGAATGATGAGTTTGACCTGAAGCCATCTTTCTTATTCTGCATTTGTTGTGGTATGTCAAACTTCAAAGTTAAATTTTCAAGTTTAGTAGACAGAGCAACCTCCCTTCCCGCCCCCAACCCTCTCTCCCCGTCTCCACCTCCTGCACCACCCCACCCCACCTCTTATTCCTATGGTGAGTTAGATTTTTTTAGCTTATTATCTCTGATAGTTGTATTAATCGATTTCTTTATATTTGCAGGTCATCTGACTCTTTCTGTCTGTAACCGGATGCCGGTATCTACCTCTGGCAGACTGGACCTTGGCATGGTAAATCCTATGGTGCTGTGTAGTGACGAAGTGAAGGCACTCAAGGCAGAGTGGTCTCATATTAGATAGTGTCATGAGAAAACCTTTTTCTGCCTATCTTTCCCACTCCCTTCCCTGTATTTGTTTTGAAATACCTTTCTTCATGCCACACTCCACTACTTTAGGCAAATTAATAATTTTGGTATATCTTTTTATTGTGTGATATAAAATGTATGGTGTTCTACTGGTTTTAAAGGGACACTGTCAATGCCTTTAGAGCTCAAATTGTATCCAGATCAAAAAACACATGTTATGGTTGCTCACATTCCATGGAGTTTGTTCATGTAGCTGGTAGTCTGATTCCTTTTTTCATTTTTAAAACTGAAAAACAGACTGTCAACTACACTGGTGTTACAACACAAAAATGTGTTGCTTTACATTCTTTGCTCCACTTCCACTGCATCTTTCCTGGAATTGGGAATTCCATTAACACAATCCAGCCACTCATAATGCTATGGAAGGAGAGGAAATTATTGCATCATGAGTGGCTGCACTGTATTTGGGCGATCCAAATGTTCAAGAAGTATGCAATGAGTGTAAATCAAGGATTTGAAACTAAGAAAAGACACAGATCAAACAACCAACAACTGCAGTGAGTTTTAGAGAAGGTAATCAAACATAAAATGTGGGTGTTTGACTAGAAATAATATGGTGCCAAAAGGGTTGACTGTGTCCCTTTAATGTATTCACTGCTTGTAGCTTTAGTTTTTTCACTGTGGCATTTATTTCTACTCCCTTGAAATTGTGTAACTCCCTTATTACTCAAAATTCAATTAAGTCTAACTCTATAAGAAAATTTCTAGCTGCTGCTTTAAATGAAGGGTAAACATTTGGAGCATGCCAGACCAAACCCTGCGCACTGATGAAGACTCAGCTGGAGCCAAAGGGCTAGAGCATTTGGTAAGAGACCCGGGTAGCCATTTCTGCAGTTTTGCACTTTGTTTATAAATTTGCTTTTTATATATGGATTGTGACTTATCTGGGAATAAAGCAGGATATCAATTGCAAATTATGTACTTGGTTTCTTTGTAATTCATATTTATTTATTTATTTATCAGCTTTTGTTTACTGGGTAAGCACACTAGACAAGGAATACCTATTTTCAGGTATGACCCAGGAGTTTACAAGAGCATGGTTTACAAAACAGTGTGAGGGAATTACAATGTGAAATACAAGCAATGAGCAGGGTGATACAAATAAACAGGTACAGGATGAACATATAAGCATATACATCAAGGGTAACAAGTAAACAATAGTTACATTTTGTGGAAATAATACAAGCGCAATGTGTTCCATTTTGAGGATGGTAAGTGCTGAGGTGAAGGGCATGTAGTATGTAAGTGGAGTATGGATGGCTATGTGTGTTGCTGAGTTATTACTGTACCTTAATCCCTTCCATCTCATATTCCTCCTGCTCGGATTTTAATGTCAGCTCTATTAATAGCTGGTGGAGCTTTTCATTGCAGTAGTTTATGCAGAACTGCTCGAAGCTAGAAATAAATGTTTCTGGTTAGTGATATCCACATGAACTTGTTTTTATACAGTATACAGTACATGTTTTCATTTCCTTCTAAGGGTTGAGTGTGCAAAGTTTATTTACTGAAGTATGGTGAAAGTATGCACATAGCCATTCAGCCTAGCTAATTTTGCTGAAAAACTATGCATCCCTAAAAAAACTGAATTAAAAATCAAAGTTCCTATCTAGTCCCTATTAGAGCCGTACAGAATGTAGAATTCTGCAGGTGAAATTTGTGCAGAATGGCTTTTCTGCTTCCCGAAAGGCTTTTTGGAATTTTGTATTGAATTCTGTGCAATTCCAAAAAGCATCTGTATATAAACAGTGGAAGACTTTTCTGCAGATTACGTAAACCATGGAATACTGTTCCACAGATTATTGAAAAGGAATCTACAGCTTATGTAAGCAGAAAAATTCCACGTTCGAAATGTTGGAAATCCGCCAGTGCCAGAATTCCATAGAATTAGATAGAAATTTCTGAAATGCCACAGAATTCCATTCCATCAGGATTTGAAAATTCCACACAGCACTAGTTCCCACTCTTCTGTATGCACAGATATGCACTTTGTCTGTTCTCACAAACAAGAGAGTTTGCATAATACAGAAACGTGCATCCCTGGAGTAAGGTCTCATGTCCCAGGCCACAGCTATTGGGTAGGACACAGCAGCACAGACAGAACCTGTACCTTTAGGGATTAGGACACTGGCCTAACATTTAGAATTCTTTTTTTTTGTTGGATGTTCTAACTTCTGCCTGAAATGCCGATCAGCCCCCATCCAAACTGGCCCCCCCAGCCCCATCACCCAGCTTCCCTGGGACGTACCATGCTCCTTTGTTGCTCTTCTGCCACAGAACCCCTGAGATGCTCAGTCACTGGTATGAGGTCTGTTGGGGACCAGACCTCATTCTGGTCATAATCAGGGAATTTCTTTGGCTTTTCACCCCTGGGCCCACAGCATGTGCAGTGATGCAGTGTGCGAGCCAGGCCAGTGGCACAGAGGGCTGAGGCGCTATGCACCTTACCTCTCACCATGCCGACAACCTGGATTCAGGAATGAGTTTGGGACATCACAGGTTGGCCAGGGGTTAGAGGACTGAACATCCAATTGACTGCTCTGCTCTCCCAGGGATGGAGAGGGATGCTGTCTCACTCCTTGACTGCCACCTGGTGGTGGCCAACTGGCAATGCCAGAGCCTGAGGGGCCACAGTTCCATAAAGTTGCATGCACCTCCACACACATACGCTTGTGTGCTGCCGCAGCAAGGGGAAAGGAAGAAAAGAAGAAAATGGGAAGATGCCAGCTTCATGAAGCCCTGCTTGCCTGCCCCCATTCCTGCATTGCCACCTGACCATCATCCCAATTCTGGATGAGAGTCACTGGGTGGGGGGACAATGGTCCTCCCCTTCCCAGCCCCACCATGGGTGACAATCCACGGGGGAAATCACAGGGTGAGGTGGGTCAGGGAGATGGGTGCCAGCCAAGGGTGGCAGGGACAGGGCTGAATAAGCCTGCTGGAGCTGACCTGCCAGGAAAAAAAGCAGACTAGAAGGGGAACAAAAGTGATGCAGTGTGCGCCCTACTGCCATGGAAATGCCTATTGGCATCAAGTGGGTGGGGACCCTTTCTTGGTGTCTCACTGTGTCTCTACCCATATCCTCCAGGTGGCAGCAGTCTAGGAGAATGCATATACCCCCCTCTTAATGGAGGACAGCTGTCCTTGGGACACTGAATCCTCCCTCTTCAGTCTGCCCCATCCGACCGGTATGCATCTCTCGCGGTGAAACCCCTACAGCGACATACGTCGCTACTGACAACAGCAACATCTTGCTGTAGGAGTTCCACCTGGGACTGACAACACTTTCCCCCATCCTGCACCCCCTCCCTGAACCACCTCCAACCTGGAGTTGGTATCCTTAGGGATGGGGGGTATGGAGGGCAGATCCTCATGGCAAAGTTCAAGTCGCCTAGTAGGGAAAGTAATTCCAGCTTAGAACAAGAAGACCAGGTTGAAAAAGGAATTAATCTTATTGTAGATTTGAAGAAGCTTTTCAGCAGGTAAGCATGCTTCCATGCGTACAGAGTCCAAAATGATGCCAAGAAATTCGAGGGACATAACCAGGCCTAAGGTTTTCTCTTTGGCTAGAGAAACATTTAGAGATGTGAAAAACTCAATGTGGGTATTTATACTTGCCTCTGAAATGGAGTCTGTTGGATCTATTAGAAGGAAATTGTCCAGGACATGGAACATGGCTGGTCTATGGTATACATTGAGAAAGGCTCAACAAAGGCTTCAGCAAATTGGTTGAACAACTTGGGGCTGCTACTGCATCCAAAGGCAAGTCAGACTGTGAAGTAATATTGATTTTCCCAAGACATGCCGTACAGGTGCCAAAGCAAGGGATGAATAGGCAGTAGTTTGAAAGCGTTTGAAATATCAGCCTCGGAAGGCCATGCTCCTGAGCCAAGATGCTTGATTAGCATGATGGCATCATCTATATAAGCATAGGATAAGGAATAATCATCAGCTGGAATTGATGAATTGATACTGGGTGTGGAAGAAGCATAAGGAGCAGAGATGATCCACGATGAGACGATTTTGATTGGGAACTTCCATGTTGCAATAGCAATAGGATTAATATGAAAAATAGGAAATGGAGGCCAAAGGAATGGACCAATGATGAAGTTCTTTTGGAGCTTCTTCTGAAGTAGTTGCTTAACAATGTCTGGTTCATGTAATGCAGATTGTAGATTGTGACAAATGTAAGATTTAGAAGGAATGACAGCTATGCCAGTATGAAAACCATGCTGAAACTCCAAAAGGAAGTGAGCAACAGCAGTACGGAAAAGAAGACAAACCAATTCATTGTCGAGGACTGCCCAAGTCAACCTGGCATGATAGTAATGCAAGCCAGCAGCCAGCTTAGCAGAAAAGGACCAGTAATAATCAGAAAACAATATACTGTCAGAACAGGAATATAGATCCTCCATGAGGAACAAGCAGGAATCCAATTCAGCATGGCAATCAGGAAAAGCCAAGCAAATGATGTCCTGATAAAGGCTAAAGGCCAAAACAAACTCAGAAATTGTCAGCTAGTGGAGGAGGTGGGGATCCTTAGATTTGAAGACAAGTGATACGTCGCTGCAGGAAACAAAGTGATTGACCACAAAGTCTTGGGAGGAAACCAGGCGGTAAACCCAATGACAGTCATGCCATCAACGATGTCCTGGTGGAGGAAGGGGCATAGTCCAATCAGAAATGGAGAGATGGGCTTAGTGAAGTGCTTCCTGCCAGGTGGTGGTACAGGAGGAGTGGTTGTAGAAGCATGAGGAGCGACATCAGGATCCAGCACTGGAGCATCCAAGGAGGAGGAGGAGGAAGCCATGATAAAACAAGTCCAAGGAATGAACAGCAACTAATGTAAGTGAAGATAATCAGGACAACATAAGGCCCGAGCTGGAGAGCAGTAACATAGGCAGAACAAGCAGCAAGACAAGGACGGCACTCCCAGCCCATAGTACCAGAGTCAAGGCACAAGCATTCAGAAATGCACAGGGATGGAGTGCAATCTAGACACAAACTAGGCACACAGGCATGATGATCCATCATCCAATGCAAAGCTGCGCTAGGCAGGGGCAGTAAAAGAAAAGTAAAAACAGCAAGACTCCCGTCAAAGGCAATCCACTGCTGAACATGATACAGCAGCTGGAGGACAGAGACTTAAACAACAAGTAATGCAACAACAGGAACCCCTGTTCCTGGCAGACAGAAGCCTACCTTCACTCAATACCCCACAGGCAGAGTTAGGAACAGGGCCTGTAGACTGCTGGAGTGTGCTGGAAAAAGCTAGGAGCTAAAATGGAGGAGAAGGCAGGAGAAGCAATGGGAAGCAGGAGAGGAAGGCAAAGTAGAAGGACAGTATGAAGCAAATGGGGGGGCACAAGGAAAAGTAGAAATACAGAATGACACAGGGAAGCAACAGGGGCAAAAGGGAACAAGAGGACGAGGAATGGAGCAGTGAAGGCAGCATCGTGAACGTGAGGTGTGCTACCACAAGGAGCCATGGCTCTCCACTATGACTCCCATGTCCTCCACTGTAGGATAAACAAAGGAGCCATGGTAAAGCACTGTGATCCACGAGAGGAAGTAAAACTAGGTAACCGAGACTGCAGTAATGGAGCCAATCACCAGAAGGAAAGAAATGCCATAAGGGCAGTTAAACAACTTCCATCAGGAAGCAGGGAGAGCATCCAGCAGTTGCAAAGCTGAATTAGGGAACAGGAGAGGAACTGCAGACAGAAGCAGCAATACACTGAAAAGCAACAGCAACAATTGGTAGGTTAATTTAAAATTCTTTTTTATTTAAGATTTATATAGTAGTTTTTAAAAGGTGGCCGCCAGGCACCCAACAAAAGGGGGCCCACCAAGAAATTGCCAGGTAGCCTTGTGGGGCAGCCCAACTCTGGTTTCAAGTAATATCAAGCAGGAAAGCATATACTGAGTTACTATGCCAAGATAGCTGCCAGAAATCGAATTTCAAACATTTATGAAAAGCATCAGGATCTGAGAGCACTGCATCCCAGTTGCCAGACCAAGGTGGAAACCACCAGTTCTGGCCCATCAATCCCACAGTCTTGGAATCCATTCAGCCAAGCAGGGTGCAGGACAGTGCCAACCCATTCCACAATGTGGAAATAATGTATGAGTATCAAACCCATTTTAATGAGAGTGACTATTTTACCCAAGCCATTTTATAATAAAGAAGCATTTTAATGGTGGGAGCTGCAACGTTTAAAAAGAACATATAGTCATCATCAGTTTAACAGCTTTCATCATTAATCAACCTACCATTACTGTAGAAATTATGTAATCTGAAAACTAGAGAACAAAACAAATTGAAACTTGGGCATACTACAGTGGAATAACTAGATCCAAGCTCCCGATAAAAGACAGTAAGAGCATTCACAGCCTGCAAGCAAACTAAACCAGCAACGAAGAAATCAGAAGAACAAACTTACAATAGCCAGGACAAAGAGTGACATCCACTGTAAAATGAGTTGCAAAGAACCGGAGCAAGGCAAAGCAACAGCACAGCACTACAGGGCCCTGGCACCAAGCCAAGAGCATGGAGGAATGAAGAAGAGAGTGACCGGCAAATCAAGAGGAACAGCTGGAAAATGGATGGAAGACTGAGCACTGACAACAGCAGAAGGGAGGACCATGTCAACAGCAGGAGCGCAGTCTTGGGTCAGGGGTATCAGGAAAGGAAAGGCAGGGAACCAGAAGGAAGGCAAGAGAGAGGAGTGGGGAACAGCGGGTCAGGGGAGAGGGGTGGCAAGGAGGAACAAAACAAGCAATTTGGCAAAGGAGGAGACACACAGAACACTCACCAGACCAGCAGTCTGAAGGGGCGACAAACATGCACAGGGCAAGAGAATACAACGAGGAAAGCAAGAAAACACAAATGGAGCAGAAAGGAAACCAGCACACACACATGCAGCAGCCCAGGTAGGAGAAAGCTATATTTCTAAATGCTAGAGTGGGAGGAGGGAGTCCAGGAAGCGGCTGGTTTATATGATGTGTGCGGGAGGAGTTTATTCCCCCCACATTAAACCTTGAGCTAGCCCTCCCATAATTGCCACCAGTGATTAGGACAACAATTACTTTACAAGAAGTCTACAAGAACTACAGGTATTCTAAAACATGTATAAACATGGTCTATCTCTTTTTAGAGGTGTAGTTATTAAACAGTGCAATACTTGCCTGTTTACTTCAAATACTTCAAATCCATAGATATCCAACAGTCCAATTACTGTTTTCCTGCTTGGATCCTATTGCAAAGAACATCAAAGTGAAACATGTAGCACCCCAGTGACTATTACAGACATTTCATAACGTTGGATGGCATTCTCTGTTGGCTGTAGACACTGGTACACATTGAATTCCAGCAATCAGCTTTCATGAGAAGACAACATGAACACGATGAATTAGACACTGCAGTAAATGCAGGTTTGGAAGGCAGTGTTGTCTAGTGGTTAGTAACTGAACTGTGGACCAGGAGGTCCCAGTTCTATATCTCACCATAGGCATTAGCTCACTGAGTGACCTTTAGCAAGTCAGTTAACCTTCCTGTGCCTCAGTTCTACAAGAATGAAACAGTAGAGATAGATGATTTTGTTCTATGACCTGAAGCTCTAAAATGATGATAAATACTTTATGATAACTGGCAACCGCTTTTTCCCATAGGTGAAGGGGGTTATAATTTTCCGTTATAACCCGCGGGTTATAACATGTGTGAGAATGCACAAAAAGTGCTCTTCCGGTCCTGTTCGGTACACAGCATGCAGCAGTTCGCTGCCATTTGGAATTGGCAGTAAGTTAATTTATTTTATATAACTGCTGAGGTGAAAAAGCATTCCCCAGCAATTATATAAAATAAAAGCTAGGAAGGTGTGTGAAACATGAACGTTAGACACCCCCTCAGTGTGGTATGCCTGTACAAACCCCTCAAGCTTCTCTCTCAGGGTTAATGTGGCATCCCACACCTTGTGGGTGTCTAACATTCTTGTTATAACCACCTCCCCAGCCATTATTGTATATGTAATATATGGATAAGTAAAATAATAGTATCAAACGTCATACAAAACAATCCCTGTAATATACTACTCCCTTTCCCATAATACTACCCTTCCTCAAGTGATAATACTATCATTCACTGCAGATAATACTATCGTTTCAGCTCTCAATGATAGTATTATCACTCAAATCGTACAGCGCATGCGCCAGTCTGCCTGCCACAGAGACCCAGTTGCCAAGGTGCCACATTTCTTCCTGCACAGTTGAAGTGGCAGCGTGCATTGTTATCAGCAGCTTTCCTCTGTGGGGTGAGCAGAGCAACTTTTAAAACATGGCGGCTGTTTATCCTTGCTTAGGGGACAGTCAGTCTTATTTCTTTGCTTTTCGCCTTTTTTTTTTTTAAATCGCCTGCTTCATCCTCCATTCACTGAAGGATGCCAAAAAGGAAAGGTAGGACTTACTGCTTCACAAAAGAAAATGCCAAATTAAAATCCAACAGATTTGCGAGGGGTGGGTGGGATGAGCGAGCGAGGAAGAGGGTCTTCATCCGGTCAGCACAGCACACAGTCGGAAGCCCCACACAAAAAAGACACAGAATTTATAAGTGGATCCATATATTACAAAAATTAAAAAATAGATGAGGGTGTATTTCATGGCAGTAAGACCATCCCGAGGTTTTGGGGACTTTGGAAACCTCTTGAGCTTCGCTGTCGAGGTTCCAAGTCCCCCAAATCTCTTGATGCTCTTACTGCCGTGTAATACACCCTTATCTATCTATTATTCTATTTATCATCATTTTGTGTGGATTATCACCAGTTGTCATCATTTTAGATTGGTCACAAAGGAGCTCTTAACCAATGGGAGAGCAGCTTGAACAATGCCTGATGACATCACAATGACCTCTGGTACACTGAAACCAAACAGAAACAGTTATCTTCATTAAAAGAGCTAATCTGAAAGCTCTACTATTTAAACTTCTTTGTATACATTGGAAACACGATTACCTCATTCAGAATATGACATTTATTATCCCTTGTGAGGGAACAGGAGTTTCGTAACTCATAAGCGGCAGAGGTCCTGCTTCCTCACTCATGAAGATTAATGGTATATTCTGAGCAAAGCCTTTGTGTATTCCATATATAACTGGTACACTGACAGTACTGAAAGTTCAGCACAAGACACTAATAAATTCAGCTGGCACACTGACAGAAGAGAAAGTTCAACACAGGCTGCTAAGTAAAGGAAAAACATGGCACTGTGTAAGTGTGTGTGTGTGTGTGCTGAAAACAAAGCAAAAATGTAATATTAAATGCATGCTGAAAATAGAAAATAGAGTTAGAATCAGTATGGTCAAAACATTGATTCTAACTCTGTTTTCTATTTTCAGCATTCATTTAGCTAGACATTAATAGATGCAGCTGAAACACTGACAGTAGAGACAGATCAACATGAGAGACTAACTGCCGTTTACACCCTGTGACAGACCACTCTACTGAAAAGCCTAATCACCAAATACAGCGGTAGACTGCCAGTAGGGGCATTTCAATATAAGAGCCCAACAGTGAGCTACAACCAGCACACACTGACAGTAGGAAAAGTTCAACACAAGAGACTCATAACCTGACACTGTTAACACTCCGGCAATGGTTAACAGAAGACAGCATGGGCTTGAGGCTAGAGCAGAGGTTTGGAAAGCAGAAGGAGACCCAAGTTCAAACCCCATCACGCCAGAGCCAGTTACTCACTTTGTGCCCCTAGGCAGATCTCTTAACCTCTCTGTTTCAGTTCACCCAAATGTTACATTATAGCACAGCTAAGCTACCCTAGGTAAATAAAGAAAAATGCTAAAGATGAGCCTAATAACTAGATACAGCTGACAACAGTGAAACTTAAACACAAGAGATGCCCAGACATGCCTGGCACACTGGGAACAGTGAACATTAAACACAAGACATGGATACGAGCACGGGCAGATTGGATGGGCCTAGTGGTCCTTGTTTGCCAACATTTTCCATGTTTCTATGATACCCGGATGCACCTGGCTTAATGATAATAGTGAATGTTAAACACAAACAATGGCTACCCAGATGCACCTGTCACACTGGCAATAGAGAAAATTACAGTGACAGATACCCAGATGACCCTGAACCACTGACAGTAGTGAAAGCTACTGAGACAGATACGCAGACACACCTGGCACACTGACAACAGTGAAAGTTCAAAACTGTTACTTTTCAGAAATTCTTACTGACAGTCATCGGTTACTTTCCCAGTTGGCAGCTTATATCACCATGAAACAGTAACCACATTTACAGTGCATTTCATTCTCACATGTACAGTACATTTCTGATTTTAAGACATAGCACTGTTACTGGTCACAGAGTCTAAAGTCAAATTCAACCATTGAGCTACACAAATTGAGGCAGTCAAAAAAAAATCAGAATTCAACTCAGGTTTCAACTCAAAAAGGTAAAGAGAGATATTAATGGTTTCCACCCTACACCACAGTTCTCAGGCCTTTAATATGTAAAAGTATTATAGCATAACATAGCATTGAGCCTCAAACTTAAACAGAAACAATGCAACATCCTTACAACCAGCTGTACTTCACAATGATTAGCAAGGATAACTATTGTATGGGACAACCCATTCAAACTGAAATGCAATGAAATGCTACATTCATGTTCCTCTCTTATTACTGAGGTCTGCATTTTCCATAGCTTATATATAGTATTATAATAACAATACTGATAATACTGGATAAAGAACAGGTTTACTAACCTTATTAGCTAAAGAATTGTTAATCTTGTTGACTAGCCAGGTGAAAGTACGTCCGTAAATGGCTTTGGCTAAGGCATCACGTGCATAAATTGACATGTCTATGCTCAATGGGCTTAAAACCTGCAAAGGGTATAAGGGAAAGATTAGTTGAAACAGCAAATTGCATTGGGAATTGGGACAGTATAATGCAAACCAAAATACTTCCTGAAAGAGGGCTGCTTCTACTCAACATTACACACATGCATTTTAAAAAACATTGTTTTTACCGTTAATGATAAAATGCTAGTTATCTAAAGCCAACTGACTTGTGTGGATGGTGAGCTGGTTTGGCCATCCTTGAGGCCCTGCACCACAGCCCTGCTTGGTAGGGAAAGATCAAGCTGCCAGTGGGTGACACAATCTAAACTGCTTAGCAGGGACTCCTGGAGTCAACAACTTGGTGGCACAGCACAAGCCTACCTTGTGTAGACAATTTATGAACAACTGATCAGTGATCAGGCTATACCAAGGTTCAACTTAACATACCTTGTGGCTTAAACAAGAGGTCTACAGGGTCTGCCTAATGTCTGCAGATCTTTTATAAAATAAGAACACCTTTGCACGCTCCACCCATTGTAAAAAAAAAAAAAAGAAAAAAATATATATATAAATAAATAAGGGATACATGATGGGCAGGACTGAGATATGAAATATTCTCACTCCTGCAGAGTGAGAATGCACAGCTCACTCTGCAGGAGTGAGAATATTTCCCATATCTCACGATCTGCACATCATGTGTGCTGTTTATACAAATGGGGTAAGAGCGTATGAAGTGTCATGTTTTGCTGTATCTTTTTTCCCCTGTATTTATGTGCTTTTTTTTTTTTTTTATGAGTTTTAGTCTTTAGTAACTAATTTTTGGTAGGCAGGTGAGTTTTTTAGGAGTACTGGGAAGTTAAGTGATTTGTTCAGATTTACACAGTATGCAAATGGAGCCTGTGAGAATCAAACCCAGGTCTGGTCTGCAGACTGTATCAAACTTGTTCAGAGCTCATTACTCCAAGATCTAGGTTATCCTGAAAGCAGTGTTTGTCTGTGGTCTGAGAGTGTGGGAGTTGTTTCTCAATGGGCTGTGATTGTTAGAAGCACTGTGGAACACAGGTGATTGTGTTTGCCTGTGCTAATTGTGTTAGTTGCAGCTTGCAGTGAGAAAGAAACTGCATTGTAAATGAGTTTCATTTGAATTCAGGTTGCTTTTATGTTGAGGGTAGCACAGAAATGGGCTAAGAGTGTTGACCACTTTGGAACACAGGTAAGTGTGTTTTTCTATGTTATATGTGTTTCTGTAGTTGCAGCTTGCAGTGAGAAAGAAACTGCTTTGTAAATGAGTTTCATTTGAATTCAGGTTGCTTTTATGCTGAGATTAGCACAGAAATGGCCTAGGAGTGTTGGAAACTTTGGGATACAGGTGTTTTGCAATGCTTACTGAGTGATTTGCAGGCTTCACTGAGACACACAAACTGATTTTTGAAGCACTTTCATTTGGAATGCTAGCTTGACTGAGTGAGTGACATCAGCAGAATATATCTCACTCCACTGATGTCATCAGCATTTATCTCACTGCAGTGAGCATTTATTTCACTGCAGTGAGAATATCTCAGTTTATTGCACTGGAATAGCTCTCACCCCCATTGTATAAATGTGTGTGTGTGTGTGTGTATATATATATATATATATATATATATATATATATATATAGTCAGTACTGTGGGTGGTTGGTGGATATATTTAGTCAGTACTGTGGGTGGTGGAGGTCATCCACCCTCCCTCGAAGGTTTAGCTAACGACAATAATACAATATCTCCGAAATATTTGGTTGTCCTTCTTCCCACCTCATCCTCCCCAGCCCACCAAACCAAGTCAGTTAAGCAATTTATCCCTCAAGAGTGTGGGTACACTGGAGGATTTACCACGGCTAGTGTGATTCGGTCATGAGGCGCAGCCAAGTGACTAAACCACACCAGTCGTGTTAAGTCCTCCAGTGTACCCACACCTGGAGGGATACATTTATATTATACAATGGCAAATGTTATTTCTTTAATGTTTTTTTTAACTATTTTCTAACTCACTGAGGTCCCTACACTTCGAAAGAGGATGTCATTTTGTAAACAATTTATCGCTGTGTTTTAGCGAAGTGGAGACAGGACAAATTGCGGCAGTTTCGTTTGCAGTGAAAGCGACTGGATTAGCACAATATAAGGTTGGCTGGCACTTTTTCCAGTGGGTACACTGGAGGATTTATCATGGTGGTAACTGTGCCAGCCAACCAATCAGGATGCAGTATTTGGGATATTGGATTTACCACATTGTATAATAAAGATTTTATTGTCCTGCTCCGCCACCACTATTCCTAACCTAGAACATAACTCATCAGGAAAGAAGAAATGTTATCACACTTACCATCATTTTTTGTTCCGTTAGTTCCAATCTTGTCATTGGGCAATCATTTGCTGCACTGGGTTACACACGGTCACAAAGTAGTGACCAACACACTATAACACTGTAATATCATCATCAGAACCCAGACTCATCCCCATCCTAAGGCAGTTGGCTTTAATCCTCAGCTCTCAATCTCTAGAGTTATATAGCAACGTAGCAATGCTAAGGTTAACTTACAGTATGTCAGGGCAGCACTACTAGACTGAGCACTGCACCAACATGGACCTGCCAAGGTTTGTTATGGTCAGATGTATGGTTGCAGAGCAACACTGCACCAAACAATGCATAAATTACGGGGTTTTGCGTGCTTCTTTGCTCACGCCAATAGCCCGCACGTTTTGCGCGGTCAGTCCAAAAACGTCAGAGAACTTGCAGCCAGGGTCCCCGATGTGCCTTTCAAAGATTTCATGAAAAAATATTACACGGTTCAAAAGTTATTAAAAAAACACTGAATCCCATTATAGCCTATGGGAAAAGCTAACAACCAATGCGAAAGTGTCGCAAATGCAGTTTTTACTTTCACAAATGACCACTGTACTTTCATGACTCTGTCTTTTTTTTCAGTTTGTGGTCACAGAAATGCTTGCCATTTAAATTTGGGACCCTCTAGGGACACAATTCTTGTTGTGTTCACCTAGTTGTGCCCTGAGGATGCTAGCCATGTATTTTTTGGGGTAAAACACCCCAGAAATATGTTTTTTAAATTTTTATAAATAATGGTGTTGCAAAGTACTTTTGCAAATGTGACACTTTTGTGATTTGTTTTGCAAAAGTGTCGTGATTTGTGCAAGAGCTTTGCGACACTATGCCCAAAACAATAGGAAATCTTTGCCACCCTGCTGTAAAACAACAGTTTGGCCTTTTGAGCTGAAATTTGCAGGGAAGACGGCCAACATACCACAGATGTGCCTTTTGGTGGTGCCAAAATATAATGGGGCTGCAAAGTTGTGGCACTCTGAAGTTGTCGATTTTCCCATAGGAAAACATTACAGCATCCGCCGTGCCTTTTGGGTTCCATATCTCGAAAATGGTTTGAGACACGAACTTTTCGTCACAAAAAAAAGTCATAAATAATATGAGATTTCAATTTTTTTCTGCGTTGTACGGTTCCTGAGACATAAGCAATTTAGTATTCTAAGTACTCATTTTCTGGTCTGAGGGCCATTATTGTGCCCATATTCTTTGTATTCACTGTGCTTGTCAATGCACCTTTTTGGGACACAAACCATGCGCATTTGCGTTACTTTTACCATTAGCGTTTCCATTCACGTTTCCGCTTGCGTTCCCGTTACAGTTTGCGTTAACATTTCCTTTTGCTGACCATGTGCATTACCATTTGTGGTTGCGTTTTCATTTGCATTTGCATTTCCATTTGCGTTACTATTTCCTTTGGCGTCACCACTGCCATTACCGTTAGCGTTTGCGTTTCCGTTTGCTTTACTGTTACCGTTGGTGTTTTCGTTACCATTTGTGTTTGTGTTTTCATAACCATTAGCCTTTGTGTTTGCATTTACATTGTTGCTTGCGTTACTGTTTCCTTGTGCCTCGCCGTTGTCGTTACTGTTTGCATTTGCGTTTCCATTACTGTTTGCATTACCATTACTGTTTGCATTTAAGTTTGCACTTGCGTTTCCATTACTGTTTGCATAATTGTTTCCATTCGCATGTGCATTTGCATTACTTTTACCATTAGCATTTGCATTCATGTTTCTGCTTGTGTTCCGTTAGTTTGTGTTAGCGATTCCTTTTGCATCGCTGTGTGCATTAACATTTGCAGTTGCATTTTTGTTTACGTTTTTGTTTCTATTTGAGTTGCTGTTTCCTTTGGCGTCACCATTGCAATTACCATTAGCGTTTGCGTTTCCATTTGCTTTACCATTATCATTTGGTGTTTGCATTGCCATTTGCGTTACCATTGCATTTGCATTTTTGTTATTGTTAGCATTTATGTTTGTGCTTGTGTTTATGTTGTTGCTTGCTTTACTGTTTCCTTGTGCTTCACTGTTGCCATTACCCTTTTCATTTGCGTTTGTGTTTCCATCAGTATTACCGTTATCGTTTGTGTTTCCATTACTGTTTGCATTACCATTACTGTTTGCATTTATGTTTGCACTTGTGTTTCCATTATCGTTTGCATAATCATTTCCGTTTGCATCATTGTGTGTGTTACCGTTTGCACTTACATTTGCGTTACCATTACCGTTGCTGTTTCCTTTTGAGTCACCATTGGCATTATCGTTTGTGTTTGCTTTACCAATACCTTTTGCATTTCCGCTACCATTTTCATTAGCGATTTCATTTACGTCACCATGTGTGTTTACCATTTGCGTTTCTATTTACGCTTGCATTTGTGTTCCCATTTGCGTGCCTGTTACCATTTTAGTTTTCATTGCCATTTGTGTTACCATCTGTATTTGTACTCACATTTGGACTTGTGTTTCCATTACCATTTACGTTACCATTTTCATTTGCATTTGCGTTACTGTTTGCATTACTGTTTCCTTTCATGTCACGATTGGCGTTATCGTTTCCACCTGCATTTGCGTTACTGTTTCCATTTTCACTATTGTTTGCGTTAACATTTGCATGTGCATTTTTGTTACCATTACTGTTCTTGTTACTGTAACCGTTACCGTTGGCGTTACTGTTAGTGTTAACGTTCCCATTAGGATTACTGTTACCATTGCCGTTACTGTTAACATTACCATTACTGTAAGGGTTAATGCCATTCATTATTTATAGTGCACATTCTCAAAAAGAAGGGGAAATTCATTGTAAAAAACTGTGTTTAATGCATCAGTTAGGGTTGTTCCACAGTGACAAAAGCAAGGAAATTCAGTGTTAGGGTTGAAAACCCTACTGCGCATTTCCCCCCACACACACACACACACATATATACATGCAGGTAGGGGAAGGACCACGGCAACACAACCAATCACGCACAACCAGCAGCTGGTAACAGAAATAACATACAACTATCTAAACCATGAAACCACACACCCATGCTCCCATCAGGCTGTGGGATGGGTTCGTCACTGCTAACTCTGAATCCAGATGTTCCATGCACTGCAAAACACATATCACTATGGACAACTGGGCATCTTGGGCCTCACGCTGCCACCAACACATAACACAGACTACACATATGGCATTTCGGGGTGTACAAGACCCAAAACAGGATTTTGCACATTCATTGAAATACTTTCCAAAATCACTTTCGCAAATGCTACAGTGTTGTGATACGCATTTGTGACAGTATTTTGTGACACTATTTTGCATGGTTTCAAAACTGCAACACTGTCGTGTGTTCCACTTATGACACTTTCATGTTTGTGTCACTGTTTTGCCAAAGTATTCTCCTGAACACTGTACATCTTTGCCATCATCCTGCAAGCAAACGGTTGGGTCCTTTGGGCTGCAATTTGCAGGATGGCAAGCCCTGGTCCCACAGATGTGCCTTTCCCTGCTTTTGTCCTAAAATACTTAAGGATGACAAAGTTACTCTGTTCTGAAATTGAGCAATTTCGCATTAACCAATATTGCGGCACCCATGACACCTTTCACCACCCACATGTTGAAAACATAGTGAGGTACACAGTTTCCACTACTGCCACCATCTTTCACCTTTAGGAGAACTAACCTTGCAGAACAAGTTTGGAAATACTGTATAATACCTGCAGTTGGATTTCTTACTTACTTGGTGTGGTAACACAGGTATACACCTTCTGTTGGTTTTGTGTGATTGGGTGTGTTGCCTTGGTTCTTCCCCTACTAGCGTGTGTGTGTGTGTGTGTGTGTGTGTGTGTGTGTGTGTGTGGTGGTGGTGGTAACGCGCAGTTAGGGTTTTCAACCCTAACACTGAATTTTCTCACTTCTGTTACTGTGCAACAACCCTAACCGATTCATTAAACAGAGTTTTTTGCCATGATTTTTATATATATATATATATATATTTGTACAAATATTCTTGTTAATGCAATAGTTAGGGTTTCAGCAACAAAAGTATGGAAATGAGGCATTAGGGTTTCCAACCCTAACACCTCCCCAACACCCAACCCGACCACCACACTCCACCCCACCCTCCACAGACCAACAGGTGTCGGGGTGTGCCTTGGGGTCCTTGGTCTAACTCTCACCCCATTCAATTGTAAGGAAGCTGAGATGTACAGGTATAGGTGAATGGGGTGAGAGTTGGGCTGTGTTAAGGCACCCCACCCAACACAGTGGTCTGTGGAGAGATGAGGGATAGAGGTTGGGTGGTCAGTTTGGTGTTGGGGAGGTATTAGGGTTGGAAACTCTAATGCCTTATTTCCTTACTTTGTTGCATCAACCCTAACTGTTACATTAACAACATTTTTTGCAATGACTTTCCTTACTTTTTGAGACAGTGTCACCTAATTTTCATGTGGGTCCTGCACTCCTATGCAACCATAACTGTAGAGACCTTCTAAGTAACCCTCACCTCCCTGTGGGACCGCACTCCCATCAATACATAATAGTATCCATATGAGTGAGTGCAGGGCCCACCCATCTACCCGTAAGACTATGGACTTTGCAAATAACCTTTATCTCCCCATGGGAGCACAGGGCCCATTCCAGTACTACTAAATGGAGTACCCTGCGGTGTCAGTACTGCATGGTGGCATGCATATGTGGCACCACAGAGCCCTCTGGGGCTTTAAACGTGCTTGAGGGCTGCGAGCAAGCCACTCTCCCCACCTGAGGTGAGCCATTTTTGGCTAGTGTTACAGCTCCTCTGTGGACATTTTTGGGTTTCTGCCTGTTTGTGCTTTAACTGTGAACACTGTAATTCCT
Source organism: Neoceratodus forsteri (assembly GCA_016271365.2). Lineage (NCBI taxonomy): Eukaryota > Metazoa > Chordata > Ceratodontiformes > Ceratodontidae > Neoceratodus > Neoceratodus forsteri. The sequence goes on from JADMNL010000027.1 coordinate 184,641,623, forward strand.
GCCTACATGTAATTTGTACCTGTTGATTGTCACTGAGGCTGTACTCCTTTATTGCCTTTTACTGAAAACTGTTCTCTGTACTGTTACTGCTTCCCTGTATTATGTAAATGAACTCTGTATTGTTACTGTACCTCCCAGGTCGTGCCTGAAAATGGTCACCTGTTTGGCTAGCGCACCTACCTGGTAAACAAAAACTAAATAAAATAAATATATGCTCCCATCTATCTCTAACTGTACAGATACAGTGCAGTGCTACACACATTCCATGCAACCCTTGTACTGCAAATGCAGCAATATCTCAGTAACTATAGTGCCATTGGAAAACATTCCACCATAGTTGTAATCATGACCTGGCAACCTACATGCATGCTTACTACACCTAAAGGTGGAACAAATGCAGGTGTAACTAGGAAGTGAGCAGAAACAGTAAGAGAATAAACCAAGTTGTAGGCTTACCTAAGATCCCACAGTGTAGCAGTCCACCAACTGGGAGAGCAGAAGGGGCCCACCTGAAAGGCAGCATCACCTGCACACTTGTGACTCCCATGCAGAGCACTCCAAATATGTCGCCTTTTGGCTGGGTCCCTTATGCTGGTAAAATACTACACTGCTCATTACTTGGTGACTAAAGTCTTTTTGAGGGCTTTGCCCTTCATAGAGTAGCTGATACACTGAAATGGCATTTTTCCTTAAGGTTCATTGGACTAATCTGGAAGAACTAAAAACATTTAATAAATAGTTTAACCTTTCTTTCTGCAGCTATATCTTGGTAATTTAAAGCATGACATATCCCATCAGACTATGTTTATGTGATGCTGGTGATGCTAGAAGAAAACTGCAGATAACTTCTGAAAATGAAATGAGAAAAGCAAGTTTGACAAACATCACTAAAAACAGACAAAACATACCTCCTCAGTTCTGGCATCTATCTTTCTGAATGTGAGTGCTTCTTCTAGAACAGGAAGCGGTACCCCAAGTAACTAAATCAAAGGAAAGATACCTAAATAAGCATATGATTTTGCTTTCTTTGTTAAGTGTCTAGTTCATGTGCTTTGCAAAAATTCTGATAGAGCTACTTTAGAACTGTTAAGAGTTGAGATGGTGGATAGGAAGCCAGAACAGTTGGACAAAAGTCAGGTCAGAGCAGTCAGTATCCAGTCAGAGGCTAGTTCAGATCCTAATAGGATCAGAATGGGAAATACCATTCAGTAACAGAGACTGGCAAGGAAGGGTGTTCCTGGAATAAGGGCTTCTGTTTCCAATGATTCCAAAGGGAGAGTAAGGGTCTATATCACTGTTCAGAAGCACGGTTTTCATAGCTGGCCACTGTACTGGTGTCATAAGGCTCAACATTTAAATGCTACTGTAGAGCCTACGGAAATCCTTGTGGCCTCACTGTTTGGTGCTGTGGGACTGCAGATGTGCCATATACAAATGCCACAATTACACCCAATTTTCCATTCTGGGGTGCTGTCACGGCACTTGGTTCTGGTTTATGGCACTGGAGGCTAGGACTGTTGGCAAGCTATTAAAAGATGCGTGCAAGAAACCCCAGTGGGGAGGCATGCTAGGCCATGGATGTGTGGTCTAGTGGGCATCTAAATGAGACAGGGAGTGGAAAGTCCCATTTCTTTGCCACAAGTCTGGTGTAGCATGTCTCAGATGAACTCGAGACTTGTGGCTTGAAAACTGGGCCTCTAGCCTTTGCCTACTGTGCATGAGATCTGGTTTTGCAGCCAGAACCCTGGACTTCCTTCTCTGGTTAAGAGGATTTTAGATTTAAAAGAATACTTGCAGCAATGGTTAAACCTAACACTACTGTAAGTATTTTTTTTGACCAAAGATCCCCCTTGAAAGAGATAAAAATAATATATTGAAACCCAGTCACTGCTGTTTCAAGTGCAGCAGTTGGGGGATCTATGGTTTAGCTTTATTTCCTTTAAAAGTATTCAATCGAGAGAGGCACTGCATCCTTCTATAGTCTGGGTTTAGCAGTTTTACTTAGAATTATCCATAAAAGGAAGCGGTGCTTGGAAAATCTGCAGATTGCCTTGTTGGAGTCCAGTTCTACTAAACTACGGTAGGTTACACTGGCATTTGGTTCCAATAAACCTTTGCCGATCATCTTTAAGGGGGAAAACTGCTCTTAATTTACAGGGGAGTCAATACTGTCTGAGTTTTTTTTAGAATGTTGATAATTAAGGAAACAACGATGGCCCCACTCCTTATTTAATGAACACAAGTTTACTTATAAACTTTGTAATCCACTTCACAGAATGTCCAATGTTTTAATGCTGGGCACCACTTCTTGAGGAATGGTAGTAAAATGAGCTTTTAGACTAAGCAGGATGATTAGATCTATGTATCTTAGATCAGAAGATGAACGCCTAATTAAACTTTCTGTTTGGACTTTTATCAAGTGTGTTAAGAAAACACTTTTTACCCCCATTCCCCGAAGAAGGAGTATCCAGCCACAAAATCTTGGACTTTCTGTGGTGTGGATTACAGTGTGTGTAAATAAACTAGTATTTACTAGAATAAGGGGTGGTGCCTTCATTGTTGTATTATTTATCTACACATCGGAAAATCCATTTTTGAAGAAACGCTACTGAGCTATTGTCTATTTACTGCCATATAGATGGTAAGGGACCTCCTATGATTTTCTTGTCTGTTACATCATTTAACTGTTCCCTTCAGTTTAACACACTTTGAAACACTGGTAGATTTCACATCCTGTATTGTGTCCAGCTACCTGTGCTTGTTTTGTTTTGCAGAAAAAACAGCAGTCTGTGTTACAGTAATTTCTACTGAGCTTTAAAATCAAAGTTAGCAAGAGATGGGAAGCAAGCTACCTAACCTGCCTGGGAGTACATCCAGCATAGTTTGAAAATGTTACTGTAATGCTCCTTATGAAGGGAAGGGACTGTAATTTACTCCTAGGTGCTGTGACAGGGAGCTCCTGTCACTCTTGAGTACCAACCTTTTCTTAAATATGTTGCAACAGTTCTTCTATTTCTTAGCCTAATCTATCCTTTACAATTTCTAGTCCATAAGGTTGGCCACCTATGGGTACCCCCTCCCCTTTCTTTACTATGCTATAGTGTCCTCTTTAAAGTTTCCTTTTCCCTCTTAGGTCCTCGTATAGGGAGGTTATTGTGGTAACCTCCGAGCTGATGTAAAGCAACAGGCTGTGTTTCTCGTTGTTGGATTTAGTATGCAATGGCATTATGTCATAAAATACATTAATGTATATACCTTATGTGTATGAAACCTGGAAATGTTGAAAATACCATGGCACTAGGTATTTTTGATAAAAGAAAAGGGTGAACATTAAGTTAGTTGTGATATTTAAAATGCATGCAAATGGCTGTAAACTGAACAAGTCTGAAATGTCATGGTGATTTGCATACATCCCATGATGCTTTGCATTATGGAAGTATGTGTGATGTGTTTCTTTGAAACTTGGCTTATTGTCAATGCCTTTTGGGGTAACCCTTGTTTCAATGCTTCTGTACTGAGGTTCTTTGTCTTTAGCTTTTTTTTTTTTTTATTTTATTTGAGCCCCCATCACCCAAGCAAACAAGTCCACACAGGGGAGGCTAAATCTCAACAGATAAGTTAGATCAGAGATCAGTGAGTCAGTAGGTGCTGGCTAAGTGTAGAGGAATGACTTGCATAGTCTATTGCTACAAACTGATGTACTGAAGAAGGGATATGCCATTGCTGAAAGTTATCTTCTGCATTTTGAATACACATTACACAGAGATTGTGTGTTGAACTTAAAGTTCAGTGTCTGGTCCATCTGTTATCCCACAACACCTCCACAGAATTGGTGTCAGAAGTGGGATAACTTGCTGGAAGCATCTGGACTGGCTGGAGGGACATTTTCCAGTGGCTATCACCCAGATATTCCAGGTGGACTGATGCACCAGGAGTTGTCAGAGAAGAACCCAGGGAAGAAAGTCCATGGAGTCCTGACCAGAACCATGCCTGACACACAGAGAAGCGCTACTGCCTGGACTGGACCTGGGAGCTCGGAGGAAGGCTATGCCTGAAGACTATGAAGAGATGGAGGCTGAGGCGGACTGGAGGTGTGGGAGACAACACCCAGGAGGTGGAAACCCTGATGAGGATGATCCACTGGATGAGTGGGCAATGGCTGGAGGCAGACTGACTATGCAGAGAGGCAGAACACCAGTGCCAGGTGCTCGAGAGGTCCCTGCCAGAGAGTTTGGATAAAGGATTGGAGGAGGATTTTTCATGGGCTCACCTGGAGGAGGACACCCTGACTGAGCAGAATATTCCTTTGTTGCATGTTGGAAGTCAGAGATGCAAGTATGGAACTTAAATGTGAGACCCCAGGTAAGACTGTGCCTAGTGACATTGTGCTGGGGTTGAAGACTCCAAGCAAGCAAGAAGAAGCCCATGAGGCTGAAGGGACTTTTTCTTGTATTGAAACAGCTAAATCTATTAACAGTATTGACTGGGGTATACTGCATGCTAAAGATGCTAATGTTGCCAAAATGTTACAATATGGAGATAGTACATGTGTTTATATTTTTTTAATTTTTTTATGGAAAACCTACAAAGGAAGAGGTGGATGGAGATGGATTGGAACCTGTGTTGGGGTAACACCAAAAGAGTGTCTACCCTCAGGTGTCTGTATCAGTAGCAAGTGAAATTAATGAATCAAGAGACATAGTGGGTTTATGTAGAGAGGTTGAACCTAGGACTGGACCCCTGCTTAAAACTGACATGTCTGGTGGGGTTGGAGCAGGTAATTACTCACCCCAGAGAAATTGTTTCTATGGTACTGGATTTTACAGCTGTCCAGATTTTTGGTTAAGAAATATAATGGATTTTCCCTAAAAGGAGATGGGAAGGTACCGTTAGTCTCTGTGTTTAATGCCTCAGGGTAAAGAATGGTTATATCCACTATGTTTATGCTGGAATGTTTATTGTTAATAGGGACCCTGAGACAAAGCTTCTGAAGATGGTTGGGTGGGAGCTCCATCTCTTCCTGGGACAAGAAGGTGGTAAGCAGTCAGCAATAACTGTTTCCCTCTTAAGGTAGGGGATATGTGACAGGGAGCTCCTGCCACTCTTGAGGACTGACCTTTTCTTAAATCTGTTGCAGCAGTTCTTCTATTCCTTAGTCTAATCTATTCTTTACACTTTCTAGTCCATAAGGTTGGCCACCTATGGACACCCCTTCCCCTTTCTTGACTATGCTATAGTGTCCTCTTTAAATTTTCCTTTTCCCTCTCAGGTCCTCATACAGAGAGGTTATTGTGTGACCTGCAAGCTGATATAAAACAGGCTGTGTTCCTCATTGTTGAATTTAGTATGCAATGGCACTATGTCATAAAATACATTGATGTATATACCTTATGTGTATGAAACCTGGAAATGTTGAAAATACCATGGTACTAGGTGTTTTTGATAAAGGAAAAAGTTACTAGGGGACTGTATGGTACACATTAAGTTAGTTGTGCTATTTAAAATGCATGTAAATTGTTGTAAACTGAACAATTCTGAAATTCCGTGGTGATTTGCATATATCCCATGATGCTTTGCATTATAGAAGTATGTGTGATGTCATGTTTCTTTAAAACTTGGCTTATTGTCAATGCCCTTTGGGGTAGCCCTTGTTTCAGTGCTTCTGCATTGAGGTTCTTTGTCTATAGCTTTTTTTTTTATTTATTTGAGCCCCCACCACCCAAGCAGACAAGGCCCGCATAGGGGAGACTAAATCTCAACAGATAAGTTACATCAGTGAGTCAGTAGGTGCTGGCTAAGTGTAGAAGAAAGACTTGCATAGTCTGTTACTACAAACTGATGTACTGAAGAAGGGATATGCCACTGCTGAAGATTATCTCTTGCATTTTGAATAAACATCACACAGAGACTGTGTGTTGAACTTGAAGTTCGGTGTCTGGTCTATCTGTTATCCCACAGCCCCTCCATAGGTGCCAGTAGAATGATCCCTTCCACTTCCTAGATTGCCAGCCCCACCCCACACTTGTACATTTTTATGATGTGTGTCTATATGGTAAGTGCGGGGCATGCTTCATAAACCCTGAGGGGCATATTTTTTAAATGATGTTTTGCAGTTTATATAGTCATCTGGCAAACATCAAGACTAACGCTCAACTAGCGATCTACCTGTTCTGCTCCCTACACTGAGCCATCTTGAGGCAGTCCATTAAAGTTCTCACACTATGCTGGCAGAATTCCTAGACAGATAAGGGAGTTGCTTCTATTGTTTAGATAGCACTAAAAATGATGCTCTCTAGGAGCGATTAGGAACACAGTAATTTAAGGATGGAAGGGACACTAGGTCCACCATATCTGTCCTCCCTGCTTCTTAGGAAGAGCAGCCATTACTAAATATGCATTTCAGTACACAGTTCTGTTGATTTTTGAATACAATAAAACATAATCTTGTTTAGTGAGAAAAGACAAGAAGTCTTCTTCTTCCTACACAACACTAGAAATATGCAGAGGCTGGAATTTCTCTGGCAGAATTCAAGCAGAATGACAATGCTGCTTCCAAAATGCTTTTCAGAATTTCTTTCTTAATTCCACAAAATTCTGAAATGCATACCTTGTGTAAACAGTAAAATAATTTCCATGGATTACATAAATGCAGAAAATGAATCCACAATTTAGGAAAACTGCAGAGTACAGTTCCATGGTTTATGTAAACTGAGGCTCATGTATCCTCAAAAAACCTTCCTGTTTCAGAATTTTGAAATTTAATAGATTTAGGACTAGCTTCCACAATTTTGCAGAATTCTGGCAGAAGCAAGATTTGGAAATTACTCACAGCTTTGAACCACACACAATTTATTATATTTAGCTCCTATTCTTTATTACTCTGCACACTGACGTAAAATCAGAATAACTCTCTATTAGATTTTATCTACTCTGGTACGTTGTCTGCACCTGAAATCATGATCTTCCATTTACAATATCACAATTATTTCCTTAGGAACAGACTGTGATGCCACAAGCAAAGGATCATGCTGCCAGGTGTAGATGTGCAACTAGAGCTGATGAAATCTAGCAATCTGCGACTGTATTTTTATGTTAATATAGCAAGTTAAAATAAAAAAGGGGAACATAAATACACAAGAGATGTGAACTATATAATGCAATGAGACTAATAATAATGTTTTACATTGTTTCCCCAGAGATTTCTGGAGCTTTTTAAGCATCTGTTTTACATTACAGTAAGGCCCAGATATTCAAAAGGGTTGTGCATGGCACAACAGTGATGCGCCATGCACAACCCACTTTGCGCTCGGTGCGATATTTAAAAGGGAAAAGTGTGCACTTTCGATCCGTCATGGAGCGCATCAGTAATCTGGCTGCAGGCACAGGTGAGGGCGTGCCCATGTATAACCTACACAGCCTGATATTCAGCCCAGGCTGTGCAGAGTCATGCATGCTCAACCCCTACCTGTGCTTGCACAAAGTAATGCCCCATAAAAAAGGAACAAGTGATGGCCACCCACAGGTGAGCTGCCACATTGCAGGGTGCAACACAGCAGCTGCCACCTGTGGGTGGTCACCCGAGTTCCTGCCACACCTGGCGGCACCCCCCATGCCCTGATCGTGGGTATCTATAATGGCCCTCCAAGTCCAATATCCCTGGTGGTCCAGTGGACCTTTATGTACCCCGATTGCGGGCATCACTGTATTCCCCCCCCCACAAGTCCAATATCCCAGGTGGTCCAGTTGACCTCTATGTTCTCCGAATGCGGGCATCACTGTATTTCCCCCAAGTCCAATATCCTGGTGGTCCAGTTGACTGCACTGAGTCGATCGCGGGCATCATTAATCACCCCAAGTCCAATATCCCTGGTGATCTAGTGTGCCCCCACCCCACCCGCCCACTGAGCTCCACCACCCGCTCCCCCATCGGCGGTGAGCGGCAGCACCCACCCACCTGCCACCCACCGCCCGCCGACTGACAGTTCGGTGGGGCTGCATGCCCATTGGTTCACAGCATGAGCCAATGGGCATGCAGCATATCTACTACTCAGTCCAGATAAGTGAATGAATTCATATTCAATTGACATATCTGGACTGAGCAGTATGTATGAGCTGCATGCCTATTGGCTCATGCTGTGAACCAATGGGCATGCAGCCTAACAAGCTGTCAGTCAGTGGGTGGCAGGCGGGTGGTGCTGCCGCCTGGCTGGCTGACGGGAGGGGGCGGTGGTGGAGCTCAGTGGGCGGGTGGGGTGGGGGATACACTGATCACCAGGAATATTGGACTTGGGGAGTGATTAATGATGCCCGCGATCGGGCTCAGTGCGGTCCACTGGACCACCAGGGATATTGGACTTGGGGGTAAGTACAGCTTTAACATGAGAGGTCCACTGGACCACCAGGGATATTGGACTCTCTTTATCTTACGGGACTTTCCACGATCGGGCTGCAGGGGGCGTTGATCCCCGACAGCTGCTGCCTGGCAGGGCGCCAGGCACAAGTCATCTGGGATCATTGCACCTGCATGCTAATGGCATGCAAATTGGGCCATAATGAGATGCAAATGGCCCCCTGTGTGCCTTGCATAACTTATGGCCCCATTTGCATGTCCCCGTTTGAATATCGCAGGTGCTGTGCATGGCGCAATGGCACTTGCACCACCGCATCTCCATGCTCCACTCTGCCCACTTGCACTGGCACAGTGCCACTGCACCATGCACAGTGGGGGTGGACAGGGTGCGATATTCAAAGCTGTTGCACCATAGCGCAGCTCCGTTGAATATCGCCCAGGCCACACTCGTGGGCAACAAAGTTGAGCTGCGCCCAGGCTTGCTCCACAGCCTGGCGCAGTTTGAATATCCAGGCCTAAATGTGTAAATAAGCACTGGGATGCAATCTAGTAAAAAAAATCTTTTACAACAGCCAACAACACTTACAACTCTCCTCCATCCCCAATGCCACCATCATCGCTGTCTTATGGTCTCAACAAAGAAGAAGCTGCCTAGGGCCAACACATTTCCGAACTACAACTTTTTTCATGTACTACTGTTTGTTTGTTTTTTAAACTATATATCTGGCAAAACTGTCTTCTTTTGAAGTAATGCGGCACAATCTTGGTTGGATATACACATACCACACACATAATCTTCTTTCATAGCTATTCTACTACAAAACAACAATGGCCCAAATGTCTGAACAGTTTTTCAGAAGCATTATACCTTAGAAATCCATCTTACGTGGGTGTCATTTGTGATAATGGCACTTCCTTTTTTATCTTCACCATACTCAATGTTCCCCAGGTGCAGAACACTGGCTATAATACCAAAGAGATGCTGCCACAGGAAGAAAAAGATGGTTTACTACCAGATTAGCATACTTTACTAGGCATCATCTCAGCAACATACACATGCCATGCCCTGCTCAGCATATCTTCTCTGAAACGTAACATACTGAATCCTGCAGTCTGCATGAAGAGCAGCTGGAGGCCGATTCTGGAAGTGGCTGTGATAGCCACAGGGAAAGTGCAGCAGGGTGTGTGATGCAAGTGCTGACTTGCGTCAAATTTGCTATTGTGGAAGCCAGCTGCCGCAAGTCCTCAACACAGCAAAGCTAGACCAGCTCCCCCTGGTCTATCTTTGTGTCCATGGGGGGTATTCTTTGTAGGGGGCTTGTACTAAACCTTTGGTGCAAGCTGCCGTAAAGTGGGAAAAGTGTTGCAACTGTTCCAGCCCTTCCAGAATCAGAAAGAGTTGTATCCAAGGGCTTTGGCGCAGCTGCAACAAACTTTGTGGTGGATGCAGAGCTTAGTGTAAGCCCTATGCCCAGCTTCTAGAATCGTCCCCAAGGTGTTCTTGTCTATTGCATAGGCCAGTGATAGGCTGGCCTATTAGTGCAACAGTAGTGCCACCACTTGAGGCTCCATCAACCCGGGTTCAGTAACCGACTTGGGGAGGGAGAATCAAGGGTCTCAGGGATAGCGCTCCTCCCTCAGGGAGGTGGAGCACAGAGTTCTGCTGTTTGTCTTCCACCTGGCAGAGGCCAGGAGACAGGACTGCAGCAAGGGGAGGGGCAGCTTGCAGCCACTGGCACACATACGCACTACTGCACAGGAGTCTGTGCATCATTGCATGCTGACACCCTTGGGGAGAAAACCAGGTGCTGAAGGAAAAACTGTGGCCCACCATTGCATCAGCACCCCTGCACAGGCCTTGTGCAACAGACATGACAGGCACCCACCACTATCATGGTCCTGGGCAAGTGGTGGATAGCCGGTAAGTCCTAGAGAAGGTCAATGATGGGGGTACCATTGGGCAAGTTAGGGAATCAGAAAAACCTTAATAAAAAATAGGCCACTATTTATTTTACTAATTAAGCAATTTTGGCTGGGCAGTGGAAGGAGTAATCACCTGTGGCTGAGAGATAAACAAAGTTAAAAAAAAGAATATTCCCTAAACAACCCAGTAGTTCCTGAGTATTAATGCCCCACGGGTCGGGGGGTTGATAGCCTGTGGCTCAGCTGTGGGCCATTAACCCCATCAAGAGCATTCAGCCTATGGAAATACCATTTTGTAAGAGCACTATTGTGATTATAAGTCTAATTGTGTTAGTTTTTTTTTTTTTGTTAAGGCGTTTGAAAAGAGTCGCTTTACACAAGCAGACAGCATGCTGTTCTGAGCTGTACCAGGCATTTCTAAGAGATTAACGCCTGGTACAGCAGCCAGTCCAAGTGTTCACTGGCCATATGAATAATTCATTAGACATAAAATTAAAATTAGTGGGTTTTCTCACTGTTATTTTTCAAACTGCTGGTAAAAAGAACTTAATAGAATCCTGATATTGTGTTGGTAGAAACTCTCAACTGCTAAGGACAGCCATTTATTTCCATGAGAAACTACAGATGTATTTCTATCCTTTTTAAACTAAACAACTGCTTTGATTAAAAAAATAGCATCTTTTATATGCTTGTACGTTATTCTCTGTCTCTGTCATTCTGCAACTAAGTAATCATCTTTTATTTTTTTCTGCCTAAGTGAAATTTGGTTCTGTCGAAGATATTGCCTATTAAAGCAACAGGGCAACTAAAATGTTTTTCCAAAAAGCTAGTTTCAGCCACAGTTAATAAAAATATTAACATACCTATCACATCAACTTTTCGAGGTACCTCCCATGCTGCACACAATGAATTTTTATTTTCTTAATCCAAACACTTACCAGGTTTATAATGCTACTTGGTTACAACAGTATAACAACTAATATGCTAATCTATATATAACAAGGAATTCTGGGTAATCTATAAAGTTAACTTAAAATGTCCTTACTCAACAGTACAGTCTCATATTTTTGTAGTGGTAACTACGGTACACACACCTAATATGTAAATATATGTGACAAGGCATTATGGGTACAATATGCAGCTCTCTTTCATTTTTCCGTACTTGTGGGTGCAGTGTCCTTTTTTGGTAGTGGCTACAACAATATAAGATCTCAGATATTTATTTTCAAAAATTAAGCATTGTGCACACACACTGATAGTTGACAAGATTTCTTTACTGAAAGATGTGCTCTCCTATTTCTGTAGTGATACAGACATTTAATAGCCTGCATACTGATTTTCATAGTGAGGAATTGTGGGTATAGTAAATGGCTAATTTTTTAATCTCCCTAATCTGCATGTGGAATGGTTTTGTTGTTTTACTGATGACATTCGGTCATGTGTGTGTGCCTGGACTTGATATTGTTATACTGGGATAGCATCACTGTCCCAGGCACACACTGACCAGTGTTTTGACCTGCCACTGTCCCGAACCCCTTTCTTCTGACTGTCTCCTCTCTTAGCTACAGTCTTCTGTACTGTACACCTGTGCTAACTATTGTACCATATTATTATCTTTGACTAATGAATACCTCTCGTTCACCTATATGGCAATCCAAGAAATGGGTATTTGATTGCACTTATTGTTGTATTTGGTTCATCATATGTAATAGAATGTATGTATTGTTAACACATCTAACCTATTGTGCTGAAGTCTCATCTTTTGTAAATGCTCTCCAGCTCTCTGTCTGTATATTTTCCCTATTACATTGTCTGTACATCTTACTGTAACCTTCCAGGTCGCACCTGAAAATAGGCATTTTTTTGTGTACTGTATTGTTTTGTTTTTATAGGCAACATTCTGTGCGGTTCCTGTAATCAAACTAGGAATTCAAAGTTTTAATTATGCCATGGCTTGTGTACAGAACTCTGAGCACAGGTCAACAGCTTATGCTTAGCATTCTGTACACAAGAGAAAACTCAAAATTACTGGTTTCATGAATAGTACTGTATAGCATGTTGTCCATGCAAAGAAAACACTATCAAACTCCGTTTTTGAAATCCGTGTTTATTGAGGTACAGCTAAATATGGAATATTTGGAGGTATGACTTTCATTGTAAGTATGAACATTACAAACAGCTGCCAATTAGCACACATTTTCTAGACCCTCTAAAGAGCAAGTACACCACCTGAAATTAATAATAATGTTTAAAAGTAGAACACTGGTCAGCCTGTAGGTGCAGTGGTAGAGCTAAAGTTTGCAATACCGATGACCCAGGTTCAGGAATGTGACAGGGTAGGCAGGGATCAGTCAGGGGGATAAGGACATGCTACTCCTCCAGAAAGGGAGATCCTGTGGTTCACAGATATTCAATATATATAAAACCTGGGGGGCATCATGTGACTTGATGGTTTCTGTCTTACAGTTTCTTTATTTTTTTATCAAAATGCATTAATTTTTTTCATCATAAAGGGTTACCTACAGTTTACAGCTTCAGACAATACAATTCTCCCTCTACAATGACTGAACAGCCCATAAACTTACAAACGTAACAGGAAACAACAACGTACAGTGTTGGTAACAAAAAAGACAGTTGGAGCAGTCTACGTTTCATCAATGTTATTTTTCAAACATAGGCATGCGTCCAAGTTCATTAGTATATCAGATGTCAGAACTATGCGAGTCTCCGACAGCCAAGCTGTGATTACATGAGCCCCAGTCACTTCCCCAGTGGTCAGGGGGTGTGACGAGGTCCATTCTTCCAAAGCATCTAAAATATCCCCACCATCTCTGTCTGCCAGGTAACTGATGAATGGAAGCCACCGGCCCATATGATTTTCTGTTTTGTGCCTCAAAAGGGCTGTGATCATTTCTATCTCCTGAATTTTGTGGCAGACTGTGAGCCATTGTTCTATGGTAAGTGGGGTGGACAAAAGCCAGTGTTGAGTAACTGTTTTGGTGGCGGCTACCACAAATACATTAAAAGGTACCTTCTCCCTTTGTTTCTCACTTCATGTGGGGCTAGCCCTAAAATCCAGCGTTGGAATTTGTCAGGTGGTGGTATTGCCAGTATTTTGCCTACTGCTGCTCCAACCTCTGCCAGTAGTTTCTGAGGATGGGGCAGCTCCAAAACATATGTACATGTGTTCCCACCTATCCACAATCCCACCCACACTTATCCAACTTGTGGACCTCATGCAGTTTTGATATAGTAGATATAGTAGGCAAGCGAAAGTACCTGGGGATTGTTTATTAGAGGAATTCCCTCCAATTAGGGGACACCATGGTTTTGTGAGCTTGTTCACAGACCTTCCCCCACTCTTTTTTCATTAGTACACAGCCTGCCTCTTCCACCCATGTGGCTTTGATTGCTACCACGTGGTCTCACTCAATACTTGTGAAGGTGCTACAGATAACAGAAATGAGCTTTCTGGTGCAATTTTGATAGATTAGGGTGTGCATCATTAGTCTGATCAGGTTTTCTTCTTGCTTCAGGGCTGTAGCCCTGGGTTTTGTTGTGAAGTAGTGCCTTAGCTGCATATACCTAAAGAGATCCTGTCTTGGTAACCCACATGCCATTGACAACTGTGTGGATGACTTTAAGTCATTGCCATCATAGCAATGGCCCACCGTAACTAGACCCTTCCCCTCCCAACATCTGTATCCCACATCTCTTTTAATTGGTACAAAGTCTAAACATGCTCAAATGGGTGTGTGCTTAGTGAGTGCTTCAAACAGATTCCCCTTGCAACAGTCCTGGTCCTGTGTTAAGTGTAGAGAAACTGTCTATGATATAACCTAACCCTCGATACTAACAGCTGAATTCTACAATGTCTAAGTTATGATCTGACCCTTAAAATTTATTAACTAAATTTTGTGGTTCACTGTCTTGTAGGTTTTTTCTTTTAATTGTTTTGAATTAAGCATGTGTAATAGATTATTTTCCTAATTTTATGTGTATTTATTATTAATGCAACTGTAACTTTTTTTTATTGCTAATGGGCATCACTGCAAATAAACATTTGCTCAATGACTTTACCCAAATAAGCAGACTGAAACTCATATTTGGAGAATTAATCATGCCCATGGATTGAAGGTGTGATCTCTCCTCAGGAGATCTCCATCCATGAATATGGCATCTGCCACTCTGCTCTGACCCAGACAGTTCTGTTCAAGGGCTACCAAGCAGGACACCTCTTGTGTTCTCATATAATGCATAAACTGCTGTAGCTGAGCTGCCCAGTAATATGCTTTTATATCAGCCACCCCCCCCCCCCATTCTTTGGTGTGGTTAGGATAGGACACCTAAGCCTTGGTCTCTTTCCACCCCATATGAAGGTAGACAGCATTTTGTGAAGTTGCCTTCAATGGGATAATCGCAGTCTCAGAGGGAGAGAGGCAAATGGGAAGTTCAGTCTAGGGAGTACATTCAACCTAATCTGCCCTCCCGCCTACTGAAAATGGTAACTCCTTCCATCTTGCACAATCCCCTTGGATCTCTGTAAGCAGTCTGGCATAGTTGACTTGGTATAATCTATTATAAGAACACTTCTTGGTACAATGATACAGCTCACCCAAAACTTCACTAATGTATACATTTTATTTGTTCATCGGGTCATATACCTTTAGACTTATTTAACATTTCTCAGCATGTCACACTGCTTCCTCAGGATTAGTGTAGACCTACTGTGCAATGAATATTATACAAAAAAAATCAAATATTCACACTGTTTGTTTTATATAGTACATCCTATTCTAATACACATAACAACTAGTACTCATCACCTTAATGCGGACTTACCACTTCTTTAAAGAGCAGGTTTGCACTTCAGAAGTTCTCTCCCCCCCCCCCCAACATGTAAGGCAGCTTACTTGTCCTGACAGGGATTGTGTCATACAGTTTCATTTATTTCTATCTGCAGTCGCAGAAAAAACACTCGTAATTTTCTATGCTTGGAGCTGGCAATCAAAATGTCCTAGTTCCTTAGCTGGAGACACCCCCCCATGCTAGCACTTTTTGTGGTGTTGTTAAATGAAGAGCGAAGGGGCACACTCCATAAACTATAATGGAAGCCATTTTTAAAGGCTTTTTTTTTTTTTTATATTTTTGAGTGGCGATTTTGACAAAAGGCTGCCACCGCTCAGCTAACAAGGTCCTTGTAGTTGGGCAGTGGCCGTCATTTGTCAAAATCAGTACTCAAAGTATAAAACAGCCTTTATAAAATGGGCAAAGGATTTCAAATAATCCGATTGACTCTTAGCTGTGCATTAGAAGTGTCTAACACATGGCTAAAACTAGAAAGCCCATTTAGAATACACTGATCCATTTTTTAAGCATAATAAGCCACTCTGGGGATGTGCGTTAGTTCTAATGCACAGCTAGGGGACTGGGTGCACTCAGCCTGTGGCCTCATGCCTCACTATGTCCCCTAACTGTGCATTAGAACTGTTTAATGCACACCCCGCCATGTCTTATTGCTTACTTAAAAATGGCCTCTAGTATAGTCTATGGAGTGCGCCAGCGCTCTTCATTTAACAACATCACAAAACGTGCTAGCATGGGGGTGTGTCTTAAACTAGGACCATTTTGACTGCCTGCTCCAACACAGAAAATTATGAGCATTTTTTCTGTGACTAGATTCATAGAGTCTCACGAGTTCGAGAGACTGGAGGCCTTTTGTGAACTCGCCACCATGTATCAATGGTAGTAGGAGAAGTTTTGCATTCCCATGTGTTTATCTAATCTTTGTTTAAAGATCAACATTGTATCACTCTCCACTATGTCCACAGGTAAACTGTTCCATGGGTTGATTATCCTCCGAGTAATTCAGTACTTACACTTATTTGTTTTGTTTGTGTACCCTTTTATTTTATATTTGTGTGACCTAGTGTTAATGTGATTTTGTTGCTTGACTAAACCAATAGTCGAAAAGACTGTTTCGTTGTGCATAGCCCTATATGTCAGGCATAAATCTCCCCATAAACGTTTATAATTTGTGGGAAACAGGTTTAGTTTTTGCAGACTAGCTGCATAACCCAGTTCAGACATATTTGTGATTTTCTTTGTCACCTTTCTCTGTACCACCTCAATTAATTTTTGACCTCCAATCATATGTGAGGAGCGAAAAGGAGAGTACTATTCCAGTTGATGTCTAATCAAACTGGTGAAAAGGGGAATCATCAGCTCAGGCTCTCTACTCTCGATGTTTCTGAGTATACAGCCAAAAATACTGTGACATTTCTTGACAATGTTCTGTGTGTGTGTAGTTCAAATGTTAGGTTATGTGATAGTTACCCCTAGGTCTTTTTCGATAGTTGTTGATTGTAAAAGTGTATCATTCAATCTGTATTCATAACTAGGATTGTTGTGTCCTAGGTGCATCACCCTACATTTTCTTTCATTAAGAGTCATTTTGTTTTTGGTAGCCTAGTTCTCTAATGGCAGTAGAGATTTTTGAAATTCATGAGCTGCTACCAGATTATTTACTATTCCCCCAACTTTACAGTTGTCAGCATACTTGCTGAGCCATGTGTTTTTCGGGAGACTGCATGGATGCTATTAAAATATTGAATAAAGTGGGTCCCAGTACTGATCCCTGGGGGACTCCACATGTTACCAGCACTGGGCTAGATATGAACCCTTGAATTGATACACTTTGTTGCCCATTTTCCAACCATGATATTACCCAGTTGATTATGTTCGGATGTAGTTTTATATAGAAACATAGAAATGTAGACATAGAAACATAGAATTTGATGGCAGATAAGGACCGCTTGGCCCACCCAGTCTGCCCATTTCCCTACCTACTGGATAAGCTGCAGATCCTAGTTAACCAGCATCCTACTTCTTCCTACCCCAACCCCCTAGAATTGCCTTATGACTGTCCCATGCATGCTTGAATTCCACCACTGATTTTGACTCCACAACCTCCTCCGGAAGGCCGTTCCATGCATCCACAACCCTCTCTGTGAAAAAATACTTCCTTAAATTACCTCTGAGCCGCCTCCCTCTATCTTCAAATTGTGCCCTCTTGTTCTTGCACACCTCTTTTTTTGAAAGATGCTACCCTCTTGGACTTTGTTGATTCCCTTGAGGTACTTGAACGTTTCTATCATGTCCCCCCTCTCCCTCCTTTCCTCGAGGCTATACATATTAAGCTCCTTTCGTCTCTCTTCATATGTCTTCCGGTGCAGACCCTGCACCATTTTAGTTGCCCTCCTCTGGACAGTTTCCATCCTGTCTATGTCTTTTTGGAGACTGGGTCTCCAGAACTGCACACAGTACTCCAGATGGGGTCTCACCAGCTGTCTGTACAGAGGGATAATAACTTCCTGTTTTCTACTGGTGACGCCTCTCCGTATGCATCCCAGTATCCCCCCAGCCCTCCTTGCTGCCCTCTCACATTGCTTGCCCACCTTTAGGTCATCTAAGATGACTACCCCCAGGTCCCTTTCCATTTTTGTTGTTGTTAGTATCTCACCCCCCATTGTATACTCTTCCCCTGGGTTTTTGTTTCCCAGGTGCATTACCTTGCACTTCTTAGCATTGAATCTAAGCTGCCATACATTTGACCATTCCTCTAACCTTACCAGTCCCTTCTCATCCTTTCTACCCCACCCTGTGCATCAACTCTGTTGCAGATCTTTGTGTCATCTGCAAAGAGACATACTTTTCCTTCCAGTCATTCTGCAATGTCGCTTATAAAGACCTTGAAGAGGACCGGTCCTAATACTGAACCCTGCGGTACCCCACTAGTAACCTTCCTTTCTTCTGAGTGGACTCCATTTACTATTACTCTCTCTGTCCTGTTCTCCAGCCAATTCTTTACCCAGGCTGTCATCTTGGGACCCACTCCCAGGCTGGCTAACTTGTATATTAATCTTTTGTGTGGGACTGTGTCAAATGCCTTGCTAAAGTCTAGGTAGGCCATGTCCACAGCCCCTCCCTGATCTACTACTTTGGTCACCCAGTCAAAGAAATCTATCAGATTCGTCTGGCATGACCTTCCTGTGAATCCATGCTGTCTAGGGTCCTGTGCCTCTGGCCTCTAGATACTCAACAATTCTTTCCTTCAGAGTGATTCCATCATTTCCCTATCACTGAGGTTAAACTAACAGGTCTGTAGTTTCTGCTTCTGCCTTGCTCTCACTTTTGTGAAGGAATCATCTGCCCTCCTTCAGTCCTCGGGTACCACCCCATCCTCCCATGATTTGTTTAAAAGGGTAGTCAGTGGTGTCACTAGTTCTACCCTTAGTTCTTTAGAATTCTGGGATGAATCCCATCAGGCCCCATTGCTTTGTCCACCTTCAGTTTTAAGAGTTCTTCAGAACCCTTTCTTCTGTAAATGGGCTGGTATCAACTTCTGTATCCAGAGTGTTTCTACTGTTTGTTTTATGACCTCCCCTCTTCATTTGTAAATACTGAGCAAAATATTTGTTTAGTATCTCTGCCTTTTCACAGTCTCCGTCTGCCCACCCTCCCTCCCTTTATTAAGCCTCACTATCCCTCCCTTGGTCTTCCTTCGCTCCCTGATGTACCTATAAATATATTTATTAACTGATCTATTAAGACCTTATGGGACACAATGTTGAAAGCTATAATTGTAATCCAAGAAAACTATGTTGACCGATAAGCCTTTATCTAAGGCTGCACTTACGGGTTCACAAAACTGAAGCTGATTTGTTAAACATGAACTTCCTTGGAAGAACCCGTGTTGTGTAACATCCAAGTGTCCATGATCTAACAGATGAGTTGTTATTTGCTGCTGTAATAATTTCCCTATCACAGTGGTCAGGCTTATAGGCCTGTAATTTTTGTACCTCACCCTTACTTCCACCTTTATGTATTAGGGTTACCGTTGCTATTTTCCATTCAGTCAAAGACTTACCTTCTTTTAATGAAGTGTTAAATAGCAATGACAGTGGTACAGATAGTTCTGTTGATGATTCTTTTAAGAATATTGGAGGTAGACCATCAGGGCATTGGGCCCCATTTGGTTTTGTAGTTTTTATTACTGCTTCAATCTTTGCGGGTGTTAGAAGATCCACGTCAATGTTTTTATCCATCTTTACCTGACTTATGGTATCCTTATTTTTATAAATGCTGTGGAAATATTTGTTTAATTCTGTGGCTATTTTGGTTTCATTTGTGACAATACCATCATCTGTTAGAAGGCGGCCGACTCCTGTTTTGTTTGCTCTCATATTGCCCACATAATTATAGCACTGTTTCTTGTTGTCCTTCGCTGATGCTGCCAGCTTCAATTCCAAATTTTGTTTAGCTTTTTTTATCTGTTGTTTAGTTTTACCTGCCATTATTTTATATTGTCTTGCTTTTTCTTCTGTTGGTTTATTTTTAAATTTGTTGTATAGATTTTTTCTTTTTATTTATACACTTTTTGATTTTATTGTTCCAACAAGGTGGAAGTCTACGATTATTGCTGTATTTCATACGCTCTGGTACCCAATGAATGATGCAGTAGTTAATTTTGTGTTTTAACCTGTTCCAGATTTCCTCCATTTTTTGGTCTCATAGCTCAAGTTCCCAATTCCATAACTGAAGGTGTCTTTTAATGTCCCTGTATCTTGCTTTATGGAAATCTCTAAATTTTGTTTTTCACTTCATGTGATTAACAGGAGGAACTTTTAGAGTTAGTAATACGCAGTCATAGTCGTTGTTGCCAAGAGGGTTTAAGATTTTTGGTGTTCATGTACCTTCATCAAAGTTAGTAAATATTAAGTCTAAGATGTTGTTCCCTCTCGTGGCTCCCTTTACTAGTTGGGCTAAATAATTTTGAATAATTAATTCAATATTTTTTTTTTACAATAGTTCCAGAACCTTCCATAGTATCCCAGTTAATTTCAGGAAAGTTAGTCTCCCATAAGTATAAAGTTATCTTTTATTTCCATGTTTTCTAGGTCTCTTATAAATTTGTTGTTCTGATCTAAGTTGAAACTTGGAGATCTATACCCAAGACAGATTGTTATATTTTTGTGTTGTGTATGGATTTTAGCCCTATTATTTCACTATCAGTTGTTGTATTATCTTTGTTTTTGATTTCACGTGCCATTAGGTGTTCTGCACAGTACAAGGCAATTCCACCTCCTCTTTTGTTCCTACACTGCTTGGCGATATTAATGTAACCAGGAATATCTGTACACCAATCCCCTTCTTTGTGCCATGTTTCCGTAACACCACATATATCGACTGCATTTTTGGACATTATGTGCTGCAGTTCTTCAGTTTTATTATTCAAACTATGAGCATTCACTAACAGCAGTGTAAGATTATTATTTTTGTTAGGGTTTAGTTTGGGTTGTTGATTATTAGTTCCTACATCATTTGGTTTATTGGCCAGATTAGTATTTTTGTTTCTAAGTAGCCTTATACTGTCTACTGACTTTAGAGAAGCTGAAGATTCGAGCTTCTCCCCCTCTGTGGTCACTGTATAGTTGGTGTGATGGTTGGATCCACCTGATCCAGTTCGGATTCACAGATACCTTGGATAATTACAATGGATCCTAGGAGGTCAGATTGTTGGCTGGATGTCTATGCCATCTGAGGCCATTTGATATTTGACCAAAGTGATGGTATCTGATGGTATCCAACCTGGTAGGATACTATCTGAGCAACACTAGAATGGCTGTCATGACATCACTACATCAGTGTCAGTGAGAGTGAGTGGTCATATCAACTGCTTGATTTCCACTTGGTTATCTTGAATCAAGCTGTAAAATGCAAGCCAACAAAAAAAAAAAAACAGACACTTAAAAACAAAGAGCCTTCCATAAATTGAATATGCTCTGGCCCAAGACTGAGAATATAATTTATATTCTCCCCTTTTGCAGTTTGACCCTTGGTATCATTCGTGGCTCTGCCACTTGTGATGCCAAAGGTCAAACTGCACTCCAGAAGAATATCAATGAGATTCTCAGTCTTGGGCCATAGCATATACCTTATGTATACTATGGGAGTGCAAATACATTTGGAAGATAAAAGCTATCATTTTCACTGAAGACATAGCTGCTGTGCAAATAACAGTTGAAATCATGTTATTTGCACAGTAGCTATGTTATTTGCATAGCAGCCACAACCCTTGCTTTCACATGAACTGGCCCCCTGCGAACAGCACATCAAACAATGGCGCTATCACTTTAACCATAAAAGTAAAAGTCTTGGCTTAACGTCATTAACAAAGTGGAAAAGAATGCAAAACTGTAAAAAGATAATCCATTTTGCAATGTAGCACATTTTATACCTACAATAGACATACTAAAAAAATAAGTGGTAACTCCCATGGTATGCATCAGATATACCATGAGATAGCTCCAAATATGCATGCTAGTTGATTTGAAATGTTGGTGTTATTGCCATTGTGCATGCATGGCTGCATCACTTATGCAAGTATGCAATAACACCAACATTTCAAACCAAGTAACATGCATATTTGAAGTCATCTCATTTGATATTCCCTATATGTATACCATGGGGGTTCAAATAAATTAGTCGGGATACTAGCTGTTATCTGCACTGAAGAGACAACTACTGTGCAGGTAACAATTAAACTATGTTATTTGCACAGTAGCTATGTTATCTGTACAGCAGACCTCAATCACAGTTGCAGGGTTTATCTTCTCACAATGCCATGTACAGTTTTATTTCAATTGTCAGCATAAATTGTATTCACAACATCGGCATAGTGAAGGAAACAGGCTTAGATACTCAATCAATGAAACAGCACTGTGTTTTTTTTTTTTTTGTTTGTTTTTTAACTATTTCTTTATTCTCCTCCTGCTGCCACTGATCCCTCTCTCAGAGCTCCCCTCGTAGATCCCAATTGACAGCCCCAAGGAGTCTGCCCCTAGAGTGCTAACGCTACTCTCATACCTTCAGGGCCCCGGATTACCCTCCGGACAGCGGCGGAGATCCCCCTCATCTCCCCCTGAGCATTGTTGGGAGTGCGCATAGCGGAGTCTGCTTCTCGGTTGCTGCCCTGGAACCAACGCTGAGGCTTGTCGCCTAGATCAGAGCAGGCTTTTTTTCTGGTGTACTGTTCCTCCCTGCCAGTGTGTGCACTCAAGGAGGGCCAATGAGCTGGTGGCATACTGAGACGCATCACCGCTTGAGGCCCTCGGCCGACGTCAACCCCTCCCATTTTGGAAGCGCTCCTGACCACACTGCCACTACTGGGAATTCCAGGAGGGAGCAGTATCGTGGTGGGTCAGCTTGGAAACCCTCCCCAGAGAGAGCGAGCAGCCATCGGGTGCTCGATCTCTCTCTCTCCCCCCGCTGACCCCCTACTACCTGAGTCCATCCCCTAACCCAGGTCGCCAGCGTGGTGTGAGGTGTGGCATCCAGCACCTCAACCCTCAGCACCACTGGGCCGGCAAAACAGCAGTATTTTGAAACCTTCTTTTTTTTCTAACCTGACATTACATACCTTGTGCTTTCTACAGTGTTCATTTAAGTGAACTGTAACAGGAATGGGATTACATTTGTGGCACAGACCATAATTAACATGCCAATAAAACTAGCTGTGAGCGTACCCAACAACATGGATCCTAAATCTCACAAGCGACCCTAATCTAAGCAGTCCAACTGCCACAGCCATTTTGATGGCTGATAGTTTGTCGAGCAGCTCAAACAGTAGCAGGGCTGGGGGGAATAGTCACCCCTCCTGGCTGCACCAGTGTGAGTAGTGGTGCCCCTACCATCTTTATTCACTGCTGGGCACCCACTGTGGAGCCCATGGCTGACGGAATTGCTCCCCCAGCTCCCAAACCTGGCTTCACTACTGAGCTCAAACCAAGATTCCCTTGTGCAGGCTCCATGATATTGCAAATCAACCCCAAGCCAAAACCCAGACATAATCTGTACTAGAAGGTAATCATATCTTAGTGCGTCCTCCTTTAGCAATGCTTCCAAAAAGAAACAAACATAAAAAGATTGCCTTGTACAAAGCACAGCAAGAGAGCTCTGAAATTGCAACCTACAGTGCTGAACAGTACTGTGTTGAGAATGACAGCACAGCCAACCAACTGCAATTGCTTATTTCTGGTGACAGCCAATAAAGTCACATACACAATGCACCAATTAGCATGTTGTTGGGGAGGCTGCTGCTCTGAAACACAAAGCTCAGTGCGGCACGCAGCAAGTAGAAATGGAAGAAACTAATCACGCTAATTGCAGTTTTAAACCTGCACAATGATGGTCAGCAAGCAAAACTGATGCACTAAATGGTAACATACCAATTCACTACTTCTCCAGACAAGAAAACATCTTACTCGCTGTGCAGCAGCCTATGACGCTGCATTTAACTATTTTCCCCATCAGCAATTGGCCCTTTATCACATATTTAACTACTAGGCAAAAAAAAAACAGCACTCATTTAAAATGCAAATCTTTCTTTGCTTTCTGACAGCACGTTTTTTATGTACTATAGTGGGCATAAGGAAATGCAGTTGCTCACTCCCAAGGTATACATCGGTTATTCTATGAGATAACTCCAGATGTGCATGTTATCTGGTTTGGAATATTGTTGTTATTGCCACTGTGCACTCATGACAGCACCACTCGTGGAAGTGTGCAATAGCAGCAACAACATTCCAAAGCAGATAACATTCATATCTGGAGCTGCTTCATGAGATAATCCCTAGTTATACAACAGATGTAAAAATAAATTTGTCAAAATAAACATGTTATTTGGGGCAACATGAGCAATGTAAATGAAGTTGGCCACTGAGCATGCTCTAAAATTTATTCTCAATGTGAAGGTAAATTTCTGAGCATGCTCAGTGACCAACTTCATTTCTTTTTCTCCAGGATGCCAATGAAATGAGCTATTATGGATCAGTATGCCTTTCCTAGTACAACTATTTCAATAAAAACATAAAACATGAAATGCCATTTGTTTTTTGATTAAATATACAGTAGTAAGTAGTTTAAATTTTTCACTCTTTTTGCTATTGTAGCTTTTTATCATTTCTATAAAAAACACCTAAACACCTGGGGCCAATTCTAGAAGAATGGCGCAAGTCACCGCCAAAGGCGACCTGCACCAAACATAGCTGTGGCAAAATCCCTGTGCCCAATTCTGCAAGGGTCAGGGTTCCCGCGGCTAAGTCCTGTGACATGCGACATACCCAAAGGTACACCAAAAGAAGAGTGTACCTTTGGGGCATGTCACAAGCTGCATCCACAAGTCCTGCTTGGCACAAGTGGCCCCCTGCCCCACATGCGTACAATCCTGAAAACCTCAAGGCACTATCGACCCCTCCAGTTCACCAATTGTACATTAATGCTCCACAGGGCAATGGGACCCCCAGCCCCTGATCCCCCAATACTGAATACAAGTGCCCCACAGGGCTGATCTTGCCCCCCTCAAGCCCTGATCCCTGAACCCAAGTTTGTGCGGTACTTTACAATGTAAAATGGAACATGAAATCCCTGTTATCCCTGGTAGTCTAGTGGCCCCCAACCCTCCACCTGGCAGTGCCAGTACACCTTGTTCCCCACCCATCCCCAGCCGCAACTGGCACAGCCCGCCTCTCACCACCACAGCCAGCCAATGACTGAGCTCTGTATGAGCATGTACTACTGTAAATAGTACACACTCAATTAATGAACTGTCATTCATTGAGTGCGTACTATACTTTACTGATGTGGAACCTTTGTAAAAGAGCTCTTCGCTCAAAGGTATATGTAATCCGAGACTTAAATAAATAAATAAAAAAAGACATGTCACAGGCTGCTTTGCAGAATACCAAATGTCACATTTCCTGGCATAACTTGCTGCTTGCATCATTTTTAGTGTCGCAAGTCAAGTTATGCCTGCTGTATCCCTTTGAGAATCGGGCCCCGGTTATAAAAATCACATATGCCATTGGCTGACTAACAATATTTTTATCTTTATTTGAGGGTACTGCTACTGTATATAGAATAGTGGGTACTTTATCTGTATAGATAGATAGAATAATAGGTAAGATCACCAAACTTCATTAGACTTTAAAGAATAAAGGATCTGAGCTATTGCTCTGCCAAACTTTCTAGCACTGTTTATTCTGAAGGTAATCTGTTTTCATGCTGTTATTTGTATATAATTAATTTAGAGTTGTAATACTAAAGGTTTTTAAGTGACATGTATTGTATTTGTTTATAACTAAAATAAAATAAATAGCATTATGGCAAGAACAGTCAATGCTGTCATGGCAACAGGTAGCTTAGTGTGTGAGACATGCATCACAATATAACAGTGTCTCATGTGCTGACTAATGGAGGAATTTGATTGGCTACTCTCACTGACAGAATCTACATGTTTGTATGTGCAGTAGCTGTGTCTCTTATGGATATGGGGGCACTCTCTAGGGTTACAGAACTGTGAATCAAAGCCAAGCACTTCTGAAACACAAAGGACTTGAGAAGAAACTTTTATAATCTTAAGAGGCACAGGAACTGTAGATAAAACTGTAGATATATCACAGACACTTGGGCCACAGAGAATAACGATTGGGACCTGACAGTCCCAGGTTACACCATGTTCAGACATGACAGAAGAGAAGGTAAAGGAAGAGGTATAGTCCTATATGTCACAGAAAGCGTAGAGGCAATGGAGGATGGAAACATCAGGGGCAGTAATGGGAAACAGAATCACTGTGGGTTCATCTCATGGCATCCTCAGGCAAGAAACTACAGATGGAGGAGATCTACTGACCTCCAGGATGGGGGGGGGGCAGAGAGAAAGATAAGGAGCTAGGGGCAGAACTAGAAAAAGGGGGTGGCAAGGAGGGGGGTGGGAGATCTAAATCTTCCAGATACTGATTGGATCATTTCAGCAGCCAGGAGCTCAAGAAATCAGGTCCTGCTGGACACATTGCAGGACTGCCTGCTGGTGTAGCTAGTTAAGGAACCCACTAGGCAGGTTGCTACTCTCGATGTGGTGCTCACCAACTCAGAAGTGGTAGTAGGAGTAAAGGTAGGGGAGGCGCTAGGGTCCAGTGACCATAACTTAAAATGGGTCTAAAATTTCCTGCATCCTACTGGCTGATAGTCTCTTTCAGTCGTGTCCTTATCAGGACATAACTTGGCAACTGGCACTACTTGTGTCACCCAAAACATGGCACATGATCAAATCAATGCATGCCACTGCTTTCCTGCTGCAACTCCCCAGCTAACATCTGTCAGAAAAACAACACCTGCAGCAGAAGAGTGGTGGCACCAGCAGAGAAACCAGATACTCACCCACTCTGAGGACTCCCACCGCCTGTTCCACACAATCAGTACATTACATTTTATATTCTGACTCCACAGAAAAAATTACTAAAGAAAAATAAAACTGTCACCTCTGTTCTACAGTTCATGCGTGCAGAAGAACTGCGATCCACAGAGTATAGCGGCCATAGCCATGAGCAGGTGACTTTCATACAAGATCCCACACCACTTGTCTGCTGAGTCTTTTAAACTTTTGTTTTTTAATTAATAAATAAGCAACCATGTTTATGTTGCAGTGAATAGGACAGCGAGTGAGCCTTTTACAAAAACCATGATTGGGAATCGCTGTGGAAAAAAGCGGTAACTATGACAGTTGGCTAGTGACACACTTGCTCGCAATGAAACTGCCAGCTGACTGTCAACAGTCACTCGCAATCAAATCACTCACTCACTGTGAGTGAAATGAAAGCTACATTCCTCGCTAACAAAAGCAGTTAGTACTAAAATAGGTATTACAGGGGATTCACCACTTCAAAACACTGTGTGTTTGGTAGGAAGACACAACATGAGTCAGCACTATGTGTGTTCACATGGGGGGAGGTGTGCCCTCTAATTGCCATCACATAGTTGTAGAATATTGCTAGGGAACTATTTTTACTCTTACCACTGTTAGAAAGCTCCTTTTTAAAAATTGTGGATTTTTTTTTTCTTTTAAATATTTATTGGTGGGACCCATTTTATAAGCGCAAAAAGACACTCCAAGGTGCAGATTATGGTCTGATAAAACACTTCCCAAGTGCTAAAGGCACTCAGTGCAAGTGCCTCGCACCTCATAACACACCTGGGGCATGCTCTTATCAGGCCATAACCCACACTTTGACATGTCTTATGGTTTGTATTTGGTTGGACCTGGCCCTTTGGACATATAAGCCTTCATCAAAGGCTGAAGTTCTAGATTTCAGAAGGGCAGACTTTAACCGGATGAGGCAGCTGGTTCAGGGCAAATTAGTCGGAGTGGACTGCACAAGGGATGTGGAGGAAAGATGGGGAAAATCAAGTGGGCCATTCTTAAGGGGTATACCTCCCCAACAGTGACACCAATACAGAGAACTACATCGATGCTGACAACATTGACAGTTCACTGTATTGGTGCACCAGAGACCCAAGCACACTGTCTCCCAGTCTGTCACCCCCTCCCTGAATCAACTCTGACTCGGAGTTGATTATATTTAGAATGGAGGGCATGGTGGACAGAGCCCCCCACATGGGTTGGGGCGCAAAGCCCCCAATAGAAAAAGAGACCAGGAGTCTGTCAGGATTTATGTCAACCACAAGTTGAGGTCAACATAAATTCTGTCTCTGTGATGCCAGTCGATGAAACTGTTGTTGAACCGGCATTGTAGAGCCTTCTTAAGGTAACAAAGTCTTGCATAAGAACACTAATCAAAAGAAACCGGTACAAGAGACCAATATGGCTCTCTGGAAAGGTTAGGGAAGCAGCGAGAGCAAAAAGAAGGCCTTTATGAGGCACAAGGCAAAACAAGGGAAGGAAGAATGGAGAGACTACTAAAAGAGAACAACAGAAACCAAGATGGCAGACACAGAGCTGCATATTGCAGAGGGGGTCAAGAGAAGGGAAAAACAGTTCTTCAGATATGTTATGGAAAAAAAAGGGGGAGGAATTGTTAGGCTAACAGAGGGAGGTAGGGTAATTGAGGAGAACGGGCAGAAAGCAACCATTCTTAATGACTACTTCTGCTCTGTATTCACAAGGGAAGACAGAGGGTCTCTGCCAGACAGTGGCATTAAGACAGCTGTAAGGGCGATCCCTGAAATGAGACAGCAAATATTTACCTGTGAAAGAGTTCAGAATGGGCTAGCAGCCCTAAAGATAGATAAGGCCCTGCGGCCACATGGGATGCATCCGAGAGTGCTCAAGGAACTGGGAACAGAACTAACTGAATCCCTGGTAGGGCTATTTAATAGCTCAAGTGAGACAGGGATAGTTCCAAAAGACTGGAGGGTAGCAGACATCATCCTGCTCCACAAGGGAAGGGAGACGAGGAGTAACTACAGACCTGTCAGTCTTACCTCTGTTGTGGACAAATAGATGGAAACGTTAGTCAAAGAAGACCTTGTGGACCACCTGGAGAGCAGTGGACTTCAGGATAGTAAATAGCATGGGTTTGTGGCAGGGAAGCCTTGTCAGACCAACCTGATAGTATTCTTTGACAAGGTAACAAAGGTAGTAGATAAGGGTCATGCTGTGGATTTACTTTACTTCAATTTCAGCAAGGCTTTTGACTTGGTGCCTAACAAAAGGTTACTGAAGAAGCTAGAGGTTCCTGGTGCAGAGAAGGACACAGTTAGATGGGTGAGAAACTGGTTGAAAGGGAGACAGCAGAGGGTTGTGGTTAATGGAGTCAAACTAATAAAGAGGGAAGTCACCAGTGGGGTGCCACAAGGATCAGTCCTGGGTTCAGTCCTTTTTAATGTGTTCATCAGTCATGTGGGACAAGGAATCCAGGGCAAGATATGTCTCTTCACAGATGACACTAAGCTCTGTGGCAGGGTAGACAGTAAGGAGGGGGTTAAGGAGATGCAAACAGAAGGCGAGAGAGGTAGTCAGAGGTTTGTCAGTTGAAATTTGATGCCAAAAAGGGCAAAGTGATGCATATAGGGAACAAGAACCCCAAGACAGAGTACTAGATGGGGGGTATAGCTGGGCATGACCTCCGAGGAAAGAGACTTAGGGGTCATCATTAGTGACTCCCTAAAACAATCATGCCACTGTAACAAAGCCTACAGTAAGGCAAACAGGATGCTGCGGTGTATAGGAAGGACTACTGACAGCAGAAGGAAGGAGATATTACTACCTCTGTAGATCACTGGTGAGACCCCACCTGGAGTACTGTGCCTAGTTCTGGCATCCTCACCTAAGGAATGATAAGGGCAGGCTGGAGGCAGAGCAATGTAGGGTTACCAAAGTGATTCAAGGCCAGCAGGGCAAATCTTATGAGGGTCGGCTCAAGGCACTGAACAAGTACTTGCAGGAGGCCAGAGAAGAGGGGAGATATGATAGAGTCCTTCAAGTTCCTGAAAGAAATGAACAAAGTAATTTGCAAGGAACTATTTAGCATAAGTAATGGCTCAAGAACTCAGGAGCACAAGTGGAAACTGAGGGGGGGAGGTTCAAGAGGGAAGTGAGAAAGTTTTATTTTACTGAAAGGGTAGTGGAGCCATAGAACAATCTGCCTGCTGATGTGGTGGATGCCAAAACTATCAATGGTTTCAAACACAGCTGGGACCGAGTGAAGGGCTTAGTGGTTGCTTAGGGTGGTAGCAGTGGGGAGGGCAGCATGGGGGTGTATAGTGTGAGTTAGAACCCTGTATGGTCAGTAGATCCTAGGTTTAAGGTTTTATGAGCAAATGGCTGGACCAATGGCATTTCTCTGCTGTCATTTTCTGTTTCTACATAAAAAAGTTTAAATCATGATGACATTTTCTTTTCTTAAAAATGGTACCTGAATGTATTATCCAATTGTTTTACTTTGCAGAAAATTTGAAAAAAAAAAAACCTGGGTGGAAAATAGACTAGGCCAGCAGAATGTAGAATTTCAGAATTTTAAAACTGTTTTCGGAAGACACCCTCTTACACTGTGTATGTTAATATGTGCATTGAGGGGGGTGTCTCTTACGGAATAAGAATGTTCTTTCATGCTGTAGGATGAGGGAACTGCAAAGCTAAGTGAAGCAGTTCTGTTAGCCCCACACCGCATGAGAGAATATTCTTATCCAATATGAGATAGCCCACAGTACACATATAAACATATTACAAATCATTCAGTTTAGCTAGCGTGACATTTTTTTAAAATTTTAAAACTTAGTGTAATGCTCCTCCCCTGCCTGTGAAGTGGAATGCTCCCCTTTAATGTTCCCTTACGAAAAGGCTACTGAACACAGGTTAAGTACCCATGTGGGTCTGAGCACTGATTGGCTGAAATCATGTAAAGGGTACCTGGAATATTTAAAAATAAAAATCCTGATTTAGCTAAGAACAATTTCATAATTTATAGTATGACTTCCTTTTTTTCATCTTACACTTAAATAGCACATGACATCCAAGGGAAACCTCAGAAAACCATAACTTTTTAAGAGACTTCAGCTTATGACATTCACAAATTATAAGATTTTGCTTCCTTTCTCATTATAACTATGTAAATGAGCTTGAAAGGAGAATCACTTCCTTACTTGACTTCCTCTGGTCTGGCTGCTTGCCTACACCGGACATCACCATCCCCCATTAATGACATCATAATCTTTTCTACAACAACAGACTGTGATGTCAGAATCAGAGGACTGTTATGTGAGATGCAGAGAAGCAGCCACAGCAGAGGAAGCCTAGGGGTCAGTGATCTCATTTTCATGTTACTTTCTGTAGTTACAAAGAAAAAAGGAGATGCTTAACTCAATTAATACATGAAACATAAGCAGAAAAGTGTCTAAAAATATTTTTTTTCAAAGTTATCTCCTAAGAAATTAGAGGCACTTTATGGAACAATATTCAGTATAAAATCTACATTAATGAAGAGTAAGGTTGATTGCTAATACAAACGCAGCTTCTTTCATCAGATTATGCTTTAAATTACATCACTATATGTACCTCTCTGTGCAGTATTGTGCTGTTATAATCAGTTCTCTGTAGGCCCTTCACAGAAGACAGTACAATACCTAATTCATTTAATTTTATTAGGGTTGTAACCATTGAGCAAAGCTCATTTCAAATGGTGACCCTTCTTACACAACATACATACAATTATGCCCATAATTACACACTGGACTTGTTTAAATGTTTTAAGTCCCTTAAAACATTTTAACAAGCCCAAACACAGTTCGCGTCCACACTGACCACACTTTGAAACCGTGTTTACCAACTGTGTTTAAACCCTGCAAGGGACCTAGTCTTAAAACTGGTTTTAAACACGGTTTCAAACCTAGCACAGTTTACCTAGTAGTGTGGATGGGAGACTGATTCATGTTTCTCATTAAACAGTCCTGATCTGTGCTGGAGACTGCGTTGGGTTAAAGAATTATAGGGCTACAATGTGGATGTTGCTGCAGCTGCACGACTGCGTTTAAACACAGTTATGAAAAAATGCAAGCAAAATGTGGACGGACTTCCGTGGTGAGTTTAAAACCATTGTTAAAAATGGTTTTAAAAATGGACTGCAACTGTGTACAGAACCTTAGACACAATATTTACAGTTACAAGATATGCACAATCATAAATACATTGAAATACTGAATAGTTAATCATATAAATAACCACAACAGCATTACTTGTGCTTATTTAAAAGGCTTGGCAACGGTAATGAGAAAAGCAGTAATAGCAAAGGTGCACTTTTCGTTTCAGGCCGGGAAAAGTCCGATTCTACTAGACAAGTAGACAGGGTGTTACACAATAGAACAGCTGCAGTACAATTCACATTAAAGAGCTGGTGACACGTTCAGGAAAACTTTAACAAAACATAATATTTAGGCACTGTCCATCTTGTATTTCCCATTAGTTCTGTATGCCTCCTGCCCATTATTTAGTAGTGAGGTCATTTACACAAAAACAGGATCTTTGCTCCTGAAGAGTTCATCTATTCCTGCTGCTTTCTCCCTACCTGAAGTCATAGAGCACTGCTTGTGACCTCACAGTTACTCCCATGGCAACAGATTGTGATGTCACAACAGAAGATTATGACTTGAAGTAGGGAGTAAACCATAGGGGCAGATGAACTCAAAATTAACTCTAAGGGACAATGATCATATATTCATACACATTTCTTTAGTAATATATTATGGGGAGGAGAAATATATAAAATATAAATGGAATACAAGCAGAATTGTACCTAATTATTATGTTTTTTAAAACTTTCTTTGACACGGCAGTAGCTGTTTAAGCTTATTGTGCAATCAGTTAACAGCAGGTTAACATTTGACCTGTTTAGGCTCTGCATTGGAAATCTTCTCACTGATATTTGGTTGTTAGCTGATCTCTGCCGAGCCCTGAATGGATTGCCTGAATACTCTCAGCTGAAAGCCACTATCTACAGCTGATGCAATAAAAAAATACAACTAGCTGGAAACTCATTACAGTCACATAAAAAGAAGAGGTTGAAAACTGGCTGCACAATATTTAATGTGAGCCATACTGCAGAAGTAATGATTGACAAAGAGTGTTTGGGATTAAACGGGAAAAAAACTGTAGAAAAGTTTCCATTCTGCCCTGTGCAACAAAAATGTCCTAACAGATGTGTTTAAAATGTTGCAGGCAAATGGGTCATATTTTCAGAGAGTAGGCAATGAGTAAAATGACTTTAGAGCAGTGTTTTTCAAACACTGAGGCCAGCTTCCCAGGTGAGTCCCCAGTCTGTTTCAGGTGAGTCCCCATTCTGTTCCAGTTGACTCCCTAGTCTGCACCAGTTGAGTCCACAGTCTGCTTCAAGTAAGTCTCTGTCTGTTCCAGGTGAGTCCCAGTCTGGGCTGGGGGAGGCTTCAGCAAGCCTAACAAAGTGCTATACAAATTAAATTTGTGATTTTTGCTATTTTCTGTGATGCACTGGGGCAAAATGAATGCACATAAGACCAAGTGAACAAACTCAGCTGTTGTTGTAAGGCATTTCACTTTTTCCCCATTATATTCTACATATTCTGTTGTGGCATTTCCTTACCAGAGGCCATAGCTTAGGGAAGGCTCACTATTGCACCATTTGAGGACTACTGCTTCAGAGATACAAGTGTATAACAATTCAGGTACTTATTCAGAACAGGATCAACAATACAATGCACTGATTTAAGTCTGAACTGTACCTCAATATCATTTTCATCAAAATCAACAACTGAGAAGGCTTTACGAACTGTTCTCCAGTCACTTTTGTCATTAATGGAACTCACTTTGGCACACTCACCCTATTAAAACAAAAACAGAAGGCAGAATCTGCTATGGGCACCAGTTTCAAGAAAATCAAATAGCTTATTAACTGTGTGATACCTGGCCTAGCTTTGCAACAAACTGAAACACAGGCTTTTAGCATTTATGTATTTGAAATGTTACAGTTAATATTTCTTTAAAATGGCATGAAATTGGAAAAGTTTTGACTTCACTTAGGCATAATAGCCTGCGGGAAGCATTAAACTCACTTAGCATCTTTTTTTCATGCCAAACACTAGGAACAGAACAAGACTTGTTGAACATTAAAGACCCAATTTTCTGAAGATCTCTTCACTGGTACAAAACAGGTGAAACTCTTTTGAAAAGTGGGCTCCCAAGTGTCTCAGCCTGTTTAGTCTTTTTTTTTTCTTAATTTATATTTTATTCTCCATGCACCTGTACCCTTTCAAGCCTAGGTACCTTCCAGCTCTGTCATCCCAATTACTTTCACCCATGAGTCTGGTGATCTGGTGGGTACATGAATACTGCCGCTAAGCTGACAGCTCAGTAGCTTTGCTCTTCAGGGTTTTAAATAATTGATCAGCAGTTTTTTTTTCTTGGGACAATACTAACTATTCAGAAAGTATTTATATAGGTTTTCTAGAAGTGTTATGTTTGTTAAACACAGTGAGGCAGGTGCTATGCATTTTCACAATGTTTTAGCACTTTTATGAGCAAAACGCTAATCAATTTTTAGAGTTAAATAAAACCCTGCTCTTGCAAAGTCTACAAACCAAATGGAATCCAGGACACAGCAACAGAGTGAGGGCCTGACAAGCTGCTAGAAGAAATCATGGGATACCACAGTGGCCCTGACGAAATGGCACATGAGGAATTAACCATTGGCAGCAATTGTTTGTGGTCAGTCAATAAAATAAATTTAATGGAAGTAGGAGTGAGCCTCCAGGTTTCTTCCTTTGGACCCATAGCTACTGCCATTTGTGGGCAGTGCTCCTCTGACACCAACACCTATCTGCTATAACCCCACTAAGGGAGGTGGGCAGCTTGTAACACCCCCTGCTTTGTAGCATATGTGCTGCTGCCATCATTGTGACAGCTGCCATTTTCTGTCTGCATTTCTCCTTTTGTTTCCCCGGCACCTTCCCACAGAAGTATCAGTGTGCAGAATAGCCTCACATGAACACAGGGAAAAACCTATGCAGGAGCAAACTCATCGCAGGGGTAGCTGTGACGGTGGAATCCAGTGCCCACACTCTTTTGTTGAGAATGCATTGCCAACTGCAGCATCCTCCCCAGCCCTGACCTTCAGGATCTGCTCCCAAACACAGATCCCCACCACGGCAGTGCAATGTTATGCTATTAGACAGCCTCAGTTGTAACCTTTAACTCACAATCTCATTTACTTCATAATGATTGTCACCGGTTGATAATGTAATGGTGGATCAAGAATAAAACAATCAGGAAATGTATTCTGCAAGGCCAACTCATTTGAGCATATCTCAGATGCAGAACTGGAAGCAGAGCTTCCATTGAGCTTTGATATTGTCAAGGGCTAGTTCCAATGCTAATAAACTAACTCTGACTGCTAAGAGAGGGTCTCTATGGCAGATATGAGGTTGGAAAGGCTCCACTATACTATATCTCTGTCTTCAGGCCTCTAAATGGCTCCCTGCTGGAGTGAAAGTTCTTGCCTTCAAATATCTGTCATGTTTGACACCTTGCTTTCTCTAGCCACATTGATGTCCTCTCTATGTTTGACTATGAGGATGTAGTTTATGGTACTGACACTAATTTAACAGTGCCAGACAGAATCCCCTCTTTCACACATTCCGTCACTTCATAGTAAACTGTGCAACCTGCACCCAACACTGCTCATTATTAGGGCTGTATGAGCCAAACGATTTGGCCTGATGGGCCAATTTCAAGTTAGGCCTTGCCAAGCCTGATTCGGACCAATTTAGTGCAATATAAAAGAGCAGGTCACTTGGTGCCCCAGCATGCACATTTTCATCTCTGTCATGTACCCTTTTCTCCTCCTCCACTTACTTCCTCATGGCCTCTCTTCACCCAGACTAATTTGTGGCATGCAGCCAGCCTGGAGGTGGGTTGTTCTGTGGTTTTAGCCCTAAGAATTGCATAAGGATTTGTTGAGTCATAATTGAGGGTTGTTTTTTGTGAAATCTAATTCAGCCCATTTCTCTGAACCTCATTCAAACCCAACTGGCCTGAATTTGTGGCCTAACCCAATTTCCAGCCCTACTCATTACTCAGTAACCAGTCAATCTCCCTTTCCGGGAAAGTAGGCACCTCTTCCACGGTGCCTCATTCATCTATAAATTCTAGTTTGTTTCCCTCCCTTGCCTTCTTACACATGCTCCCCCTCCATCTACTCCATCAGAAGCACTGGCACCTGCTCTTTCTTCTCCCCCCATTGCAGACTCCCCCACCATTGGAATATCCCCCCCCCCACACACACACACCTCAGTTTCTTTTCCTCTCTTTCATCTCTGAAAGCCCAGCTTCACCAGCTAACCATCCACTCCTGCTTCTGTACCTAGCCCATACCCCTCTCTGTGGTCTAGACCTTCTGCCTTCAGTACCACCTTGCCCATTGTGTACAGTGTTACTTCCACGACCCTCTCTCTTTACTAGGCTGATCTCTTGTAATATGCATAGCCATACACTTTACCTCTCATAGAAACATAGAATTTGTTGGCAGAAAAAGGCCTCCTGGCCCATTACATCTGCCACAGTTCTACTTACCAATCTACAGTGGAATGCAGGAGCCCTAGTGACTCCCTTCCCCCTTCTTGGTAATGTGTTTACAAAGCCATTGTGTCTGTCCCACCCATGCTTGAATCTTCCCATTGATTTCACACAAATCACCTCTTTCAACAGCCCATTGCACCACTCTACCACGCACTTCATGAAAAAATATTTCCTGGTATTTCTCCTAAATCTACCCCTCCCCCGGCAGATTCATGGATTTATCCCTGGTAATGCACTTGTGTTTCCAATCAGCTTGAACAATTCCCCGCCGTGCAAATTGTGCACCCCAAGGTATTTGCCTGTTTCAATCATGTCACCTCTCTCGCTTCCTCTAACCTCCAGTGTGTACATGTTTAGATCTGCCAATCTTTCATCATAAGCCCCTTCCTGGTGCCCCTGGATCATCTCTGATACCATCCTCTGTACTGCCTCCAAGCTGTCCCTGTCTTCTTTAAATGCAGTCTTTAAAACTGCTCACTGTATTCCAAATGAGGGCAAACCCATGACCTACAGTATACAGTGGTAGCAGAACCTCCCTTCTCCTGCTTCTGATCCCCCTACATAGGCACCTCAGCATCTAGTTGTCCTTCCAACTACCCTTTTGCATTATGCAGTTGTCTTAAACTGTCTGAAATGATTATGCCCAAGTGCTTTTCCTCGCTAGTGCTTTCCACTACTACTGCCCCCATTCTATATTCTGTTTTGGATTGTCCTCCATGTGCATCACCTTACATAATTTGGGTTAAATTTTAGCTACAATATTTTGATTACATTTTTCTTTTCATGAATTGTTTCATCCATGCTTGTATTTATTGAATTCCTTGTGGCTGCGTTATGATAGTTGCATTCTTTATTATAGTAAATGATGTGGTTTCCCTTCTGCTTATTCCTATATAATACCCCTCACCCAGGTCACACCCTGAAATGAGCATCTGCTAAGCTTGATTTGCTTCCCAACATCTGTAAATAACGCAAGACTAGTCTTAAGCAAAAACACCGTGGGGACTTCTTGGCTGTAAAAAAACTGGCTTGTAGAGTTGAGGCCCAAACTGAAGCCAAAAGCCGTTAACCCATCCATCATAATATGTCAGCAAATGCCCTGGCCAGAGATCATCATTGTTATAGGCTTAAAACAAAAATTGAGAAATTCCATTGACTCTTTTTCCCCCCTTCTGCATGTCGGCGACGCTACTAGACCAGCTACTAGTTGTGCCACTGTTAAAGATGTCACTGACTTTCTATCTGTTCTTTGTTGGTTTCTTTCTTCTGCGTGTGCTATGGGTCCATTCTTCCTGCTGGTAAACAGTACATAGCTAGATATAGGTGCCAGGTAGGCAGGGAATAGGGACTTTAGTGATTTGTGATCATTTCCCAGTTGCTAAGGAATAGGATAACTAATTGAATCACACTATTTGAAACCCATTTTATTAGTTTTGTGGTTTTTATACCATAGTGTTCACATTATTTATTTATTCAATTATTTGTTATTTAGTTTAAACTTTATATAGCTGAGAGAGTCTCTCATTTGCAATTGTGACCTTGTGCAAATAAAGACATTACACTGGAACATGCTGATGTACATTTCTAAGGAATATCCAGTTAGGTACAGCAAGACATTTTTGTAGCTAGATGATACTTTTTTAATTTTTATTTATTGTACTTTTTGCTGCCGCTAGCTGCCCGGAACCTCAGCCCGGTCATGGACAATCGCTCCCACCTCTACATTAGACACACCCTTCAATGTCCTAGCTTACCCCAGAGGGGGTTGTAACACCCGACCCCTTGATGCATAAACAGGATAATCGAAGGAGCTGTCCTGGAGGCTGATTGAAGCTGAGGGCGGGCTTCATCTAGAGGGCTAGCGGCATTGGTTTTTCAGGGTATACAGGGTCAGGGACATGCAATGACATCCAGTGTCCACCCTGCCCCGAGCTTGCTTTTGGTGCTGGCGCACGTGGTATACCCAGCCTCCGCTAGCTGTCCACGTTGCACCAAACACTGTACTCCCTTCCCCCTGGAGAAGGAGAGCAGTTGTTGGATGCTCAATCCTTCTCCCCCGGCTGGCCCTCTGACATCCCGGGTCCGTTCCTGAACCCGGGTCACCAGCGTCACAAGCAGGCACCCTGCACCAGTGGGCCGGCTAGCTGGATGATACTTATGGAATTATCCAAAATAGTTATAAACACTGGAACTGATCCATGTAACCCCCTTCATGTGATACTATTTCCATGGCAAATGAATTTCGATCACACAAGCACATAAAAAGAAACCTTAAGGTATGATTTATTACTATATATCTAAATTAAATTGTTAACCCTTAAAAAATGAGCAATTACATTTCACTGGAATGTTCACCAACAAGACCATCAGGAACAGGTACAATTAGCTCCCAAAAAGCAAGACTCCTGTTGCAACAAGTATACTACACTGTAAGTTGTCACTACCTGGTCAAGATAGTAATACTGTTGTGAATTATGTTCGAGTCCAAGACTCCGCAGCAGCTCATCTTCACCTCCCTCCACCAGCTGGTAGAAGACGTGAAAGTTCCTTTCTCCATGGTTTTGGTGGACAACACGTGACTTCTCTAACAAGTAGCTTATGATGTGGCCGCCCACTGGAGCACCCTAGAAAAATGCAATAAGGTGTACAGTAACCTAGTGTAACAGTGTTTAACAGTTGGTGTGCACTTGTGAAACAGATGAGGCTCAGCCCCCAGCTCAGATGAACGATTTATCAATTGGTGGATCTCATACCAGTGATGTCATCATAGAACCTTTTCTACAGTTGGCTCAGCTACTGTAGTAATAGCTAAGACTTTTATGGTCTTAAGTAGAACAAAATAAGATTTTTAAAGGTTCTTATTTCTAGCCGCTTTTAAAACCTTGCAGTTTGTTGGCATTTGCATATTAATTATGTGCCGGTGGCATGATAATTACCAATTTTTATTCCTAACCTCTCCGACTGCCTTTAAAATCCAGGTTCTTTGTGGTTTGGATTTTTTGAATCAGCCATGCTCTACAGAGTTTTTGATTTAGAACCAGCTCTGTCCATGCCTGCTGCACAGACTGTCCCACATGTTATGTTTTAATGCCGTTGCATGTATGTCTATAATGTACATTATCAAGTGGGTAGGAGAATTTCTCCTATATAATTGGCTAAGAAGAACCCTTTCAAGATGTTGTGATATCTCATTTATTTCTTTAATGATTTATTTAAGGTTTTTATTAGTAAAAGTACATTGTGTGGAAACAGCTAATTTTCAGGTACATTGTGGCAGTGGGGGAACATGGGACAATAAACAATATATTGGTAGATATGAAAACAGTAGAGAAACAACAATGAGGAAATTACATAAGAGTGCCACAGAATTACATGGTGCAAAAGAGATACAGCACTAATAACTAGAACGTATCTCATGATAGCACCACAGCCTGGTAAACGCTCCTGCCAGTAGGCTCTTTATGTACCTGTAATCTATTTGATTATGGCAGTACTTTGATACAATCCACAACATGTCTTATCATTTGGGATAACATCCCTTCTGAAGCTGTTGAAGGCCTATGACTGCCTCATTCCTCACAATGTACCCAAGGTGTGGTGTTATCCCATGATACAGACACCTCTTATGTATTACTGTCTAAGGGGGAACAGTGACCACAAAGGGCCCCACACTCAAGTGTGGGGCTGATGCCAATGTGTACTTTGTGTGCAGAAACAGTGGGCCCCATGTTCAGAGCAGGCCGGATGCACACATATAGTGATGCACCACACAAATAAGTTCGACCGGCCGGCTCTGGCATGTTATTCAAACAAGATGCGCAAGCAGAACATACTGCACAATCTGTTTGAATATTGGCCCTGGATGCACGGCACACAGCAAGCAGTTGCCATGAATGGTGCAGCATATCCAGGGTGAGGGACTAAAGACCATCCCTAGGGGAGCACGTGGCACATAACTGTATGCGCCGCAGCCCCCATGGGTGATATTCTGCCCAGATATGCAGATGATCCATTAGGCATGCACAGTGCAATGGGGCCATTTGCATCCCATTATGGGCTCATCTGCATGCGGTGCGATGCTGTATACAACTAAAATAAGCCCCAAACCCCATTCCATAGTGCAGCGACTCCACTCCCCAGCCCTGATCGATGTATGGAGAGTGAATCCCTTCCCGTTCCCCTTGCCCTGGTAGTCCAGTGGTACCCTCTTCCCAGCCCTGACTGATGTAAAAAAAAAAAAAAAAATGAGAAATGCTCCCGTTCCTGTTTCCCTGGTAGTCTAGTGGTTCCCCCGTCCCCAAGCCCTGATCTGTTCACAAATGACAGCGACCCCATCCCTGGTAGTCAAGTGGCCTCCTGCTGTGATGTGAGCTGCAGTGAACTCTGGGATTTGCTGTAACGGAAGATGGCATCCCAGAAGTAAACACAGTGAGTCTGATACAATTTACAGTAAACAGTAAGTAAACCAGTGCACACTGGGACCAATCCCACACTTGAGGGTGGGGCCCATGGTGCTGACTGTTCCCTAAATAAAAAAAGCACAATAACAGAGCAAAACAAACTTAATCACTAGTCACAAAAGATACTGTAGCTAGCACTGCTGTGATCAGATACCTACAAAGTCCTGCTGGGGGTATAGTCCAGTAGTCCATAAACGCTGGGGTGATTAAATGTAAAGAGCTTCTGACATTTAAGGGAAAACTTTAAAAACAAAATGTTTGTGTGTATTAGTATGACTACAAATGTTACTATTATCATCATATCTAGACACCATTCACCTCATATTTTTGTTTCCATCCTTCTCATGCCTTATTGTGAATGATTTTTACATGGTAACAGGATCTTTGACTTCTACAAGTCGTCTGCTTCTACTTGTCTACAGACAAAGTTGCATTCTGCTTCTAAAAACGTTGTCCTTTCAACATAAATGGTTTATGATGTCAGAAGCAGAGGATTATATGACTAGGGGTGTAGGCAAGCAGGAGCAGGGCAGATGGCTATTAAAGGACCGATGATCCTGTTTTCTTGCAAATGTTCTTGGTTTTGGTAATAAAGTAAGTAGCAAGGGAATAGCTTTACCCTGTGTGTGAGACACTCTTATTTTGTAAAGAGTGTCTCATATGCAGGGGCCCTGGAAATGGTATCTTTTTGGGAAGTTTTTTATTTTTATTTCTAATATATTATTGATTGACCGCTCTTAATAATATACCATTACTGCCATGGAGACCTCTCTTACAGTTGTACGAGTTCTCTCACTTACAATCTTAGTGAATCAGAACCTCTCACTTTGGTTAACAGTTCTTATACCCTACGAGTTCTCCTGTGACCTCTCATAACCATATGAGTGGTTTCCATGCAAGCAATAATACCCGACAGGGTGGGCGGTATTGGGCTATACCGGACTGCCCAGGGGCATAATGAGGCCCGACGCGCGGGCGAGGGCGCCTCTCCTGGAAGGTCTGGTATAGCCAATACTACCACATTATTATTACCTCAACAACGGCCACTGTATTTTGTACAGTATGTTTTAAAAATAATTGTTTACATGTAAAGACTCTTATTTTGTAATAAAATAGTTCCTCCACCTGAATTACAGTGTTGGTTTTTATTGTGACAGTCCCTGATGTATTTGTATACCTAATAAAATGTTAAAAAAATTTATTCATTCTGGTTGGACAATGGCAATGTTTTAAAAATATTCAGTACCTTCAAATATCGTGATCCTGGGATGATCCATCTGCTGACTGCATGCCTGTCACAAACAGAACGGGGGGGGGGGCATGATGAGAATCCTGCCTGTTTACCTGACTTTCGTTATGTTTTTTTTTACCTCTCCAGCCCACTACTGGTAAAAGAAGCAGTTTGAGACCGGTTGCTGTTTTAGTCACAGAACGGTCAGGTGAGTTGTGCTCTCTGGAGGTGGGAGGGGGAGCGCTCTCTCTCTCTAACGGAGATGTATGCGCCGTTGGTCAGTGGCTGTGGGATAGGGGTGTTACTATACGTGTGACCCTGGGTAAAAACAGGAAGTGCACTGTAGGAGCGATGATTGTTTGTGGGAGATGGCTATTTTGGGACAAACAACAGTTGCGAGTAGCTTAACGGTAGAGCGATAGCGTCGTGGTTTCTTATTCACGATTATGCAGGGAACAGGGAAGTTATTCGGGAAGCCGACTCATGTTTGAACAGTGGGGAAACAAGTAGGCTCTTTCATTTTGTGCAGCAGAATTAACAGTACTGTTGTTGAGACAATTTGTATGTAGCCGGGTTGAAACTGGGAACTGACAGTTTTTTGTTTTTTTTTTCACCTCGCTGAGGTGCTCGTAACCATGGTTGGGAGAAACGATGAAGGGTCTCGCTGTCCAACAGCAATCTAATAAATATCTGACTGTTTTTAAAAACTTTTGCCAGCTCTGAGAGCATGTAGAACAGTAACATAAGAAGTGTTTTTTCTAAATATGGAGCAGCTGGGAGTAAATACTGTTTGGGTTTGCTTTCTGTGGGGGAGATGACTACCTCTCGCTAAGCGAGAGGAAAAGATGACGGCAGCTTCAAATTTTCTTCGGTGCCTACAGTCAATTAAAAATCAGGCTGGGCACCACTATGGAATGCTACACAGTGAGGTGCCACTTGGACTGGTACTTATTTTTTACTGGGCATCTATTGAAAAATAGATGCCCAGGTTGAAAGTACTTTCAGCCAGTCAGGATCTAGAATCCATTTTGGCCATTTTTCTAAGGCAATATTAACATACATAAGCAGAATGACTGGATAAAACCTGGCATTTCCAGCACTTAGAAGAAAAATGACTTGGATTAGGCTACCTGTTTACTACTGGAAATCAAATCTCTGCTAAACAATGTCAAATAACTACCTTATCCTTTATATTAAAACTAGAGCATGATGACAGATGTTCAAATACAGGACATACTGTATGCTTGTCTGTCAGTATATGGGCTTTTTCTACTGCTGGTCCATTTAGCAGGCAAAAGATGCCTTTTAACTCTATTGATGTCAGTAAGGTCTATATCCATCCTAGCCATCTGTAGGAACCAGAACCATGCATGCATTTCATATGCAAGCATTTATGTACTCCTTACACTAAAATGTATGAATTATATATGTAGCCATGCATGCATTCCATACACAACCATACATGCATTTCATACACAGCCATGAATGCATTTCACACATATCCATATGCGCAATTCATGCACAACCATGCATGCACTTCATACTCAACAGTGCATGCATTCCATAAACATGTATGCATTTCATGCAAAAACATGCATGCATTGCATGCACAAACATGTATTTTATACACACTTGTACATGCATTTTAGGTACAGTATGAGTCATGCATTTCATACACAACCATGCTTGCATTTCATTCATAACCGTGCATGCATTTCATAGACAAGCTGAACAATGCTTGTAAGATCTAGTGTAGTTACAATTAGTATAGTCACTGCATACATTTACAAGGGAAAGACAGAAAGGATAGGGGAGGACAGGATGAGCACAGGGGAAGGCAGATATACTATATTAATCTTTTTTCCAGTCTTTATAGTCAAGGAAGCATGCATGTCCACTCCCTGACAGCAGGAGAAAATTAATGGATAATGCAGAGGACAGATTTAAGATGGGAAAGATTACAAGGGAATGGTACTAAAGGGACTCAAGTACTTAAAAATCAATAAATTGCCAGGTCCAGATGGGATTCACCCTAGGGGGTTGAAGGAAAGAAGGCTGCCTATGCAGGCAGCAAATGGGGTTCCTTTACACAAAGCATGCAATAGGGAAAATCCAGGTAACTACAGGTCAGTGAATCAGTCATCGATCATGGGAGAGTCTTTAGAGAAAATTACTAAGGAGGGGGTAATCACATTCTTGGATGAAAAGGACTCAATGGATGGAAATAAGCATGGATGCACCAGGGGCCAGCCGTGTCAGACTGGATTGTCAAAAGGCAGGGCACTGAAGCTGGGATGGATTTTCCACTGTGTCAGCAT
Organism: Neoceratodus forsteri; assembly: GCA_016271365.2. Taxonomy (NCBI): domain Eukaryota; kingdom Metazoa; phylum Chordata; order Ceratodontiformes; family Ceratodontidae; genus Neoceratodus; species Neoceratodus forsteri. Next base: position 184,685,862 of record JADMNL010000027.1, read on the forward strand.
CATCCCAGTTTCACAAAAACTTGAGCTCCTTGTTTTCAAAGTGCTTGAGTTTTTATGGCAGTTACCATGATTTGCTGCGGCTTAAATAAAAACCATGACACATGCATAATTTGTTTAATACAAGCAGTGCCATATTTGCTGCAAATCGTGGCAGCTGCACCTAGAAGTTACACCACTTCATAGGCAGTCTAACTTTTGGTAGCAATTTCACACATCATGTCATAAGGGTGCCACAGGTCAGAAACAACCTTCTGAAAGCCCAGTTCCTGAATGGAGTTTTACAACTGCAACTTGTAAGGCTGGCAGTCAACTGAAGCTCCATGGTTCTTACTTACTTCAAAATTAAACTGGATATCCATGTACTTCCCAAACCTGCTGGAGTTGTCATTGCGTAATGTTTTGGCATTCCCAAAAGCCTGGAAGACAGCAAAACAACAGCCATTATCAAACTCAATGAGTGATGCAAAGTATAGTCACCAGTGTCAAAGTAGAAAAAATTTCTCGCCATAGTAACAATGTTTTTTCCAGAGGGTGCATTTGTGAGTCATATAAATTGAAGCATCTCAGCTCTGAGGTGTTTCCCCAGAGACAGAACTTTAGAATGTTAAAATTCTAACTCTGCAATGAAGTTATATACCTCATGACATTCCAACGGCAGATTTATAGCTGAAGAGCAGAACAGAGTTGTGACTACTCAACTAACCTATGTTATGTATTAAGAAATGTAAACGCATAAGAAATGATGCATTACAATATGAAAAAAACTGATAAAAAACTGCAAAGCTAGAAACTGTAAAATGCTCAGGCAAGACTTTTAAAAAACATTTGATCAGACTTGACCTTAAGAACCCTTTTTATGCAGGCGTTAGATAGGAAAGTAGGGAGGGCTTGTTTGGCTCACAAATACCCCCACTAGAAGAAACATAATTACTATGGTGAGTAATTTTTTTTTCTTCCAGAAATGCAAGTGAATTTGTGATGTCATGCAGATTGCAGATACCAAGTAGTACTTGGGCGTCACGGTCTAGAAACTATTTAGGGAAAAGTTTCTGAATCACAGACGTACCAAAGCTGACATCTCTTCTAGCTTGGATGTCCAGACAGTTGTGAGAAGTGGCAGTGTGTACTGAAGACCATGTGGCTGCTTTGCACACCTCTACCAAGAGTATACTCCATATTGCTACCACTGTGGCAGATGTGGGTCTAGTGAAATGTGCCCTTAAGCCCATTGGTAGCACCTTATCAGCCTTACCATAACAAAATTCAATGCATAGGCAATCCAACAAGAAATCATCTTTTTTGCAGCAAGCTAATCATTTCTTGCCTCCCCATAAGTGAAAAACAGTAGCCTGTTTTTAGTTCTGGACTATTAAGTCCTTGACATCCTGGCTGCAACATTTCTCTCCTATGTCAGACTCAAGCTTTGGAAAGAACACAAGCAATGTTACTGATCAATTTATGTGAAATAAAGAAATCAATTCAGGCAGAAATATCATATTTGTTTCAAGTCCTACCATATCCCCATGGAACATCATTAAATTAGGGTCTGTATGAAGTGCTTGCAACTCACTGACCCATCTTTCAGAAGTAAAGGCTACTAAAAACAGTTTTCCAGGTTAAATATCTGAGCTTGGATGAAAGCATAGGCTCAAAGGGAGGATTCATCAATTGTGAAAGAACCAAGATTGAATCCTATGTTGGGACTAGTTCTCTCATAAGGGAATTCAGATGATTTAGGTCTTTCAAAAATCTCTTAAACACTGGGTGAGCTGCAAGAGATGTTTCCCTACCTGCAGATTTGAAAGTACAAAGATAGCTGCCACATTCACTTTAAGGGTGGATGGTCTTCAACCTTGGGACTTTAGGTGTACAAAATAGTCCCAAATCACAGATATATCCATAGTTTTTGTAGTGACATGACAGGAGTCACATCAACTACTAAACTGTTTCCATTTTGAAGTATACATTTTCCTACCTGATGGCTTCCTAGCAACTTTCAAAACTTCCAGGACATGGTTTGAGAGGTTCAAGTTAGAATATTCTAATTCCTCAAGAACTATGCTCTCACTGGCCCAGTGACATGGAGGACAAAGGTTTGCACCTTACCTCCAGCCATGTCAGTGATCTGGATTCAGTAATGGGTTCAGGCCATTTGGGGTTGGCTAGGGCAGGAGAGGACTGAGCATCCCAAGGACAGCTCTCTCCTCCCAGGGTGGTGAGGCTGGTCAGCATGGCCATAGACTACCACTAGGTGGAGGCCTGGTGGTTGTGCAGCACAGGTGGCATATGTAAGGGAGGGATGCTGTGGGAAACATCAGCTGGGTGCACTTCCATGCACGAGGCTGATGCTCCGTGGCATAGGGCTGGGATAAGACTGAAAACAGGAAGCGTCGGGGGCTTAGTGAAGCCCAGCTCACCAGTCCCTGAGCCCACACTGCCACCCAAATGCCGCTGTTGATCTGCCTTGGATTATTCACTGGAGGGGACAGCCCTCTCTCCTCTGGCCCCACCATGAAGGGGAATTCATGGGGAGACCCTGACCCTACCCTTTAGAAATACCCTTTTACCCTTTAGAAATACTTTATGCCAGCATCTCTGCTTACTAAATAGTTGTGGCTGCCATTAATCCTACGGTTCCTGCCCTGTGCCTATTATTATGCCTTAGTGTATGCCTGTCTCACCTATTCAGGCCTTACCCCATGAAGCACCCTACCCTTTCTGGGCCAGTATCAAACCTCCGCCACACTCGCAAGGCCTCTGTCTCCCTAGCTACCTTCTGTACATGCTTTCTTTTTTTCTCGCCTTCAATCCTGTCCCCACATCCACCTCAATACCTACACCTATCAGGACAAAGTCAGTCCTCTGACTGCCTCACCCCCTCTTTTAACTCTGCTTTCTTACATCGTCTCCCTCCCCCATACTGGGATCCCAAGCCCACCCTCCTTTCATCCTTCAGCTCCTCTTACACCTATACCTTCACGACAGTCATCCACCTGACTGCCTCACCCTTCATATAACTTTGCCTTTCTCTCATCCCCTACCTCGCCTCCTATCCCCCCTTCCTTTAACCTCTGCTGCTGCAGCGTCTAAAATACTGTGGGTATCATAAACCTCTGTACTGTAGGTTTCATTAACTTCTTGGCCGCTCCCCCCCAACCCTTGCTGATTTAGACCTCTGACCTCGTCCTTTGAATTCTTACCTGCACTCCTTAATGTCCTCCCCTTGACCTGCTGCCTTCCTTCATTGTTGAATTCAAAAATGGTTGTTATAACCTACATGAGCCCTACTCGACTTTCTGCCTCCCTTCCTTGCTGTATTCGAAAATGGTTATCATAATCTATATGTGCTTACTTTTAATTCTTACCCTTCCTGTACTACTGCTCAGCCTCAGATGAGTTGAATTGTAAATAATTGTGCATTGTAAATAATTGTATATATCTGAATCTTCGTTGATCCTGTTATCCCTCTTATTACCACCTATGAGCATTATTTGTAATCCTGAACTGCATTAACCTGTAGCGTTTGTTTTGATGCGGAACCTTTGTAAAAGAACCTCTGGTTCAAAGGTATTGAATCCTAGCAATAAATAAATAATAAAATAAATAAAAGGTAGGTATCGAGAGAAGTGGAAGCCAGCTCGGGGCGATTTGGGAAAAGGCAGATAAGCCACCCCCGGACACAGGAGCAGATTAGAATATAGAAAAAAAGAACCATGCTCTCAATTGAAGAGATTTAAAGTCTAAGTGAAACACTCTGCCATGGGGCAGCGTCAGCAGGTCTTGTGTCAGTGGCAGGTTTAATGGCATTCTCTCTGACATTGCCAATATCAGTGAGTACTAATACTGCCTTGCCCAGTCTGGTGCAATTAGAATCTTTGTAGCTGTCTCCCTTTTCAATTTCAACAACACTCTGTGAATTAGCAAAATAGGGGAATAAATGTATACAGGAACCTTCTACAAGGATGTGCTAATGCATCAACTGAGAAAGAACTGTGGTAGTTTAAATAAAAATGCAAAACAGAGTGTGGGTTGTGCTGGGATCATTTCAAGCTTGTGCACAAACCCAGAAACCAAATGCCTCCAACATCCCCAAAAATTAGGTTAACATAACCCATACTCTGGAGTGCATTATTACTATTATAAAATGGCTCTTATTTATTAATATTTTGGGGACACAACTTAGCACATGTAGATGGCTATTAGGCAGAGAACAAGTGTTGGAACATCCCTTTTATGTGTAGGGACATCTATTTTATAGTATCAGTTGAACAGTTTTATTTTTCAATTTTTGTTTGAGGAAACACTCCCCATGTGAAAACACTGCATCATGGGTATGCAAATAATCAATTGTCTGGCATCACTGTAGTGCATTGTGCAGTACCAGACAATTAGGTATTTGCATACCCATGATGCAGTGCATTCATATTTGGTGTGTTTCCTCATAAAAAATAAAACATACTATAAAAGAGATGTTCCCACGTTATAAAGAAGATGTTCTGACACTTGTTCTCTGCCTAACTGTGAAATGTTTCAGCCATGACAAAAAAAAAAAAATTTGTCTTCCCCACCCACAATATAAATAAATAAGGTTTTTATATGAAACTAAGCTTTTGCTGCAGTTTAAGTGCAATACTCTCTTAATAAGAGAGATGATAGCAGGTTATTCAGTTTGTTATGCAATTATTTTTATGGATAGGCTTGATACTGTGCGATTGTGCTCAAATAACCCCACTGCATTTAGTGCACCCTGACTAATCAGAGTCCAGAACATTTTCTTGCAATTGTATAATTTCTATTTTCCCTTGGGGGAAAAAAAATATTTTTTGGTATACCCTGTGTCTTACACATTAAGGGCAGGATTCACAAAGAAGATGCGGTCAGTGCATCTCGGCTGCTCCAGCGAAGGGGAGATGCACTGAGTACAAAATGTGTGTTTCACAGAGGAGGTGCAGGGAGATGCCCCCCAGTGCATCCTCTCTGTGAATAGCACAGGTGTTCCCCGCCCAGGATGCGCTGAGGCATCCCCCATGTCAGGCTATGAACACTTTGGGGCAGGACATCTCAGGATGCTCTGTGCCCAAAAATGCAATTCAGAGCTGGGGCATGCAAACGAGGCCATTAGTATGCCATTATGGCCCCATTTGCATTGTGGGGTTGTACCGGCGCACTGGCCCCCTACCAGAATCACCTTTGGGCGTATGTTGGGGATGCCCTGGCGTATCTCAGATGCACTGGGCACATCCCTTTTGTGAATCCTGCCCTGAGTGTAGAATCCCTTGGTTTACAGACCACTAGCAAGTTACATGCCCCATTCTTGTGAGTGAATTTGCAAATACATTCTCCATCCTGCCTAAGTGTACTACAGAGAGGTTTGTAGTCAAGCTGCGAGCCTGGTTCCAGACCCTCGTTGACTCTTTACTAAGTTTTGATGACTTAGTGCTCCTCCTGCTTGTTTATGTAATACATAGTTGTACTGTGTGTCTTTATCAGGACTGGTTGATCCTATAATGAAGGAGAAAGACCTCATAGAAAGGAGTGCTGCTCCGAGTTCCAGCAAGCTTTTGTGCTCTTTTCTGTCTTAGGGACCCAAATTCCATTCACTGTTCTTCCCTCCAGGTGTCTTCCCCATCCTAGTAGTGATGATGATGCATCTGTTGTCAGAACCCTTGTAGAAGGAGACTGAAGGAAGGGAATATCCTCTGTGAGGTTATGAGTTTTTTTCCACCACTCCAGTGTTTGTAACAACCTACTTAATATTTAAAATTGGGGCTGGCAGTATGTCCTAGAGGTCAATGAGCTGTGAGTGAGCTTGGTACATTCAGCAGACTTGGGTTTGATTCCCACAACCTCCACTTGCATAATGTGTGACTCTGAGCAAGTCACTTAACCACCCAGTGCTCCTGCGTTGCCCCTGAAAACAGGCACTTTTGCCTAGTGGGCCTTACCCAGTTAACAAAAAAAAAAAAAAATAATAATAGTGATACTTGCTGTAGCAGTGGTATACTTCATTAATGCCACTGCCTTCTGAGGTGGTACAGGACATCCTTAATTTACAGTCTGACTCATGGCACTGCTATTGTGGTAGAGGCCATGTGACCCACAAGTCTCAGGAATTGTTTTACAGGTCTAGATGGGCCAAGCGGTCCTTATCTGCCATCAAAGTCTATGTTTCTATGTTTGTTTGAGCTGCCTGGAATATGTTGCCCACTGAATCAGATCTTCTGCTCTTTGCAGAGGAAGGAAGGCTCAGCTCTGCGACTGTGAAATCCAGAATCTGTATGAATTTCAAGTGCCATATTTCTAAGTGTAGTAGTGCACCTCACCATTTGATTTGAGTACACTGCTACCTCTTTTGTTTTTTTCACACACTAGCTGGTCATCTAGGTGAGGAAACTATGTCCTGCCTGAGCAGGTGGGCTAGCACCACTGGCAAGTACTTTATGAACACTCGAGGTGCTGTGGTTAGACCAAAAGGCATTGCTTTAAACTGAAACTGAACATACCCTACTCAGAGTTTCAAATACTTTCTGTGAAAGGGTCTTATTAGAATGTGGAAATATGCATGCCTGGAGTCAAGTGACCTCACACAATCCACTTGCTGTAGGGAGGCAATCACTGTCCGCAGTGTTACCATTCTAAATATCCCTGATTCAGATGCCTGTTCAGGAGCCTTAGGTCCAAAATAGATCACTATTCCCCATTTTTCTTCAGAGTGACTAAATGCCCAGAGAAGAAACACTTTCCTCTCTGGGAAACAGGAACCTCTCCACAGCATTTGACTCTTAACAGCTATCTCACTTCCAACTCCAATAGGGGTTGTTTCTCTGGTAATTAAACTGAAAACACTCTGAATTTGCTTAACTTTACAAATTATACAAATCGAAGGGTTAAGCCCTCTCTTCCTACCCCCGAAACCCACGTGTCTGCAGTAATCCTTTTTCACTCTTCAAGGTAATAAGAAAGGCACCCTCCCACTGGCAATGGGTCTATGGAGACATGGAAAATTTGTCAGAGGCTGGGCTTTGCCTGGGCTGTGGGAGCTGATGCAGAGTTTGGTGTGGCTCCCCTTCCACCTTTGTCTCCCCCTGTCCCACTCCGAACTGTGTCTTCACTGTGCAAATGAACTCTGCTGTAATAAGCCCTTCCCATACCTCCCCTCCTATAAGGCCTGTGAGGCCCTGTGGACATCCGTTTTTCTGTCAGGTTCATAAAGGATGCTTTTTACTCATTAAGTTTTTCATGTATACATCTATTTTGCCACCAAATCAGGAATTACCTTCAAACAGGAAATCAGTGGTCTTATTTTTATAAATCCTGTGACAGCCCTAGATGCAATGTCATACGGTACAGATCAACAGCCATTTGAAACTGGTATTTAGGAGCTTCAAAACCAATCTTCACTGTGTGTGTTAGTAGGTAGAGCTTCTCGTGGGAAGGCAAGCTGCCCCATAGCAGCAGGACTGTATTCAGCAGAGCCTGCTGGTAATGCACAAACTAATTCAGGCAGATTGCCTGCCTCAGCAACAGGGTGGAGGTAGTGAATACCTTTTTAGCCATTAGGTCAATTTTTCCGAAATCTTTATCAGGAGGTGGTGTTTAGAAATTAACCTTTGCTTTCACACAAGCAGCTGCCTAAATGGCTCCCTCATGGTCAGAATTAATTTAACCAGACTCTGAGCCTCCCTGGGAACCATATATCTTGTCTCAATCTTCTTCTCATAGTTGCAGAGATTGAAGTCAAATCATCAAATCAATCAAATCACACTTAATTTATAAAAAAGCGCCTTTCCAAAACCAAGGCGCTTGTACATAATTCATTAAAATAAATAAAAAACAATTAATTAAGACCATAAATAAACAGGTTAAAACTCATGACTGCAGCATCAAAATTCAGTATATGCCAGACTAAAAAGAAATGTCTTCAGTGCTACTTTAAAACTTTGGACAGTTGGACAATCTCGCACCTGATGAGGTAGAGAATTGCACAGGGTTGGGGCCATAAAACTGAAAGACCTGGCCCCAGATGTCTTTAAACAAACCCTGGGACTCTCTAGCAATCCCTCATCAGTGGATCGGAGAGAGCAGGAGGGACAGTAGGGATGAAGGAGTTCTTGCTGGTAACCAGGTCCCTGATCATGTAGGGCCTTATAGGTCAGCAAACCAACCTTGAAGGTGACCCACCACCATACTGGCAGCCAGTGCAGTCCATGAAGCACAGGTGTTATATGACTGGTCCTAAATGAACAAGTCAATAGCCTGGCTGCCACATTCTGCACAAGTTGCAGGCGTCAGATATCAGTCCCAGTAGCCCAAGGTAAAGGGAATTGCAGTAGTCAAGGTGGGAGGTAATGAAGGCATGGACCAAAGTTGGAAGATCATCAGAAGGAACCAGGTGCTTCACCCTGGCGATATTCCTTAGAAGGCAGAACAGGAGTCTTTTTAGTAGCAATCTTAAAAGCTGCATGGATGAGTATGGACATTCTTTTTGTTTCAAGGTCAAATGCAGCATACACATGCATTCTGTGTCCTCTATTTCCATGTCTGACTCAGTGGCTAGTAGACGCAGCATATCAGCCATTTGTTTCAAAAATGTAATTCTCACTGGCACAACATGGGACCCCTCTCTTGGTGGCAGTTGAGGTGGGCATGGCCCTGGAAGCTCTCCTGTGTCTAAAGGAAAGATTGATCACTCACTGGAGGGCTTTCTTTGAGTAACATCCACAGTCACTTCACACTTCTGTATCCCCAGTCATGGGGCGAGTAAAGTTCAGACCTCTGCACTGACAGGAATACACCACACTGCAAGGTGTTTTAAGCAGTAGTCACACTTTACTGATAAGTCAGCAGCTACAGGTGGGAACACAGTCCCTGACATGTGTCTGGACCTTGGAGTCCCTTTATAAAGGCTGTACCCCACTCACAACAGTAGCCACACAATACCTCCTATTCCTTCTTTTCAACACTCACCAGGAGTGGAGATTATGCTGCAGGTCAGAGTCTGTTGTACTCTACCCAGCTTTCCATGTTTCTGAATATGGTATAACCTTTGGATTACTGAGGTTTCACACTTCTATGGCAGTGATGTGGGAGCCATCCGCTGCTGTAGGGACATCATTTTTCAGACTTCGGTTTGTTGGTGGGCATCTATGGGTCTCCTTGTCTTGAGGGCAGAATTACTACTTCCCTATGATTTGCACTGTTTTCTTACATCTGTCCCTGGAGGCTACCAGATGACTGGGTATCAAAATGATCTGGTCCCAAAATCTGGATTGATCAACCATTGCGAGGTCCTTTCCACCTCTGAGCAGAGTCTGACCTTGAGGGCACCTTGGCACCCTCCTTTCTGTCACTAAGCTCCACCACTGAATTATCTAATTTAGTCACTGCTAGACAGTAGGCTTTGGGTGCTGGCTCTCTGGTAACCAACATGTTTTTTTTTCCCCTGTACAATCATTGATTATATGAAAGTTAAAAATGAGAGACTTGACTGGCAAAGACAAAGGTCTGTGACTGAATAAGGTCACAATGTAAACCATATAGAAACACATTCTTTTGCTGAATCACTAAACAATGAGGATGTTCGTGTCTGGGATATATTTTATATCTAGCATTGTAAGTGGACTCCTGAAAAAGCCAAGAATAGTTTGGCAAAACATTGGGGATCCTCGCCAACATATGCTGAAATAAAGGAATTTGATGTAAGACATTGGTATGAACATTTTTCAAAGTTTTGCATTGTTTTGAAAAATCATTTGCTTAATATCTTTCAAAACGGCATGTTTTTCTTCCTCTATTCATCTTTCAAGCTGAGATATCTTGAGGTGATTTTCCCTTTGCTTCTTTTTGCCAGCTGTAATATTTGGCTGGTGATCAGAAGGCCTTTTTTGCTTTTTATGGTAGCCATCAAAGTATTCCCAGCTGGGAGCCCTGGGATGTTTACTGGAACATGACACATCAGTTTTTTCTGTCTCCTTTGGTGCCAGAGATGACTGCTGTTTTGCAGAGGAGTGATTAGCAGCTTTTTAAATCCATTGTACTTGGGTGTCAGAGACTACTGCAGAGTAGAAGAGCCATCTGAAGTGTATGTTCTACCCTCAGAGGTACCTTTCTTCATATTTTTATATACAGGCTATGTTAGAGAACACCCTCATGACACTGTTTTGGAAGCCAGTGCAGACAAAAGCCGTGTTTACACAGCAGCAGTGCTGTCTCATGTGTGCCGCTCCCTTCCCTTCCCTTCCCGATGCGCTGACTCTGTTCTCGTTCACACAGCCTGCCCTTGCAGCACTGCAGGTTGTGCCGAGGAGGGGCTGTGAAGTCACCATTTTTGATGAAAAAAATGCCCTTTGTAGCGGAGCGAGCACAGCAAAGTGTTCACACCACCATTTAATGCGCTCACTCCGCTACTGATCTCACAACTGAGTCGGATAAAAAAAATTATCCAATGGGCACATAGCGCACTCCTGACAGTGTTTATACTGCCGACTTTGCAGTACATCAACTGGTGCACATGGGTTGATGTGCTGCAAAGTTGGCAGTGTAAACAGGGCAAAAGACTGACATTTAACCACCCTTTGTTTTGTTTTACGGCAGAAATCTTTGCTGAGTTCACAGTTTTCAAAACTGTCATCTGGGCCCACACAACGAACTAAAAGTTGTGGCTGTCTGGTTTTGTCAACCAAGACTTTCAGGATATACACTGTTTAAAGCAGCAGTACTAGTAAACATAAATGTTAATAATTTAGTTGGCAATTAGGATAACCCAAAAAACACATCAATATATCTCACTTCCTTTTTGCGTTATTTAATTCCCGAGGCAAAAGAAAGGATTTTGAAGTTTTTAAAAGTTCCTGCTCCTTTGCCAGGTCCACCATGATGTATGTAAGCAGGTCAGGATGGAGCTGTGCCGTTGGTCATCAGAAACGTGTCCTGGCAACAGCCTGGCATATCTGCATTCTGAATACCATAGCTGCAGCAGACATATGACCTCCAGAGAGGAGATTTTTAAAAGATTGTGGTGGGTGCCATCATTATTGCAGATCCAAGCAAATTACAAACTTTGTAATTAAACACTGTCTTAAAAATAGCTGAATGAATTTAAAATACTCCATTGAAGACTCTAAGATTATCAGAAATATATTATTGCCAGCAAACCGTAGGATGACATATTTTTGCTGATTAATTAGCACTGCTACTTTAAATTCTGTAGGCTCTGTTTTCTTTTTAGGCCTTCCTGTCATGCCATTTAGATCAGAAATAACAGAATAGTACATTTTAAGGGTTGTATTTGAGATAAAAGTATGACCATTTAAAAAATGTCCAATTTAAACAAATATTTAATTTATGTTTTTGATATTGAACCTGGAACCCAAACCAAGAACCACTGAAAACTGTGGTTCTTTTGTTTCCAGGAACTGCAATGGAACCAGTAAAAACACGATACAATTATGTAAGAATAATCATAACTAACTATAACAGGTTATTGAATAAACTCAAAAATGTACAAAATGGTAAAATGGTAGTCAGAACTAAAAACACTTAGCCACAGGGACTGGAACATGACTCTGGGATGACTGCTCTCTTTAGTGGTGAAATAAATCAGCTGGTGGAATGCCAAAGACAGCATGACCACACTGCAGAGTCTGAATTTTAACATTCTGAAGTTCTAGCTTCGGGGCAACACATCAGGGCTCAGATGCTGAAACTGTATGACATCACAAATACACCCTCATTGCTAGAATCAGACTGAGTGAGACAGTGATGATGGTATTCGTAGCAACTTTATCTTTTCCTTTGATAAGCATAAAATAGAAACATCTATATTCTTTATTAACATTCTTTATTAATATGTTTGTCATAATTTTCTTTTTCGACAACTTGTTACAATTACATGCACCTAATTCAAAATACCTTGAAGTGCAAGATGTCCAGTGCTGTGCAAAAATTATTTGTGCTGAATACATGAAAAAGAATTGGACCAATGGGGGCTACCACCAGGACACCAGATTGTCTGATCAGCTTCAAAATACAGTCTCAGGGAGAATGTTGCAAGTAGAGGATTTCTGTCTGAATTGTGTAAGGGAAAACACATGACTGGGGGTGTGGTCATAAGGCAATATACTCACGCCTACCCTAGAAGTAAATATATTCCCTATGACAGCACTCCAGAACTGGGTTATCCCACTTACAAAATGGGCAATTTATTAATAATCATAAAATAAATTATGAATAAGTATGTTTTATGTGTTTTGAAGGACAATATAATGAGAAGAGTTAGATCAGTTAGAAGCATTTACAATTATTTGGTGTGCTTTCCTAAATGCAGATTTATTATTTTGTGCTAATTAGAAATATATAATTGCTATAATTCAGTAGGGTTAACTACACATTACTTTTATTGGGTTATGCTTTTTTATTTACAGCTAAAATTTAATTATTAAGGTTTAGGAATTTATTTTATCAAATTCTTGAAGTATGATACAATCACTGAGTACAGAGGTGTGAATTCTAAAAATGTGCTTAAAGATGTTTTGTTTGTTTATATAGTTCTGCTTTTCATTTCAAGCTGTTTATATATTGGTTATAATCTTTGTTTCAGATTGTTTATAAACAAAAAAAATCAATAAACATTTTTATGGTAAAAAATAAAATATAATGAGAAGAAAAAAAATAGTTCCTGACTTTACTGGCCATTCCTGTTAAGGGTTTTTCTCCAGCATCCTGCTGTTGTGTCCTTCCCTGTTGTCTGCATTACTGAACTGACAGTCTGAGTTGGTATTTATATAATAAATATATGTATCCCCCCCACACGCACCAAATCATGCAGCTACCCAAAACCTTCCCTGTGCCCCTGTACATTCAGTTTATTTATTTATTTTTGGGGAGTGTTTTTTTTTTTTTTTAGTTTAAATCCTTCATTTTAGGTATGGGCACAAACTCTAAGACATAGAACTGTGACTCTGCAATCAGCCATCTGACAGAGATGGTAATGCAAGCATTATTATGGTAATTTGAATAATAATCTAAAAACGAGGGATTCTCTAATACAGAAATGGGAGCGTACACCTATATGATACAGTTTTATAGAGACTAACAGGAAAGAAATAATTTCAATTTTGGAGTATTTTTTGTGGGCTCTTATTGACCAGCAGAGGGTGCTAATGTGCTACTGATAGACAAGGAAAGGGAACTCTTGTGACTGCTTGCTGCAGAATATTTAGACAGTGTTGCTCCTTGGAAACAGAAGTAGGCCCTGTGGCAATGGGACTTTACATGTAAATGTAATGTCATCACAACACACTAGGTAAAACATTCATTCCTCTGAGCTTTAGGTATATTGTACACTGGGACAGCAGCGAACATACTGCATATATAGGCCTGGAACACATGCTACTGAGAAGTGGAGTCATGAATGCAAGTCTCACTGGTATGTTGGAAACTCTAACAAATGTATTAACTACCATCTGTGCTCCCAAATTTCAGGAACGGAAAATGCATTTTTTAACAAAGTGCACATGGTTTCAGATCCCATCAAGCACCATAAAAATGGCCTTTAGTTAGAGAATTATAGTCAGGGCCCCTAGTGTTCTGTGGCAAATTGTCCCAATTTCTGTGGCAGGGCTCCTAGGTTTCTGCTGCAGCATTTTCTGATTTCTGTGGCATGATTTATTCATTTCTGTGCCAGAATGCAATCCTGTCATTGGTTAAAATATGATGTGATGTCACTGATGACACCGTATGCTTTGCACAAAGGAAGGGCTTTAAGATAAATGAGATGGAGAAGGGAGCCGGGCTCTATGGAAAACCTATATATTTGAATGAAAATTCAACAAGAACAGTGAATTCTGTGGCAGTATGTATATTCTGTGGCATGATGCAAATTCTGTGAAAAATTCCACGGGTGTGGAAACGCAGAAGTCTAGGGGCCTTGATCATAGTATGCAAAAAGTGGTGTAATCAAGCAGCTTGTGCCAGAGCAGGTACATATTTAGGAATACAACCATATCACTATTTCAGTGTTGCAGCAGCATTTTTGTAACAGCTAATCACAGCAGGATAGCCAGAGGTGTTATACAACATCTCATTTTCATTAGGAGCCAATGTCTGCAACTGGATGGAGGAAAACACCGTAGGCTAAGTGACATGCCCATGGTCACATAGTGAGTATGGGGCCTGTATTGGCATATGAACCTGTGATCCCCCTTTTGTAATCATCCCCATGCCTACAATACTGCTGCTTCCACTCTTTGGAGTGTGTCTGCAGTTACTGTAATGGGGATTGTGTCTGCTTGATGAGATGCTACTTGCAGTCTATGAGATGTTATGTTTGAGCCAGTGCTTTGCATGAAGAGTGGGGTCATTGTTTTTTGTACCAATATAGCATTTTTGCACAGCAGTGCCAAATGGTTAGAGCCTCACAGACAGCTCAGCTTGCACACAGTATGTGCCCTGTCAGGTGGTTGGAGAGTGTGGTCTCAACTGTTTTGCACTTTTATTCAGGTTTTTGCGCTGCTCTCACAAGGGATATATTGAACTCCTGTTTGTACCATCAGACCTTACAATGAGCCTGTTCCAGTATATATGCTGCAGGTCCTGTTCCCACATTTGCGCATGTAAACACACATCAGCGCCTGAATTGGTATTAGTTTCCAATATGAGTCCTACCTTTTATTTTTATTTTTTATTTATCATTTTGCAAGTAAAACATTGCTCACAACTAATACACCCATAACAGCATACCAAGGTGCATAAAAGTAGATTCTAATCACATGAAAAAGGATATGAATGACATCTTCCCAGCAGTTACATGTAGAGAGATGTACTGGCAGTAAAAAAATGCAAAATTTGATGAAGAATCAAGCACACTTCAAGGAACTATACAGGGACGCGACAAAGGATGGATGCTCAGATTCTCTTTTACCATTTGGGTTATGCTCCCCAGTTTCCCCTCACACAAAGCTGTTTAAAAAACAGTCCTGTTCTTACAGGTCATGCCTGAGAGAATGACTTAGTGTAGTAACAGTATTTAACTTTTAAAACCCATCAAAAATATGGTCTGTAAAGTAAATAAACACTCAGGCAGTAGTAAAGTAAAACATAATTAGCAAACATGGTGCTGGGTTGTTAGTTCATGTCAGTGCTCATTTTGTAAAATTATAGCTTCAGTCCAAACTTTGCCAAGAAGTCTCATTGGGTGACTGCTTGATATAGTGATGCACCAGAAGTCTCTCCATGGCTGTTTCCATCTGCTGTCCACCACCACTCAGTCGGGTCACCCAATATGATTCCCACTGTATGGTAATTCTTGTCTGCAACTTGGTTTGCTTCATTTTTTCTAACATGATAACTCTGTATTTATGCAGAGCCCTTGATACTATGCAAATAGTACAGGCTCATACTGATTTGGTAGTATCTAACAATCAGTTTATACAGCTTTGAAAATTAATAGTCCTTGGTTAACTGTGTTGCAGTGAGAGTACTGTGAAAGGACCAGTATAACTGCTGTTTAGTCCTGTTCATAAAAAGTTTGTCTGGAACTGAGCAGGAAATTGGATTTAGCTGCTGAGTGCAGATTACTGCAAACTGCAGCTGATGAAGCCTTGCTGCTATCTTGTAAAAAAAAGTATGTATTTTTCAAAATACAGCTGATGCCAAATTCTGAGAATTGCATGCCCCGCCTGAAGAAATGAACTAACTTTGTACATTTGAAGTGGTCAACATTCTAGGTTGTTCTCGTTAAAGAAATGGTTGTGCTGACCCCACTTGACCCTTTGGGTGAAACTGTCCTTGTATTTCTTGTTAATGCCATTCTTTCTCCCCTAATAACCATTGCCTCTTCCTGGTATTCCTTTCTGCTCTAGCCTGGCCTGCATTCTCTCTCTTCTTTATTCTACCTGAATCTCTGGGGTTTCCTCTACCAGTGGTGCTATTCTGGGAAAAAGATATTTCAAGTTCATTATTTTTTGTTTGTTTGTTTGTTTTGGTGGGTCGAACTCCTCTTAGGCTGAATGTGATGTGCAGTGTTAAACTAATGTTAATATCAAGTACTATTGATGCCTATGTAAATTTTTGTTGTTCTTAGTTCTTTAAAACCTTCACAAATAAAAATTAAAAAAAGAAGAGGATGTTCAGGAAGTCCCTCTCAACTATCTCTTCTCACAGCCTCTAGGACACAGTTCTAACTCACACATGAAATGCACATAAAGTGTACAAAACAGTTTCAGGGTTCAGTCAGGAAATGTACAGATCTGGTTAAATGACCATACTCTACATGAACTGCAGAAAGAGCTGGCCTTTGGCATACTTAATTTAGTGGCTGCAGGTGGCCAACTACCCACTGGGCTTTGACCAAAACTAGTATAAGTCATCAGTCTTTGAAATGTAAACATTTTGTTTATTTATTTGTTTCACTCATCATCTTGCCTGGCTGAATCAGCATTAAAGGAGCTCTTGTCTAGACAGAACCTTCCAAAACAACAACATACTGCCATGACATTTCTTGCCAAGGTACAACCAACCAGTTAGAGGTAAAAACTTAAGGCCATCGCTCACTGGAAGACATCTACCACCATGGCACATCACACGCATTTCAATATCACCAATTTTAAAGTTAATAGAGGGAATGTTAATTTGAGGATGTTACTGAGCATGGATTAAACCAAGCTACCAGGGAGAACCACAGGGTAAAAGCATCATTTGACTGTGTCTGGGATGAAGAGTGCACAGCTGTGATTCTTGTGCCAGTTTCATGCTACTGTGAATGTTATGTGAGATGTGCTCACCAGTGCTACTGCTGCAATGGTGCTACATCTACATGTTCCTACCAGAGTTCCACCAGCGGAATCTTATGATGCTTGCTACATCTCTTACCTCTAGAACTGGATTAGAGAGGAGAAGTCGATCACGGACCATTTCAAGCTGCTCTGTTATTGGACATGTAAAAGCATAGTACTGGAGTATCTTCTTTGATGTCTCTGTCTTCCCAGAACCACTTTCTCCAGAGATCAAGATGAAATGATTATTGCACTCCCCACACATAACTCGGTAAGCATTATCAGCAATGGCATAGCTAAAGTAGAAAAATGTGCCAAAATTAAAGCATGATTCAGCTGCTACTATTGTGAATTTCAGCTACAGATCTCATCACCTGGTAACTGTGCAGTGTCATCAGGTCAACTTTTAATTTTGTCATACAATGGGGCTTTTCTTATCCCATTTATCCGCTTGCTCAAAACTTATTCATATACAGGTTTCTACTCTTTTATGCATCTTTCCTTTCCCAGGAAGCCAGGCATTTCTTCTCCCCCACCCATAAGCCCTGGATCCCTGGCCTAGTGGAGTGGTCCCCACTGGCCACCTCATACCCTCAGCATGTTCTGTCTTGTACTGTCCCATACCTACCACTCCAGGTGGAGCTTGCTGGCTAGGAGCAGAACTGGACAGGTGTTTCCCAACTAGAGAGGGGGACAGGTGACCCAACAGATTCAGATGCCACAATTGGGATAGAGCACAGCAGCTTCATTTTTGCAATGGCCACCATTGTTTTCACTAATATTTTTTATCCCCATTTCACGGGGTTGTGGTCCAAAACTGGAGACTTTTCTGGCCTGTCAGAAGTGAACAGGGACCAGGCTGACCTACCCCACTCTGACTGACACTAACCAGCACAGGAATTGGTGTCCTAAGTCAGTTTAATGCATCATGCCTGCAGGAAAATCCCCACACCCCAGTATGGAGTCACATATTGCTGCTCACACAACTCCCTCTCCAAGTCACCAGGAAGCAGTCTTGTAATGGCAGAAGCCTCCTAGCCTCTCTAAAACATTAGGCATCCAAGTAGAGGTTCAGTACTGCCTATATTATCTGATGTGTGATGGCCCATGCTCAGGACATGAAGCTGGGTCATCAGCATGGTAAACTGTATCATTGATCATTAGGCCATCAGACAACCCTTTCATGTATGATTTTATTAGTATTTAGTACTTGCTAGTAGATCTTTAAAATCTAAATTCGGCACATTGGCATATGTTTAAAATATGCAAAAAGGCACAAAGGGATGTGGGTTATGGAAGGATTTACCCTTGTCCTGGGTGGTGTTGCATAAGCCAAAGCCAAAGCCGAGTGCCTCAAACCACTCAAAAATGGGTAAATCTCACAATTCAGACTGTGGAATGGGTCAATGGAATAATAAAATAAATCCCAGTCTTAAAAAAAATTAACAAAGAATACCTGTCACTGTATTTTTTTTAATTCTTTCCACATGGATATTAGTTAAAATTTAGCAGCTGCAGGGACATAGTGACATTCCTGGGAAAGAGTCAAGATTCTTACCAGAGACAGACCAACTAGCTCTGAAAGCAATTTAATTTACTATCTGTGCTATCTTCTATCATAGCAGGGCCCCTGCACAGATAATTGGAGAGATGGAAGCACAAACAACCCTTTTATGTTTCTGAAGGAGCCACTCCTGCTGTGCAAGACAGGTTTGGGGACAAAAAAAAACATATTTGTATAAAGTCTGAAGTCTAGATCAGATTGTTTTTTCAAGTGGACCTAGCTCAAGATACAAAGAATGTTGAATCTATGATGTCAGAGTGACATGTAGGATGACATGTCATAGGGCGACAGCTGCAAGGTCTTAAGGTCTGGCAGAGCCTGAAAGAGAAAGTCAGGTTTGGGACTATGAAGAGTTACCATCTAAGGGTTTGAGTCTGCCCTCATTCACTGAAGTGTCTCATGTGGTAAGCTATTCTACCTTGTTAAATAAAAGGAGAGAGAGAGAGAGAGATTCTATGTGTAACCTACTGTTCAAACATTTTCTTTTCATTTGTGTAGAATAACTGTTCCCCATAGTCTTTCTGTAGTACCCTATACTATGTGTAACTAGCTTGAAATAGTAAAACATTATTTTTTATACACTTCATGTTTCTATGACGGAGTGCTTTGAGGTACAGCTAACTGATTTTATGACTAACAAAAACTATGTTTCTGCCTCTAAAGAGAAGGCTGTCATTACCATACTCTGTTTCTAAAGTAAGGTGTTCTCAGCTGTAACAGAGAAAGGGTAGGATGTTTGCTTTCGAACAAGGAGTGCTGTACTGCATAAGCAGTTGATCTGGAGGAATTCAGACCTTGAGCTACCTGAGAAAGGGTCTAGGATGAGTGGTGGCAGCTACTGAATACCCTTGAAGATGTCTGAAGGGTTCAAGAACACTGGTTACACTGACATGTTAAGTCTGGGAGAGATTAGTTTGCCACAAATTGGTGGCAGTAGGTGGGATCTGAAAAAGTTTTGTTAGTATAAAGGTTATCCGTATAGTCACAGAACAAGATATACAAAACAGGATTGTATATTCTACCAGTTTTGTTTTTTGTTAAGCAAGAGTAGATTGCTAAAAGACATTATGTCTGTGTCATCTGAGAAGCGCTCACTGCTAAACCTGCAGGAGCTCTGCTGAAAAAAAAATTGGGTAATGAGGATGGCCAAACACAGGCAGAACTCATAGCCATCTTCAAAAAAATGTCTAGGAAAGCTGTGTGAAAGGGGTCACTGCCATCCAAAGTTGTGAGACAGAGGCTAGGGAGAATGCAGATGAGCCAGCACCTTTGAGTAGGGCAGCTGTGCAAGCAGACTCAGTATGAATGTTGGAAATGGAGCTTACCCTGGTTAAGGTGAAGGCAGAAACTGAGAGGCAAACAGCACAGGTGGAGCTGCAGAAGATGAAGCTGGAAGCTGAGAAGTGACAAGAAGTGAAAGACTGATATGGAGGAGCAAGAAAAGCAGCACCAGCATGAGATCCAGTGAGAGCAAGAGGAGTAAGAGAAGGAGGAGAAGTGAAAGGTTGAGGAGCACGAGAAGCAGTGCCAGCATGGGACGTAGATGAACAAGCTTAAACGTGAGAGTCAGAAGGAGATTATGCACCAAAGGAAATCACGACAAACTGTGAGCAATGGCATGAGCAGTTCAACCCAGGAAGCCAAAATGGATTCTAAAATTTTCCTAGATATCAAGAAGAGAATGGTCTTGATTTGTTTTTTACATCTTTCAAGAGAGCAGAGCACCATGTGGACACAGGCTCCCAAGCCCCACTGAGACAGCCACCCTACAGAGTCCCAGAAGGTGTAAAACATGCCATAGAGGGGGAGATCAAGAAGATGCTGGCTCTCTGGGTGATCCAGGGGTCCAGTAGTCCCTGGGCCTCCAAGTGGTAGTGATCCCTCAAAAAGGACGGGATCACAAGGTTCCATGTCGACTACCACAAGCTCAATAGTTACACAGAGTTAGACACATACTCCATGCCCAAGACAGATGAGATTCTAGAGAGGTTAAGAGGACCCCTTTACATGTCCACCACAGATATTACAAAAGGCTATTGGCAGGTACCCTTGACCCCAAAACCAGAAAGAGTTCAACCTTTATCACCATATTTGGATTTTTCAAATTCAAAGTAATGCCATCTGGGATGAAGAATGCATCAGCCACCTTTCAACGGCTCATGAACTGCATTCTGGATGGGGCAGGAGAGTATGCTCTGGAGTACATGGATGACATCGCCATTTATAGCCAGGCCTGAGAGGATCATGTCAGGCATGTGACCAAGGCTTTCTGCCACCTGCAAGCCACTGGGCTGACAGTCAAGGCAGAGAAGTGCCAGACAGGAATGGCAGAAGTGTCATATCTTGGGCACAGGGTGGAGAGTGGGTACATCCATCCTGGGCACTGCAGCAGGTCACAGCATGGCAACGTGGACAGGCTGTCCAGACAGTAGTTAGGAGCAGTGATAGGTGTGGGGGACAGTCCAGAGCAAAGTGTCAAAAGCAGTGAAAGATGGGATTCAGTCTGGCCATCTTGGACTTGGAAGCATCACTGTATACTATGTCACTATAGTTGAAGATGGGAAGTATCATCTTCGAGATGATCTCTGGATGAGTAGGAAGTGGGATACATCATTTATTCCTGTAAAGTGCACTAAGTTTGGGGTGCTGCTTCTTGTGGATGGCATCCACATGCACTGAGAAATCAAAGTGCCAGTCCAGCTAGACTATGAGGTACTTGAATGAGGGGACATCCTCAACTGCTGCACCATCAAGTGTATGGAAGGAGGGGAGAGGGGTGAGCCTGGCAAGCCTTTGTCTAGTGCCAAAGATCATATAGACCATTTTCTTGGTGTTGAGGGACAGCTGATTCACCAGGAACCAGTACTGGATGTTAATAAAGTCCAGTTGGAGCCTGGCCATGAGGTCAGAGGCAGAGGAGCCAGTGGCAAAGGGTACCATGTCATCTGCATACATATGGATGGATGAAAAGGAGCGGGCAGCAGGGAGGTCATTAAGGAAGATGGAGAACAGTAATGGGACAAGGACTGACCCTTGGGGGATGCCTGAGCTGATAGGGAGTGGGGTATATGGATTCTCAAACATGGACAGCTTGAGACATGCCCTCAAAGTAGGAGCAGAACCAATTGAATGAGGAGTCAGAGAACCTCTCAGCCTTGAGCTTGTCCAGGAGGAGGAGGAGGAGGAGGAGGAGGAGGTGGACAACAGTGTCAAATGCTTTTAGACAAGTCAACAAAAATGGCAGAGGTGACAAAGCCCTAATCCATGCCAGATGGAATGGAGTCAGTAAGCTGGAGGAGGAGGTGGAGTGGGACTTTAGGAAGCCAGACCAGAATGGGGTGAAGAAGGAGGATGAATCTAGGAAGGGGGAGAGCTAAGATAGCACAAGGTGTTCTTGGATCTTAGCCAGAGTTGGGAACAAGGAGATAGGGTGTTTGTTGCCAGGAGAGGTTGAGTCCTTCCCCCTCCCTTGGGAAGAGGGATGACTGTGGACTGTTTCCAAGTGTCAGGGATGGAGGCTAAGGTGGAGAAGTTACGAAGAGAGGTAATAGGTAAAGCAATGGTGGGGGGGGGAGATGAAGGAGTCTGGGGTCAAGACATCAGGGCTCACACTGTTGTCAGGGTTACAAGCCAAGAGGGCCTTAAGGGAAGCAGCGGGAGTGGCAGGAGAGAAGGAGAAGGGGTGGTGTGGGATCAGGTGGAAGGAGGGGAAGGGGAGGAGCAAAAGCAGAGGGAGCAGGCACTGGAGGTGCAGAATGAGGCAAAAGCTGAGGCAACAGAAGAGGGGTTAGAAAGAGGAATGCTACCCACCATGAGGACTGGGGGAGGGAACTGGGTTGGGGGGAAGAGAAGAGAGTGTGGATAACCTTCCAGAACCTAGTGGGGTGATTAAGGTTGTTCCGGAGTCTGGAAGTGAAATATTTGGACTTGGTGTATATGAAATACAAGCTGAAGTGTGTCTCAGTATTGTGGTTTTTTGACATTTTCCCAGAGGTGTCAGCAGCTCGTTAAACATTTAATATATAAAACATCAAATACAACTAATCATGGAAAAAGAATACACATTTGCCAACACAAGTACATAGCTTATACAGCTGTAACCATCAGTATTTCTTGCAACATAGTGGGGCACATTTCAACATGGGGGAAAGAAGAAATGTAAAAAAATAGTAAATATGCATGTAGAGGAAGAGAAAGCCCCAATTCATCATTTTCCCTCACATCTTGTAATCCTATTTAGGCTCCAATATACATTTTAAGCAAAACCTTGTTGGAGTACCTGGCATGGGTCATCAGGATCCTTTCTAACCCTTCTCACTGGGTCTCCTTTTAACAAGGTAAAATAAGACACATGTAACAGTACAATGAACAGTTAGTGTGTCATATAATATGTGTACGATTATTTGTTTGCAATATTGCAACTTGTTTAATGATGCAGTATGACTGTAAATGGCTTATGAACTATTATACAATGGGGTATGAAAATTCTGTAACCTCATTGGTCAAAACACATCACATGACCTTGGGTATATCCTGCAATAACCCATGCCTGAGAAATGGCATTTATAAAAAAACATAATTAAACACGTTTTAAATTTATTTTACACATGGGTCCATTTTATAATCGCAATAAGGCACTCCAGGGTGTGGGTTATTGGGGATTTACCCACTTCTTGTGTGGTTAAGTCACTCTGCTGTGCCTTGTGACACACCACACAAGGCATGAGTACATCCCCCAATAACCCACACCCTGTTGTGCTTCATTGCTTAAGTAGCCATATCCTGTTGAAATATAACTAACTCCATGCAAAAAATCGTACTATATCTTATTTTATCCTTAGGTAGTGACTTATGGTAGGCATTATTTAAGCAATGAGACATGACAGGGTGGGCATTGTGGTGGGATAATGGCACACCTCGGCTGTATTGTGAGATGCTGAGTGCCTTCAACCACCCGGGAAGTGCCGTTATACCATCAAAACTCAGATGAAGTGCACCAAAAAGTGTATGAAACAGTTCCAGGATTCAGTCAAGAAATGTGCCATCCTGGCTAAATGACCCAAATCCACATGAACTGCAGCGGAGATGGCCTGCAGCATGTTCAATTCCCATGGCTGCTTGAGGCCAGCTACTCACAGGGGCTTTGGCCAAAACTAGTGCAAGTCACCAGTTTTTGAAATGTAAATGTTTTGTTAATTTAATCATTTCACTCATAATCTTGCCTGGCTGAATCAGCATATGAGGAGGAGGAGGAGTTTGTGTATTTGGCACCCTTCCCAGGAGCCACAGGGTGCCCTACATAAAATGCAGGAATAACATTACATAAAGTGCAAGAGTAAAACATTTACAGATAAAAACAAATCAAACAAATAACTCGGCATAAAACTATTAAAGATCAGCTGACGCCTTTGGGAAAACTTTGGAAAACATAATTGGAAGGGTTGCCTGTAATTCGATGGGGGAGACATAGCTCCTTCCCCATCCTCTGTTTAGCTACCCAGCTTCTACTTCCCACTGCTTAGAGCAAGCAGACTTGCTCCTCGGCCGCGCAGCTGGTTGGGCTCCCCCCACACACTTCCACCCCTTCCCCCCTGTGGCGTTTCTTTCTGCTGCTTGTCCTTGTTTCTCTGCCTCTGGCATTGCCTTGATGCCGTTCCCCTCCTCTCCCTCTCCCCTTCTGGGCCTTGCTCCTTCCCCTCCCTCCTATACCTTGCGCTGTCTGTCTTGGGTGCTCTCTTCTTTTTGGGCTATTCTCCACCAGTTGTGCCTCAGTTCACTACTCGTTTCTGTATCCTGTCGTCCTACCAGCTTGCAGCATGCCACTGATCTTCCTCCATCCACTGGTTGTTCCTGCTCCCACTGGCTGACCACTGCCTCCCTGCTCCTCTGGTGTTCTCTGCCTTCAGGACGTCGCTCCTCTGCACACGCTTGTTCCATTTCAACAGTCACTGCCATGACCATGACGCTTGAACTGTACTCTGGCACCTCTTGCAGCCATTCTTCATTTTGCCAAGACTGCCAGTACAGCAACGCAGCTTCTGTCAGAGACGGTAACCATATCATGTTTAAACACCTACCACTGTTCATAGCACGCTGCTCCTATTTTCGCTTGCCGCCCATGGCTGTCGTACCACTTCATTCCTCTGGGAAGGTTCCCAGCCATGCATGTTTACTGCTCTTCAGAACCATGGGACAAGCTGGAAGACACTTATGGGTCACTATTTTACTATCAGTAGCCTGGACTTACATGTCAGACTTTGTTCCCCTGACTTACAACCGCTTTTAATCAGCATTTGCCTTCCCACGTGGAAACTAGCGTTGGTACTCTTCTACCTCCTGATGCTATAATTGTGGATAGTCTGCAGTGCTATCCATACTCTCTGCCTCAATCTGTTGCTCCCCCTCTGTGACTCAATGAAGATCCTCCCTGCACATATTCACCTCACTTGCTCTATGCCAAGACAGACAGGTTACGATTACTCTCAGCAGAGCTTCTTCATTTCTACTTGATACTGCTTTAATTCTTGTACTACAGTACTTGATTTGCGATTGCCCATGCCTGATGACTTGATCTGCCACTCTAAGACACCTATAATGTGTCTAGCAAAGTGGTGCATACTACAAACGGTTGCTTTCTATCATTCATTATTGTGCTGCGGACCTTTAGGCTTGTGCCCACATTCCCTGTACAGCTTATTGCAGCTTCACTACTCATGGGAGTGCCCAGGATCTACTACTTCACCTGAAAGGACCTTACCCCGCCATTACGGGATATTTCTACCTACCGATATTGTTGCAGTTCGTACGTTGCAGCGCTGAACGCCTGCTGGATTCTTCACTCTCAGCGCCTCCCTGGGTTCTCGGCGCTGCTTCTGTCAGCCTGAGCAAAAGTGGGCTTCGCAGATTGCAATACCTCATTTACTGTAGCTGCAGCTACAGTATTCTCTGGACAGTTACCATCCCTTCTCACTCGCTATACATCCAGCTGATTCGACTCGTTCTGCATTATACTTCAACATGATTTGCTATCCTTAATTCTGTGCCCTTGCTACTACAAGTCCATTATCTCCAACTATACCTTCAACAGGGGTATCAATCAGTGCGTATGGAAGTCTTCTAAGATGATTCATATGCAAGTCTGCTATCCTTCTGCTATGCCCCTCAGCAGGGTGGTTCTCCCATTCTAACTCAAGTGCATCCTCAGGCAGCTTGCAGTAGTTCATCTCATCCCCTTGGATGACTTGAGCTATTTACTTTCCTTTGAGGTCCCTATGTTAATAAAGACTTCTGAGAGTGGGGCCCTACAGGTTCAGCTAGCCTACGTGGAGATCTAGTTTGCCTTACTCGCTTCTTCTTTGCCTCTGGCAGACCTACATGGAGGTTCTGCCTGTCCTGCTAGCCACATAGTGGCCTAGCTCTGCTCTATCTTCCACTTGTTCGGGCACGCCTAGGTGGAGGCCTCGCTCGACTCACTTGTTCTACCAGCTAGCCCATATGGGGGCCTAGCTTGCTACTCATTCACTTTGCCCGCTGTCACTAGTTGGACATCCTGGGGTCCTCCGTTGTGCTTCCATGGCCCTTATATCACCTGGATGAGTCCAACTTCGACTCATGCTATACTGATTCCTTGCCATTCTGACTCCATGGCCGCAGTGCAATATTATTCCTTCTGATGTGGGACTCTCTGGAGTTTCCTCCTTCTACTGGACCATGCACCACTATATTATGGTAGACTAGGAGGGAGCCTTGCCATTCTTTAACTGGAAAGCACATTACTATGGCACAGTGGGCCTCATCAGGTCCTGCAATCCAGTTCTACATGTCCACGAGGGGCTCACTTCATGGTGTACACCTACCAGAGTTACTGCAGGCTGACTTACCGGGGGTTCCCCGCTACTTTAATGTTTATACGTGCAATGATGAAGCCCTCTTGGGGTTCGTGCCTTCCCGATCCTATCAGCCTCGGGATATTCCTTGCTGAACTAGCCTCTGTCTTACAATGCGGACTCTTGGGTCTAGTCTTCCTCTAGCTGACTACCTGATCCTACCCTATTGCTCAGGCATCACAAGTTGCTTGCATTATTCCTCAAGGACGTCATCTTCCAGCAGTCGTCAGGACTACACATTTTCCTGGTACATACATTCGTCTACTGCAAACCTTTCCATTCTGGTCCAGTTCCAACCTAGTATCTGCACAGTACACTTCATAGGGTATACCTCAATTCCTTGGACGTTCTGGACACTTCTCCTTTCTGATATACAACTACTTGAATGTACCTCCTATTGCTCTGTAATTCCAGCTCCTGCAAGATTCCATTATCATTGACTCCTACCTATCTCACCTATCGCTACTGCTTCATTACCTACCTTCCTCCTCAAAGACTCTATGTCCTCAAATAATTCCCTTGGAACTCATCTTCAGCATGCTTACTGTCCATGAATTCTGCTTTCACTCACAGCCTTCTTGATCCGGGATTAACTATATTTTTTTATCTTCTTGTCCCTCCTACTTGGATATCTCCATCTGCTGGATCTCCATTTTTAGCATTGGCTTCCTGCTCATCATTGACTAATCAACAGGACTTGGACATCTTCCATGGAACAACTCCTTGCCTTCTACATCGTTTGTTGTATGGACTTGGGTTTTTTAACTCTTACGATAATGTCTCCTTGGTGGACTTCCTTTCGAGAGTCGTTCATCTCCAGGATTACCAGCTTGCAATCTAACTCAGGATATGCCTCTCTGAATAACACTCTGGATCTAATTAGATAACAACCATGCTCAGAGGATGGGCAGGTCAGTAGCCATGGGTCCTTGGAGGGTCCCCCTAACCGGGTTTTTTCTTCTCCTGTGCACTACTGGCCAAACTCTCCAGAGTTGGAGGAGATAATCACATAGGTTATTACATTTCTTTTTGGGCCTTAATTCTACACTTACCTAGCATCCCACCAAAGGTGGGACACAGAGAAAAGCCAAAGATCAAGTTTTACCATTAACTATATATCATACAGCTCTAACGCATCTAGCGTCAACCATGTCTCATCCAGTTCCTACGTACTGCAAGCACTGACCTATGTAACATTCCAGCTGAACATATTCTAAGCACCAACCACCGTACTGTTACTATATACTGCTAATAATGAATTATGTGCCAGTCAGTACAAATGTATCTAAGCACTAACCTTACCTCATCCAGCTAAGTATCACAAAGCACTGAGCTATGTATCACACATTGAATATTTAGACACAATTCATCCTGTATTTCATACATCTTCTGCAGATTTATCCTCTCTGTTATTTATTGCTGAAGAAATTCCCACAAAACAAGACCTTTATCCATTTGAGTTCATCTGCCTCTATAGTTTATTTCCAACTTGAAATCATAATGCTCTGTTGTGACATCACAGCCTCTCGCCATGGAAATAATTGTGATGTCAGAAGCAGAGTATTAAGAAATCAGATTGAGAAGACGTAATAGAAGTTGATGAACCCTCAAGGGACAGCTATCCTGTTTTCATGCATATGACCTCAGTAATAAATCATTGGGATAAGCAATACAGAGCTAATGAGAAATATAAGCTGCTTTGTGTCCAAATATTGTTTCTCAAAGTTCTTTTCAAGACATTGGTGGCTCTTTAAAACAAGTAATGATTTAACTGGGATGGCATGTTATGGAGGGAGTGTCATAAGTGAGTTAAAACAAACTGAGCTCTGTGTACTGTGTAGGAAGCATTATTGAATAACAGGACCGCTGTGTCAAAGCCCTCCATGTGGGCATTGTATACAAATAAAAACATTTGTAAAATTGATGTCAGTGTGATCCTCATATTAACTACAGTTTTAACAGTAAGGCTGAAGAGTCAGTAAGGTTCAGATAACAGCATAAAAAACACAAGACCAGCCTTGTTGGCACCAGCCAAATCTTGATATACTTTCTATTCACCATTAGCAGCAC
Source organism: Neoceratodus forsteri (assembly GCA_016271365.2). Classification (NCBI taxonomy): domain Eukaryota; kingdom Metazoa; phylum Chordata; order Ceratodontiformes; family Ceratodontidae; genus Neoceratodus; species Neoceratodus forsteri. Next base: position 184,714,154 of record JADMNL010000027.1, read on the forward strand.
ATTTAGATAGTCAATCTCCTAATTCTGTCTAGCATCATTGTAAAATGAATATGGAATATTGATTCATAGGGCAAGAACACCCTCATACAATTAGAGGAACTGGGGCTGGTAGATGTCCAGAAGTGAAAATGTATGACAGTCATCCACTCCACCATCTGATTACCTCAGGACACACATAGATCAGAAGATAAATGTTCTTTGAAATGGTGACTGCTTTCTATGAAAAGAAAGTTTAATAAGAATTGACTAGACTATAAGCCGTCTATGTCTATATATTCCTCTCCAGCTTTATGGAATTCTCTAATGAGTACTTACATGTGTGGGGAAAGTTCAAACAAATTCATCCCTTGATAGAGCTCCATCTGTTTGACAGTATAGATATCCAGCTCTTTATAAGGATTCATGGACACCAAGAGATTCCCAATATAAGTCTGAAAAGTTGAAAAACATTTTGCCATTAAGAAAGTCAATGTGAGGTCAGAACTCATTTACCTAATGATTTGCTAAATCCTGGAATGCCTTGTCTGATTTGATAAAGGACTGTGATTCTATTTCCTCTTAAAAATCAATTATGGACAAAACAAACTATCTGCCTTGAAAACTTGTAAGAGTTTTTAATTTTATTATCACTCTTGAACAAAGTATCCTTCATACTACTTTGAATGTCTCTTATGCAATTAGAAAGTTTCATACAATGAGTAACGGGAGCTTGTTTGGCCAAGATGCCCTTTTTGCTCCATTAAGAGTAATAATTTACAGTATTGTTCTGTAATAATAAATAATTGTGTTTTTTTTTTAAGTCTGCTTTATGTCAGCTAATTGCCACATCTGTAAGTAGGGCATTCCAGGGGTTGACTACCCTTTGACTATAAAAATACTGCATTTTCTCGCTGTAAAACTGCTTTCCTGAGATCTGAAGTTGGTGTTCCCTGATGTTATCTGCATATTTGAAATCAAAACTCATTTTATTAAATAATATTCGTCATTGATGACTTTGTGTATCAATAAGTCATCAGTCAGCCGACACCTTCCTAGGGACATAAAGTTTAGCTCACTCAATCTGTCTGAGCCTGAAACGTTTTTAATGAGCTTATTGTTTTTGCTGTTCTTCTTCGGTCTTTTTCCCACCACGTCAGTGTCCTTTCTCTTATATGGGAACCAGAACTGAGTGCTTAATTAAGGTGAGGGTGAAAGTAGGCTCGATATAAGGGAAATTTTACTTTAGTGTCTCTAGATGTGATGTTCCTTTTGCTGGACCCGTAGGATGTCCTTTGCTCTGGATATAGCCATGTTGTATTGAGTTTTATTTTTGAAGTCCACTGTGATGCTAACCCCTAGATCTTTTTCACAATTTATTTTTAACAGAACCTTACCGCTTTGGGTATAATGATGGCATGGGTTGTGTTTCTCCAAGTGTATTACTCTGCACTTTTCAGGGTTAATTAACATTACCCATCTAGTTGTCCACTTGAATACATAGTTAAGGTTTCACTGCAATGAGTCCCACTGTTTCAGTGTGGCACATGGTCCACCCAGTTTAGTGTCATCAGTTTACTTTATAGAACAATTTCAAAGCCTAAAGTTAGGTCCAAGATAAATAATTGGGAGATTAAGGGGCCCAAGATTAAGCCCTGTGGTACCCCGCTAGTGTCTGCCCCTGGTGCTGATTTATGGCCATTTATAACCACTCTTTGTACTCCAGTATTAAACCATTGTTTAGTCCAAGTTATCGTCTATAATCGGTCCCTGCAGTCCTCATCTTATTAACTATTGCCCAACGTGACACCAAATCAAAAGCTTTACTAAAAGTCCAAGTAGATTATGTCACAAATGATCTTGTTATCTAATTGTTGACTAAACATCTTGTAGAAGCAGATGACACTGGTGGTACATGACCTGCCTTTGATAAAGCCATGTTGTTGGTGATGAATAGCCATGATGTTGTCTTGTATTCTACTGTATCTTTAACGATGCTTTCTAGCGTGTTCCCACAAAATGACAAGAGGCTAATCGGGTGGTAGTTTGCTAGGTTGTGTTGTATTTTTTTCCTCTTTTTAAAAATTGGTATAACATGAGCCAGATGCCAATCATCAGGAATAATGTCAGAACTGACAGAATCTTCATAGATTAGCTTCAGTGGGATTATAATTAGTTCTATTGTCATTTTCAGGAAGCATGCAGATATTAAGTCAGGACAAGGTGATGAATTAGATTTTAATGTGGTGATATCTGTATTTGCATTTTTTGTGTAGTGTGTTGAGGTATTGAGGCAGAGGTTTTGTTAGGTGTACCATATACTAAATAAAAATAAGTATTAAAGATTTCGGCGATTTTGTATGGAGTGGTCAGGGTCTTATTATTATGTTCTCCTGGCCTTATTTTGTTCTTATCATTTTCTTCAATAAACTTATGTGGCTGAACAGTTATTTGGAATTATTTTTGGTTGCATTTTGTGCTAATAATAATTCTGCATCCTTTTTGAATTTCCTTATTTTTGATTTACATTGTTTCATAATTTTTTGTAGTTATTTAAGTTTGCTTTAGTTTTGCATTTTAAGTCTTTCTTGAAGCTAGCATTCTTTACTGATTGTGTCAGCCATTTAGATTTAAACCAGGATTTACCATATTTTTCTTTACTGGGAATATATTCTGAGCATAGCAGTTGTACAATATCTTTATAAATGTGCCATCTATAATTTGCATTCTTCTCATTAAAAAGAGAGATCCAGTCAGTATTCATTAGCTCATCTTTGATTGATTTTACATTTGCTTTGTTATACATCAACATGTTTGTTTTTGCCAATATTTTTCAGGATAAATGATGATATAATAAACTCCACCACATTATGATCACTATTTGAGAGAGGTGGTAGTACAGTACAGTCTCGCCGCTCTGTCTGCATTCCCCATGACGTCGTCGACTGCAAAGCTCATGTGATGGTCGTTCCTTCTAAATTCATTTGCAGTTAGTGCTGTGGCCTATAACAGTGACTTGCTCCAGCCTCTGTTCCTGTACCGTTGCCCCCGCCCCAGTATAGGACTACCATTAATACCCCAGCCCAGTAGCAGAACTGAAAAAAATCCTCAGCTCCCAGTCGAACTGCAGGAACCCAGCTGATCCTTCATTCTCCCTTGGCATACACTGTCCGTCTGTCAGTGCGGCACCTGCTAGTGTGTCATGGGGAATGCAGACAGAGTGGAGAGAAAGCTGCAGTCTGAGTTGGGTCTGTAGTCATTTCAGAGATACATCACACTATTTCAAGATGTTGAACTGTACTACATGTATTGAGAAAAAAAATGGTTTTGTGCCTTTTTTTTTAACATGCTATTTTTCCCCCTGGAGCTTGACTCACCATCCTCTGACCTGACTCGATCCACAATCCACTGGTCGGAACCCCCCATGTAGCCTTGGCTGTACCCCCAGGTGGGGTTGGGGTGGAGGGATTTCCCCCAGTCTTCCTTGTTCACGTCAGGTCCCCGTTGTTGCCTCGCGACTTGATCGGTGAGGGGCACCTTCCTCTGCCAGTGGTGGTGCTTGCCAGGCTCCAGTTTTCCCCCGATAACCCCAGAGTCATGGCTGCACCAAGATGTCTAGGCCCACACTGATGTCTGACCATGCTCCACTCCTGTTGAGCAGGTCCAGGCTACTGTACCTCCAGCTTCCACCAGAGGCCAGGCTGGCACTGGGCCTTCATCCCTCTCCCTCCCAGGGGAAGCGAGCAGTCCTTCAGATGCTCAAACTTCCCTTCCCCAGCTGGACCTCCAGCTCCCCATGCTCGTTCTTGAACCCGGGTCACTGGCATTGCGAGTAGTAGCACTACCGCTGTGCCGGCAGGCAGGCCCAAGGTTTTGTGCTTTTCAAAGTGGATTTCCAGACTGCTTGGGTCTGTTACTTTACAAGTCATTATGTGTTTCATCATCATGATTTTGCATGGCAGTTTATTGGGTGAGCTGATGTCTTTATGTTGGGGGGGGAACAATGCTCTAGCAAGCAGAAGTGAGGAGGGTGTGTGTGTGTGTGTGTGTGTGTGTGTGTGTGTGTGTGTGTTTCTACCTTGCAACTGGGAACTATTTGACATACAGAGGAAAGATATTACACAAAAATCAATTCAAAACAGTTTCTATTAAAAAAAAACAACACTTTAATCCTTAAAAAAAGTCTTTTTAATTCCTACCCATTGTATAATCACAATAAACCACTACAGGGTGTGGGTTATGCTGGGATTTACTCATGCCTGGTGCAGATTTGGTCACTTGGCCTGTGACCTCGAGACCAAACCACACCAGGCATGAGTAAATCCCAGCATAACCCACACCCTGTCGTGGTTTATTGCTATTTATAAAATGAGCATGAAAAATGCTACAAGCTGATTGGTCAGACTGTGGCTTTATCCGTGTGTAAATCTCACAACAAACATATGGATAAAGTTACAGCTAATCACTACTGACCATGTAACAGTTGTAGAGAACGGTATCAAGTGACCAAATGTTCATGTGACCAAAAACAGTCATTTTCAGTTTGTTGACGGTACTGTTGAGAGATACGGCCCTCCACCTCACGAAAAGCATCATATCCAGTCAAACAAATGGTGAAACAAAAACATTAGTGCAATGCAGAGTACCCATTTCAATCTATTCAGTGGCTGTGTTGACCAGTTCCTTCAGAGTTTTTGCATCAGTAGCACTGATCACAACATGACCTCCGCTGCTGCGAGAGAGTATGGTAACAACCATCACTAAATCTCAGCAACCGATGGCACAGCACAAGAAGCAGACATGCAAAATTTAGAAAGGGCTGAAAGTTTGAAACAAGAGCCTTAGAGCCGAGTAGCCCAGCCAATCTGAAGATGTCCTGCTTCCTGACGAGTCACCCGATGCCAGTACCAGTCTAGGGGATGACGCAACACTGACTCCTCCCTCTGAGATGAACCCTGCAGTAGCTGCAGTAGATGCTCAGAATGGGGCGGTGCCTCTAATTAACATGCAGACCCCACCTGAGGTAAGGTCGACTCCACCCTCAACTGACCTGATAAGTGAAAACAGCTAGCGGGGCAGGAATTACTGTATCATAAACACACAAAACCCACCCTCACCAAATGCAGCTCCACAAGAACTGTCCATGTCAGCTGCTATAAATGTGAATAATTTGTGTCACAGACAAAGGACTGTTTCAGCTAACATAAGAACCATCAAAAGTACTCTTCAAACAGAACAAGAGTACATGCACAACCAAGGTTCTCATCCTGAACTACTGCCTTCAAGTGTTTCAACAACAAGCAGTATTACAATAAATAGTACAAAGTCCTCCCTTAAAACACATGCAACTCTTTTGTGTTTGAATTATTTGTTTCTGTGCTATTGGGACAATTTTTCATAGGTGGATGAATAAAATATTAAAATGCATTAAAATATTAAAAAACATTGATTTATTATCAATAACAACTGCATTTTTTTCTTAACTCATTTAATAATTGCAATAATGCACTCTAGGGTGTGTGTTGTTGTAAGATTTACACACGTCTCAGGTGCTTTACGGCACTCGGCCTGTGGCCTTGTGCCACACCACACCAAAGGGGTGTGTAAATCTCATGACAACACATCCCCTGTCATGCATTATTGCTTAAGTAATCCATGGTTTACGTAACCCACAAATGCTTTTTCACAATCTGTGGAAAATTATCCTATGGTTTGCATGAACTACGGAAAGTTATATATTTATTATTTTGTTAAGTTGTGTTTTTGTTTCTTGTGTTTATTGTTGTAAGACACCCTGAGCCCTGTGAAATGGACACTAAAAAACTAAAATCTGCCTTGACTTGCCTTGTCTTATTCAACAGTTTACATAGAAATACTATTCCACACAAATTCTGCCAGTGGAATTCCATATTCCACATAGCTCTAGTACCTATGTACTGAAAGGTCTCCTGGGGAGGCAGCTTTGAACCTGAGACCACAAAGAGGCAGAAAAACCCGAGGCTCCATCCCTTTCACAGTTTCAAGTAAAATGCAAAGCTTTTGAGTATAACTACTGGAAATCTCAATCAGAACAGAATGGAGAGTAGGTACACTTACATAAATAATGTTCTCACAGAAGCGCTTACGGAGATTGTCCAGGAATGCATCCTCACTTGTGAATGAATCCAGCAGAACAAAGTCCTGCACCCCCACTCTTTCGCGAGCGGTCAGGGCCCCCTCCATGTTCAGTTGAACTCCGCTTTCTCCAACCTGGAAGAAAGTAATGGGAAAGGGAACACATTTTCCTTTTCAGTGGAACTGAGGGTTGCACATCTCTGGGCAATGTGAAATAATTATGTTTATTAATTCAGCACATGTCTCTCAAATGTATTTCATATGGTTGAATGCCTTTCTTACTCCCCACTCTAGGTTCCCTCTCACACATGTGATTTACTCTTCCACACTGTTTGTTTATTACATTTCCATAAAGTGCCCCTCCAGGCCTCGGAGCACCTGTACAATACACATAATAAATAACAGGATCCTAAGTGACACAAAACCAAAACAGCAGTTGGGTTAAACAACTCTAGCTAATCAATGAAATGCTCTCAGCAGTAGGCAGTTTTTTAATTTCTTCCTGAACAATTGTACTGATCTTATGTTGCATATGACTGCAGGGAGCGAGTTTCATGGGGTAGGGGCTGCCACCAAAAAAAAGCTCAATCACCAGCAGACTTCAAATGGGAAGACAGAATTGCCAACAGACCCCATCCACATGATCTTAAATCCATAGATGGGGCATGGGGAATCAGGAGATCACCGAGGTATTGTAGGTCCAGCCCATTCAAGGCTTTGAATGTCACTAACAATACTTGGAAGTCAATATGCCACTTATCAGGCAGCCAGCCTAGAATTCCCAGTGAGGGTATAATAAGGGTGACCTCTGAGTGGAGATCAAAAGTCTTGCTGCAGCATTCTGAACTAGTGGCAGGTGAGGTAATTGACTCCCTGGTAAGCTTTTACAGAGTACATAGTAGTAGAGAAGATGGGACAAAACGAGGGCGTTGATTAGTGTAGTTAGATTGGCAGAATCAAGCAGTGATCTCAGTCTGGCAACATTCTTTAGAAAATAAAAGCAGATCCTAACCACAGAAGACATCTGTGAAATAAATGCCAACTGCCCATCAAGAACAACTCCCAGGCTGCAAACCTCTTTTGCCACCTGAAGATGTACCCCCCTAAGGAGGGAAGAGTCAAGCTACCACAAATGGCTGTTATCTGCTTCTATGCACCCACTGCCAGGAACTTAGTCTTAATTGGGTTCAAAGCCAACCAATTGGAGGCCATCCAAACCCTGATTTCCTCTAAGCATTCTTCTAATCTCAGCACAGAAGACAGCCTGTCAGGAGTAAAAGACACATACAGTTTCCTGTCATCCGCACAACAGTGAAACTCCACACTGTACTGTCAAATGATGTCCTCTATATACACTGAGAACAAGACAGGTGAAAGCACAGAACTTTGAGGAACATCGTTGTCCAGAGGAAACGGCTGCAGTCAGCAAGCGCCAGGCACTATTGACTGCTCCCTTCCACAAAGGAAGGACCAGAACTGCATGTATTTTAATACAGTCCCGTACAATCCTCTATGCTCCCCCACTCTGGCCAACAACACTGCATGACCAATGGTGCCAAATGTTGAAGAAAGATCCAACAAGATCAAGATAGAGATCCTCCTGTGATCTCTCTCCAGGAAGAGATCATTACATGACATTATCATGGCTGTCTCTGTACTGTGCTTGCTACAGAAACCAGATTGAAATGGCTTAAAGATGTCATTCTCCTCAAGATAGCTGACAAGTTGGGTTGCAACCACCTTCTCCACAACCTTGGCCAGAAAGGAAAAGGTTGGAGATAGAAGGATAATTGGCAGGTATGTCAGGATCTAACAAGACCTTCTTAAGGAGAGGCTTCACCACCACCCTTTTTAAAGGCGTTGGCAACAGCCACTCCCACAGATAAGCATTGACTATAACTTGTGAGTACTGGAACCAACTGCCCCACCCAGCTTAACCAGCTGGGTAGGTAGAGGGTCCGGAACACATGTGGTGCAACACTTACCTGTGACCACCCCGAGGACCTCTTCCTCATCCAATTGCTGAAATTTCCCCCCAACCATACTGCATATTCACATTTTAGAGCAGACATACACTTTAAAGTCTGATTGTAACAGCTGTCTGTCAAAGAGCAATTTCTACATTTTATTGTTTCTGGTACTATCTGTTACACGAGAATGTTGAAGTATTGTATATAGCACCTTTCATAAACAAAAAAGAACCCTTGTCTTTTACTAGATAATCACCAGAAATACGCTGGGTGGATCTCAGTTTAACAGTTCATTGGAAGGACAACACCTCTGACAGAGCTGTGACACTACAATGCAGTGCAAGCACTCAGCGTTAGGCCAAGTTTATGACACTATGGGACTCAGACCCATGACCTTTCTGCCCAAAGATGAGGGAGGGGGTTACCACTCAGCTGCACTGAAGGCATACCCCATCGTGCACTACTGTAACTCACATTTCAGAGGTCCAGTGCCCCACAATGAGATAAAAAAAGGCAAGATGTATTTTGTTTAAATTCTCTTTTTAGGCCCCCATTACAAGGCTAACCTTCTGGTCCATTTCCTCCAGGCTCCCAGCCATTGTCACCATCTAATGGCACAGACACTCTTGCTACTGACTCTCTGGACTTCTGATGAGATGCCCTGTGTCCCAGCTTGCTCCTGCGTTAGAGTTCCCCTTTCTGCCATGCCAGAGCCTATTTGGGGAGAGTCTGAATTCTTCTATGCAGCTTGTTGGTGCCATGAGAAGGACTGAGTATTCAAATATGGAGATACAACCTTAGGACACTATGAAAATCAATGCCTTTATTTGTGCAAAATTCAATTTACATTTAGCTTCACAGAATACTATGAATTTCTTCTGTTAAGACTAAGTTTACAGCACCATCTTCATGTGGGCAGCACCTTTTTTGTGTGGGATAGATGCTGAACACATGATTTTTGAGGGGTGAAATGAGATAAGTTCCTCATAATGTGAGACAGTTAAAAGGTTTGCAACTACTGGCTGATATAGGGAAATGCAAACCACTGTGGGGTAATCCCACCAATACATTTAAAGCTAAACCATTTGAAATCATGAAGGGAGCTCTAGAATCAGGAGCTATTACTGAAGGCAAATTTGATTTAATCTGGACCCCTAATCCAACTCTATCTGTACTATATGCCCTCCCTAAGATCCAAAAGAATCTAAATAAACCAGGATGTGCTGTTGTCTCTGGGGTAGATGGGAACCTGCATGGCCCCACTGTATGCAGGTCAGTTCCTGTCTGTGTGGAGGAAGGGTCTGTGTCTGTGACAGCAAGAGACCATTTTTGCAGAGAACTTCCATACATAGATGACATCATTTGGTACAGACATATCGATGACATCATCTACATATGGAAAGGGGGCAAAAATGGAAGTGAGCTGTGACTGAGAATTTAAATCAATGGGATCTTTTTGCCTTGTAGCAAAGAAAAAGAATATATAGCTACAGAGACATAATGAGACTAAAGTGACTGGTGATACAAATGAATGCTGCCACCTGCCTATCCTTGTAGAAGCCTCAGTTAGAATCTAACATACACTTAAAGAAAAAAATGAAAATCTAGTAACGGCAGAACTCAGATACAAAGACAGTGAGCAAGCTGGTTAAAGTTTCAGAAAAAAAAGAAAAACAAGAAACATTGGACAATAAACAGCAGGAGGGATCAGCTAAAAAGCATCACACAAGAGCAGGAGCTAATTACCACGGTTGGTTCAATCGCAATTAAAGTTTAACAAAGCGAAAGCAGATGCCTGGCCAAAAATGGCTCCCAAAAAGTAAACAGAGAATGAAGCAAAGAAAAAGGAAAACAGGACAAAGAATACTAGTGGGGGAGAATCTAGTAAAGGCTTTACTACTGATACTAATAAGGTTCCTGCTATACGGCAAAAAAAAGATAATTCAACACCTATACAACCGAAAGAACCAGAAGAGATCCCCACCCCACTTCTAGAATCCCAATGATAAATGAATCAAAATAGATAAAAGGGCCAGCCCGGTGGTGCTGAGTGTTGAGGCGCTGGACACCACATCTCACGCTACACCGGCAGCCTGTGTTCGGGAATGGACTCAGGCCACCAGGGGTCAATCAAGGGAGGTAGAATTGAGCATCCCCATGGATGTTCTTCTCCTCCAGGGTGGGAAGTGGGTTCCAGAGCAGTGATGCCCATAAGCATTGCCGCCAGTGGAAGCACAGGCAGTAAGGCATAAATCGGCTCTCTACAGGGAAGCCTGGGGTGGGAAGGGTGCTTTGGATGCTTGACAGTGACGTGCATAAGCACGCTGCCTGTCTGGATGTCAGTCCTCTGTGTTGGTGCCCTTGGGGGAATGGGATCGGGAGAAAATCAAAGGCAAAAAATCTCCCAGTCCCGCGCAGAATGAAGCTGGGGCCACGCTACATTGGGACTCAGCCAAAGAGACCCGAGGAATGGATTCCTCGGGGCAGAGACCTGGGGGAAGTTAAAAAAATGAAAAAAAATAAAAATGACCCAAAGAACAATCTGATAAGAAACAGGAACCTCAGAGTTTTGCTACTACAATACAGGGGTAGGAAGAACAAAGAGACAGAAAGATCAAGAAAATGAGAACCTCCCTCCAAAATGGTCCTTACAACTAATGTCAAAAATGAATGTAATGCAAGAAAATGGCATTGTACAAACATTGCTAAATTAAACTGGCTTTCATTTGAACACAAATCTCAATTAATACTGGCAAATGATACCTTTAGAATTCTTCACAAAGGGGCATCCTTTTGTCCAACAGATTTACTTTAAAAGTAAAATGTTACATTCTCATTCTAAATCAAATAATTTGTTACATGTTGTTTGTATCAAAATGTACCTTTGTCAGAATTTTTTAGTTGTAGGGCATCCTGTTTATGGAATACTATACCAGTTTTGATCAGCTCCTCTCCTTCACCAGCTGTTTTTAATACAGCATTGAAAAAACATTTCTGAAATTTGAGTTTTGTAAATGTTACAAATGAATATTGCATCTAGTTAATATTTTTATACTAGTTACTCTGTTATTGAATGTACATGTAGAGGTTTGTGGTGTGCTGTAGTGAAGACTCTTGATGCCAAGGATATACTTTTTATGTAACATTTATTGCCAATAATAAAATAAAGCAACAGTGAAACAAACAGGATATGACAAAATAACAAAAATACTATCAAACAGGTACAGAGTTATTTCCTAATACCTGGAATGGCCCTTGGAAGAATCCAGTCGGAGTATCCAGAAGCAGAGCTCTATCTCCGGCAGCAGCTATAGGCAGACTGAAGTGCTGCTGGCAGAAACCATCCTTATATATTCCTGGCTAGAATCCCATTGGTCCACCTTAATAATGTGTTAGCCTCTCAATGGTCCATCTCAGTGATGTGTTAGCATATTTTTAACATAACAAATAGAATAATAGATAGGTTCGAGTGAATTACAAGGCTGTAATTCCATCGAGAGGTTCTGGGGACATAGGTAACCTCGAGAGCGAAGCTCGAGAGGTTCCTATGTCCCCAGAACCTCGAGATGGAATTACAGCCGAGTGATTCACTCGAACCTAACTGTTATTTTTTGTAATATATGGATACGAAATGCTGACGAGGTTTTACCTCTGGATTCCTTGTGGGATGGTTCCGTGCTGCTTGTTCTCGCTCTTCTCTCACATCCCCCCTTCCTGCGTGGAGTCCTGCTTCTCTCTCTCTCAGGAATAAAAAGAAAAGAAACAAAAAAAACTATGCTTTGGACTCTAGAAAAGTTGGTGATCCCAACGATAGTATTACGAGGACCGGAAGTATAGTATTACGGCACTGACTAAGGTATTACAGGGTTTTTTTTGTATGCTTTTTGGGGGTATTATTTTTAAAATCCATATATTACATTAATATATTACAATAGCAGCGGCCACATAACATCACATATATACAAAACATCACCCACACAAAACAGTAATTCCCCTTTTTACAATTTCATTTGGTGAAATATACAATTTTACTCACAGAGACATTTATTTTTATTATACTGGGGCAGAAGGGGGAATAATAAATTGCCCTCCCCTGACTCCACTTCCCTCTGCAATACTTTTCCCCCTCAGGGGTAGTATTTAAATGTTAACAGAAAGTCCAGCCAGCCCCTAAGGAGAACAGAAACAGGAGCAGAAAGGAGAATAGATACAGACCCCAGCCCTCAACAGGTAAGTGCAATATTGAAGAACAAATGGGCTGCTAGGAACTGATAATAGTTTTGAAAACTAAACAAGACAAAAATAGTCTTTGGTCCTTGACAGCGCAGCAGCATCTGTCAAAGTAAAACAACTGATTCCAACTCTGCCACTGACATGCTGCAACTGCAGCACAACACCTAGTCTCTGTGTTTTTACATTTTCCCAAATAGCAGGAATTTCACATTATCAGGCAGTCTTCTCTCACTGCCATATCCTTTTTTCATACTGTGTGGAGCTTGCTAGGGGACTATTACATTTTCTTCTGTCCCCCGACGATGCCAGCTGCCAGAGCGAGTGGAGCGAGAAGCAAATAGCTGAACCGCTAAGATATCTACTACCCACGGCTCCCGCATGCTCCTTTTCCCACCATGACAGTGGTGTCTCTACCCTGCCTCTGGAAGGACAGTAGCTGGAAATACAACAGGCACAGTAAACACAAAGGCACTTCTTGAACTCCTTCTAAGAGAGCACTTTACATTTTAACAAATAAAACATAAGAGACGTTCCCAGCACCTCTACGATATACATATGCACCCCACGTCCCCATGAATGCTTGCACAACAAACCAGCTGTCTACAAAAAAATGGACCCCAGCACTACAGAATGGCCTTTCATCCAATACACCATTCTTCTGTATTTCTATTACTGCACAAAAAAAATAATAACATAGAAATAGTCCAGCACTGCAGAAAGCTAAGAGTGCACCCCATGAACGTGAGAGAGAGAGAGAGAGAAGAAAAGAAAGGGGAAAAAAACACGAAGGGGCAGAAAAAAGAAAATAGAAAGATATTCTGGGGCATATACCAAGGCCTGGTGCCATTCTAGCAATGCATGGGGGGATGCGTATTATTGCACAGTGAAGGGGGCTATCTTACTTGCATCACTCCCATTCACATACCTCCCTCCTTTTTTGGGAGATAACCCATAGGGTTATCTTAATAACCCCATTAGGGTGGGGATCCCAGCCCACCCTATCCAGAGAACCCACCCCAGGGACCCTAGATATACAAATTACACAGACTGAGCACTCAAAAGACATACCCAACCATTTCCCTGGCGTTAGAATAAAACAAAGGTCAAGGAATATAATGACATCTGTACAGCAAACCATGGCATCAAACATTGTTATCGTGGTACAGAGTCAATCCAGTCCCATAACACATTAACATTATTATTCAATACCTGCCCCATACCTAGATAAAAAAAAAATCAGCATTAACATGTTGGGCACCAGGTTTGTGGATGATCTGGAAATTATATGTCTGGAGGGCCAGATACCAACAAATCACCCTACCGTTTTTGTCCTTCATCTCTGACAGCCATTTCAATGAGTTATGCTCCATAACTAGTCTAAATTCTACCTCAGTTAGGTAGAACCGTACAGCCTCAATGACCCACTTTACTGATAGACATTCCTTTTCAATAGTAGAATATTGGTTGTCCCAATCAAACAACTTTGGGCTGAGGTACAGCACTAGTTGTTCCCCATCAGACCCTTTTTGACTTAATACTGCCCCAAGCTCTTCTTGGAGGCATCCGTCTGCACTAAGAATGGCCTATTGAAATCAGGGCTCTTCAGAACAGGAAATGTGCACAATTTGTTTTTGATTTTATTAAAGGTCTGTGCACATTTAGGAATCAAAACTACCTTGTTTGATTGATTCCTTTAGGTCAACTCAGAAAAAGGGTCAGCAGCTTTGGAAAAATCCTTAATGAAATAGTAATAGTAACCCGGCAGACCCAGAAAGGACTGTACATGTTTCTTTGTCTGTAGTACTGGACACTGGGCTACTGCTTGGGCTTTGGATACTTCTGGTTTGACTTTATTGTTACCCAGTATGACTCCAAGATAACGGGTCTTGGTCATCCCCAAAGCACATTTAGAGAGGTTATAGTGAGACCCTCTGCTGCTGTTGCTTGGATGACAGCACATACATGGTTCAAATGACTAAGGCCATCAGTGCTGTATATTATCATGTCATCTAGGTAGGCTGCCGCATAATCAGAATGAGGTCCTACAGTTGCATCTATCAACCTCTGAAATGTGACTAGGGTCCCAAGAAGGCCAAAAATCATGACTGTAAACTAATAAAAACCTATTGGTGTAACAAATGCAGTCTTATCTTTTGACTGGGCATCTAGCAGAATGTGCTAATAGCTGTTCATGAGATCAAGTATTGTAATATAGCATGCACCACCCAGGTGATCTATCAAATCATCTACCCTAGGCACTGGGTGAGCATCAAATCAGGACACACTATTAACCTTCCAAAAATCTATGCAAATTCTTAGCTCACCTTCCTTCTAAGGGATTCTTACCATGGGGAATCTCCACTCACTGTGAGAAGGCTCAGTCACTCCCATATTCAGCATCTCACTTCATTTATTACGTCAGATTTGATACGCTCAGGTATTCTGTATGCTTTAACTAACCATGGAGTTAGTCCTTACGTCTATTCCGTGTTCCACACATTGGTTTCCCTGGACTAGCAGTGAACATACATTGACACTCAGCTAACACAGCCAATAATTCTTGTTTTTGAGATTCAGACAATAAGGGATTTAACAGCACTTCCTCCACGTTCCCAGATGATTGGTCTGATCTTTTATATGCCAAATCTGAAAAGCAAAGCTACAGTACCCACTGCAAAAATGAGTCCAAACAACAACGGAGCATAAAATCGTATCATTTTATTTAAAGTGCTAAGGTGCAGTTAACATCCGCACAAAAACCAGTGGCGGAAAAAAACACCAACACATAGGAGTGATGTCACAGAGAGTCTGACGCCATAAACTGATGTTCCACTCAGGTGAGCCCTGAGCTTCTTCAGAGTGTTTCACGAATGCATGCAGTGTTATATTTATAGTTATATTTTTTCCCCACTGGTTTTTGTGGGGATATTAACTGCACCTTAGCACTTTAAATAAAATGTTAAGATTTTATGCTCCGTTGTTGTTTGGACTCATTTTTGCAGATTTTGTTTGTTTGCCTTTGCACCACTTTCTAGTCCTGGTGCTGACTCTTTCCTTTTTTTTATTGTTTTTTATATGCCTATTCTAGACCATCCCCCTTCTCCTCAGGTATTGCAACATTGACAGTGACTGGATCAAGTCTCTCGCTCCATAATTTTAACAAATTAGCATGCTATACCCTTGCTCTGGACTTTTTGCCAGGGAAGTCTATTTTATACACCACAGGGCCTGTTTGCTGCACTGTGGAGTAAGGGCCTTGCCGCTTGGAGAGCAATGTGCTTTCATGGTATGGAAGTAGAAGCAACACCTTATCACCAGGTTGGAAATATTTCTGACCCACCCCATGACCACAGTAAGCTTTCTAACATTCTTGTGTCTCCAAACCAATCTGGGGGGTACAGTACATTAAAGAGGAAAAGTCAGCATTAACAGCCCCACACCCAAGTGCAAGCTTGTTCCCAATGTACGCTTTACAGAAAGAAATGTTCTACTTACTCTATAATATGTTGTTATGGACTGTATCTCATTGATCCAGCTGACTCCTGCCCTGACATTTGCCATAGAAACATAGAAGCATAGAAGTTGACGGCAGATAAGGACCGCAAGGCCCATCCAGTCTGCCCATTTCTTTTTTCTACCTTATAAATGTGCCATCGTCCTTTGCTGTCAGTGGCCTATCTATTCATACTCATCTGTATTGCTCCCTTATGCTTATCCCATGCCTGTTTGAAACCCTGCACTGTATTCATAGCCACCACTTCCTGAGGTAGGCCGTTCCATGCATCCAACACCCTTTCTGTGAAAAAGAACTTCCTCACATTACCCCTTAATCGGCATCCCTCTAATCTCATGCTGTGTCCTCTCGTCCTGCTATTTTTCTTATATTGAAACATGTTAGACTCTTCCACCTTGTTAATACCCTTAAGGTGTTTGAATGTTTCGATCATATCGCCTCTCTCCCTCCTTTGCTCTAGGGTATACATATTGAGCTCTGTTAATCTGTTCTCATATGTCTTCTGATGCAGTCCCTGCACCATTTTGGTTGCCCTTCTCTGGACTGCCTCAATTTGGTTAATGTCCTTGTGAAGGTGTGGCCTCCAGTACTGCATGCAGTACTCCAGAAGGGGCCTAACTAGTGTCTTGTAAAGAGGGATTATTACCTCCCTCTTACGACTTGTGATACCCCTACTAATACACCCCAACATCCCCCTAGCCTTACCTACTGCTTTAGAGGTCTGCTTGGATGATTTCAGGTAATCTATGATGATGATGCCCAAGTCTCTTTCTTCCTTTGTGACTGCCAGCAACTCCCCTCCCAACCGATAGGTGGCTTCAGGGTTTCTCTTCCCGATGTGCATGATCTTGCACTTCTTTGCATTAAATCCCAGTTGCCACTCTTCCGACCATTTTGTTAGTTTATCCAGATCTCTTCTCATTCTGCCCACTGCCAGACTTAGTAATCCAAGAATTCCCATGGCTGGAGTCAGAAATGGGCTGCAGTCACAGGACATTCATTAGATGACTGTAACAGTTACAACTGTTTATTTCAGACAACACTGCCAAAAGTTGTATGCTCACAATTTGAAGGGGTTGCACTTCTGCGCTCTCTCCTGATTGCATGAAACAGTATACATAACTGCAGCCTGTGATATTTATGCACCTGTGAAGAAGATGAAGGTCAAAGGAAGGGCAGACTCCTGGATAACTTCTGAGTTCATTACGCGTCTCAAACACAGAGACCACCTCAGGCTCCAAGCCTGAGCCACAACTATGCAAAGGGATATACAAATATACGAAACAGCATGAAATGCATGCACATGAGCAATACAGAACATGAAAAGCAAATCTTTCAGGGAAGCACTCTCCAGCACATGGGAAAACGGGAAGCAATTCTGGAGTAATATGACAGACCTCACAGGGAAGGACCATAAGGCTCCCTCCACCACCACCATGCTCAACATCGTCGGAACTCCTATGCTTGACCTTGGTACTATCACCAATACCTTTAATAATGCATTCAGTAACCTGGACAGTGTCCTGCCACCTGACTTTTTTGACGCCATTTCCTCCACTACTCAGCATGACTCTAGTTGTCACGGTCATACATTCCCTTGATTCTACTTCAAAGGGATCCCAATGCACTTAGCCAGAACATATATTCATAAAGCCATCCATAATACTGCCCACAGTGGTGACTCACTCGACCTGAAGCTTATTGCGCTAGTCCTTGATGAAGTCCTTGAGCCACTAACAAAGATCTTAAACCTCTCTCTCTCTCTGAGGCTGGCTCAAGTCCCATTGATCTGGAAACAAGCAACTATAATGCCAGTACACAAAAGCGGAGAAAGATCACTGCATACCAACTACAGACCCATCTCCATCCTCCCCCCTTCTAAAGCCTTGGAACGCATTGTATCGGACCAGCTAGTTGAGTACCTGGATAAATATGAAGTACAGTGCCCAGAACAGCATGGTTTTAGAAAAGGACACAGTACCACCTCTGCACTATTGGAATTTACGGGTTTTGTTCACTCCACTCTCCACCAAGGAAGCTGTGTGGGTGCTGTTTTCATTGACCTTACAAAGGCCTTTGATACCATCAATAATCCACTCCTACTCAGGCAACTGTCAACTAATGGGCTCTTCAATGATGCCCTGTGCTGGTTTACAAACTACCTTGAGAGCCAATATCAGCGAGTTAGGATTGCCGATGTTACTTCAGATAAGAAACAGGTTCTCTCTGGTGTTCTGCAGGGGTCCAGCCTAGGACCACTACTCTTTAGTCTCTTCCTAAATAGCCTCCCTAGTGTCTGCCATCATAATATACTGCTGTATGCGGATGACGCAGTCCTGTACTCCAGTCACCATGACACCAAGCTCCTTGAGGGGCAACTGCAACTTAACTTCAAATGAGCCGAGGAATGGTTCAGCTCACACAAACTGGTCCTGAACTACAGCAAAACAAAGGTTATGACTTTCTGCAATGCACAGAGCAAACAGAAAGCCTTACCCATCACCATCAATAACCAATCAGGGGTGACACTGGAGCAGGTTTCACATTTCAAATACCTTGGCGTCACCCTGAACTGCTCTCTCTCCTATACCCTGCACATTGACAATGTTGCTAAGGCAGCCAACATTCAGATAGGCCTGCTTCACAGGTACAAGCACTGCTTGACCACTGAGGCCCTCAGACTTGCTATTTACAGCTCTGTCACCTCTATCATAGACTATGGGCTTGCCATATACGGCCCTGCATCTCCGACTGCCCTCTGCAGGATATCGGTGGCGCTAAACAAATCTTGCAGACTCCTTATTGGTACTTCCCGCCTTATGCATACCTGTGACCTGTATGCCCAGACTGGGTGGCTCGCTCTGTTCAGCAGGATCCAATATCAGACCTGCCTGATAACCAAAAAGGTTCTCCTCGGGCTCATGCCACCAGGGGTTGAAAAGCTCCTTACAGCTCCCAGCAGCTCCCAGCATACCCAAAGTGCTCTATTACATACCTTCCAGGTCCCCAGATGTCGAACCTCTTTGGGTCAGAGGTTCTTCACCCATAGGGCCCCCCAGTGGTTCAACACACTCAACAAGGAAACACTTACTTCTACCATGCTTGGCCCCTTTAAAAGGCACCTACGTCTTCATCTCGCTATATCTAGCCAATGTGACTGCTTCTCCTAAATGAACCTCCTCTTCTTACCTGCTTGTCACTTTTTGACACCTACCTCTGTTGGCCTTTTATCTTTAACTCCACTGCTCCACTTGTCATCCTTCCCCTCCTCCCATCACCACCTCCCTCCCTCACTCCCTTTTCTTCAGTTGGCACTTGGGACAGATTCCCTCCTACCTTGCACTTCTCTTACCCAACCCACCCTCCTGACAATGGCCCTTCCACCTGCCCACTCCCTCCTGACCCTCTCCTACCATCCCCATCTCACTTGTTCTCTAAAACAGTCTTAAACCCGCTACCTCTACCTCGCACCATGAATTACTGCATTGTGTGTTTTTGAGATTCTGTAATGTTGTTTACCTTTGTCTGTATGTTATCCTTCCATCTTTTGACGTGGCACCTTTGTAAATGAGCAGTACCTGCTCAAAGGTATTTGTAATCCTAGCGTTCAATAAATAAATGAAAAAATAAAAATAACTGCTCAGCCTAGAAATATGAACGCTGTCAGGAGAGAACTCTGAGGAGCTCTCTTCAAACTACAAGCCCACAACCTTTGGCAAAGCTCTTACATCATTTTTCAGTTAGGCAAAATATAAGGCTACCTGATTTTTATACAAGTAATTAAATCATATCCTCCTATGTTCCACAGTGCTCCCATTTAAACAGAACACTGAGTATCAATCACTCAATCAGATTTTATTTGATATAACACACTTCTTACTTTGATTCAGTGTGCTTTACAGTAAAAACAGCATTTAAATATCAATAAAAACAAACAATACAACTTCACATAAACAAATCCACTTAATCTACAAAAGCTTGGTCAAACAAAAAAGATTTCAGCTCCTTTTTAAAGATTTCAATAGATGCACTATCATGTACTGACAAGGAGGGGGGGAGATTAAGGAAGCTGCCATAAAACTTGAGGCTTAAATTATAAACTAATAAAAGCACATGGACCCAGAAATTTATAATCCTCCCATTAGAACTAAAAAGAAACCCAAATTGTCCCTTAATTTTCCCTTCTTTAAAAAACAATAATGTTTTAAACCCTCCGGTGTTATAAAAATAATTCAGATTCCAGTCTCCTTTCTGAGTTATTGAGTTACAGCACAATTGTACTATCTAGTGAAGTTACACAGTGCCAATATTTAAAAAAAAAAACAATAATGGAAAAAAGTAAAAACAAATCTAGAAAACACTAAAGTTTAACAAAAGCAGTGTTAAAAATTATAGTTTAAAAATGTTTATTTAAGTGAACCCATGCTCCTTAATATGCATCCACCTTAATTTACACTGCCTATGAAAAGAATTAATAATCAGTGATGCAAAAAAAAGGTTTTATTTCAACAAGAAAGAGTTAACAAACATTAGTGGCTATCATATAGTTGTTCTGCATAATTCTTTCTGGTATGGATCATGGATGCAACACCTCTGCCATCTTTGTCAATATGGCCAAAGCCTTCAACACTGTTGCCCATACCCTTCTCCTCAACAAACTTACAGCAGCTGGTCTCTCCAAGACAGCCACGCACTGGTTCCATTCCTGTCTTTTGGGTGGGACCCAATCAGTCAAAATAAGCAAACCCCACATAAACACTGGTGCCCCTCAAGGTTCGGCACTCGGACCGATACTCTTCTCGATATTTTTAAATGACTTACCCTCAGCCTGCTCTACAGCTGTTATCCACATGTATGTGGATGATACTGTTTTGTATGTCTCTGGTACCTCCCCCTCTGATGTAGCGAACAGCCTCCAGATGGACTTCAATAATGTCCAGCATTGGTTTCACTTAAATCAACTGTCACTAAATGCCAAAAAGATGGTCTCTGTGACCTCTAGCACCGGGCAAAAGCTCACCAGGCTTACTGCCACCCCTACCTTCCACTCCCCCGAGGGGTCCATATTAGAGGATGTCTCCTCCTTCAAATACCTCAGGCTCTGGCTCGACCGGAACCTCAACTTCGCTGGTCATGTGGCTGCAATCCACAAAAAGCTACTTCCCAAACTAGGCACTCTGTACAAACACCGTGGTTGCCTTCCCCATTTGGCTTCCTGGGAGATCGGCCAGAAGATGATCTTCCCTATCTTTGACTTTGGAGACACAGTCTATAGTGTTACCACTATGTCCACCTTTACCAGACTGGACACTCTCTTCAACTCTTCTGTTTCTTTGCTCTTGCCTGTCCACCATGTATGCATCACTGTGATCTCTACACCCGCTCTCTCCCCCCCCCCGTTGGGGCCAGACATCTTGCCCATAGAGCCTCATGAGTAGGGAAGTTCTGGCTTGGCTGCCATTCCACCCTACCTCAATGCCCTCCTCTCCATCCCTCCCTCCCCCTCCTACTCCCTCCGCAACTCCCCCATAAGACCCTTGACCTCCCAGCCTGAACTTCCACTTCAGGGAGAGCTGCCTTTTCATATCACTTTGCAAACATTTGGAACTCCCTCCCCTTGGATATCCGCTCTACCCTGTCTACTCCCTCATTGTCCTATCTTCTTCAACACTACATATCTCCATCCTGCAACTGCTTCTAACCCACATACATTTCTCCATCCTGCAACTGCTCCTGACCCACATCTCTGTCACTGCCTTTCTTTTCCCCCACTACTGTCCTATTTTACCAACTTCACTCCCCTTCTGCCCCTTCCCTGGCACGCCAAAAAGCATATAGCACTGGCTGGATTGGCATCAAGCAGTGTTCTTACCCTTGGATACTGCTTCTGAGGGTTATGGCTTGCCTCCCACCCACCCCAACACTCTCTCTCCTCTTCAATTTCCCAACTCTATCTGCATTGTGCAGTTGTTACCACCGCGAGGTTCCGCTCTAGTGGGTTGTGTTCTACCTCCTTTTTATTTCACCCCCTCTTATAAGCCAGTGCCAGTTTTTCTGTCCCCCAACTATCCCCCAATGTTCCTCATCTGTTCCTTGTCAAATCCCCTTGTGGGGTGTGCATCCTGGAGAGGTGAAGCGGTGAAGGTTCACCTTACTACCACCATCTCCCCATGCTGGCAAAGCTCTCACTTACTACTCAAGAGCTAACCCTGGAATTGTATCTGTGTTAGTATGTTTTGTGTGTATCTATATGATTTATGTCTATGAGTATGTAAGTATTGGAGTGTGTGTGTGTGTGTGTATGTATATATATGTGTATATATATATATATATATATATATATATATGTATATAATATTTAGATATAGATATATATATATGTATAATGCATATATGTATATAGTCTATACCTGGATGCCAAATGCTGCCTACCTATACCTCAAATATGTCTGGCATCATTTAAATGCAATCTCTACTCCAAAACAGGCTGGCTGCTACTGAACAACCGAATCAAATACCAAACCTGCATCACTGCTAAGAAAATCATGATGGGAAAGGCACCACCAGGAGTCAGCACCCTCCTCAAACCCAAAATGACCAACCGCAACACCAGGAGCTGTAAGCCCCAAATCCTTCAAATCCCCCGCTGCTGCACGTCCCAAGGCCAAAGGTCATTTGTATACAGGGCTCCGAGTTGGCTGAACGAGCTCTCTAGTGACACCTCATCCACAGCAATGCTTGGAGCATTCAAAAAAATCTCTGCCACTCCATAACTGGCACCTCCACCTGTGCTTGCACCCCATAACATCTTCATTCTCTACGCTGCTTCTGACCTTATAGGTGTCAGTTTCTGCCCTCTCTTCTTGCACTTACCTGTCCAATGCAACTTCTAATGCACTTGCCCTGTGTCTGTCCTGACAAAGGCCCCTCGGCTGCCTCACCTGACCCTCTACACCTATGCCTTCCCTACCCTCAGCCCTCTCCCTTCTTGCCCTCTTCCTCCTATTGTTTCTTGAGTTACTCATCGCTCAGTCTGATTTTGTCAAGCAAAGTTACTGTCTAAAACCATGTACATGTAACTGTTTTATGTTTTAGTGTCTGTTACCCTGTAACCAGCATGACGTGGAACCTTTGTAAAAGAGCCTTGGCTCAAAGGTACTTTGTAATCCTAGACACAAATAAATAGAATAGATCAGCAATATTTACAGTAATTAAATGTCCCCCATGGTGCACCCTGAGCTACAACAAAAACCTATCCAGCCACCTGACAAACCAGCTGCTAAACATCCCACCTTTCCTCCACCACCACCACCACGCATCATGCTAAGGGTCTCTTTCTCATCTGTCTTTCTGCCCCATGCCCCATCCATTGTTCCCCCCGCCTGATCCATGAAGGTGCCCGTGGGTGCTATAGATCTTTAAATCTCATTACCACACACACACTGACCATCCAGCTGCCCATATCCCTCCCTCTCCGCTCTTAGCTGTATCCTTTCTTACAGACCACTAACTCAGATGTCTTTTAAACACAAGTTTGCAGCTCAACCCAGTTAGAAAGATGAGCATGTGAGCATTACTACAGAAATGTTCACACATGCATCTTTCTAAAATGGCTAAATCACATTTTCAAAGTGTTTGCGTTGGCTTTGGTAAAGCATGCAAGTAAGAGTGATGGATTTTGCCAGCTGGGTGGTTAAGGTAGGAACAATATTTGAAGACATGTGGAACCCACATGGGTTAGGCAGGGGGGACAACCTGCACAATGCAGTAGGGCTGAGGGCTGAGACACAAAAATAAAGTGAGCCTTTCTAAAAAAAAAAGTAACACAAGACGATGCTCTAGAGAGAGAGATTTCTGGCAGCTGGGTAGTCAAGTGGGAAAATGGATTATGATAGCACCCTGATGAACTGGGAAGGAGGACTGACTTGGACCGTGGAAAGGCCAGGGACTACTTTTATTTTATTTTTTAGTCTCAGTCATGTTTTTCTCTCACACACACATGTCAACTTGCCCCAACAGCACACCTCCAGCCCCATCACCAACCTTCTCCTGGACTTACTGGTCATCTATTGCTTACACAGGATCACGATGATAGTAGGTGATTTGCCATGTCGGCTGTGCGTGGGCCTTTGCAGGCTGTTGACAGGATGGCAGACAAGGCTTTTTCCTCTAGCTCCTGTTTTTCTCCCTGAGGGTGCCAGCATGCAACACTCCCAACCCAAGAAGAAGAAGAATACCATTATTATGAACATGCAAAAATTCAGTTTATTCTTAGTATTCGGTAGCCTTAGAAGTTGCAAATTGCTCTGTGACCTGCCCAGGAGACCGTTCTGTCATTTTACTTTTTGTTCAGAATGTCATCTGCTTGTTGAAGTGATGTTTATCTAGTTACAGTACCTTTATATGCTAGAAGATGCACACACAATTTATTTTTATCCACAAACTTGATTCAGTTTAACATCAGTCCCTCTCTTTTGCACTGGAGCATTCTGTGAGTAACAGCCACTGTGCTGCAGATACCTATCTCTCCACAAGAGGTCACTGCAAGATCCATTTTTCTATCATGAGCGGCTAGACCTTGAGTTCCAGTGATGCTTGTTATGAGGAAAATTCTGAACCTATACTATTTTATTCCATTTTAAATCATTCCTTTTTCTGTTATCTTGTAATGCCTTTTTTTCTCCATTTAATAAAATGGGCTCTCCTATTAATATTACCATCCTCAGGTTTATCAGTATTCATAGTTTTGTTTGATCACTCCTATAAGGTCAAGGAGCAGTGTTGGTTGCATGCTAGTTCACCTTTGTCACAAGAACAATGACATGGAGCAATTGGTGTTCGGAAATAGCCTAAGAATACAGACGAAAACCTGGGGACAATCTTATAAAAAGCAGCACCCAATTTAATAATGTCAGATATAAAACAAAGAGCTAAAGCAGAATCAACACCAGGACAAAGGGCACACATGACCGGAGAACAGGGCTAATCTAAAATGTAACACACACTGCTGCTTTTAGAGAAACAGAAAACCCTTGTTATCGTATTTGCCACAATAAATCTGTTTCAATCATTCTGAAATGCTTCTTTCCTTGTTCTCCATTTCTGCCCTGAAATTGTGGCACTCCCTTTTCAAAGGTCTTCTACACAGGCACATCATGGGGTTGCCCACCTGTTCCAGCCCAGTGGAGCGCCCAAACAATCCACCTTGCACTTTGTTTTGCATTCTGTTTTGCACTTGTGCCAGGTTTTGCCTTTCCAGCTGCCTCATGCAAATGGCTGTCATTACCATCTTATGTAGTTCACCTCAGTCCAATGTATAGCTGGTTGAGTTCTTTTGTACATTAATTCCTTTCGCTTGCCTAAAATAGCTCCCCCCTCCAAACCACCTAGTCAAGTATGCTATCTGTGCTGCACTCCGGTGGGAGAGTTCCCCCTCCTGCTACTCCTAGTTGCGATATGCTCTGTTCTCTTGTCATCTGTCACAGTGCTCACCAGACCCCCTGGCTATTACCTGAACGATGTATACTGTCGTTCATACTTATGTGCCCTCCTGGGTCATACCTGTAAATGGGCATTTACTTGCCTAGTGTACCCTACCTGATAAAGAGAATCTAAAATATAAGTGTGCATTTGTGCAGCTGCTAAGGACCATACATTATGTTAGCACAGATGGGTTGGACACCACAGCACACACAGGGTTCTGTTTTCTCTACAGGACTTCAGGAAGTTTTCCACAATTATAACCCAGAGATGCGGTTTCTTCACTAGGGAAAACAATAGGAAAGAACAAAATGGGATGGTACAACCTGAGGAAAACATGTACTGTTGTTATCTAGTAGTAAAAAGATGTATAGATACCTTAACTTTGAACCTAAATTTCAGCGCTTTAATGCTGTGTCCTGTAACCTAGTCCATGGGTTTTATTCCCTCAACAACCCCTTGACACGGGTGCCTTTGCTGCTGCAAGCAGCTGGGCAGGCCTCTTCTGTCCTCTGGCCACCTTCCTCGCCGTACTGCCAGCCGATCACTAGACCAAAGCTTCACCCTTGACACAGATGCCTCTGCTGCGGCAAGAAGCCGGGTGGCCTCTTCTGTCCATCGGCTGCCTTCCTCGCTGTACTGCCCACTGATCACCAGACTGAAGGTACGCTGCTGAAACTTGACTGGCCAGAACCATTGGCTCTGCCTGCTGACAGGCTGCTGCAGTTCTTTAATTTCTTTGTTACTCCGTCTCCTTCTGGTATAGGCGTAGGAACCGGGGAGGGGCGATAGTGGTGGCAGCCCCCAATTTTTTATTTTTTATGGCAAAAACTAGTTTAGAATAAGTGCC
The DNA here is from genome assembly GCA_016271365.2 of Neoceratodus forsteri. Lineage (NCBI taxonomy): Eukaryota > Metazoa > Chordata > Ceratodontiformes > Ceratodontidae > Neoceratodus > Neoceratodus forsteri. Next base: position 184,740,291 of record JADMNL010000027.1, read on the forward strand.
CTTTGTACCCTCATAAGTGCCTTTCCGATCTTCCGCCCCCTCAGCTTTTACTATCTTCCGGCATCCTTGCTTCTGGACTTTAAGCTAATGTTACATACTGGTTGTGGTACTGGTTAAGCCTCTCCAAATTGTCCTGTCAATCCTAATTTAAACGTGAACCTAAGCCTGTTTACAGCAATTTTGCACTCCAAGGGTAGTTTGAAGTGCAAGTTCTTTTAGGCTGCAGGTTTGTAGATTTTAAATTATTACAGCTCTCTTTGTTTTAAGGTCCAGTGATAATCTACCCTGGATCAGAAACTAAGTTTAAAGTGATACAGTTTTTTCTGTTTAGACTAGATTTCATTTGGGTTACAGTTGCAAGCTTTGCCCTGCAAATAATCCAATTTCTGCTTCACTTTCTTTCCTACTGTCTCCTTCCTGCTTGAATTTTATGCCCACCCCCTCCCCACCTCCAGCCTTTATGAAATACTCTCTCCCCTTGGCACCACCCCTAGGCAATCTTCATCCTTCCCTTTCACTAATATTGCAACTCCACTTAAAGATACAGAGTGCAGCTGTTAGGCCTAACACTTGTTCTGTCCTCCTCTTAAAGATATCTTCCCTTTTAGGTCACCGCCAATCTGTAAGGGTACACAGCAGCCTATAAGGCCAGAACACCCTCCTAGCTCTGTCACATCTTAATCTCTTTTACTTTCCTCCCCCTTCCAAGACCCTTCTTGCTGTGCCACCACCCTTTTCCAATCTTGGACATGGCAACCAGACTAATGTTAATTCTTATACTCTTGCCCACTCTGTGTTTACAGCTGCTGAATGACCCTAAATTAGCTGACCCTCTTAGCACGGAGTACCCCTATGGCAACATCTACAGCACTATAACGTCCATGCATAGCTGTGGCCCACATGCCAACTGCATGCCTAACAGCACACCCTGGCCCAGAACCCATCCAGCTCGGCCAAGGCTTCCCCCTCCCACAGTCCTGCCTAAACTGGCCGTTCTCTCTGATAAGCATGCAGCTCAAATGAATCCACAAAGACAGCACAAAGCTAGCCTTAAACACTTTAAAAGTTACCTGGTCAGATTGGTACTCCTGTTACTACTGCTCTCAGGCAACATCCACCCTAATCCCGGCCCCCTCTATATCAGGGGTTGAGTACACGGAAACCAGGCACCTTAACCTTTGCGTCAATAAACACCCACAGCCTGACAGCAAAGTTTGACAACCTTCAAGCCTGGGTAGCCCTACATAATCCAGATGCACTGTCTGTGGTAAAGACATGGCTCACTCCCAAGATCCCCGATGGAGCCATCAGTCTGCCGGGCTATTCGATCTTTAGGCAAGATCATAAATCTAAAAGAGGTGGTGGCTGTGCAATCTACCTTAAGGACAGTTTTCAGGGCATAGTCCTGAATTTACTCAGCCTAGGGTTGTTCGCCCAGGCCCTTGCCATTAAGGTTCTTCTTGGGGCCCACAATAAAACTGTCACAATTCTATCTGTCTACATTCCCCCAAAGAACTCAGCCCAAGGTCTCCATGCCATCATAGACTGTCTTAGAAGCCTAACCCTTAGCTCTGAGGTTATACTCTTAGGTTATTTCAATATTAATTGTCTTGCCCCTGAAGCTAACCAATTCAAGGATGCAATTTAGGCTATCCACTTTACACAGTTCATTGAAACACCCACTAGGACTAACTACAGGACGTGCACTAGTACTTTGATTGACTGGGTGCTCACCAACCGACCTGAGTATGCCTCTAATGCCTCCGTCCTCTCGGTCGACATCAGTGACCACTCCCCTGTCATGTTCAGTTGGGCTAATAATTTTTCCAAACCACCTCCTAGAACAATCACCAGCAGGATTCTCAAATCTGGTCACACTGACGCTTCAAAATGGATCTCCTTAATGCTGACTGGTCCTCGGTTTTTGAGGCTTCTGATGTTGACGGCGCGTTTGACAATTTCATCCTCCTCTTCAATACAATCTGTGACACCCATGCTCCCATAAAAAAGTGGAAGAGCAGAGGCTACTTTAACCCCTGGATGAGCCCTGATACCCTTGAACTAATGAAAAATAGAGACCACCTCTGGCATATAGCTAGGGCCACTGGCAAGCAGTCTGATATCCTGAACTACAAATGTACGAGGAACAACTGTACCAGAACCATCCAATTAGCCAAAAACGTATACTATAAAGATGCCCTAACCAAGAACTGGAATGACGGGCACAAATTCTGGGCTAACCTAAATGAGGTCACCAGGCGAGAACCCAAAACGGCCCCTACCATGCTCTGCGTTGACGACTCCCCATCCTTCACCCTAAATCTATCACCAACACCTTTAACAATGCCTTCACCAACTAGCAGCATGTTCTCCCTGCTGACTTCTTCTCCCCCACCATCCCTGCTGCACCCACTCAATCCCCATTGCATCCTCCCTTTTGCTTCAAGACTATTACCTTCAGTGAAACCAGGAAATATCTGCTCAAAGTGCTTGGGAAGGAAAGATTCAGAGGGGATAACCTCGACCTGAAACTAATCTCGCTCTCACTCGAAGAAATCCTGTCCCCTCTCACACATATCCTTAACCTCTTGCTCTATCTCACAATATTCCCCCCAAAATGGAAAGCTGCAGTAGTCACCCCTATGTATAATAGTGGGGATCGTGCCCTCCCCGGGAACTATAGACCCATCTCTTTACTACCACAACTCTTGAAGGTCCTTGAATGAATTGTTGCTGGCCAACTTGTCGATTATCTGGACAAGCACATGCTCCTATGCTCAGAGCAACATGGCTTTAGGGCTGGACATAGCACCACTACAGCCTTCCTGGAATACACAGGCTTCATCCACAAATCCCTCGATCTTGACCAGCTAGTCGGGGTTATCTATATTGACCTAACAAATGCCTTTGACACGGTCAACCATGCCCTCCTAGTTGACCAACTCACTGCCATAGGCCTTGCCCCTGAGGTGGCTGCATGGTTCTGCAGCTACCTACACTGCCGTTCACAGCAAGTCAGGATAGACACCTTTCTGTCTCACACCAAGCCTGTGCACTCAGGCGTTCCACAGGGGTCAATACTGGGCCCCTTCCTCTTTAGCCTATTTCTAAATTGCCTCCCCCTAGCCAGTCGATGCTGTATCCTACTCTACACGGATGATGCGGTTATCTTTTCTAATGGCTCTGACCCTACTGCTCTTAAGCAACAGCTACAACATGACTTCACCAGCATTGAGTGATGGTTCAAAAATCATAAATTGATAATGAACTACAAAAAACCAAAAAACATGTTGTTCACCAGCCTTAAGAACAAGCACAAAAACTACCCGCTATCAATATGTGATGGGGTGGTGTTCCTCTTGAATGTGTTCATCACTTCAAATATCTCAGAATCACTCTTGGCAACTCACTCTCCTATGCCCTCCACATAAACATCACAGCTAAACCAATCAACAAATGCTTAGGGCTACTTTATCGCCATAGGCAGAGCCTGACCCCTGAAGCCCTCAGCATAGCGGTCCACAGTTCAGTGGGTTCCCTAGTGGACTATGGACTGCTGATATATGGTTCTGCCACAGATACTGCCCTCCGACATATAAAAACTGCCCTTAACAATGCCTGCAGGCTCACCTTAGGGGCACACTGACTAACCCACACCTGCAATCTCTATGCAAAGGCTCACTGGCTAACGCTCTTTGGTCACTTAAAATATCAATCCTGCCTCCTGGCCAAAAAGATCTGCCTTGGTCAGCTCCCGACTGGGGTCCAACAACTCCTAGTTCCCAGCACTAATCCCAGGTCCACCTGAAATTCGGAACTGCTGTCCTTCCTGACTCCAAAATGTCGTACATTTCAAGGACAAATGTCCTTTACCTATCGGGCACCATTGTGCTTCAGCTCCCTCCATGAGAACATTATTAGCCTGCCCACTCTGTGGACCTTCAAAAAGTACCTAAAGAACCATTTAATACAGGATTCTCAATGTGTCTGCCATCACTAGCACCTAGCAAAGGCATCTCCTACTATCTGCCCTTCTGCCAAACAGATCTCTCTCTCTCTCTCTCTCTCTCTCTCTCCCTGCACTTGGGGCTCAACCCCCCACCACATCTCTCCAGCACTTCTATGCGCTAACCCCCTCGTGTTGCTGACAACTAACAGACTCCCTGTTGGGCACAATTATATAGTCTGTTCCTGTATGTATCTGACTGTGTTTACTTATTCCAGTTTTAGTTTTTGCTGTATTTTCTGCATTCCTTAGTTTAAAGACCAAATGTACCTAAATGTTCTCATTCTAATCCTATTGCCTTGTTTGTCTCAATCCTCTGTATAATCACCTACTTGTTCTAAATGTACTAATGTGGAACCTATGAAAAGAGCTCTGAGCTCAAATGGTTAATCCAAGATCAGAAATAAATAAATAAAACAGTATCTTTTCTTTTTATTTGGTCTCCCTGAAAGGGTTGCATAAACTCTTTTATTGCAGAAGTGATACAGCCCAACTGAGATACAATATCTCATTTACAGTGGGGTCCTGCTTCTACTCATTTCTAAAACAGGGAGGGTCAGAAATCCAAGATGGCCAGGAGGTATGCTCAAGTGTCCAAACCACAAGCTAGTGACTCTGGGTTTGAACCTTGGATCTCATGTGTCACTGTTATGTACACTAGCCACTGCCTTCCCAATGGATAAGTGGCTGCTGACATTGTACTAGTTATTTTGAGAGCATACTCATATTTTGTATGGTTTGCTGTGCGACTAGTGCTGTAGAAAACTTGGCAAGGGCAATAATGAGTCTAGCTGTACCAACACAATGCTTCTATTGGGAAGTTTGTTGCATTAACAAACATTGTGAAGACCGGTGTATGGTAGATGCTAAGTTGGTATTCACACAGTAGGTGGGCAGGTAAGAAGGTAGGTAGGTAGGTAGGTAAGTAGGAATGCTCAGAACTGTGACTTCAGGATCATTGAATTCTGATCTTATTTTTGCAATTAGGATGTTTGAAAATGTAGTCTGAAAATCCTAGATTGGATATTAAAGGTAAAATCATATTTTTACTTAAGAAGCTAGGATTTAGGATTCCAGTTCAGAGATCCTAGTTGGAACTGAAATTAAATAGTATTCAGAACTGGAAATTCCTAAATTCCTATGAAAGCTTATTGGATCACAATTGGCCAGTCCCGAGCATCCCTGGCAGGTAGATAGCATTTATTTTTATAAAGGTAAAAATATTTTTATCCAGGTAAGGATATCTAGGATAAAAATCCTGGGCTGGATTTTCAGACCAACAGGGACTAAGCCCCACTCCACAGATGGCCAAACCAGATTGAATTCTCTGCACCTGCAGAGGTTGCCATTTTTAGCCCACATAGCTGCAGGAGATATTGTGCCTTGTCCCACCAGGGGTAACATTTCAACACAGCTACATTGAGAAAATGTCCGCAAGCTGCCATAAATTGGGGAGCCTGTCGTACACCGACTACCCCTTTGAAAATCCAGCACATGCAGGGAAAACTGCAGCTCCACAAGTGAGGCCCCACTTGTGGTAGTTTTTTTTCCCCGCACCTGCCCCAATTTCGGGGGAGGGGGTGTTAATCTGAAAATTCAGACCCCTATTTATACAAAACTGGCAAAATGGTGGCAGTCCAGAGAAGGGCAACAAAAATGGTGCAAGAACTGCACCAAAGTCATATGAAGAAAGACTAGAGGACCTCAATATGTATTCCCTGGTAGGGAGGGGAGGGGAGGGAAGAGGGAAGAGGAGAGAAGAGGAGAGAAAAGGAGAGGAGAGGAGAGAGGGGATATGACAGAGACATCCACATACCTTAAGAGCATAAGCAAGGTACAGGAGGGTAACATCTTTCAGAAAAGAAGGTGTACGAGACAAGGGGACATGATATGAGGCTAAGGGGGACTAGGCTCAGGGACAACGTGAGGAAGTACTTTTTCACAGAAAGAGCAGTGGCCGTTTGAAACAGTCTCCCTGCATAGGTGGTGGGAGCAAAACAGTAGTGGAATTCAAGAATGCATGGGATAGACACAAGAGAACTCTAGCAATAGGGAAGAGTGGGTAAGCCGCAGATCAACTAGTGTCTGTGGTAATGCATTAGATAGGGAAAAGGGGCAGACTAGGTGAGCTACACAGTCCTTACAGTCCTTATCTGCCGTCACCTTCTATGTTTCTATGTAAATCTTCCAGAAGGTAACACACATACAATTACAGTTTCAGCATATAATCTAAGCAAATTACAGATGAATAACTATTTTTAAGCAGTATCTGCTATAAATGTATAGTAAGAAATTAAATTAATATAAATTAAGAAAACAATAATATGAAAAAATGTTTTGCAGTGTGTTATAAATACCCTGTACGTGGCATAGAAATTGATTAGTTTTACAGCTACAGGTCGGCATAAGTACCTGGGATGGCGGTGAGGAGCTGGGGGGGTTCTGATGGAGGACCAGGTACAACTTGAGGATAAAATGTAAATAAAAAAACAGAATGGGGGGGGCGCTGTTGAGCATCGCTCTGTAAAGACGCATTTTCCCACAGCTCCTTACTCCAAGAAGAAAATCTATTAACATCCATTACATCTATAGACCAAAACGTATTATTTCACCTGTGGTTGTTTTAAAAGGGAAGATGGACAAATATTTAGTGCAAAATTCTGGCAAGGCACCAAGATCTACAACCAAAAATACTAAGAAACAGGTACCTGCACCATCACCTGATTCTGCAGGCCCCATATGCCTGCCTGTGGTCGAAATGGCAGTACTGGACCAAGAGGTTACCGAGCAAGTGCTTGCAGCTCTGACTCCGCGCCTCGAACAAATGGAAAAACATTTAGATGGATGTATACAAGAGCTTGTAAATCAAGCAAGCTCACAAGCATCTCAAATTACTGAAGCTGAGTAACGCGTCTCCACCCTGGAGGATACTGTGAAACCCTTCCGAGTAATCTGGCGGCCCTAGAAAAAGAACTCTGAAATGGGGATGGAGAGAGGATCTCCGATCTTGAAGTGGGTACCATCTGGGAATAAGCGACCACCAAACAGTGTGGTTCACAATAAACTTATCTGCAGAGTCAAACCATACAAAAGTGAAGGTACTGGATTTCAGGAGAGCTGATTTTGTCAAAATGGGAGAGTGCCTCAGGAAAGCACTAGCAAACAGACAAGAAGGTGGGGTGGAGCAACAATGGGGAAACATCAGAACTGCCATCACAGAGGCAACAAGCCTTTGTGTGAAGCAAATAAATCAAAACGAAAGAAAAAACACTATGGTTCTCAAAAGAAGTGATGGGGAAGGTTAAAGAGAAAAAGATAGCATTCAGGAAGTATAAGGAAACACAGAAGGAGCAGGACAGAGTACTGTACCAGCTAAACCAGAAGGAAGTGGGGAAGGCAGTCAGAATAGCAAAGGCCCAAACAAAGGAAAAGATAGCCTACTTGGTTAAGAAGGGGGGATAAAATCTTTTATAGGTACATTAGGGAGCAAAGAAAGACTAAGGCAGGGATACTGAGGCTGAATTAAGAGGAAAGTGGTTGGGCAGAGAGCGACAGTGAAGACGCAGGGATACTGAACAAATACTTCTGCTCAGTATTCACAACGGAAGAGCAGGGGGAGATACCTAATCCAGTCAATAGAAGCACTCTAGATAGGAGGGTTGATATTAGTCCTTTCACAGAAGAAAGTGTTCTGAAAGAACTCTTAAAACTAAAGGTGGATAAAGCAATGGGGCCTGATGGGATTCACCCCAGAATTCTAAAAGAACTAAGGGAAGAACTAGTAACACCACTGACTACCCTTTTTAATAAATCATGGGAGGATGGTGTGGTACCTGAGGACTGGAGATGGGGGGATGTAATTCCCCTTCACAAAAGTGGGAGCAATACAGGGGCAGGAAACTACAGACCTGTCAGTTTGACCTCAGTAGTAGGGAAAATGATGGAATCACTTCTGAAGGAAAGAATTGTTGAGTACCTAGAGGCCAGTGGGGCACAGGACCTAAGGCAGCATGGATTCACAGCAAGAAGGTTATGTTCAGACAAATCTAATTTATTTCTTTGACTGGGTGGGGTGACCAAAGTAGTAGACCAGGGAGGGGCTGTAGACATGGCCTACCTAGACTTTAGCAAGGCATTTGACATAGTCCCACACAAAAGATTAATAAGCAAATTAGCCAGCCTGGGCGTGGGTCCCAGGGTGGTAGCCTGGGTAAAACACTGGTTGGACAACTGGACACAGAGGATAATAGTAAATGGAGTCCACAGTGAAGAAAGGGGGGTTACTAGTGGGGTATCTCAGGGTTCAGTACTGGGGCTGGTCCTTTTTTATGCTTTATAAGTGACATTGCAGAGGGACTGGAAGGAAAAGTATGTCTCTTTGCAGATGACACAAAGATCTGCAACAGGGTTGATACGCAAGGTGGGGTGGAAAGGATGAAAAGGGACTTGGCAAGGTTGGAGGAATGGTCAAATGTATGGCAGCTTAGATTCAATGCAAAGAAGTACAAAGTAATGCACCTGGGAAACAAAAACCCAGGGGAAGAGTACACAATGGGGGTGAGATACTGACAACAACAAAAATGGAAAGGGACCTGGAGGTAGTCAAATCAGATGGCCTAAAAGTGGGCCAGTAATGTGAGAAGGCAGTAAGGAGGGCTGGGGGGATACTGGGATGCATAGGGAGAGGCATCACCAGCAGAAAACTGGAAGTTGTTGGCCCTCTGTACAGACAGTTGGTAAGACCACATCTGGAGTACTGTGTACAGTTCTGGAGACCCCATCTCTGCAAAGACATAGACAGGGTGGAGGCTGTCCAGAGGAGGGTAGCCAAAATGGTGCAGGGTCTGCACCAGAAGACATATGAAGAAAGACTAAAGGAGCTTAAGATGTATAGCCTTGAGGGAAGGAGGGAGAGGGGGGGACATGATAGAAACTTTCAAATACCTCAAGGGAATCAACAAAGTCCAAGAGGGTAGCATCTTCCAGAAAAAGAGATGTGCAAGAACAAGGGGGCAACATTTGAAGATAGAGGGGGGATGGCTCAGAGGTAATGTGAGGAAGTATTTCTTCACAGAGAGGGTTGTAGATGCATGGAACGACCTTCCTGAGGAGGTCGTAGAGTCAAAAACCATGAGGGAATTCAAGAATGTATGGGACAGACATAAGGCAATTCTAGTGGGGCGTAGGAGGAAGTAGGCTGTTGGTTAACTAGGATCTGCAGCTTATCTGTTAGGTAGGGAAATGGGAAGACTAGGTGGGCCAAGCGGTCCTTATTTGCCATCAGATTCTATGTTCAACTATCTAGAAAATTTTCACAGACGGTTAAATCTGAGAATCCAAGGGCTGCTGGAAGACAAAGAAACTGGGAATATTTTGAAGTTTTGTGCAGACATATTCCCTAATCTGTTGAGCCTACAGCCAGTATAAATTAAAGCAGCTGCATCGAGCGGTGTCGCCTATTCCCACGGAGGGCCAGTCATCCCGACAGATTATCGTCTGATTTCATGATTTCCAGGATAGACAAGCTGCATTAAGAGCATATCAACAGAAGAAGGAGGTGCTTTATGAAGGCTCCCATCTTTTTGTTTCACAGGACTACTCTGCCCGATTATTGAAAAAGAGAAGGGCATTTAACCCTGTAATGAATCAGCTGAAGGATCTCCAGGTGAAGTGTTTCATGCTCCATCCAGCACTCCTAAAAATAAAGCATGAAGGGACTGTGTTTTCATTTGGCTAGGTGGATAAAGATACTGCGTTTGTTAATGAACTAAAGCTGAAAATCAGATGACCTGCTGTGGCTTTCATTACTTCTCTTAAGTCAGCCCATGTAGCCTCCTGAATTGCCTTCTGTTTGTTTTCTGAGAGCCTAGCTGGTATGCGTGCATACTGGAGAGATGCCCCTTGCTTGGCCCTGGGGAATGTTCCCCACCTTGAGTGATGGATAAGGTGCTGGAAGGATTTTCTGCTTCTACAACATCACCTGCCTACTGAATTTTGAACTTTAAAGTGGCTGCGAGACGAATGTGAATTTGCTCTTGGCCGAGTTTGGAAGGCAATGATTTGTGAGCAGCTTGTCTGGAGGGCATTCCCTGCCCTCTATCTAGATGTTGGATGCCTATTCATTTCTCACACCTTCTATCTACAGCAGTGTCTTCTAGATGGGCCGTGAGTGGAAGCTGTGGAGCCTGAGGTAAGATGGGTGGGGGGTTGCGGGCCTTGGCGTTGCATGTACTGATTCAGAATCGTGCTGCCTTGGCCCACACCCTCTAGCCTGGTTTTGGATTACATACCATAGGAGGACTATCTCTGGGCCACCTTCAGAGACAATTAAAAGTTTTTTGCATCGTGCTTAAGATATCGGGTGTACCCAGAGACATGGTGGGGGTGCTCCCAGTAAGCTACATGGATAAATCACTTCGAAGTTGGGGGGGGGAGAACAAGAATAAGATATTGCAAGTGATCTTGTTGGGGAGCACTTTTGATTGGAGGAGGGGGTAACGGATGGGTTCTGGGAGGGGGTGGCTTCAGGGTCTACATGACTTCCATCCCCATAATGGGGAAATGTTGATCAAATTAATTGCTTTGGTTTTTGACAACTCAGAACTTATAGCTGCATTGAAATGATCTGGGAGAAATGTCTAAGTTACTGGATTTTATACAGTACTGGGTGATGCTGACTGGGGTGTGGCGTCACTTTTCTTTAATGATATCTGATGGGAGCTAGGCAGTAAGATGCCTTATTTTTGCATTCACTTAAGGACGTTGGTTATATTGCTTGCTATGGCAGGAATAAGAGTTAATTGATGTAAGGAGATCAAAAGGTGGCACCAGCCCTATGCTAATGACAGTTGGTGTGTGTCTGTTTGGGGGGGTCGCTGTGACTTTGGGTGCTGGTTGCCATTTGGGGGAGCATAGAGTGGTAAGTTCAACTTAGGGACATATGTGCCCAGCCGAGGTGCTGCTCCTTCTCGTGGGCTGGCAGACATCTGCTGGGAATTATTCCCTAATGTTGAAAGCTAGTGTTTCTTTTTTTTTGTTGATTGCGCGCATGCGCAAGAAACATATTGAGGCAGCTTTCTCCACAAGCAGGTTGTGGAGGCACGGCACTGTTGTGGCCAATGCCCCCACAGCCTGTAAAGGCTTGTCCAGTGTCCCCCAATGCCGTGGCACGCTGCTGCTGGCACTAGTTCAGCCACGTGCTACGAACTTGTAAAAAATCAGCCGCTGCATTCAGGGGCCGCCTCGTCATTGCAGCGTAAGTCATTCGCTGCAATGAGGAGATCCATCATTGCAGGGTGGGATCTTGCCACTGATATTGTTTGTGAACATGGCGGCAGTTTTTTTCACCTGTAAAAGAACTGTCCTCGGAGGTCTCCCTGCCCCTCCCGCAACCCGCCCCAGCCACTGTACCCTGCCTCCCACACCCCCTCACCCCATACTACCTCCGAGCTCAAGCGACGATCTGATGTGGACCGGGAACACGTCTGCACTCTTCATAGCCGACCACGAACTGAAGAAATGCCGTAAGCTGTATAATGGAATAAATTTTTTTTCCAACTTTAATGCATATCTCAGTCATTTTTTGGAATTTTGGCACCAGATTTTCAACATGGGGTTTTTGGGACCCCTCCTCATGAATTCTGGAACTGCCATGGCGTTAATCGACCCCGAATGGTGATTTTGCGGTCACTGCGCGGAATCATCTTTCAGCGCTGATTAACGAAACGACAGTGCCAGTGTTCATGAGGTGGGCTCTCAAAAAGCCTATGTTGCAAGTTTGGTGGAAAAAATCCAAAACATGACTGTTTTCGAGCGTGTGTTGCGCAGTTGCTATGCATGCTCGTAACTTCGCAAATTTCCAATATTTTCACACCAGATTTTCAACATTGGCATTTTTTCACACCTCCTTGTGAACAAGATAGCTGTCATTGTTCACATCCTGGCTGAAATGTGTTTTCGCACTTCCAGCACAGAATAGCACGGTTGCTGTGGGAAATTAGTGTTCAGGACAGATTAAGAAAATGACAGTGACGCTGTTCATGAGTAGAGGTCCTAAAATGCCTATATTGAAAATTTGGTGAATGCTCCATAAAATGACTGTATTCTGCAGTCACGTTCCACAGTTGCACGCCGCAGCTCATAACTGCGGTGTAATATTTTCACTCCAGGTTTCAACATTGCCACTTTCCACACCCGCTATGAACAGTACAGCTGTCATTGTTCACATCCTGGCTGAAATGTGTTTTCGCACTTCCTGCACAGAATAGTGCGGTCACTGTGTGAAATTAGTGTTCAGGACAGATTAAGAAAATGACAGTGATACTGTTCATGAGTAGAGGTCCTAAAATGCCTATGTTGAAAATTTGGTAATGATAGCCCATCAAATGACTGTTACAAGTGTGCGTTTCGCACTTTCCATGCACCCTTGTAACTTCACAGATTTGTAATATTGTCACGCCAGATTTTCAACACTGCCATTTTTTCACACCTCCTTATGAGCAGTACAACTGTCATTTTTCACATCCTGACCGAAATGTGTTTTCACAGTTCCGGCGCAGAATAACTCGGTCGCTGTGGGAAATCAGTGTTCGGGACAGATTAAGAAAATGACAGTGGCACTATTCATGAGCAGAGGTCCTAAAATCCCTATTTTGAAAATTTGGTGACGAAACTCCATAACATGATTGTGTTACAAGCGTGCGTTGAACTGCTTCCACGCACCCTTGTAACTTCGCAAATTTATATTTTCACGCCACATTTTCAACAGTGGCATTTTTTCACACCTCCTTATGAACAGTACAGCTGTCATTTTTCACATCCTGGCTAAAATATGTTTTTGCATTCCTGCCAGAGAATAGCACGGTCACTGTAGGAAATCAGTGTTTGGGACAGATTAAGATCAAGAGAGTGAGGGGAGAGTGACCGAGCTCAACTGAGCTCTGTCAGGACTGCTGTGGATTTGTTTGTGGGCAGAAAAAGGCCCCAACACAAGAGCCCAGTACAAAAGGGCAGCCTGCAGCACTGGGAGAAACAGAACGAGAGAGCGAGTGAGGGACAGGGAGTGAGCAAACTCACCAGAGCGCGGTCAGGACTGCTGCGGATTTCTTTGTGGGCAGAAAAAGGCGTCAATGCAGGCAGGGGCCCAGCACAAAAGGCCAGCCTGCAGCTGTGGGAGAAACAGTACCAGCGAGTAAGACGGGGGGCTGAATGAGCTCAACAGAGCTCTATCAGGACTGCTGCAAATTTCTTTGTGGGCAGGAAAAGGTGCCAATGTAGGCAGGAGCCCCATGCAAAAGGGCAGCTTGCAGCGCCAGGACAAACAGAATGAGTGTGTGAGAGAGGGAGACTGAGGGACCTCAACGGAGCTCTTTCAGGACAGCCTCGGATTTCTTTGTGGACAGACAAAGGTGCCAACGCAGCCAGGAGCCCCGTACAAAAGCGCAGCCTGCAGCGCCAAGAGAAACATAATGAGCGAGTGACAGAGCGGTAGTGAGTGAGCTCAACGAAGCTCTATTGTGACTGCTGCAGATTTCTTTGTGGGCAGAAAAAGGCGGCAACGTAGGCAGGAGCCCAGTACAAAAGGCCAGCTTGTAGCGCCGGCAGAAACGGAATGAGTGAGTGAGAGAGGGGGAGTGAGCGAGCGAGCTCAAAGGAGCTGTGTCGGGACTGCTTCAGATTTCTTTGTGGCCAGAAAAAGCTGCCATTGCAGGCAGGAGCCTAGTACAAAAAGGCAACCTGCAGCAGTGGGAGACACAGAATGAGTGAGTGAGGGAGAGGGAGTGAGCGAGCTCAACGGAGCTCTATTGTAACTGCTGCAAATTTCTTTGTGGGCAGAAGAAGGTGGCAACACAGGCAGGAGCCCTTTAGAAAAGGGCAGCCTGCAGCACCAGCAGAAATGGAATGAGTAAGTGAGAGAAGGGAGTGAGTGAGCTCAATGGAACTTTGGTGGGACTGCTGCAGATGTCTTTGTGGGCAGAAAAAGGTGCCAACAGAGGCAGGAGCCCAGTACAAAAGGGCAGCCTGCAGTGCCACGAGAAACAGAAAGGGTGAATGAGACAGGGGGACTGAGCGACCTCAATGGAGCTCTGTCAGGACAGCTGTGGATTTCTTTGTGGGCAGAAAAAGGTGCCAATGCAGGCAGGAGCCCAGTACAAAAGGGCAGCTTGCAGCGCCGGGAGAAACACAATGAGCGAGTGAGACAGGGGGAGTGAGCAAGCTCAATGGAGCTCTAGCGTGACTGCTGCAGATTTCTTTGTTGGCAGAAAAAGGTGGCAATGCAGGCAGGAACCCAGTACAAGAGGCCAGCCTGCAGCGGCAGAAACAGAACAAGTGAGTGAGAGAGGAGGAGTGAGCAGGCTCAACAGACCTGTGTCGGGACTGCTGCAGATTTCTTTGTGGGCAGAAAAAGCCACCAACAGTGGCAGGAGCCCAGTACAAAAGGGCAGCCTGTAGTGCCAGGAGAAACGGAATGAGCGAGTGAGAGAGGGGGAGTGAGCCACCTCAACGGAGCTTTGTCGAGACAGCTGCGTATTTCTTACTGGGCAGAAAAAGCTGGCAACACAGGCAGGAGCCCAGTACAAAAGAGCAGCCCGCAGCACCGGGAGAAACAGACTGAATGAGTGACAGAGGGGCAGTGAGCGAGCTCAACAGACCAACACAATCAACATTCAGCATTGACAAATGCTTGTTTATACTTCTCTCTGTATAACTTGGTCTATAGCAATATTATTCCTGGGGGCAGGGCTTGGTCTATAGCAATATTATTCCTGGGGGGTAGGGATACTCATCTGCATTTGAAGGTTTTGTTTTCTCTTTCTAGAGCTGTTCTGAATCTGAATATCAATGGGTTATTTTTGATAATTGCTACAAACATGTTCCTTAATTATAAGGGAGTGGAGGGAAGGGGCTGGGGACTAATATTTTAATGTTTGTTCTATGTCATCTGTTGTTGTCTTGCTTTCTTTGGAACTCTGGGCCCACAGTTAATTGCTGTATATGAGCTGCATGTCACAGTAGTATGTTCTACTGAGGAGCAATAAGAGAAAGAATGCTGGCAGGGAGAAGGCACAGTGTACCCACATTTGTTTTTATGAGTACCAGTAAGGATGTAACAATGATATCTCAGAATGTTAGAGGGTTTTCATCCCCGATAAAGCATACCAGTTTTTTGACAGCTCTGTGAAGGCAGCATGCACAGATTGCGTTATTGCAAGAGATGCATTTAACTGACAAAGAGCATCAAACATTAGTGAGAGACTAGGTTAGATAAAGCATGCTATGCTGCATCCTATACCTCTCATAAGAGAGGGGTAGCTGTACACAAACACCTTCCCTTCCAGATTATTCAGGTGGTTGCGGATCCTAAAGAAGGAAGGTATATTTTTGTAGATGGGAATCTTTATATTGAACAGATCACACTGGCTAGTATTTTTTTTTTACTTAATGTGCTTTATTCCCCCGCTGGCACCCCTAACCCCATGAGCGGGCTTGCCCTGGAGTCAGTGACCCAGACCCTCACCCGGGGATGCCCTCCCCCCAGAGTGGGGCCGCCAGAGGCGGAACTGAAGGTGGCGGGAGGATTGGGCACTAAGCCCCGGCTCATACGCAGGGGCCAGCGGATTTTTACAGTGAGTCCCCTTGGAGCTGAGGATGTGCAATGACGCTAGCACCTTACGGCAAGCATCTGTCCCAGCTCCACCCATGTTGCGGTGCAGCGCCGTGCTCCTGGCCTCCGCCAGGGGGCTTAACGACAGAACTGGTTCCTCACTCCCTCCCTGGAGAAGGAGAGCTGTCCTTCTGACACCAATCCTTCTCCTCCCCAACCCCCGGTGGTCCGTGCTCATTCCTGAACATGGGTCGCCATGGCGTGAGGTGTGGCATCCAGCACCTCAACCCACAGCACCACTGGGCCAATGCTGGCTAGTATTTATGCCCCTGCGATATTTGACACCACTTTTTATAAATCCATATTAGATATATTGATTAGAGAACAATTTCAGGGGTAGTCCTTGGGGGAGACCTAAATACTATTATGAATCCCAAGCTGGACCACTCAGAGGGGAGATGTAGGAGCAGAGATGGGGTTCAGTGCTGACAAGAGGTTGTAGCTGAATTAGATTTCATTGATAGCTGGAGATCAGTTAACCCTGGGGCAAAGGAATTCACCTTCTACTCAAACCCACATAAAACCTGGTCACGTACTGATTATACATATTTTTGTTGCAGTCGGTTTCGTAGGGTGTTAAAGGTGCAGCATGGTGCTATCTATATCACAGATCACACTAAGGTGATGTTGCTGTGTAGCCTGAATGAGGAGCAGGAAGACCAACCTCCCTGGAAATTCCCGAATTACCTTCTTGGTAACAAAGACTTTCTGTGGTATCTTAACAATCACTGGAAATTTTTACCAGGAAAGCAATAAGGCTATAGCTGCCTCTGCCAGAGTCTATTGGGATGCTGGTAAAGTGTACATTCATGGCGCTAGCATACATTTTGTTGCAAAATATTAAAAACAGCAAAAGGAGAGATGAAAGGAGTTAGAGCAGAAAGTGATTGTTTTGGAGCAGGGAATGGCCCTGGGGTCCTCAGGGAACACACTAAGGTACCTAACATCTGCCTGGGAGACAATGAATGGATTCTTGCTGGGGGAAGCCCAGACTTGTTTTTTTGCTAAAAACAAATTGTATGAGTGGGGCAATAAGCCCAGCCCTCTGCGGATGAGATTAATTAAGGGTAGAAGGGATCATTTGCACGCTGGTGACATTGGTAGCCCTCATTAGCATAACCTTCGTGGCAGAAGTCACCCGAGGTGCGCGAGATGTCTGCCTGGGGGTCTGTCGCCATGATGGAGTGAGCGGATCATTTTCATAAAAATTCCGGGACACCAGGTAGTAAAACATTTTTATTTTATATTGAAAGCCATAATCGGGCATTTCTGCAGCCACTGCTGCACTGAGGGACTCAAGCGGAGTTTCCCTTTAAACACTTGGGTTTTGGGAGCTGTTCCTATGGTCCACCTCGTAGGTTTTGGCCCCAACCACTTCTCCTCTTATTTGCTCTCGTGGCCACCCTACTCCTCACCCTCAAGCTGTTCTTCGACCCCACCTCCCCTCCGGACAGCACCTTTCCCCCCCTCCACTGTCTGGGTTCCCCTCCCCTTCTAGCTCCCTCCCTCGGGGCACCCGAAGGTCCCTTCGCTATCTCCTGACCTGCCCACTGGGGCCTGCCACTGGATTGGACAGTACTCCCCCTGCGGCTCGTGCTTGCCTCTGCCGTGGTGGTCCTCCAGGTTGGGTTCCACACCCACTAGCTCAATGCTGTCCACTGAACATCTCGAGCAACCCCCTGCCCGTTTTCCTGACTACCACATAGGGTGTCAGCAGATTCAGGCCCCTCCCCCCCATTTAGCCCCTTGTACCTGTTGTTCTCCTCACCCCCTGCCACAATGTGGGCTTATCATATTGAGCCTGTAGTTGTACTCTTGTTTGTTAGCTCTGACTCTGTACTATTGTCTATATGCTTTACTCTGGCCCCACCTGTGTGTGGGTGAGATTGTTCTTTGTCTATTCAATGTACTGTGTACTGTATTCTATCTGGCCTACTTGTAGTTGCGGGCCTGTATGCCACCCTGAATATGTACCATGTTTTTCTGTACTGTAACCTCCTGGGTCGCACCTGAAAATAGGCACTTGTTGTCTAGTGTGCTTACCTGGTTAACAAAAACAAATAAATAAATAAATCCATCAATGGCGACCTTGGCTGTATAGACCTTGGCACTTGAACGCCTGTCATACCTGAAGTCCACAACTGTTGTGCTGGTTTGGTTTGCCTCCTTCCCTGTCCTTACCCTGAACCTTACCGTCCTGTGGTCACTGGTGCCCAGTATGTCTCCCACCTCCTCCACACTCTCCCCATTCATCAGGATCACGTTCGGCAGGTTGTTGCCACTTGTTGACTCCCTGACCCGCTATTGCAAGCAACATTTCCTTGCTTCTAGCCGATACTGCATCCAGGATGGCCCAGTGCATATCTGGGAAGTTTACGTCCCCCATCAGGACTAATTTTCCTTTGAGAGCCATCTGTGTGACTGCCTGTATCAGCTGTCTATCCCCTTCCTCCCCTGGGTAGGTGGTCTGCATACCACCCCAGTCTCAAGGATTCCCCTTTCCTTTTGTCCAGTTGTACCCACAAGAGCTCTGCCTCCCTGTCTTTCTTCTGCTCTTCTGCTACCCTTATGTCATTCTTGCTGTATAGAGTGACTCCCCCACCCCCCCTTCCTACCTGCCCTGTCCCTTCTAAACAGCCTGTAGCCAGGGGTGGCTGCCTCCCAGGTGTGATGTTCTGTCCACCAAGTTTTGCTTATCACTACTATGTCCAGTCCTTCATCCCCCATGATGGCCTCCAAGTCCACCACCTTATTTTCCAAGCTGTTGGCATTCCTGTTAATCCCTTCCACCAAATTCCACCCCCCAACCTTGGGCAAGTTGGTGCCTAACATTTCCTCTCTCTCTCCTGGGAGGGAGGCTGAAAACCCCCCGTCTCTCCTGTCTTTAGGTGTGGCTTTTTTCCTAAACCCCCGCTGATTTAGTTTAAAATATGTGTTGTCTCTATGAACGCTCCTAATTTGCTTTTCAGTTAAGAAGGGGGTTCGCCTGAATAAATAAAGATTTTGATTGATTTGATTGATTGATTGAAAACCTTTTATAGGTACATTAGGGAGCGAAGAAAGAACAAGGGAGGGATAGTGAGGCTTACTAAAGGGGAGGCTGGGCAG
The DNA here is from genome assembly GCA_016271365.2 of Neoceratodus forsteri. Taxonomy (NCBI): domain Eukaryota; kingdom Metazoa; phylum Chordata; order Ceratodontiformes; family Ceratodontidae; genus Neoceratodus; species Neoceratodus forsteri. The sequence continues at coordinate 184,759,070 of JADMNL010000027.1, forward strand.
GTGGGCAGAGGGTGACAGTGAAAAGGCAAAGATACTAAATGAATACTTTCGCTCAGTATTCACAAAAGAAGAGGGGCAGGTACCTAAACCAAACAATAAAAGCACTCTGGACAGGGGGGTCGATACCAGTCCATTGACCGAAGAAAGGGTTCTGAAAGAACTCTTAAAACTCAAGGTGGACAAAGCAATGGGGCCTGACAGGATTCACCCCAGAATTCTAAAAGAAATAAGGGGAGACCTTGTGACATCACTGACTACTCTTTTTAACAAATCATGGGAGGATGGTGTGGTACCTAAGGACTGAAGGAAGGTGGATGTGATTCCCCTTCACAAAAGTGTGAGCAAGGCAGAGGCAGGAAACTACAGACTTGTTAGTTGACCTCAGTGGTAAGGAAAATGATGGAATCACTTCTGAAAGAAAGAATTGTTGAGTATCTAGAGGCCAGTGGGGTACAAGACCCAAGGCAGCATGGATTCACAGTGAGAACATCATGTCAGACGACTCTAATAGATTCCTTGACTGAGTGACCAAAGTAGTAGACCAGGGAGGGGCTGTGGACATGGCCTACCTAGACTTTAGCAAGGCATTTGACACAGTCTCACACAAAAGATAAACAAGTTAGCCAGCCTGGGAGTGGGACCCAGGGTGGTAGCCTGGGTAACAAATTGGCTGGACAATAGGACGCAGAGGGTAATAGTAAATGGAGTACACTCCGAAGAAAGGGGGGTTATTAGTGGGGTACTGCAGGGTTCAGTACTGGGACCGGCTTCTTTAATGTCTTTATAGGTGACATTGTGGAGGGGCTGGAAGGAAAGGTATGCCTCTTTGCAGATGACACAAAGATCTGCAACAGGGTTGATGCACGGGGGGTGGGGTGGAAAGGATGAGAAGGGATTTGGCATGGTTGGAGGAATAGTCAAAAGTATGGCAGCTTAGATTCAATTCAAATAAGTGCAAAGTAATGCACCTGGGAAACAAAAACCCAGGAGAAGAGTACACAGTGGTGGGGGAGTGGAAAGGGACCTGGGGTAGTCATATCAGACGACCTTAAGATAGGCAAGGAATGTGAGCGGGCAGTAAGGAGGGCTGGGGGGATACTAGGATGCATAGGGAGAGGCAGCACCAGTAGAAAACAGGAAGTTGTTATCCCTCTGTACAGACTGTTGGGGAGACCCCATCTGGAGTACTGCGTGCAGTTCTGGAGACCCCATCTCTGCAAGGACATAGGATGGAGGGTGTCCAAAGGAGGGCAACTAAAATGGTGCAGGATCTGCACCAAAAGCCATACGAAGAGACTAAAAGAGCTTAATATGTATACCTTAAGGAAAGGAGGGAGAGGGGGGACATGATAGAAACGTTCAAGTACCTCAAGGGAATCAACAAAGTCCAAGAGGGTAGCATCTTTCAGAAAAAGAGATATGCAAGAACAAGGGGGCACAATCTGAAGATAGAGGAGGGGGGACAGCTCAGGGACAATGTAAGGAAGTATTTTTAATGGAGAGGGTGGTGGACACATGGAACAACCTTCCTGATGAGGTTGTGGGGTCAAAAACTGGGGGAATTCAAGAATACATGGGACAGACATAAGGCAATTATAGTGGGGGTTAGGAGGAAGAGGCTGTTGCTTAACTAGGATCTGCAGCTTATCCATTAGGTAGGGAAATGGGCAGACTGGGTGGGCCAAGCGGTCCTTATCTACCGTCAAAGTCTATGTTTCTATGTTCTATACCTAATCAGAGGCAGAGAAGAGAAATTTCTCCAGACGTAGGACCCTTTCATCACCTCATTAGCACCAGCAGAGGCACAGGCTTTTAGAGAAAGCCCACACTGATAAAAATGGATGGATTCTCTTTCAGAACACCCCTTCAGCACCTTACACCTATATTATAAATGAATTAGTCCCTGCTCTCTAGGCTTATGAATATACCACTGTGTTAGAATAACTTATTTTTTTTAAAATAAGTGAACATTTATGGCAGCTACAGCATGTTTAATTTATTTTATGTATGTATCAGTATGTTTGGACTGGACCCATGTACATAGTTTTGATGAATTATCTTCGGTTTTGTTTGTAAAATGAGTTGTTTGAATTATAATTGTCTTTTTATCTTTGTAAATTCTCAATAAAAAAATTATGCAAAAAACAAAACAGAACAGGACAATACATTAACGACAATGCTAGGTATGTTGAACTGTGACTGCTATTAATTATACTGTTTGTATTGTTTTATATGTTGTTTTGTAATTGTTTGTATTTACAACTTGACTGTACTGTGTAACGGTCCCGGGTCTCATTTGAAAACGGGCCGTTGGCTCACATTGCTGACCTGGTAAACAAAAGTTAAATAATAATAATAAATAATTCAAATGTCTCTTAAGTCACCTGGTGAGGGGTCAGCCCCCTGACTGTCCAGCAACAGAACTGATACCATGTAGGTGATCCACGTTCACACTCTGAGCTGACTCCTGCAGCTTCAGGCCAGCCGGAGGTTGGGAAGCATCATGTGAGACATTCTCCTGCACCAGGGTGGCTGGAAATACAGCAATGGTGCTCAGTTGCTTCCGGTGGCCCAGGAGACAGTTCACAGTCAGGGAGGAGAGGGGGCAACTGGTGGCTACACACAGAATATGGCACTACATGCTTGTGCTTGGAACTAGCATGTCTGTACCTAATAGGTGGGTGGGTCGTAAAAGGGGAGAAAATATGTGAATCAGTTCATAGCAGGGTGAAGACCTAAAGGCCTTCGCTGCCTGCTCTCAGTGAGTATTCTTTTGGTCCTATAAGAAGGGGCTCTCATGGCAGGGCATAAACCACAGGCTCTGACTAAGCATAGGGCAAGTGGAAGGCCTGGAGTCTGATAGATAGAAGAGTGAGGGGTGAGAGCAATATAAATAGCAAAAAAATGTTTTGCACAGGACCGGTAAGGCAGCAAGAGATTAAGCAGTTAAATGCTGGACTAAAGGTTTGGTGCAGGGAGCAAGGGTTTATGTTTTTCACCCACTGGAAGGCATTTTGGGACATGGACGCTATAAGCTGTGGACAGGCTTTGCCTTAGCTCAGAAAGGGTAGGGGTGCTTGCACAAAGCAGACATAGGGGGCCCAATTTCAAGACACATATGCAGTGGCGCAGTGCGTCTTGCGCCAACACATATGGCGTAAGTCGCACTTTGCGCTATGGGTTCCGACGTACACGATTCCAAGAGGCGGCCTGCACCCAGGGGGGCCTACACCACCCAAGGCCCCTACAGCATGGCAGAAGGGGGTGCTACGGCAGCATCTGCATCCTATTCCAAAAGGGCAGCTACCGTAACCCCACAACACCATTTCAAGAGGCCCTCCAGCAATGCGGGGTTAGACCAGCTATGTACTGGCATAACACGATTCTGCCGTGCCCAACAGCCTGATGCCCCCCCTCACTGACCCAACCCGAGCACTGCCGTGACACACCACCCCCCATCACATAGTAGCCCCTTGATTCCCGACAATACCAGAGTTCCACTCGCTGGCTCCCAGTACCACAACGCGGTAATGCCAACCCCCTGGTGCCAGTGTGTCTTTGCCAACACCCCCCCCCATGGTCCACCGGGCTTACAGGCATGGTTTGGGGCTTGGGGCTGGGGGGGGTGGCTGTTTCCAGTCATTGGGCATGTCGGTGGCTTGCGGCACCCAGGACAGGTGCACCCTTCCTGTGGCGCAATGCTGGAGGTGCCGCAAGTTGCAGGCCATAGTCGCTGGGGACCCTGCCTGTTCTGGAATCTGGTGCAGGGTCCCCAGCGTAGCGGTGTATGTCGCAATTTGCACTCGCCAGCAAGTTGCACCATATGTCTTAGAATTGGGCCCAGAGCTGTGAGGAGGCTTTAAACTAGGACTGAGGTGCGTGACAGTTGGTGTAGGAAACTAACCATGCCCCAGCCAGATGCTGAGGGGTAAGAATTAAAAAGGTCAACTCTAAGGGACCGAAATCAGGGAAGGGATGAAAAACAATCCTTCGTTGCATGCCATTGAATGTCAGGAGTGCAGCTAACAAGATGGAGGAGATGGAGGTTCAGCTCTTTGAGGCTAGCTATGATTTAGTAGGACTCACAGAGGCCTGGTGGAATGAGAAAAATAAATTGCATACAAGGGTAGGGTTACACTACAGTCTCTTCAGGGGAGTCAGAGGGGTAATGGTGAAGCTGTGTGTGTGTGTGTGTGTGTGTGTGTGTGTGTGTGTGTAGGAAGGGATTAAAGCAAGCAAGATGAGAAGTGAGAAGGGGTGAAGGCCTTACAGAAAGCCTGTGACTTAAATTAGGATCCATGATCGGCAAAAAGAATTCTGGGAGTATGTTACTGACAGCTAGGTAGTATAACATGACTTGGAATTGGTGAATGAAATCTGAAGGGCAACATCTAGAGCATCATGTTGACTTAGTGGCAGCACATAGCACAGCCCATGCCAGCAACCCGGGTTCAAGGAGTGAACTGGTTGGGGAATATCGCTGCTGATGACAGTACCTCCCATCTTGGGGAAGGCTTGGCACTGCAGTGACCCCTGTGTGGCAGACAAGGAAGCTTGAGGCCCCACAGGGGTTTGTCTGCTTGTATGATGCCACCAGTAATCCAGTGGCACCATCTAGTGGGAGGGGGGAGTTCCAAATGTAAAAACAACTGAGGGAGCAAAGCCAGGATGACATTCAAATGATGCCTTGGGTTCACTTGGGCACCAGACCAAGGAGTCTACTGCCTTTGATAGTGACAGGTTAGTGGGATTTGGGGCGGTGTTAACCTGGGGGGGAGGGGGGAGGGAGGAGGGGGAGAGAGAGAGAGACAGAGAGAGACAGAGAGATAGGAGCCCTAGTGGAAAGATAAAATATACACAATAAAAAAAAGGCAACAGTTATGGGGCCTATTGTTCTCAAATAATTCTAGACCTGCCTGGCATTAACTGGGAGGTGAAATTCACCTGAGAGAAAGCAGGAAGGGATTTCTCGGGAGTCATCAAGGACTATGTCCTTCTTCAGCATGTCCGGCACGTGACTAGATGAGAGGTAGTTCTTTAGTTGCTGTACTGGAGTGAAGATGACTTGGTCAGAGCAATAAGGGTTGGGGAGTACTTTGATAACAGTTACCATAATGGGTCTGAATTTGAGATGCTATGGGGAAGCTACTTGAACAGAAATAGAATCAGATACTGATCTTCAGATGAATAGATTTCAATGACACAGTTGTTCACCAAGATAGCAATGTAACGTCTGGCCCATCCAGAAGGGAGGACAGTCACTTCACCCCTAAATGGGTAGGGTCTTTAATCTAGGTCGGCGGTTTCATATTTCATTCCACCTGGCAATGTAGTCATAATCCAGATTCTACAGTGGCTGCACATGGAGGGTGGAGGTGGAGCTGGGGGGGGGGGGGCTGCAACCTCTCTATACCATGCACCTCTGAAATATCACATCCAGTAAGGAACACTGGCTCACCTACCAGTGATGTGTGGTCCAGAGCGTTTTGATGGAAGGAGTCACTCTGAAGGTGTGGCCCCTGGACACTCAGATAAGCTCTCCAAGAGTTTGGGGAGACTGGATCCATGCCTGTTTTGTATACACTGGCCTAAACTACAGAACACTGCTGGTGTCAGGGCTCACTAAACTGGCAGCATCTGGTCACCAGACTGGTAAATCTGCCACTACATCTGGCAGAATGGGAGGCCTTGGTGCAGTCCTGGCCATTGACCCAATAGCAGTGTCTTCCAGAGTGGCAGAAAGACAGCATTTCTTTTTAGGGCAATGGAGATGGCAGTCTAGTATCCAGGTGACAGAACTCTGATCCACCCACAGTTTCCCAGACAGAAGATGATGACTCCGCCTCCCCCCATCTCCCCTGCCATGGGGGATGGAGGGTGCGCATAGCCTGACTGGTCTGGAAATAGCTCAACAAACTGATGAGTCAGAGGAGGATCTGCAGGTGCATGAGGAGGGCAGGGGTCATCCCAATCAGCTTTGCAGATCCTGCCTAAATCAGCAGTCCAAAATTTGTGGCTCAACCACATATCAGGGTAACCATTTCCAGCTGGGAAAGATTTGGAGGGGAGGTGTTTCAGGGAGCACCGATTGCAAGGTGGAAAGGTGGGTGATGGTGATACAAACCCACAGGGCAAGGGTTGTGTGTAGCTGATAAAGCAAAAGTCAGTAGTGTAAGACTGACAAAACTACTGTACATCGTGCGTCAGGTGCAGAGACCACAGGGGTAGGTGGGATTGGGGCCACCATTCTCAAAGGTCAGGGGGCCTATGCACTATGCTCAGAGCATGGGAAGTGCTTGCTACCAGAGCTTTTAAGAGAATTAAATGACATAAGAGGGGAACTGGGGTGTGGGGGGAAATACCTTTGTACACTAAAACCAGGAAACAAAAGTGGTGTATGCTTAATTTGAAATTACCACAGCTATCTATCCTCTCCACAGAATCAAAAGCTGAATCACAGGCATATTATTTTTCTATTCTATTCCTCATCTTCCTCTGTCTCTCAGCTGGGGCAGCTATTGGGCTGGCAGTGTAGCCTAGAGGTTAGAGTAACGAGCTGTGAATGAGCTTGGTACTTGCAGACCTGGGTTTGATTCTCAAAGCCTCCACTTGCATACACTTATAGCCTCCACTTGCAAGTCATTTAACCAGCCCAAAGCTCCCGGGTGGCCCCAGAAAACAGGCACTTGTGCCTAGTGGGCCTTACCCAGTTACCAAAGAATAAATAAAATAAACAGAAGAATGTGAACTCCAGTTGGAAGGTAAGAGTCTACAGGTCTTTCACAGCCATGAGGGAACTGGATTATGCTCACATCCTAATGACAGAGTTAAAATTGATAACATCCAATGTCCAAGAGGTCAACCATCTGATTAAATGGAAAGAAATCCTTTCCACACAAAAAACTTTGAGGTGAGACATGGCTCTCCTATAGGAGATACAGCTACTGCAGAAAGAGGCCACCAATCTATGGTGAGAATGAGTAGGGGAGGACATTTCTAGTTGCTGCTCATCCTAAAAAAGGGGGTCCCAATTTTAATTCATAGGAATAGCCAGATGGAAGTGGCAGCTAAAACATCAGATAAGGGGAGATGGTAGGTAATAGTCCAGTCAAACTCAAATCTAGGGAACTTGTCTTAGTGAATCTGTATGTACCAAATGAGGATGATGTAAGTTTTTTCCACTGTGTGGTGCAGAAGGCCCTAGATATGGCAAGCTCCTCTTGTATGATAGTACTAGGTGGGGATTTTAACCTAGCCTGGGATCCTCTGCTGGATAGATCCCCCAGGGAGATGGGGAGCCCTTTCAACAAGGAGCTCTTCCTGTAATCAACAAGATGTGTAGCGACCTAGTACTATAGGATGTGCGGAGGCTTCAGCACCCCACCAGTAGGGACTGTACGCATAGATCCACCAGGCAGGGGTCCCTGTGTCATAGAAACACAGAAACATAGAAATCTGCTGGCAGAAAAGGACCCATTGACCCATCCAGTCTGCCCACCCCTGTCCTTTTATCTTGCCCCCTCTCTTCCATGCCATTTTTTGCCTTTATTCAGCGCCATGTAGTTTTCCCAAGCCCTCTTGAATTTGCTCACTGAATCTACCCCCACCACACATCCTGGCAGCCTATTCCAAGGACACACCGCTCTCTCAGTGAAGAACTTCCCCCTCACATTTCCTCCAAATCTGCCCCCCTCCAGATTGAATTCATGTCCACTTGTTGATTTGTTTCCACTCATCCTAAATATGCTACCCTTCCTCACCTTGTTTATTCCCTTCAGATATTTGAAGGTTTCTACTATATCCCCCCTTTCCCCTCCTCATCTCCAGTGTGTATGAGTTTAGTTCCTCTATTTTATTTTTTATTTTATTTATCAAGTCTAGGATTACAAATACCTTTGAGCCATGGCTCTTTTACAAAGGTTCCACATCAGAGAAATACAAATTATGGGGAACATCAAAACAGGCATTACGACAATGTGGACATTGCAAACAGAGTACAGATTAATACAGTTCAAGGGTAGCATTGTAACAAGGCAGCCAGCGGCATTTGTCAGAAAATAGACAACAGATAAGAAGTGCCAGAGTCATAGGGAGGGAAGGGGGAGAAGGAATGTCGGAAGGGTGGCAAGAGGGTGAAAGTGCAGCATTGGGTATACCAAGATGTGAGGGTAGAATCCAGTGAGGAGGGGAGGGAGGGGGACAACTAGAGCAGAAAGGGAGTGAAGAAACAAGGTTAAGTTGGGCAGTCACAGGAGCTGTTGGTAGTGAGATAGTCCCGGAGCCTAGTTTTAAACATACCAATAGTTGGGGCAGAGGAGATGGTTGGGCTGAGGCCATTGAACCAGAGTGGCACTCAATAAGCAAAAGAGCGTTGTCCCTGTGAAGTGTGACAGTGGGGGACTTTCAGTAGCTGTAGCGTGGATCTCCTAAGGCACCATTTGTTAATTCGGTGGTGTAACAGAGTTGAGACCCCAGAAGGTGCAAGACCAAGGTAGATTTTTTTCACCATGGAGCAGGTGAGAAACTTTATGCGGTTTGATAGTTGGAGCCAGCCAGTCTGAGTGTACAGGTCACACGCGTGGGTGAGACAGTGAGCACCAGTGATGAGCTGACATGCTTTATTTAAGGCAGTTGAGAGGCATCTAAGGGTTGTGGTTGTGGCCGAGCCATAAATTATGAGACCATAGTCTATTACAGAGATCACAGAGCTCAGGACTGCAACCTTCAAAGCTTCTGGACGTGAGGTGGTCTGTGTTTGTAGAGGAGACCAAGCCGTATTAGCAGCTCTAGCTCACATTATCTACATGAAGTCCATAGGAGAGATTAGGGTCAAGCTGTATCCCTAAGTATTTGAAGGACCCCACCTGATCTAGAGTGTTCCCCTGGGTGGTGGAGATAGCCAAGTGGTGTAGCTTGTGTGTGTTATGAGAGCTGCAGAAGAGCATAGATTTGGTTTTCTTGTCATTGAGGACCAGTTTATGATTAAGAAACCATGTCTCTGCAGAACTGAAACCAAGTTGAAGGTTGTGTTGAAGAGTTGCAGGATCTTTGTGAGTGGAGAATACAACAGCATCATCGGCATATAGTATGATCTGCTCAGAGCAGTGGTAAGGGAGGGAGTTTAAGAAAAGGCTAAAAAGGAGGGGTCCCAGTATGGATCCCTGTGGGACACCCGAGCGAACAGGCAGGGTGTTAGAAAGAGCGTCCACAATTTTTACTCTCTGTGACCGGTTTTCTAAGTAGTTTTTAAACCAGAGAGAAGAGTCAGGTGATAGCCCGGCATTCAGTAGTTGGTGTATTAACAGTCCATGGTGTACTGTATCGAAGGCCTTGGGAGAGGTCAACGAAAACGGCCCCTGTGAGAAGGCTGTTGTCAAGGGATTTGTGCAAAGCTCCAGTGAACTCAAGAAGGGCTGTGGTGGTGCTGTGACCTTTCCAGAAGCCGTGTTGTTGTGGACAAGGTATATTGTATTTATCCAAGTGGTCGGTAAGTTGATCAGCCACGATGCGCTCAAGTGCCTTAGAGAGTGGAGGCAGTATGGAGATAGGGCGATAATTTGAGTGAATTGTCTTGTCCCCACTTTTATGTATGGTGTCATGGTGGCTGTTTTCCATAGGTCCGGGAATTTTCCACAGCTGAGAGAGAGGTTTAGGATTTTTGTTAATGGATGAATTACCTCATCGAGGGTGAGCAACAGCAGCTTAAGGTCCAGGGTGTCGCTACTAGATCTAGATTTAGAGATAGCTGCAGTAATATAGTGGCGAGCTTCATTCAGCCTTACCTTCCTGAAGTAGAAGAGAGGGGATGGTTAGACTGAGGGGCTGAGGTGTTTGGGGAGTAGGCCCTGTTTTCGAAAAAGTCATGGGGTAGAACAGCACTAAGGTCTGAAAAAGCCGTGTTAAAGATGTTTGCGATCACCTTGGGGTCAAGGGTTGAGGATCCATCAACCATTAATATTGCCGGAGAGGTTTTTGGCTGCTTCCCTGTGACATCCTTGATATTGTCCCAGAAAGCACGTCCATTTCCCCACGTATTGGTGAGAGCGTCTTTGTAATAGGTGGATTTCATTAGCTGTATGGCTTTTGTGCAGGCATTTCGTGCTTGTTTGTAATTTCAGATGTCCAGTTGTTTGCCAGTGGCCCTGGCAACTGCCCAGAGGTGATCCCTTAGTTTCAGCTGTGAGAGAAGAGCCACGGTGACCCATGGGTTAGAGAGAGATTTTGTTTTGTGCCTTTTAGCAGGGGCAAAGAGGTCGCAGGCTTTGTTGAAAATTGAGATGAAGTGATCAAGAGCCAAGTTAACATCTGTTGCTTCATAGATGGGTAGCTAGTCTTGTAGAAGCAGGTGTTGTTTGAGATGTGGAAGTTTTCCACGAGGAAAGACTCTGCTAGCAATAATTTTGGGAGGGGGGCTTAATGAATTTGTTAGACCATGCACACATGACTGGGGAGTGGTCACTGAGTGAGTCTGGGAGAATGGTCATACGAGAAATCCTTGTGGGGTGAGTGGTGAGGACCCAATCCAAGAGGGTACTGGTGCCAGTCTTGTAGTTAATCCTAGTAGGGGAGTTTACCATTTGCGTGAGATTAGCAGCTGAGATGGAGTCTTTATAGGCACTGGCACTCAATGCTAACCAGTTTATGTTGAAATCCCCTAGTAGAATAAGTTCAGCTTCGGGAGGATGTGAGTTGATAAAGTTTAGGACGTCGTTGAATCCATGTTTAGGGTCCCTGGGCGGGATGTATATGGAGACAATAGTCAGAGCTTTATGGTTGGGACCTAGGACGATTTTTATTGGCAGAATCTGGGCTGAGGCAGAAAGTGATGGAGTTGCTACAGGGTGCCAAGACAGGGAGTCTTTGATATAGATTGCGCAACCACTGCCTTTTTTGGATATCCGGTCCAGCCTGTGAACATTGTAGCCTGTATTGTTACTGCTGAGTCAGGAACTTTAGGTGTCAGCCAAGTTTCCACCACTGCAAGGATGTCAGGGTTGTGTTGGCATATGAAGGCTTGGAGTGCATCCAGCTTTGGTAGTAGGCTGCAGATATTAATGGTTGCAAGGATAAGGGCACCTGGAGTTTGTGTGTGGCCAGAGCTTCTAGGGCCAGGATTGGGAAGGACGCTGCCTGAGATGAGAAGGAGGAAGAGTAGGAGTTTTAAGGAGCAGAGTCGTAGCTCTTTGAGAGATAGTTTTGATTGTTGTTTCCTGGAGTAGAAGTTGCAAGGTTCCAGGCAGTGTCCCATATGGACTGCAAGGTGGTACAGTGTAGAGAGGTGGCCACACTTGTTGAGAGTAGTGGTCAAGTTAAGTAACCATGAATATCCAAATGGTGCACCAAGCACAAGTCTCGAGTGGAAGTGGAGAGTTCCCTTGGAGTAGCAGTGGAAACCAGAGTAGAGGGTGGCGGGGTGGGTGGGGTGGGGTGGCTAGGACCAGGGAGAGAGAAGAGGGGGGCCAGGGTAAGGAGGAGGAGGAGAGGCAAGAGAAAGGCAGAGAGAGCCCACATGGCTTACGTACTAGATAAAGAGATAGAGATATAGCCCTCTAGTGGTGAGAGGATATAATCTGCTAATGGAAAAGTCAACAGTTCAAAAAAAAAAAGCTCTAAATTCACTTCTAATATCAACTCAGAACTTAAAATGACTGTAAGGATTAAACAAATTATTAAACCCTAGCACATAAATTCAACTAGAGACACAGAGGGAGATACAGTAGTTAGAGGTGTGTTCACCAGGAGATAGTGTGGGCCACTTGGAAATCAGCTTCCACTGGTACCAAATCCAAAAGTCAGGGCTAGTACCTTGCAGTACAGAGGATTTCTGAAAAACTGTTTAGGTTTCAGAAATTGAGGGGTCCTCATTAGCTCTTCAGTGGCCTCAGAGATAATGGAGACAGTATTCATCCTATCACAGTCTCTGACCATGCCCCAGAGTCCACTGCCCTGATACTTTCCCAAATGGAAAGGAAAACTCAGAGGTGATGCATTAACCCCTTTTTGCTTCAGTCTGCTTACTCTGTGGATTAGCAGAAGGAAAGAGGCGGGCCTATACTTTGAGCTTAATGTGCATCCCTCTACCTCAGAGCAGATAGTATGGGATGCTTTTAAAGGGTATCAGGTTAGAATAGTGATTCCTGAACAGTGCCGTTTGAATCACGCTGCAGGAACCGCGTAATGCCTGAATAGTGACAGGGGCGTAATAGTGAGTGTCAACTACAGCTACCCCATAGCTATCCAGGCATTGGTGGAAGTAGTTAAGTAGGAAAAAATGCAGAAGCTGGCCAAGCTGTTTCTGTGGTGGAGAGGGCTAAATCAGAAGCAGCTTGGCCAGCACAGATTGGTGGACCAGGGTTCTGTTCCTGGTTTCCCAAGGTATTGTTTTGATCCACTCACAATCACCAAGTGTGCTGTTTTATTTTGGCATGCTGCAGACAAGATGTGGCTCCCTCCCCAGTGTTCTGATTTTCCCCATGATCTGCCCCTCCTCAGAGTTAGTTATAAAAATTATGGTGGGGGGGGGGAGCCCCCACAAAAATAAAGTGTACAGGTTGCTAATGGTAGCGGTCGTCAGTGTGGTTTCCGACTGCTACCATTGGCACTGTTTTGTTTTTCAGCATTTGAACTTGTTCTTGACAGCACTGTTTAAACTGTGCTGTTTTTGACAGTGCTGTTCTTGTTCAAACCTAGTGTCCTTTTAAAGCATTCAGTGGGGAAAAGATCATTAGCTATGCCTTGCACGTTAACAACTAAATAAAGCAGCAGGTCTAGGAGTGACAAGAACAGCTCAGGGAGGTGGAAAAACAGTTCTTCTCTTCCCCAACCCCTCCCTGCGCAGCTGGAAAGGGACCGCCTTACCCTTAAATATAAACTTAGCACAGTTCTAACTCAGCAGGTTAAGAAGGCAATATTCTTTACAAACCAATATTACTGCGAAAGTGCAGAGATAGCCTTAAAACTGCTGGCATACTGCTTGAAAATGAGGGCAAGTGAGGCCCACATCATCCATACAAAGGGACCCAGTGGGGAGCTGATAATGGAGCAGTCTTAAATTAATTCAATGTTTCAGCAATTCTATGAGAATCTCTATGCATCCAAAGCCACACACTCTCTCCCCACAACTACTCAACTGATGCAAACTCAAGCCCTCCCCAAATTGTCAGAGGCCGTAGCTGCAGAAATGGATGCACCTATCACGATGGAAGAAGTGATGAGAGCCACACAAACACTTTCAAAAGAAGAAACAGCAGGGCTGGATGACTTTAACACAGAATTCTACCAAACCATTGCTGAGCAACTAGCACTCCGCTTAATGAAGGTATATCGGCAGGCGGTAGAAGGGGACAATCTACCAGTCACTATGAGGGAAGCCACGATCACGGTACTACGGAAACCCAATAGGATATCACATTGTGTGCAACATTCAGGCCCACCTCATTGCTAAATGTGGACACCAAAATCCTGGCAAAGATGCTGGCAACAAGGTTGGAAAAAGCTCTTCTGATTCTCAACTACCCGGCCCAATCAGGCTTTACAAAGGGCAGGCAAGGATCAGATAGTATGAGAGCTCTGGTGCATGTCCTCCACAGAGTCCAGCAGCAAAAAATGGAAGTGGCTATAATATCTATAGATACAGAGAAGGGCTGCAAATCGGTGGAGTGGAGTTACCTCTTTACAGCTATAAGACGACTTGGCATGGGACCCTCCTTCATTAAGTATTTCTCTGTCCTGTACAACTCTCCTAAGCTTGCTATAGTAACACAAGGTATTTTATCCCAGACCTTTACACTCCACTGAGGGACCAGGTAAGGCAACCCACTGTCTCTGTTGCTCTTTCTTCTGGCCACTGAACCATTGGCAATGGAACTCAGGAACCACCCAAGGATAAGAGGAACAACAGTGGGGAAGGAAACGTGCAGGTCACTTCTGTACACAGATGACCTGCTGCTGACACTTTCAGTGGTTGACAGATCCCTCCCATTGGCCCTGGAGATAATCCAGTGCTTCAGGAAAGTGGCAGGACTGAGACTGAATTGAGCAAATACTGAGGTGCTTCCAATAGGAAATTGCCCACCCTCAACAGCTAAAACGCTGGAACATGCAGTAGGTTAAAATGATCCCCAGTGAGTCTACGGTGTCACAAATGCACTCCACAGGTCAGGCCCTCTGCTCCCACAGTGCCAACCTCAGAGTGCAATAGTGTGAACAGGTAACAGACAGGGTAACCCTCCTGTCTGCTTTGGGTCCAAATCACCATTAGCCTCGAGTTCTGGAGGGATTCAAATTGTGAACTTTATGCTAGCATACTCAAATGTACAGGCTCAGATAATATTCTCTTCTGGGAGGGATGCAACATATCTCTCACCTAAGGGCACCTAACCAGGTATCCAAAATGAACCCTTTTTAACTCTATAAGAGACCTAGGTATTTCTTACCTTATTATACAAGCTCAGTAACACAATCAAGCTTTTCAGCAGCTGTCAGACTTAAATACAGGCACTTCACATGCAAAAACAAACTGAGAAGGCACCCAGGCAGTATTTCAAAGAAAAGTTTGTTTACTAAAATATGATAAAAACAGGTCAAATTAAATACAGAACAATATATCATAAATATTACAATCATGTAAAGCAAAAAGGAAGTTACAGAACAAACACTCCTACCACAGATACTTAATTATTTTCTAAGTACTACCTTTTAAGTGCTCTTTAAGTTAGAGATTTTTCTGTCTCGGAGCCCAAGATTCATACATCACATTTCCCAGATACAATGATTTATTTTTAACTCTATCTGCCCCACCCCCTTTTGATGAGATCAGCTAGAGTCTCCCTTAGATTTTAATTTCTAACATAGTCATCCATGAGGATGTGAGTCATTACTTTGAGAAATCTGTAACTAGCCATTTCCCAAATATGACAGTCTTTAGTCAAACATTTCTCTTTGATGCCCCTTCTTATTTCCTGCTGCTAGTGTGATCTGAGGGTTTTATGACTCTTCACATACTTTTGGCTATGTGCTAAAATGAGAGGAACCTGCCCAATTACCTTTCTTCCTGTACTGTCATAACATTCATATTTAAATTCAACTTCAAAAGCCTGGGCAGGTCATAAAAGGAAATAAAATGCCCTTCTGTAAGGAAGTCTTAATTAAATGGTTCCCCTGGTCAGTTTAATGACATCCTGTGGTTTCAGCTACTGTCCTTTAAAGTTAAAGGCCAAATTTCTCACATACTGACATTTCATACACAGACCATTTATTTATAATATAACTATCATACAATAACCATAAGCAGAAGGCAGAGCATCACAATCCTCCCCACCTAGACTGAATTTGGGGCTCTATCCCCTGCACGGGATGAGCTCCCTAAGTCAATTCATTCTTCATATAGATGCGACAAGCCATCTGTGTTTTTATTGGTTTCTCCAGTGAGATCGTCATGTCATACCCTTGAAAGGCAAGACTCCATCTTAATAGTCAACCATTCATTTTTCCCATTTGTGCCAGCCAAACCAGGAGGTTGTGGTCAGTTTGTACCTCAAAATGTTGCCCATGTAAGTATGACTCTAACTTCTTTAGGGCCCACACCATGGCAAGACACTCTTTTTCCACAGAGAATGCTTGCTCCCTGGGAAGTAACTTTTTACTCAGGTACACTATGAGGTGATCTTTCCCTTGATTGGATGTTTGACTCAGCACTGCCCCCAATACCCACATCTGAGGTGTCAGTCTGGACTATAAAAGGTCTGCTATAGTCTGGACTTGTCAATACAGGAGCATTGCACAGTGCCTCCATCAGTCTCGTAAAGGCTTTTTCACAGGCTGGTTCCCAGGTAACTTTCTTAGGCATCCTTTTCTTTAACAGGTCAGATAGGAGAGTGGCCAGGGCACTGTAATTGGGTACGAATTTCCTATGGTACCCTGCTGTCCCCAGAAAACTCCTGACCTACTTTTGCATTTCTGGTCTAGGCCATGCCTTTATCGCCTCTATTTTTACTTGGTTAGGACAGAGCTGTCCCCCGCCTACAACATGCCCAAAGTATGCCACTTCAGCCATGGCCACCTGGCACTTCTCAGCTTTGACAGTGAGCCCGGCCCTCTGTATTCTGCCCAGCACTTCCCTAAGGTGGGACAGGTGTTCCTCCCAGCTGGCACTAAAGATGGCAATGTCATCCAGGTACACCATAGCGTACTCCTCAGCACCATTTAACACCTGATTCACCAACCTTTGGAAAGTGGCCGGAGCGTTCTTCATTCTGAAAGGCATTACTTTAAATTCAAATAACCCTATCAGAGTGATGAAGGTCGACCTCCCCCTAGCTCTGTCAGTTAACTCTACCTGCCAATAGCCCTTTCAATAGTTGTAAGGTATGTCACCCCTTCCAACTTGTCCAGGAGTTCATCTGTTCATGGCATCAGCTGGGCGTCTCACTTCGTGACTGCATTCAGTCCATGATAGTCCACACAAAAATGAGTAGAGCCATCTGGCTTGGGCACAAGAACTACGAGTGAGGGCCAGGGGCTGTGGGATTTCTGGATTACCCCTAAATCCGGCATTTCCTCCACCTCTCTCCTAATGTCCTTTTGGACAGCCTCTGACACCGGATATGGTATCTGCCGTATGGGCATCTGTGACCCTGTCTCCACATTGTGCATCGCTAAGGGGGTTAGTCCAAGCTTGGCACTAAACTATGGGGCAAAGTCTGCTAAAACATCCCTTACTTCCTGGATCTGGTCCGGGGCCAGCTGCGGTGACAATTTAACTGCCTTCACAGAGGACTCCCACTTGCTTTCTTCCAGCAAGTCCAGAAGGGGGTCTCCTTCATCCATCCCCTCCCCAGGACTACATAATGCAAACACCATATCAGCCCTATTAGCATATGGCTTCATCATGTTGACATGGTACATTCTTTGTGTAAGTCTCCTGTCAGGTAGCTCTATTATATAGTTTATGTCATTTACCTTTCTGACTACTTTGTATGGTCCTGCCCACTCAGACTGCAGCTTGTCTTTCTGGCCCGTGATTAGGACCATGACTTCCTGACCTACCGTGTATGAGCGAGCTCTGGCTCTGTGATTGTACCACACTTTTTGTTTCTGTTGGGCAGCTGCCAGGTTGCTCTTGGCTGTCCCCATAAGCTCCTTCAGACTTTCCCTAAACCTAAGGACATAATCCACTATGGGAATTCCTTGGGTGGTGTGCTTGCCTTCTCAATCCTCCCAGATCAAGTCTAGGGGTCCATGTACCCGGCATCCATATAAGAGCTTGAAGGGGGAAAACCCTGTGGAGTCTTAGGGCACCTCCCTGTATGCAAACAGGTGGGGAAGATATTTCTCTCAGTCCCTCCAATGCTGTTCAGCAAATGCTTGGATCATTGACATAAGGGTACCGTTAAATCTTTCCACAAGCCCAATGGCTCGTGGGTGATAAGGTGTTGTGTGTCTCTGCACCACTCCACACTTCTCCCACAAACATTTCATCAGGTTTGACATGAAGAAACCCCCTTAATCATTGATAACCTCCTGCAGAAACCCAACATGGGAGAAAATCCCAAGTAAGGCATCTGCCACTTTGTCTGTCCTCAGTGAGGATAGGGCGATGGCCTCTGGATACCGGGTGGCATAATCCACCACAGTCAGGATGAACCTCTTCCCGGAAGAGCTGGGGGTATTTAAAGGCCCAACAATATCCATTCCCACCCCTGGAATGGCTCCTCCACTATGGGCAATGGAATTAGGGCAGCTTGAGTTTTCTTACCTGCCTTCCCTATTTCTTGACACAGGTGACAACACCTGCAATACTTTTTCACCTGCTGGGTGAAATTGGGCCAGTAGAAGTTCTGAGCCAATCACTGCATAGTGCACATGATTCCCAGATGACCAGACATGGGAATATTGTGTGCAGTCTTGAGCAACTGCTCACGGTACCCCTGGGGAATGACAAGCTGCCTGCCTATCACCCCTCCCTCTGTCTTAGCATCCTGCATATACATCAGTCCATTGTCCCAATAAACTTTGTGTTTCCCGTCGCCTCCCCATGTTCTGTCACAGTCTGCCCTAGCCTTCAGCTTCTCTAGACTAGGGTCATTTTTCTGAGCAGCTGCAAACTCCTTACACATTCCCAAGGCATGGGACAGGTCCCCATCAGTGTCTAAACTAGGGTCCCTAGCTCTAACATCAAAGCACTCAGGATCACTGTCATCCCTAACCCTCTGAGAATGGGTCACCCCCTCTTTTCTCGGAGTAACCCTCCATAGCTGTGTGGTTAACTGCTACCTGGGGAATTTCTACCCCCTTTTCATTATTCTCCATATCAGGAGACACAGGCTGGGGAACCAGCCTCTCAGTGGTTTTCACAGGGGCTCCTATGGGGTCCAGGAAAGTACAATTTTCCCTTGCCACTTGGCTATGGGTAACTGCACACACCATCCCCTGTTTGAGATTGTTGCTGGGAATTACATCAACTGCTAAAGTTTCAGCTACAGCAACCTGTTGCACAGTTACCCCTGTCTCACCCCAGTCTAGGAGAACACAAGCAAGTGGCAATGTTTTCTCCTCCCCAGTGAATCCCTGTACAGTTACAAATTGATTGGGTATAAGCTGACCAGGCTCTACCAGATCCCCTTTTACCAAAGTCAGGGATGACCCCATGTCTCTTAACCCTTTTGTCTGTACACCATTCACAGTGACTGGGTGCATGTGTTCCCTCATGTTGATTGGCACACAAACAACCCACTTCTTTTCAAGCACCACTTTGTGTGCTGCTTGTCCTTTTGGGACACACTGTCTGGCAATATGACCAGTTTCTTTGCAAACCCAAGATTCATATCTTTTCTCAGTTAAATCTTTCCTTTGAAACCTGGGGCTACCTGGTTTTGGTGGAAGCAGTGAGGGTTTTAGCTGCCCTGAAGGCGCGCTTTTCCCTTTCTGCACTGCCACGCCAGCCCCATTTGCTCTCAGAGCAGGTCTGCTCCTGGCATAGTGGTCCGAGAGTTCAGCAGCCTCTTGCACTGTTTTGGGATCTCGGTCCTCATGCCAAGTTTTCAGCTCTGCTGGGCATGTCCAAAAAAACTGCTCTAACAATACAGCATTTTCAATTTTATCTACAGAGTTTGCTTCAATTCCTTCCCACCAACGTTTTAAAAACTGACGTTGCTTCGTGGCTAGCTCTTCATAGCTCATCTCAGGGCTATACAAACTTTTTCAAAGGAATTTAAAAAGGCATCCATATCCTCCCCCTCTTTAAATTCAGCTATCAATTTGTAATTTAATTTGTAACCCAGTTCTGTAGTTCCAGTTAAACCCAGGCCACTTACCTGCTCTGGTGCTGGTGGTTGGAGTCATAGCTTCTCCAGTTCATGTTGCCTCTGGCACTCACACTCTTCATGGTTAGCTTCTCACTCCCTCTTCTCCTCTGTGGCTTCCTGCTCTTGATCCCTCTTCTTCTCTGTGGCTCGCTGCATTTGCCTCTCTTCTCTCTGGAACTCCAGCTCCATTCTCCTCAACTCCATCTGCAACAGAATCACTTCTGGCTCCAGAATGCTGGTGACCTTCCCCTGCTGCTGTGGCCTTTGGCTTGCACTGGCCCTGCTGTTCTTCTCACTGGATCTGGACACTGCAATGGACCCTGGCCCCTCCACATCCAAAGTTCAGTCCTTTTCAGTCACAGACTCTGACTTGAGGCTTTGGGCATCAGCGGCCATCAGAGCATCCATAAGGTTCTGCTTGTTGGCTCTCCCCTCATGCAGAACTCCTCTCTCCTTGCACAACTGCTTCAGGTAGTCTGCGGTGTGCTCACTGTAGTTGGAAGCCATCTTCTTCCCTAACTACGGCTACTCTAACTTGCACTTTAATAAAAAAATAATAAAGCAGGTAGGAATTTTGACTGTAAGCAAAATTATATCATTCTGTTTACCTTTTTAAAATAAATCACTGCCTTCTTTTACAAGTGAGATGTACAATATTAAGCTGACACACTGAACTGTTAAAGCTTGTGTTATCAATACTTTAAATTGCACTGCTGCCAACCAAATCTATCACAAACACACTCCACTGGTCAGGCCCTCTGCTCCCACAGTGCCAACTTCAGAGTGCAATAGTGTGTACAGGTAACATACAGGATAACCTACCTGTCTGCTTTGGGTCTGAATCACATTTAGTCTTGAGTTCTGGAGGGATTCAAACTGTGAACCTTATGCTAGCATACCTAAATGTACAGGCTCAGATAATATTCTCTTTGGGGGGATGCAATATATCTTTCACCTAAGGACACCTAACCAGGTATCCAAAATGAACCCTTTTTAACTCTGTAAGAGACCTTGGTATTTCTTACATTTTTATACAAGCTCAGTAACACAATTAAGCTTTTCAACAGCTGGCAGACTTAAATACAGGCACCTCATATGCAAAAAGAAACTGAGAAGACACCCAGGCAGTATTTCAAAGAAAAGGTTGTTTACTGAAATATGATAAAAACAGGTCAAATTAAATACAGAACAATATATCATAAATCTTACAATCATGTAAAGCAAAAAGGAAGTTACAGAACAAACACTCCTACCACAGATAATTATTTTCTATTTAAGTATTACCTTTAAGTGCTGTTTAATTTAGAGATCTTTCTGTCTCAGAGCCCAAGATTCATATGTCACATTTCCCAGATACAATGTTTCATTTTTAACTCTATCTGCCCCCACCCCCTTTTGATGAGGTCAGCTAGATCCTCCCTTAGATTTTAATTTCTAACATAGTTATCCCTGAGGATGTGAGTCATTACTTTGAGAAATCTGTAACTAGCCATTTCCCAAATATGACAGTCTTTAATCAAACATTTCTCTTTGATGTCCCGTCTCCTTATTTCTTGCTGCTATTGTGATCAGAGGGTTTTATGACTCTTCACATACTTCTGGCTATGTGCTAAAAATGAGAGGAACCAGCCCAATTACCTTTCTTCCTGTAATGTCATAAAACTCACATTTAGTTTCAATTTCAAAAGCCTGGGCAGGTCATAAAAGGTAATAAAATGCCCTTCTGTAAGGAAGTCTTAATTAAATGGTTCCCTGGTCAATTTAATGACATCCTGTGGTTTCAGCTACTGACCTTTAAAGTTAAAGGCCAAATTTCTCACATACTGACATTTCATACACAGACCATTTATTTCTAATATAACTATCATACAATAACCACAAGCAAAGGGCAGAGAGTCACAAGGGTCTACGGTACCTGGGTATACTAGTCACAGCTAAACTAGGATGGATTGTGGTAAATCTCCAGTCTCTGCTGAGTTCCCTCTCTGAGGATAAAGACAGATGGCAGAAGTTAAATCTATCCCTGCCAGGAAAGATAGTGGCCTGGAAAATAATGGCCTTTCCTAGACTTTTATACTTCAGTCTCCCTATGAGGATACCCTCAAAATGTTGGAATAAGATGAATAAACTTTTCACTACTTTTCTTTGTGGCCAGAGTCATCCCAGGTTCAGGAGAAAATCTCTTAGCGAGCCAGTACACCAGGGGGAATGGAACACACCCTGGCTGTGGGTTTACTACATTGTGCATGGAGTCAAAGGGGCAATGCAATGGATAGGGGCTCCCGGGACTCTGATGCATGGTAGTTAAGGATGGAATGCCAACTCATGGGAGATATGCTACTACAAGCATTACTGTTGGATAAAAAGGGGGAGCCAGATCTCCACCCTTGGCATTCGCAGTCTTTGCACTCGTCCTGGGAGAGTTGTAGGTTGGAAGCCACCATCCTTGGGACTCAGATAAGTCTTATGATGCAACCCTAGACTGCAGATTGAGGGAAGAGAGGTGTACTGGAAAACCTGGTAGCAGCAGAGGCATCATCTCTTTAAAGCACCTCATCTGCTCACACTCCAGCTCCCTGAAATCCTTTGGACAACAGCAACATGAGTTTGAACTTCCAGTGACAGATTACTGAAAATACTTGCAGGTAAAACATACCCTTAGTTCCAGATTAGGAGACTGATATACATATAGACCATCAAAAATGGAAGTTTTAGTGAATAGAGGGACCAATAGTATCCAAAACAGGAGTAGACTGGTCTGTAAGACTCTGCAGCAACTCCAGCTACTGGATTGGGAGTCACATGGAATAAAATGGGAATTGCACCGCAAATTAGCATATCTCAGGATTCTTGGGCGGGTTGCTGGAAAATGGCCCATGGGGAGCCAACTGATCCCAGATACCAACTGATTCAGAAGGAACTCCTCAGCCGGTGGCACATGACTCTGCAGAAACTCAGGAGCCATGGGCCTTAATGTTCTAGGAACATGTTGGTGATGCCAAGCAGCAGATGGGGACACAGGGCACATCATGTGGTCATGTCACAAGCTATCGTTGTACTGGGAAATAATCAGGGCAATAGCTGAAACCTTTATAGGGCAACCCTGCTGCATTCCCCAGAGTTCTGGATACTAGGAGATCCAGCACATCTGATAGGACACCAAACCAGACCCGGAGCACTTCTCGACACTATGGCCCTTAAGGCCAAAAGACAGCTACTAATGCACTGGAGGCAATCAAGGCCCCCACTCATCCTGAATTCTGGAATGGGAGGCAGGGGTCACCAGGCAGGTCTCCTTCATTAGAGGACAACTTAAAGCAAGAGATATCTCCAACCATGGCACCTTACCTGCTATACTTGCACCCAGTACAACAGGATGCAGGATATAACAGACTAGGAATGGAGCTAGTAGGGGAGGGCCACCGGCCGGGGGGTCACTGGTTTTTCTCAGCATCCTTAAACTTAACCATATACCTCCATATACAATATCCTCTCAGACACTCCCTAGGGCATCAACATATTGTACTGAAGGAGACACTGGACACACAGGAAACAGTATCACTAGGTCTCAATAAATGCCACATTACAGGCTGGGTCAGGGGTGGATTTTAGATGCCTGAGCTTCTAATTCCCTATTTTAGGGGTCAGTCCACTGGAGAAGTGGATGGGAATGCTACTGGAGGATAGGAGTCTACCAACTGGGAAAGAACCTGGGAGCAAGAATCTCGAGACCCCTTGATGCATTCCACACCAAAAGCACAGGGTACAGTAGCAAAATACGAGAGGGAAGGTGGAAGGGGGTGCCTTCTGCATGCTCCCTAATGTAGGAGATTCATAAAATAACAGTAATGTTGAAGCTTCTTTTTTAATGACTTGACTCTTTGAATTATGCTACTAGTAAGGTTCTTCTAAACTGTAAAGGGTACACACCCACAGAAAAAAAACACTGGTGCATACAGCTATTGGATACTGTATTGGTTGTTCCAAGAGTACACTGTAGTATAATTTTACTTACCTGCTTCACAGTTTTGATTAGATTGTGTTTCATTTGAGTCGACAGGGGTATCTAGCTCAGTTAATAATATGCTTGTCAGTTTCTAACAGTAAAGGTTGTGTGTTTTTGAACTCAGAAGAAGAAGAAGAATCAGCATTTATATAGCGCTTTTCATACACAGTATCCCAAAGCACTTTACAAGCAATGCTAGACTGGTAGTGAAGTGACTGAATGTGTGGTGGCAGCCATATCACACATCATCACCCACCCACAGCCTGGATAATTGCATGAACCGGTTTATGGGAAGGGGAATGTTGGCCAGGACACCGGGAATGTTCCCTGCTCTTTACGAAGAGTACCCTGGGTTCTTTTACTTCCACCTGGACACCCACCAGGACAACACCAGGATGGGCAGAAGGGACCTCGGTTTAACATCTCATCCGAAGGACAGCACCCCCTAATACTGCACTCAGATGCCAGCGATTTTTAGGTGCAAGTCCATCCTGGTGTGGGATGAGAACCCACAACCCTCTGGTCCAGAGGCGGATGTGCTACCAACTGAGCCATGCTGACACCTAACTCATGCCGCACCTAGAATGTATTTCCAAGGGGGCAACCCCAACTAGGATGTTCATTATCAGAATAAGACAGTCTTGGCGCACCTTTTTAGAGGACAAAAAGAAAAACTCTCCACATGAAGGAAATGATAACAGTACTTAACTTTACTGATTCATATAAAAAAAAAACTGCGGCAGCAGACATAAAGTGCAAGCGCAGACACAGAAAAACTCCTCGCGCACATTTCACCTGAACACAGGCTTTGTCAAAGGAGATACTTCACTGAGAGACTGGTGGAACCATGGAATGCGCTGCCTGGGGAGCTGGTACTGGCAACTACAGTGGAGGGATTCAAGAGAGGGTGGGACAGGTATAGGCAAGGGGTGAAGCAGAGGCTGGTTTGCATGATGGCGGCAGGACTGGGGTATGGAGTAACAGTGGAAGGAGATAAATAGAGGGCTACGGTACCCAATCAGGGTGCTGAGGCTCAAGCAGACTTGATAGACCAATAGGCCTACTCTGCTGGCATCTAGTATGTTAGGGCATGTGGGTTATTTAAGTCCTTTGGATAACAACAAACCGATGGTGCTCATTTCTTCCTCTAGCCAGGCTGTTGGAGACTTTACTAAAAGCTGCCAAACAAACAGATAAATTGCTATTGCAGGGCTTTCCATACCACATTAAGTATTTCCTGAGTTCTATTAACAGAGATGAAAATGAATGTACTGGTATTTATAGAGTGTGGGAACACAACCTCACCCTACCATGATAAGCTTCATATTGTTATTCATCAAGTAAAATATGTTTTATTGACTTCAAATTAACAAAACAATGGTAATAGCAAAACGCTTCTGAAGATACTGCTTCTGAAGGTACTGGAAAGACCAAACGAAAACTTGAGTGTGTTAGGATCCTCAACCAGCATTGCCCTGTCAAGGGTAGTAGATCTAGACTGACAGGTTGGACCAGTCTAGAGTTCTTTCACTCAACAACTGGGCAAGCAAGTTATGCAGAAAGGCGTGGAGCGAGTACCTGAAATTAAGGAAAATGCCTTAACAAGGGGAGGTAGTGTTCCCCCTGTGGTATTTCTGCCAGCACACTGAGACACAGACCTTTGTGCAAAGTGATTAAGACCGACCAATGAACTGATGACATCAAGACAACATCTTAAATTAATACATGAATAAATGAACAAACAAACAAATTAAATAAAGGCAGCAAATAGAATGAACATTTTTTTTTTTTTACTCCTATTTTTCCATCTTCGGTGGAACTGACCCCCACAATCTCCGGCCACTGACACCCGCACCCCCGGACCCAGTGGTGTGGGTGGGCCACATGAACCCACACACTCAGGGCCAGCCATTATCACTCTAACACACTGGCGAATACACCTCTCTCAGGTCCCAGGGGCGTGGGGCGTGACCATCAGCCGCAGAGATCGCCCCCCACTATTTTTCCTCCATTTTTCCTTGTCCCCCTCAGATTGTGAGTGTGCAATGACATCAGGCACTGCGTGCCAACATCTGCCGCACTCCACCCTTTGCTGGCACCACTCTAGTAGTGCCCCTGGTCATCACCAGGGGCCACTACAGAGCGGTGGCACCCTGAAACCCTCCCCAGGATAGGAGAGCTGTCCCCCAGATGCTGAATCCTATCCTTCCCCTGGCGAATCCGGGTTGCCAGCGTGGCACGTGGTGTCCAGCGCCTCAACCCTCAGCACCATTGGGCCAGCAGAATGGACTCTTTTAGTGGTGCCTGGTGGTAGACCACACCCTTTGCCACTGGCGGATGTGCCAACTGAGGCTGCGTAGGTAGGGGTGCTGGTTACAGATCTCACCAAATGCCATTTGGCACCACCTTGATCGACTCCATACCTATACTGCTGGTTCACTCCCCTTGTCAAGGCTGTTGGACATAGGGTTCACCACTTCTAGCACCACCACTTGAATTACCAGACAAATCTCTTTGGGTGCAGGTTATGCCCTCCGAGGCTGTTTTTGGGGACACCCAGCTTTGTTTCCATTTTTTTGCCACTGCCTTTTCTTTCTGGCAGACTTGCCAGCTGAGTGACCTAGGGGTGATTGGTCGCCCTCCTTTAGATTCTTCATGGTTCTTCATGGGACCACTTTGGTTGGGTTCTACCCTTTTTCTGCTGGTTGATATGCCAGCTGAGTTCACAGGCACTCAAGCCTGCAAGACCCAATGGTGCCAGCCCCCACTGTTAGCTGACTAAGTCTACTGCCTTTGCTGGCCTTCACAGCTCTTAGGGTTTGTCAGCAGATAAGGACCACTTGGCCAACCCAGTCTGCCCAGTTTGTCTCTGCCTATACTCACCATAGACCCTACCTGATCGCTAGCTACTTCACCCCCCCCACACTTTTTCTACTAAGATTCCTTTCTTTGTGTCTGTCCCATGCATGCTTGAAGCTCACCGCTGTTTTTGTTCCCACCACCTCCACTGGTAGACTGTTCCAGACATCCACCACTATTTCAGTGAAGTAGTTTTTCCCTCACATCCCTCATCAGCTTTCCCCTTGCAGCTTCATTGTATACTCTCTTGTCTTGGTGAACCTTGTCCTCAGAAAAATATTACCCTCCTGTACCTTGTTCACCCTCATAAGGTACTTATAGGTCTCTATCATGTCCCTGTCTCCTTTTTTCTAGGGTGTGCATACTAAGATCTCTCAGTTTCTCCTCATAGGGCTTTTGATGCAAACCCTGCACCATTTTAGGTGCCCTCCTCTGGAGAGTCTCTACCCTCTCTATGTTCTTCTTTGAGATGTGTACTCCAGAACTGGACACAGTACTCCAGCTGGGGTCTCACCAATGATGATACAGTGGTAATACTACCTCTCTCCTTCTGCTGGTGATAGCCCTCCCTATGCACCCCATCGTCCCACTGACCCTGCCTGCAGCCTTGTTGCACTGTCTTGCCACATTGAGATCTTTAGACATGATAAACCCAAGGTCTGTTTCCTGCTTTGTGACCCTCAATAACCCCCTCCCCATTGTTAGCACCACCTATGGGTTTCTGTGCCCTAGGTGCATGATTTTGCAACTTTTTCCTTTGAAACCTAGCACCAACATGTTTTGAGCCCTCATCTTATTTCCTGGAATATTGTAGGTATTAATTCTAAATGGGAGTTCAGGATTGGATTCATTTTTTGTCACTGTTTAGTATTATTTGTCTGAAGAAAACTGGCATCTAAAGGGGCAGGGCATTACAGTACATAATTTTATTTTATCAAAGAAGGATGAGAAATTAGGTAGGGCAGCTGATGGATTAGCCTGCTTCACTAAAACTATATTTCTTCTAAGCTCATTATGTATAACACGTTTTGTATTGTTCTTGACCTTAAGATTTTTAACTTCCTATTCATTATTATTAATGTACAGTATATGTTCCGCCACATTCTTCAAAATATTCTGTTTCTGATCCATGGGCAACCATTGGGGTCTTATTGAAGATCTCTTTTTAAAATATTCTAGTGTACCAATTTTTATCATAGGTGCTTTTAATACCAGAACTGGAAAGTTTAAAGGTCTTTTGGATAGTACTTCACTAAGTGCATTATGTAAGGAAGCACAGTGTATGGTCGATACCAAAAACGCTGACATTCGCCACGGCAACAACAAGGAAATACCGCACCCCACTGCGAACACCATGTACCCGACACCACAGACGCACAGGATGCACCGACGAAAAGCATGGCAGCAATGCAGCAGCAGCGTGCATGACCGAGGCCCCCCAATGGTAATGCCGACCAGTGGCACACATCCCGAACAGCCACCCAATGGACAGGAGAGGTAAGATGGTGCAGACCGCGAAAGAACCTCAAAGAACCTCAGAGGAAACCCCCTACACAGGGGGACAGCAGGCAGTAACAATACCACAGGGTGCAGGGGACCTAACGGTGCACAGCAGAGGGGTGCAGACTGTGGAATGGGGTGCAGACACCAGGCAGGGGGTCCCCTGACACAAGGACCTACACCTGAAGGCTGATATTCAGTGCCAGCCCCATCAGGTAGTCCCTGCGGCTCCTGACACTGTATGCACTGACAATGTCAGTGATGCACCGAGCTGACTCCCTCCAGCGCCTACGGGATCACCCCACAGCCTGGCCAGACAGAGCCTGCTGCAGTTTCACCTCCGTCAGCTGTTGCTCCCCCCGCAGGACATCCAGGAACTGCCACAGGGTTGGGTGCGCCGCACCAAGTGGGGCGTTGAATGCCCAGTGCCATCCCTCGATTGCATTATTGGTGCGGGGCATTCCATCCAGTACTGCAGTGTGGCAGTTCCACATGGGGATGGGGAACAGAGGCTTGTGGCAGGGGCCGCTGTGAACAGGCCTGCCCAGCCAGGTGTCCTTGAAATAGTCGAGGACAGGAGCGAGGACATCCTCATGGGAGGTGAAGTACTCCCAGCGACGGAGCTCCTCGTAGGTGGCTCACACATCCTCAGGGGGCACGAATGCAAGGGCTGGCAGTATGCGGAGGTGCATGGCACAGACATCATCAGAGCAATACAGACGTGCCAGGTCCACATGCTGCTGGATGTGCTGCCAGACACACTGGCAGAGGTGGAAGAAGCACCCGTGGATGTCCATGTCAGGCAACACAGTGCGGATAGCCCTATAGGCAGCAAGCTTGTAATCAATGAGCATGCAGCGGGGACCGCCTGCAGGGCACAGCTCTGCGATCTTCGTGTACATGGCGATGTAGTCTGCGGCCATTCTCCTAGCCATCAACTCATACACTGCAGGCAGTACAGTAGCCCCATCCACCCCATGCAGTGTGTACAACTGCTAGAACAGCCTGGGGCAGAAGCAGACTGTGCCAACCCCAAGCCATGCTGGGCTATGGCCCAGGAAGTCAAGGTTCCTGTCAGTACTGAAGAGGAGGTACCTGTGTTCCATGCTGGCCTCAGTGCCCTGTCCCAAGTCATACAGCAGGAACGGCTCACCTGCCAGGGTTTTGGTATAGTCTTCAGGTATGGTGAACTCAGACAGCTGCTGTGGGTCCACCATAGCACGTCTGCTGCCCCTCCGGACCCGTTGTGCCAACCACTTCAAGAGGGTTACAGGGGGTAGGCGTCCCCCGACTGCCTCATTCACTCCATGGCAGCATGCCACTACGTGCTGTTGGCTTGTCTCATTTGTGTCCCGGGCCCTCTGCTTCACCCCTGCCCTTAACTTGCGGACCCCAACGGCTGTGGAGTCAGGCTCATGGTTGTGGGTGCCTGTCAGTACCGGTGGTTCCTCACCCATGGTGAGTGCACGATCCCTGCATCCATCTGCTGTGTATTCGCAGCATTTCCAATATGTTCTTTCATCCCTTATCCGTTCATGCTGGTACGTGTACCCAGACACCACCAGCGGTCTGCGCCCCTTGGTGCTCTCCACATACTCCGCCAACATGCCTCCTCCCACAGTGGACCTGTGCCTGCAGGTGTGGCGCGCCTCTTTCAACTCGCCGCCGGCACCCCTGCTGACGCTGTGGGGGGGGGCGGGTCGGCATTCTCGCTGTGTCGCTGTGGGGGAGTGCGCACTGGCTGTGCTCAGTGTGCAGGTTGCGGCATTGTTTTGTCGACCTGACACCGTGCTTCCATTATGTAATAATTCCTTTCTTCCTGTGAGAACTTCTCGTGATATCAAAACAAATAAAGCTGGCATAGATCTCATGCAGTTCATGCAGGATTACAATTTTTACCCTCTTGATGGTATGCTACCTGTAGATAAGACAGCTGAACTGACCTTCGTCTCCCCCTCAGGTGCATCCATTATAGGTTTTGCTGTGTGGGATGGTCTGATTGAAATGTGGCAAGCCTTTGAGGTTTTAAATAGAGCAAAGAGTGATCATTTTCCAATTTCTGTTCAGTGGGCTGTGATGGAGACAGACTGTGGCATAGTTGTGAGGGCTAACTCATTTACACTCCCCCTCCCACAGATATTGTGATCAAAACTAGAAAAAGAGCACAGTGGAATGATAATCTTTCCTTGAGGGTGGAACAGTTACTTATTCCCCGTCTAGAAAATGTTTTACAGCAGAATTCATTTTCACTTTCTGTGGCTGAACTATGTAAACTACAGGATCCCCTTTATACACAGATTTCTTCAATTGATTGATACAATGTATTTTTATGCAGGCACAAACCTTTAGGAATCAAAATCCCTATTTACAATGAATGCCCTGTACAATACTTTAAAACACACAATATACAAATACTTATATAAAATGTTATATAGAATTACATAACACAAAAGAAAGATAAAAAATATAGTTGATGTTATACATGACGATTACATAGATTTAATAAAGACTTCTTCAGTGCGGTCTGAAACTCACTAACAGAGTTTTTTTAATTGTATATTTCTTCTCCAGTCAAAATGGTAGGAAGAAGTATGGTTGGTTTGATTCACAGTGTAAAGAGGAAAAAGCTGTTATTGCATAGGCTTAGGAAAACTAGGAGAAATAACACAAAAACTAACTGTGGAGATTTGAATGCAGATCATGAGGTCTATAAAAGCCTACTCCAGGAGAAAAAGTAGGAGTATTATCCTAAACAATGGGACATTATGCTAAATGTTGTTGCTAGAAATGACACAAGAGCATGTTATCAACTTGTTGCCAAGGACACTTTGAATTTTTGGTTTATTATAAGGACAGCTGGGAGCCCTCGGGGTCAAGAGGGCACTGCCATTGCAGCCCTCCCCATGCCCCGAATTGCACCTAACATCAGCTGGGAGCCCCCAAGGTCAAGAGGACACTGCCGTTGCAGCCCTCCCCACAACCCGACTCGCACCTACCATCAGCTGGGAGCCCTCGAGGTCAAGAGGGCACTGCCGTTGCAGCCCTCCCCCAAGCCCCAAATTGCACCTAACATCAGCTGGGAGCCCCCTTGCCGTTGCAGTCCTCCCCCATGCCCCAAATCGCACCTAACATCAGCTGGGAGCCCCCAAGATCGAGAGGACACTGCCATTGCAGCCCTTCCTCACGCCCCAAATTGCACCTAACATCAGGGATGGAGACCGCACGTTCCGAAACAGACGTGGGGAAGGAATCTGTTGTTTGAAGGAATCTGTGAACTGTTGGCGCGCCATTTTTAAATTACTGGACTCGAGGCTAGTGCTCATAAGGACTCAAACAAATTTTAATTCAGCAAATGTAACCTGATTGTTTCAGTCTTGAAGTTCCTCCCTTGCAAAGTGGCTGTATTACAATATTTAGTGTACTTTAAACTGCTTAAACTGTAGCACCTACATAGCAAAGGGTTTTTGCAAATTTAAATATGGATACCTTAAGTGCAAATCAGGTTAAAAGAACAGGAAATTTATTGGCTAAGGTGTTCCCTGGGCACTCGTGCTGCAGCTAGGCTGCTTTTATAAGTTGCTGTAATAATTAACCTCAAAGACACCCTTGCTATAATTCAAATCGTGTTACTGCGGTGTAGTCCAGAACCTTTCAGCCCGCCAAAACTGCTAAATTCAAACAAAGAAGCATCATAAGTTGCTGTGCTCCTCCCCCGCTTCCCCAAAGTACTTATTTGGCTCACCTTTGCTTTTTTTCTTGTCTCTCCACAGCTGGGAGCCCCCGAGGTCAAGAGGGCACTGCCATTGCAGCCCTCCCCCACACCCCGAATTGCACCTAACATCAGTTACGGAGACCACAGATCCCGAAACAAACGTGGGGAAGAAATCTGTTGCTAACCCCGCTGGTGCTCTGCACAGGCTACCCCACCACCCTCACCACCACCCTTGCTTGACTTGCCACTATATAGCGAGGGTCGCGGGTTCAGCGTGAGCCAATCAGTCAACTTTCCCATCTGCAGCCTATATTCTTACACCACTAGAGGCCACTTCAGCTTATACTTCTCTTTCCCCCTATATATTCACATCATGTGTTATCTCTACCTCATTCTTCTTACCCAGCTGTTCCCATTGTTGTCTCTCCCACCCTCAAACTTCCCCAAGGAGCAGTCACAACTTATTCCAACCTATACTCTGCTGCATGGCACTCTCCCATTAGCACCCTCCACATCGGGTTGTAACCAGCTCCCACACTACAGCTATGGCAGGTCAGTCCCTCTATACTGCCTCCCTCCTTTCAAGCTGGCCTCATAGCCCTAAAGTACTCCACCCAAAATCAATCCTCAACTGTCCCCCCTCCACAGGGCACTACCGGTAAAATGCAAATCTCAATGCCTTATGACACTCTACTAGTGAACCTCCTGTTACTACTTGCTGGAGACATTGAGACAAATTCCGTACCACCCACTCCATATATTCACGGACCCACTACTACTCCCCTCAGCCTACCTCGTAGCCTAAAGTTGATGCACCTGAATGTCTGCAGCCTGCTAAACAAAATAACCTTTCTGCAGCCTACCATCCCTTCCCTGAACCCTGATGTCCTAGTTATCTCCGAAACCTGACTCAAGCCACACCACAAGGACTGCGACATCACTATTCCAGGCTACTCCATTATCAGGCATGACCGATTGGGCAACAAGAGGGGAGGTGGCTTAGCTATCTACATCTCTTCCTCTGTACAGTTCACCCACATCACGCTACCAAGTCTCCCACACCTGATAGATGCAGCACTAATCAAACTCTCCCTACCACATACAAACCCAATATTTATAGAAGGGTCTTACTGTACCCCTGATTCCTCGACATCAGTAATCTTGGAGCTCTTTGTCACCTTGACATCTGGGAGATTTCAATTTAAATTGGCTATCCAGCACCACCTCCAAGTTCCGCAACCAAAGTTGCTGGACTTAGCCTGTCACAACTGATCACCGAACCCACTCGTCTAAATAAAAAAGTCATCAAATCACTCCCTTCTGGATTGGGCCCTTACCTCCCACCAGCATCGAGTAATCGCCTCTGGCACCCTACCTGATTCCCTAAGTGATCACCATATGGTTTTCATAATCTGTAAAATTTTCAAAATCAAATCATCCTCTCCCAGGATCATTCTCTCTAGGTCTTTCAAATCCCTGGACCTTCCCTCGCTAATAAATTATCTGTCAGCCACTGATTGGTCCCTCCTCCATATGCCTCATCTATTGATGAAGCATGGCGCTATTTCAAACTCAAGTTCCTAGCAGCTTGGGATACACACACACACACCACTTAAAAGGTCCTGGGTGAGGGGTACTCACTTGCCCTGGATCACTGAGGACATCATGGCCCCAACCAGAGAAAAAGACCAGGCTTGGAAATCATTTAAGCTCTCCAGATCCCCTGCTGACCAAGCAGAATACCACACCCTGCACAATACCTGCACTAGACGAATTAGGCAGGCCAGGACGAGTTACTTCCAAGCTTCCTTCCAGGCTAACATAAGCAAACCAACTAATTCTGGAAAGTGGTCAAATCACTTTTCTCTCCGCCCTCTCAGCCTCCCACTCCTACGCTAAAAGTGAGTGGAACCAGCACAACTGACCCATTAGCTGTTGCAACTGCTTTTAATTCCTACTTCACAAGCTGCTCTGCCCTGCTGTCTGCCCTCCCCCCTTTACAGCCAAAACCCAAAGCTGCAGCTGCCACCGCACAAGCTCATTCCTCTCCTCCTCCTCCTACTTTCTCCTTCTGTCAAACAGCTCCCTCTGAAGTGTTTGAAGCCTTGATCTCCTTAAATACTAACAAATCCAAATGTCCTACAGGGCTGGATGCCAAGATGCTCCACCTAACCACTCGTGCCATAGCTGCCCCTCTGGCTGATCTCTATAACCTCTCATTTTCCGTAGCCTCCGTTCCCTCGGAATGGAAGCATGCTACTGTCATCCTGCTCCCTAAGGGTGGCGACACCTCTGAACCTGGTAACTACTGACCTATCTCCCTCCTCCCCATCCTGGCAAAGATCCAGGAGAAACTAGTCCTCTCTCAACTCTCCACCTTCCTCAACTCTTCCTCCTTTTTCTCACCCTACCAGTCTGGGTTCAGGAAGTCCCACTCTACAGCCACTTCCCTCCTACGGCTCACTGATGCTCTCTTTGATGGCATGGACAAGGGACATCTCACGTCCACAATTTTTATCGATCTGGAAAAGGCCTTCAACACAGTCTCCCGTCCTCTCTTGCCAGATAAGCTCTCCACTGCTGGGCTATCTGCCAAGGCCACCAGTTGGTTCCACTCCTACTTGGGGGGCCAATCCCAGTCTGTCAAAATTAGTCGATCCACCTCCCCCCTCCCAGTTATCATCGGTGTCCCCCAAGGATCTGTCCTTGGTGCGCACCTATTCTCCATCTTTCTAAATGACCTGCCAACCACCTGTCCACACACCTCTATACACATGTATGTGGATGACACAGTCTTGTATGCTTCTGGCCCCTCAACCACTGAAGTTGAAACCAGGTTGCAGCAGGACTTCAGTCAAGTCCAGCTCTGGTTTTGTGCAAATGAGCTATTCCTAAATGCCAAGAAAACTGTCTCCATGTCCTTTGGCACGAGGCAGAGGCTCTCCCAGCTCAAAACCCTCCCCTTCTTCCACACCCTGGATGGGACCACTTTGGAAGCTTGCACTTTCTTTAGATATCTCGGAATCTGGCTGGACCAGCACCTCAACTTTTCTGTACATGTAGATGCCATCCACAAAAAACTACATCCTAAATTGGAAGCCCTATACTGCAATTGTAGTAGCATCCCCCTGCCAGCCTGCAGGTCACTAGTACAGAAAATGATTCTCCCCATCTTCGACTACGGTGATGTAGTCTATAGTGCTGCTCCCAAATCCATCCTATCCAGACTGGATCCCCTCTTCCACTCTTTCTGTAGATTCGCCCTTGACAGCCTGCCCTCTACTCATCACTGTGACCTCTAGCGGTCCCTAAAGCTGCCCTCACTCCATGACCAGCAGCAGGTACACTGTACCATGCTCATAGCATAGTATTGGTCCCAGTCCCTCCCGCAATACCTCAATGCTACGATAACTCCTTTTCCCACCACCGCTTATTCCATGAGGAAAGCAAACACCCTTCTCCTGTCAGTACCATGCATGACCTCATCATCTGGCCAAGCAGCCTTCAGACACCGTATGCCTAAGTTATGGAACTCCTTCCCTGCAAGCACTCGACTAATGCCCTCACCCACTGACCTCAGACACCTCATAAACGAACACTGCAACTCACCCTGCACATGCGCATAGCGGTGCCCGGCTCAGTACTCTGCCCTGGCCTTCCACGACCGAACTGACTTGTCATCTCAGTTCTAATTGCAGGCCATGCTTCCTTTCTGGATGAAATGATTGTCAGTAGCTGCAAGTCACATTGAAAATGTCCAAATATAAATATGTATGATCAAATATATTTCCAAGCTATGTGTCAAATTAGCGACATATCTGTGCTGTTACTGTACTTGCTTGTATGTTTCTGTCTCCTTATGTCCCCCTTCCCCCAGGACGCACCTGGAATCGAGCAGCACTCTGCACAGTGTGCCTTTCTGGTTAATCTTTTAAATAAATACATAAAAATATATCTCCCATGAGGCATGGGTAGCTCATTTCTCATCTCTCTTTCATGATCAGTCAATACAAAATTCCTTGGTTGCTTTACTATCTAACAATAGCTTTGGACCATTAATATTATGGAAGTTTCTGATGTGATTAATTATTTGAAGATGAAGAAGACCCCCTGGGCCTGATTTTATTCCAGCTTATTTGCAATCTCCTCTGTTGTGGTCTGATTCTTTTTCTTATTAATTTTCAATAAATGTATTAGGGAGACCTTTTTTCCTGATTCCTGGCATGGGTGGAGATTGTCCCTATCTTCAAAATGGGCAGTAAGTCAGATCCCTGCATGTATCAGCCAATCAACCTACTGAATGTTTCACCTAAAATATTCAGTAAAATTATTCTTTAAAGGCTGCGTGAACAAATTTTAGCAACTTGTCTTCTTTGCAGTTTGGGTTTAGAGAACAGTGTCCCACTTTGGATAACTATTTTATCCTTAGACATATTTGAGAAAAATACATTTTGATCCATAAACAAATGTTTTATGCGGCATTTGTAGATTATTCTTCTGTGTTTGATTCAGATTCTCAGCCAAAATTACAGCAAGCAATGAGAGACAGGCGTACTGACATTTGTCTTGTTTCCATCATTTCAGAATTATACCATCCAACCTGGGCAGGAGTATGGTTAGGTGCTGGGGGTAGTGTGTCATGGAATTTCTTAATGAACAAAGATGTGCATCAATGCTGCATTTTAGCTCCATTATTATTTAATATCTATATCAATCATGTTATAGGGACTCTTACATCTGTTGTTTCTTAATCACCTAGGACAGGTTTAATGGAGGCACCTGTTCTAACATATGCGGATGATCTTGTGGTGTTTTTTCACTATCACAGTCAGGTTTGCAAAAGAAATTAGAATGTCTGTTTACGGAATCAAAAAACAGCCCTTTCTATAAATGCAAAAAAAAAATTAAAATAGTTGTATTTCATAGCAGTAAAACCTCTTAGAAGCGGTGAATAAGCAGTCAGGCTATTTTTTCAGTGTCCAGTTATCCTTACTTGGGTGTATACTTTGCATCTAATGGTTATTGGAACACCCGCTTTGTACATGCAGTAGCTAAAGTTAAAAAAACACTTCATGGATTTAAACAACTTAATTCTAAATGTGGTGGGAATAGTATTAGGCCCCTTGCTAAAGTCCTGTCATCAAAAATTAACTCACGAACACTTTATGGAGCTGAAACATGGGCCCCTTATATAATTTTGGAACTAGAAAACAATTTATTTAACTAGTCAAATCTTCTTTCCGGCTGAATAACTCTATGCCCATATCACATATAAGAGCAGAACAAGTGTAAACCGGGTGGCCACAACTACCAGGTGGGAGTCTCCAGGGGTTGGGATGGTGTTATTTTTTGTGTTACTAGCACTGTGTGGTGCCTCTATTATGTAACCCCTACCTGAGACCTTGGCTTGGGGAGAAAAATGTCACTCAGCAGGTTGGCTAGGTTTGGTTACTCTGTACTGGGGCACCCAAGTATTCCAGACACAGGAAGCAATAACTGAATCCCCATACAAGGAGTTGGGATTCTAAAGTGTGGCTTTTATTCACAACAAAAAGGAACAATAAAGCATAGACGGACCCCAACGGGGCTACACTCCTGGTAATGCAGATTTCTCCTGAACAGACAAGCATCTTCTGTACACTTAAACCCTCAGGTTTAGCAACACACAGGGCACTCTGCCCGAACTTGACTCTTCTCTGGTTTCCCTGGCTCAGCTCCCTTGGCAGCCCTTGGACTAATCATCCATTTATCACAGATTTAATAGTGGCTCCCTATTCCACCCATGAGCACTGCTGGCTCCATCAGGGGAATCTTCTTCAAACAATCCCATGCCTGGGTAATTTCCTCAGGCACTCAGGCACAAGTACCTGAGAGAAAGCAAACAGGTGTCCTAAAGCAAACCCGTAGAGGTGACTCTGGTCATGCCAGATGGGGGGGTCTCCCACCTCTTGCTCCCATAAATCATACCAAGCAATTCCTCTGGACTTTAACACATCATCTCTGAAAACACTTTACTTTGTAGATTCTCTATAAATGTATGTCACATTTAATCTACTGTTTCTTCCATCCCACATGTGCTGAACTTCAAACATACTTAATGAGTGGTTTTGTCCATTTCTCTAGACTCCCACAGAGTTAAGCAGTCCAATTCCTACAACTTTTAAAACTGTACTTGGTTGTCTTTTCCTGACCCCACAGTAGCAGTCACTTAGATTCATCTTGTCCTAGGTGAAACCATATTGGCCCTTTGGCAGAGCAAACACACCCTTAGGTTACAGGTGCCCCACAGGTTTTTTCTCTTCCAAAACATAACGAAACTTCCAGGTGCCCCAGCACAAATCCTCACGGGCAGCTTCTTTTTCCACTAGCTAAGCCAGGGGAATTGCCCCGGGAAGCAGGCCGATTCCTTACCCCCCATCCCTGCAGGGATGGGGCCCTGAAACTTTGGAAAGTGGTCTCCACCACTTCAAACAGACATTGTTGTGTTCCTCTTGAGGTGAGAACACACATCTAAACTAAAAATATAGCTTTCTGGCAGAGCTAAGGGCTCTGAGGGCCTGCAGCTGCAGCACACCTCTTCTCTCTGCTGAGCCCACTTACAGACTACTACAGACTCACTTCAAATCCTCCCAACATTCCATCCTAACTTCCCTAGCTGCAACATTCCAAAGTGGCTTATGCAGCTGCGACAGTTCTAAAATGATGTCATCCCTCAATCTCAGCTGAGACTGAGAACAGAATGAGATGGTGTGAAATCCATTTAACTGGAATTTCACAAGGTGCCTTCCCTGCCTGCCACTAGGTCTAACTGGGATTCTTGTAACCCCGGTAACGGGGGTACACAAGGATTAGAGACTGTAGCTTTAAAACACTGGCTGATGCCTTAATATTGGGATACTGGACTAGACTCACAAGATTACCAATAAATAATTTGCTTAGGCTGGGACTGCTGCAGAAAGAGAGGAGGTTAGCACAACATGACATTAAGTCTACTTTGTTAAAGAATGTTATGACAGTTCTACAACAGCATGAGCTGGCATATTTAAATAAAAAAGACAAAGAACCTCTGTGCGCAAGCACTGCGGCAATGGTTACCCCAAAGGGCATTTGGCCGGGAAGCCAAGTTTCAAAGAAATACAAAATCACACATGCCCCCACAATGCAAAGCATCATGGGCTGCATATGCAAATCACCACAGAATATTATACTGGTTCAACTTTAAGCAGAAATGCATGGTGCCAAAAGGCCTCTCACACAGTTAGCATGTGTGATTTTGTATTTCTTTGAAACTTGGCTTCCCAGCCAAATGCCCTTTGGGGTAACCATTGCCTCAGTGCTTGCGCACAGAGGTTCTTTGTCTTATTTGTTTTTTGTTTTAATCGGGTTCACCACAACATAACCCAGATAGACCATCTTAGGGTAGCTGGTTCATTCCACTGGGGTGTCAAACAGACGAGGCATACTGAGGAGTCCTGGTAGGACGAAACACGTGTCTGTGTCTTCTGTTGGCATCCTTTGCAAACTGTGTGAGAGGCCTTTCGGCACCATGCATTTCTGCTTAAAGTTGAACCAGCATAATATTCTGTGGTGATTTGCATATGCAGCCCATGATGCTTTGCAAATTGATACTTCCTCACATTACCCCTGAGTCTACCCCCTCCTGCTTCATATCATGACCCCTTGTTCTTGAACACCTTTTTTTCTGAAAGATGCTACCCTTTTGTACCTTACTTATACCCTTGAGGTATTTGAAGGTCTCTATCATATCCCCCTTCTCTCTTCCAGGGTATACATACGGAGGCCCTCCAGTCTGTCCTTATATAACTTTTGATGCAGACTCTGCACCATTTTTGTTGCCCCTCTCTGAACTGCCTATACTTTGTCTATGTCCTTCTCTAGATGCGGCCTCCAGAACTGGACACAGTACTCCAGATGGGGTCTCACCAATGATTTGTATAGTGGTATCACTACCTCCTTTTTTCTGCTGCTGATACCGCTACCTATGCAACCAGCATTCTACTGGCTCTCCCCCACAGCCTTTTCACAATTCTTGGTCACCTTTAGGTCATCAGATATGATTACCCCAGGTCCCTTTCCTGTTTGGTTGTTGTCATTACTTCCCCCCCCCCCATCCTGTACTCCTCCCCTGGGTTTCTGTGCCCTAAATGCATGATTTTACACTTCTTCATATTGAATCTTAGCTGACACACTACTGACCACTCCTCAAGCCTGCTTAGGTCCCTCCTCATTTTTTCCCACACACACCCCCCCCCAGAGTGTTAACCCTGTTGCAGATTTTACTGTCATCTGCAAAGAGGCATACCTTCCTTTCCAGCCCCTCTGCAATGTCACTTATGAAGACATTAAAGAGGACTGGACCCCAGAACTGATCCTTATGGCACCCTGCTGGTCACCCTCCTCTTCTCAGAATGAACTCCATTTACTACCACCCTCTGTGTTCTATCTCTTAACCAATTTCTGACCCAGTTTACCACCTTGGGACCCACTCCCAGACTGCCCAGCTTGTTTACGAGCCTTCTATGTGGAACAGTGTCAAAGGCTTTGCTGAAATCCAGGTAGGCCACATCCACTGTCCCTCCCTGATCAAATTCCCTGGTCACCCAGTCAAAGAAAGCTATC
Source organism: Neoceratodus forsteri (assembly GCA_016271365.2). NCBI lineage: Eukaryota > Metazoa > Chordata > Ceratodontiformes > Ceratodontidae > Neoceratodus > Neoceratodus forsteri. The sequence goes on from JADMNL010000027.1 coordinate 184,799,091, forward strand.
AGATTTGTTTGACATGACCTTCCTGCTGTGAATCCATGTACCTAGGATCCTGTTATCCACTGGATTCAAGCTATACCACAATCCTTTCCTTTAGCAGTGATTCCATTAATTTCCCCCACCACTTAGGTCAGGCTGACTGGCCTGTAATTGCCAGCCTCCTCTCTGCTCCCACGTTTGTGGAGAAAGACTACATCTGCCCTCCTCCAGTCCTCCGGAACCACTCCTGTTTCCAGCGATTTGTTGAATAGGGCTGTCAGTGATGCTGCGAGCACCTCTCCAAGCTCTTTTAATATTCTTAGTTGTATCCCATCTGGCCCCAATGCCTTGTCCACTCTCCATTTTGTGAGTTCCTTTAGGACTCTCTCCTCTGTAAATGGACTGGTGTCCACCTTCCTTCCATCGATGCTCCTGTCACTTAACTGAGGTCCCACACACCTTCCCCTTCTTCTGTGACTACTGAATAAAAATATTTGTTCAGGATTGCTGCTTTCTCCAGGTCCCCCTCCGCACACTCCCCTTCTTCCCCTTTTAGCTTAACAATCCCAACCCTGGTCTTTCTTCTTTCACTAATGTACCTGAATAATGTCTTGTCCCCTATCATTATTGCCTGAGCTGTTTTTTCCTCTGTTTGCGCCTTTGCATTCCTGACTGCTTTCCTTGGCTTCCTCTGTTTTTCTAGATGCACTTCCCTGTCCTCCTCCCTCTGTGTTTCCTTGTACCTTCTGAATGCCAGCCTTTTCATTCTTACCTTCCCCGGTCACTTCCTTTGAGAACCATAGTGGTTTTTGTTTCCTCTGGCTTTTGCTTAATTGCCTAATGCAAAGATTTGTTGCTTCCTCTATGGCTCCTTTTAGAGTCACCAAATGTTCCTCTACACTCCCCATCCTCCCCCCTCCCCCACCAGAATTTTCCTGAGACATTTCCCTATCTTTGCAAACTCGGCCCTTCTGAAGCCCAGGACCCTAGCTTTCATGTGGTTTGACTCTACGACTGTTCTCACATTAAACCACACCATACAGAGCTCACTGGACCCCAGGTGGCTACCCACTATGACATCTGCAACTCTGTCCCTGTTAGTGAGTATTAGATTCAGTATCTCTCCCTCCCTGATGGGCTCTACTACTACTAGTTGCCAGAGGCATGGCCCCTGCAGGGTGTCCAGGATGTCCCTGCTCCTAGCTGAGGCTGCAGCTGGGATGCTTCAATCAACATCCGGCAAATTGAAGTCTCCCACCAGCAGTACCTCCCCTTTAGTTGCCACCTTATGGATGACTTCCACTAAAACTCTGTCCAGCTCTTCCCCTTGTGCTGGAGGTCTGTAGATCATTCCATTGTGAATGGGAAGAATGGGATGTGAAACAACAGTACCTTGCATTTCCAGATGAGAGATCAAAGTTTGAGAATCGACTCATGCACATAGGCCCCAGCTGGGTAGATGCCTGGTGTACTGCTGAGGTGACAGAGCCAGACTGAGGAGAAAACTCAACACCCAAGCTCCAGGTGGTAGATGCCCAGTGCATTGCTGAGGTGACAGATCCAGACTCAGGAGGAGACTCAACACCCAGACCCCAGCTTGGTAGATGCCTGGTGCACTAGTGAGGTGACAGATCCAAACTCAAGAGGGAACTCATCTCCCAGGCCCAAGTTTGGTAGATGCCTGGAGTACTGCTGATTTGACAGACCCAGACACAGGAGGGGACTCAGACTCCAGACCCCAGCTTGGTAGATGCCTGGTGCACTGCTGAGGTGAGAGATCCAGACTCAGGAGGGGACTCAGCTCCCAGGCCCAAGCTTGGTAGATGCCTGGAGTACTACTGAGGTGAGAGATCCATACTCAGGAGGGGACTTGACAACTAGACCCCCAGTTGGGTAGCTAGAGAACATAAAACCATATGCAATACTTCCAGGAATCAGGTGTGGAAACACAAATACTGTAATTAAAAATGGTACACAAATCACATTCATGCAGCACTTACTGAAAACGAATACAGGAAAATAAAAAAATAGTTTATTGACATTATGGCAAAATGAGTGTTTACACAGAGGAACTACCCAGTGCTTCACCTCACATATGTGGTGACCTTCATCACTGGGCACTCTGCTCTACTGAGGTGACAAATTCAGACTAAGAAGGGAACTCAACACGCAGACCACAGGTGGGCAGATGTCCAGTGCACTGTGACAGTTCCAGAATGAAGACAGGACTCAGTCACCCAGACCCCAGGTGGCTGGATGCCATGTGCACTGCTGAGGTGACAGATCCAGACTCAGGAGAGGACTCAGTCACCTAGGCCCCAGGTGGGTAGATGCCATGTGTGCTGCTGAGGTGACAGATCCAGACTCAGGAGAGGACTCAGACTCCAGCTGGGTGGATGCCACAAATAGGGCTTTTGAATTCTTCCACATTCCAAGTCCTAGAACCTTCGCATCTGGTTCTTTTCTACTCCTTTACAAACCCACTGCCTTTTGGCTACAGCCAAGAGGGCCACCACTGAGCCACACTAACGGTTGCACTCTAGTAGTGGACTGTAGTTGAGATGGTTAATCGTTACAGCTTCCTTTACTGCACCCATCCCCAAAATACCAGTGTAAATTCAGAGCTGGGAATCTGGAGGTTAAACACCAGTGTTTTAATTTGGAAAAAAAGGAAAATTAATTGAAATTTCAGTAATGTCTATGCATGCTGAATCCCAAAGTAGTTTACAAACCCCAGCCAGCTACAGCAGCCTTAGCACAGGGAGGTTAACTATCTTGCTCAATGTCTCATCATGCGTAAGGCGCAATGGTGGAATTCCAGCCTGGGTCTTCTTCAGGTTTATGGCTCCTTGCTGTAGAGACTGTAAATACTACCTGAAACGTACCATATTATACAATTTCATTGAGCTATGCTAGGCAAAAATCACATCCTGATGAAACAGTTATGAAATGAATAACTTTATAAAATGGGGTCTGGCCATTTCTGCTTCCTCATTGGTCAGTACCCTCTCACATGGGGCTGCTTTATCCTGTTGATAACTTCCGCAATAATGGCTCCAATCATACCATGTGACAAAGGTTACTATATAACTACAGTATGTACGGTCATTATAGAACCACTACTGCTTAAAATACGAACAGTTAAATGAATCACAACCACATGGCAACCCCTTGGGTAACCAGACCCTCAATGTAACATGTAAAGAAAATAAATGCAAAGCCAAAACAGCTACACACACACACACACTCACACAACAGAAAGAAAAATAACTGTGAAGCTAAAAGTGTTTTACAAAGCAAAGAACTTAATACTGGTAGCACAGTCACTGGGTGTAGGCAAAAAGGAGTTCAACAACATGCCACACACACTCACAGGGAGATCTGCTCTGAGGAAGACATCATAATGCCACTTAAACGTCAGCACATGCCTGCATAGGATGGAAAATGTGCACAACTGATTTTGACCTGCTTTTGGCTACAATGGTTGGTAGTTTCAAATGGATTACGTACAGTTTGTTTCTATGAAAGTTTGTATTCAACTACAGAAAAGTTCTCTACGGTGCTGCATACTGCCTGAGGTGATGGGTCTTCATAGAGAAGTTAAAGTGGTGCTCTGCCACAAAATGGAGGTCAGCATTTGTTTGACTGCTACTGAACTGCTGGACTTGTTCCAATACGTGATATTTATTGACCTGAAGACTAAGCACCCTTTAGAGTTGTTTGAAATAGTTGTGTGACCGGGCAGAGAGGAATTTCCCTTGAAGTGTTGAGGATAACTGCCTCAGAACCGGTCTTATTGAGAGAGAGAGAGAGAGAGAGAGAGAGAGACAGACAGACAGACAGACTGACTGTAGGCCATGGCACTGAGGTGATTTATTGCTGTTTTTTTTTTGTTTAATTTTTTTATTATGGATAAATACAATTAACAAACAGAAGAGAGAAAGAAGTAAGTGCCTTAGTTGGGACTTGAACCCAGGCCAACCCGAATACTCTTCCGGTTTTGCTACCAAGGCAACTGGAATCTAGACCATCCTGGAGCACATTACTCTTTCTCTAATGCACAACCTGGTGCTGCACAGATAATTACATTTTCAATCACGAGAGTGCGATGTGCATATTTATGGAACACCTACAAACAAAAGAAAGAAAGTAGTAAGTGCCTTGGCTTGGACTTGAACCCAGGCCGCCCGAAATACCATTCCAGTTGCACTACCAGCTGTGCCATCAAGGCAACTGGAACCTGTACCATCCCAAAGCACATTACTCTTTCTCTAAAGCAGAACCTGGCGCTGCACGGGTAATTACATTTTCAACCTCGGCATTCCCCCTTGTGTAACAGGACAAGCATTTTATAGGCCCATTGGCCTCCTCTGCGTGTAACATTCTACAAGAACTATGAGAATCACAAGAGTGCAGTGTGCATATTTATGGATATTTATGGAACACGTGCAAACAAAAGAGGGAAAGATGTAAATGCCGCAGCTAGTAGTGCAACCGGCACGGTATTCCGGGCAGCCTGGGTTCAAGTCCCAGCTGAGGCATATACTTCTTTTCTCTCTTCTGTTTGTAGGTGTTGCATAAATATGCACACTGCACTCTTGTGATTGAAAATGTAATTTTCTGTGCAGCACCAGGTTGGGAATTAGAGAAAGAGTAATGTGCTCCGGGATGGTCCAGGTTCCAGTTGCCTTGGTGGTACAGCTGGTATCACAACCAGTACGGTATTCTGGGTGTGCTGGGTTCAAGTCCCAGCTGAGGCACTTACTTCTTTCTCTCTTTTGTTTGTATGTGTTCCATAAATATGCACACAGCACTCTTGTGATTGAAAATAAATACAATCAAGCAGAGCTCATTCGCAATGGTATCCCTCTATCATACAAGTAAACAAAGACAAAAACTACACTGTCACTTAACAAATTAGTTAATACATCAAAACATTTCTGGATCAACAATAAAACACAACTGCATCAAGAATTCAAGTAATATTGTTTGATTCAAAACAGCAATTGACAAATGGTGGAATGGAATTGATGAACCAGAGTTTCAATGCTCTTTCTGACAGAGTTCAGGGGCAGGATTCTCAATGCTCTCAGAAGGTGCAAAACCTTCCCTAAGTCCCCAAAACTCCCTCAGTTATGAAAAAAAGGGGAGTTTGCTCCAAGTGCTATTCACATAAACCCCTGCAGCTGCGCGAAAAACTGCCGTGGACTGTGGAAAAAAGTGCAGCTGCAGAAGTCCCTTAGGACAAAAAGGTGTGAGATAAGTAAGGCACAGCCCCTGAAAGGCTATTCACAGCCAGGTTTTTCCCACAGCTGAGGAAAGAATGTTACACACAGTGGATTGAGGTGTAACTCTTCCTCAGCACACTGCAGTAGTGCCCCAGCAATTGGAATTAATTAAGGTGGAGGTGTACCACAGGTAATAGCATCTCAGACAGTATAGCAGTGGCTGATGTTACAGCACTGAAAGCACACATTGCCATGCTATAGCAACAGGCATCAACCACTAGACCCAGTGCAGCCCATGACAGAGCCCCACAAGCAGTAGAGCCTGCCAGTCAGCCGAGAGTGCTACCCCCCCCCCGTAGGTTACAGGTACACCCCAGGGAGGGACGACCAGCAGGGACAGTCAGCCACTGTGGTGCCAAGGTATCACAGGTACATGTGGTGCTGCTGTGGTCCCAGTTGGGGACTGGTTGCTGGTCTCTGTGTGTGCTGTCAGCTTCATATTATAGCAGCACTGTTACAGTCTGCTGCTTCAGCTACTGTGGGTCCCTATTGCTGTGCCTTCACAGCCTCCACAGCTGCGGACTCACAACACTTGCGCAAGTCCTGCAGCAGCTAAATTGCTGCACCTGCATCACTTTTTATCGAAATCCGCAGCTGCACTGGTTTTCTTTGAGCTGCGGGAATTTCGACTTTCTTTGTGAATCCTGCCCCAGGTGTTTATGATCCAAAACTTAGCAGGTAATGCATTCCACATGGTGGGTATAAAATGCATGTAGAAATGCATGTAAAAGTGACACAGGATCTTTAACTTCTCTGTCACCATGTTAAGATATCTGGAATATACTATATTAAAGCCAGAGGAAATATTTTGCATTAGTAAGGCAAGACCAGATATTGGTTCAGCCCCTACCTGGGGTATAATTTAAAGTATATTTGAGGAGCAAATGAAACACTGGCCTTCTTTAAATGGCTTTACCTAATCATTTTTCTTAAAAGTTATAATTGGCTAAGATTTGTTTCCTGTTTTACTAATGTGTTTATGTGTTCTGTTTGTAAGTAGTTGTATGTACTGTACTTTCTCTGCTGTTAATTTTAAAGCAGCAGTACAATGAGATTGGACAAACAATTTAACCCTCCTCTTTTTCTACTATAAAAGATTCATGGCATCTTCCAGTTTTATTTGGAGGCAACATTTTCTAGTTCACCCCAAATCTGAGTATTTTTATAAATGTTTTAATTTTGTGTGTTTTTTTTTTTTTTTTCAAGAAAAAAGATGAGCACCACATTTGGCCTAGAAAGAACATTGAGACTTGGTAAGGGTTAGGTTCGAGAAAATGAAAAAGTCATGGTGTGCAGCACAGGTCATACCTAGAAAAATCAATTTGACAGGTACGCTAATACTTTTAGTGATTAAAGCCAGAAACTACCTTTATGGAAATTTAGTTTTCACTGCACTGTTGCTTTAATGGAAATTAAATGCTATTCACAAAAAAAATTTCCACAAAGGCAACTACTAGAAATGGAAAGAATGAACATTATTTAAATAACTCATCTGAATGGCTGTTGTTCTACAGGGCAGCAGCCCCTGCCTGACGGTGCATGCAACTGCAGCACCAACAGTGATTATAAGCCCAGGACCCAGATGTGGCGGTAAAGAAATTACAACTAACACAGCCGAATTGTCAATAAAACAGGTCTATATAACCTATCCCCACAGACGCACCTAGAAACAACCTGTCAGAGCTCAGTGTGTCTTTCCTAATCAGAGATAAAAAAAGGAAAAAAATTAATAATGATGTTCAAATCACATTTTTTTAGAACTTTACAATCAGATTGTACCGACATAGAAAAGTAAAGAAAAACTAGAGTAGCTGATCTCCCCTTTTTTTTTTAAACTTTACTTTTCTTAATAAAAAGTAACGTGTGCACAGTATTTAGGGTACAGGGACAATTACATCTCTCATTGAATTTGGTACTAATATTGAAATATACATTACAATGAAGATCCCAGTCTTTGATGCTAGGCTGTGAGCAAATTAAAAGTAATAACAACACATAAAGGTAAGCTTCTACTATAGGCTTAGAGACAGGTAACATTTTGTATATATCCAAAGGCTCCTTGCTTAATGGACCAGACCAGTTCTTTATAGTTCCCAAATACATTAGGGCACCTCATGGGACAAATTAGAGTAGTTGATCTCTTGTTAAGATGACAATGTTCTTGCTTGAAAATGGGTCTATGTCAAGATTTATGTGTACACGGAGCAAATAGAATAGTGCTCCGCAAAATACGGATGATCAGAGCTGTTTATGAGAAGTAGTCATTAAACTGAAGGTTAGTCAGATTCTTACAGAAAACACTATCAAATTCAGTGGCATCATTTCAGCAGAATCACGGGGGCTGCAACGCCTTATTTTCAGTAGAATCATACAAGCTACAAAGCTTGATTTTAGAATAATATGGATTGCAAAGCCTGATTTCAGAATAATATGGATTGCAAAGCCTGGTTTCAGCAGAATCATAAGGGTTGCAATCTTCCCCACCCACCAAATGTTATATAAGTAAACCATAGGGGAAACCATTTGTCGGGGGTTTTAGAGGTAACAATGCATATCATAGCGGTGGCAACTGCAACCCTTGCTACCCCTTAATGATGTTCCTCAACAAGTTCTGAACTCCTGTTTCAGTGTGCTGTGAACATTCTGCCACAGGCATATGAGAAGGGGATACTTCAATTCTCACAGAGTTGTTTTGCTAAGAACAAGGAGGCAAAGTTGAACTATTTCACCTTTAAAATCAAAGGGGGGAAAGGAAAGTGAGAAAATCCTCCCAGTTCAAACAGTTCTTTTAAACTCAAACTGAACACTTGATGGGTTTCATGGATGCCATTTTGAAAACATTACTTTGGCAAAGGACTCTTTTGATTTCTATTCCTTATGTAAAACCTTACAGATAATCCGTTGAATCAAATTTGCACAAAGGCATTTTTGAAACAATCATGGTTCTTGTGAGGGACAACATTTTTGTGTGTCAAATAAAACGTTTTAATGCGCTACAATCCATTACACATATAGTTCTCAATTTCCTTTCAATAATTATTCATTAGAAAACATTTAACGTCACTGCAGATTTCACACTGGGCAGTCGACACACAAAGGAGAAGACTTGGCCTATTTATAAGGAACTGAGGCCTGTTTCTCTAATCTGAGAAACTCCAAAGAGGTGGGGCCTACTCGATACAGCAGGCAGGCTAAATTGTGCAGTTAACGGTCAAAGCCCCCCTGCCCACTTTGACACTCATTTAAAGATGACATGGAACAATGGAGACTTGTTCTTAGCAACCCTTTCTTATAATGCGGCCTACATTGGCAAAGGCTAGGCCTCTCAAGACAGGGAGCACTGGTACTGGCTGAGACACTTTGTTCCACCTGCCACCCCCACTTACTCTACTTCTGCACCCTCCCCCAACACCCCTTAGCTGATTCCCATTTTAACGCAATGAGACAGGTGAACAATATCATTAAATCAGTACCATTCAGAATGTCAGGGTTAATAACACAATCTCCTGTCAGGTTAATACTGTTAGCTCCATTTTCTTTTCCAGACGTGCACAGAGACTTGGTTTTCCAAGTCTCCCAGAATACATGTAAACAAGTTTCATCAGTGCCCTGATGTGGTTTTGCAAGATGTCACATATAAACAAATTCAGTTTAATAAAAATAAATATAAATCCCTGCATTGCTAAGTAAAACAAAAGGTTTCCAACTCTGATTCTAAAAAAAAAGCCATCATGATACGGAAGGTTTTCTGAGAACAGTCACAGTGAACATGCTAAGAAGAAAATATTTATCTCTAGAAGTCTATCTATCTCAAGAAGTCAAACTGCAGGCTTAAAACACAGCCTCCAGATAAAACATGATGATAAAGAGCAAAAAGGAGGTGGGATCCAACTCTACATGCTGTAGGTTGACTTTTAGTACTGTAGACATACATATGTTCATATTAAATATATATAGTCCCAAGACATCATTCAAAATTTGGTAAAATAGCCTTTAGTTGGATGGCTCCTACTTTTTGGAATGCTCTACAAGACTAGCTCAAAATGTGTTTGCTTGCTAGCGCCCTCTTATTTTAAAGTACTTCTTGGTCAATTCTGTGTTGATAAATGTATATTCCATTAAAAAATGTATAAATTGTGAATTTTTATTGGATGTTGCTATTTTCTTTTTTTCTGTATTTGTAGTAGTACTGTGTATACATAATCTTTGCCATAAGTTTCTGTTCTATAAATCATTTCTGTTATTCTTACCTTTGTACTAGATTATATCTGTTAGCCAGTATTTTTAAGTAGTTAAGAATTTTTTTCTAAGTCTCCGTACTGTATGAAACTGTATTGCAACGTATTGAATGGTATCTGTCCTAACCAGGACCTCCTTGTAAATGAGCACTGCTCAATGGAGCTTTTTCCCTAGTAAAATAAATACAAATATATTACAGAATTTTTATTTTAAACATGCTTTTTTGTTCACATGCCCAAAATACATTTTGATATTTTGCAGAATCTCCAAAAAATAACATTTCTGATTTTCTTTTAATTAATGGAACAAGTGTTACTAATTCAAAGACTGCCTTTCACAGAAAATGTATACTTTTTACTTGACAGAGGCCTAATTATATTCATAGCATTGCATGTTACATATACATCCAAATTAAACTTGAAAGTTGTGGTTTTAATCACCTTGTTTTAGTGTTAAATAGCAATCAAATGATTTTAAAATTTCATTTTTAAATTGTGTACAATCTTTAACTTTGATTACTTATTTTTGAATTAGATGCTATATATTTTCAATAATAAAACAAATAGATTTATAATATTAAAAGAAAAAACTACGCTCACACATGAACTATAAATGACCATGTTTATTGTCTAAAAGAAATTTCTATCACTAAAGCTAACATACATTTTTTACATTAAGAAGTTTATAGCTGTACAAAGTCTGCTTAACATCCCAGTGTCCTTTTTCGGTGGGTTTGTTTTGAAATAATTCTGTTTGTTGTTATTTAAGGTTGCCTGCTAGTGCTTCCATTTTCCCTCCCAACATTCATTTTTTAATTACTTATGAGTTCCAGAACCCAGTGATATTAGTTAAGTGAAGCCCTGTAAAGAAAGCTTCACACTAGATTCTAGCTCAACTGATATCACCAGAGTCTGAAACTGATACGTTATTGAAAAATGAATATTGCACAGGAAAATGCAGCATCACCATGGGGGCCATGTGTAAGGAAAAATAGCCAGGAGTAATGTACAACACACAAACATGCCAAAAAAAACCACTTTGGGTGTATAAAACAGATTTCACACATGCCCACATTTCTAGTTGTATTAAAACATAAAAAACAAACAAAACCAAGCTTTATGTTCCCTTTAAATGAATAACTGTAATTTTAACAAAGTACTATATAATGCAATTGTCATTTACATGGCACCTTTCATACAAAGTATCACAAAAGCTTAACACAGTAATCAAAATAAAAATAAAACATGGAAATAACAAAAACTAATTATTAATTTGATAAAATGACTATAAATAAAATAGCAGAACAGATGCTACTTCTAGATTGTACAGAGGTTTCATTTAATTTTAGTGGAGCAGGTTGCTTAGCTAGTGAGAAATGGGGGCAAGGGAGGATAGGCAAGAGAGAGAATGTGAATGTTTTAAGAGGTATGTAAACTCCTCTGAAACCTCTTTTACAGTTGTAAAAAAGGTCTCACGTGCATTCTTATGACACAAGAACCATTAAACCAAAAGTGAGCAGTTCTGATACCGTAAAACTGTAATTAAACTGCTCTTACAACCACAAGAGTTATCTCAGAGGACATGCACTGTGTGTATATATATATATATATATATTTTTGAACATGTATTTTTTTTTTTCAATTTATTCTTTTTGTGCCACACCTCTCTCTGCTGGGCCATTCGCCTGATCACAGACCCCTGGGCTGCAGCATCCCCACATGAGCCATGCTCCCGGGACCCCCTGGATTACCCCCCAGGGCAGAGATGTGGCACTCAGCCCGTAAGGTGCCACAAACAATGGGAGAGGGTGGGAGTTAGCCTGGGGAGCCAATCGCAGCCGAGGGGAATGCATCACTTAGGCAGAGAGAGACAGGCTTGGTGTTTCTTCCATTGCGGGGTGGAAACATGCAATGATGCCAGTGTCCATCCTGCCCCCTTGTAACCTTGCTGGCACCATATGCTGAGGCACTCCTGGCCTCCACCAGGTGTTCCCCTTGCACTGGCGACATCCCGTACCCCCCCAGAGAAGGAGAGCAGTCATGGGATGCTCGATCCTTCTCCCCCCAGCTGGCCCTCCGACAACCCAAGTCCATTCCTGAACCTGGGTCACTGGCGTCACAAGCAGAAATCTAACCGCTGCACCAGCGGGCCGGCCATAATTGAACATTTAAAAATCTTTCCTTGGACATGTCCATTTCCGGGGGTAGCAGTGAATGAAATATTCTTTACAGTATAAAAGTGTCTGACATGCAGGGAAAGAGAGTGCTCCCTCAATCTATAATAAAATGTAAAAAGTGGAGTAGAGTCAGTTTAGCAGAAGTGAATAGGTGGGTTATTCCAGATTGGGGGGGAACAGAAGGGGTCACCAACTTCCAACGGAAGCAAGGAAAATCAGAAATGTGATAAGAAGGAATGAAGGAGGAGTGAAGGAGATACAAGACTGTCGGTGATGGTAAGCCACAACATATTCTTGCACTATATGTAAACCACAACATATTCTCTCACTGGATGTATGTAAACCATACCTTATTCTCTCACTGCATAAATTATCTACATTATACTCGCTCATGACATGTAAAATCATACTATAATTTCTCACTGCACATAAACCCTACTATATTAGAATGTATGTAAACCACACAATTTTCTCTCAGTGAATGTAAACCATAACACCTTCTCTCACTGCATACAAACCATTCAGGACACAGGATTCTGAGTCAAATTGCATCATATTTTGTTGTTGCATGTGATAGTAAACCACACCACATTCTCTCACTGCATGCACACTTAAGCAATAAACCACAACAGGGTGTGGGTTATGCTGGAATTTACCCATGCCTGGTGTGGATTTGGTCACCAGTGACCAAATCCACACCAGAAGAGGTTAAATCCCAGCATAACCCACACCCTGGAATGGTTTATTGCAATTATACAATGTCCTCCTTTTTTAGTGCCAAAAAAAGAAACAAGAAAAAGAGTTTTTTTGTGTTTTAAATTATTTGTAAGGATTGTATTACTCTGCCAGAAAAAAATAGTCCTTTGTTACTAAGGAGACCCTTCCTAGGTTCCAGGACCAGCTTTTTTTTTCAAAGAAGGAAGAGCTGGTTGTGTATAATGCCTGCACCTGGAGAAATTCTCCCTCATTTCAGGCAGTCTCCCTACCTCAGCATCTCCCTTCTATTCATGCCACTCAACTCTTCCGGATTACAACTGACCTCCCTTATTTAACTCTGAAAACTGTTCTGCCCTTCCTCAAAAAGAGTGTTGCTGCTGCTACAATCTCCCTACCTCAGCATCTCTACTCTATTCATATCATACCTCTCATGCGGGCCTCCCTCTTTTAAGCCTTGAACCTGCTGTGCCCTTTGTAAGAAAAGTGCTGGTACTGCCTCCACAGAAATACATAACTGGCCACTGCAAGGCAGATCCTAACATGAGTGACAGTGCCCTGGTCGCCACAGCGCTGAAGCCACAGGAGGCTCGTACTCGCCTCCCATGATCGTCGTTCAGTTAGTAACATATTTTAAGTCTCTGACTAATCCTGAATTGGGTAAACTGTTTTGTTAATAAAAACAAGGGCTATAACTTGTAGAAATCACAGCTGAAAAGCAGAGCCGTGTTACTGGGCAGGCGCCACATGCACAGTATCGATGCTTGGCTTTTTCATGGTGATTTCTACAAGTTATAGTCCTTGTTTTTAATAAAAACACAGTTTCTTCACTTCAGGATTTGTCAGATAGTTAAAATATGTTGCTAACTGAACGAGGATCATGGGAGGCGAGTACTAGCCTCCCATGGCTTCAGTGTTGTGGCAATGCAGTGTTATGGTTTACCAGGCATGAAACATGGTGGCTGCAATGTTTTTGTTTGAAGGGGTCTGAGTGATTTTTGGGGAGATGCAGCTGACTGGGTCTTTATCTATGAGTTATGCTGGAATATACTCATGGATAAAAGACCCTGTCAGCCAATCAGAATTCTAGATTTATGAGTGACACTGTATGATACACTATATTCTCTCATTGCATGTACAGTAGTATAAATCATACCATAGTCTCTCATTGCATATATAAAACACACCATATTTTCTCACTGCATGTAAACAACACTACAAATTATTCTCTCACTGCATATAAACTACTTTATATTCCTCATTAAATGGAAACCACACTATGTTTCAGTGCATGTAAACAACAGAATTTTCTCTTACTGAATTTAAACCATACTATGTTCTCTCACTGCATATAAACCATTAAAAACATAGGATTCTAAGTCAAACCACATTATATTCTCTCACTCCATGTAACTGACACAATATTCTTGTACTGCATGTAAATCATATCATATTCTCTTATTACACATATTGTAAACCACACCATATTCTTTCACTGTATATATATAGGGGATATGACATGGCCTGACTGAAGATATCATATTTATCTTCATGAGTGGCCAATGATATTATATCTTATGAGTGGCAAAGCCACGAGTGAGATATCTTAATATCATTGGCTTTGAGTGAAGATTAATATACCTTTAGTTAGGCCATGTCATGTTCTGTTTATATAGCAAATGTTTCTGGATCTGTCAAAAACTTTTTAACTGCCATTTTAGTAAACGCACAAAAGAATTACCAGTTAGTCTTAATTAGGTCTTTTGTTAAACTTCACTAACAGGCAATTGAAACTGTTAAACATTGTTAAAATAAAGTTGTATGTAGAAAATCTTGCTTTTTATAGTTTTCCCAGCTTTTCCTCTGTCTTGATGTTGTTTGGAATGAAGTTTGGGATCTAGCACATCCACCCCCCCACCACCACCACCACAATTCTCACACACCTGACACTCAAGTGGTTTGTATTTAGTATTGATCCAAACAGCAAGGTTGTTTAAACAAAGAAATATGGTAATTCTTATTTTGAAAAGAAATATACTGTGCTTTCTATCAGACAGAAACTTGTTCTCACCACTTGGACAATGACAGCAGTTGGGCCACTCGCACTCCACTAAGGTCAAAGTGTGGAACTAGGGAGATTGCATCATCATGCAGTCTGATACTCACTTATTTATTTATACATCGGTTTACAACCTTTGGTTCAGCCAGGTTTTTAAAAAAAATATATAAGTATCGGAGTGGTTAAACATTTTAAATAAAGATATTTAACAAGATGACTGAACAGAATGAACGATAAAGGGAACAGCAGTTTGTGGGAGCATTCTGTAAACAGTGTGTGTCACATCAATTTCAGCCACTCTGTGTGAGCACTGAATCTGCGTGTCAGATGTGGGAAGAATGTTGAGGGTGATGACATATGGAAACAACACAAGATATCAGTATGACATACTGCATACTGAGAATATATTATCTTTACTTATAGCAAAGATATCACTTTTTGTCTGGCCAGATATCCAGAAACATATGGGGTGGGATATTCAGACTGCTCCAGGCTATGGCACAAGTCTGGGTGCAGTGCAACTGGGATGTGTCAGGGCGCTGACAGGGTGATATTCAATGGTGCTGCGTCATGGCTCAGCACAATTGAATATTGCTCTGTGGCCACCTGCATAGCACATGGCGCAGTGGCACTGCACCAGTACAAGTGGCCAGAGAGGAGCAGGGGGATGTACTAGCACAAATGCCATTGCACTAGGTGCATCAACCACAATATTCAGTGGTGGACATGCAAATGGGACCATAATGTATGAAGCAATGGGGCCATTTGCATGTCATTATGGTCTTATTTGTGATGTGTGTGCAGGTGCGCCAACCGCGACTTGTGCCTGGCGCCCTGCCAGGCAGCAGCCATTGGGGACCGACGCCCCCTGCCCCCACCGACAACGCACTCCAATGCCCGATCGTGGGCTGTAAATAGTAAATGACTTCCTGGTGGTCCAGTGGACCTATCCCCTTGCCTGATTGCAGGCTGTAATAATATTTAACCTCCCTGGTGGTCCAGTGGACCTATCTCCATGCCCGATCACGGGCTGTAATAATATTCAACCTCCTTGGTGGTCCAATAGACCTACTTCCATGCCCGGTTGTGGGCTGTAATACTAATTATCCTCCCTGGTGGTTCAGCGGTACCTGTACCCCTCCCAACCCGCCCACTCTTTCCCCGCCACCCGCTCCCCCCCATCAGTGACAGGCAGCACCCACCTGCAAGCCTCTCGGCCGTCCACTGACTGACAGATACAGTGGCTGTGCGCCCATTGGTCCACAGTGGGCCAATGGGCGCAGCAGACTGCATTACATAGTCCCGCGGCGAATGGATCCATTCACACATCGGGATTTCTGTAGTACAGCATGGTCTGCACACCCATTGGCCCAGGCTGTGGACCAATGGGTGTACAGCCATACTGTATGCTGTCAGTCAGCAGGTGGCCAGGTGGCTTATTGGTGGTGCTGCCACCGCCGCTGACTGGGGTGGCGGAAAGAGGGCGGGATGGGAGGGGTACGGGTACAGCTGACCACCAGGGAGGATAATTATTATTACAGCCCACGATCGGGCATGGAGATAGGTCCACTGGACCACCAGGGAGGTTAAATATCATTACAGCCCATGATCGGGCATGTAGATAGGTCCACTGGACCACCAGGGAGGTTAGATATCATTACAGCCTGCGATTGGGCATGGGGGGGCGCTATGCCACTGGACGGTGCCGCCAGAGCTCGGGAGGCCACCCACAGCTGGCAGCTGCCATGTTGCGCCCTGCATTACGGCAGCTCACCTGTGGGTGGCCAGCTGTTGCTCCATTATTTAATGGTGTAACTGTGTGCAGCGCATGTAGGGGTTGCGCCTGCATATTCCCAGCACATCCCGGGCTGAATATCGGGATGCGCAGGGTATGTATGGGCACGCCCCCCCCCTTACCTGCACCACATATATTACTGATGCACCCAGGTGCATGGGGATTTGTGCTGTGCATATTCCCCCATTGAATATCGTGCCGGGAAGCATCAGTGGGTTCCGCATGGCACAACAATGTGCAACCCGTTTGAATATCCCATCCATGGTGTATAAATAAGCCACACTATTTCCCACTGCATGTAAACCACACTATGGTCTCTCACTGCATGTAAACTGTACTGTATCGTTCTATTGCATGTAAGTTACACCACATTCTCTCCCTACGTGTAAAATACACTACATTTCAAGGCAAGTAAAACCACTATATTCTCTCACTATATGTGAAACACACTACTCTCTCTCTACATGTGAACCACACTATATTCCTTTACTGCATGTAAACCACACTGTATTCTCTCACTGCATGTAAACCACACCATAGTCTCTCACTGTATGTAAACTATACTATATTCCTTTGCTGCATGTAAACCACACTATATTTTCTCGCTACATGTAAACCACACTATATTCCTCAATGTATATAAAACACACTATATTATCTTGCTGCATGTAAGCCACACTATATTCCCTCACTGCATGTAAACTACACTATATTCTCTCTCTCTCTGTATGTAAACTACACTATATTCTCTTGCTGTATATGTATACTACATTATTTTCTCTTGTTGCATGTAAACTACACTATATTCTCTCACTGCATGTAAATCAAAGTATATTCCCTCTCCACATGTAAACCAGTGTATTTCCTCATGGCATGTAGACCACACTGTATTCTTTCACTGCATGTAAAGCACATCATAGTCTCTCACTGTATGTAAACCACACTATATTCCTTTGCTGCATGTAACCCACACTATATTATCACACTGCATATAAACCACACTGTATCAACTCACTGCATGTAAACCATACTACATTCCCTCTCTGCATGTAAAGTACACTATATCACCTCATTGAATGTAAACCACATTATATTCTCTAACTGTATGCAAACCACACTATATTCTCTCATTGCATGTACAGTAAACCACACTATATTCTCTCATTGTATGTAAACCACGTTATATTTTACCACTACATGTAAGCCACACTATATTTCCTCACTGTATATGAACCACGCTATATTCTCTCTCTGCATGTAAACTGCACTATATTCTCTTGCTGCATGTAAACTACACTATATTCTCTCACTGCATGTAAACGCCACTATATTCTCTCTCTATGTAAACAACATTATAGTCTCTTGCTGCATGTAAACTATACTATATACTCTCACTGCATGTAAACTACACTATATTCTCTTGCTGCATGTGTAAACTACACTAAATTCTCTTACTGCATGTAAACTACACTATATTCTCTTGCTGCATGTGTAAACTACACTATATTCTCTTGCTGCATGTGTAAACTACACTATATTCTCTTGCTGCATGTGTAAACTACACTATGTTCTCTTGCTGCATGTAAACTACACTATATTCTCTTGCTGCATGTAAACTACACTATATTCTCTTGCTGCATGTGTAAACTACATTATATTCTCTTGCTGCATGTGCAAACCACACTATATTCTCTTGCTGCATGTAAACTACACCAGATTCTCTTGCTGCATGTGTAAACTACACTATATTCTCTTGCTGCATGTAAACTACACTATATTCTCTTGCTGCGTGTAAACTACACTATATCCTCTTGCTGCATGTAAACTACACTATATTCTCTCGCTGCATGTAAACTACATTAGATTCTCCTGCTGCATGTAAACTACACTAAATTCTTTTGCTGCATGTAAGCTACACTATATTCTCTCGCTGCATGTAAACTACATTATATTCTCTTGCTGCATGTAAACTACACTATATTATCTTGCTGCATGTGTAAAATACATTATATTCTCTTGTTGCGTGTAAACTACACTATATTCTCTTGCTGCATGTAAACTACACTACATTCTCTTGCTGCATGTAAACTACACTATAGTCTCTCACTGCATGTAAACTAAAGTATATTCCCTTGCTGCATGTAACCCACACTGTAGTCTCTCACCACATGTAAACTACACTATATTCCCTCACTGCATGTAAACCACACAATATGCACCGTATTCTCTCACTTTGCAACCACTGTATTCTCTTGCTGTATGTAAATCACACCTGATTTTCTTACCGTATGTAAACCAAACCATATTCTGTCATTGTATTCATTGTAAACCATGCCATATTCTCTCACTGTACAGATGTCACCAGGTTGCTGTGGATGTTGTTGGTTTCCATCCCAGCCTTGTGGGCTAAAACAAGGTTGAGAGGCCTGGGTTGATAAACTCTTAATTGGGGGGATTCATATCCAAGGTTTAAGTTATTTTCCCAGTGCCTCCACCCAGAGAAAAGTTTAAGAGGCCTAATGTAAGTATGATATGACCCCTCTAGGATGCAATACCTCCCCAGCTCCCCACAGGATCACCCCAACAGTGAGACAGTGCAGTAAAACAGCACATAACTCATTCGGCATGCAATCCATACTCTATAAATGAGATCTTCTCAGAGAGTAAACATAAACAAAACAATAAGGGCTTTTTTTCAGGGTCAACTTGTAGGCTCTAAAAGAAAAAAGGGGGTAGGGCAATGCGGTGATGCTGATGGTCCTGACTGGTTCTTCCATCCCCATCTAGGCCCACCAACATATGCAGGAGCTGTTCTTCAGCCAATTTGCTAAGTGCAGCCGAACAATATTAAGCCTGAGCTGTACTTTTATTGCTATTCCAGGCTTAGCCCAAAATATAGCAGCCCACTTCCCCAAACTCCACATGTACAGTAAGTGTTTTGGCTTTGCCCAGCTGTATTGGAGGGCACTACCCTCTTCCCACTGGTACCGATGTATGATCCTATAGTTTTAACCAAGGAGCACCCTGTGTTTCACTGGGTGCCCAGCTGTAGTAACATTATAGGCATGGTAATATTGCACATTTCTGGCCAGCAGTGACACACTTAAACCGATACAGCTACACTTTGCTGCAACTCAAACCCCAAATCCCAAAGGCTCTTAAAACTCAAAAGGGTACTTGGAAAATCTCGGCTGGATAGGCTGGTCCATTTAATGCTTCCCAACTGTAATACAAGCAGGTACAGAGCATGCCCTGAATTTACTTGTGGTTTC
Organism: Neoceratodus forsteri; assembly: GCA_016271365.2. NCBI lineage: Eukaryota > Metazoa > Chordata > Ceratodontiformes > Ceratodontidae > Neoceratodus > Neoceratodus forsteri. The sequence continues at coordinate 184,818,610 of JADMNL010000027.1, forward strand.
CCAGACTAGGGAATCTCCCTTGATGCACAGGATGATGGCGCAGTTTGCAGCAAGCCCCTCCCGGGATGGTTTCAATTTCTCAGTTGGCAAGCAGGCCTGTGGTATAGGCAGGTAGACGGCTGTTATCTCCAGATCCAGACAGGCCTCTCCTGACCTCTGCATTCAGAAGACAAGCTTCCCTTGTGCACAGGGATTCTCTGCCTCTGAATATTCAGTTCCATCCACCACACCCAAAATGTCCTGGAATCCAGGCCATGAGGGGTGGTGATAACCAATACCTGTCTGTGGTACCAGATAGGTGCCATCAGGTTACCTAGGGTCATAGTTCAGATGTGGCAGAGCAGCAGCACAACAAAGTCTCTCAGTCAAATTTCTGCTCTCAGTTTTACATTTGTGCTGGGTCAGCATGCTAGTACCTCACTTTCTAGCAGCACTTCTGCTTACCCCTCTCCCTCTTTGTCTCTGACAGATGCACAGTCAACCTCTGCAGCAGCTCCACCAGTGGGCTTCTCAGTGCAGAAACATATAGACTGAATCTGTTTGTAAAACAGCCACTGCTCTTCATAAGGGAAAATAAGTTCTCCATTGATCCTTGTCAGCTGCCAGTCACTCTAGGCAGAGCTGCAGGTCTGTCACTCAGTAAGTGATTGGTGAGAAATTTGTGCCAAGACACAGGCAATCCTCCTGTGTCAGAGGAGCTCCTTGTGGATCCCCTTCCAGGGATCTGCATCCTGTTTGGATGCCGGTACAACCCCTGACCCCTGTTGCTATAGTGATGGGAGGGCAGGGTCCACAAAGATGGTGGCAGCCTATGTGGCCCAGAGATACTATCCTAAATCTCTTAATAGTAAAAGGGTTACTGCCTTTAAACATTTATCTGGTGCCCCTGTTTCTCTCTGCACAATTGCATTTGCAGCCTGGTGTGGTTGGGGCTTTCATCAGGGATTTCCTGGTCCATCGAGAGCCAATGTGCTCAGCCAATCAGCTGAAGATAACTGCCTTTGAAATGCAGTGTGAGCCACTGAAGACACTAGTGCTGATCATGCCAAAGATGCCTGGCTCCCTCATCCTGTCCCAGTCTGGTCCCCACCTGTGGCAGCAAAAGTCTAGATCAGGTAACTGGTGACAGCAGCAGTGCAGGTGGCAGGTGTCATGGGGCAAGCCCCATGGAGCCCTAAAGGTAAGCCCTACATTAGAGGGGGTTACATATATAAACCACACCACATTCTCACTCTGTATGTAAACCACATCATATTCTCTGGCTGCTTGCTTTGGGTGCTTTTTTTTCCCCCTCAGTTTTATATTCAGCATTATACTTGCACCTTAGCGTGATCCAGGTGTGTCACTCTTTGCACAATAACCTGCATGCAAACCATACTATATTTTCTCACTAAATGTAAACCATACTATATTCCAATGCATGTAGGCTAGGGTTGCTCAGATATCCATTTTGCAAAACAGTAAATTTTTTTTTATTCTTTTATTCTTTTATAACCAGGTAAGGCCCACTAGGCATGATACCTGTTTTCAGAGATGACCAGGGAACACTGGGTAGGTTAAGTAACTTGCTCAAGGTCACACAGTATGCAAGTGGAGGTTTTTGGGGATCAATCCCTTGCTCAAAGTCACACAGCATACAAGTGGAGGTTTTGGGAATCAATCCCATGTCTGCTGGATGCACAAAGTTTGTTCACAGCTCACTACTATAATATCTCAGCTATCAGTAAATAGAAAAAAATGACTTACCACAGTAATGCTGTTTCTTCCAGGGGGTCCCTCATTATGCTTAGACATTTGCAGTGAGCCACGCAGGTGAAGCTGCCCCAGAGTGCGTATTATGGAATTTGGAATAAAATTCAAACCTCTGCCTTCTGGGTGTTGCTGAATTCTGCAGCCTAACATCAGATCCTTCATAGCCTAACCAACGGAGGCCCAACCCAGTTTACTAACCTATCTAAAGCTATATCAAAAACAAAAACCCAAAGGGCATTAAAAGGATGGCCCAGAGGGTCAAACATGGCAGACCAAAAAAAAAGTCAGAAGAAAAATATTTTTTTGTGGTTGAACAACAAGTAATGCTTAAGCAATTAAAAATAAAGGAATACAAACTGATTATTGTGGAACCTTTTCCTGGTTCTGGAAGGGGAGGTAGGAATGGAGATTTAAGTATAATGAGGGATCCCTTGGAAGAAACAACATTACTAAGGTAAGTAATTTATTCTTCAAACCCCAGGAATCCCTCATTATGTTTAGACATTTGCAGACTACAAAGCAGTACATTGGGAGGTTGAGTACAGAACCTATTTGTGGAAAAGGTTCTGTTTTCCTTAGTTCCCAGTTCGGCACTGAAGAGTGAAGATGTGTCTTCAGTCCAGAGAGAATTACGGAGGTGGACCTTGGCTCAGTACATATAGGGTAAGGGGGGATGGGGTGCTGGGTGCTGGGAGGGAGGGTTAGGATGGGTGATTGGGGACAGCAGCAGACAATGAAGGACCATTTTATTTCAGGGTTTTTAAAAAAAGAGACATCAGTAGATGTTTTCCTTTTTTACAGGAACACTAATGGACTAACACTACTTCTGACACTGGGATTGGGCATATTGGTATGATACTTGGGGGCAGTGGGGGAGGGCACCCTGGTGTCCCAGACTGCTGAGTGAGAGGGGAGAGAGGTTGTGTTTGCCAACACCAGGAATTGGGCACCCTCAGTGTCAAGGACTTTATATTATGGGTTTGTGGGGGAGACAATATGGAGGGATGGGGGGAATGAATGGACACTGAGGGTGGGTCCCCTCATGTCGGAGTCCACTTAAATTACATATTTAAACTGGCGCTGAGGATCGGGCTAATTCAGCTAATGGCAACAGAGCCACACACACATTCACAGCAATTTGGCATTCTCAGCAGGGTGCCAGCCCTGCCAGCTGACAAGCAACGGCTGTTTCATATAGTACAACCTGACATATTGTCACAAAAATTCAGCTATTTCTAGAATGTTGATTTTTTTAAATTGCACATGCCCACAAACTGACAAGTTTTTCTTTAGTAATTTAAAAATTACTTACATTTGGGACATAAAAAAGACAAAAGCACACACCTTAGGCCAAACTTGATGAAAACCTGCTGGTTTCAGGTTTCAGATTCTCGTGTTTTTTAGTAAAAGTTGAGCAAAAAAAAAAAACAGGGCTGAATTTTGGTGATTTTTTTTTTTTTTTGCAGCTCTGTAATTTTGCCATCACTGAACCAATCCCCACAACATTTTCAGGATCCAGAGATCCTGGCACCAACACTGTGGTTGCCAAATTTCATATAAATCAGTTAAACAGGGGCAACGCTATTAAGGTGCACAAATTAGGGTTCAACATTAAAGTACTTACTCCACCTTAATATACAGGCCCTACCATGCCTGTATAATATGAAATTCTATTACTGCATGTAAACCACACCCTGTTTTCTCACTGTACGTACATAACACTACATTCTTTCACTACATGTAATCCAAGCCATATTTGTTCATTACATGAAAACCATATTCTGCAACTGCATTTAAACACCATATTCTCTCACTGCATATATATTACCTGATATTCTCTCACTACCATGTAAACCACACCCCATTCTCTCACTGCATGTACATGACACTACACTCTTTCACTAAATGTAATCCACACCATATTTGTTCACTATATGTAAACCATATTCCATAAGTGCATGTAAACCACACCATATTCTCTCGCTGCATGTACACTACATAATATTCTCTCGCTACATGTAAACATCACCATATTCTATTTCTGCATGTAAGCTACACAATATTGTCTCACTTTATGTAAATCACACCACAGTCTCTCACTGCATGTAAACCATTTCATTTTCTTCCTGTCTACTGTATGTAAACCACACCATATTCTCTCATCCCACGTAAACTACACTTTATTCTCTTGCTGAACATAAGCCACACCATACTACCTCACTGTGTGTAAATCACATCATATTCTCTTACTAAATGTAAACTATTTCATATTCTCTCACTGCATGTAAGCCACACCATTCTCTTACTGCATGTGCACAGCACTACATTTTCTCATTGTATGCAAACTACACCATATATTTCTCACTGCATGTAAATCACACCATATTCTCTTACTGCATGTATCTCTCAGTGCCTGTAAACCATCATAAGAATAAACGGGATACATGATGGGCACTTGTGTGATATGGAAAATATTTTCACTCCTTCAGAGTGACCTCTGGATATTCGTGAGTGGCAAAGCCACTCGTGAGTATCCAGAGGTCACTGTGCAGGAGTGAAAATATTTTCCATATCACACAAGTGCACATCATGTATCCAATTTATACAAGAGGGGCCCCTATTGTTGCAAAAGTTACCATTTGTGCGGGTTTGCACAGTTTGCACGTGTCTGCGTGGATCTGTGCAGGTGTGATAAATGTTGTTTCTTACATTTATCACACTCCGGTGAAAATAACAGGATTTATCACTCTCCCCTGTCATATAAAACAGAATAGTTGAACACTTCCATAAAAATAACCTTGGGCTTAGTGACCCAGTATGGAGTCTGCCAGGGAAAATCATGCTACATGTGTTGCCTTTTTGTGATAATGTCACCAAAGAGCTTGAAAAGACAAAACCTGTAGATGCTGTGTTCCTGGAATTCAGCAAAACCTTTAACACTGTGCCACACAGCAGATAAGTTCATAAAACAGAGAATCTAGTTATCGGTTGTGTAATGCGGTATACCCAACCAACAGCGACTTTTCAACAGCGAGGTCCCCTACAGTGACTACAGCACCATGCTGCTGTAGGGAACCCACTGGAACTGTCCGTCGGGGGTCCTGCACCCCCTCAAATCAGCTCTGACTCGGAGCTGATAATCTAAGGGGTGCATGGGTGCAGCCCCTGCATGGGGGGTTTGGGGTGAAGCTTGAAGAAAACACTTAGGCACTGGAAACCATCAGCTGACTGCAAAATGCGGTCGACCTGCCGGTTTCGCTGTCGAGGTGTTTGACAAAAAGTTTGTTGAACATCTGTCGTGGATCCGTGTAACGCAATGGATTAGAAACTTGTTGCAGGACACAAAACAAAGGGTTAAAATAAATGGTAATCTGTCAACATGGAAACAAGTGACCAGTGGAGTCCAACAATGTTCTATGCTGGGGCCAACAATATTCCAGTCTTTTTCCGTGATCTGGAGCTCGGCACCAGTACCGCAGCTGGGTGGCTACATTCACCAATGACACAGGAATTGTAAGAGTAGATCTCAGAGGGAGGTTAGTTAAATGCAGAGGGTCCTGGACATGCTCAGGAAATGGACAGAAAAATGGCTGATGAACTTCAACATTGAAAAATACAAAGTGATGTATCAGGGTAAGAAAAATATGAGAGCGAAGTATTACCCAAACACTGAGATTACTGAAACTCAACAGGGGAAGGACCTGAGGGTAAGGATCAACAACAGCTTTAAAATGGGGGAAGAAGTATGCGGCAGCAGCTAGCAAAGTAAATAACTTCATGGCAGGTCCAAGAGAAACTCTGCAATCAGATCCAGGGATATTTTATTCCTCTGGGAAGATCACCGATCAAACCTTATCTTCAGTAGAGTGTACAGTTGTGGTCCTCACACCTGAGGAACGATATTGACAGGATTGAAAAGGTGCAGCGGGGTGCAGCTAATGTGGTTAAAGGCTTAGGAAACATGTGCTAAGGACCAACTGGTAGAATTGGGACTGTTCTCCATGGGAAGGAGACAATTATGGCTGGCATGGTAACTGTATGAGTTATCAGGGTTCACTTTAGAGCTATGGGGATTGAGCCCCATCCTCCTGTTTAAAGGGTACCTCTCACCATGCCAGCTTCCCATCCCAGCAAGGCTTACCCTCCGCTTAAGCCTTTTAAGTATGTTGTGATGTTTTTCTCCAGCTGCAACATACTTTATTTTAATTGCAAAAAGTCCGCTACCCAGAAGTATGGGGGATGCTAGTGGGGCTCCATTATGTGTAAAGGTGTGGCGCTGCACCGTGCACTTCAATACATCTGTATTGAAGCACATGGTACATCGCTGCACCTTTACAGATAATGGAGCCCCACTAGTGTCCGCCATACTTCCGGGTAGCGGACTTTTTGCAATTAAAATAAAGTATGTTGCAGCAGGAGAAAAATGCTGCAACATACTTAAAAAGCTTAACTGGAGGGTAAGCCCTTGCAGGAGTGGGAGGCTGGCATGGTGAGAGCTTCCCTTTAAGTAAATGGCAGTAGCCGTATAATATGGAAGGAACTTGGCTCCCACAGCTCTGAACTGCCATTTACTTATACTGAGGGAGGGGGTTCAGCTGCCATACAGTAGCTCTAAAGGGAGTCCCGGTAGCTCATACTACTCTGCTCTTTACTTATACTGGGGAATGGACCCCAGTCCCCATATCTCTGAAGGGAGCCCCTGTAACTCATACAACTATGCCTTATAACTTGGAAGGGGCTCAACTCCCATAGCTTTGAACAGAACCCCAGTATCTCAAGCAGCATTGCATTTGTTTATATTGGGGGAGGCGCCTGGCACCCATAGCTCTGAATGGAGCATTAGTATCTTATAAAACACTGTCATTTACCTATACTGGGAGAGGGGCTTGGCTACCATAGCTCTGAGGTGAGTTCTAGCAACTCATAGAACTCTGCCATTTACTTAAACTTGGGGAGAGGGCTGAATCTTCATAGTTCTGAAGTGAACCACAGGAGCAATTTATGCAACACTGCCTTATAAGATGAAAGTGGCTTGGCCCCCATAGCTCTGAAGTGAGCCCCAGTAATTCATATAACTCTGGGGAGAGGGCTGAATCCCCATAGCTCTAAAGTGAGCCCCAGTAATTCATACAATTCTGGGGAGAAGGCTGAATCCCCATAGCTCTGAAGTGAGCCCCAGTAATTCATACAACTCTGGGGAGAGGGCTGAATCCCCATAGCTCTAAAGTGAGCCCCAGTAATTCATACAATTCTGGGGAGAAGGCTGAATCCCCATAGCTCTGAAGTGAGCCCCAGTAATTCATATAACTCTGGGGAGAGGGCTGAATCCCCATAGCTCTAAAGTGAGCCCCAGTAATTCATACAATTCTGGGGAGAAGGCTGAATCCCCATAGCTCTGAAGTGAGCCCCAGTAATTCATACAACTCTGGGGAGAGGGCTGAATCCCCATAGCTCTAAAGTGAGCCCCAGTAATTCATACAATTCTGGGGAGAAGGCTGAATCCCCATAGTTTGAAGTGAGCCCCAGTAATTCATACACTTCTGGGGAGAGGCTGAATCCTATAGCTCTGAAGTGAGCTCCAGTAATTCATACAACTCTGGGGAGAGGGCTGAATCCCCATAGCTCTAAAGTGAGCCCCAGTAATTCATATAACTCTGGGGAGAGGGCTGAATCCCCATAGCTCTGAAGAGAGCCCCAGTAATTCATACAATTCTGGGGAGAAGGCTGAATCCTCATAGATCTGAAGTGAGCCCCAGTAATTCATACAATTGTGGGGAGAAAGCTGAATCCCCATAAATCTGAAGTGAGCCCCAGTAATTCATACAATTCTGAGGAGAGGGCTGAATCCCCATAGTTCTAAAGACAGCCGCCACGGCAACTCATGCAATGCAACCTTATAACATGAAAGGGATCGGACCCCATAGCTTTGAACAGACACATGTAGCTCATGCAGCACTGTGAGTTTTTTTATATTGGGGGAGGGGCTCAATGGCCCACGTAGCTCTGAACAGAGCTTAGTAGTACATGCAGCACAATCAGTTGTTTATACTGGGGGAGGGGCTTGGCCCCCCATAGCTCTAAACAGAGCCCCAGTAGCTCATGCAGCAATGATATTTGTTTATACTGGGTGAAGGGGCTGGACTCCCATAGCTCTAAACAGAGCCCAGTAGCTCATGCAGCAGTGTCATTTGTTTATACTGGCTCAAGGGGCTGGACTGTCATAGCTCTAAACAGAGCCCCAGTAGCTCATGCAGCAATGATATTTGTTTATACTGGGTGAAGGGGTTGGACTCCCATAGTTCTAAACAGAGCCCCAGTAGCTCATGCAGCAGTGTCATTTGTTCACACTGGGTCAAGGGGCTGGACTCCCATACCTCTAAACAGAACCCCAGTAGCTCATGCAGTAGTGTCATTTCTTTATACTGGGTGAAAGGGCTGGACTCCCATAGCTCTAAACAGAACCCCAGTAGCTCATGCAGTAGTGTCATTTGTTTATTCTGGGTGAAGGGGCCGAACTCCCATAGCTCTAAACAGAGCCCCAGTAGCTAATGCAGCAGTGTCATTTGTTTATTCTGGGTGAAGGGGCTTGGCTCCCATAGCTGTAAACAGAGCCCAGTAGCTCATGCAGCAGTGTCATTTCTTTATACTGGGTCAAGGGGCTGGACTCCCATAGCTCTAAACAGAGCCCAGTAACTCATGCAGCAGTGTCATTTGTTTATACTGGGTGAAAGGGGCTGAACTCCCATAGCTCTAAACAGAGCCCAGTAGCTCATGCAGCAGTGTCATTTGTTTATACTGGGTGAAGGGGCTGAACTCCCATAGCTCTAAACAGAGCCCAGTAGCTCATGCAGCAGTGTCATTTGTTTATACTGGGTGAAGGGGTTGGACTCCCATAGCTCTAAACAGAGCCCCAGTAGCTCATGCAGCAGTGTCATTTGTTTATACTGGGTGAAGGGGTTGGACTCCCATAACTCTAAACCGAGCCCAGTAGCTCATGCAGCAGTGTCATTTGTATGTACTGAGTGAAGGAGTTGGACTCCCATAGTTCTAAACAGAGCCCAGTAGCTCATGCAGCAATGATATTAGTTTATACTGGGTGAAGAGGCTGGACACCCATAACTCTAAACCGAGCCCAGTAGCTCATGCAGCAGTGTCATTTGTTTGTATTGGGTATAGGGGTTGCACTCCCATAGTTCTAAACGGAGCCCCAGTAGCTCATGCAGCAGTATCATTTGTTTATACTGGGTAAAGAGGCTGAACTGCTATGGCTCTAAACAGAGCCCAGTAGCTCATGCAGCAGTGACATTTGTTTATTCTGGGTGAAGGGGCTGAAATCCCATGGCTCTAATCAGAGCCCAGTAGCTCATGCAGTAGTGTCATTTGTTTATACTGGGTGAAGGGGCTGAACTCCCATAGCTCTAAACAGAGCCCCAGTAGCTCGTGCAGCAGTGTCATTTGTTTATACTGGGTCAAGGCGCTGGACTCCCATAGCTCTAAACAGAGCCCCAGTAGCTCATGCAGCAGTGTCATTTGTTTATACTGGGTCAAGTGGCTGGACTCCCATAGCTCTAAAGAGAGCCCAGTAGCTCATGCAGCAGTGTCATTTGTTTATACTGGGTGAAGGGGCTGAAATCCCATGGCTCTAATCAGAGCCCAGTAGCTCATGCAGCAGTGTCATTTGTTTATACTGGGTGAAGGGGCTGAACTCCCATAGCTCTAAACATAGCCCGAGTAGCTCATGCAGCAGTGTCATTTGTTTATACTGGGTGAAGGGGTTGGACTCCCATAGCTCTAAACAGAGCCCCAGTAGCTCATGCAGCAATGATATTTGTTTATACTGGGTGAAGGGGCTTGGCTCCCATAGCTCTAAACAGAGCCCAGTGGCTCATGCAGAAATTATATTTGTTTATACTGGGTGACAGGGCTGGACTCCCATAGCTCTAAACAGAGCCCCAGTAGCTCACGCAGCAGTGTCGTTTGTTTATACTGGGTGAAGGGGCTGAACTCCCATAGCTCTAAACAGAGCCCCAGTAGCTCATGCAGCAGTGTCATTTGTTTATACTGGGTCAAGGGGCTGGACTCCCATAGCTCTAAACAGAGCCCAGTAGCTCATGCAGCAGTGTCATTTGTTTATACTGGGTGAAGGGGCTGAACTCCCATAGCTCTAAACAGAGCCCCAGTAGCTCATGCAGCAGTGTCATTTGTTTATTCTGGGTGAAGGGGCTGGACTCTCATTGCTCTAAACAGAGCCCAGTAGCTCATACAGCAGTGTCATTTGTTTTTTCTGGGTGAAGGGGCTGGACTCTCATTGCTCTAAACAGAGCCCCAGTAGCTCATGTAGCAATGATATTTTCCATACTAACATGTGAAAGTCACTTATCTCCCATAGTTCTGAAGTGAACCCAGTAAGTCACTTCCTTCCTTCCTGCCTTTTCTTAGACCTTTCAGTGTGTACAAGACAACTTAGCAGAGCTTAGACAATGCTGTAAAACATTTCTTGCATGCCAGTGCTACCTTAAATATAAAAGATGCCCTGCAGACAGAAATGTGACAATTAAATTGCCACTTGGATGTCGCATATTGAGTGGTGCTGGCCTGGATGCGACTCAGTACTGTAGCATACTGCAGGAGAGTTCTGCAGTGAACAAAGCAGTTTTAGTGGCAGTTAATCTCTTTTGTCGTGCAGTAACATGGGACACTGCGTTGCATCCTTACTGGCTCCACTGTAATATGCAATGGAAATGGAAAGGTAAGGCAAGCCATTTGTTAGGTGCCCATCCAAAGTTCTTGGAAAGCAATAAACAGAAGGAAAAGGACCCACCGTTAGGGGATATCTGGTGAAGAATAATAAAGAGTGCTATGCAGTCATCTGCCCCATACCTCAGTGATGAGTTAGAACATCAATTAGCACAATCTTCTGGCATCCTAACAGTACAGACGAACACTCTAAGGATTACCGTAATCCCTATTACAGCTGTGATTGTTGTTCAAGGAGGTAAGATGTCATATTGTTTGAGCCCCTAGCACAATATCTGAGACAGACTCAGCATGGAGCAACTGTAGGCAACCAAGACCACAAAGTAGCATACTACGGAAGTTACTTGCTTCTATTTAGCAACAAACCTTAGCAATCCCTTCCGACCCTGCAGACTTGCCTGCACAAATTAAACTTTAGCGGGTTATGAAATTAACACTGATAAAACTGAAGTGTTACAATTAAGCTTTACCCCTACACAAAACATTAAAGATCAGTTTCACTATAGGTGGAAAAGACAGTTCATTAAATACTTTTGTGTGCATATAGGTTCTAAATCCCAAGATCTTTATCAACTTAACTATCCTAGATGGGAAATAGCTATTCAGAACAATTTGGAACGCTGGGCCCCTCTCCCATTTTCCCTTTTCCAACAGATTGAGTCTATATGAATGCATCTTCTACCCTGTTTTCTTTACCTTTTTCTAAATGCTCCCAATACAACCCCTTAAGCAAGTATTTACTAAGTGGAAAAATGGCTATCAAGATACATTTGAAGGGGTGGTCGGTCGAGGATAGCCTTCAGAAAACTTCAGCTTTCTAAGGACAAAAGAGGCTTGGCTCCTCATAATTTACTACTATACTCCCAAGCAACATTATTAAGCCATATACTTTATTGAGAAGCCCCCCACCCCAGAGCTAGATGGACTGCACGTGAAATTGATATGTTACCGTCTCGATAGATTCCCTTCTATTTGACTCTGAGGATGTCTTGAACTCACTGGTAATCACCAAAGTTACCACAAAAACCCTCTTACAGTTTTGGCGCAGATTCTTTCAATAACAAGACACCACAAGGGGTTTCAGTGTCTAAGTATCCCTACATACCACTCAGGATTCTGGCTGGTGAAACTCGATCATAAATTTAGGCACTGGGATACTCGGCGGGGGGGGCCTATCACTAACTTTTCAATTTTACATAGCTGGTCAAATGCAATCCTTTGAACAATTATAGAGTAGGATGAAAGGGATTACCACCGCTACTTACAAATCCGGCGTTATTTTAGGACTTCTTTAACTATTGATGAGGCAGACTTCCCCCACTTATCCCTTTTATATGGAGTCTAGTACAGGAACAGTGGCCACCGTATTTTATTTCCCCATGTTATCAAACATTACCGGATATGCCCCTACAGGACATGTCATCCACTCAAATCACACGGGAGTCAGACTTGGTTATGGACATCTCGGACTCTCTCTAGAGAGTTATTTGATGTCAATAATACAAAACCACAAGCTTCCCACACTGGTGTGAGCTCAGTTGGAAGATGGCCACTTGCTTCTTCTGTACCCCTCAAATTATGGCTAAATATTTACCCGCAATGGATTTATCTTGTTGGGGGTTGTTGAGATAAATTGGCAATTCATGCTCATGTATTCTGGTCCTACACAACTCTTAAGACAATCGCAGCTGAGGGAGAAATAAATGTTATGATCCAACCATATTTATTTATTTATTTCTCAGATTACAATACCTTTAAGCCAGAGGCTCTTTTACAAAAGTTCCACATCAGGTAAAAGATAAACACAGTTACATAAGTCACAAAAACAGGTAAGGGGAACAGTGCATGATAGACAAAATAAAGTACAAACTGAAGGAGAATATAGAATAACAATGCAGCCAGGCAAAGGCTATGTCATGATAGAGGGGGAAGGTAGAATAGGAGCAGGTGGGATAGTATGGGAAGGGGGATAAGACAGACAGAATAGGGCTTAGATCACTGGGAATGAGGATAGAGGGAGGGGGAGGAGAAATAGAGGGCCGGGGGGGCAGTTTCATGATAAATGGGGGGATTGCTTAGGTCAGACAATCACACCTGCACTGTGCTGCGAGGTGCTGGTGAAGTTTTTACTTAAAGGGACTGATCTTGGACTGGTTGCAGAGTGATGATGGGAAGTCATTTAGCCAGCTTGGTGCCCTGTACTTGAAGGAGCACTGTGCCATAGAGGTGCGACAGAACAGGATTTGGTAGGCCAGGTTAGGCATTCCACAGGTGTGGTGAGAGTTAGTTACCTGGTTAAGAAGCTTTAGGAAGACTGGAGGGGTTAGACCAAGATGGATTGTTTTCACAGACAGACAGGTCTGATACTTTATATGACCCTTAAGGTGTAGCCAGTTAAATTCAGCATACAACTCATAAGTCTGAGTGAGTCTATGCGCCCCAATAGCTAGTCTATAGGTTTGATTAAGGGCTATGCTGATTCTTTTAAGCGTGGCATCCATGGCAGTACCATAAATAATTAGCCCATAGTCAATTAAAAAGAATATTGAACTGTTGATTGCTGTGTGGAGGGCATCAGGGGTGACAGTGCCTGTGCCTATATAATTCTGGTGTTTACTGCCTCTGCTAAATGGTCCATGTGGTTGACAAATGACATGGAGGTACAGTATGTGGTAGTAAAAAGATTTATTTTTATTCAGGAGAAAGATCTTATTTCACATCTTTAGGACAAGCCTGTTTTTCAAGATGGTCCTGACAATACTGAAATAGTAACCAGGTACAAACACAGTTACATCATTCACTTCACATTCCAAAATGAAACAATACACCAATGGTATATACTAACTAACACAAATCATACACCCCATACATATTTAAAACATAATTGTTTCATTTAGTTTCATTTGGAGGTATCACATGGCTTGCTGAAGCCGAAGGCTGCCCTCTTATTGGCTTATCGTCCTCCATGTGAAATAAAGTACACCTTTATTTGTTGGGGGTATTTATGACAGCAGGGGAAAAAAGTACTTATGCCACTCTGGTTGAAACCAGACCTTCCAAGATTACCCCAATGGGAGGACACGATCTGGGACATTTATAAAATGGAGAAACTTACCTCACAGCTTTGGCACCAGGAGGTGCAACATCAAAACGAATGGACCATCAGGCTAACCCATATCATGGCCTGACAACCAGATATTAGTCCCTGAACTGAAACACTGACTAGAGTCAGCCGGGCTAAAACTGTCCCACTCCTGGGAGGTCTAGGTGGGGGGTCCTGGGGAGGGGAAGGGGGGATGGAGTACGAACCGGGCTCAGTGACAGTCCAGTGGGTTGAGAGTAGCTGTCATTCTTTTGGTCTCTATAAACCTTCCCTATTTAAACTTGATATAAATCACTTCCCTCTGTTCAAGCAGTAGAATGAATATGCTTATCAATTTTCAATTACTCTGCAAAACATAAATATTATTTGTGTTTCTGCAAATACTCATGCTGGGTAGAAAATAGAGTTGAACAAGTTGTAAATGCATTTGTATACCTGAAAAACTTAGTAAAATTTAAGTTTTAAAAAAGATTCTAAGAAAACATAAAGTGAACTTACAAGCTCAAATGGGCAGACTGGGTGGGCCGTAGGCCCTTATCTGCTGAAACTGTCTATGTCTATGTATCTATGTCATAATGTAGCTACAGAGTCTGGAAATTATGACTGTGATGAATGTCAGTTGCCAATTTAACAACTCAGTGGCTTTAGTTCACATTGGATACCTCCCTTCGCACTTACTATTGCATGTCAGGCAAATCGTCCCTAGACTGAGAACCAACCTCTTTAGAAGTTGCCCTCCCCCAACCAAAGCCCAAATTATAAGCAAGTTTATAGGAATCTTTAGCTGGGAAAGGCACTCTGAGCTGGGGGCTCATTTCCAGGTGCAATGGGAAGGGGTTATTGCAACCAGGGGAAGGGTTCAATGAAATATAGACAATGCAAAAAGGTATTTGAGGCACAAGAATAAATGTTATAAAAATATTAGTAATAGAAACAAAAGCGAAAGCGAAGCCATAAAATACAACACTGTTAAAGACTGCAAATATATACAAAAATATAACAACATATACAATTATTCAATAATAATCATCATAGTTGTTTGCATAATGTGTGAGTGTTATAGACCAGAAACAAAGGGTTTCATAATCAGTTAGGTATCACTGAGGTGAGAGTAATAGAGGGACTAGACACCACAAAAATTTAGGTTGGTTTTGCTTAAATCAGGAATGTATGGTGCCAAAGAGCCTCTCACACAATCTGCGAAGAATAAGAACAGGAAACAGAGACAAGTGTGTTGTCCTTCACAGGACTCATCAGTGTGCCTCGTAAAGCAGAACTAGCCTAAATTTCATAATGATTTGCATTTATTTATATATATATATATATATATATATATATATATATATATATATATGCAGTATAGCGCAGTAGTTTAAGGCTCTGAGCTGCAAACCTGGAGACCTGGGTTTGAATCCCACAGCCCACACTTGCATACTGTGTGACCCTGAGCAAGTCACTTAACTTCCTTGTGCTCCCAGGTCGCAACTGTAAACAAGCTATCAGCTTAGTGCGTCTCTCCTGGTTAAAAAAAATATATTTATCTATCTATATCTATATCTATATATATATATATGTATACCATGATGCTTTGCATTATGGGGGTATGTGTGGTTTGTATTTTTTTTTGTCAACATATTTTTTATTGAGACAAAGGGAATGTTACATCATCAACATTGCCTTCACACACCGTACAAGAGGTGTATATGCTGAATTATTTCACTTATACAGCAGCTAAGCAGAAATACTTCTCAAATCTACTCAAATCAGCCCCTGGTAAATAAAGTGCTATATAGTGCTTTACATTTCATAAAGCAAAAATATCAGCCTCAGCTGCTACCAACAAGGGACCCCATAGCTGACAAAACACTTCTACTTGACCCAGTGCAGTTAACTGGGCCCTTTCTATGGACATACACTGCTTCAAGTTATTAGCCCACTGCTGTACACTAGAGGCTTAAGGGCCACCAATTTTGTGCAATTGTCTTACGAGCATTCACTAAGGCCAGTGACCACAAAGTTTCATGACTGGACATACCCAAGCGCTCGGGCTCAGCACCCAACATAAATTCAGCAGGGGTATTCGGCGGGGAGAAACCCAACACCTTTGCCATGATATCATGCATACCCACCCACAAGGGCATGATCTTTGGGCAGACTAAAGCCATATGCAGAAAATCTGCTGCAGCTGACTGACATTTAGGAATATATCTGATTTGTTTGGGTCAAAGAGTTTAAGTTTCACAGGAGAATAGTAGGCTTGATGGAGAAAATAATACTGCACCTGCCGAAGTTTATTACTTCTTGAACAAGTTACCATGTGATTAGATGCCCTTTTCCATAACTACTCACTGAGCGGAATCCCCAAGTCATTCTCCCACTTCCACTGCCTTGAGGTCATCTCCATTAATACAATGGTAATAGGTGGCTAACGAACCAGCCCCTGGCTGAGGATAATACAGTTCTTCCTCCAAAAGGGAAAGAGGGGACCAACCAGTACCCGGGGTCAGTTCAGCACCCAAGATATGCCGTAGTCAGAAATAAATAAAGAAATCCCCTCCCTGTATATTCCACTGGTCCCTCAGATAGGTAAAGGGAACCATACTGTCCCCCAAGTAGAGCTGATGAACCCATCTTAATCCTCTATCCGCCCAATCACTCAGTCTGTCAGTCATTGCCTCAGTGGATGCAAATTTGAGCTGAACCGCTTCTGCAATAAGGGTCATTTTAGTAGGAGCTATTGCCCTACCTATCTGATGGTGGCCACCTGACCAAGCCTCAATGGTTGCTGAAGTAAAAGGATTGGGGTGTTCAGGCATCACTCCAGACCACAGCACCTCCACCAGGATCCCCCCCCTTTGAGATGGTCCCCTGAACCCAGTGTCTCAAGTTCTAACCAGCTATTATTCAGATCCTCCCCTCCCACTGGGAGAGCAGCAAGTTGAGCGGCCTGATGGTAAATTCTAAAATTAGGCAGGCCAAGTCCCCACAAGCGGGGTTGCAGGTGCAGTATTGTTCCCTTTACTCTAGATGTTTTGCCCCTCCAAAGAAACCTATGAATAACTGCATCCAATCTCTGAAAGTGGCATTTCAGAAGTCTGATTGGGAGAGACTGATATAAAATATAACTGCCTGGGCAGAATCATCATGGTGATCACTCCGACTCTACCCATAAGGGAGATTGGAAGTGCCGTCCATCTCTTACAATCCAAGGTGAGTGTTTTCATAAAGGGCCTGTAATTTAACCCATATAAAGTACAAGCTTTCCCAGAAATTAAAATCCCTAGGTACTTAAGTTGGGGAACCATCTGCAGTCCATTCAAATGTTGAAGTAAGGTGCTCCTATGTAATTTACCAATGGGGAGGACCTCGCTTTTGGTCCAATTAATTTTATGGCCTGATATCAGGCTGTATTCTGTTAGGACCCTGTGGACCTCATTAAGATCTTCATGAGGGGACTGCAAATACAAAAGGAGATCATCAGCGTACATGGCCAATGTATATTCAGTGTCCTTATGTCTAAATCCCCGAATCTCCCGATCAGACCGTATGCACCCCGCTAAAGGTTCCAGAGATAAAACATACAATAAAGGGGAGAGGGGGCACCCCTGTCTGATTCCCCTGCCCAGAAGAAAACTCGAGGTCAGGTTCCCATTCACTAGTACTTGGGCCACAGGGTCCTTATACAGAGTCCTAATCCAGGACATAAAATATTGCCGGAATCCCAATTTAGTTAAAGTGGCAAACAGATACCCCGACTCCACTCGGTCTAAGGCCTTCTCTGCAGGTGTCAGCATGGCTCAGTTGGTAGCACATCCACCTCTGGACCAGAAGGTCGTGGGCTCTCGTCCCACACCGGGATTGGACTTGCACCTAAAAATCGCTGGCATCCGAGTGCAGTATTGGGGGTGCTGTACTGCTGGGGTGTGCCGTCCTTCGGATGAGAAGTTAAACCGAGGTCCCTTCTGCCCATCCTAGTGTTGTCCTGGTGGGTGTCCAGGTGGAAGTAAAAGAACCCAGGGCACTCTTTGCAAAGAGCAGGGAACATTCCTGGTGTCCTGGCCAACATTTCCCTTCCCATAAACCAGTTCATGCAATTATCCAGGCAGTGTGTGGGTGATGATGTGAGATATGGCCACCACCACACATTCAGTCACTTCACTACCAGTCTAGCATTGCTTGTAAATCATTTTGGGATACTGTGTATGAAAAGTGCTATATAAATGCTGATTCTTCTTCTTCTTCATCCAATGCCAAAATGGCGGCCCTATGTTTAAGTTTAGTTTTCTCCCACTGGTGGGCAGTGTTCAGAGATTTCCTAACATTATATTTCCCATATCTGCCCCTCACAAAACCAGCTTGGTCAGAATGTACCAAACCCACCAGTAAAGGCTCCAACCTGGAGGCCAGAACCTTCATCAAAATTTTATAATCAGCATTTAGGAGCGAGCTAGGCCTATGAGAAGAACACCAGCTGAGGTCTTTCCCGGGCTTTGGGAGCACTGTAATGACCGCCGACCGACTGGAGGGGGGCAACATCCCCACTGTACAACTTTCCTCCAGCATACCCACCAGAGGCTCCAAAAGTATATCTTGGCAGCACTTATAAAAGTCAATAGGAAGGCCATCAGGCCCTGGAGCCTTACCACCTTTGAGCTTTCTAATAGCTATCTTGATCTCCTCCCCCCCCGAAACTGGGACCTCAAGCGACTCGGACTGTGTCTCTGAGATAGATCCCAGGGCCCCCTTTGTTCAGAAAGGTGTCTATCTGTACAGGAGATGGTGGAATCTCAGATGTGTATAATTGTTTTTAAAAAATCTTCAAAGGACTGAGTTACTTCCCTTGGACTATCCACTAGGTCACCCTTGGAAGAATGTACTTGATTCACTGCCCTCTCCCCCTCCTTCCTACGCAACTGCCAGGAGAGCAGTTTCCCCACTTGGTCCCCATCAGAATACTGGCCTGCCCGGGAAAGTATAATAGCCCTCTCCATTCTAGCCCCACAAATCAAATTGTATCACCATTTCAATTTCTGCAAAAACTTGAGAGTAATTTGATCAGGTTTTAATCTATGGGCTCACTCAACCTGTTCAATCTGGGATCGCAGTTCTTCGAGGGCCTTAAATCTAGTTTGGGCCTTGTGTTTTGCATAGGAGATAGTATGCCCTCTAATAAAGGCCTTCAAAGCTTCCCATCTAGTTGAATTGGAGGTATCCCCCTTCCTGTTAAAGGAGAGGAACTCAGCAATGTGTGCTTTAATATATTCTATGTAAGTCTTATCCTTCAATAAAAGTGGATCCAGCCTCCATGCTTTACACCCCAAATCAATGCTCCCCAGCCTAAATACCACGGATACCACCGCATGATCCAAAATCAATATCGGGGAATAATCAGCTCCCATCACTACTGACAAGAGGTCAGAACTGACCAGCACCTTGTCTAGATGGGCATAGGACTGGTGGGCATTAGAACAGAAGCTATAGTCTCTGCCGGATGGGAACAAGTGCCTCCAGGGATCAGTTAAGCCAACCTCTCGCATCAGGACTGCTAGCACCTGTGCTTTTTTTGTGAAAGACACAGGTGTAGGTTTGGACCTATCTAACACCGTGTCCAACACACAGTTTAAGTCGCTTCCCAAAATCCAAGGGCCCTGCCAGCTAACCAGATCTAAGGAAAGTCTCTGAAAAAATTCAGGGTCATCTATATTGGGGGCATAAACTGATCCCAAATGATACCTACCCACCCCCGGTAACAAAACTCTAGCAAGGGCATATCTACCATGTGGGTCTAATTTAGTATCCAATATCTTAAAAATGAGAGCCCTTAGGTAGCCATATGGATGCTCCTCGGGCCTTAGAAGAAAAATTAGCTGAGATCCATAATCCCCCCATAAAGGCCTCAGTTTTAGACGCCTCTGTTCTGGACATATGCATCTCTTGCAATAACACAGCCTGCCATTTAGCACGACTAGCCTCGGTCATGACCCTCCTCCTCTTGGGAAGCGACTTCAATCCATTAATGTTCCAGGATGCTATAGAAACCTGATCAGCCATAATCCTCTAATGTAAAAGCAGCTCTACCCACTTCCTGTACATGTAAAACAACATTGACATAGATCTTCCCTCGTCTCATTTCAAAATGAAGTGCCCTCCAACCCAGTACTACCCTCTCAGGGTGGCACCAAAGGATTCCCAAAAGACAATCAACCTGTACAGCAAAAGTTGCTGGTCGCAGTGTGAAACCCCCTTCCATGCCACACCTAAGCTCCCCCCCCCCTTGTTTAATCCAAAGAACAATCCCAAAAGTATAAAAGTTAACCCCCTCCATGGGCACAAAAAAGCCCACAGTAGTAACCCCTGCAAACATTTGGTGAACATTGATGTTCAAATTTAGGAGTAACCTGCACTCATTAAACACTGTCATTTACAACTGGGCATCAAATTTAAACTGCATAAATGGATATCCAAAAGCACTGCATAAAAATAACAGAATATAAAGTTAAAGTCCATGATACAGTCCATGTGTCCTCATAGCTGAGCAAAGTCATTTTATAAAAATAAACAAACTCAAAAAACGGCCGACCCTTTATCCAGAGCGTGGCCACTGCAAGTCTCCTCTGCAAAGTTATTAATCCCACAGGACTTGTTAAAACAAATTACAAATGAATAAGACCTAGTTGTTACCGTCAGATTTAATGTACGAAAATGGTGGTCCCCTCTCCTTCTTGCTGCGTAGGTGCCAGGACCCTCACGAATGTTCGAAAGTTCGCACAGGCCCAGGAACGTATAAAATTAAGAAATTAAGAGAACCTGTGCTCCCAGCACTCCCAACGAACCAGCCACACTCAGAAATGAAATTTCTAGCCATATCACATGGCCACAGCTTTTTCAGCGATCCTCAACCTCTTGCCGTTGTGGTGAGAGGATGCTCTCTCCCTTCTTAAGTACAGAATCAAGCCACCTCATCGCCACCCTAGGGCAAGAGAAGAACTGTGGTGTACCTCCTGGTTGATCAATCTTCAACTTGGCCGGGTATATAAGCGCAATGACCAGCCCATTTTATAGAGACGACCCTTGATCTCATTAAAATTTTGTCTTCTCAACTGTAATTGCTTACTAAAGTCCTGGAAAATATGAACTTTATGATTACCCACTGTAATTGGCCCTTTCTCTTTAGCTCTCCGCAGAATAGCCTCCTTGTCTGTATAGTGTAGATATTTTATTAAGCAATATCTCGGACGTGTATCTGAAAGCTTAGGGCCTACACGATGTGCTCGTTCAACTTCACAGTTCTGTAGTGTAGCTGGGAGCTCCAAATGTTCAAATAACCAAGCATGCAGCATCCTTTCGGGATCATTCCCCTCCGTCCCCTCAGGCAGACCAATAATCCGGAGATTCGACCTACGAGACCGATTTTTCTGATCCTCAATTCTATCTGTGAGTTCTTCCACAAGTTTGCGAAGATTCTGTTTGTCTCCCATAGCTACCGTCAGTGAGTCCTCCAAGCTACCAACCCACATCCAGTTCTTCCAGGTGGGTAGTATGATTAGCTGAAGTTTCGGATAGACCTGTTACCATTGATTGTAAGTGCGAGATCTGGGAGGTAATATTGTCGAAACCTGCCTTCATATCGTGTTGCATAAGGCGCTAATGTAGCAAGTACTGCTGATAACAATCTTTTCAGTTCAGACATTCCCTCCTGCACTATTAGTGAGTTTGCAGGGCCGTCCATTGCTGGTAGGCCTCAGGGTTGTGACTTGGTATGATCTGCTGTGCCAAATAAGAGCTTCGATTGTTTGTTTTTGTTCCTGCTAGTCGCCATCAATCTCCTGAACTAATGCCACTGCCAGCAAGCTTCAATTCAAGGCTCATACTACCAGTTTTAATAGAAAAAGACTGAGTGCAGTAAGGAGCACAGCCAGGCTGCGTCCACCATTGTCAGCATCAAGCCACGCCCCCTGTATTTTTTTTAAAGCTGGTTTTGTTGCCAATGCCCTTTTTTGGGTAATCCTTGCCCCTGTGCTTTTGAGCTGAGGTTCTTGGTCCTTTCAGTTTGATTTCTTATTTTAGGCTTACTATGAGCCAAACCTATAGGACCACATTAGGGATGGTTCATTTTCCTGTGGATTGAGATACAGACAAGGCACACTGATGAGTCATATGTAGGATGAAACACATGTCTGTGTCTTCTGCTCTCACTCTTTGTAGATTGTGTGAGAAGCCCTTTGACACCATGCATTTCTGCTTAAAGCATAACCAGCCTAAATTTTAATGGTGAACTGCATATTTTATAAAATGGCAAGAAATAATTGTGAAATTTCATTGGTCGAGAGAGGTCACCTGACTATGCATTAAATCTCTATAAATTCATGATCAGGGACCAAATCTCATTTTCCTCCCAAATAAAACCTACTTGTAGCTATCTTATAAGTGTAATAAGCCCCTCCAGGGTGTGCATTATATGATTTTAATGCACTCCCAGGGACATAAGGACACTCGGCCTTCAGCCTCATGCCTTACTAAACTCCTGGGGCGTGCATTAAAATTCTATAATGCACACCCTGTTGTGACTTATTACTTACATATACCATGATGCTTTCTATTATGGGGCTATGTGTGATTTTGTATTTCTTTGAGAATTTACTACATCGCCCACTAAGTTACATGGTGTAGAATTTTATCACACATACAGTACATGTCTTAAAGAAATACAAAATCATACATACGTGCATGTCTTAATTCACCTCTTACACATCCACCCATCAAGCTAATGCGTTTATGGGGAAATCAGAAATCATTAATAGATGGTAGGTCTATTTCATAGCTTTCTTGGAACTCTAAAGAAATTATTTATTTTCAACATCTTCTGAACCCATCACTAAATATTTAAAGTCCTTTGCTCAGTTACTAAAGGAATAATGCCTGACAGGGTGGGTGTTATGCTGGGGGATAACATCCCACCTCGGGTGGTTGGGCCTGAGGCCACCATCCGAGGGCGTCCAACACTCGAGAAGGGATGTTATCCCAGCATAACACCCACCCTGGAGAGCATTATTCCTATTATACAATGGCTCGTTGTTTGAAACAGAAAAAAAATAATTTTATTTAGTGTTTTAAAATATTTTTTAAGAAAAGATGCAAACAATGTATGCTGATGCTCAAGCATATATCAGCAGCAGGGATGTTATGCCAGGATAACATCCCTGCTGTGATGGCCAACTGACCAATCAGAAGCCAGGATTCTTTCTTGCCATTGTATAATAAATGATATCCACCTGCCAAAATCTAAATGTTATAGATTATTTAAAAATTTGAAATCTTCTTAGCTCACAGCTTGACACACAACTTTCTCTTTTATCTTCATCACTCTTTTCTTGGTTAACATTTTGGTGTAACTTCCCAACTTCCATTGCTAGTCACATCTACAGGTCAATGCTCCCCAAGTCCCTCATAAAGTGAGATTAGAATGGGAAAAAGAACAGGTCTGTAATATAGATGATTCCGAATGGAATGACTGTTTTTAAAAAGCACATACAGCATGTCATGATACCCACTGCCATTTCTTCCTGAAATTCACAGCTGGTACCATACACCACTGGTACTTCATAGCCTGGGAGCATCACATGATTCTAGCTGTTGGAGGTATGCTGCCCATGAAACACATACAGTATCACTCATATTCTACAGGACCGTAAAATCATGCTGCACTTCTAGGGGTCACAAAAGAGGTACATCTCTGGGTGAGCGCTAAGGATAGCCACAGTAGCCATCAGCTAATGAAAATCCTATGTAGCAAATAAAAAATGTAATGTGGCTAATAAGAAATACTGTAATTCACTTTTTTATCAGAAATACTGCAATTTGCAGTATGTGACTAAATCGTTTTTTTCCTTAGTGCTCTCCCAGCACCTATATTGGTTACTACAATATCTAATACTCCAAAATGCATCATACAAGTGTCCTTGTCTAATCAACCCCCTTTTCCTATCTTATTTGGGAGACTGTTTTAGGATAGTTATGATAGAAGCACAAAGTCTAATTTTGATGCACTGGAGGACTTCGGAACCTGCCTCATTAATGGAACTGAGAGCAGAAATTTTTGCTCTAGCAAATTTTGAAGGATTAAATCATAATGCTATGGGTACTAAGGCCAAATACCATAAAAAAATTGGATAGGTGGGACAGCCCATCACCACAGTGGCAGGGCTTTTGTTCACAGTGCAGGTGACCCAGGTTTGGGAATGAGCCTGGGCCAGGAAGGGGGCAGGGAGCTGAGCAGCCTGTAGGATGCTTTCCTCTGGGGAGGGAGGCAGCAGGCTCTGCTGCAACACCCCTAACTGGGTGACAACAGGTGTCAGTGTAGTCAGAGCAGCTGGAGTGAGAAGATGCTGGCTGATGCTGTGCACAGCCATGCAACTACATGTACATGCACACATAGCGCCCTTGTGCCAGCGTCCTAAGGGTTGGAGGAAACCAAAGGAAAAAACCCTGAAAGTGTGTAGGATGATGCCAGATGCTCCCAAGCCCAGTTTTCCTGACTGACCACCCTTCCTCCCACACTAGAGGGCCAGAGGGGGTAGCTGCACAAACCTCCAAAGAAACCACCACGATGTAGGAGCTACGCTGTTGCTTTGGTGGTCTGGAGGTCAGCCCCAGAGAAGGGCTGGAAGGGGGTTGGGAGTAGCCAGGGCTGATGGGGGTACCCTCGGTTGTAAGGGGGCTGAAAATGACACTGAAACAAAATGGGATATGTGTTTTATTTGACACCTATGTAATATCTCTAATTCTACTGGGTAACTTAATCTAAGAACACACTTAGAATCTAGGTAAAAGGTAGTAGAAAGGAAATATAGGTTTAGTTAATCCTGTATGTCTTCTATTATGCTTTTCCATCTTCAGAATGAAATGAATAACATCTCACAGGACCAAGAGAAGAAAGTAATGCCTTTTAATATGAATCTCTGTATGAACTAGCCACCCTAACTGAGGACTCTTCCATAGTTCGCATGATATATAATGCTAGCATTATAGCATGTTGCATGAGTGCATTTCTATATAATATGGACAGAATCTATTATACATTCTGTGTGGCATGTTGAATTACTTATTTATTAACAAAAAAAAAGGATTTTGAGAAACAGAAACATAGTAAGATTATTGCATGAGATAGGATTATGCAATTATTTATATAATGGCCAGCATGTTAAAGTATTATTACTTTGGAGATAAAGTAAGTTCTGCTTTTTACTTTGATAATGCATGAAACCTATGCATTTACCATGTAATTGTATGTGATTTTCTTGTACTTATCAAAGAATGATTATGAATAACTTTGAATTAAAAAAATGCGTGAGAATGCGCATGCATGGGCAGCTCGAGTAGGCGCTTTCCTGAGCACTACTGACCCGCGCTCCTTTAAATTTATTAATTTTGTGCCTCCATGATATAATAATGGGCAACAAGTGGTGGAGAACTCTAAATAAAGGCAGCATGGACAGCTACCTGACTGTGGCAATGGGTAAAACAATGCATGCAACTAAACAGTTGTCAAAGAAAAATGCACCGAAGATCAGAGCAGGAACAGGCAAGGAAACAGATATGTTGGAGGAGGTTGCAGCAGCCTTGGGCCATGCAGTCTCAAAGAAGGTACTGGAGGCCCTGACACCCAAGATTGAAACAGTGGCTTCAAAAATGGGTAAATTGTCAGCAGGCCTCAAAAAACAGCAGACTAGGGTGGCAGAGATGGAGAAGCGGATCTCTGTGCTGGAGGACACCACTAAGCTTCTGCCACAAAAGCTGTCTCAGTTGGACCCTGCACCCCGTAGATAGGTGTGCCCATACCGGCATTCACCAATGCTGGCCACCTGTCCACAGCTCCTCCCCCCGGCGTACAGAACTCCTCAGGGCAGCCGAGGCAGAGTCGTGGACCCAGACGGACATCCAATCGGATGCCCTTCCTGGGTCCAGGACTTGATCCCTTTCACCCATAGGCATGGGTCTGGGTCATGCATAGCCCCAGTGGGCACCTGGACCCACGCAACCACACACCTCTGACAGTCTGACCTGGGAGACCGACCCCCCCCTCCGCACAGTGTAGCCTTGTCCCAGGAATCCATTGATGGCCTCCCACCCCCATGGCACCATCACCCCTGGACACCAGACACACTGCTGGTGCCACGGCTTAGCTGCCCCAGCCCTTCCAATCAACCTAATGGGCTGGGCTGACACTGCAGGACAGTTCTCGGTCCTATTGTGACCAGCAGGTGGCATCTGTGATGGTGGATACTGGGTTATGCCTGATCCCAGCTGGCATACCCGGTGCCACCCTCTGCACCCCTGTGGCCAGCACTACACAGTTTAGTGAATACTGCATAGTGCTGGCACACGCCCAATGTGGTGCAGTCCATGGCCATGGGGGATCGGGTGTGTTGGGTCTGCGCACCCCCTGTTAGTGCATACCACGTGGGGGTGCAATGGGTGCAGGGTGGCTATGCACTCAAGATACACTGCATGTAGCCAATCTGCACCTTCTTGCATAGGGCATACAGTTCTAATAGGTCAACAACTCATTTTTAATAACCCCCCATGACCTATTTCACCATAGTAGCTAACAAAACTGTACATTTCTTACCTAAACTATGCAATTTTTTTCTCTATCATTTGACAAATATTTTTGCTAGAAATTTGGCAAGAATACATAATTAAAGCAATAAATTACTTGTAAAAAAACTGATTTTTAT
Source organism: Neoceratodus forsteri (assembly GCA_016271365.2). NCBI lineage: Eukaryota > Metazoa > Chordata > Ceratodontiformes > Ceratodontidae > Neoceratodus > Neoceratodus forsteri. Next base: position 184,844,959 of record JADMNL010000027.1, read on the forward strand.
AAAATGTTCCACGTTGGTAGATACTAGGACTGAGATGATTCATTCCAAATTTCACTGTCTTAGGGTGAGGGGCACAATTTACACTTTGTGCTTTTCTTCTTTTGTAACGTATAGCGTATGTCATGAGGCAGCTCGAAATAGGATTGTTATTTAGTGTGGAATGTTGATGTTACTGTTTCCTTGTACTTCTTGCTTCACTTTGCTCAGCCACTCAAGCAAGAGAATAACAACAACAACATTCCACACGGAATAATCATATTTTGAACTACCTCATGGGATATTCTCCATATATACACAACAGAAGTACAGGTGAAAATGACATGATAAAAAATATATCTTAGTGACTTCAGTAGCAGAAAAAATAAATTTGCCAAGATAAGTATTTTATTTTGGACAATATGAACAAGATAAATGAAGCTGGTCACAGAATGCTCCGAAATTTCTCTCACTTGTTTTGATTACACTGAGCATGCTCAGAAGTGTATTCTCACATGTGAAGGTAAGCTTCTGAGCATGCTCAGTGACTAACTTCATTTATTTTCTCCCAGAAGCTATTATGGCTCAGTTGGCCTTTTCCTTGTAAAATTCTTTCAATGAATACATAAAATGTGATATGTAATTTTTTTATTGAATATACAATAGTCAAAGTAGTCTACATTTTTCACTTTTGTAACTTTTACCATGTCTATCACAAACCACCAGACACCTGTTGCTTAAATCAAATGTGCCATGCACTGACTTAAGGTAACATTTTTTTTTCCATAAGGGTTTTATGTCCTCCAAGGCTGGGGCAGGCAAGGTTGCTTCTGCGTTTGTCCTTGCCACCCTTTCACCAGCTACCACCTCCCCAGGACTTACCACACCAGCTATATCCCCCACAGATTACCCCCTGTGGCAGGACAAGACCCCCCCCCCGGAGACACACAATCCAGACTGCTAGTTGGGGTCTTGGCAGTGGTGCAGATGGGTGGGGTGCTGGTGCAAAGAAGGTCATTTATAATAATAATAATAAACTTTATTTTTATGCGCCTTTCAAAATATCAAGGCACTGTACAAAGATTAAAACACAATTACATAAACAACAAATACAATGACAGATTAAAATAACAGATCCATTCAACTATGCATCACTGAAAGGCCTGATGCCACAAAAAGGTTTTTAAATGCCTGTTTAAATCCCCCCACAGTCGTGCACTCCCGGAGCTGATGGGATAGAGAATTCCAGAGCGTAGGGGCTGCAAACATAAATGCACGAGCCCCAGAGGATTTCAAAGACACCCTTGGAATCTCTAGCAACCCCTCGTCAGCTGTCATACAGGGCAGTAGGGAACAAGAAGCTCTTTCAGGTACGCCTGCCATGCCTTCCATTTACCACCAGGGTTTTCTCCAGTGAGCTGGGGCACACATGTCGGCATGTGCCTGTGGGGGCATGCATGCACCCCAGAGTCCCAAAGCTCCCCTCTCTTCATGCCAGCCCTTACTTGCACTGTCACCAGGCCTCCACCTTGTGGCAGGATAACTGTGGTGCTGACATGCCCTCCCTACCTGGGAGAGGAGAGGAGAGGAGAGGCTTCCTTGGGATGCTCAATCCACTCCCCCCCCCCATCAACCCTCAGCAACTCAAGACCACTCTTGATCTTGGGTTGCCAGTGTGATGGATGGTAACACTATTGCCATGCAACTGTACCAGCTCAAAGATATATCATTTTTATCTTCATTTGAGGGTATTGGTCTCAAGCTATATATTTAAAGTGATTTTCTGAGATTTTACAGATGCCTTTTTCACATAGTATGCCACTGCCACGCATGCTTCAAATGTTGAAACTGCAATTTGTTTTATAAAAAAGTTATTATAGTCAGTTTTTTTTTTTATGTTTTATCAGCAGTTTGTTTCTGCCCACCCTCAAGTTTTCCGTGTGCGGTCACACCCCCAGAATGATGTCATGCAAGGGAACTGTCAATGATTTACATGCTGCACCAATGAATTCTAGGTAAATTATAAAATTGATTTAAATGATCATTACTGAGAAATGTTGTCCCTTAATTTGGTAATGGTGATTGCAGCATAGCACTTACTATGTAGATATATGTAGCAAGGCATTGTGGGTACAATAAGATTGTTTTCCACTTTTCTTACTGTGAGGTGCAGTCTCATATTTCTGTAGTGGCTTCAACAATAAAAGCTGTCATATGTTTATTTTCCTAATTTACATAATGAGGCATTGTGGGTACATTATATAGTAGTCTCCTATTTTGATAGTGTAGATGTCTGCAATATCAAAACTGACCAACAGAGGTCTCTGTTTCAAAACAGTGCTTAAAGAGCAGGTTCCTACTTTCCGGCTGCTAGTCTCCCCCAGCATGTTCGATGCCTTACCGAATCAGTAGCTCATTGCTGAAGTATGGCATAAAAATTCCACTTTTTGAAGAAGTTATATCCCTCATAAATGTGTATATTTGTATAGTGCCCAAAAAAAGACCAACTTCCCAGTCTGAAAAACACCCCCCCACATCGGCCCACGCAGCCCTGTTTTGTGATGTCACAAAGCGACAGGCTGCGGTGAGCACGCCGCCTATCTTCAGCTCTATGGGCTGATGCTCAGCCCATAGTTACAGCCTTTTATGTTAGACGGGTGTCAGCGATTGATCGACTTATAGGGACCCAATTAATCGATCAATCACTTTGATATTACCAACTCCCCAGCACCAAAGCGGCATAACTAGGCTTGAAAATACCAGCCTCATAGAACTTGAATATGTGGCTCACGCAGCCTTCATTTTATGACATCACAAAACAGAGTCATGGGCTGACATGGGGTGTGTTTTTCGGACCGAAGTTGGTCTTTTTTTAAGCACTATCATCATACAAATTTATTTAGGGATGTAACTTCTTCCAAAAGTAGAATTTTTATGCCAAACTTCAGCAGTGAGCTACTGATCTGGTAAGGGATCAAATGGGCTGAGGCAGGCAGCTACTAGGAATCTGCTCTTTAAAGAGCAGTTTTCTACTTCTAATAAAAGGAAAACTGACTATTATATTTATTGTTTTTATTTGTTTGGTTTTTTTATGACGCCTTTCAAATATCAAGGCACCTAACAATTTTAAAATCAGACATCAATAAACATAAATCATACAAAATCCAAATATCATGAATCCATCCATCAATTCATCAGTCACTGAATGCCTGGTGCCATAGAAAAGTGTTTAGGGCCTGCTTAAATCCCTCCACAGTTGTGCACTCCCGTAACCGATGGGGTAGAGAATTCCAAAGGGCAAGGGCCACATACATAAATGCTCTGAGCCCAGAAGATTTCAAACACACCTTAGGAATCTCTAGCAACCCCTCGTCAGCTGAGCGGAGTGATCACCCAGGGCAGTAAGGGATCAGGAGCTCTTTCAGATAGTCCAGACCATGTGTATTTTGTATTTTTGTCTTTTGATGCGTTAGCAATTACTTTCCAATTTTATGATAAAATATTTGTTAGTGCAGTGAAACAAGTGGATTTTCACCTTTGCTTCTTATGCTGCTAGTAAAAAGAATTCAATAGAATTCTAATATTGTGATGTCAGAAACTGCCAGCTACTTAAAAGCCCAATGTATTTCAGTGAGAAGCTAAATATATTATTTTTCAAAAGAAATGTATACTTATTTCATCAAAAAACTTTGCCTTTTATGTGTTTGCACTATTATACCCCCTCTGTATGATCTTATGTTTCTAAAACTAATAATTAGTTTATCTTTTCTTCTTTCCAAGTAAAATCTGGTTACGAAGAAAATATCACCTGCTAAATTATAACAAAAGATCACATGTTATAAAAAATCACATATTTCTATTAAATATATAATATTTTTGTGGCAGGAAGTGTTATTTCTCCATAGAAATCTAGAAACAGATTTGCAGTTTCCCATTAAAATACACTGACAGCCTCGCCAGTAAAGAGTTTCTGACATCATCATACAGGGACTCTATTGTATTCTTTTCTCTCTAGCAGTTGGCAAAATGCAAACAAACTGATGAAAAGGTAAGTAAAGAGACAAATAAAAGTAAACTGAATGACTGCAGAGGCATCTAAAATCCCCAAACCTTCGTTCTTTATGATATACATCCTTACTAAGCATTTGTTCTTTACAAGCTTTGTTTCCCTTGCATGATGTCACAGTTGGGGGTTGAGACACTGAGAGAAGAAGGAGTGGGTTATGCAAATGAAGAAGAGAACAGAAATAAAAGCATTTTTTATTGGAAAACGACACTTTTTGGCAGCCTGAATGGTAGGAGACTACTGAATCACAACTCCTACAGGTTATTATAGGTTACTAATCCCATATGCTGTAGTAAACCTCAGAAAATCACTTTAATGATAGAGAGAGAGAGAGAGAGAGATGGATGGATAGATAGACAGACAGACAGGCAGGCAGGCGGGCAGGCATACACTGTATACATAGATAATAAACACACACACACACACACACACCACTACTACTACTACTGCTACTGCTACTATAAACTTCAGTACTTTAACATGTGTGTATATACACACTTGTACACTCACTGTCCATATGTCTCCTGAAAAGGACAATCTCTTTTCTCACTGTGCAATTAAGGAATACTTTCCTTTCAGGTTTGCTTCACCACTTGTTCAAACATTTGTAAATCATAGGCCTGCGATATAATGCAAATTTGTAACATGGCAATTATTAGTGTACTCGAACTGAATAATTATATTGGTGGAAACACAACTTATGACACAAAACCAAGCAGGTATTAATCACCTAGTAATGCCCACTTGGTATCGGGACCATGTAAAATACACAGAACAAGTAAAATAATCACTCTGTGTTCCCACCTCTGTTTGTGTCAGTCTCTGTCGATGCCTGTAGATGGCTTTGGTAGTTGAAGAGAGATAGAATGCTCGTCGGTATCCTATGGACCCACCCACCGGCTCTGGGGACCGCGGAGAAATTATGCGACCTAAGTGCACCACTAACTGAAATATGTTGTACTCAGTGATCAAGGCAGAAAACGACGTTCTGTACAATGCTTGATGTATGCACAAGGTCAGTGCATGCAGCCCTGCATGGAAGTCCCACACTGCAGGGCTCACTGTTCCCATCAAGAGAGACACAAAAAGCAACACAAATCAGTGTGTCTATATTTTTTAGTGTCACTCTTTATTTGTACAATTCTCCCACAATGCAGTGTTGTGATGCATCATCGGGATATAACCTCGAAGGACAAAGCATGAAAACTGCTGGTAGGAATCACAAAATGTTAAGGTTGTTGTGTGTTTGAGACAGTAATCTTCTCTTGGTCTGTGTTCAAAAATAGCGGACACTATATAAATGAAAGTTTAGCATCCAACGTGAATGTGCACATTTTTAGATCATCACACTGTGTAAAAAAACAAGGAACTGCAGCATAGTTTTGCAAGTAGGATTAGTGTTTTCGGGAACTGTTCTGTACTTTCAAGTGAAATAGTATTGGCACAATATTTCCCTTGCACTTGTCATGTTACATAAGCAGACATCCTCAGAGTTGGGTTTACTATGGATTAATGCCCAGTTGGTGGTTGGAAGCCCAACCCCCGCCCCAACCGGGCATTAATCCCCTAGTAGAGCCCTCCTCTATCGGGTGTTAATGCTTACTTTGATTACTGCTTCAGGGGACTGAATAAGTAGTTAATCTCCTTACAACAACTGAGAAACTGACTAAAAAACTGTTGTACTTTTTTATTTCAAACTCTTTTGCGAGAGTGATTTAGAGTAGAATTGATGTCACTGAAAACTAAAGACCTCAGTTTAATTTCAGGCCAAGTTTCATGTGGGCTTCCCCCACATTGCTGTTCCAGTGCAACTCTGTACTGCCCTGAAGCGAGCCCCTCTCAGAGTAAAAAAGTTGTTTAGTCATCCTCCCTCAATCTGAGACCTCCATTTGAACAAGGACTGCCAACTGCACAGAATGTTCTCATGTTACAGCTGCTACAGATTCCACTGAAGTGTGCCAGCATGTTGTTTTGTGATGTGCATTAATGTCTGGAAGAAACTGAGCCAAAAACTCCAAAGCTATTTCTATTGTGACCTGAGCCAACTGTATATTCAAAGGAGAATTGCACTGCACCCCTAAGCGATTTTTCCACAGAAACTGTTGTTCTTTTAATTACCATTTCCAGTGTTTTAACTGTTCATCATTTCTGGTCTTTTAGTTAACTCGATGGGTATTTCTGACTGACATACTAGTAGTACTGTAACTACCATTTTAAAACTTGATGGTGTAGGTTATTTCCACTTACATCCATTTTTCAACTGCAGAATTCCACAGTATAACATTAATGCATTGTGCCAACTATGTAAGAGCTTAACAAGGACATAAACTGCATCATACAGTTCTAAAATGGTTTTTAGCACCAGAGCACTAGTCAGAAATACCAACAGAATTTACTTAAAGGCCAGTGAAGATGGACCAATGGCAAAATGTGAACCAGTGTTTGGAAAGCAGATTCAACACAAAATGCAGGCTTGCAGGTTAGATGCAGTCCCCTTTAAGGATGTAAAGTTCATTGAAGGGTTCTATAGCAGCTGTCTTGGATACATCACAGCATTGGGTGAGCTAGGCTGCCATACCCACTGGTTGACAAAAACAAAATGCTGAACAGGTCCATTCGTCAGCATCATGGTACCAGTTCAGTGTTTTGGATTTTTTTTTTGTCAACAGTTTGACGCCATGCTGCGCAAGTGTGAAAGCTCCTATTACAGCAGATAGTGAGTCTGCATCACATTGCTATGGCAACCAAAGTTTCCATCGACCAAAAGTAGAAGTCACTTATATAATTGGTTGCAGTAGGATGATACTGCTGCATCCTCTGCCCTGTGTTCTCAGAGACAGGACAACATTCTATGAGAAGCAGCATGTTATTCAATTAGTTCTTTTCCTAAGCAGAGGCAATCTGTCCCCTCAGTCGAAAACAAATTCTGCCACTCTAAGATTATATCTCATTACTTTTTAAAATATTTTTTTTCTCTGGGGAGAACTATTTAGAGACCGATAACTAAAAAGGCATTATTCTGGCCCGGTGGCACAGAGGGTTGAGGCATGGGCGCCTTACCTCTCACCACACCGGCGACCCGGGTTCGGGAATGGACTCAGGTGCCGGGGTTGGCAGGTGAAGGGGTAGGATCAAGCGTCCGAGGAACTGCTCTCCTCCCCTGGGGTGGGTTGGGGATGCATGGTCGCACTGCAGCGACACCCAGTGGAGACCGGGAGCATTGCAGAGGGATCATTACAAGGGGAACACCAGAAAAATGGAAATACTGCTCTGGAGACTGGCCGGATGACAGCTGCTGACCCAGGACACCTCTGAAGACTTCCAGCAGGCCACGCAAAGCCTCAGCAGCACCCGGGACCGAAGGAAATAGTGTGCCAGTTCCTCCCGCCGGTGCCTTCCCCCTCGGAGGAGAGGGAACCACCCGGTACAGGGTTACGCCGGGCTATTCCGAAGCAGGCTGCGGATTTGAGGTAAGGTGGCTTGTGTAGGAGATAGTAGGAGGAATGTCTGAGTGGTCATGGCAGCCTGAAGGAGAGGCAGCTCCTGAGCACGACAGGGGGCAAACATAGATAACAAAAAAAAAAGGCTTTATTAGAATATAGTATATGATTAAATGTTATCCTGTATGGATTTCAATACACTCAAAATCCTTACTGTGCCTGGGCAAATTACTCTGTACCACTTCCATTCCTTCCTTACTCAGTTAAGTGATCCACTACCTCCTTTCCCTGTTGAATCCTCAGTCATGGCTGTATTGGTTGTACTACTGCATCTCGTTTCATTATCTTACCTGGCTGTGCCTTTCAGCTGTTGTAACTCTCATTGTAAATGCACTTGTATCTTGTACTGTGTTATACCCTGTATAGTTTGTTACCCTGCTGTTATATTGCCCGTACCTATTATCTCACCTTGTTATACTGTATGCCACACGTTGTTATATTGTGCTGTCCCCAGAACGCATCTGGAATTGAGTGGTACTCCGCTCAGTATGCCTTCCTGATAAAACGCTTCAAATAAATAAATAAATAAAAGTTGTTGAGCATAGTTCAAAGGTCACTAAAATTTGTGAACATTTCAAAGGTCACAAAAAGTAACTGTACACAGATTAAAGGTTATAGAAAGTTGCTGTGTCTTGTCTCCTCCTTTTAAGGCCCCATCTGACAGTACGGTAATAATGTATCTTTGATTTAGTTACTGAATATGTGCAATGAAAGGTAGACAAGTGGGAAGGGAGTAAGCGGGTCCCTCTTCCAATATAAATGGAAATTTTACTTTTGGTCTACAACCATATACTATTAAAAAATAATGGGCAACCATGGCCATCTTGGCTTGTGTTTCCATCCTGGGCTTCAGATGACATCATGGACCTCTCGAGCTGCACTTTCGAGGTCCATATGATGTCATTTCAGTCCCTCAAAGGAAACACAGCCTTGTTGTGTATAGTTGTCCACACATTATTCTATGTTGTATACCTTAGTGATCAGGAAAGAAACAGCAGTGATAAACCACATCGGCACACCTGTATCTTGTTTATTATTAAATAGTTTTTATTGTTTATACATGATAGCAGTACGTGGGCTCGGTTCTCAGTCACTTCCAGGAGTGGTGATAAACAGACACTCTGCACCTGCTCTGTTGTGCTGCCACTCTAAAATGCCATTCAGAAAGCTGAGTGCATGCCACAGGAGATAGCAGACCCCCTGTGACAGAGATGCAATCCAAATGGCCAAAGCAATGTTTGTGGGTGAAATGTGGTCTGCACCCGGTAACATCCCAGCTTGTACTTACAACAGCAGCTCAGCATGGCATTGCATCTGGTGCATAGCATAATGTGAAGCTGAGCCATGGTAGTAGTGCTGGGGAAACAGCAGCCCAACCAGCAGTGTCCTACCTCCCTAGCTCACTCAACTGTAAGGTGCCCTGGTGGTCCAGTGATCCTCTCCATGGCCATGTCCAGTGATGCCTTGGTGATCCAGTGGACCCCACAGATAGTGAGCCCTGGTGGTCTAGCGGTACATACCTTCTCCCTAGCCCTAGTGTCCACCCTTACCAGTGGACATGCCCCTCCCTTATATACATTTCCATGCTCCTGTGTAGTCCTTCCGAGAGTGTGTCTGAGCACAGAGCTGTTCTGCTGTTGCCAATAAACAGCTGGGGATCAGCTTCATGTGCACAGGGCTTCAGGGGGTGCCACCTGTTTAAGCATGCCCCTGTAGGCATTTGCATGACTTCTTTGGCCCCCCCTTCTCAACCACCCTCGATAAGGTTTGTGACCCCTGCTGAGCATGACTCAACGGTGTTGCAGTGTTAGGGCTGAAGCTATGTGGTTGCAAACCTTAGCAACTGAGAACTGGATCCCAGACATGTTAAGCTGCAAATAATGCAGAAGATCGTGGGTTTTGTGATGCCAACAAGCATTCTGAAAGCTGCTCTACCATTGGTTAAACAACCAAACATAGATGGAAGTAGTTCTGGAAAACGTGCTATTTAATGGTTATGAAATATCAAACATATTTCATGAAAAGCCCAACAAAATATGTAAAGCCAGGTACTTGGGGTAATACCCATAACTGACACTGACACCGTATGGGTGGGATGCTGCGCTGTGGAGGTGCTGTCCCTCAGATGAGATATTAAACCGAGGTCCCTTCTGCCCATGTCTGGTCATGGTCCAGGCAGGAGTAAAGATCCCATGGCACTTATTAATGAATAGTAGGGGAGCTTGGGAAGTTTTCTCCATCTCATGGCCAGCATGCCCCCCCCCCGTCAATAAAACAGGTCCATGTAACCCACGCCCCAGAATGCACCTGGAAACAAGCTATCACAGTGTGTGCCTTTTCTGATCAAAATTTACAAATAAATAAATAAATAAGGCAATTTAAATATCATGGCATGACTTGAACTGTTTATTTCTGTGTTTCTTTTATCTGTTTTTATTTCCTTTCCTAAAAATGTTCAAGCATGCCGAAGGGATTACCTAAAAATTTGCAACAGTAACTTATTATGTGCATTTTTATCCACATGCGATCATTATCTGCAGAACTGTGTTTTAGCCAGCACCCCCCCCAACTGAATCCACTGCCCCATGCATCCATAATTTAGAACTCAACATTGAGCAAGAGAAGTTCCCAAATGATAATGGAGAAACCGATCCTTTGTTAAGGGTAGATGATACTGCTACAATACATGTATGACATTCCCTGCTGTGACGATTAACTACCCTTCACTTGAATAGAAACAAGTGACAGCCACTTCACTGCTCACTGATTCTAAATAAGTCTGTATTGTTTGCTTTGGCCTATATACTGCTAATGCCAAGTATATCCCAATACTGCTCTGGTAAATGAAAATGTCATACATAAACAGTAGTAGTTACCATTGACTTACAGTGAGCCTATTTTCTAACCTCCTTCTGTGGTTCTTTAGCCTGGACCTCCTGGGACTCGTTTCCCATGCCATCTGCCTATCTGAGGAACTCACAGATTCAGCGAACCTTGTAGCACCTATGACACACCACAGTGTTGCCTGCCCCAGTTTGCCTCCTGAGGTGGGATTCTGCTCCATGGCACGTTATGCTCCATATAATCAAGCTTGTCACAACTGACATACTCCTGAGGTCTTCTCTTTCCCTGGGACTAGGAGGCAGGGGACTGGATTAGATGTAGAAGATGGGAAGCACACATCAATCCAGCCGATGACTGCTATTCCCTGGTTTTCATCACTTCCTCCACCCACATGCACAAACAAGTCACTGCATCCTTGCAGGATTTGCAGTGGCATGTGGTCAGCCATGCCACCAAGCACAACATCACCATGTCACCGCCAGGAGCTACTACAGCACTCTTGAAGCCCATCCTCTCAGGTGGAGAGATCCTGCACAGACACTCCTTTCCCTCCCACTGGTGTCCACTCCAGTCATCTCAGGTTTGGAGTGTGAGCCAGAGTCATCAGTGTGCAAAAGGAATGCCCATTGGTCAGTGCCATGGGACTAGCCCTCAATTAGACTATTTTTACAGCAGTGTTAGGTTGGCCAGCCTGTCCATGAGGCCGGTGACTCAGGTGCAGGTTGGGTTCAGATATGAGCCCAGGATGCCCAAGGGCTGGCAAGGGGAGGATGGCAGAGACCTCCACAGGCTTCTCTCCTCCCCCCCCCAGTCATTGGACAGCCATTCTCTGCTGCATGAGTGCCACCCAGGGAAGCCCAGGATGTATGAGCTAGAGAGAGATGACAGGGATAGGGCAGATGCAATGGTTTTGCAGCTTGCACAACCATTGTGCAAGCATGCCACATATTCACAGCACCACACACACACACACACACACACACACTCACACTCCCCAACAGGTTGATTCCAGCATGCTCAGGCTCTGCGTTGCCCACCTAGCAAGAAGGAGTTCCCTGACCACTGAATTTGGAGAAGATCAGAGGATGAAACTGACCCATCCATGGATTTATTATTTATTTATTTATTACATTTTGGTGACCGCGTAAGCCCACTGAGCCCCGGAGGTCCTTTTTTCAGGGGTAACCCAGGATTACATAGTAAAAGAGAACAATACAGTGAGACAGCGTTATTTCAGGTTACAGTTATGGCAACAACACATTTATAATGGCATATTGGTACATCACAGTGCAAGAGCAGGGTTATTCTTTCTCACTAGGGTCCTGTCAGGAGTCGGTGCAGCAGCAAGAACTGGTTTCCCCCAGATGGGCCTTAAGCCTTGTACAGAATGTTTTGATAGAGGGAGCCTCCTGTACCCCAGGGGGGAGTTGGTTCCACAGGGTGGGAGCAGTGTGAGCAGAGGATATGCCACCCGCCTTGGTTCTAACCCTGGAGATGTCTAGGAGAGTTCAGCCAGCTGTGCAGAGGAGCTGGGGATTGGTCTTTAGAGCAACTAGTCCAGAGAGACTAGGAGGGGGAGTCGGGCTGACTAACTTGTAGGCTAGGCCGAGCAGCGGGTATTGGAGGTGAGCATCCAGAGAGGGCCAATTTAACAAGGATAGGGAGTCACAGTAGTGATCCCTTTGGTTGGCCTGGGCAGCAAATCGAGCAACCTTATTGTAAAGTGCCTGGAGCTGGTTCCTCTCAAGCTTCCCCAGTCCTTGCATGACTGGGGCGGCATATACGAGTGTCGGGAGGAGGACGCTGGTGGCTATAGAGATCCTAGCTTCGGGAACAAGCTGGTCTCTCAGTTGGTAGAAGGTGCCTAGCTTCCCGTGTAAGGTTTTGGTGATTAAGTCCACATGGTTTTTCAGGGTGAGACCCTGGTCCAGGGTAAGACCAAGGTATTTCAGGGACGGCACTACTTCTATGCAGTTGCCCGCCGAGGTTGTAAATTGTAGGAGCTGTGTTCTGTCTTGCCCAAGGGATCTAGGGCTGAACAATATAGCCTTAGTTTTGTCCGTGTTGAGGACCATCCTGTTCTCAGTGAACCAATGCTCAAGCGACCAGAGGTCATCTTGGAGAAGGTGGCTAAGGCCTCCCAATTTGGCAGAGGTACAGTAGATGACTGCATCGTCCATGTACTGGACAAAAGAGCACCCACTGCAGTGGTCAGATAGTTCATTTGAAAATAGGGAGAAAAGGAGGGAGCCGAGTATCGACCTTTGAGGTACCCCCTCTTTTAATGGAAGTAGCGCTGATATAGCATCCTTCCACTTTACCCTCTGCATGCGGCCAGTCAAGTAACTCTCAAATCACTTTAGAGCATGGCTGTCTAGACCTATGTTGCTCAGTTTTGCTAGAAGAAGATTGTGGTGAACCAGGTCGAAGGCCTTGGAAAGGTCTACAAAGACCGCACCGGTGGGGGTGCCCTTGTCCAAGTCTCGTAGTATGTCTGTTGTGAATTTGGTCAGTGCGGTATTTGTCCCATGCCCAGTTCTGAAGCCAAGTTGGGACAGTGCCAGGATTTTGTGGACCTCCAGGTATTCACAGAGTTGTTCATAGATCAGCTTCTCCTGGATTTTTGACAGGATGCGGAACAGGGAGATTGGTCTGTAGTTGCCAATAGACTCCCGGCAGCCACCCTTGTGGATTGGGACAACATGGGCCTGCTTCCACTGTTCAGGGACTGCACCCTCCTTCAAAGAGTGGTTGATAAACCAGGTTAGGGGTCTGACAAGGGCCGGGGCCCCATCCTTCAACAATCTGGGGTGAGTCCCATCGGGTCCCCCAGAGGCCGAGATTTTCAGACTTCTCAGTAATGAGAGAACCTCTTTGGACTTGACTAGCTGTAGATGAAAGGATGGGCGGTTGAGATCATGGGGAGCCCTCGTACCAGGGTCTGTGTTGAAGGGAGGTAGGCCGGTCTTCTACGAGACAAGGTTAATGAAGTGATGGTTTAGTGTGGAGGCAATTAAGGTATCCTCATGTATTAGTTGTCCATTGATCTCTATGGGGCTGGGTTCAAACTTGCCTTTCCCTTTCACCAATTCATTAATGTGGGCCCATAAAAGGATGTGAATGGCCCTTCTGTGAGAAGGTTCCCCATGGGGAAGGTAAGAGGGGGCTCCCTTGTGTCCAGCACAGCAACAAAGCTGGACAGTAGCCAAGCAGATGGGGGTCGATGTGAGACAGGCTCTAGCAGAAGGTCTAATTAAAAAAAAGAAGTGGAAAACATAATTCTGGGATACATTGTGGCTTGTAACATGACAATTACTAGTGTATTCGAATTGAGCATTTATATTGGTGGAAACACAACTCGTGATGCAAAACCAAGTGGGTATTAATCCCCTAGTAATTCCCGCTTGGTATCAGAACCACGTAAAATACATAGAACAAGTAAAATAATCACTGTGTGTTCCCACCTCTGTTTGTGTCGGTCTCTGTCAGTGCCTGTAGATGGCGTTGGTGGTCGAAGAGAGACAGAATGCTCGTTGGTATCCTACGGACCCACCCACCAGCTCAGGGAACCTCAGAGAAATTACACAACCTTTCTAAGTGCACCACTAACTGAAATATATTGTACGCAGTGATCGAGGCAGAACACGACATACTGTACAATGTTCGATATATGCAAAAGGTCAGTGCGTGCAGCCCCGCGTGGTAGTCCCACACTGCAGCAATCACTGTTCCCATCAAGAGAGACACAAAAAGCAACACAAATCAGTGTGTCTATATTTCTTAGTGTCACTCTTTATTTGAACAACTCTCCCACAATGCAGTGCTGTGATGTATCATCGGGATATAACCTCGAAGCCAAAGCATGAAAACTGTCGGTAGGAATCACAAAATGTTAAGGTTGCTGTGTGTTTAAGAAAGTAATCTTCTCTTGGTCTGTATTCAAAAATAGCGGACACTATATAAATGAATGTTTAGCGCTCAACGTGAACGAGCACGTTGTTAGAGCATCACACTGTGTAAAACACAAGGAAATGCAGCACAGTTTTGCAAGTAGGATTAGTGTTTTCGGGAACTGTTCTGTACTTTCAAGTGAAACAGTATTGGCACAATATTTCCCTTGCACTTGCCATGTTACAAGTGCATTAATCCTCCAGAGTCGGGCTCTACTAGGGATTAATGCCCGCCAGGTTGAAAAGCACTCGCCTGCAGCCTCACACACCAACCCCTCAACCAGGCATTAATCCTCTAGTAGAGCCCTCCTCTGTCAGGAATTAATGCTTACTTATGTCTCATGTATTTTCTGTGGTTAACTTCATCGTGGCCCCCTCACTCTCTGCTTGTGCCATCTCGGGATTATACTTGGGTGTAGACAAGCAGCCAGTGCAGATAAAGTTTTAGGATTTAGTGATTCTGTTTTCATGTTAATGTGCAGAGTTATTAAGAGAGGGCAAGGTACTGTAAATACAGATGGTAGATGAAATACAATCTGAAATGTGCCACAAAACTATGTTTTTCCAATGTTTCCCAAGATGCCAGGTGCACTTCTATATATAACATAATATTTCAATACAGAAAATCATTTTTCATTTACCTGTAACACATAGGAACACAAACTGCAGGGAGAGGCACAGATCTCATTGTCTATTGTGTGCACTCTACAAGGAAAGACTGACTATGGAACCAATAATTTGATCGGGGACAGTGATCTGGTGTCAACTCACATATATTGTGTATTACCACTGCCACAGAGAAACCTCTTACGGTGGTAAGAGTGGTCTTTCATGCATTCCTAGGGTTTGAGAGCCAAAGTACTCTAAGAATGTAAGTGAGACCACTCTCACCACCGTAAGAGTGGTCTCAGCAGTATTATTATATTATTGATTGAGGTACCAATAATGTACTACCATTTTATAAAAACACCCCTGCTTCCTGGGCATCTGTGAGTGAGACACACTTTACAGAACAAGAGTGTCTCAAGTGCAGAGGAAGGCAGTGCTCTGATTGGCTGAAGCACTCTTTTGGTCTACAAAGAGATTAGCAGTCAGTTTATAGGGGCTCAGCAGCAATGGGAAGCTTATCTATGTGTAGAGCAAGAGCATTCTACCGCGTCTGTCTAAAGCAACAAGCAGTTTCAAAGAAACAAGTACTTTCCAGTAATTATTTCCTGCTGACTTTGGCATAAAAAAACAAGGTTTATGCTAGTTTGTTACACAATGAACAGTAGTCTAACCATAAGCAGTAATTTGTCTCACCTGAACTGGTCATATAGTTATCCTGTAAATGCTCATCTTACTCTTTAAGTATCCTCTCCAACAGGTGTGTTCTAACTGCAATAATAACAAACGATAAGCCATACTTACCAGTGCCTGGTCATCCATCGTGAATATCTTAAAGTGCAATGACAGCAATTACTCCTGCAAAGCCATTCAAAACGTGTTCTGTTTTCTGCCCACTTTATGGTCCAATTTGACATGCCATTGTGCAGTGAGGTATGAGAGACTGGCTTCCTTGCCCGAATACAGCTGTATTAATAATTGAGGATGTGAGTCAATGAGTGTGCCGTGTGGATACTTGTATACACACTCACATTGGCTACCTGTCTGAGATAAGAACTGGAAACACTATAACCCTAAGGATCACGTTACAGCCAGTACTGATCTTTGATTAGGCAGTTTCATTACAGACTAATTACAAACTGCTCTACTGAATTAGGTAAGCCAGTCTGATATTAAAATGCCCTTTACTGCCAGCACTGTATTACCATGTGTTGCCACAATAACATGAACTGTACTTGCAAAGATGTAGTCCACTGATCTTTTTCAACCCTAACACTCACAGGCCCATTTGCTTGAACAGGCAGTCATCACTTCAGGGATAAAGTGTCTTTATTCCGTGCCTCAGTTTAGGATGTGCATAAAACATTTACAGAAGAAGATACCCTCTACAAAGAGAAAATAGTGCTAACAAGAATGTGCTTTAATCTTTGATGGGACTGTCTATAAAGCAGCAGTTCACGTTAGTCTGGAACATTTTCCACCATGTTACTTTTTAGCTGCTATTTGTTTCTGACATCCTTAGATTTTTTTTTTTTAGCCCGTGCAACCATTTCTTAATTTTTTTATTTTTTATTTTGTAACTATTGTTGATCTACAGTAAGGCTGGCAGCCCCCAGCAGTTTTAAAACCTCTTTCCTCAGGGTTTCTGTTCGGGTCCGAAAGCTGTATATTCTCAGTGTGGATACAGCAAGGTGCTGCAAGCACGTTTCTGGTGACTGGCATCATACTATTGCCCCAACCCACTTAGATTCACCAGGATTAGCTTGATACAGAAACCGGAGGCTTAAAAAAAACTTGGCAGTGATACTTAGCTTGGCTTGGGTATTTATTTATTTATTTGAATGTATTTTACCAGGTAAACGATCAGAGGACATGAGACTCATTTCCAGTTGCGGCCTGGGCAAGTGGAGGGGGGAGTTGATCACAGAGAATATTACATTCAACCACAAAGGATATAAAGCACAGAAGTGATACAAAGTACAAGATATGAAATACAAGTTGGAACACAGAGTAACATGCATGTGCAAACCACAAGGAATATGCAGTTCAATATACATACAAACTCCTGCTGAACAACGGGGTATTACAGGGAAGATTACATTGTACCACAAAGGGTCTACAAAATACAGAAACGGTGCAAAATACAAAATGCAAGCTACAAAATACAAGTTGGAAGTCAATGCAATGTGCAAGGTGCAAACTATGAGGAATATTCAGTTACAGATACATACAAACCTCCTGTTGAACAACAGGGTACATTATAGACATCAAAGCACCGTAAAAGTGGGCATGGGTTACAGAAGATGTACATGCTAGTGGCAGGTGTAGGATGTAACATCTTAAACCCTTGACTAGGAGCAGTCAGGGGCAGCTGGAGCATGAAATCGAGGAGGAGTGATAAGTCTTAATTTGTCTTGTACACAAGGGGTAAGTGAGGAATGTGGTGATTTCAGTAGGAAGATGGTTCAAACTGGAGGGCAGCCTGTAGGTGATGGAGGCTTGCCTAGATTACGTCTGCGATATTGGATCTGGAAACGGAAACTAACCTCAGACCTGAAGGGGTAGGTGTAGTTTGTTGCCAGTGTCAAAATATCCAAAAGGTAGCTTGGGGATCTATCTGACCAGTATTGAGCCCTCGCCAGTGCAGTGTGTTGTGAGCGCCTCTCTGAGGGAGGTATCCACCCTAGTGCGTTATACATGGAGCAGTGATGAGTTTTGGTAGCCAGCCCAAAACAAACCTAGACGAGGCATTGAATAGGTTAGAGAGTTTAGTTATGGTGGTACAGTTAACACCAGCGTACACTACATTCCCATAGTCCAGCAGAGGAAAGACAGAGCATTCAACCATTAGTTTCTTGCCATGGGGCTGAAGGCAGCTCTGGTTTTATGTCATAACGGCAATCATGGAATAGCAATCTCCATTTGGGTGAGTGTACATCGCCGAAAATGAATTACAGCGATGTACACTCGCAGCGACTAGAAAACTGGTGACTGGTTTTCTATGTTATGGGGAGTTGCCTCACACCCCTACTTAAAGATTCTCAACCCAGGGGGTGCATGTCGGGGTGTATTAAAAATGAAAAACCTGACCAGACGCAAAAATGATTGTGCCCAGAATTGAACCTGGCACCCTCCAACCCAGCCTGCCACCTACCCACCATGCCACATTGCCAGCTCGGCAGCTGACCATTGCACTACACCCCACATACCCTCCCTCCCCTTCCACCTGTCACGTGACGTGGTTCCTTCCCCCCACGCATGTATATACTGCGACATCCTGTCTCTGTACTTTCCTACCCCCATATCCGGTCGCTACCCTGCCAGGTAGCCCTGTACACAGGTGCCATGATTGTCACCCTTTTTGAAAGCGCTCAGTCGCATTGCCTTGTACACGGTATACTGGCAGCTCTTCACCCTATAGAGGACACCAACTTTAGCATAGCACTTGGCTGTAATCTGTTAAATCTGACTGGCATAGTCGAGGTGTTGGTCCAGGTGGATGCCAAGGTATTTATAAGAGGACACAGAGTCAAGACATTCACCCTAGGAGGAGTGCAGGTTTAGTAAGTCTGGGGAGGTGCTTAACCAGTGTCTGGAACACAACAGCATGGAAATTCTTTTCTTCTGGTTTGTGACTAGTCTGTTGTCTTGAAACCATTTTTGTACCACAGTGAAATCCTTTTGTAGGGGATCCTTGATGGAAGAGATAGTACAGCAAGATGCACAGACAACTGTGTCATCAGCATGCATATGGATGTGACAGGAGGAGAGACCTGAGGGAAGATTGTTTATGAAAACTGTGAACAACAATGGGCCTAGGACATAGCCTTGGGGGACCCAAGGGTGACTGGAAGTGGGCAGGATGTGGTTCCACCTAGCTTGACTGATTGAGAGTGGTTGGTAAGGTATGAGCAGACCCAGACTAGAGAAAGGGAGCAATGCCTGAGACCGCAAACTTAACCAGAAGGAGATTGTGGTCTACAATGTCAAAGGCCTTGGCTAGGTCAATGAAGATGGCCCCTGTGCCCATACCCTTATCCATGCTGGAGGGTATGTGGTCAGTAATACAAAGGAGGGAGGTGGAGATAGAATGATTAGCACAGAAGCCAAACTGGTACAGGGTAGAGAAGTTCAAGCTGGAGTAGAAGTTCAAGAGCTACCTGCTTACCAGTATCTTCAGGACTTTGGAAACGATGGATAGGAGGCATATCGGGCAGTAGTTGGAGGGTACATCTGTGGAGCCACCTTTGTGGATAGGGATGACTAACGCATGCTTTCAATAGCTAGAGAAGGAGCCAGCAGCGAGGGATTGATTGAAAATGTGGGTGATGGATGTAACTATGATGGAAGCCCCAATGTTCAGGAACTTGGGGGATATGCCATCATCACCACAGTTGGAGGAGGTGTTAAAGAGCAACTCTGCACTTCAGCATGTTCTTTCATATATAAGATGTTTCAGCTGTTAAAATTTACTAGAGAATACTTTTTTTTTCATTTTCAATGTTCCTTTCCAAGATTTACAGAACACCTAGGTAGTTCATCTAAAAAATCTGTACAGAAAACAATTGAAAACATTTGCCTCTACCCTATTTACCTCATAGTGCCTTTGTTTATAATATCATAGTGCTCACCATGACAACAGACTGTGATGTCACAAACAGCCATTTTGTGATTAGCAGGGGAGAGTCAGATACATTTTGAAAGACTCAGTGAAATAATTGCGGCATTATCTACAGTATGTAGTAGACAAACAGCAAGGGAAAGTAAAAAAAGCCAAATAAATAGCTAGAAAACAACATTAAAATAAAACTGGTGTACCTCTAGTGTTTTTAAGCTTTCTATTATAATAAAGAGTTGCTCTCTAAGCACTGAGAACTCCTTGAATACATCTTCCGCTGGGATAGCATGTAGGTGAAAGTTACCTGCTGTGTTGGATTGGTGTTGGTGTGTAGGGCAAGATTGTGGGATTAGAATCCTCAGTCCTTCACAGAAGTACCAGTTTGGGTCTTCAGCTGTTAGCGTGGAGCCAGTAAAGGACTGGCTCTCAGCTGTTGGTGGATGGGGGGTTGAGCAGGCTGTAAATATTTTTCCAAAATTTGTTCATATCCAAACCATCGCACACGAGCTTTCTTTGAAAGTATGAGGCTTTAGCCTTTCTGGTATGCTTAGTTCAAAGGTTATGAAGGGAGGTAATGGCTTGCCTATCCGATGGGAGACCAGAAGATTTATGCTTGTACCATGCAGCGTCTCAGCGCTGAACACTTTCGATAATGTCAGGAGAGATCCAGGGCAAGTGGTGACCTCGGATTCTAGACCTTTTGACTATGGAGTTCTTATCACATATTGCAGTGAAGCTGGACAGAGAAAAGGGTCAATGCTTCCACAGAGTCTGATGTTCATTAGGGTGAGAGTCCTGTTAGCTGGTAGGAGGTCTTGTAGGAATGCAACTAGTTTAAACTTTTTGAAGGTTGAGGCAAGTGTAACCCTGGGAGGGACTTTTACTATTTGAATCTTCCACACACAAAAGGTCATGCATTGATCGCTAAAAATATCAGGCAGAATGCTTGCAGTCAAGATTCCCTGTGGATGTAAGCTCTGCACCCAGTCAATTGTGTGATGATTATAAGTCCTGGCGTTAAAGCGGGCGGGCGAAGAGATCATCTGTCTGAGGTTCAGGGCTTTTATCTTTGCATGTAAATTGGAATGGGGAAGGGGCTTGAACTGGCCTACCAACTGACATTCAAGTCACTCAGTATGATGAGCTCACCACTGGATAAGGGGTCTAGCACGTTTTGTAAAATACAACCACATCCGGGGGGGGGGGGCAGGTGACCAGTAGGCACCTGTGAGAATAATCAGAATGGAGTGAGGCCTGGATAGGACCCCCTGAGATGATTTGTCTGATTTAGGGGTGCCTTCTTGGGAAAAAGATGGTAAAATTGTGTTGGCAGGCAAATTTTATGCAGACCACATCTCCTGTTTTGCAGTGACCCTGCCTGTCAGAGAGGTACCCCAGGATGTCTATATCTGAGGAGGCAATGCAGGAAGAGAGCCAGAGCCAGGTTTCAGTGAAAATTAGGAAGTTTGTATTGTTCAGTGAGTCCTCTGTCTTTACTAGATCAAGTTTGGGGAGTACGCTCCTGACGTTTGAATGGAAGATTTTTAAGCCACTGGGCAGGGCGACCAAGCAGCTGGTAGGGAAAGAGGGGAGCCAGGGTTTGTTCCATATCTCCTCCAAGTAGGAGCAGTGGGAGTAAGAACAGTAGCCTGCCAAGATGTGGGGGGTTCTCGTGGGTGTGGCATCTGGCAGGCACTATGTAGGTCTGCAAGGACCAGTCTCAGCAATGCCTCAAGAATATACCAGTTTTGCAGAACTAATCCTGGGTGAATGAGTAGTGCAGGCATGGGTCGAGCATAAATCAAATGACAATAACAATGGGTATCCTTACGTGTTTGTTTTTAATCCATTATCATCTTCTGAATGGAAGAGTAGGGATTGCTAGAGGGAAGAAAGAAATGTTCACAGTGTGGCTAAGGACATAAGATGAATGCAAAATTAAGTTGCAGACCTCACAGTTTCTAATTAAACAAGCATTTGTCAATGCCGATTGTTTGCTTGCTGGCATTGGCATTGGTAGTGTAGAAGTTACAGAGCTGCATAATAGGAATGGCAGTGAAGTATTGAACTGAAGCCAACCCCACCACCACCCTGCAGAGAGTGACAGGCATTGGGGTGTGCCTTTGGGTCATCAGGCATAACGGCCACGCCATTTCACCACACCCTACCCTACAGACACTGACAAGTGTCACGGTGTGCCTTGGGGTCTTTGGCTCTTATGCGCACCCCATTCCATCAGGAAATAGTGAGATGTGTGCGGTATAGGAGAATGGGGTGAACTTTGGGGCCGAAGAGTCCAAGGCATACCTCGATGCCTCTCACTGGCTGCAGGGTGTGGAATGGTATAAGCATTACAGGCAAGAATCCCAAGTCACACCCCTGATGCCTGTCATTCTCTACAGGGTGGGGCAATATGGTTGGAAACCGTAACACCTCAGGCATTCATTGGTATTTTCACTCCAAATTTTCAACGTTTTTTTTGTGACTCCCACCTCATGAACAGTGGCAATATCAGTTTGTTAGCTGAAAGCTGCTTAAGCACAGCGGCTACGGCATTTAGTACCACAGGTGCAAAAACACATTCCGAACAGGATGTGAAAAATGACAGCTGTACTGTTCATGGGGAGGTGTAAAAAATGGCAATGTTCCAAATCTGCAGTAAAAATATTAAAAAAAACTGGTGAAGTCACGAGCGTGCATAGAAACTGTGCAACGCACACCCGTAATGTAATTAGTTTGGGGATTTTTTACAGCAGATTGTCAACACAGGCATTTTGAGACCTCCGATCATGAACAGTGTCACTGTGATTTTCTTTATCTGCCCCAAACAATGATTCCCCACAGCGACCACACATCTCTGCACTGAAAGTGTGAAAACACATTTCAGCCATGTTGTGAAAAATGACAGCTGTACTGTTCATAAGGAAGTGTGGAAAATGCCACTGGTGAAAATCTGGACTGAAAATATTACAAAGTCATGAACTTACGAGGGTGCGTGGAAACTGCGCAATGCTCAGTCGTAACACAGTCATTTTATGGACTTCTGTCACCAAAGTTTCAACGTAGCCATTTTAAGACTTCTGCTCATGAACGGTGTAACTGTGATTTTCTTAATCTGTCCCAAACATTGCTTTCGCACACCGACTGCACCATTGTGCACTACATGTGCGGAAACACATTTTGAGTGACATGTGAAAAATGGCAGTTGTACTGTTCATAAGGAAGTGTAATAAAATGGCAATGTTGAAAATCTGTAGTGAAAATATTGAAAATTTGCAGACTTACGAGTGTGCGTAGGAACTGCGCAATGCACGGTCGTAAAACAGTCATTTTTAGGAATGTTTTGACCAAATTTTCAACATAGCCATTTTAAGACCTCTGCTCATTAACAGTGCCACTGTGATTTTCTTAATGCGTCCCTATACATTGATTTCGATACCGACTGCGCCAAAGGCGCCATTGGGCGGAAACATGTTTTGGGTAAGATGTGAAAATGACAGCTCTACTGCTCATAAGGAGGTGTAGTAAAATGGCAATGTTGAAAAATCTGGAGGAAAATATTGAAAATTGGAAGTAATCCTATGAGCGTATGTAGAAACTGCTCAACGCATGCTCGTAAAACAGTCATTTTTAGGAATTTTTCCACCAAATTTTCAACATAGGCTTTTTGAGAGCCCACCTTATGAACAGTGGCAGTGTTGTTTCATTGCTCAGTCTTGAAAGGTGATTTCTCACAGTGACTGCGAAATCACGCTTTGGGCCCGATTAATGCCATGACAGTGAGAGCATTCATGAGAAGGGGTCCCAAAAACCCCATGTTGAAAATTTGGTGCAAAAATTCCAAAAAATGCCTGAGATAAGCAGCAAAGTTGAAAAAACCCTATCTATCCCATTATACAGCTTACCAGCATTTCCTCAGTTCGCGGTCGGTTTTGAAGAGTGCAGACGTGTTCCTGGTCCACCAAAGATCATCGCGCCTGAGTCCGGAGGTAAGTATGGGATGAGGGGGGGTGTGGGGAGGCAGGGTGCGCAGTGGGTGGGTGCGGATGTGGGCAGAGACAGCGAGGGACCATTTTTGTGGTTCAGGTTTTTTTTTTTTTTTAAATGCCGACGACGCAGGACGTTTGCCACGCTTGGATGGGCTCCCAGCGTGGCACAAGGATGGCTTTTTGGGGGGGCATGGAGCCGACAGGGGATTGGGCACCCCTGTCGGCAATAGCATCTGTTGCCACGCTGGGGTGGGCTCCCAGCATGGCACCCTGTACTCTCTTTGGGGGGGACCAGTGGAGCCGACGGGATGATGCGGGACATTTGCCATGCTGGGGTGGGCTCCCAGCGTGGCACAAGGATGGCTTTTTGGGGGGGCATGGAGCCGATGGGGGATTGGGCACCCATCGGCGATAGCATCTGTTGCCATGTTGGGTGGCTCCAGCATGGCACCCTGTACTCTCTTTGGGGGGACCAGTGGAGCCGACAGGATGATGCGGGACATTTGCCATGCTGGGGTGGGCTCCCAGCGTGGCACAAGGATGGCTTTTTTGGGGGGCATGGAGCCGATGGGGGATTGGGCACCCCCATCGGCGATAGCATCTGTTGCCATGCTGGGGTGGGCTCCATGTGGCACCCTGTACCTCTGGGAACCAGTGGAGCTGATGGGGATTGGGCACCCTGTCCCAGCTATACGATGTCTTAGCCATGCTGGGGTGGGCATGGCGTGGCATGTGGAACTCTGTTTGTGGGGAGGCGCGGTGGCTGACGGGGATTGGGCACCTCACGGCTGAACAGTGTGTGTGTGAAGTAGCACGCAGTATGCGTGGTGTGTGTGTGTGTGTGGGGAGAGGGCGCATGAGCAGGTGATATCTTATCGCTGCTCACCGAAGCGTAGCTCCCCTTTTCAACTGTACTCCACTGCATTTTCGACTGCTGTCATAGACAGCTCCAGCAGACATTGGAGAACTGTGGACGCGCCTGCAAACACACTGACTGAATTGGAAGAGGGCTGCCACACCTCCAAAAACTCGGATGATGGCACTATGTTTCTTGCACATGCGTGCAAGCAAACATAATAATTTGTAGTGTTACCAAAATCCAGACAACTGAAAAAAAATTGTAAAGATCCATAACCATTGTGTAATTTTATGCATTGATACACAAAAATAATATAGTCTGTTGACACGAACTAATAGTATTGATAAAATGTGATTGCCATTTTTGCGTTGCTTGCACGCATGTGCAAGAAACACATTGCATCAGGTTTTCTTCCCAAGCAGGTTGTGTTGAGGTGTGGCAGTGTTGTGCCAAATGGAAGCAGCCCATTCAGGGGCTGATCTCTGCCTCAGCCAATAGAGGAGCATGCTGTCAACCACCAGCAGTTAATGATCAGGCCACTAGATCAAAGTAACTGAGCCACTGCAATCAGGGAGCACCCCGTCCCTACGCAATCAGCTATGTGTATGCGGGGCCTCCCTTACTGCAGCAGCCAACTACACAGCTCCATTGTGCTGTGTTTCCATAGTGACAGCTTCTCTGTTGAACTCTCACAGTCCCCAAAAAGCCAACGGAAAGCCGCCGCCCGCCATTCAGTGTGCCTTCCTGGTGAAACATTTCAATAAATAGAAAGCTGACCAGGGGTGCCCAATCCCCCTTGGCTCTTGCCACTCCCCTGCACTTATATGTGCCAACAGGGGTGCCCAATCCCCCTGTTGGCATGCCCCTTCACCTGGCAATTTTGCCGATGGGGATCCCACCCCGCCGGGCAT
This sequence comes from Neoceratodus forsteri, assembly GCA_016271365.2. NCBI lineage: Eukaryota > Metazoa > Chordata > Ceratodontiformes > Ceratodontidae > Neoceratodus > Neoceratodus forsteri. Next base: position 184,870,278 of record JADMNL010000027.1, read on the forward strand.
AATGCTTCCAATTCTTGTGTGCCGAGGGTGTGCCCAATCCCCTCGTCAGCTACAGCCCCCCCATCCACTCAGGTGGCATGCTGGGAGCCCACCCCAGTGCGCCAAAATTAAATGTCCCTGCAAAAAAGAAAACCTTCCCCCGAGTTTTTTTTTTAACCCTGTAAATCAGAAAACGGTCCCTCGTTGAGTCCGTGGCCCCTCCCCCAATCCGCACCCACCCTCTGCGCACCTTGCCTCCCCACACCCCCTCTCACCCCATACTTACCTCCGGAGCCCGGCGTTATGATCTTCGGTGGACTGGGAACACGTCTGCACTCTTCAAAGCCGACTGCGAACTGAAGAAATGTCGGTAAGCTGTATAATGGCATAAATTTTTTTTTTCAACTTTGGTGTATATCTTGGCCATTTTGGGGAATTTTTTCACCAAATTTTCAACATGGGGTTCTTGGGACCCCCCCCCCCATTAACTCAGTCACTGTCATTTTGTTATTCAGTCCCGAAAGGTGATTTCGCCTTCACTGCGCGGAACCACCTTTCTGGACCGATTAACAAAATGACAGTGTCACAGTTCATGAGGTAGGGCCCCAAAAACCCTATGTTGAAAATTTGGTGAACAAATTCCCAAAAATGACTGTTTTACGAGTGTGCATTGCGCAGTTCCTACGCACACTTGTAACTTCAAGCATTTTTTATATTTTCACTCCAGATTTTCAGCATTGCCATTTTACCACACCTCCTTATGAACAGTACAGCTGTCATTTTTCACATCTCACCCGAAATGTGTTTCCGCACATGTAGCACACAGTGGCTTGGTCGGTGTGCAAAATCATTGTTCGGGACAGATTAAGAAAATCACAGTGCCACTGCTCATGAGCAGAGGTCTTAAACTGGCTATGTTGAAAATTTGGTGACAAAAGTCCATAAAATGACTGTGTTACGAGTGTGCATTGTGCAATTTCCATGCACCCTCGTAAGTTCACAAATTCGTAATTTTTTCAGTCCAGATTTTCAATATTGGCATTTTTCCACACCTCCTTATGAACAGTACAGTTGTCATTTTTCACACCCTGGCCAAAATGTGTTTTGCATTTCCAGCACAGAATAGCACAGTCGCTGTGGGAAATCACTGTTCGGATAGATTAAGAAAATCACAGTGACACTGTTCATGAGCGGAGGTCCCAAAATGCCTATGTGAAAATCTGCTAAAAAATCCCAAAACTAATTACATTACAGATGTGGGTCGCACAGTTTCTCCGTACACTAGTGACTTCACCAGTTTTTTTATATTTTCATTCCAAATTTTCAACATTGCCATTTTTTTACACCTCCTCATGAATAGTACAGCTGTCATTTTCCATCCTGTTAGAAATGTGTTTTATTATCTGTGGCGCTAAATGGCAGATCGCTGTCACAAAATCACCTTTTCTATCTAACTGATAGTGTTACTGTTCATGCAGTGAGATCACAAAAGCCTGTTGAAAACTTGGAGTAAAAATACCACAAAATGCCAAGGGTGTTAGGGTTTTTCGACCATAATACCCTACCCTGTAGGGACTGACAGGCGTCAGGGGTGTGATTTGGGATTATCAACAGTAATGCTCATGCCATTCCACCCCCACCCTGCAGCCAGTGGCAGACATCAAGGTGCACCTTGGACCCTTTGGCCCCAAAGTTCACCCCATTCTTCTATACTGCACCCATTTCAGTGTATTTCCTTATGGAATGAGGTGAGTGTAAAGCCCAAACACTTCAAAGCACACCTCGGCACTTGTGTCTGCAGGGTAGGGTGAGGTGAAATGTCATGACCATTATGGGCGACGACCCAAAGGCACACCCCAATGCCTGTCCATCTCTGCAGGGCGGGGGTGGAGTTGGCATCAGTTCAATACTTCACTGCCATTCCTGTACTGCATCTGTCTAACTATTGCACTTCCACTGCTAATGACAGCAAGCAACACTTGGCATTGACAAATGCTTGTTTGGTTGTATCACAACTGAAAAACAAGCATTTGTCAATGCCGAATGTTGTCTTGCTGGTGTTGGCATTGGTAGTGCAGGAATTAGAGAGACGCATAATAGGAGTAGCAGTGAAGTATAGAACCGACATCAACCCCACCCCACCCTGCAGAGAGTGACAGGCATTATGTGCGTTTGGGTTGCTGGCCATAACGCTCATGCCATTTCACCTCACCCTACCCTGCAGAGTCTGACAAGTGTTGCATTGTGCCTTGGGGTCATCGGGCATTATGCTCACCCCATTTCATAAGGAAGTACATTGAGATGGGTGCAGCACAGGAGAATGGGTTGAACTTTGGCACTGAAGAGAGCACACCTTGATGCCTGTCAGTGGCTGCAGGGTGGGGGTGGAGGACCAATGGTGTGAGCACTACAGCAGACAATCAAAAGACACACCCCTGATGCCTGTTAGTCTGTACAGGGTGGGACGTAATGGTTAGAAACCCTAACACCCTGGGCATTTTTTGGTATTTGCACTCCAAATTTTAAAACATGGCGTTTTTGTGACCCCACCTCATGAAAGCATTTGGGACCTCTGCTCATGAACAGTGTCCCTGTGATTTTGTTAATCTGTCTCGAACATTGATTTCCCACAGTGGCAGCGCCATTCTGTACCACATTAAATTGTCAGCTGCACCATTGATAAGGAGATGTGAAGAGATGGCAATGTTGAAAATCTAGAGTGAAAATATTAAACATTCTCGAAGTTACTAGCATGTGTGAAAACTGCACATCGCACGCTCGTAACACAATCATTTAGTGGAATTATTTCACCCAATTTTTAACATAGCCATTTTGGGACCTCTGCTCATGAACAGTAGCACTATGAATATCTTAATCTGCCCCGAACGTTGATTTCCCACAGCGACCACGCAGTTGTGTACCAGATGTGCGAAACTACATTTTGGGCAGGATGTGACAAATGACAGCTGTACTGTTCATAAGAAGGTGTGCAAAAATGACAATGTTGAAAATGTGGAGTGAAAATATTACAAATTCTCGAAGTTACGACTGTGCGTGGACACTGCGCAACACACGCTTGTAACATAGTCATTTTAAGGAATTATTTCACCAAATTTTCAACATAGGCATTTTAGAACCTCTGCTTATGAACAATGTTACTGTGATTTTCTTACTCTGTTCTGAACATTGTTTTCCTACTGCGACTGCGCCACTGCACGCCGGATGTGCGAAAACACATTTCGGGTAGGATGTGGAAAATGACAGCTGTACTGTTCATAAGGAGGTGGGAAAAAATGGCAATGGTGAAAATCTGGAGTACAAATATTAAAAATTATCGATGTTATGAGCATGCGTGGAAACTGCACAATGCACGCTTGTAACACAGTCATTTTAGGGACGTTTATCACCTAATTTTCAACAGAGGCATTTTAGGACCTCTGCTCATGAACAGAGTCACTGTGATTTTCTTAATCTGTCCCAAACACTGATTTCCCACAGTGACCACACTATTCTGCGCGGGAAGTGCGAAAACACAATTCGGCCAGGATGTGAAAATTACAGCTATACTGTTCATAAGGAGGTGAAAAATGTCAGTGTTGAAAATCTGGAGTGAAAATATTACAAATTTGCAAAGTTACAAGGGTGCGGAAACTGCGCAATGCACACTTGTAGCACAGTCATTTAATGGACTTTCGTCACCAAATTTTCAACATAGGCATTTTTGGACCTCTGCTCATGAAAAGTGTCACTGTGATTTTCTTAATCTGTCCTGAACACTGATTTCCCACAGCGACCACGCTATTCTGCGCCACAAGTGCAAAAACACATTTCAGCCAGGATGTGAAAAATGATAGCTGTAACTGTTCATAAGGAGGTGTGGAAAAATGACAATGTTGAAAATCTGGACTGAAAATATTATAGATTTGCGAAGTTACGAGCATGCGTGGAAACTGCACAACGCAAGCTTGTAAAACAGTCCGTCTTTGGCTTTTTTTCACCAAATTTGCAACATAGGCTTTTTGAGAGCCCGCCTCATGAACAGTGGCACTGTCATTTTGTTACTTGGTCCAAAAAGGTGATTCTGCGCAGTGACCAAGAAATCACCTTTCAGGACCGAATAACAAAATGACAGTGACTGAATTCATGAGGAGGGGTCCCAATAACCCCATGTTGAAAATCTGGTGCCAAAATTCCCAAAAATGCCCGAGATATGCATCAAAGTTGAAAAACCCTATTTATGCCATTATACAGTTTACCAGCATTTCTTCAGTTCACAGTCGGCTTGAAGAGTGCAGACATGTTCCAGTCCACCAAAGATCATTGCGCGGGCTCGGAGGTAAGTATGGGGTGGGGGTGTGGGAGGAGCTATGCAGTGCGTGGGCGTGGGTTTGCCAAGGGGGATTGGGCACCCCCCTTGGCAAACAACTGGCACAGGACATGATACCGATGGGGACTGGGCTCCCCCGTCGGCAAAAGAACTGGGAAGGGGGGTATGAGAATGCCAACAGGGGGATTGGGCACCCCTGATGTTGGCTTTTCTGGGGACTGTGTGAGGCAGACGGCACAGCCGCCATGTCTGATTGAAATGTTACACCAGGGAAGGCATGCCCTGCAATGAGGTGGAACTCCCTCATTGTAACGGCTAAAACATTTCAAGTTGGTGGCATGCTTTGCAACTGCTGTCATAGAAAGCGTACAATCTCATTTGTGCCAGACAGCCAAGCCTGAAAAAGTAGTGGCGCCACTGGCCACAACACAACCACGCCTCCAAAACATCCTCTTCCACTTCAAGCAACCCCAATATGTTGTCTGCGCAGCACGTGCAAGACACCATAAAAAAAAACAGTATCAATAATGCTCAGAAAGTGGTTTAAATAGTATCGACATATGTATATAGAATAGTATTGACACCTAAAAACTGTACTGCTAGGGAGAATTCTTAACAACTTGATTCCAAGCTTTCATTTTAAAAATAAATTATGTTTTTAGATCTAATAGTTCCAAAGTAGAACTTTCAAAAGATAATGGCCCTGATATTCAAAAGCAGCTGTTTGCACTGTGCAAAACATAGCTCTACAGGCAAAATAGCATCCCTGATGTTATGAGAAGCATTCCCTGGTGGTCTAGTAGTACCCCCTTCCACCTAATCCCTGAGTTATCAACTGTTTGAAACTGTCACCCCCTGGACTGGATATGAGCTGAGGTGAAGTCAAAATTGCTGTTATGAATATAGTAACTAAAAAGGGAGAGTTCAAAGTATCCAGTGTTTCCAAAATCCCCCTTCCATGAGAGGACAAGGACTATCATCAATGTAATGGCTTCTAATTTGAGAATATTGGTACCAAAGTGTAAGCTGGAGGCAATGCTCTATACAACCATCTGAGGGGGACAGCCTGAATTCTGGTAGTATACATTGGTTTTGCCAAGTTTAAATGGTACAGTGCCTCCACCTGGGGGGTGGGGCCCTTGGGAAATACTTGCTGGTACTCGGAATATAACCCCCCCAAGGAACAACAACTAATCTCCCGTCCCACACAGTGATACCCAACAGAACCCCAACAATGCACAGACAGTACCCCATATAATAAACAGCCGTGCACAGCCATAAAGTGTAAACAAAGAGTTATGGTTTATTAGGGAAGGCTGGAACAAGGTTCTAGGGAAGAAAGAGGTAAGGGTTAAACAAGCAATAACAGTGGAAATCCCTCACCTTTCCCCACTACTAAAGCTGCTTGGATAGTATCCTACCGGGTCAGATACAACTGGATGCTATAATTTTGGTGGGATATTGGATAGTATAAACATCTGACCAAGGATCTGATCTGCTAGGATACACAGTAAGTATCCAAGGTATCCATGAACCCAACCTGGATCTGATGGATCTGACCATCAGATCCAGATATCCGACTGTTGGATTCGTCTATCTGAGGTTGGATCTAATGGACCTGACCTCGGATCCACAACTATCCGACTATGGATCTGGAATCTGACTTTGGTTGAATCCTAGGTCGAATACCAGTACTACCCGACAGAGGGTAGTCAGATTCACAAAAACACTATCAGAGCACCTTTATCTGCTACCTATGATCAGGCCCATAATGCCTTTAGCTAGCTGTGCACCAGTATTACTTTTACCCACCACATCTGGGAATTCTCCTTGTTCAGTTACTGAGTACCACTGTGCTGAATCATTGCAGCCCAATGCTTGTGGTAGATTAGGATTAGTTTAGGATGAATGCAAACACAACAATTGAAATATTACACTAAACTGTAATCCCAGACTCCTGCCTGAGCTGCACCCCCTACATAGTCCCTGCACAGGTCAGGACTTTCTGTCACCCTACAGGTCTTAACTGCCTAACTAGCTCAAAAACAGGACAGCTGCAGGGCCAAGACCCCAGTAGAGTAGACGACAGTTTAGGAGACCTCATAAACCCGTGAAAACCTCCAGCGCACACTTCAGGTCTATCTGGATGCAGCTGCTGTGTCATGGTTGGTATGTGATGACCCTCTAGATGGTGTCACAACAGTCACTGCAGCTCGTGGGGTTTGCAGGAACAAGCTGTGTTTGAGCAACTCCCCCGTTCTTTGGCAGTTTTAACCCGCACAGAGACTTATCTTCTCCTCCTGGTGGGACTTTTTTTGTCCTCTTGTGGCCTCTGTAGAGACTTCAGTGATGACACAGGTGGTGGATTAAAGGCAAGGTAAATTTATTTATATGATGCCCAATCCCAAGGGCTCTAGATGCCTCACAGTAAATACAACATAGAGAATAGAGTATGGGGTGGTGTGTGTAACGAGAAGTTTACACACACCCGAGGGGTTTATGAAAAGCATCTAACCCTGAGGGTGTGTGTAAGCTTCAAGTTTACACACACCACCTCATATTTTATGTTACATGATTGCTGGATTTCCTTTTTTTTCACCTCAGCATTTATATAAAATAAAAAGTTGTTCTGTACCACGGTCCGGTTAACTTGGAGTGTGTGGGCACTTTTCTTTAGTTATTTACATTTTTTTATCTTATGGGCAGCAGATGAAAGTTAATTTACCTTTCTTGGGCGCATTTTCAATTTTTTTTGTTACTTACCACCTACTCTGGGTGGCAGTTTGTCCCGTTGGGCGAGCAGAGAGTGGCGAAGAAGCGAGAAACTGCTGTGTGCGCATGCGCAGAGTGAGGGAAACCATGCATGTGTTCGCCATAATGAACACTCCTTCATTATAGCAAATTATGCCACGGTTTCCCTATGGGCAAAAAGGGAAACCAGTTATTATAAATCAATTACAAACTGAAAATCAAGTATTAAATTAAAACATTTAAGTCATAAAGCCAGGCCCAAAACTTAAGGGACACTGTCAGCGTTCTTCAGGTTTATTTTAAACATACCTTTTTTATGGTGCCTGTAGCTTTCAAGCTTCCCAAACACTTTATACTGTGCCCTCAATTTTGACACAGTGTTGTTTTTAATTAAATATTAACCTTTAGCCTGACTCCTGATCCAGGTGCAGGTTCCTGTATTAAACATGGTTCAGAGGTGCTAGTAAACCCATGCATGCATGAGTACTTCATTTTTTAGGCAAGTGCAGAAAAGGGCATTTATTGAAAGAATCACAGCACCTGAATGCAACAACATTAGTACAAATGTAAAACAAGTGTTCTAAAATCTTGAAAAATGGTTTTAAAAACTAAAGCTGCGACTGCAGGCATGTGCATCACGACATGTGCATCATGCACATGCCTGGAGTCACAGTTTTAGTTTTAAACTGGCTTCCTTCCCCTTCCTTGCCTCTCACTGACGTAGCCCCCGATTCCAACATACAGATCTCCCCCTCCCTCGAACCTCTCTCTGTCGCCTCCACAACATGAGTGTGTCTCATAACAGTGAAATATGGTTACTTACATAATATGACTGTGCCATATACACAGTACTCCATAGGACATGTAGGAGGGCATCTCAAAATGCAGCTGTCATCACCAAGTGCACCATGGGATGTGCACTGCTACTACAGGGTTGAGACCACACACACTATCGCAGTCAGTGTGGACAGGCTGTAATGTTTTCAAACCATTGTCCACATTGTTCACTGACAGTGTGGACACACTGTAACGTTTACAGACTGTAACGGTTTGAATTCTTTACAGCTTTTTCGAGTGGACAGGGCCTGCATGTCTATGTAATTATCTTTCCTTCTATCAATTGCATGTATCGCTATTTTTACCTATTTCTAAAACAAACCTGCATATCACATTTGCCTGCACTCTAAGCACATACTTATGAAACTGTGCATATTTGTACTCCACTTCTGCATAGACCTCATACTTTCCTAATATTCCCACCATCACAAGCATTACTACCTTGCCCTTATCAAAAGCGACCCCCTCTGAAAGTTATTATCACATTTTCTCTGCTTACAGTCCATCATCATTACACCTGACTTCCTGACATCAACACATTGCTTAAATATAACTTACATCACCTCATGGACAAAAACCCTGTTTCTCTAAAAAAAAAAAAAAAACCTGTGTAAATAATCCCAAGGCTGAACATATGCCAGCCATTACTTTTTCATGTACTGCCACCTTCTGTACCATCATGGGGATCTGCATATGTTTCCCATAATGCTTTGTATTATTGGGGTATGAACAATTGTGTGTTCTTTAAAATGTGGCTTTCTGGCCAATATCATCTGGGATAACACATATATAGAAACATAGACTTTGACGGCAGATAAGGACCACTTGGCCCACCCAGTCTGCCCATTTCCCTACCTACTGGATAAGCTGCAGATTCTAGTTAACCAACAGCCTATTTCCTGCAACCCCCCCCTATAATTGCCTTATGTCTGTCCCATGCATGTTTGAATTCCTCCACTGTTTTAGACCCCACAACCTCTCCAGGAAGACGGTTCCATGCGTCCACCACTCTCTCCGTGAAAAAGAATTTCCTCACATTACCCCTGAGCCGTCCCACCTCTAACTTTAAATTGTGCCCCCTTGTTCTTACACATCTCTTTTTCTGAAAGATGTTACCCTCCTGGACTTTGTTGATTCCCTTGAGGTACTTAAAAGTTTCTATCATATCCCCCCTGTCCCTCCTTTCATCAAGGGTATACATATTAAGCTCTCTCAGTCTCTTTTCATATGGTTTCTGATGTAGACCCTGCACCATTTTAGTTGCCCTCCTCTGGACTGCTTCCATCCTGTCTATGTCCTTGCATAGATGAGGTCTCCAAACTGCACACAGTACTCCAGATGGGGTCTCACCAACTGTCTGTATAAAGGGATAACCACTTCTCTTTCTACTTGTGATGCCCTCCTATGCATCCCAGTATCCCCATGGCTTTCCTACTGACTTCTCATCATTGCATACCCACCTTTAGGTCATCATGATATGACTACACCCAGATCCCTTTCCATTATTGTTGTTAGTACCCCCCTGCTATTGTGTACTCTTCTCCTGGATTTTTATTTCCAGGTGCATTACTTTTGCACTTCTTTGCATTGAATCTAAGTTGCCATATGTCTGACCATTCCTCCAACCTTGCCAAGTCCCTTCCTCATCCTTTCTACCCCTTTGTGTATCAACTCTGTTACAGATCTTTGTGTCATCTGCAAAGAGGCATACCTTTCCTTCCAGACCCTCTGCAATGTCACCTATAAAGACGTTAAAGAGACTGGACCCAGCTGAGCCCTGAGGTACCCAATAGTAACCCCTTTCTTCAGAATGTGTTCCATTCACTATTACCTTCTGTGTCCTGTTGTGCAGCAGTTTTCTACTCAGGCTACCACCCTGGGACCCACCTCAGGCTGGCTAACTTGATTATTAATCTTGTGCGAGACTGTGTCAAATGCCTTGCTAAAGCTCTAGGTAGGCCATATCCACAGCCCCTCCCTGGTCTATTACTTTGGTCACCCAGTCAAAGAAATTGATTAGATTTGTCTGACATGACCTTCCTGCTGTGAATCCATGCTGCTTTGGGTCCAGTGCCCGCTGGCCTCTAGGTACTCAACAATTCTTTCTTTCAGAAGTGATTCCATCATTTTCCCACCACTGAGGTCAAACTAACAGGTCTGTAGTTTCCGCTTCTGCCTTGCTCCCACTTTTGTGAAGGGAATCACATCTGCCCTCCTCCAGTCCTCTGGTACCACCCCATCTTCCCATGATTTGTTAAAAGTGTGGTTAGTGGTGTCACTAGGTCCTCCCTTAGCTCTTTTAGGATTCTAGGGTGAATCCTGTCAGGCCCCATTGCTTTGTCCACCTTGAGTTTTAGAAGTTCTTTCAGTACTCTTTCTTCTTTAAATGGACTGGTATCAACCCCACTATCCAGAGTGCTTCTACTGTTTGGTTTAGGTAACTCCTCCTCTTCTTCTTTTGTGAATACTGAGCAAAAGTATTCATTTATTATCTCTGCCTTTTCACTGTCTCCCTCTGCCCACCTCCCCTCTCCTTTACATCAGTGGCATTTGCTCTGGGGTTCTTTTGTAACCCTACAGTGCTTCCTATTCCTTCCATTAAAATGTACACCTCCATGTATTTTCCTAATAACGTGTACACCTTCCTTATAACAGAAACTAAAACAAATCTTACTACTTACAAATCATTGTGTTGTTTCTCCATACCTCCTTAACAATTCCACACAACTTCACTAACTTCATTATGCAGCCGTGGTGGATCTGACAAGATTTTGTTTAGCAAAGGTGTTCCAGCTGGAACACAACTCAGTAGGTTGTGGGCCCAATCTAAATAATTTTTAAGTTCGTGCATGCATGTTGAACTTCTTATGATGAGTGACTTTTGAGGGGTGTGACACTGTCTGTCCAATGCAGAGTGCTCTGCAAGGGGTTCGACAATATCACAGCAATCATCAGCCAGGCTGTTCATGATGCTGTTTTGCCTGAAGTGGTCTGCACTTGAAAAGAATAAGCTGCACCAATCATGTGGCGGCTTTTTCCTTTCATCTGCAGGTCACCACCCAGTAAACAGCTGTTTGCTTCCCAATCAGCTTGGCTGAGGTCTCCGCCACCCCACCAGTCCCTTCCCTCTCCAGTCACTTGCACATCTAGCTGACACCTTAAGCCCTGTAGGGCATAAATAAATTTACAATAGTGCCATCGGAGTGGCGATTCTGGAAGGTGGGAAGAGGCGCTTTCTTCCCCTGCCACCTCCACTTCCCGCTGACTCCTTTTGCTCCTCTTCTCCCACCCATGCGCAGTAGGCCACAGCCTAAGCTCCATATAGGCTGGGAGTTTACAGTGCCTGAATTCACTTTCACTTAAGTGTGATCACGCTAGCAGATCCCCTCCGCCGACATCTGGGTGCTCAATCCCCATGTCAGCATGTATCCTCCCTCCCCATTAAAGAGTAGGTTTTTAGTAACTGAAGATGGCCCCCCACCAAACAGATATGACAGCTCACCTGTTGTTAATGCTGTTGTGCCCCACTGTGTAATTTATTTCTTTTTGTATTTTCTGGAAAATCACTCGTACTTTTATCCTAAAAGGCCAGCACCAAAACAACCTGACTTCCTTAGTTGGTGACCACGCTTCACGCTGGCCGCGTTCATTGACATCAGTGAGCATGGGGCATTGAGCATGAGATAATGGGGCATTTTTACGTTTCTTTTACTTTTGGTCATGACGACAATGCCGCCACAGCTTGACAAACAAGGTCCTTGTTAGTCAAGCGGGTGGCCAGCATTTGTCAAAATCTGCACCCAAAAGTTAAAAAAAGAAACTTAAAAAATAGCCCCATTATAACCTATGGAGTGCACCCCCACGCTCATCCTGTACTGATGTCATGAAACGTGTCAGCGTGGAGGCGTGTCGCCAACTAAGGAAGTCAGGTTGTTTTCGGTGCTGGCCTTTAGGATAAAAGTTACAAGTGATTTTCCAGAAAATACAAAAAGAAATAAATTACACCATTGGGCACACCAGCATTAACAACAGGTGAGCTGTCATATATGTTTGGTGGGGGGCCATCTTCAGTTACTAAAAACCTGCTCTTTAATGTAGCACACTAGGAGCCCACCCCAGTGTGCCAAAAAACTATCTCTTTGATGTTTCTGACACGGGATGCCCACTCCTGGTGTTGGATGCGCCCCCCCCCCCCATGCCGCTATGTTCTCAGCCAACCTCGGGGTGCCCAATCCCCAGGTCAGCATTGATCCCCACCCAGGACTCTGGCACACTGGGAGCCCAACCCAGTGTGCCAAAATCCAATTTATTAATATTTCACCTATAAAAAAGAAAACAGTCCCACGAGGTCTTTTTTTTTTTAAAACCTGAAAAAAAGAGGAAACGGTCCCTCGTCGTTCCTGCGGGCCCCCCTCCCCCAACCTGCACACTCCCTCTGCACACCCCTCCTCCCTGCACCACCCTCACCCATACTTACCTCTGGAGATTGGAAGCAGTGATTTTCTGTGGACTGGAAACACATCTGCACTCTTCAAAGACCAACCGGGAACTAAAGAAATGACAGTAAGCCCTATAATGGCAGTCAATGGAGGGGGGAGTTCAATTTAGGTTGATATCACAGCCAATTTTTGGAGTTTTGGTCCCAAAGTTTCAACATGGGGTTCTTGGGACCCCACCTCATGAACACTGTCACTGTCATTTTGTTTCTTGGTCCCAAAAGGTGATTTTGCAGTCACTGCACGAAATCACCTTTTGGGACCAATTAACGAAATGACAGTGCCACTGTTCATGAGGTGGTGTCCCAAAAAGCTCATGTTGCAAATTTGGTGAAAAAAATCCCCAAAATTACTGTGTTATGAGCACCCATTGTGCAGTTTCTACGTACACTCATAACTTTATCAAATGTTAGTATTTTTGCTCCAAATTTCCAACATTGCCATTGTTTCACACCCCCTTATGAACAGTACAGCTGTCATTGTTCACATCCTGCCTGAAATGTGTTTTTGTACCTGTGGTGCTGAATGGTGCGGTCACTGTGCAAAATCAACTTTCGAGACAGAGTAACGAAATTCCAGTGCCACTGTTCATGAGGGGAGGTCCCAAAAATCCATGCTGAAAATTTGGTGAAAACATTCCAAAAATGACTGCGTTACGAGCATGCATTGCACAGTTTCTATGCACGCTCGTAACTTTGCCACTTTTTCATATTTTCGCTCCAGATTTTCAGCATTGCCATTTCTTTACAATTCCTCATGAAGAGTACAGCTGTCATTTTTCACATCCTGCCTGAAATGTGTTTTTGCACCTGTGGTACCGATTGGCACACTCGCTGTGCAAAATTACCTTTGAGATGGAGTAACAAAATGATACTGCCACTGTTCATGAAGTGGGGTCCCAAAAAGCCCATGTTGAAAAGTTGGAGCAAAAATACCAACAAATGCCCGGAGCATTAGGTTTCCAACCATAACACCCACCCTGTACAGACTGACAGGCATCGGGGGGGGGGTGACTTGGGGTCATTGTCCGTAATGCTCACCCCATTCCACCCCACCCTGCAGCCACTGACAGGCACTGAGGTGTGCCTTGGGGTCTTCAACCCTAATGTTCACCCCATTCTCCTATAACGCACTCTTCTCAGCTTATTTCCTTATGTAATGGGGTGACCGTGAGGTGAAGACCTCAAGGCACACGACTCTGTCGGTGTCTGCAGGGTGTGAGGAGTGTGAAATGAGTGACTGTTATGGCCAACGACCCAAAGGCACACCCCCAACACCTGTCAGTCTCTGCAGGGTGGGAGCGGGGGTTGGCATTTCTTCAGTACTTCACTGCCATTCCTATTATGCATCTCTCTAACTCCTGCACTACCAATGCCAATACCAGCAAGACAACATTCGACATTGACAAATGCTTGTTTTTCTAATGAAGTGAACCAGTGCTGGAAGAACATAAGACATTTTTGTTGAGAGTGATGCCTTAAAATGCAAGGCAGAGGAATATACACAGAAACATATGGGAAGCATGTACAGCAGCAATACCAATAGTGAACTTTTGACATTGACAAATGCTTGTTATCTTATGTTTGGACAAATAACTCAGTGTGGAGGATAGTGTCTTGGTAAGTTACTAACCTGCCTGGTCCAAGCACCAACAACCTTTCTTCTTTTCAGCCAATGACTGTAGCTGCCTTCTCCAGAAGGCAGAACATGCACAGGCATTGCTGCTGGCTTACACATCTCTCTCACTCCCTCTCTGCAGCAGCTAGAGCTGAGGCCAGATTTTTGTTGTGCAGTATCTTTTATAGGTGGTGAACTCGACACTTGTTTGGTTCAAAGAACCCATGCATCTATCTTGCAAAGCCAGGCTCTACAGATCCTGAGCTCTGCATCAGCCAAAATTTGCAGGCAAAATTAGACACCCTCCTACCCTATCCCATGAATTACAGGGCCCAGGGGAGTACACTGCCAATGCCATGTTTGTTCACATATTTGTGCTGATGTGTGTCCTTCACAGTCTCCTGCTCGTCTGCTCATAATTGTGCCTTGAAGGGATCCATTTGTATAGTATGTGTCCCAACCATCCAATCAGACCTTCTATGACAGTGGCAGGAGCAGTTCCAGCCCAGCACTAAGAGAGCTTTCTGAGACAACCAGTGGAGGGACTCTTGTCCAGCCCCAACTGACTTTACGTAACAGCCAACAGAGCAGCTTTGATCCATCCACAAGCAGGGTTTCCTTTTTTTTGTTTGTTTTCAACTTTCTTTACTCCTTTTGCAGCTCAAGGGAACTCTCTCAGGCATCCAACCCCTGTGCCGCCTTGCCAGAGGGTCTCTGCGACCAGCGCTTCCTCTCTCTCTCCCCCCCCGCTGCCAGTACCCCCGGTATAACCCGCCTGGGGAGGGTAGCCCAACTCCTTACCTTGGGCTCCTTACGAGACAGTGTCCGGCATGCTGGTGGGGCCCGGGTGGAAGATTGATGAAGCCGGCCGAGACAAACTCCGGCGCTGGGCATGGAGGATAAGTGCTGTCACCTATCCCTCTGAGCTGGGTTTTTCCTTGTTCTCCTATCCCCTCCTCTGCGTGTGCACACCCCAATGCTTTTTGGCACACGGCAACTCTGCCTACATCGGGCATGCTATTACGTGCCTCCCACGCTTCTACAGTGCCCCCGGTCTCCACTAGGGGTTGCCGGAGCGCCGGGCACTCCAATGCCCCCCCGGGATCAGAGAGCAGCCTAACGTTATGTTAGAGGTTTATATGAAGGAATATTAAAATAAACCCCTTTGAACATACATTTGTAATAAAATAGTCGTTCCACCTAATAAATATTGTCTACTGAGGATGCTGTAGTTGTAGTTGTCCACTAGGTGGATTTGCCGTTATAAGGATGCAAGTTCTGTTAAAGATGCGAAATTTGCCATTCTCTGGTGAAATTCCACTGTTCAGGATGAAATGCCACCATTCTTTGGCACAATTTTTCCATTCTCCGTGAAAAATTCTGCCATTCTCTGGTGAAATTCTGCCATTTAGGGTGAAATTCCGCCATTCACAGGCAAAATTTGTTTTATCTTTTAACATGTCTATGGTGGAGTGATTTGACTAAGTCAGTTTACATTGCTGTCAGTCAGGATTTTGTGGTCCAGCAAGGCAACTATAGGTATACTGCGGATTAATCAATGCAAGCAGTGTGGGACTTTCCCCAAGATCCAAAAGGTTTGGTTGGCTGATCTGTCTGTCAGTCACAACAAGGGCTCCTCCTCCAGGTTATTTTAGGCACCAAAAGCCCAAAACTACAATTCCTACAAGTTTTGGCCCCACCAAGCCCCTGTAGGCAGGCTCCATTTTAGAGTCCCAAATGTACTGATTGGCCCATTCTGCAGTACAAGACCAAGATGATGGAAACAAACAGAACAGTCTATGTTGCAAAGAAGGCAGGTTAGAACAAACTGCAATATTATTACTACTCTAACAAATGATCAGCAAACAAGTACATCTTCTAACAGAGCTCCCTCTCAGATTAATTATGACTGCAATCCAGGCAGCTCTTAAAGAGACAGTACACAGAGGCTATACAGGCACTCTCTGACAATACATTTAAACTGTTAAAATGCAGAACACCAGCCTGGCAGTGAGCATTTAGGCAAGCTCAAGGAAGACTTTTTGGGAACCCCCATTTGTAGGGGGGTTACACCCTTCCCTGCCTGGAGAAAACTTAGCGTCTGCATCAAGTCTGTACCATCATACATCAGTTAACATAAACTTATTACATTACTATACATATTCACTACGCTCCACAATACTATATCCATAATGACAATGCTTATGCACTTTTCATACATGTGATACTGATTCCACTGTGATTAACATACTTGTAACATCACAATACTGATTCATGTTATAACTTCCTGTACATTAAACAATGTAGGAGGGGGCCCTTCCCTATCAGCTAACTTGGGGCTTGATGGGGCAATGGCACCATACTGAGAAGGAAGAACAATCAACCTGGAATTGGACATTAAGCTCAGTTTGGGTAGTGAGCCCTGAGAAATATAAACACCTTTGTGAACCACATTGAGAGGCAAATCCACTGGCCTCCCAGGAGAATCATAACTGAAGCGCAATACTGGTTTGACCGCTCAGCCAGTCTTTCTGGGGTGAACAGCCACAGTCTCTGTACTTTCAGCACTAACTTTGGAGCTTTCTTCGGTCATAAGAGGTGCCTCTGCATGGATGGGAATGTCCAAACTGGGAGCACTGTCAGCTCCTTGCTCTGTAGGCTCTGTCTCCACAACACTTCTTGGCTCATTTAGAGAAGGTTCTGGCACAATTAGGCATTGTGGCACTGAAGGGGGGCTGTCAGCACTTTCATATTGTTGTGCAAGTTCTGGTGTGTCACCAGAGAGACTCAGACCATCAGCCCCTTCTTTGGGAAAGTCACACAGTTCCACTAAACACAGGGAGTCCGCAGCCTCAGATGTGATACTTTGCACTTCACTTTCAGGGAGCATTGGCTCCAAGGATGAAGCTGGGGGGTTTAGGCAGTCCAGAAGGCCCAGCTTCATCCCCACAATTTAGTCATAGGGTTACCTCAAAACAGCTGATTCAGTTCATAGGAGGGGTAATAGGCATTGTCACACTCACTGTGGTCAGAGGTGGACTGACAGTCGCTATCATTCTGGGCCTGCTGTGGGGGAAACCTCAACTCTGTAACTACTGGGGTAGGTTGACTCTGTCTCTTTTTTTGTAGCAGTACGAGTCACTGGCTCAGGGGAAGCAATGTCTGCTGGCTCAGCTTCAATAATAACTTGGCTGATAGGCAGCAAGTGGTTACGGTGCATGGTCTTGACAGCTTTGGAGTTATTCTCTGGGTGTACCTTGTATACTGGTAGATCATCCAACTTTCCAACTACTACATGAGGAAGATGGTGCCACCTATCAGCAACTTGGTGCTTGCCATGTAGTCCCAAATTGCGTAACAGCACATGGTCTCCACGCCGTAGCTCCTGAGCCTTTACTTTCTTATCGTGCCTCTCTTTGTTGGTGAGATTTCTCTTGGTGGCCACTGTCTGGGCCAGTTGATATGCATGGTTCAATTAAACTTTCAGTTTCTGTACATACTGAAGGTAGTTTTCGGCTTGGCCCCCATCTGGAGAGACCCCAAAACAGACATCAACTGGTGGGTGGGCCTCCCTCCCGAACATGAGGCAGTAGGGGAGAACCCAGTAGCATAATTTTTGGTGCAATTGTATGTGTGTACCAAGGTGCTAATCTGCTGGCTCCACTTATGCTTGTCTTTTGGATGGAGGGTGCCAAGCATGTCTAGAAGGGTGCGGTTAAAATGTTCTGGTTGAGGGTCCCCCTGCGGGTGGTACGGGGTGGTTCTTGACTTCCACCCCCCCTCCACAGAGACAGCATTTCTTTGATTAGCCTACTTTCAAAGTCTCTGCCTTGGTCAGAGTGGATCCGCTGGGGGGCACCATAGTGGATGAAGAATTTTTCCACTAGCACCTTGGCCACAGTAGAGGCTTTTTGATCTTTAGTTGGAAAAGCTTGTGCATACTGTGAGAAATGATCCGTAACCACTAACACATTGCGAATATTCTGTTGATCAGGTTCTAAAACCAAAAAATCTATGCAGACCAGTTCCATAGGGGCACTGGTAGTGATATTGACAAGGGGGGCAACCCTCTGAGGCAGGGCTTTTCTTTGGAGGCAATGACTACAGGTCTTTACATGGTGCTCAACATCGGCCCCCATCTTGGGCCAGTAGAATCGAGATCATACCAGGTCGAGAATCCTATCAATACTGAGGTGCCCCATCTGATTGTGGAGGGACCTCAGTACCAAGTGTTTAAAGGCCATGGAAAGGACCAATTGTTGCTTGTCTACTTGACCACTATAATCCACTGTCTCTCTGTATAACAACTGATTGAGTAACTTCAATCTGGAGCCTTCTTTAAACAACAGGGCAGTTCACAAGTCAGGGGAACGCAACTTAGACACATCTTTCCCCGCACACAGGGCATCAAGTGCAGGTTGAATCATAGGATCTTGGTATTGAGCCCACTGAATACTGTCATTGTCAAGTTGAGGTAGTGCACTAATATCTAGAGCAGAGAAATGGCAATAGGCAGCCAGTATGCAGGTATCAGGAGGGCCCAAGCAATCTACTAGACAGTCCACTGTGTCCACAGACATCTGCTCATTTCTGTCAAACTTTTGGCACAATGCTCGGATGTCAGGTTCAAACAGCCTGACCCAATCACTCTTGGAAGCAGGCCTTCATGACAGGGCATCAGCATCAATATGGTTCAGTCCCAGTCTGTATTTGACAGCATAATCATAGGTTGATATGGAAGAGAGTCACCGGTGCCCAGTGGTGTCTAACTTAGCTGAAGTCTGTACATCAGTCAATGGGTTATTGTCAGTCTTCACCAATATCTTTGCCCCATAGAGGTACTCATGAAACTGATCGACGATGGCCCATTTTAGGGCAAGGAACTCCAGCTTGTGCACAGGATAGTTTCGCTCCAATGGGGCCAAACTCCTGCTGGTGCAAGCGACTGGTCTCAAACCATCCTCATGATCTTGATACCACACAGCTCCTAGAACTTGCAGACTAGCGTCTGTATGCAGCACATAGGGCTTGGTAGGGTCAGCATAGGCGAGGATGGGGGCATGGGTGAGCTGGTATATTACTTCGTTGAAGGCTGCTTCACATTTGGGTGTCTGGCAGGGCCCAAAAAGTTCATCTGTGTAGAAGTACACTTTCTCTGGTTCTTTGACAGACCCTTTCTTGTATTTACGGTTGGTTGGGGGGGTAACCCTGGGTAAGATTCAGGAGCGGGTGAATCACCTTTGAATAGCCTTTTATGAACCTGCGGTAGTAGCCACAGAACCACAGAAAATGCTGTAGTTCTTTCAAGTTATGGGCTGGGGCCAAGTAGTCAGTGACTCAACCTTACTGGGACCCATCTCTATTCCTTCTGCAGATACTATGTACCCCACATACTTCACGGAGGTTTGAAAAAACTGGCACTTGCCAATGGACAGCTTGAGGCCAAAGTCTTCCAATCGATCCAGCACTTTAAACAGTTGGGTCTCATGCTCCTCTAATGTGCATCCGAACACAATGACAACATCTAGGTACACTAGACATTCCAGCAAGTTCATATCTCCCACCGCACATTCCATCAGTCACTGAAAGGTGGCCAGGGCCTCCAAAATCCCCTGTGGCATTCTCAGGAATTCATAGAACCCCAAAGGACAGATGAAGGCTGTTTTCTCATGGTCCTCCAGGGCCATCGGAATCTGGTAATATCCGCTGCAAAGATCCAATACCGAGAACCATTTGCTCCCATTCAAGCAATCCAGGGCATCTTGTATACGGGGCATGGTGTACTGATCTGGGATGGTCCGCCAGTTCAGGGTTTGATAATCAACACACATCCTCACGGACCCATTCTCCTTGTGCACAACCACAATGGGAGAGGCATATGGGCTTCTTGATTCTTGCATAACGGCAGCAGCAAGCATTTCCTGCAGGTACCTCCTAACATCATCTATATCCGCTGGGGAGAGGCGTCGGGATCTCTCTCGAAATGGCCGGTCATCATGCAGGCGTATGTGATGCTCTGCACCCTGGACACACCCCACATCCCATTCTTTTAACAAAAACACTTGGTCTCTCTGGGTGAGTTTCTTGCTAATTCTAGCCTTCCATTCAGCTGGCAACGGGGAATCACCAAAGTCGAATAAGTCCGGGGTCACTCTTTCCTTTTCATCAGAGTACTTGTTGCTGGGTAATACAGCAGTGTCTGTGCAGTGTACTGTATCTAGAGTGCACCCTCTGTTCACCCAGACCTCCCGATCTCACACATTTCAAATCTGGACCATCACTCATCATGCATAGGCATGGGCACGGGCAGGCAAAGTGTTGGGTTTAACCAATAATCCCTCTGGCAGCTTTCCATCACCCGGTGCATGCAATATTAATACTTTATTTTTCACTTCCTTTCTAATGTGAACCTCTCCCTGAATGGTGTACTGAGCATTGGGAGGGAGTACCAGAGAATCAGGATCTTTCTTCCACATTATCCCCACCGGCTCATCTCCGTCGGCTTCGTTAGTCCGTTTTTGCAGATCATAGGCTCTCTTTATCAGGGCAGGGATTCTCAGTGCCCACCCAGTCCATTTCCCTTGTTTTTCATGACACAACTGCACTAGTCTTCCAAACATGTGGGCATTGGTTCCAGTAAGCAAGGGAATCCCATCATACAATCCCATAGGAGGGCACACCAGGGCTAGTGTGTCTACTTGTTCATCTACACCGGTTACAGTCGCAGGGAAAGACAACCAGAGCTGGACATATCCTAGGTAGGGATAAAACTTGTCGCTCAGGCCCCACACATACAAACCTTTCAAAGATTGTAGAGGCACATCAGATAAGTGTTTGTCATACCAGTCCTGGAATACAATGGTCATTTGTGAACAACTGTCAAGCACAACCCAAGTATGGATACCATTGACAGTCACAGAAGTCTCCATCGAAGGGCCCACTATTCTGGAGAGACAGTGACAGAGGCCTGGGCAGATGATTTAGCCACAAAGAAATTTGAGTTAGGATTTCTCAGTCCTGCACTGCAATCATTTCTGGTGCACCTCGGCCATGGTCTCGCTTTCCGAAGCTCCCCATGAAGTCTACATACAACTTTATCTAGGTCTTTTGGGGACTAGCATTCTCTCTTCATGTGCCCATCCTTCCCACAATTATGGCAAAATATGCTTTCTGGGGTCTGGTGTGGCCGAGACATCACATTGGGAGCTGAGGCAGGGGTACTACCAATAGAAAACCTTGGTTCTACCTCTGTCTGTGGTGTGGTGAGCATTTGAAGACATCTTGTCAGTTCTCTCACTTCCATAGTCAAGACATCAATTTTTGAGCTGCTGTCAGCAGGAGATGCCTAGGTGTGTGCCCCAACCCCCACAGCAGATGCAGTCAGATAAGGATCGGGTCCTGTACTCGCAGGAGCAGCCTTCGTAAAGAGACTGTATTTTGTTTCTCTGAACTCCCTCAGCAGTTCATCCCATGGCGGAGCATCCGTAGCAGTCGCTCTTTGGTTGGGGCCCCCCATTGTGGTCATTCCAGGCCATCTGCGACCAACCCTGCGCCTGGAGCAGGGGATACAGCAGCTATGACTGCAAAGGGCTCCGAAAAGCCTTCCTCCTCCTCCACTTCCCATACCTCCTTCATCAACACATGAAAGGGCAAGGGACCAGATTTCCTTTAATGCAGTTGAAATTTGAGCAACACCCAGCTGGAGTGCCGGGAAGAGCAGAGTATATAATCCAGTCTTACCCAGTCCACTTCACCAGAGGGCCAGCCTCCTTTCCGAAACATGGTTTGTAGGATTCCCTCTAATCGATCCATGTAGGCAGATAACAATTCCTTTGGCTGTTGTCTAACATCTTTAGCCTGACAGTGAACATTTAGGCACACTCAAGGAAGACTTTTTGGGAACCCCTATTTGTAGTGGGGTTACATAAGTAAGTAAAAATGTATTTAGTTAGGCGCCCAATCCCAGGGGCTTTGGGGGCGCCGCACAGTAGTAGACAGATTAACAGGGTAATAAAATCACAGTTTAAATGATCAGCGAAAATAAATATATAAAATATTAAAGGAAATTTCCTACATAAGGTATTGGACTTCATATCCTGATACCTTATGGCAGCGTGAGCTTATTGCTGCCAAAATTTTAATTTAAAGGGTTCCCCCTTTTAGTATGGTAAGGGATCATAACTGGTGCTGAACCCATGGCTAGCCTATCCCTTCCAACTTCCTGGCGAGCCCGCTCTGCACCCGCGCTCAGAGATTTTGTGACGTGTGAGCAGGGAGGCGTGGGGGCAGGGTGAGCCCATACAAGTCAATGGGACTTTTAAATGCGGTTTTAGTAACTTTAAGCACTCGTAGAGGAAGATTAAAGCCATTGCTCAACTATTTTTTCTCTAGGACTGCTTAAAGTTACTAAAAAACAGCATTTAAAAAAGTCCCCATTGACCTGTATGGGGCTCGCCCCCGCACTCTGTCTGTTCACACTTCACAAAATCTTTGAGCACGGGATGGAGCGGGCTCACCAGGAAGTTGGAAGGGATCATCTGGCCATGGGTTTGGCACCAATTATGATCTCTTTCCATACTAAATGAAGGCACTTATAAATTAAAATGTTGGCATCGATAAGCTCACACTACCATAAGATATTGGGCTATGAAGCCCAATACTTTATGCCAGCAGGTTGGAACTTAACTTTAAATATATCAGGCATTATTTTAAAACATGTCTGCAGGGTAAACTAGATTAAAAAGGTGGGTCTTTAGGCCCCTCCTGAACACCTCCACTGTAGGGGCCTCCCTCCGAGATCTTGGGAGTGAGTTCCAGAGGATCGGGCCAGCCACTCTGGTGAGATAATGAAAGGGTAAGTACATCTAGTGTGCTCTGATCATCTAGCTGGCACTTTTTGCATGGATTGTTGCCAGATTTACTCATGAGTAAAGTGCCTTCTCAGCCAATCAGTGTTAGGGATTTCGGATGCCCATTGTATAATGTATGATAACCACATAGGACACAGTATTTCAACACTTTCCACCTAACATGAGAGGAGTCACCAAGTAATGACTTCAACATTTATAAATCATTTACTTGGTCGTAGTCAATCAGAGCACAGAACTACTACATCTCTTATCCTTCACACAGCTGTCTCTTGTGCAGGAACATTAGAAGTGGAGCACTCCACTTCAGAACTGGGGAGGGGAGCTAAAGAAACTTTTGAAATATGAAAAAATGCATAAAACCAGGTGTGGCTCTAGCTGTAGAAAGCAGGGGGAGCTTAACTCATAAGAAATGTCATTATTTGTGAAGAACAAAGGGATAATTCAATGAAAAATAGAACTTTAGGGGGGCTTCAGCCCCATGCCCCCCCCCCCAGCCATACCTGCTTAAAATATATTATAAAAATCACTCTAGCTAACCTGAGTGATTTATTAGAAGTTAACAGGGCTGGGTCATATTGGAATTTCAATCTGATAGCTAAGAGAGGCCCTTTTCCATGGAGTTAGTGGTAGGAAAATAGCCAATTCAGGCAATTAAAATGCTTTACTTCTTAGATTTACCATGGAGGGGGGATGTTGTGCACTGGACACTGTTTGTTTTTTACATGCCACAAAACCAGTAGCACCCCTCAGCAGAAATGTGATTTGAACTTTGTGAACAATGCGAACATTAGATCGTGCTAGTTTTGGATTGGGCTCTGGTGTTGGTCCTGGTCTGGACCTTCTTACAGTAAATGCCACTTATGGTGGTACAGTGTTGGACAAGGTCAGGTCTATCATAAATAGCACCCTTGGTGGCTCCAGTGTAAGCTTAGGGTTAGGCCTTTCCTGAATGCCACCAATCGGCAGGTCTGTGTTAACCCCCCACCAGTCAGCGGCTCTGGTGTTGGCCCAGGTCGGACCTTTGCTTTGTGGGGGTTGAGGAAGATTCAAACTTCTTAAGTATTTTTAACAATGTTTATTGGTTATATGAAGTGTGTTTAGCCACCCAACTACAACAAGGCCAATGTTTCGTTGCTCAGGCCTTTCCTGAAGGCCACTAGCTGGTGGTTCTGGTGTTGGCCCAGAGCTGGACTTTCTTGAGTGCAGCTTAACAGTGACTGCACTGTTGTGGAGAAAGACTATGTGGCCATTGGGACCAGAAATGGTATTCCCCCAATGTCTTAGCTGCTGCTGAAGGAGGGACGAACATCAGACCATCGGACCCTCAAGAGCTTCAGGGTAGGACCCTAGGTACAGCCAGATGGAGAGCACTGAAGTAAAAAAGAATTGAGTATTAATGTGTATTGGGGGGGTGTTCATTTATATGTATCAGGGTGTCTGCATGTGTATGTATGTATGCATCTGTATGCCTGTCTGTACTGCTGTGTGTGCATGATAGCTGTACCAGATACAGGTGTGTGCATGTGTCTGAGTGTGAAGCAGTCTGTATGCATGTGCATCTGTGTTTGTTGTGTGCATTCATCATGTGTGTTTGCAATATTGTCTGTCTGTACATGCATGCACGCATGCATCTAACTTTATATGGTGTGTGTGTGTGTGTGTGTGTGTGTGTTTTCAGTGGTATATGTGGATGTTTCAACAATGCTATTGTCACCCTCTTCCTAAGGAAACCTATTCTGCAGTAGAAGCTGGCTCGCCCTTTAACTACCGTTCATTAGCAAGTTGCTCTAGAGATTGACCTTTTCTGCACACTGAACCTGCAGATTCCATATTCTTTATTGGGTCCATGCATTAGCAGCTGTTTTGACTCTGACCAGAACTCATTTTAGCCTGATGTGTGTGCCCCCATCTGCTCTGACCAGTTCTGTTCCACCAGGCAACACCACAGTCCCATCATTTGTCTTCTCTTGGTCTTGCACTTTTCTTCATTTAGCCCCCAATGGCTCCCCCTCAGCTGCAGGATTCTACGTCATCAGGGTCTCCCCCCCCCCAGCCCCTCTTGTCAACTCAGAAAGCCTCAGGAGATGGGTGCCAAAGTCAATGGTGTAGGGACTGAGGAGGGAGTCTCACTTCATCTTGTTTGTTCAGGGTGAATTTTCCATGTTGCTCCCGCTCCCACTCCCATTGGACCTCAGCATGCATGAGGCTCATAAGGAATGGGGTACATGCACAACGGCACAGCATCCAATGGTCTGACCCACTCAGCCTCCATCACTCTTCTACCCATGGTCATCTGGAAGGCAACAGTGCATGGAGGAAATTATCCTTCTTCCTCAGAATGGGTCCTCTGAGATGCTCGATCCTCCTCCTCCTCCTCCTCTGTCTGACTGGCCCCCAAGGACCCTGGCTTGCTCTCAAACCTGAGTCCTTGATATAACAAGCAGTAACCCTACTGTTAAACCTATGGGCCAGCCCCAGAGTCCAGCTATTAAAGCAGCAGCACATGATAGCTGTGAACATTTTGACCTATACTTTTTCACTCTATTTTACTTTGTCCCTTATTTCCTGACTTGTATGATACCATTCTTTCCTCATGTTGAGTCTGTTTTAGCACTTTTTTCACATATAAAATAATAAAATGAGTGCTCTTTTTAATATGGCTTAGCCAGGTTTTTATCAGTATTCTCAGCTGTTTTTGTACACCTGTTGTCCCATAAAGTCAGGGAGCAGTGTCTGACACACGTTTGTTCATTTTAGTCACGTGGAAAGTGATCTTAAACAATGGGTGTTCAAAAACAACAGAAAATACTCATAAAAACCTAGTCCAAACCATATTAAAAGGCATGTTCCTTTTATTATTTCAACTGTAATATAAAAGTGATAAAGCAGATTCAAAATGTGGAAAAAACGGTCTCATACAAATCAGGAGTTAGGTGCCAATGTAAAGTGAGACAAAACAGTATTGCTCAAAATGTTCACCGCTATCATGCACTGCTGATTTAAGAGCTGGTGTTGAAAGTTTTCCCTGATTTTATGGTATGTGATAAGTTTACGGCTGCTTTGTGAGAGTCAGGCTGTAAATCTGGATATCTTATAAAATCCCAAGCAAGGCTTCAGTCGGCTGAGGACAAAGTCTGTCACACACCAGCACTCCAGCAGATCAAGAGCAAATTAAGTACAAGCAGCACAGAATGTTTGTTCTGTTTAGCCCTCCCACACTCGACTTGAAAAAGTGCATCATTTTATACCTGAGAAACAAAGCAGCACAAGACCTGACTTATACTGCTGAAGGACTCAGGCCTCCATCAGGCCCGTTCACAAAGGTCGCCATGGTTTCCTACTAGAACACCTGCTCTCCTAATTAAAGACTAGGTTTGCTTTTAAAAAGTGGTGAAACAAAAAAAATGCTATTCACAAAGGACAGTAGGATAATACCGCACCCCTCTGTGGAGTGGTCCCTGGCTATTACACATTAGCGGCACTCATACTTTTTTTAGCGGGAAATACTCAGCCCAACTCTCAAGTGGCTGCGCTGTACATTTATCCCACTGTTGGGGAGCGAGGAACATACTTCCTACTCTATTCTCAGTTATGCTGGACTTTACCCACGCCTGGTGTGATTTGGTCATGAGGTCACAGGCTGAGTGACCAAATACACACAAGAAGTGGGTAAATCCCAGTATAACCCACACCTTGTCATGGATTATTGTGATTATGCAATGGGTAGCAAGTGAAGTTTAGAAAAATATTGAAAAAATTACATTTATTTTTTTTAATTTTTTTTAATTGTTTTTTGCTGTAATGTCCTTCCTCATTATCTCAAATAGTCCCCTGTTACTAGACAGAATGAAAATTTATATCCAGCGATATTAGTGTCTGGGAGAGCAAGAGTGCGGGTGTTTGGAAGTGAACCATGGCCAGGGATGTAACTGTGCAGGTCCGTCGGGAGCTGAAGTTTTTTTTTTTTTAGTTTTCTGGTAGTGTAGGGTGGCGCTGTGGCAGCCATATTGCCCATGGACTCAGTTGCTAGCAGCCAGTCATGGAGATGCAGGAGGGAGTGCGCATCAGTGGTCACTGTCAGACTTGGACCACTGATTATGATTCCTGTATAATTTTTGTTGTAAATATAAGAAATTAATGTATGATGACTGTGGCAGAGGAAAAGGCTGTCTTACTGGAACTGACACATCAAGACCCCCCAGGGATAGTTCAAAGGACAGGAGGTGGTTTGAGTCTGCAGCTATTTAAATTACAATTCCTTTGTTCAATTTTCTTTGAAGGCAGGAACCAAAGTATCCACTTTATAATGCCCTCAGGGAGATCCTTTGACTTGTATTGTTGCCAGGAAGGACTTGTGGGGAGGGGTGTCGGAGAGAGGCCAGAATGGACATTGAAGAGGTTTGATGTCTGGGCCAGGCAGGATTCAGATGAATTTGGAAGGTCAAATACACATTTCCCAGGAAGCCTTGGGAGGACATCACAGAACCTGTTTGTGTGTGTGGCAGAACAAAAAACAGTTCTGACCAGTTACCCTGAGAAGAGGAAACTGAGTATGTCACTTATCATCTTTTTTAAATCTTGTTGGGACATCCTGTGTGGTAACATATAACTTTTACTACACCAAGGCAGAGTTTAATGATCTCAGAGAGGAGGCCAGCTCAGAACTCTTTTATCCAACTGAGCAAGCCTTAGAGTCACACAAGACAATATTTCTGACTGAGAGAAGGGAGACCTGATCAAAGCACTGAAGTAAGCATTAGATTAGACCAGTCTGAATGTATAAATTGTAGGAACTGTACTTTTACCTACTTTATTTTAAAGCTGTATGTGTTGGGATATATATTTTGTTCTGTAATTATTGTTCTGTTTTGATATTTTTAAAGTAAAGAGATATTTTTACAATGGAACTGTCTGGAGTGCCTTGACATTTCTTTTTATTTTAAGTGGAGCTTTTAAAGGTTATAAGTAACACTGTGTATGGGCTTATTGTATACCAAACTGGGAAATGGATAGAGTTCTCTTAAGTCTTGCATAGAGTTCTAAGGGTTCATTTGAAAGACCTGGTTGGGTGCCCGTAGGCAAAGATATCTGGCCCCCCTGAAGACAGAATTATCTGAGCCTGATAATTGGGTATGCTAACAAGAGGTTATCAATTTGAATCCTTCCAGAGCTTGAGACTAAGGTGACTTGAACCCACAAAACAGACAAGAGGGTTACCTTGTCTGTTACACTGTACACAAATCATATGCTCAGAGGTTGGCACTTTGGGAGTAGAGGGTTGACCGGCTGAGCGAGTTTGTGACAGTCACCAGAATGGAGACGGGAAGGAGCAAGCATGACAGCACTGAGTGGTCAACAGCAACCATTCAGGTATTGTGGATTCTACAGTTGTGCTTTTATCTTTTTTTCATGTTTTTGGAGTTGTTTATGGAGGGCAGTATACTGTTTGATAGGCAGGGACCACTTAGCAGGGAAACAAGATGACGGGCAAAATATTTACATTTTGATCACTTGAATGTTTTCATTTTGTGAAGCAGCTAACTCGGTCTTTTTGCATGAGTAATGCTGGAATTTACTCATGCTAAAAAGACCCAGTTTGCCAATGAAAACATAGGATTTTTAGGTGCTATTGTAAAATAAATATTATTTAAATACTTTGTATTAGACACTGTACTTTAAGATTTTTCCTGTGATTTTATGAAATATAAGAATAAAATAAACTAAAAAAAAAATAATGAGATCATGACTAATGAGTGAACTATTAACTTTCTTTCATGCTCTTTGGAAAATGATGGCTTTCACTCAGGGAATGCAGTGGAAACATTGACTACTGACTGTAGCTTTGGCCTTATAGCTAGCAAATGTGAAACTGTGTGGACTTGCAGTTATACTACACAGTTCTGTTTCTTTTATGGGTCACCGAGGATGTACAGATTGAATATGGTGGAAGTATGACATTTTTTTTTGTAGACTTTATTTATGCACTGACTGACCAGGGAACTCTCTCAGGCATACCCCATGCACCACTGCCACTCTGCCTCCCATGTAAAGCTCATCCACTGGGGAATCGGGGACAGACACCCCTATCCTAACCCAACCTAATGGATCCCACAGCTCTAAGCCCCCCGAGGTAGGGCCACCATCCATCCTGGCACTCTATCTATAATCTAGTGCATTGGACCCGGGTCGGGCAAGGGATCGGGAGAGCCAGCGGAATGAGCCCAACATTGGGAGTGTGGCTGCAGGGCTCTGGAGGCTGCCATATTCCCAGAGCAGGGGATTTTCCCTTGTGCCGGTTTCCCCTGGAGTGTGGACATGCAATGATGTCTGCGCACATACATGCTGACATCCACCGCCACTCTGATGCCCTTAACTACATTGCTTCATGTAGTGCTCCCAATCTACATCGGGGCCACTAAGGAGAGACCCACAGTCCACCCCAGGAGAGGAGAGGAAGAGGCGAGAAGTCCTCTGGATGCTCAGTCCAGCTCCCTCCCCTGCCGACCCCCAGTGGCCCAAGTCCATTCCTGAACCGAGGCTGCCGGCATGACGCAAGGCGTGGGGTCCAGCGCCTCAACCCTCAGTACCACCAGGCCAGCCTGGAAGTATGAAATGAATACATGACATTCTGAATTGAGCAGATGGATGAAATTAATACTGGCATATAAAATTATTTACATGACATACTGAATTTGGTGGACATATAAAATTAATACATGACGTACTGAATTTGGTGGACATATAAAATGATTACATGATATACTGAATTTGATGGACATATAACATTGATACATGACACATTTTTGTAACTAGTAGCACAGTATTGTAATAATGGAAGGGACTTGAGGTCCCTTTTGTGTGACCCTCCAGTACACACCAGTGACTATGCCTACTGACATACTGCCAAGCTTATCAGCTGAAATGTTACCCCCTACTCATGCTGTTCAACCCTCAATGCTATGCTATCTCATAAATCTATCTAGTCCTGCTCTGAAAGACTGAACACTGCTAGGTGACAGAACCTCACTGTGTATGCTATTCAGCATGTTAACCAGCCTCTGTGTGAAGTAATGTTTTCCCGTTATCTTACCCCCCTGCCTTCCAATTTGGGTGTGTGCTCTGCTTTTGCTTGCACTCATCAGCTCAGACATCTGTGCGAACTTCAGTCCATCTCCCCTTCCATTATTCAGAACATTGTGATCATGTCCCTTCTCTTCTAAGCCTTCTCGTTTCTTGACTGAATAATTGGAGTATTTCCACTCTGTCCTCGTAAGTGTTTGAACCCTAAGCTACTAATCAGCTTGGTGTTCCTGTGCTGGAGCCTCTTGCTCGCCTCAAGTTCCCCTCTGTACTGCTGTGACTGGAACAGGACACGGTACTCCATGTGCCATCTAATCAAGGACATGTACAGTAGGAGAATCACTTCCTTTGACCTCCCCCCTCTCCTGATGCATCCTAACGTTACATTTGCTCTCTTGACTGTGGCAGTGTATTGCTTGATTAACTTCAGTTTACTGTCCACAATGACTTCTAGATCATATCCTTTGGTTGTGCTGCTCACCTGTTGCACCACCCAAGGTGTATGAAGGACTCAGATTCCTTAACCCTAGCTCTAGTACTTTGCCCCCTACATTAAATCTAAGCCCCAAGTTTATTTTGAACTATTTGCCTTTCATTAAACTCAGTGTAATTGGGATTTTGGTTAGAAACCAAGGTGAACATTTTCTCCGTACCAGGGGTGTAGCCAGGGATTTCAGATCTGCACACCAAGTGGACTCATTGCCACCCCACCCCGCTTGTTAGGTTGAGCTACACCTCCCCCCCGGGTGTAGCCAGACAATATACAAATGTACCCCAGGATCGTGTTTGTTGCCTCATTTGACACAATAAATACAACTTTTGCATCTCATGACAGAGGTTGTTGCCATGCGTGGGTAAATACATATGCCATGCATTGCTCCCTAAGACACCCACATACCAACCCAGCGCCTGTAAAGTTGTATTGTCCTTGGGATGCAAAGAGAGTATTAGTGACCAGTCCTTCTAGTTTCGATTCCTATGAATAAAATTACAGAAAGGTTCAGTATTTTCTTTGTTAGTTTTCATGGAAAAAGGAAGCAGTTCAGAGCCTATTTGCTACCCCCCTTAAATAAAATTGCACACCATGGAGTGCTTGGAGTATGCCTGCCTACGCCCATGTCCATACTGTATATACTTACAAATGAAAGCACAAAGAGTGATCAGTATCAAATCAGGAGTTGTACACAGTCTCAACCATGCTTTTTTTATTAAATCATCACGTTTACAATGTGCCTTGAGAAGTGCTTATCACCATACCACAGATTTGTGCTTATAAAATCATTTC
Source organism: Neoceratodus forsteri (assembly GCA_016271365.2). NCBI lineage: Eukaryota > Metazoa > Chordata > Ceratodontiformes > Ceratodontidae > Neoceratodus > Neoceratodus forsteri. The sequence continues at coordinate 184,901,520 of JADMNL010000027.1, forward strand.
ACTAGTTGCAACACAAGTCCCTTCCTTGGCATTGTGAATGTGCTGATTTCATATAACAAAGGTGTGATAGTGGATGTGTGCAGCTACAGACTGGTGCTCATCACCAGGGCCACTGATTTACAATTTTTTCCAAAAATAGCAGTACAAATTGTGGAATGTGGCTGTCCATACACTGGTAAAAATCACACTATTTGGAATTTTACACCAAAGCAATGCATCAACATTACATGCATTTTGACTAGTACTGGCTGATTTGAACTTCTGTATTACACCTCCTTACAGTGACACTGCATAATTTAAAGTATTACATCACATATATAGAGCATCCATTTGTTTGAAAGCGCTTTTTTCTGCTCCCATGCTTATGATTCAGTTAATGCTGTAATGGTTTGTTGTATACCACCGATGTATTGCAAGGGATCCATCAGTCTTGAATAAAGTTGGGTTTTAAAAAACAAAACATTAAATGCATTTTTCAATACGTTATGTCTTGTACTATTTCCATTTTGCTTTATTTAAAGGGGATATAAACATTGCAGGGGTCACTCCCATTCTGGAAGCCCATGAACTGATCTTTCAAACAAGGCATCCGACTTACCAGCAGGTGTCCAGAGTCCTGCGATATAAATATCAAAATCATTCACAAATTAAATCAAGGCAGCTGCCATTTCACGGAATCTTGAAACAGAAAGTAAGATTACTGAGGGTCAAATGGTATGTTGTTAAGGTTGCTCCTCAGTGACATCACTTCTGGTTCCAAGATTCCATGAAATGCCAGCTCCCTTGATTTTCTTTGAGATGATTTTGATATTTATGTTTCAGTACTCCTGACAACAGCTGGTAAGCCCAATCCCTCATTTAAAATATCCTTTTTTTTTTCACTTTCTATTTTATCCCCCCTCCACCACAGCACCTATCTTCCCTCAGGGACTCCCAAAGGCATCGTGCTCCTAGGTCTCTGGGATATAAGCCCTTCATGCGTCCACCCTGCCATCGCCCTCGGATTACCCCCCCTGAGTGGGGTGGAAGGCCTACCCCTAAGCCTCCCATCCATCATCCAAGTGTTGGCTGGACTCGTGTGACCCCTCTCCAGTCCTGGTCTCGTGATGCCGGGGTCCGTCTCCAGGCATCGCTGCGGGTGATTTTCCACTTTTCCTGGGGAGTGGTGTGCGTCCAATGTCAAGCCATTCCCACCAACGTCCACCACTCCCAACCCTGTCTGTTTTTGCTCCGCACGCTTGCTGTACCTCTGGTTTCAGCCAGAGGTCAGCCAAGTGCCAAGACTGTGCCCCCCTCCCTCCAGGGAGAGGAGAGCTGTTCTCCAGATGATCAATCCTCTCCCTCCCCTGCCGACCCCCAACGGCCCAGGCTTTTTCCCAAACCCAGGTTGCCAGCATGGCACAAGGTGTGATGTCCAGCGCCTCAACTCTTAGCTTAAAAGATCCTTTAATGGGTTTTTAGAATTCGAGTAACCCAGCAAGGTTTATTTCCCCTTTAAAGGGGAAGGATGGAAATCTGTGTGAATGTGCAGCTGCTTGTAATATTTCTATTTTCAGAAATTATTCAGACCAACCAATATTCCCTGTTTAACTGCACCTGATTAACAGCTTATTTGAAAAAGTGTATTTTTTGTTATTTTCTTCTTATGGACAACATTTTGCTAGTGATCCCAGGCCTGTTTTCAGGGGCAACCTGGGAGCACTGGGGCGGTTAAGTGACTTGCTCTGAGTCACACAGTACGCAAGTGGAGGCTGTGGGAATTGACCCCAGATCTGCTGGATGTACCAAGCTCAGGTGCAGCTCATTACCCTAACCTCTAGGCTATACTGCCAGCCCCAATATAGTTATGTTATAGGACTCATGACACCTACAACTAACAAGAAAGAAATCCACTAGTGAAGTCTCTCAGGGTTCCTTTTATATAAATAAGGGGAGTGAGACAAAAAACGGATAATGACAAATGTTCAAAAAAATATGTCTTACTCAACCCCAGAAAAATATTACAATGTGTTTTATTTCATATTGTTCAATTTTATCTACTTCATTTAGATTTGAATTCATATGTCCAGGATCTTAATTTTCTTGCTCCTGAAATATGTTTCCTCAATAAGGCAAAAGATCCACAAGCTCCAGAAATATATTCCTTCAAATAAGTAACGTTTCAGAACTAATATATGTTCCTTCATCAGACTTGAAGCTTAATGACATTCACTATTGAAAATAAAAGACAAATAATTCTTGGTTATTTGAATGTTAATGAAATTGTATCTTATTCATACATATTTAAAAATATATTAAGTTACTTTAAGTTCAGGTGGAACAAACCTGAATCAGGACCTGTTAGTGTTCAAAAAAACATTTGTGCTATGGAATTGGGACACTTCGTTCTCATAGATTCAAATACCTTTACGGTCTATATCTAAGAATCAAAAGAAAAGATCTTTTTTTAAAAATGCCATTCTTTACTTTTTCTAATTTGGGTATGAAAATATTTTTTTATATAAACTTTTATGTTACATTGCGACTTACAAACATTTTTTGAAGTCCAAATCTTGTTTAAAGATCCTCAGCGTTTCATGTATGTACTGGTAAAACGCTGTGACCAAAAAAAGAAAAAAGCTTTATAATTTTAAGATATTTAAAGTCCAAACTTCCCAAATATTCAAAAGCCTGCTTTATCTTTTACCTTATCTTGAATTTGCAGGACAATTCCTTCAGTTTGGACCGCAAAATTCTAACTCCATACACGCAAGTGTTCCCGACGCCATTACACGCTAACTTCTCGTGTGGCTGAATATGCACACCTCTCAGGTGAACAAGAAGGGCCGGGCCATGCAAAGCACACACCTGTCGGCGTGTTGACGTCATGAATGACATCACCTATGCAGTCCGGTCAAAATAATGAAACTCGTCGGATAAATGAAACTCCGCCAAGTCCCCCTCTCGTTATATTCAAACATTGCAACAAATGCCTAAGAAAGATTAACATATGTATACTGTGGCCTTATAAACAGTCAAATATACCGCAGACTTTAAAGTCTAATACTATGTGTTTTGTAAACGCTAAAAACTGAGACATTTAAACAAAAAGATACATGAATACAACTATTTATGTTTATGGACTATAAATGGAGTTATTTTTGTATCACCAAATGTGACTGTAAATATTGTAATAATGATGTTAACGGACCTGTAGGGTGGCAGAAAAGGTGGAAAGAGGTAAAGAAAAAAAGTCGAAGGGAGAAATTACAAGAATAATAAGATACAATTTCATTAACATTCAAATAACCAAGAATTATTTGTCTTTTATTTTCAATAGTGAATGTCATTAAGCTTCAAGTCTGATGAAGGAACATATATTAGTTCTGAAACGTTACTTATTTGAAAGAATATATTTCTGGAGCTTGGGAATCTTTTGCCTTATTGAGGAAATATATTTCAGGAGCATATGACTTATTGAGGAAATATATTTCAGAAGCAAGTGAATCTTTATGACTTATTAAAGAAATATATTTCAGAAGTATGTGAAATTTTCAGGAGCAAGAAAATTAAGATCCTGGACATATGAATTCAAATCTAAATGAAGTAGATAAAATTGAACAATATGAAATAAAACACATTGTAATATTTTTCTGGGGTTGAGTAAGACATATTTTTTTGAACATTTCACCTCCAGCTAACACCCATACCTCATCTGAAAGACCTCTTCATGGGCTTTCAGAAATTGAGTGGCATGGCAACATTTCCTTTAAACTTCTAATTATGACTTTTCCCTACATTTGTACAAGAGAATGTATTAAACAACAACCATAATCATAAAACATATTTATTCACTCTTCCACATCTGAATGAGTTATTTTCCCTTGTAAAATAAAATAAATAATGGCCTAGAAAACATTGTTTCATGGGAAACGGGAAATCATACATTTCTGAAATGTCTCCAGTTTGCTTCCAAACAGTGGCCTACATAAAACAGGTATTTTTAACCATCTCTATGTGCAATTGTGGGAGAATCTGCTGCACCCTACATTTACAGAGTACGGAGGGAAGGCATAGAACACGTCACAGTAACTAAGCCTCCACTTCCAGCTACATTGGGTGGAGAGAAACCGTGGAGCCAGCACTGCTTTCATGTTGAGTGGCTCAATGTGCTGTTTTATTAGGAGGGAGAAAAACAGACTAGTCCTCCTGACAGCTCTCAGAGTTTTAAAGGCACACTGCATCTTGAGAGGGCTATGAATACTACTGATGCATTCCTGCAGTCACAGTACAGTAGTATGTTTTTAAAATAGCGGACCCCTCCATGAACAGAGACAAGGGGCTGGAGTTTCAAAACTTGAGCTGCTTTACCTTCAGCTTAGACACACAAATGCACGTGTCATATTTTCCAACACAGTGCTGATTTTGCATCCCTTTCACCACTTTATGGTAGAAAAATGACACCTGCATCATTGTTTTGATGTACATGTCGTTTCATGTGCGCAACTTGTGGCAGTTGTAACAAAACATTAGACAACATTTTATATGGCCAAACAGTTCTGCCGCAAGTTATGCGAGCATGCTCAAAAAGCAACACGCATCTGAAAATCCCACCGTAGCACTTTTTCTACAGAGAAGTGTTTCTTACATGGAAAGTGGTAATGCTGAGCTTTGGTGGCAATGGCAGCCAAGATGCTGTATGGCAGCTCTATCTCAAAAATAGCAAACACAAAATCTCTGTGCACTAGCTGAGGAAAAGGTGTTGCTATATGAATGCTAATCAAATTCTGAGCATGTCTAATATATTAGAAGTTTATTTTCTATTTGATCCGGGAATTCTGTTACTTGATTGCAAGTATGAGAATCCCTCTTGTGTTTCTGTGTGGAGGCAGTATAGCGCAGTGGGTTAAGGTTCTGAGCTACAGATCTGGAAACCTGGATTTGAATCCCACAGCCGCCTAGGTGCATACTGTGTGATCCTGAGCAAGTCACTTAACTTCGTTATACTCCCAGTTTTCATCTGGAAACAAGCTTTGGCTTAGTGTGCTACTTCTGGTTAAACAATGTTCCTTTTCCCTTCTGCAAATTCACTTATTTTGATTGACATTATACTAGTTAATGCTAGGAAAGTTATATTAATATTCTTTGCAAAAAAACTGCCTTAATGCACCACTTAGGGTTCAGGTTAAAGCAAAAAAGGCAGGGAAATGTGGTGTTGGGGTTTCCAACCCTAACTCCCCACCCCCACCCCACGCAGGAGAAGGAATCTGAACCCTAACTGGTGCATTAATGCAGTTTTTTGCAAAGAATTTCCTCACTTTTTGAGACAGTAGAATTGTATCCTCATTCACGCAGGTCCCAACAAATGCATCTGGCTAGGGAACCCTCCACAGATGCACACATCCATCTGCACTTCCATGCCTCCAGAAAAGCAATTTAAGTGCTTGGTTGTAATTGTTTTATGGAGCTCACATCAAAGGAAAAATACATTGTGTCCCTCTTAAAGGAAAACTGCCTTGAATCTGCAAGCCTGTATTTTCTGTAGAAACTGCATTTCTAATACTGGTTCATTTTCTCTTTTTGTTCCATCTGTATTGATCTTTTAGTAAATTCACTGGGTGTTTCTGCTATACATTCTGGTGGGCAGTACCGTTTTAGAACTGTATGATGTACTTTGCATCCTTGTTAAAGAACACACAGGCACTTGGGTTAATATCCCAATACTGACACTGTAGTGCAGCATGATGGGGTGCTGCACTCTTGAGGCGCCGTCTTTCAGATGAGACGTTAAACTGAGGTCCCATCTTCCTGTTCTGGTGGTAGTTCAGGTGGATGTTTAAGATCCCATGGCACTTCTCAAAAAGAGTAGGGGAATTTCCCCGGTGCCCTGGCCAAATTTCTCTCATTCACTAAAAATACCACCAACAGCTTACTCTGGTTCAAGGTCAGTTGGCATTTCATCTGTATCCCCTTCCCCCCAGGTCGTGCCTGAAAATGGGCAGAATCTGCCTAGTGCACTTACCCAGTCAACAAAAACTAAATAAATACATTGTTTTCACAATGCTTTCATATGCCCTCCTCTTCAAAGGTATTTCTGCCCACCCAGACCACCCTCTCTCACACTTGACAATGCCCTCACAGGGCTGCTAACAGTAACACCTCACCCTGGGTATCCCAGCTAGTCCAACCATATGATATGTAATCTGCAATATGAAGGAACTAATTCAAACTGCTGTTTTAATTTCCTCCTCTCAATTGTATGTACCAGTGATATGTACATGCATGTCTCTCATTTTATATGTTTGCATTGTACCACAAGACGTGGAACCTCTGTAAACGAGCTTTTGCTGAAAGGTATTTCTGAATAAATAAACATGAACATAAACGTATTCTACTCTGGAACTCTGTGGCCCTAAAGGGACATACACCACATCATACAGTTCTAAAATGGCACTTACCAGCAGTGTGTTAATCAGAAGCACCCACTGTGTTTACTTAAAAGCTAGTAAAGGTGGTACAATAATAATAAGGGATCAAATATATGAAAAAAGTGTCTACTGTGAAAAATGACATATAGATTAAAATTCAATGCAGTTCTCCTTTAACTGCCAGCAGTTGAATGTACAGTATATGGGTAAAAAATTAGTTTTTTGTGTTTTTACTCATAAGTCAGTAAATTTGTGTCAATTTGCTCTGAAATTTGCTGCTAGCTGGCCCATCGGCACAGCGGTTGGATTTCCGCTTGCGACGCTGGCGACCTGGGTTCAGGAATGGACTTGGGTCACTGGAGGGCCGGCCGGGAGGAGGAGAGGGCTCGAGCATCCAATGACTGCTTGCCTTCTCTGGGGGGAGGGAGGGGATGTGGCTCATTGTACGCCACCTCCTGGCGGAGGCTGGGAGCATGACATCTCAGTGAGCCCTGCTGCACACAGGGGCATGGTGGACATTGGCATGTACCTTGATGTCTGTGGCACACCACACCCCCAGGGAGTAAAATGGAAACTCTGCTCCTTGGTTGAACGGATGATGGCTGCCGGTTTCTGCCGCCACGAGTGCCCTGATGCCCCACACCTCAGCAGTTCCCAGGGACTGAATACAGAGTGTGCTGGTTGCCCTCCTTGGTGCCTTCCCCTTCAGAGGAGAGGGACCCATCCAGTGAAGGGATACACCAGGCCACCCCTGGGATGGCTGCAATGTGAGGTAGGTGAAGGGGGTTGAGGCGAGGGTGTCAGTGGGAAGGAGAGGCGGGGAAGGAGCAAAAAAAAAAAGAAAGAAATGTTATGTCTTCCATTCATTTATTAGATTTGGAACCTGTTATCTCTCCCAGACACTCTTCAGTAAGTAGGCAATAAGACATACCAGGATGTCTAATTATGGGGGAATAAGTACATGACTCAAGGATGTTGTTAAGCACAAGGTGCTTGCGCCAAGTGCCTTTAAACATCCCAGAGTAAAGTGCAATTATTCCCCATACTTACACATCCCTGAACTATCCTATTGCATGTATAACAAGGTGAGAAAATGTTTTTCTAATTTTTATGCGAAAAAATACAATACACTGTGATAATACAAAACAACAGTAATAAAACAGTAAATGTATTGCAAGATTGATAAAGTAGTCCCTTTCAACAGTAAGGGAATTTTCCAGAACTGTAAATAGAGGCTGGCAGTGTGATTGGTACTTTCAGCACTATATATTGCAGTGATATGATGTGATGTGGTACACAGGCTCTTAGTCTAAAAGTACAAGAGTGTAATTATGGTCTCATAATTATACTCCTTTACTGGTCCCTCAGCTAATTGGGATACTTACATTTTTATCACCATGTTATAAAGCTGGGTACCTGATGATGAACTCTCCCTTGTGAAAAGTGCTCCTTCTCTGGAGTTTGATACAAGATGATGAGTAATCTGAGCACACATACGCACATGCACGTACACACACACACACACAGACATAAAACCATGAGCATCAAAAAGCACATTATGCTCTACATATTTCTAAGCAAGAGCACTTTACTAAATCATCTAAACAGGAAACAGTCCCTGCACTTCAAGGCACTCTGCCTCTTCCTAAGAGAGCCTTGGTGGATGAGGCAGAGCACCACAACACACCAGGCCTGTTTTCCATGTATACGTGTATTAACAAATTGCATTTGCTCAGAAGTATTTAGAGTGTGCTGAACTTTTGAGGGTTTAGAGTATAATACTGAAAGTTAATTTTGTGGCACCATTTCTTGGTGGGAGTGCCTGGGCTTCTGTTTTTATTTATTTATTTATTTTTTTGTAGCTTTGTTTAACTCTGTGCACCCCAACACGGTAACGGATTTTCTTTCCAAAGCTATAAAAAATATTTCCAGAAGCAATCATATTTTTTAAACATGGAGAACTCTCATCTACTGGCTGCAAAACATTGTGACATTCTGATGGAAAGACTAAATGTACCACAAGTCAGACCTTGCAGTACTTGGATGCTTCTTGGACACATCCCCTTGGAAATGCCAGCTCTTTATCTTCATTTCAAAGAGCAAGTTCAGCAGCATGAGACTGAAGAGCCATGATCTGGATCTAATAATAAGTACATTTTTTTAATTTATTCATTTTTAATCATGCTCCTTGGGAACAATCAGAACACTGCTCATCACGTATTCATGTTTCATTATGCAGGAGCACTGGTTTACTGTGATTGCAGAATGGCAAAATCTGTTTTGCTGAATAGAAAAACTGGTGCTGTCACCAGTGCCTACAAAGCTAAAATCCATTTTTATTGGTGTTATGTTTTGTGAATGTTAACAATGTTTTTATTCTCTGCTATCATGTTTCTTAGCAGTTTTGCTGTCTAGTATAGTGCATCAGTCCCTGTAGTTATTAAAAATAATGACCTCTATGATACGCTCCGCCTGTACCTCACCTTGGTTTTGTGTCTTATATGTTCCCATCATCACCAATGCCTATTCGTCCCAGTGATCTGAGTGTGCAGATCTTGGACATGTGTGTGTGTGTGTGTGTGTGTCTGTAGCTGACCTTACGTATGGCATCACGAGTCGACCAGCCCTCATATGTGACAGCAGCACTGTGACATAGAAACATAGAAAAAGAAACATAGACTTTGATGGCAGATAAGAACCACTTGGCCCACCTTGTCTGCCCATTCCCTACATATTGGATAAGCTGCAGATTCTAGTTAGTGACCCCCATCTCTCAGAGATGACAGCAGCAGCACTATGGCCCCCAGCCAGCACTGTGGCTCCCATCCCTCAGGGGTAACAGCAGCAGCATTACAGCCTTCACCCCTCAGGGGTGATGGCAGAAGAGGAAAAAAAATTGACGAACACCAGCACTATGATCTCTGTCCCTCAGTGGTGATGGCAAAAGCACTATGGCCCCCATCGCTCAGATGTGACAGCAGTAGCAACAGTGCAGCCCCATTCCTCAGAGCTGATGATAGTAGTGACAGCACTACAATCCCCTTCCTTCAGCACCCACACTCCACATGCCCAAGTTACACATTTCTGGATCTCAAATTGTCAGAAGTCAGAGATGAATTCAGCTGAACCACAAAGACTCCAAGGTGGACTTCCTTGGTTTGGTCCTATCTAACATTCAACTGTCTGAATTGCCTTCATTGAAATAAAATGCAGTCACCTACAAAATCCACAAATGATTAGTGGAGGAGCTTCTAATGGAAAATCATGAATCTACCAAACATGTGGATACCTTTTTTTTCTTGGCCTCCATGAAGGGGGGGGGGGGTCTCAGTTTTCATGTCTGAGCTCAGATGTGAATTGAACACCACTCTGCCCACTGGCATCATACAGTGCCCAATCCTTACCTTCTGTGTGCCCCGACTGTGCTTTCTGGCTTGGGTGCTGTTGCAGCACCACACTCAACCTTAATGGCATCTTACAGTGGCAGGTAGAGTGCCAACAACAACTGGGACATATAGCAAACTCAAGGGCACACAGATGCTAAGGCCTCCCTGACTCACTTAGGGGAACTCAACAAGCAACAGCAGCAGCTCCACTCTACCCACTGGCATTATACAGTGGCTGGCACCTTACCTGCTGTGTGCCTCTGTGTGTACAGTCTCGCTTGGGTGTTGCTGCAGCACCCCACCCATCCACGCTGGTATCATGCAATGGCAAGTAAAGTAACCATAGCACCCAGCTCATACAGCAAATTCAGAAGCACACAGAAGCTAAGCCCCACCCCCCCCCACACACACACACGCAGGGGCACACAACTATCAAAAGCAGCAAGGAGAACTGCCAGAACTGCCACCATCAGCAGCCAAGTTCATCTACCCACCCAGCTTAAAAAAATACTCCCCAAATTAAAAACAAGACAGTGGTACAGGCTGGTGGTGCACAACACTGGCAAGTGGGAGATCTGGATTTGTGAGCTGAGCCAATTCAGACTCCCCTGCTCTGAGCCGGTGGGGTTTACAGCCTGATGCAGAGGCGCTGAATGCTGAGCTGGGGGGGCCATACCTCAGGGGGGAAGTGGGGGCTGCCATAATGATGTGGGTGACCACACAGTGTTGTAAGACCCCTCCAGGTGGGTTGATCCTGCACAAAGACATACAGATCAGCAAGCATCCCTTGAGCCTCCTAGCTCAGGAAAACTAACAGTTGAACTTCCCAGAGACACACATTTAAATAAATGCAAGTGAACACACCCAACCAAACCCCCACCTCACATGATTCTACAAGTGTGCTGATTCTAAGCTTTTGGGGGGGTTTAACCATGCAGTGTAAAAATAGCTTGTGCACATATATTTTTCTACACAAAAACTCAACTGACCAGATGGACAGCAGTTGTATCAATTGATCAAAGGGTTAGATGCAGAGCAGTTAAGCTTTAAACCTGACACCCCCACCCATGCTGTCCAGCCCGATTCCCTGGGTGGGCTGAAGCTTAGCTTGTTGTTGTTGTTTTAAATCATCTAGTGTGAAAAAACGTTTAGGTATATACTTTTTCTACATAAAAACATTACTTTCAAATTGCTGAGCAGTCACGTCAGCTGATCAAATGAAGGGTTAGGTGCAGGAGCAGTTAAACTTTAAACCTAACACCCACACCCCCACTGCCTAGTCCAAATCCCATAGTGTGTGGATACTAACCTTTCTTTTTTATATATCATCCAGTGTAATATAAATAATAAAAGACGTTTAGGCACATACTAAATTTAAAGTGTACTTTCAGAATGGAGAGCAGTCCTCAGCTGATGGAAAGGTTGGAGGGAAGCATGGGTGGTTACAACAAAGCAGTGTTGGTTTCCTTACTGGTTCTATATCCAGCAGAGCACAAAGAATGTGCATCAGAGCAGCATCAGTTTTAAAATGCTGCAATCTTGGGGATTCCGCGCAGTGATTTGTGATTTCCATGAGGCACTGGTGGAAGAAGTCAAAATCTGCAAACCAAGCAGGATTCTGTGATTTTTACTGGTTTTAGCATGGAAGGTGGAAAAACCAAAGTCCTTGCCCATCAGTCAGACAGCAGAACAAAACAGATAAAAACAGTAATACATTAAACTCTATTATAAAAACTGTCTCAGAAATGCTGCAATCTGATTGGCTGCTAGGATTCCAACAGCCTTACATTAATCCCTGTTACACTGTCATGGACATCCCAATCACCATGGTGCATGAATTCTTCCTCTCAGCATTCCATCCTCTAGTACTGCTGAATGACTGGAATGATGCATTCTGATTTTGAACCAGCATTCTTAAACTGTTGGCGGAAGAACTATTTTATTAAACATCTCCCTCTAAATGAGGAAAACATTCAAAAAGTATACTTTTAACACTTTCCTTTTGGAATTTTTTTTTATAATAGCTGCGCCTCATGCCACATTACACCCCTAGGGGGTGAGTAACAGACTGTTAAGTTAACCCCTGGTCATGCCTTATTTAAGCAATAAGGCATGACAGGGTGTGCATTATCATGTAATAACGTCACTCCTGGGGTGGGTTGAAGCACGAGGTGAAGCTGAGTGCTTCCACCTCCCCAGGAGTGACGTCATTACACAATAACACACACCCTGGAGTGCATTATTGCTATTATACAATAGTTCATTGTTATACAAAATAAAAAAAAATGTAAAAAATGTCTTTAGTAGATTTTTAATGAGGCAGTATATCTTGTTTCTTAAGAGAAGAGAAAAAAAGCTAATGCTAATCAATGACAGTGATGTTAGACTGAGATATCATCACTGTCTCGAACACACACTGACCAATCAGAATCCAGGATTCTTTCTTGCCATTGTATAATTAAGCAATAAGGCATGACAGGGTATGGTATATCATGAGATATCGTCATGCCTTGGGTGGTTGGGCACGAGGCCGCAGGCCGAGTGCATCCAACCACCCAAGAAGTGACGATATCCTTTGATATACCACACCCTGGAGTGACTTATTGCTATTATGAACTGAGTTTCACATTTTTTAAATAAAAAAAATAAAAGAAACAGGTTTTAAAAAGTTTTATGAATGAGTTTTTCGGTGGTGTAGGAGTACATTTTGAAAAAATAGTTCTCAGACAGTAGAGAGCAAGGAGGCTGGTGGCACCAGAACTTTTCTGAAGCCATGATGATGTAGCCCGATATCATCATGGCTTCAAAGAGCTCTCAGCCAATCAGATTCCTCTATTTACGATCCTCAGTTCATAGTGCTTAATAAATGCTTCTCATGTCCCATAAGGTTAAAAGATCAGGTGGTGCTTCACGGTTTCCTTAAACACATTGGACTCGATTCTTAAACCTCAGTGCAAGCCATGCCAAAGGTAGCTTGTGCCAATTGCTAGTGTGCCAGGGACCTTGTGACCAATCCTCTATCGGGTAGGGTCCCAGCGGCAAAGTCCTGCAGCTTGTGGCAACTGTGGCCATGCGCCAAAAAGCTGGTGCATCTGGATGGTGTGCTGCAAGCTACAGAGTGGCCATGCACCACTCTAGGATGTCCCTTGCAGAATTATATCTATTATTATATGGGAAGATTGGGGCTGGGGGTCTGCTAGACCACCAGGGATGGGATCAATATTAATAGGAAGGGAATTGGGGCTGGGTGAATCCGCTAGACCACCAGGGACAGGATCAATTTTAATAGGAAGGGGATCGGGACTGGGGGGTCTGCTAGACCACCAGGGATGTGTTTATTTTAATAAAAGGGGATTGGGCTGGGGGGTCCACTAGACCACGGGGGATGTGATCAATTTTAATAAAAGAGGATCGGGATGGGGGGACCATGGCACATGTTCCCTCCCACCCAGAGAGGGCTCCAATAGTGGCACAAGTGCTCTAACCCTCCCAGGGGGTGAAAGTCTAAGTACCTGGCTGGTCTAAGGGTACTTTGAATTTCGTCCTCTGGGAGGGTTTAGAGAATCCCGAATTAGGGGATATGGCAGCTTGCGTCTGCTGCATGCCCCCCAGCACCATGCCACAGCCCATTTTGTGCCACAAGGATAGCGCAAGCCCCCTTTGGTGTATGCAGCCTGTGGTTGACACAGGCTGCATTTGAGAATTGCTCCCATCGCATCGTTTGGTGGAAGGAGCACTTTATGCCATTCCTTGTGGCACAAGCCCCTTGCACCATTCTGGAAGCTTTGAGCATTGGGCCCATTCACTTTGGGAGCTGCATAGATACAAGCCAGGAGTGAATTCCACAGACAATGGGAAGCCACTGCAAACACCCTATCTTCCACAATTTTAAGACAAGTGCCTAGATCCTGCAGTAATAGAGTTCCATTGCATCTTATATGTTACTAGGAACATCTTAAAGAGCCGCTGATGCCTCAAAGAAAACTTTGAAAAACATAATATTTAGGTACAATTCAGCTTGCATTCCATATGTATTCAATAGACTTCTCCTCCCCATTACTTATTACTGAGCAATTTGCATGGAAACATGCTCTATATCCCTCAGAGTTCATCTGCCTCTTTTGCTTACTCCCTACTTCTTGTCATAGTCCTCTGTTGTGACATCATAATCTGTTGCCATGAGAGTACTTGTGATGTCACAAATAGAGCATTATGACCTCAGGTAGGGAGAAAGCAATAGGAATATATGAACTCTTCAGGAGCAAATATCCCATTTTCATGCAAATTGCCTCAGTAATAAATAAGGGGGAGGAGAAATACAGAACTAATGTGAAATACAAGCTGAAGTGTGTCTAAATATTATTGTAAGGATTAAAAGATGACTGCATTGTGTTTTCTATTTTCAAATAATTTAAGCCACACCAAATGAATGTTTCCTTCTGGTTTCTTTTCTGTTTGCGAGTCTTCAATACAAGTACTATGGTCAACTTCTCAATACAGGTATCTTGGCTTTTGTTTGATGCCAGCTATTCAAATTTTATACAAGCTTTATATAAAGTGTTCTTATCTTAAAAACTACTAACTCCCTAGTATAGGCCAATCATATAACAAGATAACCTATTAATCTTAGGGTGTGGTGTGCCTAATTCTTTCACGACTCTGTTGTATTCTGTCTTTAACAGGTAAATACCATCCTAATAAGGGCACACCATCCTGTTAAGTATTATTATAGGACATTTGGATGCTATATGTTGTGAAATCTTTATTTATTTATTTATTTTATTTGTTTTTAACCAGGTATAGCACACTAAGCTGAAAGCTTTTTTACAGGAGTGACCTGGGAGCACAAGGAGGTTAAGTGACTTGCTCAGGGTCACACAGTATGCAAGTGGAAGCTGTGGGATTCAAACCCAGGTCTGGTCTGCTGGATGTCACCAGATTTGCAGCTCAGAGCCTTAGACCACTGCGCTATACTGCCTCTAATCTAAATCTAAAAATGCTGTGTCATTATGAGGTTACTTCCAAACATATTCATTTCCTGCTACATACTGGGGAAATGATATACAAAGTGAAAACTAAATATATTAATGTTACAAATATAAATGTATTTAAACTTTATGCTACAGTCCCCCCTTTGTGACTCTCTATACATAGAGATCACACAAGATGATGTTGCTATTGTAACATTTGTATTTATCGAACCATGTGTTTCATTTTATGATACAATAACAATTGTACCATAATAAGAACACATATTACTGCAATACCGCAACCTACCACTACTAGGGTTGGACTAGTACCCAAGACAGCCGAGACCCAATCCCACCAGAATATAATGGGGATATATGATGACTGTTTCTTTACCTCTTTAGCAGAGGCCTTCTGTGAGAAAATAAGCCCTTTTGTTTGTTGACGATACAACAAGGCACCAAGTGTCATTTTATCAATTTTGGGTAATTCGAAATGAGGTGGAGTTGCCAAATCACTGAATAAATCTAAGGCCATACTGGAACCATTGATATGGGTAACATTTGTTTGGCTATAGGCAGGACGTTTTCTGAGGGTCCAATTTGCAACCCACCAGGTCTTGTCACTATACCCCCATACATTCCAAGGTTGACCTGCGATTACACACGATGACTGGTTCCACCTCATAGCTTGGCGGTATTCATTTGCAGACGTTAAGGTAAATTTACATTGTTCAGGAAACCATGGAGCAGTTGATGTCTCTTCCCCACATATCAAGGTTTCATGTTCTTGTACACACTGTTGCTTAGGTAAGACAACATATTCATTGCGTACCGTAAAAATAGTGTCACCTGGTATTTGGAGTCTCATGATCTGGTCATGTATTAATACTCCCAAATTACTGATTTGCCACAATATTTTAAGTGGTTCAAAACATACAGGTATTATCACTAGTATGGGAATCACATGTCGCAGCACTTGTGCATATTGATTCAGTGAGTTCCATACTTGTATCATAGCTAAGGGTGGTAGGAATACAGTGGAATGATCCAATAATCTAGTTACATTGGTCTCACCTATTCCTAAGTGTAACCTATTGGTCTCAATTCTATTTAACTCATTAACTAGATAAGCATGTGCTTCAGCAGCTAATTGAGAACAAGCCAGTTCTATATAACTTTCTCTAGACATATTAGAAAGTGAGTTATAGAAACAAACTTATATTTGTGCAATCATTTTAAAATTTTGTAAGGTTTCTCGAAATGCGAACCAATCAATTTCTTCATTATCAGCTGCTAATTTTACAGTAGTCAATAATGCCCAATTGCCATAGCTTTTAAAGTTGTTTCTAAAGAATGAATATGTAAGCAATAAGACATGACAGGGTGTGCGTTAGACACTTTAACACACGGCTAGGAGGCATAGTGAGGCACGAGGCCATTGGCCGGTAAGTCAGCTCTAGCCATGTGTTAAAGTGTCTAACGCACAGACCCTGGAGTGGCTTATTGCGCTTATGAAATGGCTATCAAAAATACAGATGTATGTGATAGCTAAAATGTATAGTATTTAAAAGGGAAAAAGTTTAATGTTTGTCTTGGTTTTAAATAAAATAGTTCCTCCGCCTACTGTTTTTTTTTTTGACTTAAGAAATTTTGTCCTACAAAGGCTTCTGTAGTATTACATGGTTGTCATGACAGTATAAAATCAATGTAGCAAAACTCCGGTAGAGCACATAACCGATTTTCTGCTACGGCGCCAAAGTGAATAGGTAAGCAATCATGACAGAGAGCGCACCGTAGCTGTGAGTGTGGTCACTGTTCATTAGTGTGAGTGAAGGAAATTCCGAAATCCTACAGTTCTGGATGCCAAAGATCAAGTGGTGCAGCTCACTGAGCAGTAAGTAGTTATAACCTGTGACGAGTGAAGAATCCTGAAACACTGATTAAACAGGGTTAAGGAGAGATTTCAGAGACTCTTGCCCTGCCCTGCCCTGACCGCAGCTCGTACTCACGTGTGTGCGGGAAAGGTTAGTCTCCCCTCAGCCCAGGACACTTTCTTTATTCGCACTGACACTCCGCTCCTTGTGCCCGAAAAACCTCAGTAGTTTCGGTCCAGCCCGCCTGTTACAATTGCATCCGTATTTTTGTCCCAGTGTTATGTTTAGAGCAGCTCTTGTGTTCATTACTAACATGGCTAATTAGGCAGGTTTCTTGATGGAGAACGTGTAGCGTGCAATAGGAATACATACATATTGTGAAGTATTAATCTTTTTAAATAGATGAAAGAGCAGGCAGGCTATCATTACTGAGCGGGTGGGCTGTGACTGTGACAGAGATTGCAGCTTTTCCCTTCATGCTACATCCAGGGATTTCACAGACTGAGGCAATGTGAACAGAAGGTCAGATGTATTTAGTTGACATACTGAAAATACAGCCTGGCATGTCACTCGCAGTTGGTGAAAAGAAGATGGCTGATTTTCAGTTTGCCAACGTTCTAAGTGGCATTTTACTAGGATCAGTGCCCACAGGGCACTGCTGGTCCTTTTTCCTGTGCGTTAGACATAATATCACACAGGTATGGACCAATCAGCATGTCTAAATTCTGATGCCCATTTCATAAGACCTTTTAAAACCATAGGATCAATACCATTTGCAATTTCCAGTCTTGAGCCTAACCAGCCCCACATATCTCTTAACTAAATAAAAAAACATAATGAGCTTCAAGTGAACAGAGCCAAGAAAAGACAAGCTTTACTCCAGCATCATTATAGTTAATGAAGCTGATAACATTCATTACCGAATACTGTGATGTTTTTGCAGTTCTCCAAATAAGTATAGAGAACAGCATGACCTAGGGCAGCAGGGAACAGCTGTACAGACATAAATGTTTGTAGATTCATTATAAAGTCTTGATTTTTAACCCACAGACTTCCCTTTGTACCACACTTAATTTATATTTACTACCTTTAGCCTCTGTGACATATTTGGCTATATTTAAGTAATAAGCATCATTTTTCTCTAACAATTCTTTTTTCAACTCACGTCCTAGCAGTTATTTCTAATTGAAACTGTACATACATTTGACATATGTGAGCTAACTTGGTTTTATCTGATTTGCTTTTCTCATTACGGTCCGTACATTGTTTAATTAAACATGAGTACGCATCTTCCTGCTTTTCAGGAGAGCTGTACGGACCTTCTTGAAGGTTCATCTCTAAACATTTATGTAGTATGGAATCCATACTCACATCAGTAGGTTCACTGGTAAATCACGTCTGACTTCACCTCAGTCTTCCTAATGTGTTTTCCAACCTCCCTCCGTACATGATACATAGATACATAGACAGTGTCGGCAGATAAGGGCCTACAGCCCACCCAGTCTGCCCATTTGAGCTTGTAAGTTTACTTAATGTTTTTCTAGAAGTCTGTTGCCCCTTAACCCTGACCTCCAGAATTCCTTTATGTCTGTCCCATACATTCTTAAATCCCATGATTGTTTCAGCCCCCACCACTTCCTCTGGCAGGGTGTTCCACTTGTCCACAACCCATTCTGTGAAGAAATTCTTCCTCACGTTTCCTCTGAATCATCCTCCCTCCAACTTCATCCCATGCCCTCTAGTCCTGGAACATCTTTTTCACTTAAAAATAGTATATTCCTGCACCCTGTTCCTCCCTGTAAGATACTTGTATGTCTCTATCATATCCCCTCTCTCCCTCCTCTCCTCCAGGGAGTACATATTCAGTTCCTTCAGCCTGTCCTCATAGGACTTGTGATGCAATCCATGTACCGTCTTTGTTGCCCTCCTCTGAAGCTTCTTTACCCTGTCTATGTCCTTACATAACTAAGGTCTCCAGAACTGTACACCGTACTCCAGGTGGTGCCTCACTAGTGTCTTGTATAGTGGAATTATGACCTCCATTTTTCTGCTGGCGATGCTCCTGCCTATGCATCCCAGCATCCTATTTGCTTTACCTGCTGTCTTGTCACACTGTTTCCCTACATTGAGGTAATCAGAGATGATAACCCCAAGATCCCTTTCCTGCTTGGTGCATGCAATATCCTCACCTCCTACTGATATATTGTGCCATGGTTTTTGTGCCCCATATGCATTATCTTGCACTTCTTTGCATTGAATTTCAACTGCCAAGCCCCTGACCATTCTTCAAGTTTCTGCAGGTCCCTTCTTATTCTGTCTACACCCTCTGGTGTGTCTACTCTGTTACAGAGCTTTGTGTCATCTGCAAACAGGGAAATTCTGCCTTCTAGATCCTGCACAATGTCACTGATAAAGATGTTGAATAGGATTGGTCCCAGCACTGATCCCTGTGGTACCCCACTGGTCACTCTTCCCTCTGTGGAGTGACAGCCATTTACCACCACCCTCTGTGTCCTGCCACCAAGCCAGTTACCTACCCACTGCACTACTGTCCTGCCTACACCCATATTCCACAGTTTGTGTAATAGTCTTCTATATGGCACAATGTCAAAGGCCTTGTTGAAGTCCAGATAGGCCATGTCCACTGCCCATGAGTAATTAGTTCAGGTATGGTAGACATTTCTCACAGTGGCTTCCTTCTTTTCTCAGTTCATTTGATGTCATCAGCAACCATATAGACTATCTTCAGACATCCGAGTCATGGCACCAAATGTAAGGATTAAAAAGATGGCTGTGTTGTGTTTTCTGTCTTCAAATAATTTAAGCCACACCAAATGAATGTTTCCCTCTGGTTTTATTTTTATTTATTTTATTTATTGAGATATTCAGAAAGACCTTTGAGTCAAAGGCTCATTTACAAAGGTTCCACGTCAAACATAGAGTGGTACAGGGATAACATTGCTTACAGAATGTGGAACTTTACATCACAGTGCAGGAATACAATCATGGTACAGTGAGTGAGAGACAGACAGGGATCACAAGAAATACAGTATTATAGCACAGTCCAAAAAAGCGAAGCATAGAGGCTGCTTGTCAATTTAGCAAGCTTGGAGGAAATTAGGCCTGGCGACCGGCGAGAAGCTTGCCTTGGTCATCAGGGAGGGAAGGGGTCAGGGGCAGTCACAATGGTTAACGGCCTGGAGGTGATTCCTTAGACAGGATTTAAAAGGGCCTAGTCTTGTTATATTGGTTATTAGACTCGGGAGGGCATTTGTCCAGGAGGGGGTTT
Organism: Neoceratodus forsteri; assembly: GCA_016271365.2. NCBI lineage: Eukaryota > Metazoa > Chordata > Ceratodontiformes > Ceratodontidae > Neoceratodus > Neoceratodus forsteri. The sequence goes on from JADMNL010000027.1 coordinate 184,921,446, forward strand.
TATAACTGAAAGATCTTTGGTATTGGGAAGTCCGGCAATGGGGTACCTGAAGTAGCGTTTTTGTCGTGTTTTGGGTGGTTCTGACAGGAGCAGCTGGGAGAATAATTTTGTTTAGGGAAGGGGGAGTGAGGCCTAGGGTAATCTTTTTGGCCATTAGGCAGGTGTGGTACATGATTATGCTGTCTAAGTTTAGCCAGTTTGTGGAACTGTAGAGGGAGCAGGTGTGAGTGAAACGATCCCATCCAAGGATGAGGTGGCAGGCCTTGTTAAGGACAAGCCAGAGATTATCAAGAGTCGAGGGGGGAGCAGCACTGTAGTTGAGAATGCCGTAGTCCAGCAGGGAGAGTACAGAGGAATTAATGGTAAGTCGCAGTGCTTCAGGGGTGAGGCAGTGCTTATACCTGTAAAGTACGCCTAGTCTGGAGTTTAGGGCAGTGGATAAGAGGTGTATATGCTGATTGAAGTTGAGAGCCAGATCTAGAGTGATCCCGAGGTATTTAAAGGTGTCCACTTGTTCGAGGGGGGATTGATTAGCGGTTATAAATTGGGGGCAGAGGTGCCTGAGTGGGTTTTGTGGATGGGAGAAAATCATGACTTTTGTCTTTTTGTAGTTAATAGTTAGGCGCTGGGTAGTGAGCCAGTGTTTGGTTTCACGGAGAGCTTGTTGGAGTGATTGGTGTAGTTTAAGGGGGTCTGGGTCAGAAGCGAACAGGATGGCATCATCTGCATATAGGATCAGTCTGCTGGAGCAGGCTGACGGGAGGGAGTTTAGGTAGAGACAGAAAAGGAGAGGGCCAAGGATGGAGCCCTGTGGGACACTGGAGCAGACTGGGAGGCTAGGGGGACCGGACAGTGCCTACCTTGACAATCTGAGTTTTGTCAGATAGGTAGCTGGTGAACCAGTTCAAGGCATCTTGTGAGAGGCCACAGTGAGCATGAGTGTTCAGTAGGAAGGCATGGTTGATGGTATCAAATGCCTTTGAGAAGTCCATGAAGATGGCCGCAATCCAAGGCGGAGTGGACATGGGGGGTAAGTTCGAGGAGGGCAGTGGTGATACTATGACCTTTACGGAAACCATGTTGCTGGCTGCATAGGAGATTATATTTAGTAAGGTGGTCAGTGAGTTGGTCAGCGACTATGTGTTCTAATGCTTTGGATAGAGGGGTACAATGGAGATGGGGCGGTAGTTATTAGTGGATGTGCGATCCCCACTTTTATGTATGGGGGTGATGTAGGCCGATTTCCATTGGGTGGGGAATTTTGCCTGGCAGAGGGAGCGGTTCAGGATATGGGTGAGCAGAGTAAGAACTTCCAGGAGGGTAAGACGGAGCAGTCTCAGGTCTAGAGAGTCAATACTGAGAGGGGAGTGGTTAAGGGCTTTGGCAAGGTAGGGTTTGGCAGTCTCTGGGGGTAAGGATACGAATATAGAAGGGAGGGGCATGGGGCAGCAGGGGTGGTGTCCTGGCAGGTGGCGGGTCGAAGAAGTTAGGGGGGAGGACTTGGCTGAGATCCGTGAAGGTGGAGTTTAGGGCTGAGGTTATAAAGTGGGGATCCAAGGAGTTAGAACCGTTAATTTAGATTTGGTCAGGGGGCAGATTATTAGGTTGGCCACATAGTTCCTTAATATTATTCCAGAATTTGCGCCCGGCACCCCAGGTGGAAGTTAAGGAAGCTTTGTAGTAGTCTGCCTTGGTGGAGCGAATGGTCCATGTGCACTTGTTGCGGGCCTCCCTATACTGTTTCCTGTCCTCAGGCCATTGAGTCTCAAGTGCTCGATACCAGAGGGCATCACAGTGACTCAACAGGCCCATGAGGTGGTCAGAGAACCAGGGGGCATGGTTGCCCTTGGACATGCTGTTGGTTAGTGGGGCAAACTTATCACAGGCAGTATTGAAGATGTTGGTACATAGTTCAAGCGCACGATCCGGATCGAGGGTGTTCGCTAGGGGTGTCCAGTCCCAGTCATGGAGGTAGGCCTTGAGCTGGGCTAGTTTACCAGGCCCAAGTTTGCACTGAGAGGTAATTTTAGGAGGGGTTTTAGGGCTGTGTCGGACCAGTTGAAGAGTACCGGGGAGTGGTCACTTAGTGTGTCGGGGAGAACCAAGGTGTTTCTTTTCTGTTTGCGAGTCTTCAATACAAGTGTTATGGTCAACTTCTCAACACAGGTATCTTGGCTTTTGTTTGATGCCAGCTATTCAAATTTTATACAAGCTTTATATAAAGTTTTCTTATCTTAAAAACTACTAACTCCCTAGTATAGGCCAATCATATAACAAAATAACCTATTAATCTTAGGGTGTGGTGAATAACAGTCAAAGCATAGATGTGACTTTATGTCTTACATTTTCTTAGAAGTGTTTACCACATTTCTTGCCTAACTCTTTCACAACTCTTTCTGTTATAGTCTGTCTTTAACAGGTAAATACCATCCTAATAATGACACACTGTCCTGTTAAGTATTATTATATGACATCTAAAAATGCTGTGTCATTATGAGGTTACTACCAAACATATTCATTTCCTGCTACTGTACATACTGGGGAAATTATACACAAGGTGAAAACTAAATATATTCAATCAATCAATATCTTTATTTTACCAGGCAAACATCATTGAGCAATGCTTATTTTCAAGATGGACCTGGGCAGAACGTAAAGACACAATTTACATTGGCTAAAAGCAATGAGTAAAATAGTATAGGATTTTAGAGACTAAATGATACATTCAGCAGGAGTAGACAAGATATTTACAGCATATGAACATTTCATTGGTCAATGCCAGGCTGAATGGTGCAATCAGCAGGACTAGACATAATATTTACTGTGTAGAAGCATTATAATGGTCGATGCTAGACTAGATGATACATTCAGCGGGGCTAGACATAACATTTTCAGTGTATGGACATTTCAGAGTCAGTGTGCTGGTTTAGATAGCTGTGCTCCAGCATAAGCATGCAACCCTAACGCTAACAAAGGAGGGAGGAGAGAGGATGATGCAACACTGGATGATAGGATAGAGACCAGTGGAGGTCGGCAATATAACTTTTTTTTTGTTTGTTTGTTTTGTTTTTTTAATTTTTTTTGAGAAAGAGCCAGGAAGGAGCACCCAATGGGAGAGGAATATGTGAAACCTAAAGTGCTGGTTCAGAAGATTAGGTTTTCGGAGCAAATAACTGATAAGTAATCGGCGTGAGGGGCCAGGTAGTACTATGGTCTTGGAGAGAGATTCGGTGCTAAGCACATTGGCCACGTTAGGATGGAGATCAAAACACTGGGTGGATAGAGAATACTGGTGAGTGCTAGGGGTATGGGAGAGGAAGATAAAAAGGAACATATAACAATCATTATAACCCCATTTCATCATAGTAGGAGCAGAATTACAGGTTCAATGATAACAACTACAGGATTTAGTGAAGAAGAAATCATAACTTGTTTTGAAAGCAGCCACTGACAGAGAATGGACCAGTTTCAAGGATTTTTGTATCATATGCCATAGTAAGGGGAGTATATAACTTATTGAAGCCCTACCGAAACGAGATCTCACTTTGGGTACAAATAACGAGATATAGGAAGTGCTTCTTAATGAGTACTTGCCTACTGTGCAAAAAGGCAAGCAATCTGATATATATTGGGGCAGCCTACTGGAAATGGCTCTGAACGTCCAAATGGCTGCATTTCTCTGCCGTCTGTACTTAAGCGATGACCATCCCACTGCTGTATACAAAGAACAATGATGGGTCGAGTAGGGTAAACAAGTGATAAATCTCAGGGCTCTGTGGTAAAGGGTATCTAGTTTTGCGAGCATAGCAGTCTGGCCCTGACAGTACAAGAAGTCAGCATAATCGAGAAGGGAAAGAAAAGTGGACTGAACCAGTCTCATCTTGGCCTCTCTTGTCAGGAACTGTTTAATTCTATAAAAGAGACCGAGTCTCTGCCTGAGTTTTTTTAGCAGTTCTTCTATGTGGTCGTTAAAGGATAGCCTTTGATCAATCCAGACTCCCAGGTATTTGAACTTAGTTACGTATTCCAAGGGTTCTCCCAGAAGTGTAGTGATGTGAGGGGATGATATAGGTGTGGCATCATATGCACAAGGTGAGAATAGCATTGCTTTGGTCTTTTTTGCATTTAGTAATAGTTTCTGGTTTAATAGTTGCAATTGCAGCAGGTTAAAGAATTGTTGCAGGTCATCACATGCGGCAGTAGGAGAGGGACCTTCGGAGTGGAGCACTGTGTCATCAGCAAAGAGGTGAATGTTGGCAGCTTTGATGTTGTCATTCATTCTAAAAATGTAAATTGTGAATAGTAGAGGACCCAATATGGAGCCCTGGGGAACTCCTCTCAATAGAGCTTTTAGGGGAGAAAATTTCCCTTCCGCCTTGACCTGCTGGAACCGGCCTGTAAGGTAATTAGAGAACCACTTTTGGGAGTGTTGGTCCAGGCCAATGTTCCTGAGTGAAGTGAGAAGCAGACTGTGGTCTACAGTATCAAAGGCCTTGCTCAGGTCCAAAAATACAGCACACATGAAGTTTGTAGTATCCAGACTACGTAGCCAGTCATTGGTCACTTTAGCGAGAGCAGTGACAGTACTATGTCATGCCTTAAAACCGGATTGTAAAGGGTTAATTAGATTTTCAGCTTCTATATATTTTTTGAGCTGGTTACTCACAATCTTTTCCAGGAGTTTGGATAAAATTGGAAGTAAGGAAATGGGCCTGTAATTATTAAGGTCTGCAGGATCTCCAGATTTATATAGAGGGATGACATGAGCTGTCTTCCATATTGGTGCCAAGGCAGCCTGGGAGAGTGATAGGTTAAAGAGGTGAGTAAGTGGGACAGCAAAGATCCTGGTAACCAATTTTCAGGAAGTAGGGATCAAGAAAATTAGCTAGAGCACTTTTCTTGACATTCAACTGTAACAAAAGTTCTTCAACCTCTTTCAACGAGACTGGCTGCAGGGTGAATGAGGAGTTAGATACTGGAATTACTTGCTCCTTGACACTAAGTTGGGATTGTAGGTTTTTGGCAGGAGAGGTGTCAAAGACTAGTCCTGCAGTGGCAAAGTGGTTGTTGAGGTGTTCAAAGATGGAGGGCTTGTCAGAGAAAGAGGTGCTACCAACTAGGATTTTAGCAGGTAGGGAGTTACCAGGAGTGTGTCCTTATAAGTCTTTTAAGGTTTTCCAGAATTTGTTGGGGCAGCTCAAGGATGTGTCGAGTTCCCTATGATAAAAAATGGCCTTTGATTCTCTGACCAGCTTGGTGCAGAGATTTCTGGCCCTCCTAAACAAAGTCCAATCAGTTGGGAGCTTAGATTTCTGCACCATTTTCAAAGCGCATCTCTTTTTTGTAGGGCAGACTTTAGCTCTGGAGTAAACCAATGGCAGGATTTCACCCTATTACGGACTTTAACCAGTGGAGCAAGGTTATCCAGGGCTCCTGTTGCTATTTCATGAAAGATGTTGTAAGCCGCGTCCACAGATTTTGCAAGGTAAAAGTCCTGCCAGCGTAATGAATTTCTTAGTTGGATATTAAATGTATGGGGGTTGAAGTTGTGACGGCTTCTTTTTGTGGTAAATTTTGAGGCTGATGTGGCATTTTTTGATGCTCTTATGCAGGCAATGTAACAATGATCACTTGTATCTTTGAAAAATATGCCAGCATGAGTAAACAGATAAGGTTTACTTACTAAAATAAGATCCAGAAGGGAGCTATTGTTTGGGTTCTTTCGATTTGGTCTTGTGGGTTCATTGATAAGTTGTGTCAGCCCGAGGGAGTCACAAATGGCTTTGAGGGGTGCAGAGGCACTGTCAAGCCAATTCAAGTTGAAATCTCCTAAGGTCATGACTTCTAAGGATAATGATCCCAGAGTCTTGTTTAGGTGATGCAGCAAATGCAATCCAGCAGACGGAGGCCTGTAGCATCCAGCTATACATAGCAAGACCATAGGTGAAATCTTAACCTTCAGGGATAGGCATTCAAATTCATTTTGAATGGAGGTCGAGTCAATAATGGAGGCTTGAAATTTATCTTTTATGTATATGGCTACTCCACCTCCTCTAGTCTGTCCATCAGTCCTATAGAGAAGGTACGATGGAATATTCACCTCATGGTCAGCCGTTCCAGGTCTTAGCCATGTTTCAGTGATCACTAAAATGTCAGGAGCAGTATGGTATACCCAAGCCTGGATGGAGGTAAGCTTCTTTAAAAGGCTACATGCGTTTACGTGCACAAAACTTATCCCCTTGAGACTGGGTAGGTCAGATGGGGAAGAAAGAGTATCTGGAGGTCCTGGGTTGAGCTCCACATTACCCGAGCAGAGCAACAAAAGGAGTAGTAACTTCCTAACAGCCCCCAAGAGAAATCAAGATGCCTTTACTCTTTCTCGTTTAGATGGGTATTTAGAGGTCACAGCTGGCATACTAAAGCTATTACCCAGCTATCCTAGTACAGCAAAGATCAGTGTTCTAACTGTAAGGTACTTGGGATAATGCAGAGCATCCGTAGTGGGTGGGGAGCCCGCCATGACTATGATTACGACTGTTCCCCCATGCCGGAGTAGCTGGAGGGCCTGTTCCAGTTTGGGGAACAGAAGGGGGGAAGAGTAAGAATTCAGGTGCTCAGCTGGGCATTGGGACACCTCAGCATGCCTAGTTCTAGAGGCATTACTGGGTGGCATATCAGCAATCCTAAACAGGAGACAAACGCAGTTCAGGAGAAGGGGCATATAGGGGAAAGACAGTATAGTCTGCATTGTGACCTACTCTACTAACCCCTGCAGCTTAGACATATTTGAGTCTGAGAATCAGAACAATAAGAATTTTCTTCTAGGGTTTAACAATTGCCCTCTAGTCAGTAAGCTTGTCTTAAATCCAGCCAAAATATGCAAGACTAGTGTCTCACCTAATTACTTTAAGGAGATAGGCAGGGTTCTGAGAGAGTTAAGCCAGTTATATGAATGGTATCCCTTAAGACTGAGCTGTGGGATGCTTGTGGGCTTAATTGCTGATTGAAGTCCAAACCTGAGGATCGGGGAAGAGCACATTGGTACACAAGGCCAGACCCTCACCCTAGATACCTCAGTCCTTCTCTAGTATCCTTGAGGGACAAGCAATGCCTGCAGTAAATTGCCACAGATAGGAGTGCAATATCCCTTTAAGGACTGATCAGCAAGATAGTTACAGTCCTATCTGCCAATGGAAACAAGCGTAAAAGATGGTGGGCGGAGTCAGAGAGCATTTAAGGTTGCCCTAGGAGGGGATGAGGGTGTGGGCCGAAAAATTAAGTTCCAGCACTTGCTCTCACTAGTGGAGGGAGTTCTCCGAGTTGGTAGATCAGCTGTTTCTGCACTCAGGAAGCTGTCCGCTTAACAGAGCTGTAATGCAGCAACCCCAGCACAGCACCAGAATCCCCATTATGCCAAGTGTAGGTTGCTTCAATTTGAACTTGGCCCCGAAATGCACGTTGCTGCATCCGTACCTGTCTTGTGTGGAGGCGGGTGGCTGCAGGCTCCTCGTGCCGAGGAGGCACTGGCTTCCTTAGTTAGCCCACAGGCTAAGGATACCTGAGGAGAGAGGAACAAAAGGGTCACTAGATATCCTCTGCAAAAGAGGGAGGGTACAATTTAGTTTCAAAGGATTATGTCATGAAGGTTGCAATCAATCAAAGGGGGCAGGTCCCAGACTTTCAGCAAGGCACCAGCTATGTCTACGATTCGAGGAGAAAGGACAAAGGAGGGAGAAGATGTGGGAATGGGGCAGGGTAGTGGCCGGCCGAAGCAACCTACAATTTTACAATAGACAGAGGCAAAGTGAGAACAGTCTAAAATTTAAGAAAGGGGAAGGGGGGAAGAAAAATAGCAACAAATGCAGGACAGATTAATGGCCATAAAGGAAGTAACAAAAAGATTATATCATTTACAAGTCCTAGAATCAGATACAGGGAATTTACTTCAACTAGGCTGTTTATCACATTTCTAACTAACGAATTTATGCACCATCGGAAATTTGCCCAAGATCCTTCTCAATTCCCACATTAGAGTCTAACAGCAATAATCTCTTCTATTTTAACTGCTACTATGCACAGTAATAAAGTTCCTGTTGTAATACAAGCGCCTACACCATCCGGAAAAAAAAGAAAAAAAAAATTCAGTTCCAGCACTTGCTCTCGCTAGTGAGGGGAGCGCTCCGAGTTGTCAGATCAGCTGTTTCTGCACTCAGGAAGCTGTCTGCTTAAGGGAGCTGTAACGCAGCAACCTCAGCACAGCACCAGAATCCCTCTTGTGCCAAGTGTAGGTTGCTTCAATTTGAACTTGGTGCCAAAATGCAGGTTTCTGCATTCGTACCTGTCTTGTGTGAAGGGCAGGTGGCTGCAGGCTCCTCGTGCCGAGGAGGCACTGGCTTCCTTAGTTAGCCCATGGGCTAAGGATACCTGTCTTGTGTAGAGGGCAGGTGGCTGCAGGCTCCTCACGCTGAGGAGGCGCTGGCTTCCTTAGTTAGCCCACGGGCTAAGGCTACCTGAGTATTAATGTTACAAATATAAATGTATTTAAATTTTATGCTACAATTATGTTTTGTTAAAGTTGTCCTATTGGTGTCAGCTTCTCTTTAACATTTTTGCATTGCCTGATTGGCGCCAAATGCAGTTACCATAACAAGTGAGTAGGGGAGTGCAGGTCACAATTTAAGTTTCTGACAAGTCAGATCATACTGGGCAAATTGGAAATTGTGACCAAGAATGTAATATCTACAGTAGTTCAAAAATAAATGATGCAATCAATAGGAAAACACAAGAGTAACGTTACTGTATACAGGATTAGATCTCTGTTTTTTACACATACAGATAACTGTGGTGTCATTTTTTCATTACACACAGACATGTGTAACAGTGAACTGTCAATCAAACTCAAAATCCTCTAAAATGACCATTTTTGCTTCCCCTCCCAAATGTATATCCCTCCAGTTATCCAAAACACCCAAACCAGTTTGTGGTTCATTAAAAAATGTATCTGGTTGAATCTACCACATTTTCCTTCTTTACAAATTTAAACTAAAAAGTAAAGTTGCATCCTGCAACTCCAGGTTTCACTCTCCAGCTGAAAAACCAGTGTGCTGCAGCTCTGCTACTTAAACTTAGGAAATGAACACAACTCAGCAGGATCAACCAGATAATGTTTTTAATGATGCAAAAGGTGGCTCAGGAGTCTTGGATAACAGGAGGTTTGTTGACTTGGGAAGGGGGAGCAAAAACAGGCCTGTTTTAAACCTTGGAAGAGAAATAGTAACATTTTTTATTACAGCACTATACCAGTAGTTATAAAAAATAAAACATGGAAGTTAGTGCAAACTTGTGTAATGCTTAGATAAACTCCTTAAGCTTTGCTTTTGGGGCTTAGGTAACATCACCCACCTTGGGTGTAAATAAAATGTCTCTAAGCACCCCATGTATTATTCCCTGTATTTCATTACTGCTGTAACTACTATGCTTAACAGGAAACCTTCAACTAGAGTGGCTGACACAGTTTGAAAGCCCATGACAAGCACTTTCAAACGAAGTATCAGGTTCACCTGTAGCTGCAAGTACTCCAGAGATAAAAATGACCGAGTCTGTGCAGTATGAATACTACATTGCAACCCCTCCTTTCACCCCCCCCCTTCAAAGATCTAGGTACCCCTTTCACCATCATTTTCTCCTCACCTGTGTCCCCTCCTCACCAGCCCTTTCACCTCTTCTCTCCCAACCATCATGGCTAACAGCCCCTTAATCTCCCTCCCTCATGCACTTGTAGTTCCCTTCCACCTTCACCTCTCTCCTTCCTTTCTTTCTTTCTTTCTTTCTTTCTTTCTTTCTTTCTTTCTTTCTTTCTTTCTTCCTTCCTTCCTTCCTTCCTTCCTTACCCCTTTCTTCCTCTCAAGCTCTCATCGGTCTCTCTGATAAAATGGCTGAGGTACCGCATGCTCACACCCCGACCTCCTATCTCTATTTTTACCAGAACCCTAATTCTCCTTCTACTCCTAACCGGAGCCATTCACCCAAACCCCAGCCCACACACCCCTTGCTTTACCCCCAACCTGGCAGGCACCTCTAACAGGTAGAGCATCTCCACCATCCACCTAAACATACAGAGCCTCACAACCAAAAAAGATGCCTTCCAGACTTGGGTGTCCTGCAACAAGTTTGACATCATAGCGCTATCCGAGACTTGGCTATCTCACTCAGTCTCCAATGGTGAGACTGACCTTTATGGCTACACCCCAGTGTGTAAAGGCAGACAGGGTAAAAAAATGAGGTGGCTGCATGTTTTATGTGTCAAACAGGTTCTCTTTCACCGAATAACGTCATGACTCTGTTTCCACCTTGTCTGAGTCACTCTCCATTAACATTCTTCTTGGCAACAGTAAAATACTCACCCTTACCACTGCCTACCCCCCCACGGAACTCCCTCAATGGAACTTGAATCCTTTTGTCCTTGAAGAACTCGCTTCCCCTCAACAGGGAGTGGATACTCCTTGGGGACTTCAATTTAAACTGGGCCTCCAGTCAAGCTGACTCTGCCAGGGGCTGCATCACTGGCCTTGGCCTGCATCAAATAATCTCTACCCCTACCAGGACAAACTACAAGACTGGAACCCAATCTTTGATAGATTGGATCGTGGTCTCAAACCCTGCTCATGTTACCCATGCGGGTACACTTTCTGACTGCCTTAGGAACTACTGTGTCACTTTCTGCTAAGTCTCCTAAGCCCCCCCACCACCAATTTCATTTTTTCAGGACAACTAACAACTAATAGCATTGAGAAGCTAACATGTGCTTTCTACCAGTTAGGTCCTTCACCAACACCCCAGCGACCTAGATTCTATTGTCAACATCTTTTCCTCCATTTTTAATGAAATCTGTGATGCATAAAGAAAATTAGAGTCAGAGGTCATGTCAACGAATGGGTCTCTCCCGACATCCTAAAGTTGATGAGGAGCAGAGATAAGGCCTGGGCTCAATACAACAAGAACAAAGACCTGTCCCTGTTCGCCCGCTACAAAGCACTAAAAAACAAGTGTAAATCCAACATTAGAAAGGCAAAAATTGTTTTTTTGTTTCAAAGCAAACAACTTTGTGATTTGGCAAACCCTCAAAAGCTCTGGGGCACACTTAGCTCTCTCCTTGGGAAAAACAAGAAAGCCGAACCTATCACCCTCCTACTTGGGGACAGACAGACTAGTGACCCAGAGGAAGTTGCAAACATTTTTAGTTCCTTCTTTGGTGACCTTGAAAAATATAAACACATCCCTCAAGCCCCCTCCTTATCTACCCCCACTGCCACCAACCCTTCCACTGCTGTCAACTATACCCACCCATGCCCCGAGAGCTGTCTCTATTTTCGGGCCCTCAAGCCTTCGGACACTGTCAAGCTCATCCAGGGAAACAACCCTAAACCTAGTCTGGGGGAGGATGGCACTGATTACAAAACACTGAAGCTATGCACCCTACCCCTTGCCACCCCCCTGACAAACATACTAAACCACTCTCTCTCTGCTCCAGCTCCTTCCCCAGCATCTAGAAGACCACAACCGTCAAACCTCTGTTCAAATCTAGGGCCAGGAGTGATGTTGGGAATTACCGCCCCATCTCTTTCCTTTTCCCACTCTCCAAGATCATTGAGATGGTTGTACATTCCCAACTTACGGCCTTCCTTAGTGATCATAATCTTCTTACCGAAGCTCAGCACAGCTTCAGAGCAGGTCACAGCACTGAAACCGCTTTGGTCAAGTTCATCAGTGATGTTCACGAGGCAAACGACAAAGGTCAGTTCACTGCATCAGTTTTTGTCAATTTGACTAAAGCTTTTGACCTGGTTGACCACAGCCTTCTTTTGGACTCCCTCATGAGCCTTAAAATCTCCCAGGATGTAGTTAATTAGGTAGGTAGCTACCTCTCAAATAGATCTCATAGGACCACTATAAATAGGCATCTTTCCGAGGACTGCCAAATTAAGTGTGGGGTACCTCAGGACTTCATTTTAGGCCCTCTTCTTTTCTCTCTATTCATTAATAAGCTCCCCAAAATCTGCCTATTCACCAAAGTAGTTCTCTATGCTGATGACGCTGCACTCTAATGCAGTAATAAAAACCTTTACACAATGTGCTTCAACCTTCAAGCAGATTTCACCAGGTTACACTCTTGGATTTCCTCCAAAAACCTAGTTCTTAACTCCAAGAAAACTAAGTGCATGATCTTCTCAGGTCCTAGGAAATCCATAAATGGTAGTTTTACCCTCACTGACCTCCTGGGAAACAGCATGGAAAGGGCGTATGATTCTAAATACCTCTGCCTGGTCCTTGACCCCCACTTGACCTTTCACATCCATATTACTAATCTCATAAAGAAAATTTAACATGAGGCTGGGTCTTCTCTACAGAATTAGGAAGTTCCCGACTCCTGACTCCAGTTGGCGCCTTGCAAAATCCCTTCTCCCTCCCCTTCTGGAATATGGTTCCATTGTCTCCCCCCCACCTCTTCATTTTTCTCCAAACTCAGGGCATCTTACAACAATATCGCTAATTTCATCTCGGGACTCCCTTGGTCCACGCATCACTGTTCTCTTTACACCCCGGTAAATTGGCTCCCTTGAAGGAAGGGTCGACATTAAAACTCTTCTGTTTTTGCACAAGGTCAATCTTCACCTTCTTCTACCCAGTGTCTCCTCCCTTTTTCCTAAGTCAGTTCCCAAGCACTGCACCAGAGGTGCATCCAGCCAAATTTTCAATGTTCCCTTCTACCACACCACACATGCACAAACTCCATTACCTATAGCGGTCCTAAACTATACACCCCATGCCTGTTGCTGCCTGTAGGGCAGGGGTGGGGTGGTAGAGTTGGAAACCATAACACCACATTTCTCTACTTTTGTTGCTTTAATCCTAACCGGTGCAATAATTAAGCTTTTTGCAATGAATTTCCTTACTTTTTTTGATGGTATAATCACATCCTCATTTGCCTATGGGAGTGCAGCACCCTCCGGACCCTGCACTCCCATCCATTGATACTTTTTGAGATAGTGTAATTATATCCTTATTTGCCTGTGGGCCCTACGTGCCCATCCCTTCATAGATGCATATATGTACGTTGCTGTACAGGACCATGCACTTCCAATTTTAGCAAAACTGCAACCAAATTGTCACCATAGACTTCTTATTACCTCACCTCATGAATCTGGTACTGCAGATTTCCAAATCCCCGCCAAAATGTGATTCCATGCCACCTCAACGTCATTCCATGCCCCAGCTGCAAAAATACAGTTTCACCAGGATTTGAAAAATGACAGCTGTCATGTTCATGAGGTGGTTTAAAAATATGTCTATGTTGAAAATTTGGTGTCAAAATATTGAAAATTAGCAGAGTTAGAGCAGAGTATAGCAAGTTTCAATCATTTCATAATTATTTTGGCATATTTATTTTAAATTTCAATATGGTTTTGGGACTCAACTCATGACTAATGTCAGTGAAACTTTTCAAATCCTGCCCAAAAGGTGATTTTCCAAGTTACTGCAAAATCACTTTTCAGGACAGATTTGCAGAATTTCACTGGCATTGGTCATGAGGTGGGGTCCCAAAAAGGCCATATTGAAAATTTGGTGTCAGAATATGCAAAAATGCCCAGTTATGAAATGCATGGAACCACATTTACCTTAGTTTCTCATATTGCAGTTGATGGTTCCAGCAGTAAGGTGTGTCTTTGACTGGAGAGGGGATCTTCAGCCAGCGAGCTGTTCAGGTGAGTGAGGGGGTGTGGGGGGTGCAGGGTGGTGGTTGCTCAGTGGGAGGTTGGGGCTGGAAGGGGTCAGATCAGTGAGGGACCATTTTATTTCTTACAGGGTTAAAAAAAAAGACATTGAGGGATTGTTTTATTTATTACAGGTCTAACAAGAGAGGGGATTGAAGGGTAGGAGGGTCATCACTGAACACCAATGAGAAAAGCAAATATTACAGGGATGGCTATCAGAGCATGGCGGGTGCCAATGGACACCAGGGACCATAAAGAAACATATTATGGGGATGAGGATGGCAGGATGGGGGGGGTACCACTAGACACCAGGGAAATAAATAAATAATTATGAGGCAGTGATCGGAGGGTGGGGGTGCCACTAGACACCAGGGAAATACAGTGGTATTACAGGGATGCTGATTGGAGGGTGGAAGGTGCCACTAGACACAAGGGAACAGATAACAGCAAAAGAAAAACAATGTTTCCCTCATGAAAAGGGATCTTTTTTCATGACTTAAGATACGAAAAAGAATCCTTTTTCGTATCACGAGTCATGAAAAAAGATTTATAATTTTAAAAAACAACATGTCAAGGGCATTTCTCCTACAATTAAGTGCAGAATCCAGCTTAGGGGCTCCAGATAAACAAACAATATGTGTTAGTCACTCTGTAGAATGTCATTTTTTTGGTTTTCCAGATTTGAATTTTTAAGGGAAAACAGAAAACAACATGGCAGACATACAAAAAAAACACAAAAACATACTAAAAAGGGTTCCCATACAAAAACCTCATACAGCTATTTTGAAGTGCTGACTGAGCATGCTCAGAACCTGAATTTTTAAATTTAATAACTTTAGAATGGATTAATATGCCACTGTAGCCACTAATTGCTCCACCTGTTTTTTCTTCTGGGAGTTCTATTGCTCGACCCTAGCACTTACCTAGCCTTATTCGGGATTCCTAGCCCAACCCCACCACCTCTCCTCATCCCAATCCTCTCCACTTACTCTTCCAAAATCCCCTCACTGCACCACCCTTTCCGTATCTCCATTCTACCCTAACCTTAACCTCACTCTCCCCTTCCCTATCCCTTGCACCTCTTCCCTTCCTCATACACTCACACTCACCCTTCTCATCTCTCACAATTGCTTCTCCTAACATTGACATGGCCCTACAGCTGCTCCTACTCTTTACCCGTCTATCCCCAACCTCTCCTCTTCCCCCCCGCAAGGGCTATTATTATTATTATAATTGATTTATAATTGCTATGGAACTGGAACTGAACGTAACCTTGTGTAATTAATTTTGGTATTTTCCTGCTTTTTATGTATTGTACCACTAGTTTCCATATCTGTTGTTGTATTTATGACATGGAACCTCTGTAAATGAGCTTCCAGCTCAAAGGTTGTTAATCTGAGACTGCAATAAATAGATAAATAATATTTTTTACCAAACCAGCAAAAGGCACATCTGAGGACCAAGCCCTTTCTACCCTGAAAATTTCAGACCAAAATTCCAAATGGTCTGGGTGCAAGGCAATGACAAACAAACTGCAAAAAACAGTGACTTTTTTAACTTTTATCTCTATCCAGATCTCAGAATCTGCACATGCAGCTGGAAAGAAACTTGGCAAGTCAAGAGATCTACCCTCTGAGATCATGTATGCAACATTGAACGTTGGAAAGATATTAAAGTGCAAAGATGGCATCTCATGAAAAATCATTTTTTCCTCACAAAAAACGATTGGCCCCTCACAACAAAGAATCGTTTTTTGTGAAGCTAAATTCTTTTGCCATTCCAGGAAGCTATCCAAAAGACTGAACTGAGCATGCTCAGAACTCAAAACTTTAAAATTAAATAACTTTGGAACAGATTAATATTTTTTCACCAAACCAGTGAAAGGCACTTCTGTGAGGCAAGCTGTTTCTACCCTGAAAATGTCAGACCAAAGTTCCAAACTGTCTGGGTGCAGTGAGATGACCAAAATAGCACAAGAAACAGTGATTTTTAATGTTTTAGCACTATGTGCAGCTCAGAATCAGTAAATCAAACCAAAACTTGGCACATCAAGAGAACTACCACGCAGGACTGTGCATGCAAACTTTCATGCAAACCCGTTGAATGGTTGTTAAGTTATTAAAATGCAAAGTCTGCCGTTTAACATAGAAACTCCTTTTCACCCTAACTATAGTGGTGCTACTGTGCCACTATAATATACTATATATATATATATATATATATATATATATATATACAGTATATCTATAACATTTCCAATCAACAAAAATGAAAAGTGTGTATTAGACCGTCAAACTGAAGTACAGCTGCTCTAACAGAAAGGCTATAGCAGTTCAGACATTATTTATTTTCTATTAGTCTTCTTCATTCTTTGTTACCCTCCCCCGAAACACACACACACACACACACACACACACACACGCACACACATATACACACACGCACACACACATATAGCAACCTCATCAGATGTGCTGGGTAAACACTAGATACTTTTTAACTGTTACTGTCTTCAACAGGATTAGCTGGTTGGAAGAACTATATTAACAAATCCATTTGTGCCAGTTTTTCCTTTCCAAATGTTACTTTTCATTGTGCTTCAACCCTTAGGCTGCCAACAGCATTAGAATGTATAGGAAATTTGGACTGATATATCAGTCTCCGAGGCCCTGCAAGGGTTAAAATCCATACAAGTAGCTTTTAGTTGGTGTATGCCAATGCTGGAATTCTAAATCTACAAATAACAGGCTGTCAGAAGAGGTTGGTTTGCTCTCCTCTCACACATCACAGAGTTCACACCTTGGAGAATGACAACAGATGATTATGGCAATATGGCATCAGGGATTCATAAAAATCTATCTTCCTCTTGCAAATGAGCCATTCACGTGCAGAACCCCACCACAAGGTAACCAAATTCTAACAATGTAACCTGAAACCCCCTGGGCATAACCAGAGACACTAAATGCAAGCCAGCTGACCCAAGAAATCTGTTTTTTTTTTCTTGTCTAAATACCTTATTTTCTTACCTGACTTCCCATGCTGTTTTCTTCAGTGCTGCGTGCAATATCTGAATCCTCATTCACTGCTGTAGCAAGCTTCACTGAATGAAAGTTGTGGCTGTTGTAGAACCTTACCTCAGTCTGTTACCTGGATTAATAGCTGCTGCATCCCACAATGCACTCGTTTGGTCATGAGGGCTTCTTAGTTATCAGAGTGATGTATGTGTCCTCATTTCAGTGCCACCCTTCTACGTCCCGACAGAGCATAACTAGATCAGAAAGCTGGCACTGCAAAGCTATACAGTCCAGACTTCAGCACACTTTTCCAGTTTTCAGTTACGGAATTCTTGAAAGATTTATTATGTTATAATTAATTAGCAACTAGACAGCACTTGAGCAATGCTTAACCACTGCATTAGTACAATGCAGTTTATCAACCAAAAAAGGATATGAGGAACCACTAAAAACATCCATATCAGTGGAACATTTTATCAGAGTTTATAAAATGGAGTCTGGTCTGTTCTGCCTCCTCATTGGTCAAAACCAGTCACATGGTGCTGAATTAACATAGCCCATGCTCCTCCTTGGACTGCATCATAAATCAGTCAAGTGTCAATATTTCTATATACTGGCTGACTTTATTTGTGAATGTAAAATTTTGTGTACTGTATGAAATATGCTTTGTGTAACTCTTCTCATTTCTGTGTACACTCTGTACTCGGGTCGCACCTGGAAACGAGTTTCGGCTCAGTGTGCATTTCCCGGTTATCAATTTTAAATAAATAAAGTGCATAAATCAATCGGTGCATGAATCAAGACCATAACCTGTTGGAGTCAAAAGGTTAATACGGTATGCAAATGAAACTACCACATGACAAGACTTTCTACACAACCACACCCACAGAACTCATTATGCAAATGAAGAAAATAACACCCTCCCCATGGAAGACATACAATTGCTTTCAAATCACAAATTGCTACACAAAACATCAAAACATCTTACAAACAAATCTAACCTTAAAATGCCTATGTGGGTCACCTGATCACCATACAAGCCAATTTAAAATGTACAAATAATGTAAAAATATAATTTTGAACAACAGAAATCACAAACAGCAATACACATATCACCAAAAGTCTGCATTTTATGTTCTAAAATGAAGAAAACAAAAATTGTTACCCAGCCAATGAGAAACTGCATGAAGAAGGTACATCCACTCTCCACCAGCAGCTTCAAGCTAATTAGCAGAACATACTGCTTCCCACCTTTCTCCAAACTGCATGACAGTTACCTTTTCTTAAAATGGCAGTACCAATAAGAGAACATAGGAAAATAGAATTTAATGGGTGCTAATAAGATAAGTAGACCCCACAGCTCAGTTGTGAACAGGGACCTAATTCTTAAAGGGGCAATGACTGTCAAAGTACACTTACACCCTGTCCAAACTACAGATTTAGATAACCAATTTCAAAATAGATTTACTGTGGTTAAAGTGGTTCAACAACCAGTAACTGTTCCTAGAAACTGTTTGTGTCCATATTGTCGTTGCTAAACCTGTTCTCCCAGAGACCAGTCCCTACTGAATTCTGGGACTGTTTTATTTTGTTTGCATCCCAGAATTCAATAAATGCAGGGGTTGAACTGGTGGTGGTTGGGAGGAGGAGTATGCATGGGTATAGCATACTGACATGTGAGCCCCACCTCACAGGGTGGCTTACTAGCCTCTATTTTTAGATCCCCCTCCCACCCCGGTGAGGCCTCAGTGCTCCTTTAGTGTTTAGGCCGTTACATCTTACTGCCACCAGGGGGCAGTGTTCAACCCTTATTTAAGTCCTGGTCTCCCAGGGTGGGAGGGAGAGAGAGATATGGGGAGTCAGTGGCAGTAGTAGGACAAGTGCCCGAAGGGGGTTCCCCCTTCGGCTTAGGAGTCGGCATAGCAGCGTTGGTGCAACATATTGGTAGGATCTCCAAGGGAGGGCTGGCAGGAGGTTTTTGTGGCCGTAGGTTCTGGAATTCAGAGCCATCATCTGTGAGTTGGAAGGGAAGGCTGGAAGCAGAAGGAGAAAATGTAGAAGGTGTCGGAATCCCTCTGTAGGCACAGGGGGTCCCGGTACCCCATTTCTGGTAAGGGGCATCCTAGCAGTGGGGCTGCTGCAATGGTGGTAGGACTGCAGCAGGGTCACCAGAGGTGGCACCTCTGGTGTGCTTTTTCTACATGACAAGCTGCCAGGAGTGAGTAAATTGGTGAGGGGAGTGCGGCCTGGGATTCACTATGGGGCCTGCCATGCCCGTGTCTGTGGCAGGCCCATCAGACCTGTTTAAGGGCCATGACTCCTGGGGAACAGGAATGTGCGGAAAGGGTGGAGCCACCACTATGCCTGGTTTGCAGCCCAGAGCAGGGTCAGAGTAAAAAAGAAGTGTAGTGCACCGTTTTATGGTTCAGGTAAAATTTATGGGTAAACTGTTGGGACCAGCCGCAGGAGGCTTAGGTTGCAAACGCCCCAAAGTAAAGTTTTGGCTCGTCTGGCAATGGAGGAGTAAGGCACTCCCCCGCTAGGAGGTTAAAGTATGAACAAGGTCTGTTTGGGAAGGAAAGCTGTTCTTAATAGGTGTGATATCTCTGCCCAGGGGAAAGGAAAATGTGGAGCAAGAGTGGTCTATGATCTAGGCCTGGAGAAAAATCTTAGTTGCTGTGTTTCAGTTCATTGTGCCCTTTGAAAACCAAAGTGCTCTACGTATTATTTCTCGACCCTAAGGAGCTGTTCCCAGTTTTCTTAAACAAAAATTTTGGACTCAGTCATTTCCAACTCCAAAAATAAAGTTTTATTGTTCTTGTGATTATAGCTGGGGTGAGTGATTATTTAAATGAAATTAAATCATTTGCTCATATTATCTCTTGCATTCCAAGACAATGCCACTCCTCTCCATTGCTGAAGACCAGAGTAGATGCCACCTGGAGTGGATAGCTGCTGCAAGTTGCTGCAAGGGTAAGGGAAGGCCTGCATGAACGAGAAGACATCTGAAGGTAAGACCTACCTGTTTTCCATTTTGCTGTGAAAGAGCCAGGAAGTGTTAAGGTCTGTGCCCCCACCCATAACATCAGGACCCCTAGACAAAAGTGAAGAGCAGGGGTGGATTACAGATGTGGGGGCTCATTTGGAATTTCTTTAGCCCATACCAAAAGAAAATAGGTGGCATCACTGATGGAAGGAGTTGGAGGGGACAGCCATGGTTTGCGGGGCCGCTGGGTATGGCGCTGTTTTAGTAGGCCACAGTGCATGGCAGCAAGCTCCTTGAGCATGTGGCTCTCTCTCCTGGGACCTCTATGTCTTGGATTGGGTCAGGTGATTCAGAAGGACATCTATGATTGGTTGGCTTCATGGAAGTGACTGGAAAGGAGCTGTGCTGGAGGTGCCATTTTATCAGGTCAGCGAGAGGGGAGAGAGAGAGAGAGAGAGAGAGAGAGATGAGATATTCTCTAAGGCAGGAAGGGCAAGCAAAAGTTTCTTGATTCAGAAAATATGGCACAGGGATTTTCATCGGAGGAGGAGCCCCATGCGACTATAATGACTTCCCTGCTTACTTGGCTGTAGAACTCCTCAGGGAGGAGAAAGACATTGGAGAGAGGTGTGCAGTGTGGCTATCATGGGGAGGGGGTAGTAAAACTGCCCCTATGTTTGATCTGCTCCAGTGCAATGCCAGGGGGTTTATTTGAAGGTACACCACTCGGGTACCCCTGGCATTACCCCGTTAGCACATCCATGGGCACAGCCTCCCTACTCTCCAAGTGGAGCCTGGACCTGGGAGCTAAGGCGAAGTTGGAGGTGCAGCCAAGTGAAGAGGTGGCAGTGGAGCCCAAGCAGGACTTTCCAAATGTTAAAACTGAAGCTGTGGAGGAGCCATTTGAGGGTGGCAAGGGGGAGCACAGCGTTCTGCACAGCTCCACCCCATTGGCTATTGACTATCCTCTTGGCGGAGGGAGAGGTAGGGGTCTGCAAATGTAAGCAGAGGATCCCCCAGTGCCCAGGGAGTCTCCAGTGGGATCCCTGCCTGGCGACAGCATTCCCAGTGTGGCAGTGCAAAGTGAGGCTCCTCCACCATATACCCCATGACCTGTTGTAAAGATACAGCCCAGGGAGGAGGAGGTCTGGGAGGAGGCTGCTTCACTGGCCATAGAAAGACAGCTAAAACATTACCAATTCGCTGACCATGAGATCCAACGTATGATACCATGGCCTTACCATTGGCCTGCCATTACCTTATCAGACAATATTCCGCATCTGGTGGCACAGTGCAAATCTCTCTGGCAGAGAATGGATTTCCTTTTAAGAAGTGACCCAGCCAATGTAGTGTCCAGACCCAGGTGTGGTTGGAGCCGGGGGGCTGCCCGGCAAACCAGCGTGAGGGACCTGCCTGAGTGGTCCCAGGCTGAGTAGTGGGTGAGCAGAAGGATACACACAGAACATCCCACTGCGGAGTATCCCTACATTCCAAAGTGTCTGTGGGACATTATTCAAGAAAAGGGATTGGATTGGGTGTTTAGAGGGATGCTCAACAAGCTGCAGTCACGGCCTGGAGGAACAGGGCATCCCACGTAGTAAGTTATTCATAAGGCCAGAGCAATGTATTTCTCTACCCCTTGGGCCAGTATGACCCTGTTTAAACACTTTGTTTTAGTGCAAGATTTAGCTGGATGCAGAGTCAAGCACTATGTTATCTCAAAGGACTCTTTTGGACCCATATTACTATTTCCCCTGGGGCGGTGGGCCTCTACTTGAAAGCAGGAAAGGCAGTGAGAACCAGTAATCACCAGGACTGTCCTATTGTTTGAAAAGACTCAGAAAACAAAAATTGTTTGAAGTGCATGTTGTTCTGGACTAAAGCAAGAAAGTACTGTGCCCAGGGCAGGGCTGCTATAAGCTTTACACTGTTCCCCTTGTGGAATAAATTTAAAAAAAAACTGAAACTGAGGTCACCCATCTGCATTTCATCTTTCAAGCTCTTATATTCACGTCTCAGAAATGATCAGTGCAACTGTTTCCCATGACCATGAATTGTCATCATGCTAACCTGCACCATTTAACCATGAACGAATTACTTCTAGTGATTGTCTCCTCCTTGGCCCTGGTCTGTCATCATGCTTTCATGTAACACCTTGATGCCTCTGTCCTCCCTTTGATACTGGTCTATCTTCCCGCTTTCTCCAGCTATCTTTTCACAACTCTATACTGCACTCATCCACAATCTACGCAATCATACTATAAAAGTCTAACTCCCTTTTCCTCTCCCGTAGGCCCCCACTGCAGCATCAGTTCTACCGACCTATCCTTGGGACTTCACTTCTCACAATGTTTATCCTTCGCCACATATTATATACCTCTCCTGGTACCCCATCTGCCATTAGTTGGTGTTCTCCAAGCCATTTTCATGGCTAGTACTAGTGACTGCCCTGGTAAATGAACTAACTGGTACTTCTATACAGAGAACATGGTTTATATACAGTTGCATGGTTCAATGGTGGACCTGCCCCTTTGTATTTGAATCCTCCTCTGTTATGGCTTGCCTTGTCTTCCTTTTATCATTTGACTCCCCTATTACTGCACCATTGTGTTTGTGTTTATATACTTATTTACATGTATTTATACGTTTTTATGATGTATGTTATCCAACCCTGTTCTAACCAGGTCCATCTTGTAAAAGAGCTCTGCTCAATGATGTTTGCCTGGATAAATAAAGATTTTGATTGATTGATTGACTGTGCCCAGGGGAGCACTTTTAATAGTTTGAAGACCTGGAACTGTGATTGAATGCATTTCCTCCCTTGAGACTTTCAAATGTTTCCCTGTTTTGAAAAAAAAAAAAAACACACACTCTATTTCAAAGAAGGCTAAATGTCTAAGGTAGAGCTGTGGCTGCTCCCATTTGGAGTGGCCAAAGAAACATTTTCTTTACATTTGCTACCTCTGTGTGAATGGAGGGTGTATGAGAGTGTGAATGTGTGAGTAAACTCAGAAAATGGAAGTTACAGATTTAATCTGTAGGTCATATGATTACCTGTTTTGGTTAAAGAATTTAACAGACAGCCTGGCTAGAGTAAGAAGTGGCTTACTATTTTAAAGCACATTATTAAAGTAATTTTATTCAAAGAAACGTATGTTGACCAAACTTGATCCACAGAGCAGTTAGGTAGGCACTTAAAGGAGTGGGGATAAGCATGCCCAGGGGTGCCTCCGGGTAGGGTGGGGAGTGCACACACTCACCTGGCCTGGTAGAGCCTTTTGGAGGTATCAGTTCTGCCCCATTTGCAGGAGAAAATGGTTTAGAAGAGAGGGTGGATGCAGGACCCAAGGCAGCAAGGATTCACAGCAGGAAAGTCATGTCATGTCAGACGAATCTAATAGATTTCTTTGACTGGGTGACCAAAGTAGTAGACCAGGGAGGGGCTGTGAATATGACCTACCTAGACATTAGCAAGACATTTGACATAGTCCCACACAAAAGATTAATAAACAAGTTAGCCAGCCTGGAAGTGGGTCCCAGGGTGGTAGCCTGGGTAACAAATTTGCTGGACAACAGAACTCAGAGGGTAATAGTAAACAGAGTACATTCTGAAGAAGGGGGGGTTACTAGTGGGGTACCGCATGGTTTAGTACTGGTACCAGTCCTCTTTAATGTCTTTATAGGAGACATTGCAGAGGGGCGGGAAGGAAAAGTATGCCTCTTTGCAGACCACTCAAAGAAGAGTACACAATGGGGGGTACTAACAACAACAAAAATGCAAATGGACCTGGGGTAGTCACATCAGATGACCTTAAGGAAGGCAAGCAATGTGAGAAGGCAGTAAGGAGGGCTGGGAGATACTGGGATGCATAGGGAGAGGCATCACCAGTAAAAAACAGGAAGTTATTATCCTTCTGTACAGACAGTTGGTGAGACCCCATCTGGAGTATTGTGTGCAGTTCTGGAGACCCCATCTCTGCAAGGACACAGACAGGATGGAGGCAGTCCAGAGGAGGGCAACTAAAATGGTGCAGGGTCTGTAACAGAAGCCATACGAGGAGAGACTAAAAGAGCTTAATATGAATACCCTTGAGGAAAGGAGGAAGGGGGAGACATGATAGGAACTTTCAAGTACCTCAAGGGAATCAACAAAGTCCAAGAGGGTAGCATCTTTCAGAAAAAGAGATGTGCAAAAACAAGGGGGCACAATTTGAAGATAGAGGGGGGAATGGCTCAGGAACAACATGAGGAAGTATTTTTTCACAGAGAAGGTGGTGGACACATGGAACTGCCTTCCTGAGGAGGTTGTGGGGTCAAAAACAGTGAGGGAATTCAAGAATGCATGGAACAAACATAAGGGAATTATAGTGGGGGGGGGTAGGAGGAAGTAGGCTGTTGGTTAACTAGACTCTGCAGCTTATCCAATAGGTAGGGAAATGGGCATACTGGGTGGGCCAAGTAGTTCTTTTCTGCTGTCAAAGTTTATGTAAGCCCCCCTCGTGGGGTGGGCTTACTAGCCTCTATTTTTAGATCTCTCCCCTTTCTGGTAGAGCCCCAGTGCTCCTTTATTGTTTAGGCCGTTACATCTTACTGCCACCAGGGGGCAGTGTTTTTGCCCTTATTTAAACCCTGGTCTCCCAGGATGGGAGGGAGAGAGAGAGATGCAGAGTCAACAGCAGTAGTAGGGCAAGTGCCCGAAGGGGGGCCCCCCCCTTCAGCTTAGGAGTCAGCATGGCAGTATCAGTGCGACGTGTGGGTAGGGTCTCCAAGGGAGAGCTGGCAGGAGGTTTTTTGCAGCTGTTGGGTCTGGGATTCAGAGCCATCATCTGTGAGCTGGAGGGGAAGGCTGGAAGCAGAAGGAGAAAATGTAGAAGGCACCAGAATCCCTCTGTAGGTGCTGGGGTCCCGGTACCCTGTTTCTGATAAGGAGCATCCTGGCAGTGGGGCTGCTGCAGTGGTGGCAGGACTGCAGCAGGATCGCCTGAGGTGGCAGCTTCAGTGTGCTTTTCCCATATGGCATACTGCCAGGAGTGAGTAGAGTGGTGAGGGGAGTGTGGCCTGGGATTCGCTATGGGGCCTGCCATGCCCGTGTCTAGGGCAGGCCCATCAGACATGTTTAAGGGCCATGACTCCTGGGAAACAAGATTGTGTGGAAAGGGTCTATGCCACTATGCCTGGTTTGCAGCCTGGAGTAGGGTCAGAATGAGAAAGGAGTACAGTGCAAGATTTAGCTCAGGTGAACTTTTGTGGGTAAACTGTTGAGACCAGCCGCAGGAGGCTTAGGCTGTAAATGTCCTGAAGTCAAGTTTTGGCTCGTCTGGCAAGGGAGGAGTAAGGCACTCCCCCATTAGGAGGTTAAAGTATGAACAAGGTCTGTTTGAGAAGGAAAGCATTTCTTAATGGGTGTGATATCTCTGCCCAGGGGAAACGAAAATGTGGAGCCAGAGTGGTCTATGATCTAGGCCTGGAGAAAAATCTTAGTTGCTGTGTTTCAGTTCATTGTGTCTTGTGAAAACCATTGTGCTTATTGTATCATCTCTCAGCCCCAAGGAGCTTCTCCTAGTTTACTTAAACTAAAATTCTGGACACAATCAGTTCCATGTCCAAAAATAAAGTTTTATTGTTCTTGTGATTATAGTTGGAGTGTGAAATTATTTAAATGAATTTAAATCATTTGCTCACATTCTCTCTTGCATTCCAAGACAATGCCACTCCTCTCCATTGCTGAAGACCAGAGTAGATGCCACCAGGAGTGGATAGCTGCTGCAAGTTGCTGCAAGGGTAAGGGAAGGCCTGCATGAACGAGAAGACATCTGAAGGTAAGGCCTCCCTGTTTTCCATTTTGCTGTGAAAGAGCCAGGAAGTGTTCAGGTCTGTGCCCCCCCGCCCCCTTATAACATGGGGACCCCTAGACAAAAGTGAGGACATGGGGTGGGTTATAGACAGTTTTAAAAATAATGGTAGTTTAAATCCCTATGTGCCCACATAAACCTTTCAAATCTGATTGTAGTATACTCAGTTTTCTCCAACCGCTTCAACCCCTGAATAAATGAATGAATGAATCTAAAGAGCTTTGTTTGCAATACAAATATTTATTAAAGTTTTCAATGGTCTACAACAATTTATGCAGTTTAGTAGTAGCTGTAATTATGGTTCTAAAAACATGTATCACTGTAACAATAGAGGCATCTTGCAAGGACTCAACAGCTAGCAAAGGGTGGGTACACCCTCTGTGGCACAGAGCAAGGGGTACCACAAAATACAAGGAGAATCTAGTCATTGAGTTGGGTCCATCAAGTGTACTTGAACCCAAATGTCTTATGCAGTTATCTGAGGTAGAAGCAGGGTGAGGAGTGGCCTGCTGATGAGATGGGCAAACACCCAGTCACTTTAGTCACATTGAAGGAGAAAAGGCAGGAGATAGGGAGACCAAGGGGTACACCAACCCTAAATAATGGTAGTTTAAATCCCCATGTGCCCACAAAAACCTTTCAAATTTGCCTCCGTATCCCACTATAGGAGCCATCACTGCGAGGCGTTAGCAAAGCTCAACTGGCCATCTTTTGAAGCTCGCCTCAGGTACCCTGCACTCTGCCTGGCAAAGAAGTTAATTAGCCCTGCACCTCCCCCGAGTCTCTCTGGACTCCTAACAGAGAAGAGAAACCTGCGCAACCTCAGGTCCTCAGGCCTAAAGCTATTAGAGGTCCCCAAGGTCAGGACTAATGCTGGCCATAAATCCTTCACACATGCTGCCCCTTCCTTGTGGAACAACCTTCCTTTGGAGGTGTGTGAAACCTCATCATTATCGTGTTTCCGCACAAGACTTAAGACCCATCTGCTGACAACGAGCAAATGCCAATGCTACAGCACCTGACACCTCAACCATTACCCTGTGACAGCACACTTACCTTACTAAAATCTCCAACCCCTGAACAGGTAGCACTAACTCCTTCCTCCCCCGCACTGAGCCTATCCTATGGCTTTTACAAAAAGTTACCTAAGGAATCCTTAGTACTATCTCTCTCCTTTGCAAGACTGACGCATGACCAAATGTATAACTTTTTTTCAAACTATATATATTAAACCCATTGAATAGTCAGTGATGTTCAACTACCGAATACTGTATACTCATGAACTATATATGTTCCTCATTGAAAAGTCTGTGATGTGCAACTACCGAATACTGTACACCCATGACCTACATTTGTTCCTCTGACTGTTCGTTGTATGTACTGTATTCCTGACGGTTCATTTTATGTACTGTATTCCCGGGTCGCCACTGAAAAAGGGACCTTTGGGGCCCAGTGGGCCTACCCGGTCATCAAAATTCAATAAATAAAATAAATAAATAAATCATGGCACCAGTGTTGGGTCTTTACTCATAGCATAGAGGAGCCAGGAATTCCATTGTGAAGAAAAACCCTTCTCCCAGCTGTTAAGGAAGAAGGTGATTTTTTTCCAGAGTATAAATTTGCCCAATAAGCTTATGTCATGCAGCAATGTACGGGAGTTGATTCATCAGCCAGAGGTGCATAATAAGTTTTTAGGAGTGGTAAGTAAGACACCAAGCAAATAGCGTGAGTTCAAGTTTCAGTAACCCCCCGGGTATCAAAGGAAAGCAAGGAACATTTCCATGGACAATTGAAGAGGTCTGCCATGGATCTCCAAGAGTTCCTGTTCCAGCTCTGCAAAGAAAGGGAGAAGCACTGAGCAGGTCCACATAGTGTAAGTGTGGGTCACTCATTCCAAAGAACTTTGTGGCTGTCGCTGTGAGGACATGAGTGAAAGTTGACGGGGGGGTGAGAACATTTTACTTTGCAGAGAGAGGTGGAGCTAGAAAGAGAGAGGCTGAACTTGAAACAGTCTACCCGCTGCTTAGTAAGGGAGATAGAGGGTAAGAAGACAAGTGAGGGCATAAACCTCATCTAGACATTAGGCCCCGCGGTAGCAAGGGCAGACTGGATGGACCTAGGTTCTTTTTCTGCCAACATTTTCTATGTTTCCATATTTCTGTGAACTGTCACAGTCACAGTGAATTGCGAATAACAAAGATGGATATCTCCATTGCTGATGGTATTGTGCTGTGTTGTTTTTATTATGGTGATGTAACCAATAAATAGTATCTGCCTGGTGCATCTGATCTCAGATAGTTGAAATGTAATTACTGCAGCATTCCGTTAATAAAGTTCTTTTTGTAGCAGTCTTGTCTCTCTGTGATTTACTGGGTTACAAATCTTACAGCATTTTTTTTTATTTTCTTTATCCCCATCACTAGTGATGCCTTCTCTGATTCTCTACTTCCCAGCTCTATCTATTCCCTTC
Source organism: Neoceratodus forsteri (assembly GCA_016271365.2). Lineage (NCBI taxonomy): Eukaryota > Metazoa > Chordata > Ceratodontiformes > Ceratodontidae > Neoceratodus > Neoceratodus forsteri. The sequence goes on from JADMNL010000027.1 coordinate 184,949,540, forward strand.
TCTGTCTCTTGCACAGTCTCTATGAGGTCCACAGACAGCCATGCTCCACATGGTGGATTCTGTTGGGAGGATGGCGGCAGGTCTACTCACCTCTCACATGTCCAAAAGTGTGGAAAGCTGGCAGTTCAACGGGAACTGAGAGTGTGTAGTTATTGTGCTGCACTCCAGGGTTTTCCATCTTACATTTTTTCCCTTCCTCAGGACGCATGTGGCAAAGACTCCATATGGGAAAAATATATTTAAAAGATTTATTAAATATTAATGTATATTTCAAATATATGTGTTATTAGATTTTAAAATATATTTTCATCACATGTCTGAAGTATTTTAAATTGGCCAATTTGAAATATCTGATTTATATTCAAAATATATGTGATAAATGTTATAGGGGCACAGTAGCGCCCCTATATTAGGGTTCAGTCTTCACTTCTATGTTAATAACTTTCGCAACTGTTGAAGTGATTCACATGAAATTTTGCACGCAACATCAGAGACCAAAAATCTCTTGATGTGGCAAGATTAGTTCCAGTCGGATGTGTGGGTGCAGAGATACAGATTGTCAAAAAATATGAACACTACCACCTTCGGTGAAATTGTCTGGCACGCCGCAGTGCAAAAATGGTGTGGAATTTTGGTCTGAAATGTTTAAGATACAAAAGTCTTGGGTCACAGATGTGCATTTTGAAGGTTTGGTGAAAAATAGTAATCTGTTCCAAAGTTACTAAATTTTAAAGTTTCCCATTATTTCCTATGGGACCAGTTAGATGTCCCACTTGAAAAAGGATTCTTTATCGCAAATGCAGAATCCTTTTTCACAAATGCAGAATCCTTTGCCGCAAATGCAGAATCTTTTTTTGTGCCACCACCATCTTTTCAGTTAGCAGTGACAAACTTAAATACTAGGCCCAGATATTCAAAAGGTTGCCTACGCTAACAGGGTTATTTACGCTAGTCCTACATTGCACCATTCCGCGATATTCCAGCAGGAGGCAGTTACGCCACTGACAACAGGTTGAGCAGCAGTGCAATGCAAATGAATGCATGCTGAACTGGAGGGAGGAACTATGCATAAACCGCGCAACCCGACATTCAGTCGGGTTGTGCAGAGTTGTGCATGCGCAACCCCCAACCTGCGTGTGCACAACTTTGAGCCAAAAAAAAAAGGATCAAGTTGAGGGCCACCCACAGGTGAGCCGCTGTATTGCAGGGTGCAACACAGCAGCTGCCACCCGTGGCTGGCCCCCAACTCAGTCCCTGTGCCCCACCAGCCCGATCGCGGGCAGAAGTAAAACAACCCCCACACATCTCCCATTGCCGATCGCGGGCAGAAAGTAACAAAGAACACCCCCACACATCTCCGATGCCGATCGCGGGCAGAAAGTAACATGAAACACCCCCACATCTCCCGATGCCCGATCGCTGGGCAGAGCGGTGAAACAACCCCCAGTGCCCGATCGCGGGCCCCCAACCGAATATCTCCCTGGTGGTCCAGTGGACCGTATGCCCGATCGCGGCAGAATGTCAGATTAACCCCCAAACATCTCCCTGGTGTCTAGTGTCTCCCCACCCACCCACTCACTTGCCTCCACTCCGCCTCCCCGCAGCCGGGCGGCAGCATCCCACCTGCTTGCCGCTTCGCCGGCGCCTGAGTCGATTCACCTGGCAGAGTTGGTAGTACAGACTGGCTGCAGAAATTATACAAGAGCTGACAGTCCAGATTGTGAATGATGTTCATTCACAAATCTGGACTGTCATGTACGGTATGGGCTGCATCCATTGGCTGTAGCCTGCACCAATGGGCGGCAGCCCTACCGGACAGTCAGTTGACGGAAGGCGGGCGGCAGGCGGTGGATGCTGCCGCCTCCGCCGCCGGGGAGCGGGTGGAGGGGGCTGGGTGGGTGGGGGGGGACACTAAACACCAGGGAGATGTTTGGGGGTTGTAATTGACATTCTGCCCGCAATCGGCATTACGTCCACTGGACCACCAGGGAGATATTCGGTTGGGGGCTTTATACATTCTGCCCGGGATCGGCACTGGGGGTTTGTTTCACGCTCTGCCCCGCGATCGGGCATCGAGATGGGGGGTGTTTATGTTACTTTCGCCCGCGATCGGGCATTGGGAGCTGTGGGGGAGAGTGTATTCAGACATACTGCCCGCGATCGGGCTGCAGGGTGCGCGTCCTCGACGGCTGCTGCCTGGCAGGTCGGCCAGGCGCAAGTCCTCAGGGATCAGCGCACCTACATACTATCGAGATGCAAATGGGGCTGCGTCAGATGCAATGGCCCCCTGCGCCTTGCATGAATTATGGCCCATTTGCATGCTTCATTACCTTGAATATCGGAAATGCGCGATGGTGCAATGGTACTTGCGCCACCGCAAGTTTAATGCTCAACTCTGGCAACTTGCGGTGGCGCAGTTCCACAGCGCCATGCACAGTGGCTGTGGCTGGGGGGTGATATTCAAAGGAGTTGCTCAATAGCGCAACTCCTTTGAATATCGCCCCGGCCAGACCCCTGCGCAACTATTTTGAGCAGCGCTGGGGCTTGCGCCTCAGAATGGCGCAGTTTGAATATCTGGGCCTAGGGCTTTAGTAAACACCAGCAGTTGTGTTGACCTAATCAGGGCCCATAGAATCAGATTCTGGGGTTATTTGTTTCATAACTTGTTTAAAAATATGTTGTTGTTTTTTCACTCATAGAAATCCCTTTTCGCAAACTGTGGAAAACAAATGCCACAATACAGGATCTTTTTCCAAAATTTCTGATAAAGGGTTTTATTTTACTGCAAATTGCGAAAAAGGAATTGCGAAAAAGCATTCTTTTTCACAATTTGCGAAACAGGATTTTCTTTTACCCGAAACTGCAAAAAAAGGAACCACAGAAAAGGGTTGTTTTTCACAATTTATGAAAAAGGATTTTTAAGACAGCTGTTTCTTTGTCACCACACAGTTACAAAACTGCTTGTTATTTTGGTCTGAAATGTTCAGGGTACAAAAGGCTTGTCCCACAGATGCGCTTTTTGCTGGTTTGGTGAAAATATATTACTTTGCTCTGGAGTTCTGCAGGGTTAAATTTTGATTTGTTTTTCATAGGATAACATTGTAATGGCAGGTGTACACAATCTTTTTTTGTCACTCTGCTGTGAAGAAACAGTTCCAATTTTGTTCTGAAATTTTCAGGGCCCCATATTCAAAAGTGGTAGGCTGCATCACACAAGTGCATGTGCCGTGCAACCCAACTGTGCCGGCACAAAAAAGTGGTATATTCAGAAGGTGTGCCATAAACTGCAATCACACATGTGCGGCTGAATATCCTGACCATGCGAGATCGTGCAGTGGAAGATGCACGGCAGGTGCCCAGAGTCCAGTGCGGAGCATACAGAAGTGCGCAATGCAAAGATACTTGTACAGTACAAAGATTTGCAATATTCAGCCAGGATATGCAAATGGCCTCATTGCACAGTCTGTGCCCAAACAGCACATTTGCATCTCATTACTGAAACATAAGAAATAAAGTGTGCGCAGAAATCAGCGGCACTGAGTGCAGTTGCCAACTAGTAAAAAAATTAGAAAGAATGCTCAGCACTCGTAAGGGAGTGTTCAAAATTGCTAGTGCAAATTTATTTTTGAAAAAGTCTGGCTAGCACCCTTAGCCTTTATTCTTTCTAGCATCTCATTACTGGAATGTATGCAGGCCATTTGCATACCATTGGCATGCACAGTTCCAGCATTCCAGGGCAGCACCACCACTCCACAAAGGTGATCAGGAGGTACTGCAGCCTAGCAGGCAGGTGAGAATGCATGGGTGTGTGTGGCTGGACAGCACTGGCCTGAGTACAGTGCTACATTCCACCCAACCCTGTAGCACCCAAATGTGTGCCAGGGTGTTTGACAAATGGTCAGAATATGTGACACAGCATCACACATGGTACTGCACACTCAGAAGACTGTGGACATATGTGCACTAATGTTGCTAATGTGTGCTGAGAACCCAGTATCTCATAGTATCATACAATGCTGTAGAACAGTCTCAGTGGTCTGTGTGCAATGTCACCCACCCTATGTGGGTCACAGCGTGACTGAGAGATAACATGAGTGCCATACCCCATACTGTGAGACAGTTTGGAGGTTTGCAGTGCCACTAACCATGGCCAAGTCCGTGCCCTAGGTGGCTGCATGCACAACACTGGCAAGGTCCAGTGTCCTTGGGCATGCCACTGCCTCTTCCAGGCTGCAGGTGGTGCCGCCCCTGCCCTGCACTGCTCACAGTTGTGAACTGTCCACCATTGGTACACCACAGTGACCCAAACCCAGGACCCCAGTGGCAGTGTCACACTGCAGGGATGGCACCGGTGCATGTATGTGGTCCCTGGTGGCATGGGTCTGGCATGGGCATGCAGTGTGCACCCTATGGTGTTCCACCATAGGTGTGTGCCACTGGGCTGTCCCTGACCCATGCCATGCTGCCACCATTACCACCATGCATCCTGATCACCGCTGTCCCAGACGCTACCATGGGGGCATGCCTCCACCAGGTGGCACGCTGCAGTCACATGGGTGCAGGCCATGGCACCTGGTACATGTTTATTTATTTATTTATTTTGTACTGGAAAATATGTCAGCAAAAATGTAATTTTCACAAACATCCAGTGGTACATAAATTCAATGAAATACAAAATCACACATGCCCCCACAATGCAAAGCATCATGGGCTGCATATGCAAATCACCACAGAATATTATGCTGGTTCAACCATTGCCTCAGTGCTTGCGCACAGAGGTTCTTTGTCTCATAAATTCAATAATACAGAGAAAAAGGTACAAACAATATTTGCAATGTTTTATGATACTTACAATAGGGAACAGTGTATATGACAGAATCATTTAGATTGAAAAAAAAATTTGAAACCTGTGCAACTCGACACCACATTGTAGCTGTCTGCTCCACTGGTGTGCTGGAAAGTGCCTGACTAGCATGTGGCAGCTGGGCATCTCTGATCTTGGTGTGGTGGGGGGTGGCTGACTGGGCAGAGCTGGTGGTGTCAACCACCAGCACCCAGCCATTGCCTGGTGGGGAGGCACAGCACAGCTGTGGCTTTGGATACTACCATCCTGGTATGACTGCTGTGTGTGGGTGCCTGGAACACAACCTGGTGCACCTCTGAGGGCTGTCTCAGGGTCGCCTGTCTGCAGTTCAGCAGCCTGCCTGTGAGTGACTGGCTGATTTAGGCCATCCTTTTTTCTTCCTATCTTTGCGCTGCGCACTTGTGGGATGCGCAACACATGTGCTGCACATTTTGGCTGAATATACACATGCACGGCAGATTCAGGTGGCCGCCCCCTTTTCCTGTGCCACATACATTATATATGTACAATAGCACATTCCGACATGCGCGGTGCATCCCTCCCTTTTGAATATTGTGCTTCCACACATTTTCTGAGCTGCACCGTGCATCTCCGTTTTGGACTGCGCATCTCTTTTGAATATATGGGCCACAGGATACAAAGGGCTTGCCCCACCGATGTGTCTTTTGCTGGTTTCATGAAAATATATTAATTTGGTGTCACGTTACACAGGTTTCAAATTTTCCTGTGTTTTCTATAGGGGAGCATTGCAATATCAGGTGATTCATTGGGTCTGCACACTATGGGATGGTAGCACAGGGGCCAGAGGGCCCTGCATTCCCACAGACAAAGAAGGTTAGTATTACACTATCTCAAAAATTATGCATGGCTGGGAGCACAGGGCCCAGATGGCCCTGCACTCCCACACACAAATACAGATACCATTAAGGACTGATGGGAGCAAAGGGCCCGGTTGGCCCTGCGCTCCATCAGGGAAATAGGGATATGATTACAATATCTCAAACATTATGGATGGATGGCACTGTGCGCTCCCATTATGAATACCATTATAGTGTGATGGGAGCACAGGCCTTATGCATACATGGCAGTGCAGAGCCCTCCTACATGCAAATATGCAGAGGATTATGGAGTGATGGGAGCACAAAGGGCCCTGCATGCCCACAGGGAAAGAAGGATACAGTTACAATCTCTTAAAAATGATGGATGGCTGGGAGCGCAGGGCCCAAATAAGCCTACAATTATACTATCTCAAAAAGTAAGGACATTCTGTGCAAAAAAAACATCATTAGTGCACCATTAGGATTCCAGCAACAAAAGTTGGGAAATGCAGTCTTAGGGTTTCCAACCTAACACCTACCCCCACCCTGGGTTTAGCCCCTAACACCCACCCACTTGCATGCAGGAACAGGCATCAGGGGTGTGTAGCAGGAGTTGTGAACCTAATGCTCACCCCATTCTCCCATACTGTACCCATCTCAGCTTATTTACTCATAGAATGGGGTGAGTATTATGGTTCACAACCCCAAGGCACATCCCCCATGCCTGTTCCTGCATGCAGGATGGGGGTGGGGTGCTAGGGTTGGAAACCCTAAGACCGCATTTCCAAATTTTTGTTCACTGGAACCCTAATGGTGCATTAACAAAGTTTTTTGCAGAGAATATTTAATATATATATATATAACGATATCCCTATGATGTATTTTAGTATGGGTGCTTAATATGCAGTATGTTTTATAAACTGTATCTGCTGATACACCTTGAATACCTAATAGATATACTCTTTGTGTAGTTGACATATATTTAGAATATTTTGTACATATATACATTGTAAAAAAATATCTTAAAATATCCAGACAAGAAGATGTACATTTGGAATTCATCTTATCAGTCATTTAGATATCTATAGTGGAATTATTTTATAATACACATTTAACTCAGACATACAGATTAGACATTTATACTTACACATAGGTCTTACCTCTCAATCTCATGTTCTTAATAAAGGCTCAAACTGGCATTTACACCACCCTTATTTGGTTCCCTTTTAGGTCGGGGTGAGTTCCTACATGTACTTGGTTTAGACTCATTTACTTCCCCTGGTCTATAAGCTACTGTTATCAATTCAAAATTATTTTAAAACTAGAAGTTACTATATTCTAAGAAGACATGTAGACATGATGGGCTAGATTCTCAAAGTCCTGGAAATGGTGCAAGGGGGCCTGCACCAAACTTAAATGGCACAAGTGGCACCTTGCACATGAAACTGCTGTTGGAGCTATTCTCAGAGACAGCGTGTGTCAACTGCAGGCTGCCTGCCCCAAATGGGGCTTGCGCCTCCCATGCATCCAAAAATGGGCTGCAACCTGGCGCTAGGGGGCATGTGACAGGTTCAAGCTGCCACATCACCGACAATAGTATTCACAGATCTCCCCCAGAGGGAAAAATTCTTAGTACCCTTAAACCAGCAGGGCTAGTCTAAGGGTACTTAGAAAACTACCAATTGGGAGAGTTGTCCTGCATGTGGCAGTGTGTCGCTATCCCCAACCCCCATGATGCCCGCAGGATTAATGTAAGGTAAGCCCCCACCCTGGTGGACTAGTGGCCACCCCTCCCCAAACCCAAGTCTGCCATTAGTGAAAACAATGAATAATTCCCACATCCCTAGTGGCCACCCTCCTTGAACCCCGATCGTGCTTTTATTGAAATAATATAAAAATTCCCACATCCCAAGTGTGGCCCCCTCCCTGAACCCTGATCTTGTCATTGTTTAATTAAATTATTACGTCACACATCCCTGGTGGTATAGTGGCCCCCACCCTCCCCATCTCAGCAGGTAGGTTCACCACCCCACCCCAACCCTGCTTACAGCAGCCAATGGAACTGTTAATTAGAGATTGCAAAGTGTATGCACTCTGCATACACTTTACAGTACTGTCATTGACATTCAGTTGGCAGCCAGCCACGGAGGTGTGGTGGGCTGTGCTGGTCTCTGGCTCTGAGCCAGGTTGGGAGCTGGGAGCAGAGTGGTGGACACTGCTTGCTGGGATGGGAGGGTGGGGGGCCACTATACCACCAGGGATGTGTGAAGTAGTAATTAATTAAATAATGGCAAGATCGGGGTTCGGGCAGGGGGGCCACACTAGGGACATGGGAATTTGTATATTATTTCAATAACAGCACACTTGGAGTTCAGGAAGGGGGGCCAATAGACCACCAGGAATGTAGGGAATACTGCATTATATGGTTAATTGTATGTTCGGGGATTGGGGTATCATTTGCCCCAGCCACAGGGAGCCTGCGGCAAACCCCTCTGGTGTACTGTATGTTTGGCGTATGGGAGAGGTTGCTGTAGGTGTTGGAACATAGGTGCCGGGACCCCTACTGTACCAGAATCTGGTGCAGGTTCCCTGGCACACTGGGCTTCAGTGCAAGCTGCTGTTTACCACAGCTTGTGCTGATCAAACCCCTCTATGAGAATCAAGCCCTATGCATTCAATATGTATTCACAGAATGTATCTACTCATATTTTAAAGGAATGTACAGAATATATAGGGCATACATAATGAATTGCAGCAGTATAACACATTTATCTCCACTAATGAATGGTAAGACCTATAACTCATTAGTGGCAAAGCCATGAGTTAGTTATAAAGGTGTTACCACTCAGGTTTGGGCCAGGAACATCGCAGAATAAATATTGTGGGAACAAGAACACAGAAGTAACATCACAAACAGAAGCATTGCGATGGGCACAATAAAGCCCAGCAACAATGCCACAAAGTGAAAAAACATGCATGGCAGTACAGCAGCCAAAGTGAACGTGTGCACAAGTATGCAGCAAGGAGTAGCCAACACTATGCGCATCATGATACCACCAGCATGCTGGCAGGCACAAACAGGTACACCCAACCCGGAGTAAGATGTACCATGAGGCACTGTCCCAGAGCCATGGAAAGGAACACCACCAACCACCCACACATGGGACAGCGCAGGGACCAAGGCCACCTGCATCGTTCCCCCTTCCTCCATGTCAGTGGTGATGCCAGTCACTTCCACGCACTGGCACCTTGCACTATCATGAGCAGTGCTGGGTGTACACCTCAGTCAGGGTCCCACACCATGTAGCTGCTACCATGTGGCATGGTGGTCTCACTGCTGGCCATGGTCCACCTATCCACCATCATGCCCCATTGCCCTGTGGCCAAATCATCCTGTTTCATGTAGGGTCATTCCCTATGTAGGCATCTGTGTCTGGTGGCACCCATGGCAGGGGTCCTGTGCTATGCACACCCCGCTGGTGCCTGGCCGTTGTCCTCCCTCATTGTGCTCCCCTGTGCTGTGCACGTGCACCGGTGCCCAGTGCCATACTCTACCAGTCGGGTTGTGTGTGTGGCAGGTGGTGTTTGCTCCTGTGTATTGCTGGCACTGTAAAGTCCTGAGTTGTATTGTACCAGCGGCATTGTGAGCGGCGCTGTATTTGTCACTTCCTTTTTTCTTTTTTTTTTTCTTCAATTGTTTAACCAGGAGTAGCACACTAAGCTGAAAACTTGTTTACATGTGCAACCTGGGAGTACAGGGAAGTTAAGTGACTTGCTCAGGGTCACACAGTATATGCAAGTGGGGGCTGTGGTATTCAAACCCAGGTCTCCAGATTTGCAGCTCAGAGCCTTAAACCACTGCACTATACTGCCTCCTTAGCCAGCGATGTTTTGTCCTGCAATGTTCCTGGCCCGAACCACCACTCATGTGTGGAGATAAATGTGTTATTTTACTGCAACCCATTTTGTATTTGATACATACAACGTAATTTGTAATGCTGTTACTAGTGTTTTACCTTGTTTTTGCCTTTCTTTCCATCGTAAGTTCTCTATCTACTCCATTGTTTTCTTTGTTCTATTTCCAGATTCTATGTGGAAATAACATGTTCTAAGTGAAATAGATTGTGTTCTAAGTGAAAATAAATATTTATCCAAAATTAACATGGCACCAAAAATACCACCAACAGCTGAAATAATATCTGGTTCAATTTCAGTTGGCATCCATCTATATCCCCTTCCCCCAGGACGAGGCTGAAAACAGGCAAAAAATTGCCTAGTCCTCCTTCCTGGTCCACAAAAACTAAAAAAAATTGTATATAACTATTCTATTCACCACTGGTGTGGTGTATATACCAGTATTATTTATTAACTATAAAATATATTAATTTGCAATGTAAAACATATATTTAATATTTATTATCAGTATACAATGAGGATAACTAGCGCATATATTTCAGATATTTTTTAGATGTATATCACGCCAAAAACTTTTTTAACTATATATGAAATTTATCTCAGGATACATATTTCTAATATATTAAAAATATGTGTTTGCTAACATACACTTACTGTAGAAATTGCAAAGTAAAACTACACTTGCATACAAATTGACAGAACAAAGTGTTCATTTAATATAAAAGGCCTAGAGGGCCAAATTCTCCCCCCTTCCCCTGCCTGAATGAGTTGGGAAGAGCAAGGATATCCCACAGTGGCAGTCCTCTGGACCGGGGACCAAAAAGGAGCCAATGTGCATAGCTGAGCTGCAGTGATTTCCCTATACCCTCTGGGATGTGCACTGTGGGGTATGGCAGCAATGCAGCTAGAGGACCAACAAACTCCATGCTGCAGGCAGAATGGTGTCATAGCTAAAATCATTCTTAAGACCAGTTCCAAATGTGGTCTCAGCAATTGTTCTCAAAAACTATCCTACCAACACAGCAGTGTGCATGCTACCTGGTATAACCACAATTAAACTGGTTTAGCTTAGCTTAGGACAAGGAGGAATATGCAAGAAGGTCCAGGGAGGTGACCAGAAAAGTGAGAGAAGCCAAGGCCCAGAGGGAGCTGAGATTAGCGCAGGGAATTAATGGGGGGAAGAAAGACTTTTTCATATACATCAGGGAGAAAAGGAAGTGCAAGGAGACAATAGTGAGGATAAAAAGGGGTGGGGAGTGGACAGAAAAGGGGGAGGAGCAGGCAGAAACACTGAATGAATACTTTTGCTCAGTGTTCATGGAAGAAAAGGGGGACCACTACCACCATGGGCTGGGAGGGTGGGACAAGGAGAGAGGAGGCAACAGATGGAAGAATTGAGGCAAGTAGAGTCTTAGAGGGACTGAGGGCACTGAAGGTAGACAAGGCACCAGGGCTGGATGGAATCCACCCCAGGGTGCTGAGGGAGATGGCGGAGGTGTTGGCAGAGCCACTGGCGGATCTGTACAGCACCTCACTGGAGTCGGGATGTGTGCCACTGGACTGGAGGATGGCACATGTAGTACTATTACACAAGAGCGGACCAAGGGATGTACCAGGTAATTATCACCTGGTAAGTCTCACCTCCATAGTGTGCAAACTCATGGAGACAATACTAAAGGAAAGACTGGTGTCGTACCTGGAGGACAATGGCCTCCAGGATGTGAGGCAGCATGGGTTTGTTTCAGGGAAGTCTTGTCAAACCAACCTGATACAATATTATTACCGGGTGACAGGTGAGCTGGATAAGGGTCATGCGGTGGATGTTCCTTACTTGGACTTCAAGCAAGGCCTTCGATTCTGTGCCTCATGGGCAGCTTGGGGGGAAGCTAACTGGTGTAGGGGTAGGGGCAAAAATGATGAACTGGATTACAAGCTGGCTGAGTAGGAGACTGCAACGGGTGGTAATAAGAGGGGAGCTCTCAACTCCAAGGCTGGTGACGGGTGGGGTGCCACAGGGCTCTGTGTTGGGGCCAGTGTTGTTCAGGCTCTTCATATCAGACATTGCAGATGGGGTGGTGAGCAAGATAAGTCTGTTCGCTGACTACACCAAAATCAGAGCAGTGGTGAATGGAGAGCAGGGATGGAAGCAGCTGCAGGGTGACCTAAGCAAGCTAGAGGAGTGATCAGAGAGGTGGCAGCTGGGGTTCAATGCAAAGAAGTGTAAGGTTATGCACTTTGGGGTGAAGAACCCAAGGAGAGAATATTGGCTGGGAGGGGTTAAGCTGGGGATCACTGAGGAGGAGAAGGACCTGGGGTAATGATAACAGGGACCATGGACAACGCTGCCCAGTGCAGGACAGTGGCTGCAAAAGTGAACAAAATGCTGGGGTGCATAGCAAAGATTTTTTCATCCAAGCGAAGAGAGGTGATCTTGCCCCTCTACAGGTCACTGGTAAAGCTGCACTTAGAGTATTGTGTACAGTTTTGGAGGCCATACCTAAAGCGTGATATCAGGCTACTGGAGGGGGTGCAGAGGAGGGCAACAAAGATGATATGTGGAAAGGAAGGGACAGACTATGACAGCAGGCTGAGAGACCTGAATATGTACACCCTGGAGGATAGAAGGGACAGGGGGGACATGATAGAGTCATTCAAGTATCTGAGGGGAATCAATAAGGATGGGGCAGATGGGGTCATTAAGTTAAGGAGGGGGAGGGTCACCAGGGGCATGGGCTAAGAATAGAGGAGGGAAGATTTAGGAAGGAAATGAGGAGACACTATTTCACAGACAGGGTGGTAGCAAAATGGAACGCCCTACCAGAATGGGTGGTATCATGTAAATCTGTGAACAGTTTCAAAAGGGCATGGGACAGGAACAGGGAGAGTGAGGGTAGGGGAGGTGGGAGTGGCAATGGGATGACAAATGGGAGGGGGTGGGGCAGCTACAAACTAGGGGTGCTAGCTGCACACTCGAGCAGAGTTAGATAGACCGGGTGATCTGTTTCTGCTGGCACATTCGTATGTTCGTACCTTTGTAAACCAGTTTAAGAAGTACTGTGAGGATAAGGCATCAGGAAACATGATTAATTTCAAACTGACTTAAGACACTGTCGCCATTTTACAAGAGGAATGAGACATTTCCTGAAGAGGAATTATGCATGTCAGTATACCTGGTGATTGAAGCCCTTGGTGAATTATACCAGTCAGTACATTAACACAGCACAATACCCCACTTTCAATGTTTTATTCCTTATGTAATTTCTTGCTAGTGTTTTTCTTTAAATGCAGATGTTATGACTCAGATGTGGTGGAACAAGGTTTTCACTTCACCAATCCAGGACAGTGGGCTAGATTTAGGAATGGTCTCCCTACCAGCACCTGCACCGCATTTCTGGCTGCTGCACATCTACTGTGGTATGCAGGCCCCATGACCCCAGTGGTAGCAAGTGGCAGTAGGCAGGCCATGCATTGGGCAGCCATGCAGCTCATGCACATGCATGAGCCTATGCTTGGTATTGAGACCCCCCCACTGCCATTCCTGGAGGGGTTGATACCATGTGCTATGGCATAACAAGACACTGGTACAGGCAGCACCTAGGTGGGTACCAGCTCAACATATTCAGTAGACCAGAGTATCTGGGGGGGGGGACCTTCCCCAGTGTAGGAATTGCATGTGGAAGATGGAAAGGAACAACCCTATCTGTACCCCCTCCACCCAGGACGTCCCTTACCAAGTGGCACCAAGTGCATGACATGGTGCGCAGCACAAGGACAGGGGGTGGCATTCTTGGATATTAGCTGGGACATGTCTGTAAGGGACCTACCCACGGCACAGACAGGCATCGCTCCCGTCAGGTCCTTAATTTGGTTCCATGTAGTGCACATGTGCATCTGGGGGGTTTGGGTGGTGGCAGTTGGCTAAGTCAGAATTTTTTTCTGACTCCAACATGACTCCTTGGACCGCTAGTTAGCCCATCATGCATGCTGAGCTCCCACAGACAGGGAGCATTGTGGGTATGCAAATGGCGCTGGGGTCCCCTTGATGCAGTGTGCTCCTACTTCCATCCTGCATCTTGTGCCACACCCCAGCAGTGATACAGTAGCACTGCAGGGTGTCAATCTGGCACTGTAATGGGCATGGTTTACCAACCAGCCATGTGCCTTGCTGCCTACCCTGTGTTCAACCAATTGTACTGTGGGAAGTGCTGGAACTATTTCCTACCACATTCCTAAGTACTGCATAGGCAAACATTAACTCAGGGGCTGTAGATCAGTTCTGTAAACATCTAATTAGCCATGGTTTGGGGACCAGCAGGAGCACTGGTGTCTAACTGATATCCTTGAACAGTCAACTGCTGTCTGTTCTGATTTCTAAACACTGAATTGTGGGGGGATAATCTCTGAGGCACTTCCCATTCATGACATCATGGGTTGTGTACACCTGATAGGTTGCTTGATGGACATGTGACTTGAAGAAAGTCCATCCACCACCTGAGAGGGGGGGGGTCTGCTCTCCTAAGGTCAGTTCTTATGTGCATCAAAAACAGGTTGCAGCACACCCTAGAGCTCCAGTGTGTTTCTTGTAAAGAACAAATGTTTATTATAAAGAACAACTTCATTACTAAGGTAAGAAGCCACCTGGCTAAGCCATTTATTAATATCCTACAACAAAGATCAAACAAGACCACAAGAGTATGTTTCTGCAGATATGCAACTGTTTAAAATTGCAAAACTTGCACTCTTAGAAATGTTAGCACTGCGGCTTCTACTAGCATCGGTTGTCTAGGAAAATGTTAGCTGAGAAACTGCCAGCACAATATTCAAATTATGAACATTATCGTATTGTGCAACTATAGAGATTATTAGCTACTGAACACCCCTGCTAGCGCTGCCAGGAACTAACATAATATCTGACCCACATAATTGAACACAGAATCTATGCAGTGATTTACATGAGGTAATATAATAAATAATCAACCTGGTTCCTGAGTTGTATTAATCACCAACAAGAATCTGGTGACCCTGCTAGCCTCACTAACTTGTAAAAAGGGTACTCTCAAACTCACCCAGAAAAGCTTCCGTGCACTGGAAAATGTTTAAAATGCCTGAGCTGGATTCAGACATTACTGGAGTTCAGTGGCACTAAATCAAAGCACCCGCAACCACCTTGTGCTATTTTCTACACAATAACAGTCACACAGAGAAAAGGAAGTTCTATGGAACAAAATGGAGTCATCCAAATGTTTCTTTATGGCCCCAGTTTCTCAGACAAATCCTATTAGCATGACCATCCCCCCCTACTTCTTTCCAGTTTTACAAATCTCCTGCTACATGAGAGCTGCAAGCTGATTGGCTCTCAGCTATCACGAGATTTTGGCCACCATCCTAGATGAGGATAAACAAATTAGATTTGACTAAAGCCAACATATCTTGCAGTGGAGAATGGAGCTAGCAATTGCTACAGCTTCTCAAGGCAAAGTCCCCTAACTTACTGACCATGAGAGAGAACTGAAGAAACATGTTTTACAGAACAAAAAATGCTTCTGCCCCAAACTGTATCCTATTACAATAGCAGCCAGCAAGCAATGCAGATATCCCTCACTCAGTTTACCACAGCCAAGGCAAGTTTTAGCTAAAGCAGCCTGCCCCCCCCAAAGTCACATGCCTACTTTATCCCAGAGATAACCAAGGCATACAAAAAAGGCCAAAAATGATATACAGCACTGTACTATAGTGGGTGAACATACAAGGAGGTTTGATTAAAATAACTATTTCGAAAATAGTGAACTTTAATAGTCATTTCTTTCACTAATATTCAGTTGCTTTTTCTCTCTAAAAGGCACAATCACATATTAATTAAGGAGCTGCTACTATGTACTGTGTGTGACAAAAGTAATACATACCAATGCGAATGCATGACTTGGTCCAATTAATTTAATAAAAAAGTTCCGGAACAGGATAATTTATCACATTTTTGAAATTTAAGGGACGCTAAATTTAAAGAATGCTAAAATAAAGGAATGATGCATGACAGGGTGTGTGTCGTGTTGGGATAACGCCACGTCTGGGGGGCTGGGCACGAGGCCGCAGGTCGAGTGCGTCCAATGCCCCAGGCGTGGCATTATCCCAAATGACACACACCCTGGAGTGCATTATTCCTATTATACAATGGCTTGTTGTTATACAGAATAAAAGAAATCATTTTAAAGATGTTTTTGTGCGGAATAATATTTTTTGTTTTTTAAGAGAAGGTGAAACAGTCAAGCCCATCATCAAGCACATCATCATCTATTGGTTCACAGTGAGGCTGAGACTAGACCTGTGGCATCATGCTGGGATAATGCCATGGGTCCAGCCCCAAACTGACCAATCACAGTCCAAGATTCTTTCTTGCCATTGTATAATACTAAGTAATGTGCTACAGTTCACCATTACAAGCACAGTAGCGCCTGAAGTGCTCACTCAAGACATCCCTACACACAGTCTCTGAAGCAATTTCTCGGTCCCTCTGTGTCTCACCTCAAAATGACATGTTCTCTGGACCTTTTTATGACACATTATGTCTTTTAAACTCACCACCTTCTTCTATCAAAAGGTAGAGGAAACTCCTCTATCATCTACCTGACCAAAACACCATAAACAAGTAGGTCTCATGAGGAGGAGGAGCATTGAGAAACTACCCTAACTTGCCTATCCAGATTGGCAGCCGCAAGAAAGAATATTGCAAGACTTGCTGCTGTGATCTCAGAAAAGCTCTCCACTCACCCCTTATCCATGCAGGATTAAGGGTGTAGGTGGCTACCAGACAGGAGATTGACTGACAGTCACTGCTGCCATCTTGCAGAGAGCGTAACTACGCTCATAAATGTTCAACCAGCACAGAGCACATTTGTTAAAAGCGCCAACCGATCTGCAACAGCAGACCACAGTTTGAATAATTAAATGTAAGAGCAATGATTTGCAAATCAATTAACAATGGGGAAAATACTTTGAGGGCAACACCATTACCACAGCTGTGGGCAAGGCAGCATAACACTGAGCCCCGCACTCACTCTAATCACATCTAAAGGGATAGTGCACACTTTAATGCACAGGCCAGCAATAGCCTGCACAGTGCAGAACATTATTGATTACTGTGCAGGGGAAGAATAAAAAAAAAAACCCTCTCATGGTACATTCTCAGCTTACTGCAGGGCCAAAACAAAGAGCTGCAGCTGAACCAGGGTTGCAGCATACCCTACATCTCCAGCATATTTAACCAAATCTAGAGGTAAAGGTAAGACTCATAATATTTCAGTATAAGTCATACATACAAACATTATAGGACAATTGTCACTTAACACAGGATGCTATCAAGATCCAGCATTCTGGTTATCAGTTTGTGCTTATACCACTAGAATAAACCTGGCAAAAAGTACAGAAAATTAATGCATGATGTATAGCTTCTGAGTATATCACAACATTATTGGTTTACAAGGCTTTTAAGCAGAACAGTGCAAGTTACAATTAAGGAGACTGACCACCTGGAAGCCCCTGCTAGCGGTTCCAGGAGCAAACCACCATAAAGTATACACTGGGCCTTATAATGTAAAGAGATTTGACTACCTGGATACCTCTGCTAGCAGTTCCAGGAGCAAACTTTCATAAAGTATTCACTAGGTCTTATAATGTAAGGAGATTTGACACCCTGGATACCCCTGCTAGCGGTCCCAGGTGCAAACGTCCATAAAGTATCCACTGGCCCTTATAATGTAAGCAGATTTGACTACCTGGATACCCCTGCTAGCGGTTCCAAGTGCTAACGTCCATAAAGTATCCACTGGGCCTTATAATGTAAGGAGATTGACTAACTGGATACCCCTGCTAGTGGTTACAGGAGCAAATGCTTCCAAAAAAAAAGGCAGCTCATCAAATGACCTGTACAAGGACAGCAAGGCAAATATCAACCTGGCACCCCTTAGAGCAGTGTCTCAGTGCAGGACAGTGGCCCTACTTCTATTCCAGGTATCCTAGTCTCTGTGGCATGTCACCATTCAAACGGCATCTAGCTCCATGGTGGAACCTGACTAAAACGCATCTTTCCGTGACCTCAATGCTACTGGTATACCCCATACAGGGTATTTAAGGCTGCAAACCAACATGGAGCCAACCAAAATGTTTTTTTATGGCCCCAATGTCCGTAGAAATGCCCAAACGACTCTCTCCTCTTCCAGTCTGAGATCTCGCTCAATGTGGGAGCAGCCCTTTCACTGACTCCCAACGCTTGCGAGACCTTGGCTGCCATCTTTCTGAGGGGCAAAACAGCAGGATCTCGCCATCACGGAGATCCCGCGATAACTACTGCCTATGCCCCCAGCACACTGAAATACAGCAACATTTCAACTCCACCAAGCGCAAACAGGAGTCAAACAGACTGTTTGGTTAAGGTCTACAAAGATATCTCTAGGGAAAAGAGGATAAGATACCAAAGACCGGTCAAACAGATCCACTTATCTGCCAGCTAGACAAACATACCATTCTCAGTCCTTTCGAGACAAGACAGGGGCAATTACAACTACAGGCTACACTACTATAGGCAGCCATATCCACACAAAAAAAATTGCATCAGATATCGAGCTAGAAGGGTTCCCAAGCAAAGTAGAGGAAACTATTCCCCCCCGGCAGAACTCAACTGAAACAACAACTACTATTGCTACAAGCAATACCAAAACATTCCAGTCAGTGACCAGCTACTACTCTTCATGCAAGCATGGGAGCAAACCACACAAGACAGGTGGGTCCTACTAGTAATAAGACTAGGATATGTGATACAACTTTCTAGCATACCAACAAAGAACATTCTAGTCCTATTTCCTGTGTTGAAAAACACGTTACCCCAACACAAGTCCAAACAGTACCGGCAGAGTTATTGCACAACAAGACCATAGACAGGGTAACACATTACAAAACAGGGAAAAGGAGGATCCTCCATATTTGACAAGGTACCCAAAAAGGGCCCAGAGGGCTACGCCCAGTTCTGGACCTTAACAATTCTGTACAATTCAAACCCTAGAAATGTAAACAATTGGGCCCACCCCACGGTTATAAGCTCAGGAGATTACCTAACTTCACTACATCTGTAGGACTCATACATCACACTACAAATTCTGTCGATTTCACATATTGGGAAAATGATATCAATACAAGTGTTACCATTCAACCTACCATCAACCCCAAGCATGTTCACAATGGTGAAAGAGTTAAGGGCATACAAGTAATACCCTATTGAATGACCAGCTGATCAAGACCAGAACAGTACAACAGTCCTTTCGAGAACAAATGCAGTAGTACACTGCCTAACAAATCACAGCTGTGTAATAACCTATCAGAAAGCTACCCATCATCCCCAGCCAGTCTATAGATAGTCTAGGCTCACTGATCAACACAAATCCGGGTCTCAGCAACCCATTAAATGCCCAAGTCCACTCAATTGTTGCACAGACTACACAATTACAGAAACACAGAAATCCAGAACTTCAAACAGTTTCACAAGTACTGGGAGTAATGTCATCATTGATAGACATAGTGCCATGGGCCAAGTACAACATGAGACCTCTCATACCATTCTTGAGCAAACAGGGTCCAGTGCATGACATAGGCTTGGCACAGACATTGACACTTTCCCCTCTCTGATGGCACTAGCATCTGCCAGACGTGGAGGAGAACTACAGGCACACTCATGCAGACCCGTGCAGACTGTATAGCCTAGTGGTTAAAGCACGAAGCTGTAAACTGAAATTCCCTTTACCTTTCCTAACATTCTACACTGACAGAATATCCCTTAGACCTATAATGTCATTCTGACCAATAGTATCATTGACAGTCCACATCAACCAAACTATTGAAATATCTGCAGAACCCCCTCAGTGGGAAATACAAAACAACCCTCAGCTTAAAATACGGGGTATGAAAAGGATACTTAGCACATTCCTATCAAGGACAGAGGAAATATACAAAACAGACTGTTTGTAATGCTGCTTGGAAGAGGAAAACCAGCTTCAAAATCTTTGATTGCCATGTACCTTAAAACAGCACGGAACCATAGAGAGTGAATAACTCAACTGCACCAAGAGATCTGAAGGCTCACTCTACCAGAGCAATTGCAACTTCCTGGGCAGAAAAAAATGGGAATACTGCAGAGGAAATCTTTAGCAACATGTAAGGACTAGGTACAAGACAACACGTCTGACCCACCCTAGCAGAGGATTACTGCTTTTTAATGACCCATGATGTCATGAATGGGGAGTGCCTCAGAGATTATCCCCCACAATGGTAGTTTACTCACCTGGTAAAGGTGATTGTGGGGGAATACATCTCTGAGATACTTCACATCTCGCCCAACAGACTTGTGAAAGACTCAACAAGTTTTCATACATTGTATGAATGTATGATACTCGCTATTACAAATGAGCAGGTTTGGACATCACCGACGTCTATATGTATAATGTAATAACAAAATAAAGTTACACAACAATTTTCTACTGCTAAGTGGTCACTACATATCTACACTCATGAACATCAAAAGGTTTTAACAGATTATTGTTACAGATACAGCTTTGGAATACATCGAAATGACCTTAGGAGAGCAGACCCCTCCCTCAGGTGGGGGATGGACTTTCTTCAAGTCACATGTGCATCAAGCAACCTATCAGGTGTACACAACCCATGATGTCATGAATGGGAGTGCCTCAGAGATGAATTCCCCCACAATCACCTTTACCAGGTAAGTAAACTACCATTTCCCAGGATGTGTCATCACTGAAGGAGGCTGTGTTTCCATGGCATTCCAGTACTGTCTAAAGCAATCTGAGAGGTGTGGATCAATGCTGTCTATAAGGAAAAAAAAAATGTATACTTGGATCTGTTGGTGCAAATTTATCTAATTTTTGAGGTCATCACCACCAATATATAAGAACTTAAGAGTTCGCTTTGTAAGTAAAACACTGTGTAATTTTTTGACACTAATCTCTGTAGTCTTTTTTTAACTTTTTTTAGCAGATGTATTCATAATCTAAAAAACAGTAAGAATTTAATTGTTTTAAAACAGAAACCCAACTAATATCAATTAACGTTTGGTGCATGGAGCGTTGTGCAGTTTTCAAATGAAATTAAATAATATGCAGCTTAAAACTGCCAGACCCCATTAAAAACAATAGTGTCTGACTCATGCACTCTAAAACTGTCAAGTTCCATTAGAGATAATGGAGTCCGGAGAACTCTAGGGCTAACGTTAATTGTTCTTCAGTGGATGAGTTGGGGACAGTCGTCTTGATGTGGGTCCTTGATTTAGTGTCAGTCAGAAAATGTGGGTCACTTGAGCTTTTGGTATTCTTTAAGACTGTCAGTCAGTCAGGTATGCATTGTCTTAAGGTTTATAAAGCATGACATGAAACATACAACGTTTGTTGATCCAAAAAACTGTCAGCCAACCAGGTAATGTAGTGATAAGGATTCCATTCTATACTCCAGCAGCCCAAGTTAAGGAACAAACTCAGGTTTCAGTGAGCTGGACAAGGAAGAAGTGATACGCATCCCACTGGATAGCTCTCCTTCAAGGAGTGAGGGTTCTATCCTCTGGGTGGCTGCCCCCTGGTGGAGGCTGGATAGTAGCACAAGCAGAGGCAGATACATGGGGCTGCCACTGGATGCTGATATGTGCTTGTGTGCCACTGCACACACGCATGTCAGAGCACTGCATGCTGGCAAGCCCCAGAAACAAAAATGGTGCAAAACCCCATATGATGGCAGGATGGCAACCAACCTGCAAACCATCATCTGCCTCCTGCCAAACAGGCTTCCACCTCCAGGGTCAGATCCAGACCTGGTTGCGAAGGTCTTAGTCCTTTGGGTCCCTGCCATGGTGGGACAAGCCATAGCAGAGCAAAGGAGGCTGGGGTAAGTACCTGGAGATGATGGGTGATGGGGCTGGGGAGGTCAGTCAGATGGGTTCACCCAGTCATTAAGTGTCATAAACAAATGACAGAACAACAAAGAGAAAAAAGGAGATCCGATACATATACATATAGAGGCCATGATGCATCAGGGGACTGAAAACAAAATTCTCAGACGCATTTCCTCCTTATATTATATGTTTATACGTGTAATGTGGGGTGTCTCTCACTGAATAAAAATGTTCTCTTGTGCTGTTTGGGTGAGAGGACTGTAAAGTGAAGTTGAGCAAAAGAATATATATGCAACAGCTGAAGATGTTGAGCAAATGGTAGCAATAGTTACATGTAAATACTGCAGTGGGGCTTGATGGAATGCACTCACAACTCGGAAGGAGTCAGATAAGCAACTATCCATACAAGTGACGTTTATTGTCAATCAGTCAATCACAACTAATACATGTCTGATGACTGAAGAGTGACCCACATGGTGCCAATATTCAAGAAAGGCTCCAGAATGCAACCAGGGAACTATAGACCAGTCATCTTGCTGTCAAAACAAGGGAAACTGCTTAAGACATAGATAAGAAACAGAATATCTGTATTGAACCCTTTCAAAAGAACAACTTGAACTCAGTGCCTCAAGGGCCTAGTATGTATTCTGTAGTGGTCAATCGTGTCAAACAAAATGCTTCACATTTATCAAAAATGTCGCCAAATAACTAGATGCTGAAAAGCCAGTGTTTGCTGTATATCTGAACTTCAGTGAAACATATGATGCTGTACTACATAGGAGGCCAGTTCATAAACAAGAGAAACGAAGTATATAAATGGGGAAGTGATGAAACGGGTTCAAAACCGATTGCAGAATAGGAACCAAAGGGTCATCAAAAAATACATGGTAGCCTATCAACATGGAATAAATTAACCAGTTGGGTCCCACAAGAGTCCATCCTGGGGGACTTACTTTGTTGTATCTATTTTTCTATCTGTCTGTCTATCTCTCTAAACATGAGCTGATTTAATATATTACATGCTGTCTGCTGATACAATAATACCCTCAAATGAAAAGAATGATATTTTAAGTCAGGCCATGTCATATTACATTTTTACAAAATGTGCCTTGGTGCTTTTGTGATAGAGATGGTAACAAGTTACAAAAGGAATAGGTGCAATCTGTGGCTACCAAAGCAGCAGTAGCAAAAAAAGACTGCATCTCACATGTGAGAATATCTGAGCATGCTCAGTGTGGCCAAAATGAGTGAAATACATTTCTGAGCATGCTCAGTTACCAATATTTATTTCTTCTCATGTTATATATAAAAACTCACATCAGTGACAGAAAGTGAGTAACGAAATCAAGTTATTTTGGTATCAATATGTATTTTTATTTAGAACATGTGTTTTCACTTAGAACATGTTATTTCCATTTAAAATCTGGAAATTGAATGCAGAGAACAGTGGGTCAGATAGGGGAGTCTACAACAGAAAGAAAGTCAGTTTTAAACTAAAATAAGGAAAACGCTAATAAAAACATTAAAAATAGTTTGGTATATATGAAATACATAATGGGTTGCAGGGATTTATTTAACTCCAAAAATTGATTAGCGTTTTGCTCATAAAAGTGCTAAAACATTGTGAAAATGCATAGCACTTGCCTCACTGTGTTTAACAAACATAACACTTCTAGAAAACCTATATAAATACTTTCTGTACAGTTAGCATTGTCCCAAGAAAAAAATTGCTAATCAATTATTTAAAACCCTGGTTTGTAGTGGAATAACACATTTACCTGCATATAATTTATGAATGCTAAGATCTTCATATCTAACTTGTGGCTTTGCCACTTTTGAGTTATGGTTCTTACCACTACTAGTGAAGATGAATGTGTCATTCCACTGCAACACATTATGTAGTCACTATTATTATACTATGATTGAACTCTCTGCCCCATTGAAATTGCCATCAGATATTTCTTTACATATTAGTACCCAATTTGCAGATACGCTGTGACCACTGTATTAATGTGTTATTAGAACCTTAATAACACACAAAATAGCTAACACAGTAGAAACCACCTTATTACAACCTTAGCAACATATGTAACAACAACCTTAATAACACATGTAAATACATGTAACAACCACCTTAATTACGCAAGTAAAAAACTCACAATTATAGCCCCTGAAAAGCAACATGTGAGGAAAACACTTTCTACAATATGTTTAATATTTAAGGTGCATACTAAGGTGTAAGGAGCTAAGAAGATGGTAAGCCTATGTGTGCACTTCCATAAAATGCTATATATCATCCAACACCTCCCTCCAGCCTCACTCACCGAACAGCCACTTCCCTCGGCACTCCCGCCCTGTCTCTCTGAAACAGACCCTCCATGCTGCTACTGCTCCTCTGTCCACACTGCTGCTGACTGCATCTTGAAGCTGCCAAACTGCACAATGCTCCCAGCCACAAACACCAGGCCTGTCCTCTTTGCCTCTTCCAACTACACAATATATGCCTATTTAGACTGCTGCACCCAGCTAAAAGAACACACCACTCTACACTACCAAAGCTGACCATGCATGCCATTCTGAAAAATGAAAGAAAATACTGCCCCTCACTCACACCCTTTTAAGGGCAGAATGACAACATGCATAGCCGTACACAAAGACACACATGTGCCCCCACTACACTGGAAAAAGACACTACACAGAAAAACACTAGAATATGTGCCTGCGCATACCATTAAGTACAGAAAACACAGCACTACAGAAAAACACTAACGGGACGCCAAAAATTCCTAAATGGTTAGAAACATTTTAATACAACCAACATCATTTAATATATAAAACATCAGTTAGCGAAGCCCTGTATACTAGTGAAATATTACCATCTTGGGGGGCTGATTAGCTCATAATTCAGTTCGCCCTTTTGACTCATGGGTTATTGAGCTAATTAGCCCCCCGTGATGATATTTTCTAATACACAACACTTTGTCATCAGATATTCTCTGTATGTATATATTCATTTCAAAAAGCTACATGCACAAGTTAGGGTTGCTTCTTAAAGTAAGAAAAACAAATGAAATACAATGTTAGGGTTTTTGGAACCCTAACTCTGCCCACCCCTTGCACCACCCACGTGCAACACACCAAATTAAATGTCAAAGCACAGTCCAGATTTTAGACATGTTTTCAGTTTATAAATAAGTAACAGTACCAGGGATACAGTTACACCCCAAGGCCCCATCTTTTGGAAGAAACATTAAACCGAGGTCCCATTTGCCTATTCTGGTGGTAGTTCAGGTAGGGGAGTTTTTATTGAAAATACATCAAAATACATCGAAATATATCAGAATACATCAGGGAATCCACCAAAAGAAAAGAACACATTAATTATCTCTTACCATAATTAACAGGAAGGAAAAGAAAACAGTAACCCAAACCATCATCATTTATGTAACCCCTATCCCCTTTATTTACATTTAATAAAAATCTGGAATCCTTTCCACCATTTAAATATTTCCCCAGCAGTCCCAAAGTTTTTATCTTTCATATAAAGAGATTTCATTGCTTCCATAATAAGTACATAAAAGGTTTCATAAGGCATAAATTTTTTTGTAGTACCCACTGGCATCTCGCTTGCCACAAATAATATTTTAAACAACAAAAAAACATAACTATGGTGCCCCAATCATGAGATCCCAACAAATGGGGAAAAAAACACAAAAACCAAGGCCTGGTAGTCCAAATTTTGTAACCATAAAAACTGTAGCTTGGTACTTAAAAAAAACCCATAATCCTGAAGCATAGGAACACTTATATAAAAAATGATCCATAGTTTCCTCTTTTGCCTGACACAGCATATAGGGACAATACCTTTCACTAATCATTTTATGCTTAGCATTCCCCTTAACATATAACCTTCCATAAACTGACAGCCATAGCACCTCCCACATTTGAGAGGGGATCCTATGGTAATTAAGTTGTTTGAGCACAAATTCAGTACAAAAGGAAGGACAGTTAACAAATACCGGTTCACTTGGATACAATTTTCTCAGGAGGAAGAAATATAATCCACCCATTATATTATCTTAA
Organism: Neoceratodus forsteri; assembly: GCA_016271365.2. Classification (NCBI taxonomy): domain Eukaryota; kingdom Metazoa; phylum Chordata; order Ceratodontiformes; family Ceratodontidae; genus Neoceratodus; species Neoceratodus forsteri. The sequence goes on from JADMNL010000027.1 coordinate 184,975,161, forward strand.
ATACACTGATAAGAAAGGGACCATCTAAACAATTTCTGAGCACATGGTGCAAAAAACCCTGGAATATATATACTTTTGGGAATCCGTGGGGTAAGTGGTGCCCTCCAGACCCCAAAAAAGGGTTTAAAGTTATTCATTATCCATTTTTGTTGCATTAATGATGGAAGAGATGGATCAAAATTAAAGTTCTGAGAAAGAAAAATCCCATAGAAGAAACTAAGAGGGTCCACCATACCCAAACCCCCTTTAGAAATAGGGAGATAAGTATAGCAACGTTTAATGGGATTAAGTCTACTCCCCCAAAGCATTGAAAAAAACATGCATACAATCGAGTTTCTAAAGCTAGCGGGGGAGGGTATACCAAAGCAATATATAACAACCCAGGAATAATAAACTTTTTGATAACCAAAATCCTCTTTATTTTAGATAATCTCCATCCCTTCCATCTCTGGACCTTCCCTTCTGCTTTTTTTAAAGCAATTTCCCAGTTTTCCACAGGGAGGTTATGACCTCCAAAAATGACTCCTAAAATTTTACATGGAAGGGAAGAAAACACAATACCAGATACTGTAAACTGATCGTAATTAACTGGCCCTAAGAGCAACCCTCTAGATTTCTTAATATTAATTTTAGAGTTGGAAACCTTCTCATATTTAGAAATACAATTTAAAATAATAGGGATTTGAGCCAATGCAGTCAAAAAAATACAGATATTATCCGCATAAGCTTGGACTATTACTGAATCTAAAGGCATATGACCAGAAATGCCTGGTAATCCATCCTTCTGGTCTAACATTTTAAGTAATGGATCCAAGGAAAGGGCATATAATAAGGGGCTCAAGGGGCAACCCTGTTGTACCCCAAAATTAACTAAAACTGGGAGGGAGAACTTACCCTTAATGACAGGGTATACTACCACTTTATTATACATTAGTTTAATCCAATAGACAAAATCATGAGGTAACCCATATTTCTCTAATACTACAAATAAATAGGAGTGGGATACCCTGTCAAAGGCTTTATTTTGGTCAACTGACAAAATACAATGCCAATTTGGAGATTTATTGGTAAATTCTATGATTTCCCTAATAATAGTAATTGCAGATAGAATTTTCCTATTTGGAATGCCGCAGAACTGGAGAGGATATAATAGATCAGCCAACACTGATCTTAGTCTTTTATTTAAGATTTGAGATAATATCTTAAAATCTGAATTCAAAATGGTTATAGGTCTCCAATTGCATAGAAGAGTTCTATCAACCCCCTTAAAAAGAAAAATCATTAATCCTGCTGAAAACTGCACAGGCAAACAAGGAAGACCATGTAAAAAGGAGAAAACTTTTTCTAAACAGAGAGCTAAAATCTCACCAAAATGTTTAAAGAATTCGTATGACAACCCATCGGCTCCTGGGGAAACTCCACCTTTTAAGGAAGCAAGAACTTCCAGAATTTCATGCTGGGATATAGAAATGGCTAATTTATTTATTTTCTGGCCACTTAAAGGGGTTATAACAATACCCTGAAAAAACTGATGAACATCACGTTTTGGGGTCTTAGGCCTTTCCTGCTCTTTTATAAAACCCTGAATAATAGCAAATAAATCATCCTGAGAGGTTTTAAATTCCCCCTCCTTATTTTGTAATACCTCTAATCCTAAGGAACTTCTTTTATCTTTAAAGGCTTCAAAGGGGTCACCTAAAGGCGTTCTTTGAGTGCCAAAAGAAAGCTCCGAACATAAAGTCTGTGCTCTGTCATACTGACACTCCCTCATAGCAGACTTTGTTAGGGATATTTGGGAAAAAATATCCCCTCTAGAAGTGTTTGCCACTGAGAACAGCCCCTGAAGTTTTTTCCTAAGATTTAAATACCTTAGAAATTTAGCAGTGACTCGTTGTTTCCCATATTTTTGGAAAAATTCCCTGATATCTGCTTTTGTATCCGCCCACCAATCCCAGAAATCCTCATATAGAAACATGACAGATATTCGAGCAGCCAATAAGGAGGATATACCTTTTACAACCCCTGGATCCTGTAATACAGAAGAGTTTAATTTGCAACGTGGTTTATTTATAGGTTCATACCGGGCGTCACTAAAGGAAAGAGTGATAAACAAGTGATCAGAAAATTCAGTAATGTGAGTTCTATGAACCGGGAGGGATAAATTCCTAGAGAAAAATAAATAATCTATTGTGGATACCAAGGATCCCTTCCTAAATGTATAATTCAACCCCTTATCCTGATATTTCCTCCCATTCCTTAACCCTGCTAATTAATAACTCTCTCAAAGGCAACAGTGTCACAATACTTTTTCTTCCCTGCTTTTCCCCTACTGAACTCAGAAATTTCACAATTAAAGTCTCCCCCCAAAATAATATAACTAGAGGTAGCCAAAAAAGGGGCAAGGGCCTTACACATTGCCACTCTCCCTGCCTTTGTTTGTGGCCCATAAACTATTATAAAATGAAAATCAGTCTGTTTCCATAAACCATCAATGATTAGTAATCTCCCCGGTATGAGATCCACCAGTTTTTTAAGGGTGAAGTTAAAGGACCCAGAAAGGATCCCCACACCATCCGCTTTGTCTAATCCAAAAGACCAATAGGAGGGTCCCCAAATCCATCCAGATTTAAATGACCGACAATGGTTTAAAGCATAGGCCCTTGTCTCTTGTAAAAAACAAGCATCCAGGCCAAAATAATGAAAAAATTAAAAAAGAGCATTTCTTTTACAGTTGTTTAAAAGACTACTGCAATTTAGGGATCCAACATTTAGGGAAGTCATAGGTATTTAGGTTTCCTTCCTCCTTTTTTTTTCTTTCCTTTGTAATCAGTGGAAGAAGATTTACTCCCATAGGGTTGAGATAGGGAGGGAGTACCAGTATCCATATCAGAATCCCCTGTAGCCATCTCTAGAATAGCATACGAGTTTTCCATCTCAAAATTGGGAACATCTACTGAAATTGAGGGGAGGACATTTTTTTTTTGGGGGGAGGAACCGGGGATAAGGGTCTAGAGCTCCTAGTAACTCTTTTCTCCACAATACTAGTACTCAGAGGTTTAGCCTTTATACTATCCTGATAACATACTGGTGGACACTCTTTAACATCAAAAGGGTCAGGAGGACCGCACCCTGTTTTAGAAAAAATAGCAGGTTCAGCCCCCAAAACCTCCCTTTCTTCTTCTACCCCCTCAAACTTTGTAAGTTTAGAGTGAAGGCCCATTTTCTGTTTTTTAGAAAAAGCTTTGTCCTGAGCTTTTTGTATTATTAACTCAGGACTACTAACAGAAGCTTTGTTAGAAGCTGCCCATGGACAATTCCTATAGCCATGACCTGACTCTTCATACAGATCGCATTTTATCAGATTACCACACTGAAAATTACCATGTCCAAGTTTCCCACATATCTCACATCTAGTAGTATCACATGAACTAGAGAGATGTGTCCTGTTTCCACATTTGTAGCATGCTCGGGGCTGGCCAGCATAAAAACATATCCCCCTATCTCTCCCAAGGAAAAGCAATTAGGGATGTGTTTGATTTAGTTATTACTTGCTGTAATTTTACTTTATACCTCAACTACCATTCCAAAATAACTCAGAGTCTTACACAGCCTCAGGACTACTTAACACCTCGCATTTCTAAAGAGCCAAAGGAAATATCATCAACGTGAACCCCTGGTTCCTGAGCATTACAGTCACATATTTAATTAATGATGGAGTAAGGGGAGTAACAACAAAGGGAGACCACAATGGGTAAAACTTCAACTGGTTGTAACGTTGCCAAAATAAGTCTAACAGAAAAACAGATCTAAAGCTGACATCATAGTTATCTTCTCCCGAAATGTTAATGAAGGCAAACACGTCTTTAGGTGAAAATTGCAGTGATTCTTTCAACAGAAGCTTCCCCACATAAACACGGTCAGGTCGATCAACCAGTCCTCCCTTATACCGTATCCGGGACAGCGTTTCTACGGGGTGCTGAATCTTTTCGAGACTGTGTAAAGAAATCTGAAAGAAGAGGTCTAATGTGGGGGGTTCACTAAAGGATTGTTAGGATTTTTCCCTTCCCCTATAACATTAGTTCCTATTTTCTCCGAACTAGATGGTAAGGGAGCAGTCACTTCACCATTCTCAGGTTGCATTTTCTGAGACTCAGGAGCTTTTTGAAACGCAGGAGGCCACTCTGAAGGGAGGGAAGACAGGGATGAAACTGATGACCACTCTGGGTCTGGGATCCACGTTCCTGAAAGATTTAATTTGCATCCTGAATCCAACAGCGCTTTCTCTGGAGCCCAATCCTTATCTTCAGTTATTATCTTTTTTGCAGGTATGGAAAAAGCTTGCTGAATTAGGGTAGAAGTAGAGATCTTCTGAGGGCCCTTATCATTATTACCAGCCTGCTGTATATACAAGTTCCGATTTGCTGCTGTTAAGGCAGCAATCTGGGGAAGCTTTATTTCTGGTCATGAAAGAAAAGGATGTGGCATACATTTGGCTGGAGGCATCAGTTTGATATACTAATTTATCTGGTAGCCTACACCCAGCTTGCTGTTTGGACTCCTCCACTATCGAGGGACCTGAGCCAATAGTAAACAGCTTTGTTTGTCCATTACTAGGCAACACACTGACACTGTGAATGTTCAAACAGTGTGGAGATTTAGACTGACCTTGCAAACTTTCCTTCAAAGTTCCGAAAACAGCAACTTCATCATTGGGACTCGGCTCTTGGCACTCACTACAGCCAGCGACCATACTGCCAGCCGAAATTTTCCCTGATAAATCCCATTTAGAAAGCGTAAAAGAAATGTTGAATCGGGAGTGTTCTCCTCCACCTGTGCGGTGTCATCGACCAAACAAATCATATTCTCTGCAATGACAGGCTTCGCATCCGTAATTAATACCCGGTTTCCTGAAAGATCACTGTCCTCAGCTCCTTCACAAGAAATTGAAGAACTGAGAAGTCCTGACGCTTCAAAAGGTAAGGAAATTACCTTTTCCATAGACTCGGCCATTTTTCCATCCAAAGGCTCTTTTACAATAGCAGCGTTTTCATAAGGCACACAAAAAGTTCCCGTTTGTACTACGGAACCGCAACTTCCATTTTCCTTAGATCCCGAGATGGAGGCTCGCTCCCCTGGCTCACAGACATCCTCACCCTCCAACGAACTCAACATAGTGGCCATGATGATAGCCAGCAAGTCCCCCTACTGGCCAAACAGTAGGGGAATTTCCCTGGTGTCCTGGCCAGATTTCCCCCCATTCACTAAAAATACTACCAACAGCTTAAAATCTGGTTCAATTTCAGCTGGCATCCATCTGTATCCCCCTCCCCTGGGACGAGGTTGAAAATAGGCAAATAATTGTCTAGTCCTCCTTCCTGGTCAACAAAAACTAAATAAATAAAAATAAATAAATAATACACTTGCCACAAAGTACTTACATCATCACACACATTGCCCCAGGCCTGTGGTGGACTGTGTGAGTGGCCCACAGTGTCACTCACTCAGTAGCTGTATAGCCACACAAACTATAACAGACCTGTAGCAGACTTTACCAGTAGCCCTGTAGGCAACACACTAAGCAGCTGCTAAGACAAAAAAACTGTGCAAGGTCTATAGTGGACTTCATGAGTTGTCCTGTGGGCCCTCAAAAACAGCTGCCTGGTCAAGCAAATTGTGCCAGACCTGTAGTGCACTTCGCCAATGGCCCTGCATTAGCACACAAACTGTGCCAGACCTGTAGTGGACTTCACCAGTGGCCCTGCATCAACACATAAACTGTGCCAGACCTGTAGTGGACTTCGCCTGTGGCCCTGCATTAGCACACAAACTGTGCCAGACCTGTAGTGGACTTCACCAGTGGCCCTGTATCAACACACAAACTGTGCCAGACCTGTAGTGGACTTCACCAGTGGTCCTGCATTAGCACACAAACTGTGCCAGACCTGTAGTGGACTTCTCCAGTGGCCCTGCATTAGCACACAAACTGTGCCAGACCTGTAGTGGACTTCACCAGTGGCCCTGCATCAACACATAAACTGTGCCAGACCTGTAGTGGACTTCGCCTGTGGCCCTGCATTAGCACACAAACTGTGCCAGACCTGTAGTGGACTTCACTAGTGGCCCTGTATCAACACACAAACTGTGCCAGACCTGTAGCGGACTTCGCCAGTGGCCCTCCATTAGCACACAAACTGTGCCAGACCTGTAGTGGACTTCACCAGTGGCCCTGCATCCACAAACATATTGCAACAGACCTGTAGCAGATTTTATGAATAGCCCTGTGGGTAACGTGCTAAGAAGCTGCGAGGTCAAAGAAACTGCACAAGACCTGTAGCTGACTTCATGAGTTGCCCTGCGGGACACTCGAAAACAGCTTCATGGTCAAGCAAACTGTGCCAGACCCGTAGAGAACTTCACCAGTGGCCCTGCATCCACACACATATTGCAACAGACCTGTAGCAAACTTTATGACTGGCTCTACAGACCACTCAAGAGGCAGCTGCATAATTACACAGACTGCCCAAGACCTGTAATGGACTTTAGCAAGAATGAGTGCAGTTTTCATCTTGGGGTATAACTGTATTCCTTGTACTGTGTTATTTATTGATGATGTTAAAACATATGTTTGAAATCTAGATTGAGCAGTGACATTTAATTTGGTGAGGTGTACAGGAGGTTGTGTATGGGAGTGGGTAGAGTTAGAGTTCAAAAAATCCTCACTAACAGCACATTTCCTTACTTTTGTCACTTTAAGAAAAAACCCTGCTGGCCCGGTGGTGCTGGGGGTTGAGGCACTGGATGCCACCCCTCACGCCACACCAGCGACTCGAGATCGGGAGTGAGCTTGGGTGCCGGGGTGAGGATCGAGCTCCTGCAGGGCTCTTCTCCTCCCTTGGGGGGAGTGTTGGGGTTTGTCTGGTGTACCAGTGGCTCCCAGTGGAGATCAGGGGCGCTGCAGTATGCAAGACAGCACGTTACACAGCGTGGGTTGCCGTGCACCATGGCATCAGGGGTGACCATGCAAGGGGGGGAGCACCAGAACACGGAAAAGCTCAGCTCTGCAGGGTAGGCAATGGCACCTGACCCCAATGCCCACCGCCAGATTTGTCTCACCCTGCCTTCTAGTTCCTCTGCCCTGGCCCTCACCTACAGCCAGGGTCTGACTTGTAAGAGCGCCCAAAGAGGAGGGGCGGCCCCACCCCGGAGAGATTAAGCTGGGGGTACTGGCTGTGGGGGGGGGAGATGAGGCTTAGGGCTGAGAGAGAATCTCAGGTGGGCAGGAACAGGCATGATGCCTGAGAGGCTCCGCAGGCCATGACAGGAGGGAAAAATAATTGTTAAAAAAAAAAAAGAAGAAAAAACCCAAACATGTACATTAATGTAGTTGTTTGCAATTAATGTTCTTTCTTTTTGAGATAGATAGCCGTAGTAGCTTACTTTGTGTATGTTCCAATGAGCTATATACCTGGAAACCTTGTTAAGCCTATGTAAGCATACAGTGCCTTATAAGTTATACTCTTCATCTAGCACTATGTCTGTAACATGTTTGCTTGTCATCAGAAGTTTTGCCTTAACAGGACACCATTGTAAACAAACTCAGCTCAATGGTTTTTATCCTGAATAAAACTGAACTGAACTGACTATGCATAGAAGCTGCATCAGTACACAAAATGGGCCCAATGCACTATGCCAACGTGCCATGTAAACCGGGTGTGTTGGCAGAACTAAGTCAGAATGCCATGGAGTGGTGGTTGCATGGCATTCATGACTGGGGCATGCAGCTGGTACACGCCTGATCCCCCGGCCTCGCAAACAGCAATGCGCCGGGGGCAGGCAGGGGGTGTGTCAGCACTACACGCCATGCACAAAGGCAAGTAATGTGACCCGCAGGGGGGCGTAGTGATATGAAGGATATGCCAGAGGGGACCCTGCCATACGCCCCCATGGACACCACCCACCAGTTGTGGCGGGACCTTGCTACAGCCCCCATGCTGCCCCAAGCCACTAGGCAGCATGAGGGGGCGCCGGGGCAGCCAATGGGGTGAGCGCTGTTTCAATCACAACACGGCCAATGAGGCAGATCCGATCCCCAGCTGTGGGGCCTTCCACCAGGTTCCAACAAGCCACCCAACTGGCCCCACACCCCACCACCACCGCCACCACACTGTGCCCCCCCATCCCCGGTAGTGTACCTGCACCCTCCACCTTGGACACAGCTGGGCACAACACCAGTAATGTGCGACCATAGCCCCCGCCCCCACCACACCGCACCCCATCCCTCTGGTAATGCACAAGCCTCCCCCACTCACCCACAGGTGCCCCATTTCCGTGATTGTCGACATCCTCTTGCCCCCGCACACACGTGTGACACATCATCCTGGTCTGGTGCCTGATCTGGTGTCCCCACCCCATTAGAGTTCAGTGGCGCCCCCCCAGCACCAACAAAAGCACTCCCCAGTCCCCATACCTCCATGTGCTCCTCCAGATGACCAGTGGCACAGCCTTCCTCACACTTCCTCGGCCACGAGCCGTTGAAATGATGCTGGGATCATGCTGCCTATATATATAGGTAGTGCAATCCCAACATCTTTTGGATGGCTGGCAGCCGAGGAGATGTGAGGAGGGTTGTGCCGGTGGTCATCTGGGGGAGCACACATGTGGGTACAGGGACTGGGGAGTGCTTTTGTCAGTGCTGGGGGGCACCACTGAACACCAATGGGGGCGGGGGTACTGGGTCGGGCACTGGACTAGGCTGATGGGTCACCTGTGTGTATGTGTGGAGGGGGGGAACTGACCAACAGTGGTGATCAGGGGCACCAGGTAAGAAGTTGGAGTCTTGGTGGGTGATGTAACAGCGGGGTCTGGGCACAGCTGTGCTGGAGGGCAGCCTGCGGGACAGTGGTGGGGTTACATTGCCAGGGGGCATCTGTGCACTGGGAGGGTGCCTTGCTGAGAGGCTGGTGCGGGGGTTCACTGGACAATGGGGCCATGCCGCGCAAGCCCGGGTGCCTGCGGTAGGCATTCATGCACCCAGACCCATGCTGTAGCACAAGGAATCTACTGCAGGACCCATGCCGGACATCCGATTGGATGCCTGGCTGGGTACATGACTCTGCCTGTGGCTGCCCTGTTTGGACCTGCATGCCAGGGGGTGGAGCCATGGACAGGTACCAGCCATTAATGAATAATGGCCGGTGCACACCTGTCTGCAGGTGCGGAGCTGTGTTGGTGGGTTACGCACTTTTGGCATGTAACTTATGTCCATTAGTGCATAGGGACCAATATGAGAGACTTGTAGCAGACTTTGCAAGTGATTGCAAAGCAGCTGCATCATCACCAGACCTGTGGTGGACTTCACAAGTGGCCCACAACTGCATTATCACACATCACACCACACCCGTTGTGAACCACAAATTTTCAAAAGGCTGTAACTTGGCAAATTGTTCACAGTGTTGGGCCAAACTTATGGGATTGCTTAGATAGGTCCCCAACTCATGACAACATAAGTGGTGAAAGTTAAATCCCCCTAAATGGGTTTTTAGGTGTAACCCCAAAACCCCATTTGTGGGAATTTAAGTTTCACTAGTTATGGGGTGTTGAGAGGAGCTCCTCAGTGAGTTATCCCTGAGTTTGGCCCAAATATCTCTAATGATGGTCAAGTTATGGCCATGTGCAAATTTTTATGGGAAAAAAACTAAGTCTGCATGCCATTTCTTGAACTCAGTGGGCCAGATATTCAGACTGCACCGGGCAGTGGCGCAAGCCTGGGCACAGCGCAACTGGGCTGCGCCGGGGCCTGGACCAGGCAATATTCAACGGTGATGCACCATGGCTCAGCACCGTCGAATATGGCATGGAGGGTGCACAGACGGTGCATAGCGCAGTGGCATTGCGCCAGTGCAAGAGACAGAAAGGGAACATGGGGATGCACCAGCGCAAGTGCAGTTTCGCTAGGCGCATCACCCATGATATTCAGCCCGTGGCATGCAAATGAGGCCAAAATGCATGCAAGGTGCAAATGGGGCCATTTGCATGTCATTATGGCCACATTTGCATGCGATGCGCTGGGTCCCAGCAAATTGCACCTGGCACCCTGCCAAGCTGCTACCATTGGTGATCGATACCATGGTGGGCTATTGCAGCCCCCCCGCTCCTGTACACCTGATCGTGGGCATCAGTAGACAGCACAGTAATCCCTAGTGGTTTAGCGGTAACCCCCATATGCCCGATCGCGGGCATCTGTAAATATCACAATAATCCCTGGTGGTCTAGCAGTCCCTCCCGCATGCCCGATTGTGGGCTGTAGAAAATGGTAAGGAATTACCTGGTGGTCTAGCGGTAACAGTCCCTCCCATATGCTCAATTGCGGGTTGTTGTGGAAATACAGAAGTACCTGGTGGTCCAGTGGTATCCCCCTTCCCCACACACCCACAGAGGTCCCCCGGCCACCCAGCACCCCCCCATCATCGGTGGGTGGCAGCATCCCACCCGCATGCTGCCCAGCCACCACCAAATAACAGCATACAGATGCGATCTGTACACCTATTGGTCCCCAGTGTGGTCTAGTGGTTCCCCCGTATATACCCGATGTCGCAGGCTGTAGTAGTGGCAATGAGTACCTGGTGGTCTGCGGTAAACCCCCATACACCCAATCACAGGCTGTTGCGGAAATACAAGTATCTAGCGGTCAGTGGTACCCTCCCCACTCACCCACAGAGGTCCCCTAGCCACCCAGCATCTCCCCTGTCTTTGGGGGGCAGCAGCATCCCACCCACATGCTGCCTGGCTGCTGGCCAAATGACAGTGTACAGTACGATCTGTACTCCTATTGGTCCACACTGTGGACGGGGGGGTGCTGGGTGGCCGGGTCACCTCTGTGGGTGGGTGGGGAGGTGGGTACCACTGGACCACCAGGTACTTCTGTATTTCCACAACAGCCCATGATCGGGTATTCAGGGGGGTTACCGCTAGACCACCAGGTAATTCCTTGCATTTACTACAGCCCGCGATCAGACATATAGGGGACTGTTAGAACAACAGGGATTACTGTAATATATACAGATGCCCATGATCAGGCGTGCAGGGTGGGGGGCCACTAGTCTACCAGGGGATCAGGGAGCTTGTGGACAGTGTTTCTGCTGGGCGGATGGCCACCCAAGGCTGGCGGCTGTTGTGTTGTGCCTTGCACTACAGCTGCCCACCTGTGGATGGCCAGCATTTAAGCCTGTGATTTGCAGTTCAACTTTGGGCACCAGCGTGCGGTGCAGATTGGGGTTGTGCCAGCGTATGCGCCGCACATCCCGGGCTGAATATCGGGATGTGCACATGCTATGCATAGCACCCCCTGCATGTGCGCCCGCGACACATTACCAATGCCCCTGGTGCATTGGGTGTTGTACCGCACATCTTACCCTTTGAATATCACACCGGGGCGCATTGGGGGGTTGCGCCCCTTTAAATATCCCACCTTTTGTGTCTTTAGAAAAAACGTGGGATTTTGTAATGGCCCAAACTTAGCTAAGTCTTCAAATTTTTGCTCCAGACTTGGAGGCATGCTTCAAGAGGTTGCCTCGTGAACCCCCCCCCCCCCATGTGCTTTTGGAGCAGCAGTGGAAAATTGCCAAGGAAAAAAAAATAAAACTAAGTCTGCACATTTTGCTGGTTCACAGACATTTTATTTGTCATGTCTTTTGATAAATGCAAAAAAGTCCGCAGAACAGTGCACTGCACATGTACCTGGACTTATTGGGCTTTTTTGCCAGATGGATCTTGTGATGACCATAACTTGGCTAATTTTTCACCTTTTCACCCAAAACTTGGGGGCTTGTCTAAAGAGGTTGCTTCCAACTCCACCCCAAACTGAGTTTTAGGGGGCAGTGGATTTTGCCATTTGTGCGACCGCTGAAAGTCAGCAAACTCTGGAATTCCCCACAAAAATGACATAAAATGCCCAAATAACTGGTATACTGTGCTTACATTGTTTTTGAAAAATGCAGCTTTTAAAAAACTTGCACGAATTACCAATCATTTTTGTTTTTATAATTTAAAATCTACAATTATGTATGGAGAGCCACTTAGTAAATAATCATACTTGGGCCAAACTCTAACTAACCACAAAGTTTCAAGTTTCAATTCTCAGCAATTTGCCAGCCCAGTGGTGCTGAGGGTTGAGGCACTGGATGTCACACCTCTCACCATGCCGGCAACCCGGGTTCGGGAACGAGCCCTGGTCGTTGGGGGTCGGCAGGGAAGGACTAAGATTGAGCATCCATGGACAGCTCTCTTAGTCCTGGGGTGGGTTAGGGGTTCTTCGATTGTGCTGGCAACCCCTGGCAGAGGCTGGGGGCATTGCAGTGTATGACACAGAGGCATGGGGATTGGGACAGCAGCAGATGTCCTCAGGGTGCATACGGGAGCGTGCGCACACCGGGCATGACGTCTTTGCACATCCTTGCCTCAGGGAGGAAACACTAAGAAAAAATCCCTCTGCCCTCGGGTGAGACGATGGCGATCACTGGCAAAACTGATGCACCACACACCTAATACCGGCCGACTCTCTGGTTTTCCTTAAGATCTGGGGGCCTCTCCGTGGGGGCAGAAGAGCCCCAGATTTCGCATACCCGATGTAGCTTCCGGAGTAGCCAGTTCAGATAGGCGGTTCAGTGTGGCGGCTGTCAGTGAGACCCTGAGAGATGCCCTGAGGGTAGGGTGCAGAAATAGACCCTACAAAAAAAATTCTCAGCAATTTGTCATGCTACAGGTCAGTGAAAAAAAGGTATTTAAAACCATATTGTTATGTATTCTTACCATCTAGAACTTTTAAACAACCCAACTATCACCAAAGTTTCAAGATCCAGAGATCCTGGAACCAGCAATGCCCACACTGAATGTCAGGTTATTTTGTCCAAGGATGGGTGCAATGTTAAGGGGCAAAAATCAGGGTTTGACATAGAAAATAAAATGCATTCTCAACCTAACTGTAGAGGTGCTACGGCACTACTATATTATAGATTGAAGGAGCTCTCCTGACCAATCGGAGTGCCCCTTTTCTCTACGTGTGAGACATTCTTATTCTGTGAAATGTATCTCATGCACAGCTGCCCTGGAAATGGGATGTTTGGGTATGGTTTAAAAAAAATTGTATATTGTTGACTGAACACGATCAACAATACATTAATATTGCCATTGACACCACTCTTACGGTTGTAAGAGTGGTCTCAGATTCTTAGGCTATCGGAACCACTCACTTTCGGTTCTCTGTTCTCATAACCTACGAATCCATGAGAGACAACTCTTACGGTAAGAGTGGTGTCATGATTTTATTTATTTATTTAGTTTTTGTTTACCGGGTAGGTGCACTAGCCAACAAGGCTATTTTCAGGCATGACCCGGGAGGGTACAGAGACAAACTACAGGAAAAACATATTAGTACAATACTACAACTGACAAGTAAGTGTTTGAGTAATTAACAGCGGTAAACTGACAAAACAATACATAATTTAGGTTAAGCATGTAACAAAATACAATCAGGTCATTTTTAGAGTGACTGAGCAGTATACAAGCGACGAGGAACAGAGCGCAGTGAAAGCAAGTAGTAATAAAGTAGGAGACGGGTTGGTAGTGGGAAATGGAAAAAAAAAGTGTTCCCTGTTGGAGTGGACCCCAGGGTCAATGGAAAAACAGAGGAGAGGGGTTGAATTAGGGAAAGTGAGGGCTAGGGTGGTTTGAAACAGGAGCAGACATAGGAGGAGAAGAGATAGTGGTGTAGTTCTCTTTTGAAGGAGATGTGGGAAGCGGATTGATGTAAGGTTAGTGGGAGTGTGTTCCAGAAGAGGGGTGCATGACAGGCAAAAGCACGACCACCTTTGGAAGTGCAATGTCTTGAAATAAGAACAGGGCACAGTCAGCAGAGCACAAGGCATGGTTGGTTTTCTGGTGGAGAAAGGGGTTTAGGTGTACAGGATCTGATGATGTTATCAGTAATGGATCCAAGTGTGTAATACCTAAGCTCTTGGGGAGGACGCCATCCCAGATCTGAGTAGAGGAGACAGTGATGTTTCAGTCAGGGGGATAAGGAAGCAAAGCAACAGATAATATTATTATAGGGAACATCCCACTTTTGTAGACTTGAGTTGCAGGCAGAGACGTAGACGGCAACCCCATAGGTAAGTGAGGGGAGTAATATCCCAAGGGCAATAGCCAGCCTGGCTGAAGGGGTGAGTGCATAGCTCATACGGCAGGCGATGCCTAGTTTAGAGTTAACATGCTTACGGGTAGATTGAATATGGAGGTCAAAACTCAGTGATGGGTCAAGAGTGACCCCTAAATATTTGAAGGAGTTTACCACCCCAACTGAAGAGCCATCCAGGGAAGAGACATTGAAATGACCTTGGACCCAAATAGCATAGCTTGGGTCTTAGTGTTATTTAGGATAAGTCTGTGATTTGTTAGCCACTGTTGGATAAGCTGAAAGTCAGTGGAAAGTCGACAGTTTATGTCCTCTATACTATTGGAACTGGTATACAATACAATGTCATCTGTATATAATAGAGAGGAGGTTTTTAGGAGATTGGAGGTGATATTGTTTATAAAAATTGAGAAAAGTAGTGGACCTAAGATGGACCCTTGAGGTACACCAATATTGATGGTGACCTTGTCAGAGAGTGCGAATGTGAATTTCACATATTGAGACCTATCAGTCAGATAGCTATTAAACCAGTTTACAACATTTGATGAGAAACCTAGAGAGATGAGTGGCAATGAGGGTGGAGTGGTCTACAAGATCAAATGCCTTGGTCATATCTTTGAAAATGGCCCCCGTGAGCCAGCCAGAATCCATGGCCACTACTGTGTCAGATGTGAGTTTGAGCAGGGCAGTAGTGGTACTGTGTCCCTTCCAGAAACCATGTTGAGCATCAGTTAGGAGGTCATTTTCCAGAAGAAAGTCAGTAGTTTGGAAGGCAACCAGTTTCTCTAGAATTTTGCTGAGTACAGACAGTATGGCAATAGGTCTGTAGTTTATTGGGTTAAGTGGATCACCCTTTTTGAGTACAGGGGCAAATCTGGCCATTTTCCAGATGTCCGGGATGGAGCCTTGACACAAAGTGAGAGTGAAAATCTTTGCTAGGGGGGCTGCTATGTATGGGGCAGCTAATTTTAGGAGCTTAGGCTCCAAGTTATCAGACCCCATGGCTGCGTACTCTGAGATGTTCCGTAGAAGTCTAAGAACCTCATGCCTATGTACCGATTTGAAGTGGAAAGTGGGCCTGGTCGGGTTTGCTTGTAGGACCGGGTTTGAAAGGGGAGGGAAAGTGGAGGTGTATTGAGTGAGGTCAGCAAATTGCATATTAAAGAAGTTTGCAATAGTGAGGGAATTGTTACAGTGGATGCCATTAAGAGTCATGTTATTAGGCATGGTGGACTGATTTGAGCCTAGGAATTGCTTAATATGGTCCCAGAATTTTTTGGGGTCCCCTTGGGAGTCAGTTAGTAGAGCCTTACAGTAGGAGCTTTTTGCTTGCTTGATGTCTTTCTTACTGGCATTTCTAAGTTCTCTGTAGGTATGTAAATCTTCTAGTAGACCATATTTCTTAAACCGAAACCAGCTTTTGTCCCTCAGACGTAATTTAGAGAGAAGATCAGATTTCAGCCAGCGGGACTGTCTATTTCTTACTCTTCTGGTCACTAGATGACTGTGGTTTTCTTGTAGTGTCAAGAAAGTGGACAGGAAGATATCTAGGGCAGACTGTGCATCCAAAGAGCTATAGAGAGAGAGGACCAGTCAGTACAAGCAACGTCAGCCAGGAAGGCCTGAGGGTAAAAATCTGCATAATTACAGAAGGTAATGAAACAGGGCTTCCTGGGTTCAGGCCTACCTTGGCCCCAGATGCAGAAGGTGGGGGAGTGGTCAGAGATGGCATCAGGAAGGACACCTACATCCACGATGTTCTCAGGGCAGTTCATCGCAACCCAGTCCAGTAAGGTGCTGGTATTAGATTGAGGAGCGGTTCTTGTAGGTGAGGAGATAAGCTGATGGAGGTTGAAACTTTGAAATTTGGTCAGGGCCGTCACTTGTGAGCCTCCCAGCCAGTTAACGTTAAAATCTCCTAGTAAAAGAACGTCACTATTTCCTGAGAGAGAAGTGGTTTGGTCGAGTAGCTCGTCAAGTCCTTTTAGGCCATGTGTAGGGGGATTGTAGGCACAGACAATGTGCAGCTTCTTTGTGCCTAGGGTGAGGAGGGCATGAAGGGCTTCACAGTGATGTAAGGGAGATGAGTTAATTATAGAGAGCTGGAGGTGAGACTTGAAATATAATGCTGTTCCGCCGCCCCGTTTTGGAGTAGGCCTGTCTTTTCTCAGGAGATTATAAGATGGAAGTGAGCATAAAGAGTCAGGAGTGGATGGCTTCAGCCACGTTTCAGTGAGGCATATTATATCTAGCTTATAGAGCGTGGTCCATGATTCGAGTTCAGCAAAATTCCACAGGAGGCGCTCCTAATATTATGGTGTGTAATGAGTAGACCTTTGGCATCTGGGATAGAGGCAGCTGCAGGAGTTATAGGCTCTGGATTTGGTTGTATATCTCCAGATGATAGAATGGCTAGTAAGAAGAGGTACCAGAGCTTACGGTGAGAGAAAGGTGACAAGGCACAAGCTTGTCAAGAGGTGAACTTGTGTGCATAGGCAACCAGGTGGACCCATGTCTTTTTTGGAAGTAACCGGGTGGGATCACAATGAAAAGCAGGTTCCACGAGAAGATTTGAGAATACAAAGTAATTTTGTTTATAGTGAGGGAGAATGGATTCTATAGGAGGGACCTTAAGGATGGACAGATGTAGCAGAGGCAGAGCACCAATGAGGAAAAATATCAGCCACAGTTTATTCATTTTTTAGGCCCCAAAGCTAGCAGGCCAGGTGGAGTGGCACAGTAGAGGAGAGTTAGGGCAGAAGAGGGGGTAGGGATGTAGAGGAGAGTGAGGGCAGAAAACAGGGTAGGGATGTAATAGAGTGGTCACTAGTTTACAGGGTTTGGAACAGCGGATTAGAGTGAGGTTGTCAGCAAGAGGCTGAGGATGGAGACCTATAAGCCAAAAGGGAGGAATTGGAACTGTGGGCAGTTTGGAAAGAAAAAATAGCAGAAACCAGACTATTACTCCCAAAGGAGTAGGAAGACTTAATAGGGGATGAGGGAGGACAGCAAGTCATAGGGAAGAAAGGTGAAGGAGGGTAGCTTATACAGCTAGTGGAGGCCTGGATAATACCAACCAGCAGTCGAGATTGGTAGCAGTGAGGCACTTTCAGTGGCAGAGGACAAAGAAAAATTTCTGAGCACTTCGTTACTAGAGTTAATTTTGAGGCTGCGTTATTAGAAGTAGGAGGGCTAGTAGAGTATAAGACAAAAGAATTAGGAATGGACAGTACTGGAAAGTTCCTGGGTTAAGCTGAAAGGAGAGTAGTGTAACTATAATGTTGTTCAGAGTATGAAACAGAGTGACATGCGGGGGGGGAGAGGAGTGAGAGACCAAGTGTGGTGGAGTGAGAAAAAGTAGGCAGGGACAAGTAGAGTATTTAATAGGAGGCCTGGGCAGGGGTTGGGGGGAGGGAAGAAAAACAGAGGTAAAGTGAGTCCAGGCACCAGGGTTTTAGCCCAGGAAAAGCAGTCCAGAGAGGCACACCAATCGGACGCCATACACTGCCCTGTGGGCCACTCGGCAGTCACCAGAAAAAAGGCGCTCCAATCAGAGGTGATGCCGCCACTCAGCTTTGGAGAAGAAATTTTGCGGTAGTACCTTGGGTCAGGGTCCAGGTAGCAGGACCAGGAGGGTGTCTAAAAGTCCTTGGGTTCGGCGGTAGTGGCGGCAGCCAGGAAAAATGTCCGAAAGATGCGCCGTATCCGAGGGCACCACACGGGGTGCAGGCAGTCTGATCTGTGATAGAGAGAGAAAGGAGAAATCTGTGTTAGATATAGAGAGAGACTGCAAGGGACGGGAGACTTGCGGCAGACCGTCAGTGGGGGTTGGGGGTGCTAAAGTTGAAACAAAGATAGAAATTAGCAATTTGAAGTAGGGTGGGGTTTCAGGGGGACAAAGAGGTAGAAATGACTGTGAGACAGATTAGGTTTCAGCCTGAAATACGAGGGGGATGGGTCAGGGTCAAGTCAGTCTGGAGAAAGAAAAGAGATTAGTAAAATTTACAGTTCAAGGGGGGAGCTGAGGTTAGAGCAGAGAGGAGAAAAAAGTATGAACAATAGCAAGAACAGGTAGAAAGGGCAGTAGGGTAAAAACAGTCAGCGGGATTAAGGAGAACAACCTGCTCTATGTGCCGTATTAGGCATTAACACAGTTCGAGTGCAGTACAAAATTAATTACAAATATTGAGACCCACTCTATATAGCTACACCAAGGGGCTATCAAACACAGTGAAAAATAGCTAAAATAGTACACAATTATGGGTTAAAGTTAGACTCAAAACTTAAACAGAGGTAAAGTGAGTCCAGGAGCCAGGGTTTTAGCTCGGGAAAAGCAGTCCAGAGAGGCACACCAATCGAAAGCTGTGCACTGCCCTGTGGGCAGTCGCCAGAAAAAAGGCGCTCCAATCAGAGGTGATGCCACCGCTCAGCTTTGGAGAAGAAAGTTTAGCGGTAGTACCTTGGGTCAGGGTCCAGGGGGCAGGACCAGGAGGGTGGCTAGAAGTCCTTGGGTTCGGCGGTAGTGGCAGCGGCCAGGAAAAACGGCTGAAAGGCGCCGCCTTATCCAAGGGTGCTGCTCGGGGCGCAGGGTAGTCCAATCTTGGGTCAGGGTCCAGGGAGCAGGACCAGGAGGGTGGCTAGAAGTCCTTGGGTTCGGCAGTAGTGGTGGCATCCAGGAAAAATGGCCGAAAGGTGCCGCCGTATCCAAGAGCGCCGCTCGGGGCGCGGGGCGGTCCGATCTTGGGTCAGAGTCCAGGAGCAGGACCAGGAGGGTGGCTAGAAGTCCTTGGGTTCGGTGGTAGTGGCAGTGGCCAGGAAAAATTGCCAAAAGGCACCACCATATCCAAGGGCGCTGCTCGGGGCACGGGGCGGTCCGATCTTGGGTCAGAGTCCAGGGAGCAGGACCAGGAGGGTGGCTAGAAGTCCTTGGGTTCGGTGGTAGTGGCAGTGGCCAGGAAAAATTGCCAAAAGGCACCACCATATCCAAGGGCGCGGCTTGGGGCACGGGGCGGTCCGATCTTGGGTCAGAGTCCAGGGAGCAGGACCAGAAGGGTGGCTAGAAGTCCTTGGGTTCAGTGGTAGTGGCAGTGGCCAGGAAAAATTGCCAAAAGGCACCACCATATCCAAGGGCGCTGCTTGGGGCATGGGGCGGTCCGATCTTGGGTCAGGGTCAAGGGAGCAGGACCAGGAGGGTGGCCAGAAGTCCTTGGGTTCGGCAGTAGTGGTGGCATCCAGGAAAAATGGCTGAAAGGTGCCGCCGTATCCGAGAGCACCGCTCGGGGCGCGGGGCAGTCCGATTTTGGGTCAGAGTCCAGGGAGCAGGACCAGGAGGGTGGCAGAAGTCCTTGGGTTCGGTGGTAGTGGCGGTGGCCAGGAAAAATTGCCAAAAGGTACCACCATATCCAAGGGCGCTGCTCGGGGCACAGGGCAGTCTGATCTTGGGTCAGGGTCCAGGGAGCAGGACCAGGAGGGCAGTTGGAAGTCCTTGGGTTTGGCGGTAGTGGCAGCGGCCAGGAAAAACAGCTGAAAGGCGCCGCCATATCTGAGGGCGCTGCTCGGGGCACGGGGCAGTCCAATCTTGGGTCAGGGTCCAGGGAGCAGGACCAGGAAAGCGGATAGAAGTCCTTGTGTTCGGCGGTAGTGGCAGCAGCCAAGAAAAATGGCTGAAAGGTGCCATCATATCCAAGGGCACCACTTGGGGTGTGGAGTGGTCCAATCTTGGGTCAGAGTCCAGGGAGCAGTACCAGGAGGTTGGCTAGAAGTCCTTGGGTTCGGTGGTAGTGGTGGTGGCCAGGAAAAATTGCCAAAAGGCACCACCATATCCAAGGGCACTGCTCGGGGCACGGGGCGGTCCGATCTTGGGTCAGGGTCCAGGGAGCAGGACCAGGAGAGTGGCTAGAAGTCTTTGAGTTTGGCAGTAGTGGCGATGGCCAGGAAAAATGGCTGAAAGGTGCTGCCATATCTGACGGCGCCGTTCAGGGCACAAGGCAGTCCAATCTTGGGTCAGGGTCCAGGGAGCAGGACCAGGAGGGTGGCTAGAAGTCCTTGAGTTCGGCAGTAGTGGCAGCATCCAGGAAAAATGTCTGAAAGGTGCTGCCGTATCCGAGAGAGCCGCTCAGGGGACAGGGCGGTCCGATCTTGGTTCAGGGTCCAGGGAGCAGGACCAGGAGAGTGGCTAGAAGTCTTTGAGTTTGGCAGTAGTGGCGATGGCCAGGAAAAATGGCTGAAAGGTGCTGCCATATCCGACGGCGCCATTCAGGGCACAGGGCAGTCCAATCTTGGGCCAGGGTCCAGGGAGCAGGACCAGGAGGGTGGCTAGAAGTCCTTGAGTTCGGCAGTAGTGGCAGCATCCAGGAAAAATGTCTGAAAGGTGCCACCATATCCGAGGGCACCGCTCGGGGCGCGGGGCAGTCCGATCTTGGGTCAGAGTCCAGGGAGCAGGACCAGGAGGGTGGCTAGAAGTCCTTGGGTTCAGTGGTAGTGGCGGTGGCCAGGAAAAATTGCCAAAAGGCACCACCATATCCAAGGGCGCCGCTCGGGGTGTGGAGCGTTCCGATCTTGGCTCAGGGTCCAGGGAGCAGGACCAGGAGGGTGGCTAGAAATCCTTGGGTTCGGCAGTCATGGCAGCATCCAGGAAAAATGGCCAAAATGTGCCGCCGTATCCGGGGGCACCACTTGGGGTGCAGGACGGTCCGATCTTGGGTCATGGTCCAGGGAGTAGGACCAGGAGGGTGGCTAGAAGTCCTTGGGTTCGGTGGTAGTGGCAATGCCAGGAAAAATGGCCGAAAGGCACCACCGTATCCGAGGGAACCGCTCGGGGCACAGGGCAGTCTGATCTTGGGTCAGGGTCCAGGGAGTAGGACCAGGAGGGTAGCTAGAAGTCCTTGGGTTCAGCGGTAGTGGCGGCAGCAAGGAAAAATGGCTGAAAGGTGCCGCCATATCCGAGGGCACCCCTCAGGGCACGGAGCGGTCTGATCTTGGCTCAGAGTCCAGGGAACAGGACCAGGAGGGTGGCTAGAAGTCCTTGGGCTTGGCGGTAGTGGCAGCAGCCAGGGAAAAACAGCCAAAAGGCACCGCCATATCTGAAGGTGATGCTCAGGGTGCGGGGCAGTCCGATCTTGGGTCAGGGTCCAGGGAGCAGGACCAGGAGAGTGGCTAGAAGTCTTTGGGTTTGGCAGTAGTGGCAGCATCCAGGAAAAATAGCCAAAATGTGCTGCCGTATCCGGGGGCACCACTTGGGGCGCAGGGCGGTCCGATCTTGGGTCATGGTCCAGGGAGCAGGACCAGGAGGGTGGCTAGAAGTCCTTGGGTTCGGTGGTAGTGGCAGCACCAGGAAAAATGGCTGAAAGGTGCCACCATATCCGAGGGCACCCCTCAGATCACAGAGCAGTCTGATCTTGGCTCAGGGTCCAGGGGAACAGGACCAGGACCAGGAGGGTTGCTAGAAGTCCTTGGGCTTGGCGGTAGTGGCAGCAGCCAGGGAAAAATGGCCAAAAGGCATCGCCATATCTGAAGGTGATGCTCGGGGTGTGGGGCAGTCCGATCTTGGGTCAGGGTGCAGGGAGCAGGACCAGGAGAGTAGCTAGAAGTCTTTGGGTTCGGCAGTAGTGGCGGCGGCCAGGAAGAATGACCGAAAGGTGCTGCCATATCCGACGGCACCACTCGGGGCGCAGGGTGGTCAAAATGCTGTTCCAGTTTCCGCATGGATGATGCCCTGTCAAAAGCAAAGGACACACATTGCTGTGTGTCATCAGCATAGCAGTGAAACGTCATGCAATAATGCCAGATGATCTTTCCTAGTGGAAGAATGTATGTTGCAAACAGCACCGGGTGACAGAACAGATCCCTTAGGGATGCCGCAGTCCAGATCAGCCAGCCATGACTGGCAAGTGCCAAGGACTACCTGAGCAAAACTGGGAAGCAGCTCCCAGTGAAATCTGGTGCTAACAAACTAAGAGACAGTTCAAAGCATACGGCTAAAGTGAGCACTCACATCTTCTGAGTTGATGAAGAGACCAGGCTACACTTTATCCAACCATGCCTTCACTTTATTAAGACGAAACTGCTGAGCAGGAAAACAGCAAACACAGACCTCTCCTCATAGACCAGCCCCAACAGATTCACACATCATGCACTATTTCAAGATATGGTCTAGTCCCCAATGTGAACCTCTTTATATTGTGTCAGCCCTTAAAGTGACGGTGCTGAATTTCAAATACAGAGACAAAAACACATACTACACAATATATAAACCAGTAAAAATACAAAGTACTAAATAAAGTGCTATGATAGTGTAAAATACTGCACATTTGTGTATGAAACAATATATGTAATAAAGGCTGAGAAGGATAAAGGCTGGGAGGCAGTAGACTGTTGGTTAACTAGGATCTGCAGCTTTTCCATTAGAGAGGGAAATGGGCAGACTGGGTGGGCCAAGCGGTCCTCATCTGCCATCAGATTCTATGTTCTATGTTTCTATAATGGGGGCAGAGGCAGGGACAAGAGAAGCAAACAGGAAATGGTCTGGAAACATAGACATGGGTCTATGGGGATGGGTAACAGGTAAGTGGCAGGGTTGGGGGGTGTTCCTCTCAGTAGACATCGCAACAGTTTAGACACTATTATAAATAGATTGTTACAGCACTATAGGACTACTAACTGTTCTCTTTTATTGACCAAGGATCGGAACCATTGCAATGCAGTTCCTGACACTCCTCAAGGCCCCTTGAGTCTGATCTATAAACTTGCATGATCTACAGCGTTAAATGCAGAAGAAAGATCCAGGAGAATCATGACAGAGATCTCCCTGTAATCCCTTGTCATGACAAGATCATTTTTTTTTTTTTTTTTTTTTACAACTATGTTTCTTGCCCCTCTGACTGGAACTCTCTCAGGCCTCCTGCTCATGCCAGCTTGCTCTACCTCCCGCTATGTTCCCTGATCATCTGGGAGTGTGGCAGTGGCTATGGCAGGGGCCATCACCTATCCAGAGCTGGAGGGGGTATTTTGGTAGTTAGCCCCGAGATCCCCCCTCCCCCCCTGTGTGGGCACATCTGATGCTGGCGCATGGCAACCCTGCCTATGTCAGCCATGCTCTGACGTGCAGCCCGGCGGCTCAATGGTGCCTCCAGTCTCCACTGGGGGTCGCCAGAGCACTGGGCATCCCTGACCTTCCCACCCAGAGAGGAGAGCTGCCCGGATGGTGCTCAATCCGTCTCCCTCCCCTGCCGACTCTCGAGCTTGCTCCCAAACTTGGGTCGTCGACGGGCGCGAGGTGTGGCATCCAGCACCTCAACCCTCAGCGCCACCGGGCAGGCCCTTGCATACCCTTATTAAGGGTTCCAAAATCAGCTTGAAATGGTTCAGAAAAGTAATTTCTCACAAGGTGCATCACAAGTCGGGAAGCAACCACTTTTCTTTTCTCAACATCCTCAGCCACAAGGGGAAGGCTGAAAACAGATTGATAATTGACAAGGATGTTAGGTTCTAGCAAAACCTTCTAAAAGAAAGGCTTCCCCACCATCATTTTTAAAGGTACCAGTAGAGGTCTCTCCCCCAGAGAGGCACCGATAATCCCTGTCGAAACTGCCATTAATAACCCCCACCCAGTCTTAATCAGCTGAGTGGATGCTGGATCCAGACTACACATGGTGCACCAAAAGCCCTTGACTACTCTGCAGAACTCCTCTTAATCCAATATAGAAAACACATCCCAATAATTTTCCAGCCCACACAAAGACTCCTCTCTATCACTGTTGCCCATCCTTGGATAATGCAGGAAATCTGGTCCTGGATAACAACAATCTTGTCTTTGAGGAATTCATTTAACAGATTGCACTCTCCATGGAAAAATATTCCCTACGTCACAAAACAGTCAGATGTAATAAATTGTCCACTACATGGAAAACTGTGGCTTGGAGGTTCTATTCAGCAGCAATCTCTGTGGCAAAGAAACTCTTCTTTGCTGCCCTAATATCCCCTCGTAAAGCAGTAAGTTTGGCCTGTGACTATCATTTGCTGAAGCTCTTATAAAAACCAGGGAGGTTCTTCAGCAAGAGGTTAACAGGCATGAACAGATTGGTGCAAGGGAGTTCACCAACACAGACAATGCTCCATTATAGACCTCCATCACAGCATTACACACCCTGGTGAAGACTTCTACCAGGCTCCAAGTGTCCAAACGATCCAGAAACCTATTTGGTTCCAGATCTTGTTTCAAATTCTCAACTTCCATCCTCAAAAGGAGCCACTGGACACAGCCCAGTAACAAAGAAGCCCTCACTCTTGAGGTCTTCCCCATATGATGAATGAGTACTAAGAGGGAAGACCAAAAAGGAACCATGAGACACAGCCTAATGACGAAAGCGTCCACACTCATGAGGGATCCCCATGAGGATGCCCAGATACAGTAGGCTTGAGTGCTGAAAGAATGTCTGCTGAAGGAATGCTGGAGTAATGAAGACCCTGGGGAAAAGGAGAAGGCTTGATCACAACAGCTGCTTCAAACTTGGTTGCCCAATTCTTTCCCCGAGTGCAAAACTCACATATATCTACACTGTAGCAAAGCCCTTAAAGAGTACGGCACAAAAATCCAATGAGTGACCAAAAAGTTCATGACAGGAGCTGAGCATTTGCTGTAGAAGAACTTGATCCCTTGAGGGATATTCAGTATACGAGACAAGCCCACATATAAGAGCCAAGCCCAAGTTCAGGCATAAATAGATTGTAGTTCAGTATGAAGTCGTAAGCATGAACATGACCCCTAGGAGAGGAGCAGGATGACCACCTGGGTAGGTTGGGGGAGAAGCAGTGGATGGAAGATGAAAGCTAAGAGCAAAGTTAGCCTGCAGCATCTAGTAAGTGCAAAGCATTGCTAACAAGTCAGGTGAAAAACACAGATACAGATCATTCAACTAATCAGGGGGCAGAGAAACTACAGCTGCATCATTGCCACACAAGCAGGAGATCCTGTGAGTCTAAGGTTGAAACCTCTAATCGGTTGGTTTGATATTGGAATTGATAAGGTAATATGGGCAGAAACATGGCTAGCCTGAAATGGGTGATGTCAACCCCCAATGGGTCAGATTGGACTCTTGAGCTAAAATGGAGAATGACTTTTCCTGTTTCAGGGAATTAAATTATTTCTGTGATAGGGTTAGAGGGGTCTCACGTCACTTGTTTTGCTTCAGGAGGACATAGAGGGAGTGTTATTGGCAAGTGGTACTGCCACTTCATGGCAAGGCCTTCCCTCACAGGGACTGTAAATATAGGACTCAGGCCCTGACTGGGCGCTCCAGCCAGAAGTGGATTCCCCAGGATGTGGCTTTGCTCCAGCTGCCATCTTCTCACCTCCAGAACACCAGCCAAAACATAAGGAGGCAGCCCCTGACCGGGCGCAATAGTCTGAAGTGGATTCTTCTCCCCTCTGGGACACAGCTTTACTCTAGCTGCCATCCCCTCACCTCCTGACCACCAGCCAAAACACAAGGAGGCATGCCCTGAATGAGTGCTCCAGCCTGAAGCAGATTCTTCTCCCCTCTGGGACGCGACTTTGCTCCAGCCACTCTCCCCTCACTTCCAGACCACCAGCGGAAACACCAGGAGGCGACTCCTGACCGGGTGCTCCAGTCCGATGTGGATTCCTCTCCCCTCTAGGATGTGGCTTTGCTCCAGCCACCGTCCCCTCACCTCCAGACTGACAGCCAAAACACAAGGAGGTATCCCTTGACTGGGTTCTCCAGCCCAAGCCACCGTCCCTTCACTTCTGGACCACCAGCAGAAACACCAGAAGGCGTCTCCTGACCGGGCGCTCCAGCCTGATGTGGATTCCTCTCCCCTCCAGGATGCAGCTTTGCTGCAGCCGTCATCCCCTCACCTCTGGACTGCCAGCCGAAACACAAGGAGGCATCTCCTGACCAGGCACTCCAGCTCAAAGTGGATTTTTCTTCCCTCCAGGATGTGGCTTTGCTCCAGGCACCGTCCCCTTACCTCCAGACCACCAGCCAAAACACAAGGAGGCGGGCTCTGACAAGGCGCTTCAGCCTGAAGTGGATTCTTCTCCCCTCTGGGACATGGCTTTGCTACAGCCATTGTCCCCTCACCTTCAGACCGCCTGCTGAAACACAAGGAGGTGTGTCCTGATCGGGCGCTCCAGCCCAATGCAGAATCTTCTCCCCTCCGGGCTGCGGCTTTGCTTGAGCCGCCTTCCCCTCACCTTCAGACCACCAGCTGAAACACAAGGAGGTGGCTCTTGACCAGGCATTCCAGCCCAAAGCATATTCATCTCCCATCTGGGATGCACCTTTTCTCCAGTCGCTGTCCCCTCACCTCCAGACCACCAGTCAAAACACAGGGAGGTGGACCCTGACCGGGTGTTCCGGCCTGAAGAGGATTCTTCTCCCCTCCAGGATGCAGCTTTGCTCTAGCTACCATCCCCTCACCTCAGGACCGCCAGCCAAAACACAAAGAGGTAGTTCCTGACCGAGCTCTCCAGCCCGAAATGGATTCTTCTCCCCTCCAGGACACAGCATTCCTCAAGCTGCCATCCCCTCACCTCCAGACCGCCAGTCGAAACACAATGATGTGGTCCATAACCGGGTGCTACAGCCAGAAGAAAATTCTTCTCTCCTCCTGAATGGGGCTTTGCTCCAGCCACTATCCCCTCACCTCCAGACCACCAGCCAAAACACAAGGAGGCGGCCCCTGACCAGGTGCTCCAGCCTGAAGTGGATTCTTCTCCCCTCCGGGACACGACTTTGCTCCAGCCACTGTCCCCTCATCTCTGGACCACCAGCTGAAATACAAGATATGGCCTCTTGAACTCCTCTTGCTCTGCTTCCACTCCAGCCCCACTTTCAGCAGTGATTGGCCTGCTGTATCCCTACTGAGCTCCCCATCGGCTGTGTACACAAGCCACTACTTGAAATGAAGCTCCTGCTTTCTGGTTCATGCCTTCTGACTCGGGTTTTAAATTTTCACTGCTTTCTGATTTTACCATCCTAACTTACTATATTTCTTCACTGCTGTTACAATTGTTAAAGTATTTTAAATGAGGAATGATTACCAGCTTAATCAGGAATGCTAGTGTGATTACAGACTTTTGGTGAATTGTTCGATTGTACTTTCTCCTGATCCTGATTTCACCCTCTTACTGCATTTTCTCCTCTCTCTGTCATCCTATCACTTGTTCTCCCCCACCTCGCAACTAGGTGATCCCTCCGATTCACACTTCCCCCTCGGTCCTCACCCCCTGCTGCTTTTCTAGCTCCCTTCTCTGTCTGTTCTCCTCCCTCAGATTTGCACTTTTTAACCACTGCTCTCCCCTTCCTTTTTCTCTTTCTGCAGGAGGCGGCCCCTGACCAGGCACTCCAGTCCAAAGCAGATTCTTCTCCACTCTGGGACACAGCTTTGCTCAAGCCGCCGTCCCCTCACCTCCGGACCGCCAGCTGAAACACAAGATACAGCCTCCTGAACTCCTCTTGCTCTGCTTCCACTCCAGCACCACAATCAACCCTGATTGGCCAACTGTTTCTCTACTGAGCTCCCCATTGGCTGTATACTCAAGCCACTACTCAGACTGAAGCTCCTGCTTTCTGACTCACGCCTTCTGACTTGAATTTTGGCCCCACCCGCGCCCCCGACACTATTAAATGCTCACCCCATAGCTAGGCCATGCCCTGCATGTGCATGCCAGCCAATCAGGGATTTTACATAAATATAAAATCTTCTGCCCTGCTTAAAGTGACTTCTCATCTCGTTACTTGAGCCTGGCACCCTTTCAAAACTCCTCCTCGGCCTACTTCTCGGCAGCACACTGGGAACTTCTTCCAAGTCTCTCCGCCTACCACAACCTAGCTCTGTTGAAGAAACCTATTTTCAGTTGGAGTTATTTGATAAATCTGTACTGCCAGCTCACTGGTAGATTTCTTCCAAGTCTCCCTATCCACCGCTATTCCTGTACTTAAACACAGTTCAGCTTCTGTTACCTACTCAGCAGAGTCTTTACTGCTAAGTCAGTCACCTGCCATTCATATAGGGGCCATACCCAATCTCTGCTTCAGTAGGCACCTTTTCTCTGTGCCCTCTACCTGCCATACCCGTCACAATGAAGCCTTTATTACTACCCCTTATGGTGGCCTCACTGACAGGCGCCCTTCTGGTAGTTGACCTCTCTGCCTCTATTCAATCCCTTGTCCATTCTATCCCTTGTCCAAGCTGATCTTCTCTTCTTCTCCGAGGTCAGTCACCCTCTCTGTCCCCCCCTTCCAGAAAGGTGGGAGTTAACCCTTCTCAGAACCCTCTCATTTGGCTTTCTTTCTAACCTTGAGCATCAACTACTAGGTTTCTTGCTACTCACCCCCCTCCTTTTCCATCCCTCTCTCCTACCTGCTGTGTAACTATCACCTCCTACCCTCCCTGCTCGTATTGGCAGGGGACATCGAGTCTAACCCAGACCCTGTACAGTCCAGCATCGCCTCCACTCATGCCATCTGGGTTAGCCCCATCGGACTAAAAATTGCCAATATGAACATCTGCAGTCACCTGCAAAACACCCCAATATTGAAGCCTGGGTTTCCCGATATAATCCCCATATCCTCTGCCTCACTGAAACCTGGCTGAAGCCACAGCATTCTGATACCTTGTTCCAGCTGGCTGGATACTCCCTGCTGTGCAAAGACCAACCTGGCAAAACAAGGGAGGTGGCACTGCCATATTTGTCAGAGAACCCCTCACTGCCACCATCACCCTATGCTCTGACAACATCTCCCCTAGTAACTGGCTCATCATTGTAATTACCCTGGGCTCGACAAAGAAACTATTCTTGGGCTGCTGCTACAACCCTCCTGATGGGGGTGTAGATGGTCTTCACAGCCTCTTAACTGGTTTCAGATCTCTTTTCCCACCAAGGGAATCCATCCTTCTTGGGGACTACAACCTCAACTGGCTTAGTGCTCAAGAACCTCATTATGCCAATCTTCTAAAACAGTACAATCCAATGCAAAACATCACTCTCCCTACCCGCTTCAACCACCGTACCTCAAACCACACACTCCTTAACTGGGTGATCACTAATATTGGAGATAAGGTCATCCATGCTGTCACACTGTCCTACTCCATTAGTGAGCACTCCCTTACCTATGTCATCTGGTCCTCCAAGGCCTCCCGCATTCCACCCAAGTACCTATCATTTTGCAACTTTAACTGCTCCAACACCTCCCACCTCTTTGAGAACAGTAGAGCCATTAACTGGCAGAACCTCTATGCCATCACTGATGTGTCTCTAGCAGCCACTTACTTTACCAGTGCTCTTCTGGCCATCCAGGACCACCACTTCCTCATCACTACTCGGCAAGTCAGAGGCGGATGCACACATTGGTTAACTAAAGAACTTCTGACCCTCATGAAGTTGAAGGACAACAAGTGGGCTGCTTACAAATTGGCCCCTCCTGCCCTGTGGAATGAGTACAGGCACCTGCACAATAAATGCAAGCACATGACCAGATCCTTAAAGGATTACTTCCACAGCTCAGACAGAGAACCTGGGCAATCCTTGAAAATTCTGGAACTCCTTTAGCTCACTCTTAATTCCCCGCACACGTAGCCCCAACATTCATCTGAGCGCCCTTTCTAGCCCTCTGATTGACCCATCGGCAGTTGCTGAAGCTTTCAACGCCAAGTTCACTGACCTGTCAGCCCTTCTTTGCAAACTCCCATTCAGCCATCCAGCGCACCCAGATGCCAGCACAACCCCCTCATCCTCTCCCTCCACTGCTTTTACCACCCCCCTCCCACTTGCGTGTCCCCAATCCCAGGAACCTGCACTTCCACCTTGCCCTCAAACTCCCTCCCTCCCTTGTGATACCCCGACTCACCCCCCCTTTGTACTTTAAGACCATACCCCCAAGGGCTACCTTCAAACTTCTAAAGAGGTTACCTAATCGAGGAAGCCCTGGCTCTGACGACCTCTCCCCTGTCTTTTTGAAACTTGTCTCCTCTCTGGTATCAAAGTCTCTCACCATTGTCATTAATCTCACATTGTCTACCTCAACCATGCCTGACTCCTAGAAGTCTACTAGAGTGGTTCCTATCTATAAAACCTGGGCTCCCGACTCCTCCGACAACTACTGTCCTATATCTATTCTCCCCAACCTAAGTAAACTCCTGGAAAGGGTCGTCCATCACCAACCATATGATTGCCTCACTAAATAAAACTTCTATGTAGCCAACAGCATGGCTTTTGTAAACATCACAGTACAGCAACTGCCCTGGCTCTTTTTACTGATCACATTCTCTCTAACATGGACCGTGGATGTGCCACTGGTGCCATCTTTATTGCCCTATCTAAAAAATTTGATATGGTCAACCACTCCCTCCTCCTCTCTAAGCTATCCTTGCTCAGCTGCTCTGCTGAGACAACTGACTGGTTTCAGAGCTACCTCTCTGGATGCTCCCAATCTGTTTACATTGGCACTTCCACTCCCCCCCCCACTGCCAATCACCATGGGAGTTCCCCAGGGCTCCATCCTGGGCCCCCTGCTCCTCCTTATATTCATCAACTCCCTCACCTTTGACAGCTTTACCTGCAACTCCCTACTCTACGCAGATGACCTTGTCATTTTCCATAGTGACAAATCCCTCCCTTGTATATCCTCCGTTCTCACCCAGAACTACTGTGCTGCTTATAACTGGTTCTCATTTAATCTGCTATTGGTCAATGCAAAAAAAAAACAAGGTTATGTTGTTTGGATTGAAACTGTACCTCACCAAAGCCCTCAATGCCAACTCCTCTCTCCTCATCTACCCCCGACAGCTCCGCCCTTGAAAACGTCTCTTCTTTTAAGTATCTGGGGGTACTGCTTGATTCCTCTCTCTCTCTCTCTCTCTCTCCTTCAACGACCACATAAACCACATAGCCTGCAAGGTTAATCAGAAGTTGGGTGCTGCATATTGTCTAAAGCCCTACCTTACCAAGGAGGCTTGCCTTGCTATCATCATGGGCAATCTTCTCCCTGTCTTTGACTATTGCTCCTCTATCTACTCTTGAGCCTCAGCCACCCTGTGGACTAGACTCTCAGTAGCCTACAACAATGTCTGTCACTTTGCCCTATTGGCCCCTTACTCTACACACCACTGTGACCTCTACCACTCCCTTGGCTGGCTCTCCTTGCAGGGGCTCTTTGACTATACCCTTGGCTGTCTTGTGGATGCCACCCTTATGTGTTGCAATACTTCTCCTCTCTCTACACTCTTCAACTTCAGAACCCCAACTAGGAACCTCTGCTCCTCCAGTGTTCCCACCCTCGAGGTACCTAGAACTGCCACCAACATGGGTGGGAAAGCTCTCTCAGTTGTGGCCCCCTCTGTGGAATGGACTACCTGCCCCTCTTTGATCTTCCAACACTCACTAAAACATTTCAAATATAACCTCAGATCTTGGCTCCTAGACAAAGATAGCTGCAACTGCCCCCAGCCCACTGGCTTCCCTCCCCCCACCTGTCCATCTGTTTCCTATCAGCTAATTTTGTTCCTCCTTGTCCTTTCTGCTCTTGTTGTTTACTAGGCCTCATTGGGAACCCTCTTCTGAAGGTGGGGGTGGTCTATCTGTTAACTTATCTGATGATATTGTATCTATGTACCCATGTCTACCTGATTTCTGCCTTGTTGTGTATTTCATTTTTATGTTATTTACTACTGAACAGTTTTTTTGCTTCCTTGAACTCACCTATTTGTAATTTCTGCATTTGTGCCATCTCTGTTATTACCTTTAAGTTATTTTCTCTGCTAGTTCTACTCGTGCCTTGTGGCAGGGGTCGTGCCTATAAACGGTCCACTGGATCAGTGCATGTACCCGGTTATCAAAGTCATAAATAAATGTATAAGCCCTCCTTACTGGTCTAGGGGTATCTATGGTGGCATCAGCCTTTACAGGGAGGGGACCTACATAACCCACCAAAATGCACTTACTTGACCTCCCAGACTGGAGCTGACTTCCAGGGCTCCTCTGACACTCAGCAGGGCAATCAAGGATGCAGAGTAAGTGGGTTAGAATGGGGCACAATACAAACTGGAATGTCCAAACAGGGTTTAAAAAACAAAAGTAGAATTCTTTATTTCTCCATTTCATTCAGTTCCATGATGCTAAGCAGATGTTTCAGACAATTCAAATTTCACATTCCACTTCTCTACTTCATAGGCAGTTCTCAGTCTCAGGGTGATCACCATGGGGTGCAAGGTCAGGTGTTCCTGGGGTTGCAGGCAACCCAGGTGGGGTACAAGGAGACTATTCAATTACCCTGATAGAGACACCAAAGTCACTTTCCTTGGGTCCACATCCCCAGCAGCAAAGATGAGGACCCATGTGGCAGCAAGGATGCAGACCTTGTGAGGCTATCCAACTGATCTTTCCATTTCATCCACACAAGCAGCTGAAGTAAATTCCAGGGTGCTTCTGAGGTGCAGGACTCTATTTAACTTGGACACTTTTTTTATTAAAAAATGTTATAACAGATCCAGGAAGACATCAGGCACACAATAGGCAGTACTTTAACACCAATGAAGAATACCATGGGTGTACAAAAAGGAACTACCTACTGGTACACATAATAACATAGCATGTAAGGTTCCACTATACTGTTTGTCAGAACAATGGGTTATAATATCACTTTTATAATACAGCACTTGGATTTACCTTGGGCCTTACCCAAAAATATTTTCAAAAATTCCCAAAAATAATTATAACATTCAAATATGATATGATATTATCCCTGTTCTCCAGGTTCTGGATAATGGCAATAACACTTCTACCACATTTGGGAACAAGAAACATATATTATAAAATGGGTAGGAAAAATCCTGTCTGCTGATTGGTTGAAACACATCACAGGACCATGTGTATATCAGAGCGTGACTGCACACCTGCACTTTCACCCCCCTCCAAAACAATTTTGCCATTTTATAAGATAGATAACCCACTCTAGAGTGTGTGGTCGCACTCTGATATTCGCATGCCTTTGGGTGGTATGGATTATTCATGGGCCTTGTGTGTAAATAACACACCAAGGCATGTATATATCAGAGCACAACCACACACTTTAGAGTGGGTTATCTATTACTTAACACCTATACAATAATTCTAAATATTCCTAATCAGCGTAAATATACTTTGTAAACATAATAAAAGTAATGTAAAAACACTGTAAACATAAACAACAAATGTTTCAGAAAATCAAACAAACCACAAAGAAATAAAACAAAAAACAAAAAAATTTCAACAAATGAACAATGCAAATGAATAAGCAATATTCAACACAATACAATGGCATTGGTTATATACTAGGCTTTCAGCATTCTTAGTATTTAGCATGCCCTTCTAATATAAGAATATGCAAACTCATTACATTAGTGTTTCAGATTATTTCTGTATAAGACTCATTTCAAAACCTCATAACATGCAAAATATATTCTTTTGTTTAAGTTTCTTAACCTACAGTATATACCCAAGATTTGTAATTAAAAGTTAAGCTATGTTACCACCCTAAATAGCCAAATTGAAATATTAAGATAATATTAATTAAAATAATTAAAAGAATACTTAAATTTCTGGTTATCTGTAGGTTTGGTCTTCTTCCTTTTTAACTTTCAAAATCTTGGTGAGAATGATTTTGGATGATAAATGTCCTTTAGTGGCTTGACTTGGCTCTAGTCCTCTGTCTTTCCATTGGTTCACCCTTGGATCTGGGACTGTAGAATCTTTGGACATCAATGAAGCAGTGCAGGCTAGTCCCTTCTTGCTTGGCATCATGAATCATTAAAAGTCACTTATCAAGATTTGGTGGGAAAAATCAAGTAGTTAAATACTGACAGTTCAAGGCACAATGATAAGCTTATTCCCAACTGCAGCTGTTTGCAGAAAAGTGTTTCCTTGTGAGTGGCAAAGTCTTTTGGTTGGCAGCTGGATTTGTGACTTTTTCAGTTTTAATTCATTTCCACTTGGACTCAGGATCTTGGCTTAAGCAGAAGCTTAAAACATTACTTCAGTCAAAATGTCCAGGGTAAACCATATTCTTTGTTCCAATATTGGAAAAAGTAATTTCTTGTAACAAGCAGCTGGACCTCTTTGCAATGTTGTGCAGACTTTCAGGCTTGTACTTAGCACCCCCTGGTGGATACAACAGCTCAACCCAAATGCTGATCGCAAGCAGGTGTGACTTCAGGCTTTTGGCCTAGCAAAAGTTCCAAGACCATGAAAACTGTCATGACAGCCAACATAGGTCCTCACACACCAAATGATTAGACAGTTCTGAGGTGGGCTAGACTTAACTTGCCTATATGTTTCTACATCGGATGACATCATCACCAGACTCTGATTGGTCATTGCAGATGATATAGGCTGGCAGTTATTACCTCTCAGAGATCAATTTTTTTTAGAAATGACTTTAGTCTAAGACAAAGTTTTTGTATAAAACTATTTTTCTTTCTTGCATCTATGTGCACTCTGGTACGAACTTAAAACTTATATTTTTAGATGCAGCTCAAAATCAGGATTTATTTAAGACCAAACATGATAGTGTTAATTCTAACATAAAATCTGTAGTTTATAAAAACCTTACAAAATGTTTTATTTTATAGATATCTAAAGAGTATTTACATATTTCAGAAGTGCATTATTTGTGTATAAAAGGATATATGTCTTGTTTATCTGCCATTACAGTCTATAACATGGGAAACTTCTTTCTAGAAGTGATTCTCTTTGTCTGTGTCTAATGATGCATGACATTATGCAGTCTGGAGTTCCTTAAGAAACCCTACAACACTAAGCGACTAGACTCTGCAACCAGGCATTTCATTAAATGATAGTTCTCTAGAGAGGTCAGAAGGTTACCTTGCTTTTGCCACCTAACTGGTATTTTTATCTCTAACAATTCTGGTGCTACAGAATTTTGTAATTAGCTAGCATCACAAAACTCTCATAGCTTTGAAATTCAGCCACTTTAGAGATCCATACACTTCTTATTAAGTTTGTGAATTTGGGCTTTGTAGCATTTTAAACCTTTTTTTCTATGAATAAAAGTCTCAATTTCATGAGACTAATGTGTTTCAATCTATATTAGACCTCTAGTGCACCAGGAGTTGGTTGGCACAGAAAAACATGTTCATATATCATGTCAATTTTCCATGGTAATAATCTCTTAGCATCAGGCAGGAAGCTCATCTGCCGTATATGGGAGAATGGGTACTTAGCAAGGTAAAGCAGAGAGAGAGATACACACTTTTTTTCCTGAAGTTGTCTCACATATGCTATTTCCCATTTTTGTCATCCAATGCTATACAAAGTTTTTCTTTTTATTCTAAACTCATGTGGACATTGAATTTAAACAGAAGTTATAGTATCCCTTATAAAGAATACAAAATAGTAATTAATAATGAATAAGAATAGGATAATACAATTATAATAAAATATTGTTAATCAAATTAGCTTTGTTCCTACATGTTAACTATAAAACAAAGTAGATCACGTAAAATTAGTAATATGTGGAACATAGCATGCTGTGTCTGAAAGGAAATACAATATTACGAACATTACCTGTTCTGTATTTTTTCTTTTTTTAGATAAAAAAAGTAACTAGAATAACAACTTCCTCCCTTATGACTTGATTAATTAAGGATGATTATTATTCTAAACTTAACCAATATATATACACTTTCAATGACTACTTCACTCTCTGACATTTCAGAGCTCCATTTAAACGGGGCTCCCTGAGTCTATGGGCTCTATCTGCCCATCTGGCACCACGGGGATACTCTCTCATGTGTTTAGCAGGGGCTCTCCAGAGTCTCTGGGTGTAACATGCCCAACTACCACACTGGGGAAAAATGCCTAGCCATCAGGACAGAACTCTTCTTCACATGCAGCTCAAACATACAATCTTGCCTTACACTGGGAGAATGGGCACCTGTGGTGCCAACCCAGTCACTTTTATATGTTAGATAGATTCCATATCACCTCAGTCCCTTTAGTCACAGATCTCCCTCTCTTTCAGCTCTGCACTTTTCCTTTCCCCCAGTGTTCTCCTGCTGGAGATGGGCCCCACCAGGGGTACTTTTAATGGCAGCCGCCATGACTCAGTACTTAACCAAGAAACTTCAGCACTTAGGTGCAGGGGCAGTGTGCCTGAAGTGCTCCTCCCACCAACTGATAATTACTTCCCTGTGCCCTTCGGCTCAGGGTGCTGACTCCTCCCTCACCCTCATGTAATGCCAAGTCAGACCAGCTGACTCAGTCCTCCATGGGCACAAAGAATGGCACGCCCAGAGATCGGTAGACAGTCTTAAAGGTACAGGCTTCCTAAGAGGGGCAACATGTGAGCAATAAGACACGACAGGGTGTGCCTTCATTGGGAGACAGAAGCACTCCGCTGGTGTGTGCTGAGGCAGGAGATGAAAGTCTGAGTGCCCCTCAGCACACACTGGAAGAGGGCCTACAGTATATGTCACAATTAACACAGTACCATTGTGTGTTATTGAACTTATAGTATAAAATGGCCTTGTATTAAAACATTTGGCTTAGAAAATGTAGCACTGTGCATTTGTGAGCATGTGAGTATGTATAGGCATGGCAGGTGACCTGGGCCATCCAATCTGAAAACAGTATTTGTGTTGGTCATCTTGATCCATTTTATAAATAAATTGAAAGGTTGTGCTAAGCTGACATTGTTTTAATGCCAGCATCGGAAGCACAGTCAATACAGCTGAACATGGCCCTAGGCACTCAAACAGGGAACTGTAAACTGGATTTACTGCCATGAGAACTTAATTCCAGACTGGCCCAACTCACTTTATTGTACAAAGTAGTACACACTGACCAGCCAGCCTCTTTAGCAATAGAACACTGTACCATAGTTAGTAGAAGTGCATTAAGGTCCACGAGTGACCTAGACACACAGTTACCTTTTATATACACAACCATGGGCCAAAGGTCTGCTATCTTCAGCACAGTAAAATCTTAGAACAAACTGCCCTCTGTTTTAAGGAAATTGTTGATTATAACTTGTTTGACAGTACATTGAAAACTTATATGAAAGAACAATGTACCTGTCTTTGCTCTATATATATGTACATATATTTAACTACGTACATGTATTACTGTGTTTGTTGTTTTTTGTCATTTTATAATAAATGTTGTCTATTATTGTATGTTATGTGATCTCAGGATCCTGGGTCGCACCTGTAAAAGGAGCTTGCTCCACAGTACTTACCCAGTTAACAAATATACAAACATAAATTGTAATGGGTAGTGCCTGTTTTCCCTATTCATTTGTAACCCCCTTCCCCCAGGTCCCACCTGGTAACGAGCTCCATTCCTTAACAACAGCTGTATCTAAGTAAATAAATAAATAAAAACATTAAAAATAAATTATTTTTAAAAACTACTTGGAGTAGTTCATTTTGTATAACTAGGAAGTCAAACAACTGTTTTTAAAGAGGTCAAAGATTGACCAGCTGAGGGTTAACAATGCCTCTTTCATATTTTTATAACATTTCTGAAATAGTTCCCTTTCTGTTTTTTTTTTATAAAACATTATTTTTGCAATTGTAATTTTCAGCAGTATTAGTAACAGCTATAACTTGTTTTATGTCAGTGCAAATGACATAGTACATACTTTTCAATGGCACCAGCAAAAAGCATGACAGCGTCCATGCTGAAAACGTGCTATGTAATTGCCAAGTTACAGTATAATAGAGTTATTGTTGCCTTCTTTCATTTTCATCACGTGTTTTACTGAGAACTACAGCTGCTAAAGTGACAAGAACGTTATTGACACAGTGGCTGAATGCTAATGTGTCTTATATTGTCAATGGCAGCCACTAATGTAAATGTTAATGGGCTCGGCTGAGATAACTCAGGATCGTATTAGCTATAATGAAATTTACAGTGGTGCTCAGTTATGTGCTGAATCCTGGACCTAGGCTACTACAAGCAATTCCGCCCATCAAGAATGCAGTAGTAATAAGGGACCATGTCAGGGTGCAGGAGTGTTCAGTTGTCTCTGGAGCAGTACTAGTGCCAACTGCAAAGTCAGTCTGTCACCTGTCTTTCTAGTCAGAGGGCAAGAAGTGTCTGCAGCAGCTCCAATACACGTGCTTGTAGGTGGGGGGAGTCCTTCACACTAAATACTGATATAAAAACCGTTGAGATATGAGAAGATAAAATGATTGTTCAATTACAACATCACTTAGTTGACCTTTTCCAAATGGCCTATGTGAAAATGATGGGATAGCATGTTTCCCCCTGCAGTCACCTCACTCACCACCTAGCAACTAGCAACCTAGTCAAGAATGGTAACCCTGTGGTGTTTGTAGCTAACCCTGGATACTTATCCTACTCATAGTATACACATGCATAAATATCTAATGCTGTTTATTCATATACGTTATTACTTTTGTGTGTTAAATTATACAATGATGTATGAAAATCCTGTAACCTCATTGGTCAAAACATGTCACATGACCGTGGGTAAATGCTGCATAACCCACCACCGAGGAATAGCATTTATAAAAAAACATATTTAAACACATTTTAAATTTATTTTACACATGGATCCATTGTATAATCGCAGTAAGGCACTCCAGGGTGTGAATTATTGGTTGATTTACCCACTTCTTGTGTGGTTAAGTCACTCGGCTACACCTCGTGACACACCACACAAGGTGTGGGTAAATCCCCAATAACCCACACCCTGCTGTGCCTTATTGCTTAATTAACTGCTTAGCTTAAGACAGTGGGCTGATGACAATAATAGCTAAAGCTTTCTGTTGCAAGTAATATTTTTAGTTATTTCTTTGCAGACATATATTGCATGCATAACAAATAAAATTTCATCATAAGGAACTGACCATCATTGCATTTAAAAGGGAGTACCCGAAGTCAACCCGCAGACACAGCGATCGCGCTACCATGACGCCAAAGACCCAGGTCCAGGAATGAGCCTGGGTCATCAAAGGGTCAGTTGGGGGGGAGGAGGATCAAGTGTCTCACAGAAAGCTCTCCTCCCGTGGGGGGGGGTGCTGCATCCTATTGCTTTCACTACCTGTGTGACCACAGCTGGTGTTGCAGGTGATACGTGACTGGTAGGAGGGGACTGCTGGAGCACGTCCATGGGTTGGCTGCATCAGGCCTCACCAGCAGCCAATCATGCCACATGCTCCTGGTAAGGGTTGGGGAGAACAGCCAAAAATGATGCACAACTGAGAGGATGAAACCTTTGCCAGCTCAATCATGTCCCACAGTAGACTCATGCATCCCCCAGGGATGCCATCAGTCTTCACCTCCACAGTGGGTGGCTGGATTGATGCGGGGAAGAAATGTCATGAAGCTGAAGATGTACCCAGCCCTGCGGGGTAAGCCATAGGAGGAGCAGCACAGTGGTGTGTTGTGGGTGGGCTGATGGTCCTGGGCGGATAGGTGGCGAAGTCTCAGTCGGACGGGAACCGGACATCAGGCAGTAGGTGGAAGGAGGTCTCACCTGTGACCAGATGGATAGAACAAATTTGAAGGAAAAAAGGGATATACCCAATCCCAGTCTGAAATTTCAGAGTCACCTTTCATCATTAACAATATACAGTTCAAAGTGGTCTTTTACAATGGCTGTTCACATGGAAAAAATAGCTCCTTATCACACTCCTTTATTTTGGAAAATTATACTTTTAACATAGGCTCCTGATTTTGAAAAAAGTGTTCAGAACTAAATATATTTAATAAAAGTCTCTTCCATTCCTGTGGTAGGAAAGATGTTGGGCCTGATTTTCAAAGGTGGACATTAGGCTTATATCAAGCTCTGCATCAGCCACAAAGTTTGACACAGCTGTATCAGAGTTCGCCTCAACTTGCACCTAATTTTATAATATTTGGTGCAGTTGCAACAATTCTCACGATTTACAGCAGCTTGCACCAAAGCTTTGGCGCAAGCCCCATAAAAAAGGTCCCCAATGGCACAACTTTAGACGGGGATGGTGTAACTTTAGCTGCATTGAGATTTGCAGCGCCTTTCTTATAAATGGCAATTGTAGCCACCTTGACACAGTCCCCATTTACGCCAAACTCTCTGATGCAAGTCCACTGTGTTGATCTAACCCCGTTTTGAAAATTGGGGTCATTGTGTCTGTTTTTGTTTTCCAGTATTTAAAAAGCATCCCATTGGTATCAATAATTGAAACATTTTGTGTATTCTCCGATTAGCCCCATGCAGACTTACTAACATTGCCCCAAAGCACCTCCACTTTAACCTGGGCAGACCACTTTCCTCTTTAGTGACATTTAAAGGAAATTTAGTCTCCATGCTCATACTATTCTAGGCTTTTTTGCATTAAGGCTGCCACTTTCACTGAATCAAGTCAGCATTGTGTAGGGGCATTCGCTGATTCTGTTTGTGATCTACGCAGCACGAAAAGAAATGAGTAAACTCACTTTATTCATAAAATTTCCTCTTATGGGTGATATGTTAGTTTCTTTTAATTTCATGCTTGCAAGGTAAACCTTTGTGTGCGCACAACCACCTTGGACTTTGTATAGGTTGCCTATGTCACTTGAACTGGTATCTCTTAGAAGACCATCAAGGTCCCCTCATGTATTCAGACCCAGGTGTTCAGCAGTGAAAGGCTAATGCATTATTTACAGTGTGTTACCGCCACCAGGGCTTTTCAAGTGAGGCCACACTGTCCACATGCAGCCATCAGCACAATTCTATGCAGCCACATGGGTTTTTCAGCTCCAGTTAAAGTGAATAGAATAGGTAATCGCTTACCTTAAGAAACATGAGAAATAACTTTCAAGGGAAAAGAAAACAAGAACTTGATTTTCTATGTCATACAGTACACGGAAAAAGGTTACGTAAATCAGGTTTGGTGGGGAAAAATAAAGAGTGGGGCAATCAGCATGTTCTGCTGGCTGCGCTTTAAGGACACAAGGATCTGGAGTTTGAGAATGATTGACCTAAATCCTTAACACAACTCAGTGGATGGCATCCTATGATATTTCATTAAATGCCTAAGAGGAATGATATTGAAATTAAAGTGTCCCTGTTTGAGTGTTGTCCTTCAAGACAACTGCTTTGAAGAACAAAAATTCACTTCTGGTCCAAAATTACCATTCATCTGGTTGCAGGTAAGTGGTGGGGAGAGATAGTTAGACACTCTAGGAGATTAAGGACCACTATAGTCATATCTATATGTTTGTCACAGAAGTCATGGAATGCATGGATTTCATGATTTTGCCATTTTATGAGTACTCTATGATTTTTAGCATTTACCATGACAACACCAGGATTCTTAGCATTTTCCCACAAAAACATAGCTTTTTTAGCGTTTGCAAATTACAGATCCCAATTTTGTGCCTCACCAATGCAATTTGCTTGATCACCAGAAGGCCCTAGTGAAGGCTTTTGGTGACTGGCACACAATCCCCAATCTCTGAGATGGCAACACAATACGTGGCCTCCTGTCTCTTGACCAGCTTTACAATACAATTATAAAACATTCAAATCTTTGTAGATGTGCTGGTATAATGATTAATGTCAAAATAGATGTCATTTGTTTCACACACAATGGAGCTTTTTAATGACATTTACAATGATTTCCATGAGTTTTGTCATTTTGACCATAATAATTCCATGATTTTATCCCAAAATTTTCATGACAAAAGTACA
Organism: Neoceratodus forsteri; assembly: GCA_016271365.2. Taxonomy (NCBI): domain Eukaryota; kingdom Metazoa; phylum Chordata; order Ceratodontiformes; family Ceratodontidae; genus Neoceratodus; species Neoceratodus forsteri. The sequence goes on from JADMNL010000027.1 coordinate 185,017,050, forward strand.
GCCCTAGCCCTAATGCTACACTCCGGAAGCAATGCCTCCCTGCTAATTTTAAAGTCTTTCTTCTGGTCTTAGACTTCCTTTTGTTTACTAATCTCTTAATTGGGCCAATAGCCGGGTGAGGCATCTCTGCACTCTCCAGAATGCTTCAGCTATTGTCTGGAATCACTAGCAGACACAGTCCAATGAGAAGTTGTACGAGCACAGGGGATTATGGCAACTGACCTAATTTTTAACAACAGGCATGCTTTTTGGAGCATTTAGTTAAAAATGTCAACCTTTGACAGACCTCTATGTCCTTGACTACAGCTTTTCCAAATTACAATTTGGGGCTTAATGTCACAACTACATTTTATTTTGGCAATGCTACTCAAAGTTTAAAATAATATGTACTGACATCGTTTTTATTTGATATGTTGCTTGTACAACCTGCTTTTATCAAGATGAGTGGAAGAGAATAAATCTTGCAAGCTATAACCACTGCCCCACCATCCACGTCAATCCAACCATATGAACACCCTGCTGCCCTGACACTGATGATCCGCATCAGTTTGTTTAAATCTCAGCTTCCAAAATATCACAATGCAGTATATCACTGAGAAAAAAAGCTTCCATCTTAGTCAATGTTGAATTTACACTTTATAGAAGCCATTTGTTTACTGAACCACAGTTTCAGAAAGCATATGTTTCACACTAGTTCAGTTTTACACAGGAACAAGGGAACACAGTAGGTTTTGGGACTAGAAGAAAACAAAACAGTCTGTTAAGGCCCACCCCTTTAGATATAGTCACACCTGACTAACCCCAGTGAGAGAGGACTCAACTGGAGCATTGTCTTTCCATTTACTGCTGGGGGAGGAGAATTGAGATAAAAAAAAATCAGACAATTGCATTCTTTACAGCAAGTGAACTTAGAAAAGGAAAAAGCTGGTGCTAAACCTAAAGAATTCAACTGTGAATCTTTACTCTTGGAAACATCACATGAAACCCACTCTCATGAAGTTATCATGGGGCACAGACTGTAAGAGACTTCAGTTACCTTTTCTATAGGGGATGCTGTAGTAAGGATCAGTTACAAGTCATCAGGGAAACAAACAGTTTAAATGGTAAGAGAATTAAAAAAAAGGTCAGAAGGACAATGGTGTATCCATTTTTATTGCAATAAGCTATTCCTGCAAACTGGTCTTCAATATGCCACCTCCAGAATTTCCCTGGGGCCAACCTGGTACTTGGCTGAGACAATGACTGCAGTGCACTGAGGAGCCCCAACCAGCTGAAACATAAGTCTGTAGTTTGTTGTTCTCATCCCATAATGGCTCGAGTGTAAAAGCTTGACTAGAAGGCAATTTCTGTTCTTCTGAAGCCTTGTCAGCTTGCCCCACATATGGATTTGCACACCCATGATCCCCTGGGCAGGGTTTGAGGGTTTAGAAGAGTATATGCCTATAGTTTAATGATATGTACAGAAAGTAGCCTAGAGATACAATAGGTATCCAGTAACAATTGTTTTGGACTTTCAAGTCATCTTTTTCTGTAGCTTTTTTTCACCAAACAATGAGGGTACTCTCCTGTGACAATGAACTCAGGCTCTCTCACATGCATTTGTGACACTGACCTGGATGGTCACAAAAGGTCACTATGCAAACCTCTCAAACTGCTGGAATCCCCAACAGGAAACAAAAGGTTAATTGACCATTGCCCTTAAAGTATGACATGTTTTCAGAGACAGCCATCTTATTTGTACAAAAGGAAAATGTGTTAACTGTGATGGTGCCAACACTAAGTAGGGTCATAGCTTCCCCTGTAATTCTAAAACTGAGATTAGAAAAACACACCACCTCACAAAATCCTATCATGGAACAAAGGATGCATTTAATATTTTATTCAGGATGATAATGATAAAACACCTGAAAAATGCAGTCACAGAAGCTGCATTCCACCTCTTAGTAGTCTTTCTCTCACAGATGATAAAGCACCACTACTGAAAGCAGAATATTTGGTGCACGCCTCTGAATTAAATGAAAACTAAAACCTTCTTTTTAGCATTATTTGAATAGGAAAAGCTTATCAGGGTCCCAGTTTTCTGAGGGCTGGGACTGACCCAATGACTATGTCCTGTGCACAACGTGTAGGTACAGGAAAAAAGCTTTCCACCAGCAACCTGCAGAGAAGAAAGGGTTACTCACCTTAGTAAATGTGCTTCTTTTAAGGGGGTGTAATGGATAGTCACACTATTTGTATGGAGTCTGAACCTGTCTAATGAACTGGAATCTTAGGTTATTTCAAAGGATGTCCTCTACACTGTGATGGTCTCAAGCTTTCCTTGCCCTCTAATGGTGAGCTTTCAGAAGAAGAGACATCGAGATTTGTAACCTTAAATTAAAATATTTGTCTGCACCTGTTTTAGATGAAAATATGTAACCCTGTAAATAAGAAAACTTATTTAAATGGTCAAGAATATTTGACAAAAAATTATTAGAAATTGTGACAGGGTTGAATAAGGCCGTGCCCCATTTGTTATGCAGAAAGAGTTTAAAAGCAAGGGTCTGTTCTATCCTTTCCTTTTCTGTCTGGTTGCACAACCAAATTTTCTTGTGAGACCTAGGAACTGATCACTCCGACGGTTTCACAATTCTCCACCTATCGCTGTCTCTCTGCCTTCCCTTGCTATTTGTTTTTTCTTCCCTCTTGCATATCTGTGGGTATAAAATATATGTGAATCTTTATGTGGAAATGTCACTGATACTGGGATCCCTTTGTTTAAAACTGTATATAGTTTTACTGTTGAAATGATTGCAAAAAGCTATTTAGAACTCAAGGGGTTAACCTCAGATGCAGTTTTTAATCCCTTTGCAGAGTTGTGAACAAGAGGTCAGTTCTAGGACACCATGTACTATTTTGCTGCACCTACAGGGAATGAAACTGACAAGAACATTATGTAAACTACAAGAGACATTCTGTGAGAAGCAGGCTCTCTTAACGAGTTCCCAAAGACTTATAGAAAGAGCAGCAATGCTTTTGCTGAAGAGACAAGGAGAGTGTGAGACTGAGAGACTGAAACTTGAAATTAAGAGATACCCTCAAAAGAAGGACTTAGTTTTCTCTGGACTGCCTTTGTAAATAGTTATGCTGAATAATTTTAATTTTTTATTTTGCTGTTATTGAGAAAAAGAAAACACTATTTGTGAATTTTGAAACTGCTCCTGGTTTTCCAATGCTTCCTGACTTGTGCCTCAATGACAAAAATTATAACTGAGAAATCTATTTATATCCTAGATAGGGAGGTGGGGAAGGGTTAGTGTGATGACCCATCACAACCCTTAGACCAAAAACAGTTACTATGGTGAGTGACCCTTTCTTCTAACAATAGAAATGTGAGGAATGATGCCACACTATTTGAAAGACTCCTAGTAGTACCAGGGAGCAAGGTTCTAGGATATCTATTTGAGAAACAGGTTATGAAGTACTTACAGTATTTGCTAACTTTGGCATCCCCCCCTTAACGCCTTACCAAGCAGTGATGTGATGTGAAATGTGTGTACTGATGACCAGCCTGGTAGCAGCTTTACATATTTCAAGCAATGGGACAGCCCTCACTGCTGCCGCTACAGATACAGCCGTATCCCCAGTGGAATGGTCTGTTATTCCCTCAGGGGGACTTGTGTCTGCTTTCTTGAAGCAGAATTCAGTGTGGGCCACTATGCACCTTGATATAGATTTTTAGGATGCAGAATGTCCTTTTGAAATATATCCGTAAGTGACAAAGAACAATTCTTCCCACTCACCTGTCCTGTTCTGATTTTATAAAAACAGAGTGATGTTTTGACATGCAACAAATAGATTTTCTCCTCCCATTTCTTGCAGTGTGGTCTACAGAAATAAACAGGTAGTGTTATGTTTGATTTGCAAATGAAATTATGATACTTCTTTTAGCAGGAGGAACTGTACATTTGTTCTAAGGATTACCTTTTCTCTATGAAATAAAAATATGCTGGGTCAATGCTAAGTGCTTGCAACACACTGACTCTCCTAGATGATGTTATGGCTACAAGGAATAAGGGTTTTCAGGTTAGCAATTTTAATCCTGCTGTGGCCATTTGTTCAAAAGTGGGATTCATTAACAGAGTAAGAACTGAAGTCAAGTTCCAGGATGCTACTGAGTTTGTATAAGTGGATCTAATAAATGAGCCTGCTCCTTGCAAACTCTTAAACACTGAGTAGGAGGCTACTGATCCAGTGCAAATGTTTGATTTAAAAGCAGATATAGCAACCAAATGTACCTTCATAGAAACATAGAAAATGATGCTTTAAAAATGCCCACTGGTTTATCCATTCTGCCCAACCAACCCATTCTTCAGTGCTGAGGATCTGGATCCTCTAGATTTTAAATCTAAAAAGTATTCCAGTATTAAAGCGATGTATGCATTGTTTTTATCCCTAGAATTATTACTAGACTAGATTGAAAGCATTTTCCATTCAAAACCTCTAGTACCTGCTGAGATCATTTCAGATCTGAAAATTCTAACATTTTAGGTACATACATTTAAGCAATAAGGCACAACAGGGTGTGGGTTATTGGGGGATTTACCCACACAAGAAGTGGGTAAATCCCCCAGTAACCCACATTCTGGAGTGCCTTTTTGTGATTATACAATGGACCCATGTGTAATATAAATTTATAGTGTGTTTAATTATGTTTTTTATAAATGCCATTTCTCAGCCGTGGGTTATTGCAGGATATACCCATGGCCATGTGATGTGTTTTAAACAATGAGGTTACAGGATTTTCATACCCCATTGTATTACCTTGTACAGTATCTGGAGGCTTGGGTAGCAAACTCTGCCTTCGCAGAATGTTAGCAGAGCCTAATACTGTTGGAAACTGCTTGGTTTCCTGTTGAAGAGACTCATTAGGAGGGGTACCATAGCTCTCTGGGCCATTCTGGGCATAACAGGACCATGACTGCCTGCTTCCTCCTGAACTTCAGAACATTTTGAATTAGAGGAAAGGGGGAAAAGCATACAAATATGTATTTCTTCAAGACATGATGACAGCACCTTCTGGGACTGTGCCCAAAGATTACAGTCTGCAGCAGAACACAGGTAATTTCTTGTTCTTCCATTTTGTGAAGAAGTCTATCCGTGGAACTCCCCGTCTTTTGAAAACATAGTTAACGGTAACCAGTCTCAGGGACTACTCATCAGTCACATGACACATTGTGCTCAGGAATTCTGCTGGTACAGTGTCTTACCCTGCCAGATATACAGGTACAATCCCTGTTTTTAAACTGTAATCCAGACTGCAAATTTCGGGGATTCCCTGTATAGTTTTGAGGAGCTGGCACCTCTCTGATTGTTTCTGTAATACATAGTTGTAGTATTGGCTGTCCTTATGTGAAGTACCTGGTTTTGCTCTATCAAAAAGGACCTCAGATAAAAACCCTGGTCTGAGCTCTAACACACTGATGTGTTCCAATCTCTCTCTGTTAGGGGCTATACTCCTTTCACTGTCCTCTTTCCTATTTGTCCTCCCCAACCTAGCAGAGAGGTGTCTAATGTGAGAACCAATGTGTGTTGCAGTTGCAGGAAAGGGATTCCTCTCCGTAGATTCTGCACTTCCTGAAACCACTACAGAGAATGGACATGCTTTAGCTGAATTCGGAAGATCTGAGTTAGAAGGGTAATTACCCGACACCAGAATTTTTGAGGTACCATTTTATATCTCTGATTTTTGGTCTGGCCCATTGCCCAAGTGCAGCAGTTGATGATATGAGACCCAACAGCCTTAGCCTGTGCAGTTTTTGGGGTGACTACCTGAAAAAAGATACTGCATACTGAATCAGAGTCCAAGCTCTCTCTTGAGGGAGATACGTTCTCCCCTATGTTGTGTTCACCTCTGCATCTATAAAATGCAGTATGTGTGTGTGGTTTCTAAGTGGGTCCTTTCCAGGTTTAGGAGTGTAACCCCTATACCCCTGCCTTTTTGCACATGACAGGTGGTATGCTGTTCAAGCTGACAGCAGTACCAGGTGGGGACTGGGTTCGGGGAGGACTAGGTTACTCGGCACAAGGGGCCTAGGTTTGGTTACTCTGCACAGGGGCACCCAAGTAAATCCGAACACAGGAAGCAATAACTGTAATGTCCAATACCAGGAATGGGATTCTAAAGTGTGGCTTTTATTCACATCCAAACTGAACAAACAAAGCATAAACGGACCCCCACGGGGCTACATTCCTGGTAATGCAGATAAGAGTAACAGAACACTTCTTCAACATTTCAGCCCGCAGGCTCTGAACCCTGAGACACACAGCCCGGACTTGCACACTGCTTTGGGTACTGGCCAGACTTGTACACTATTTGGGTTTTCTGGCCGGCTCCCCTGCCGACCACTCGATCCTGGTCCATATGGCAGTGGACCACATTTTCTATTGGTGGCTCCCCAAACCACCTTAGAAGCCTTTGACTCCTTAAGGGAAATTTCCTTTCAATCCCACATCTGGGTACTTCCCTCAGCACTGGCCAAGTGCCTGAGGCAAAGTAGAAATCCACAGAGCAAATCCATAGAGGTGGACCTGGTTACTAAAGAAGGGGGGGGTCTCCCACCTCCAGCTTCCACAATCCATACCCGCCCATTTCTCTGGACATTAAACAACTCTTTTTGAAAGCTTGGCAATGTAGATTAAAGGGTAAATGTATAGCACATTTCCTCTACATGTCTTGGCTTTCCCCTTATGCTGGACTTGAACATACTTTTACTTTGGCTAAGCCTATTCCTCTAGGCCTCCCACTAATTCAGCAGTCCAATCCCCACTTTAACACAGTTCAGGGGAAACATAGGCCCTTGGACAAGAGCAGAACTCACCCTTTGGTTGCAGGTGCCCCACAGGCAAATCTTGACATCTTCTGGTGCCACAACACAACTTGGAAAATAAGGCAACTTCTTCCCTAGCAGCAACCAGGGGGTTTCCCCTGGAATAACAGGCAAACCTTCCACCCTCATCCCCTCAGGGATGGGGCACAGAGACCAGAAACAGCGGTCTCCACCACTTCAAGAACAGCTTACTGTGTTCCTCTTTTGTCGGAAACACACACCTTTCCCTAAAAGTAGCTCTATATCAGAGCTTAGGCTCCAAGAGCCTGTGCACAGACTGCTGTGCACCTCTCTTCTAGACAGCTCATACACAACTGCTGCTGCTCACTGTTCAAAAACTCCCAACATTCTAATCTAACTCCCATCTGCAGATTCCAATGTGGCTCATGCAGCTGCAATAGTTCTATGGTGATGTCATCCCTCAGTCTCAGCTGAGACTGAGAACAGAGTGAGACAGTGTGAAATCCATTTAACTGGAGTTTCACAAGCTGCCTTCCCTGCCTACCACTAGGTCTTAATGGGATTCTAGTAACCCCAGGTAACACGGGGGTTACACTCACCCTGGGCCAGGAAAATGACTGTCCGCAGTCATTATTTACCCACCTTAGGCCATCCCACCCTATGTGCTACCTGTGGATTGGGGTGATCAGGCCCCCTCCTACCATGTGCGAGCACAGGCAGGCAACACTAAAGGCCTAGAGGCCTTTAGCTGACATATCACCCTCTACTCTACTCTACCCACTTACTATGGGTGCCTAGTGGCTCTGGTAGAACTGTCCGGAGAATAGCCCTAATAGCTCAGCACTGCAGTCCCTACAGCCGTTCAGGACCACAGCCTGTCTATCCCCCCCCAGCCCTCTAGGGAAAATCTGTTTGCCTCTAACTTAACACCCCAAAACAAAAACAACCCGGGGACCTCCCCGACCTTGGGCACCCTGCAACCACACACCAAGAAACTAATACCATCTATTACATTACATTACTGCCTCCTACCCCCACAACTACACCTGTGGAAGGAAAAGGGTTACTACAGTAACAACAACAATAACAACAACAGTACTTTAAATTACTACACACTAAAGTACTAGCGAGGAACTCCGATGAGCCTCTCCTCCTCTTCTTGTCTTCTCTTCTATCTTCTTCAGGACCACCTGCAGGAAAAAAGAAAGACAACACACTCTCCTAATCTGCATACACAGTCTACCTAACCCCTACCATCAAAACACTGGAGAATCCCAAAAAGATTTTTTTTAGAAAAGGTAGAAAAACAGTATATACACTAGAAAACAGTAGAAAAACAATGACATTATTTACAATACACATTTGGGGGATGGAGTGCCCTAAAAATCCCATCTAGTGACCACAGTGCCCGAAGGCTAGTCCATTAAAGAGTCTCTCCTGGGCCGCAGCCCGGTGAAGCACAGTTCTAGCAGGCCAAAGTCCCGAAGGGGAGAGTCTTTGAGGACAGTTCACATATTCTGGAGTCTGCTAGTGTAGGGTGTGTACTGCAGTGTCATAAGGATAGAAAAGTTTGGACTTACCAGCCCCTTGTAGAACGAAAAATCGGCACCGACCTGCTCCTCATCCGAAGACTCCCCCTGGCAGCATTCTTCCGATACAGATGGTCGGACATCTTCCGGGAACTACAGGAGGGCACATCTGGAAACTGCTGGGCTGATGTCATCTCTGGAGATGGAACCTTAGAACAGGAACAAAAAGGAAAACAGCTGGTCTGACGTCATCCGATTACCAGGCGATGGATCAGGATACAGCTGGTCTGGTGTCCTCTCGGGATCTGAAGTCATCTGGTGGGCCAGTCGATGGATTCTGGAAAGGCCAGTACACTGTAGAACTGATGAATGTGGGGCACCTGAGTCCTGGATGTCCATACTGGTGGATCAGCAAAGGCACTGTAATGGCTGATGTGGAAGTATTGACTACCACTGCTCTGCTTTCCATCTGGTAGGCATGGGCACATTTGCAGGGAGGTCCTTGCATTGAGGCCAATAGTACAAGGGGTCAGGAGCTTGAATTATTACCCCATCTGGGTGCACATAATTCACACTGTGAAAGGTTTCACGTCCCTCTCCATCCACTATTCGAACAGTGTCCATAAACAGTGTCCTGCCTCTTTTCCACTGGGTGTATTTTTCATGAAACAGTCTGTTCCTGACATGCTTGTTTGCACCAGGATGCACACATTTCATTGCTTCGGCCCAGATCCAGGATTTCCTGCTGTTCTCAATCTCCTCCCAGACTCTCCGAGGAAAGGTAGGAAAGGACATCCCATAGATTTCATTTACCTTCCTACAAACCAGTCTCTTCTCTTTACTAGCTTTGGTCAACCTGAGACCGCTGGCCTAGCTTGGGGGTGGCCAGTCCTGGTTCTGCCAGCTACGCATTCTCAACGAGATGAAAAACGGATCCCTGACTACTTCTTCTTGCACAGCCAGGGCAGTGGCATCACCACTCTCTTCCATGCATTCTTCTGAGGCAAGAGCTTGAGGCTGTGTACCCGTTCCTTTTTCACAAGGCCACATAGGTTTCCCCTCTACTTCTTCCTCACCGAGAATCTGTGCACAGGATTGAGTAGTCGTCCTCACTCCTGAGACTATCCACTCATCACTAGGCGCAGAGGTCGACACCTCCCATTCAAAGGCCTCCCTCATCTCATCTTCTCCTATGAGACTTGGGCTAGGCCCCCTCCTCCAGGGATCTACTGATGCTCTGTCTGAATTATCCTTCTGTGATCCAGCATCCGAAACATCAGCATATTGTTCTGTCTCTAAATCTGCACCCTCTAGCTTTGTGCCACACTCCCCCAAGGGGTCTTCTTCAACAGGCTCCACCTGGTGCTGTGTGCTGCCAACTACAGACTCCTGAACTTTTGTCCATGTGGGAGCCAAATGAATCTTGGGCACTTTACACAAGCTGTATTTCTCTAGGCACCCAGAACAGTGAGGTACCATGAAGACGTCCCTTCCAGCATTTAAGCATATTAAACACACTTGCACTGGATATCCAGGAATCGCCACATGAGAAGGCAGTTGTCCTCCATAATAACACCTCTCAATGTCCCTTAACTTGTTTACTTCTGCTGCTACCGCAGTCTGGGCATGATCTGGGTAGTGGGTTGGTCCTGAGGCCATGACTGCAAGGAAAACAAACAAATGCTCACTGTTACTGAAAGTCCCACTTCACTGAACACTTTCTTTTACTTTCAAAATGGCTCCTCTGCTGTTGTGTTTACATTACTACCCCACCCTGTAATGGCGGCGGCAGCACTCCTGTGCATCAACATTCAGAAATTGGGTCAAGCCACTGCACATCCAATTTACACACACTACTGATAACTTTGCTCAAAACTGCACAAACTTGCACTGTTCTTTTTCCTAACACATTTATATGATTTGCCACGGACTCTTCACTTGCTGAAAACATTTCTTTAGCTCACAGTCCCTTAAAGCCTCAGGATTTCAAGCACAGGATTGCCTGTAACTAGTGCTGCACATTTTGCTATAACTCACAGTCTCTCTACTGGCTTTGAAACTTTAAGCTGATGCTGAATCCATAACTATGCTCACAGTCAATGGCTTAACAGACTTGCTTTAGCTGGTAAAACTTGCCACAGTCTTTATTTGCAAAGCGACTGCACTGCTGCACACATATTCAGCTGGCTTTTGGCAGAAAATCACTGTTTTGAGCAATTATTACTGTTGGTACTCACTGTTATCAGTAGCTGTTTGCTGCGATGCAAAAACGGCCTGCAGCCAGTCTTGGAGGCCTCAGAAAGTGGGTGGGCAGTCCTGCCGATCGTCTCTCCGATCACCACACTCACAATCCAGTCGATTGAGATGCGGTTTGAGCCTGATTTTAAACATAAAAGTCTATTTTTAATACTTTTACAGCACTTTTAGTCACCTCGACGCTCCTCCACTAAGCCAGTACACGCACTCCTCTCACACTCCCTCTCAAATGCTGGGCAGTCACTGTAGAGCTGGCTGAGGGGCGGGACTGATTGCAGCCTCACCAATCACACGCCGCCATGCAAATGAGCCTCTTTCCCCTCGCGAGTGCTCTTCTCTTCACAGCGGTCGTCGAGCAGGCACATTTAAACTGCAGAAACCACTTTTTTTTTTTTTCGAACTGACTCCACGGCGGGAGCCCATTTCAACCATTTAGCATGGCCATTAACACAGCAAGTCTCTCAGTTTACTCAAAAGCATTTCCAACGTCCAGAGCACAATTTTCATGTTGCTACCCCTAGTCTTCCACTTTTCTTTTTCACAACAGTTCTTTAAAAAGCATTTCCAACGTCCAGGGCACAATTTTCCTGTTTCTACCCCTAGTCTTCCACACTTTTCTTTATCACACAGTTTACCAGAAAGCATTTCCAATGTCCAGGGCACAATTTTTCTGTTGCTACCCCTAGTCTTCCACACTTTTCTTTATCACACACAGTTTTTTAGAAAGCAGGCAAAAACGCTGTACAGTAAATATTTGATGCAGGACAGAGGCATACTCTTTCAGCTTTACTGCTCCTTGGTAAACAGTTGGCATTTTAACAGCAGCATAAGAACTACAGCACACAGTGACACACTAGTTAGCCTTGCTTCAGCTTTTTGGGCTACCCACTGCCAGATAACCAAAACGCTAGCCCCCTGTCCGAGCACCCTTCTTCCCTAAATTAAAAATCCAAAGCGGTGCCTGCATTTTGTAACCCCTACACCCCTGCCTTTTTGCACACGACAGGTGGTATGCTGTTGAAGCTGACAGCAGTACCAGGTGGGGACTGGGTTCGGGGAGGACTAGGTTACTCAACACAAGGGGCCTAGGTTTGGCTACTCTGCACGGGGGCACCCAAGTATATCCGAACACAGGAAGCAATAACTGTAATGTCCAACACCAGGAATGAGATTCTAAAGTGTGGCTTTTATTCACATCCAAACTGAACAAACAAAGCATAGATGGAGCCCCACAGGGCTACATTCCTGGTAATGCAGATAAGAGTAACAGAACACTTCTTCAACATTTCAGCCCTCAGGCTCTGAACCCGCCAGGCACACAGCCCGGACTTGCATGCTGCCTTGGGTACACAGCCCAACTTGTACACTATTTGGATTTTTCCTGGCCCAGCTCCCCTGCCGGCCACTCGATCCCAGTGCATATTGCAGTGGACCACATTTTCTGTTGGTGGCTCCCCAAGCCACCTTAGAGCCTTTGACTCCTTAAGGGAAATTTCCTTTCAATCCCACGTCTGGGTACTTTCCTCAGCACTGGCCAAGTGCCTGAGGCAAAGTAGAAATCCACAGAGCAAATCCGTAGAGGTGGACCTGGTTACTAAAGATGGGGGTCTCCCACCTCCAGCTTCCACAAGCCATTTCTCTGGACACTAAACAACTCTTTTTGAAAGCTTGGCAATGTAGATTAAAGGGTAAATGTATAGCACATTTCTTCTACATGTCTTGACTTTCCCCTTGTACTAAACTCGAACATACTTAAACATCTCTTCCTGAAAAGCTTGGCAATGTAGATTAAAGGGTAAATGTATAGCACATTTCCCCTACATGTCTTGGCTTTCCCCTTGTGCTGGACTTGAACATACTTTTACTTTGGCTAAGCCTATTCCTCTAGGCCTCCCACTAATTCAGCAGTCCTAACCCCACTTTAACACAGTTCAGGGGAAACATAGGCCCTTTGACAAGAGCAGAACTCACCCTTTGGTTGCAGGTGCCCCACAGGCGAATCTTGACATCTTCTGGTGCCACAACACAACTTGGAAAATAAGGCAGCTTCTTCCCTAGCTGGAACCAGGGGGTTGCCCCTGGAATAACAGGCAAACCTCCCACCCTCATCCCCTCAGGGATGAGGCACAGAGACCAGAAACAGTGGTCTCCACCACTTCAAGAACAGCTTACTGTGTTCCTCTTTTGGTGGAAACACACACCTTTCCCTAAAAGTAGCTCTATATCAGAGCTTAGGCTCCAAGAGCCTGTGCACAGACCGCTGTGCTCCTCTCTTCTAGACAGCTCACACACAACTGCTGCTGCTCACTGTTCAAAAACTCCCAACATTCTAATCTAACTCCCATCTGCAGATTCCAATGTGGCTCATGCAGCTGCGATAGTTCTATGGTGATGTCATCCCTCAGTCTCAGCTGAGACTGAGAACAGAGTGAGACAGTGTGAAATCCATTTAACTGGATTTTCACAAGCTGCTTTCCCTGCCTACCACTAGGTCTTACTGGGATTCTAGTAACCCCGGGTAACGGGGGGGTTACAGGAGAAAGCCCAATCTTCTCATCAGGGTCATAGTTCAGTTCATGGTTATTTCAGTCTGAGTTTGTGTTCCTCCACAACCTAACCAGTTTTAAGTATGTAGAGACTGTGGCTCCTTGTCTGTGATGTGCAGTTGTTATTACTGAGAAGACATTTGTGCATACCCTAATTATCCTTAGTGCTGAGGTCTGGCCAAAAGGCATTCCTCTCTACTTATTCTGCTCTGTACTTATTCTATATTTTGAATGACAAGGTCAGGCCTTCTCTCACTATTTCCAGGACCCATTGTCTGTTCTTATCCAGTTATTCTTGTGGATAGGGAAAGGTAATCTACCACCTAAAGTGGATCTGTGGCAACCAGTAACTTGCCAGGGATTGGTTTTGGTTTGAGTAGAGGATGCTGAAACTGATTTCTATCTTGTACCCCTTCTTCCTCTGCATAGAGCACTATAGTTGTGCTGTTGGAACTGCATTGTACAGTAACCCCTTCCTATACCTCACCTTCCATAGGGTCTGCTGTGTGACACTTGGACAGCTAGTTCCAATTAACCTATGCTTTATGTAATATAAAAATGTGTTACTGAATGTCTCTCATGAGAGATGCTGACAGTCTGTGGAATGACAACCCCCTCCCAGGTTTTAGCTAATAGGTGTTACCTGGAAGGCCAAGAGATAATTAAAGGCTAGAAGAGACTTAAAATTTAGGATCTCCTTTTTATGTGACTAATTGCAGCTTGCCAACTGCCAGGATAGATCATAAACTTTTATAACGTTCAGAGGAAACACACTAAAATTCATATGGTGATACAAAAGCATGTTGCACCTCCGTGAGATCTGGCAAAGAGACATAACAAGTCCTTTGATGTCCTGGAAAGGGGAAGATGCGCATAGATCAAAGAAAGTCATTTGAAAAAAATGAGTTTTGCAGAGCTCACAGAATATAATACTTTAATAAGACATCCTGATTTGCATAGATACATATTTTTATATTCTGACAAGGAGGAGCTAGGTGACCTCACGCAAAGAGGTTGGCAAAGCCAGTTTTTAAACAGTATTCTGTTTTCCATTTTGTCACACAAATGTTTGGACTCTGAAAAAGCAACATCAGGCACTGTTAGGAGATAAGTATACTGTGATAGGAGATTTTGTCTGCACTTTTAAACCTGTTTTGTTTAAGTGATTTGTATGTTTTGTGATATATGGTTCTGTATTTACATTTTACATTTTTTTATCTGTTTTGAAGTAAACCTCTACTTTAGAGACTACTTGATGTGCCTTTGAATTTCTTTTTATTGACTAGAGAAGCATATATGGTTAAAGCTGACACTGCACATAGCTTACTGGTTTTACCAAACTGGGAAAAGGTAAGAATTTATTCTGAGGTCTTTCATAGAGTTTTAAGGGTTCATGCTGTATGCCTGGTTAGGTGCCCATAGACAAAAGACATCTGATCCCCCCCGAAGAGCAGAATAATCTGAGCCTGTACATTGGGTACACTAACAAGAGGTTCACAGTTTGAATCCCTCCAAGACTTGAGAACAAAGGTTGATTCGAACCCACAAAACAGACAGGAGGGTTACCCTGTTTCTGTTAACTGTTCACAAGACTGCGCTCGGAGGTTGGCACTTTGGGAGTAGAGGGCTGACCTGCTGAGTGGGTTTGTGACAGATTGATTGGCAGCGGTGTGAAATATGTTGGTGTTACAAGCTTTTATTGTTCAGTGTGTCAGCTTGAGACCATCAGCTCACTTGCAAAGAAATAAAAAGGCAGTAATTTATTATTAAAAAAAGGAGACAGAACTATATCACTTGGTGTACAGCCAAGTTCCTACCCATTTTATTTTTTTTTTCTAAAGTGCAAGTCAGAGTAGCCATAGTTAGGGAAGAAGATGGCTTCCAACTATAGCAGGCACACTGTAGACTACTTAAAGCAGTTGTGCGGGGACAGAGGAGTCCCATTTGAGGTGAAAGCCAGCAAACAGAACCTCTTGGATGCCCTGATGGTAGCAGATACCCAGAGCAGTGAGTCACAGACCGTGACTGAAAAGGACCAAACCTCGAGTGTGGCAGGGCTAGTGGCCAGTGCAGTGTCCAGATCTGATGAGGAGGGCAACAGGGCCACTGTCAGTGAAGGGCCACAGCAGCAGGGGAAGCTCACCAGTATCCTGGATCCAGAAGTACTCAGGCTGCAAATTGAGTTGCGCAGAATGGAGCTGGAGTTCCAGAGGGAGAGGGACCGTGAACAGCGGGAGGCAGAGTGAGAACACCGAGAGGTAGACCGTGAGGAGCATGAGTGCCAGAGGCAACATGAACTGGAGAAGCTACGACTCCAACCAGTAGCACCAGAGCAGGTAAGTGGCTTGGGTTTAACTGGGACTACAGGACTGGGTTACAAATTGAATTCCAAATTGATAGCCAAATTTAAAGAGGGGGAGGATATGGATGCCTTTTTAAATTCTTTTAAAAAAGTTTGTATTCAGGCTAAAATTCCTAGGGAGTCCTGGAGCTTACAGCTATCCCTACTACTTACCGGGAAAGCTCGGGATGTATTGGGTCAAATGGACAATGAGGACAGTGATGATTACAGCAAACTTAGAGCATCACTGTTGAATAAATTTGAATTAACTGCTGAATCATACAGAGCTAAATTCTGTCAGCTCAGGAGAAGCCCTGACATGAGATACGAGGAGCTAGCCACGAAACAACGTCAGTTTTTAAAACGTTGGTGGGAAGAAATTGAAGCAAACTCTGTTGATAAAATTGAAAAGTGATTCTGTTAAAACAGTTTTTCTGGGCATAGAAACATAGACTTTGATGGCAGATAAGGACCACTTGGCCCACCCAGTCTGCCCATTTCCCTACCTATTGGATAAGCTGCAGATTCTAGTTAACCAACAGCATACTTCCTGCAACCCCACCCCGCTACAACTGCCTTATGTCTGTCCCATGCATGTTTGAATTCCCCCACTGTTTTAGACCCAACAACCTCCCCAGGAAGGCGGTTCCATGCTTCCACCACTCTCTCCATGAAAAAAAAATGTCCTCACATTACCCCTGAGCCTTCCCCCCTCTATCTTTAAATTTTGCCCCCTTGTTCTTACACATCTCTTTTTCTGAAAGATGCTACCCTCCTGGACTTTGTAGATTCCCTTGAGGTACTTGAAAGTTTCTATCATGTCCCCCCATCTCTCCTTTCATCAAGGGTATACATATTAAGCTCTCTCTCTCTCTTCATGTTGTTTCTGATGCAGACCCTGCACCATTTTAGTTGCCCTCCTCTGGACTGCTTCCATCCTGACTATGTCCTTGCATAGATGGGGTCTCCAAAACTGCACACAGTATTCCAGATGGGGCCTCACCAACTGACTGTACAGAGGGATAACCACTTCCCTTTTTCTACTTGTGATGCCCCTTCCTATGCATCCCATTATCCCCCTGGCTCTCCTTACTGACTTCTCACATTGCTTACCCACCTTTAGGTCATCTGATATGACTACCCCCAAGTCCCTTTCCATTTCTGTTGTTGTTTGTACCTCCCCTGCTATTGTGTACTCTACTACTGGGTTTTTGTTTCCCAGGTGCATTACTTTGCACTTCTTTGCATTGAATCTAAGTTGCCATATATATGACCATTCCTCCAACCTTGCCAAGTCCCTTCTCATCCTTTCTACCCCCCCCTTGTGTATCAACTCTGTTACAGATCTTTGTGTCATCTGCAAAGAGGCATACCTTTCCTTCCAGACCCTCTGCAATGTCACCTATAAAGATGTTAAAGAGGACTGGACCCAGTACTGAGCCCTGAGGTACTCCACTAGCAACCCCCCTTTCTTTGGAATGTGTTCCATTCACTATTACCTTCTGTGTCCTGTTGTGCAGCTAGTTTTATACCCAGGCTACCACCCTGGAACCCACTCCCAGGCTGGCTAACTTGATTATTAGTCTTTTGTGCAGGACTGTATTAAATGATTTGCTAAAGTCTAGGTAGGCCATATCCACAGCCCCACCCTGGTCTATTGCTTTGGTCACCCAGTCAAAGAAATCAATTAGATTTGTCTGACATGACCTTCCTACTGTAAATCCATGCTGCTTTGGGTCCTGTGCCCCACTGGCCTCTAGGTACTCAACAATTCTTTCTTTCAGAAGTGATTCCATCATTTTCCCTACCACTGAGGTCAAACTTACAGATCTGTAGTTTCCTGCTTCTGCCTTGCTCCCACTTTTGTGAAGGAGAATCACATCTGCCCTCCTCCAGTCCTCAAGTATCACCCCATCCTCCCATGATTTGTTAAAAAGTGTGGTCGGTGGTGTCACTAGGTCCTCCCTTAGTTCTTTTAGGATTCTGGCGTGAATCCTGTCAGGCCCCATTGCTTTGTCCACCTTGAGTTTTAGGAGTTCTTTCAGGACTCTTTCTTCTGTAAATGGACTGGTGTCAACCCCCCTACCCAGAGTGCTTCTATTGTCTGGTTTAGGTAACTCCTCCCCATCTTCTTTTGTGAATACTGAGCAAAGGTATTCATTCAGTATCTCTGCCTTTTCACTGTCTCCCTCTGCCCTCCCCTCTCCTTTATTAATCTTCACTATTCCTCCCTTAACCTTTCTATGCTCCTAATGTCCTATAAAAGGTTTTATCCCCCTTCTTAACTGAGTTGGCTATTTTTTCCTCGGTTTGGGCCTTTTCTATTCTGACTGCCTTCCCCACTTCTTTCTGCTTTAATTGATACAGTTCCCTGTCGTGCTCCTTCTGTGATTCCTGCTACTTTTTGAATGCAGCCTTTTTCTCCTTAACCTTCCCTGCCACCTCTTTTGAGAACCATAGTGGTTTTTTACTCCGCGTTGTTTTCTTTATTTGTTTCACACAAAGGCTTGTTGCCTTTATGATGGCAGTTTTGATTTTTCTCCATTGTTCTTCCACATCTCCTTTTTGGCCATTTGCTAGTGCATTCCTCAGGTATTCACCCATTTTGCCAAAGTCAGCCCTTCTAAAGTCCAGTATCCTTGTTTTTGTATGGCATGTCTCCATGGTTGTGCTTATTGTGAAGCACACTGTGCAGTGGTCACTTGTTCCCAGATGTCTACTGACTTCTAAATTTGTGATCCTCTTTCCATTTGAGAGTACCAGGACTAGTATTGCTCCCTCCCGAGTGGGTTCCAACACTAGCTGTCTAAGGCCTGCCCCCTGCAGGGCATCAAGAATGACCCTGCTCTTGGATGTGGCTGCAGTACATATCATCCAGTTAACATCTAGCATATTCAGGTCCCCATCAACAGTGTCTCCCCTTTTTCAACCATTTTGAGAATGTCCTCTATCATTTTCTTGTCCATTTCCTCCCCTTGAGATGGGGTCTGTATACAACCCCTGTGCAGATTGTGATGCCATTCCCTGTATCCAAGGTGACCCAGAGTGCCTCTTGTCCTCCCCCTTTACTTTTTAGTTCTGTAGCTTTGATCCCTTCCCTTATGTATAGAGCTACTCCACCTCCTCTTTTACCCTCCCTGTCCCTTCTGTAGACTGTGTACCCTGCTATGTTGACATCCCATTCATGGTTCTCCATGTACCATGTTTCCGTGACTGCCACAATATCCAATTGTTCATCTTCCATCAGGGCTGCTAGCTCAGGAAGCTTGTTTCCCAGACTACGGGTATTGGTACTCATTGCCCTCCATTTAATGTTGGCTTTATCCTTTTTTCCCCATCTCTGCTCTTATTGCCCTTGTCTATTTTTCCATTTACCCCTGTCCTGCCCTCTGTTGAGCTCTGTACCTCAGTGTTTACCTTACTACCTGCCATGTTTTGTGGGGGGAGACTTGGAATTTCCTTCCTCTTATCAGCACCTCCCCCCTTGGCTAGTTTAAAAGCTTGCCAAGGAAGCATTTAAACCTGTCACTTAGGAGCTTGGTTCCCTTAGTGGACAGATGCAGACCATCGTGCTAGTATAGACCTTCATCTCTCCAGGTGTACCCCCAGTCCCCAATGAAGCCAAAGCCCTGTGCTCTGCACCAGTTTTGCAACCATTCATTAAACTGCATAGTGTGCAGTACCCTAGCCTCACCCCTGCCATGGACTGGCAGCACCTCTGAGAAGGTAACCATGCTTGCTACCTGTCTGAGGCCCCTCCCCAACTCCACAAATTCATCCTGCACTGCACTGATTCCATGCCTAGCTAGGTCATTTGTCCCAAGGTGGACAATGATATCTAGTTCCCTCTCCTGTGATGCTGCTTCTGCAACCCTGAGGATTCGCTTTGAAAACCTGGCTGGAGGACCAAAATCCCAAAACAGTGCAAGAGGCTGCTGAACTCTCGGACCGCTATGCCAAGAGCAGACCTGCTCTGAGAGTGAATGGAGTGGGCATGGCAGTGCAGAAAGCGTACCTTCAGGGCAGCTAAAACCCTCACTGCCTCCACCAAAACCAGTTAGCCACAGATTTCAAAGAAAAGATTTCTCTGAAATAAGAAATTCATGTTGGTTGTGTAAAGAAACTGGGCATATCACCAGACAGTGTCCAAAATGGACAACCAATACACAGGGCTCTAGGAAGGAAGTGGGTTGTTTGTGTGTCCCTGGAAGCATGCCAGTGAACATGAGGGAACACATGCACCCAGTCATGGTAAATGGTGTACAGACGCAAGGGTTAAGGGACACAAGGGCATCCCTGACATTAGTAAAAAGGGGATCTGGTACAGCCTGGTCAACTTATACCCAATAAATACATCATTGTACAAGATTTTGCTGGTGGGGAGAAAGCATTGCCCCTCGCTAGTGTTCTCCTAGACTGGGGTGAAACAGGGGGAACTGTGCAACAGGTGGCTGTAGCCAAAACCTTAGCAGTGGATGTGATCCTGGGCAACAATCGCAAACAAGGGATGGTGTGTGCAGTTACCCATAGTCAAGCGATAAGGGAAAATTTTAGTTCCCTGAACATCACAGAAGCCATTGTGGAAACCACTGAGAGGCTGGTTCCCCAGCCTGTGTCTCCAGATGGGGAGATTAATGAAAATGGGGTAGAAATTTCCCCAGTAGCAGTCAACCACAAAGCTACAGAGGGTTACTCCAAAGAGGGAGGGGTGACCCATTGTCAAAGGGTTGGGATTGACAGTGATCCTGAGTGCCATGATGCTAGTGCTAGGGACCCTAGTTTAGCGACTGAGGGGGACCTGTCCCATGCCTTGAGAATGTGTGAGGGGTTTGCAGCTGCTCAGAGAAGCGACCCTAGTCTAGAGAAGCTGAGGGCTTGGGCAGACTCTGATGGGGCACAGGGAGGTGACGGCAGACATAAGGTTTATTTGGAAAATGGACTTATGTATACTCAGGCTATGCAGACAGAGGGAGGGATGCTAGGCAGGCAGCTTATCGTTCCCCAGGGGTATCGTGAGCAGTTGCTCAAGACTGCACATGATATTCCCTTGTCTGGTCACCTGTGAATCATGCGCACTATGCAGCGGTTGGCCCAGAATTTCTATTGGCCTAACTTCACCCAGCAGGTGAAGGAGTATTGCAGGTCTTGTCACCAGTGCCAAGAAAAAGGGAAGGCGGGCAAGAAAACCCAAGCCGCCCTGATTCCATTGCCCATAGTGGAGGAGCCATTCCAGAGGTTGGGAATGGAGATTGTGGGGCCTTTAACTACCCCCAACTCCTCAGGGAAGAGATTCATCCTGACTGTGGTGGATTATGCCACCCAGTACCCAGAGGCAGTCGCCCTATCCTCACTGAGGAAAGACAAAGTGGCAGATGCCTTACTTGGGATTTTCTCCCGTGTTGGGTTTCCACAGGAGGTTATCACTGATCGAGGGGGCTCCTTCATGTCGGACCTGATGAAATGTTTATGGGAGAAATGTAGGGTGGTGCAGAGATGCACGACATCGTATCACCCACAAGCCAATGGGCTTGTGGAGTGATTCAATGGTACCCTGAAGTCAATGCGCTGGGCGTTTGCTGAACAGCAGGGGAGGGACTGGGAGAAATGCCTTCTCCACCTGTTGTTTGCATACAGGGAGGTACCCCAAGAGTCAACAGGATTTTCCTCCTTCAAACTCTTATATGGACACCGGGTACATGGGCCCCTAGACTTGATGTGATCTGGGAGGACTGAGAAGGCAAGCACGCCACTCAGGTAACTTCCATTGTGGATTACATCCTTAGGTTTAGGGAAATGCTGAAGGAGCTTATGGGGACAGCCCAGAGCAACCTGGCAGCTGCCCAACAGAAACAAAAAGTGTGGTACGACCGCAGAGCCAGAGCTCACTCATAAATGGTGGGTCAGGAAGTCATGGTCCTTATTCTGGTCCAGAAAGACAAGCTGAAGGCTGAGTGGGCAGGACCATACAAAGTGGTTAGGAAGGTAAATGACGTGAACTATATTGTAGAGTTACCTGACCGAAGACAAACACAAAGGATGTACCATGTCAACATGATGAAGCCATATGCAAATAGGGCTGACATGGTGTTTGTAGTGTGTAGTCCTGGGAAGGGGATGGACAAAGGAGACCCCCTTCTGGACTTGCTGGAAGAAAGTAAGTGGGAGTCCTCTGTGGAGGCAGTAAAATTGTCTCCCCAGCTGAACCAGATCCAGAAAGTAAGGGCTGTTTTAGCAGACTTTGCCCCATTGTTTAGCGACAAGCCTGGACTAACCCCATTAGTGACTCACGATGTGAAGACAGGTACACAGATGCCCTCATGGTGGACAGCATATTGGGTGTCAGAGGCTGTCCAAAAGGACATTAGGAGGGAAGTGGAGGAGATGCTGGATTTAGGGGTAATCCAGAGATCCCACAGCCACTGGGCCTCACCCATAGTCCTTGTGCCTAAGCCAGATGGCTCGACTCATTTCTGTGTGGACTATAATGGACTGAATGCAGTCACGAAGTCAGACGCCCACCCGATGCCCCGGATGGACGAACTCCTGGACAAGTTGGGAGGGGCGACCTACCTTATGACAATTGACCTGACCAAGGGGTATTGGCAGGTAGAGTTGATGGACAGAGCTAAGGAGAGGTCAGCCTTCATCAGTCCGATAGGCTTATTTGAATTCAAAGTAATGCCTTCCGGAATGAAGAGCGCCCCGGCCACTTTCCAAAGGTTGGTGAACCAGGCGTTAAATGGTGCTGATGACATTGCCATCTTTAGTGCCTGCTGAGAGGAACACCTATCCCACCTTAGGGAAGTGCTGGGCAGAATACAGAGGGCCGGGCTCACTGTCAAAGCCGAGAAGTGCCAGGTGGCCATGAGAGAAGTGGCATACCTCGGGCATGTGGTAGGCCGAGGACAGCTCCGTCCTAACCAAATAAAGATAAAGGTAATCCAGGTGTGGCCCAGACCAGAAATGCAAAAGCAGATCAGGAGTTTTCTAGGAACAGCAGGGTACTACAGGAAATTTGTACCCAATTACAGTGTCCTGGCTGCTCCCCTATCTGACCTGACAAAGGAAAGGATGCCCAAGAAAATTACTTGGGGCCCAGCCTGTGAGGAAACCATTTGCAAACTAAAGGAGGCACTGTGCAGTGCTCCTGTTTTGACAAGTCCTGACTATAGAAAACCCTTTATAGTACAGACTGACACCTCAGACGTGGGTATTGGGGCAGTATTGAGTCAGACAACCAGCCAAGGGAGAGATCACCCAGTAGTGTACCTGAGTAGGAAGCTACTTCCCAGGGAGCAGGCATACTCTACTGTGGAAAAAGAATATCTTGCCATAGTGTGGGCCCTAAAGAAGTTGGAGCCATACTTATATGGGCAGCATTTTGTGGTGCAGACTGGCCACAACCCCCTGGTTTGGCTGACACAGATGGGGAAAATAATGGTAGATTGCTAAGATGGAGTCTTGCTTTGCAAGGGTATGATATGACAATTTTACATAGGGCTGGAGCCAAAATCAGAACTCAATGGGCTGCTCTGAGGTACGAGGAGTGAACTGATTTGGGAAGCTCATCCCATGCAGGATAGAACCCCAAATTCAGTCTAGGTGGGGAGGAATTGTGACACTTGGACAGCTGGTTCTGATTAACCTATGCTTTTTGTAATATAAAAATGTGTTATTGAATGTCTCTCATGAGAGATGCTGACAGTCTGTGGAATGACAACCTCCCCTCCCAGGTTTTAGCTAATCAGTGTTATCTGGAATGCCAAGAGATAATTACAGGCTGGAAGAGACTTAAAATTTAGGATCTCCTTTTTATGTGTCTAATTGCAGCTTGCCAACTGCCAGGATAGGTCATAAACTTTTATAACGTTCAGAGGAAACACAGTAAAATTCACATGGTGATACAAAAGCATGTTGCACCTTCGTGAGATCTGGCAGAGAGACATAACAAGTCCTTTGATGTCCTGGAAAGGGGAAGCTGATCATAGATCAAAGAAAGTCATTTGAAAAAAAATGAGTTTTGCTAAGCTCACAGAATATAATACTTTGATAAGACATCCTGTTTTGCATAGATATATTTTTTATATTCTGACAGGGAGGAGCTAGGTGACCTCACGCAAAGAGGTTGGCAAAGCCAGTTTTTAAACAGTAATCTGTTTTCCATTTTGTCACACAAATGTTTGGACTCTGAAAAAGCAACATCAGGCACTGTTAGGAGATAAGTATACTGCAATAGGAGATTTTGTCTGCACTTTTAAACCTGTTTTGTTTAAGTGATTTGTATGTTTTGTGATATATGGTTCTGTATTTACAGTTTACATTTTTTTATCTGTTTTGAAGTAAACCTCTACTTTAGAGACTACTTGGTGTGCCTTTGAATTTCTATTTATTGACAAGGGAAGTATACATGGTTAAAGCTGACACTGCACAAAGCTTACTGGTTTTACCAAACTGGGAAAAGGTAAGAATTTATTCTGAGGTCTTTAATAGAGTTTTAAGGGTTCATGTTGTACGCCTGGTTAGGTGCCTGTAGGCAAAAGATATCTGCCCCCCCGAAGAGCAGAATAATCTGAGCCTGTACATTGGGTACGCTAACAAGAGGTTCACAGTTTGAATCCCTCCAAGACTTGAAACCAAAGGTTGATTCGAACCCACAAAACAGACAGGAGGGTTTTCTTGTTTCTGTTAACTGTTCACAAGACAGTGCTTAGAGGTTGGCACTTTGGGAGAAGAGGGCTGACCTGCTGAGTGGGTTTGTGACATGCAGTACCCTCTGGATTTCTGTTTCTCTAATGCATTTTTAAAAGTGGCTTTATTTTTGCCCAGTTTGTTCATGTAGGTTTCTGTTTGGTCATCAAAACCGGAAGCACCCTGAATGGGAAGTCTGTTTCCTTGTTCTGCTTGTCATCAGACAGTGCACATGTTCTATGCCATGTGTATCTCTGGATGCAAATGACATTAGCAAGGGACATGCTTGCAGAATCACTGATATCAACGAACATCAGCAACCAATGTTTTGCTACATATAGGCCAGCCTTGACATTCTGTAACATCCAAGTTCTATCATCTGCTGGCAGACTGTCACAAAATTCCATTACAGCCTTCCAAATGCATTTTGTTAATGAACTATATAACTAAGCAAGACAGCTCCTCTCGGTAGCAGGGGTGATTATGTGCAGGATTTTTTCCCTAAGGCATCAATTTTTCAAGAATGTTTATCAAGTAGTGCTGCTGAGAATTTTGTTTAGCCTTCTCACATGCAGCAGCCTGTGTTAGGCCTTAAGGGTCAGGATTTACAAATAGGTACTCTAATCCTTCACTACTAGTGAAATTGTGGCAGCGTGACTCAGTTGGTAGCATCTCCACCTCTGGGCCAGAAGGTCATGGGTTCTAGACCTACACCAGGATTTGGAGTCATATCCACAGTACTTGGGGGATGCTGTACTGTCAGGGGGCCATCCTTCAGAGAAGATGTTAAAACGAGGTCCCTTCTGCCCATCTCTGGTGTTGTCCTGGTAAGAGTTCAGGTGGAAGTAATAAAAAAAGGCACTTTTCATGTTCTGGCCAACATTCTGTTTCCCATAAAACTGTCTCAGGCAATTGTCCATAGCCCATAGCTATGTGTGGGTGTTGATGAGCGCAATAGCCTCCACTATGCATTTACAATCATATCACCACCTGTCTCTCTCACTGCTTGTAAAGCACTTTGGGATAACACCTGTATGAAAAAATTATCTTTTACTTTTTTTCCGACTGTTTAACCAGGAGAGACACACTAAGCTGAAAGCTTGTTTACAGGTGTGACCTGGGAGCACAAGTAAGTTAAGTGACTTGCTCAGGGTTACACAGTATGCAAGTGGGGGCTGTGGGATTCAAACCTAGGTCTCCAGATTTGCAGCTCAGAGCTTTAAGCCACTGCACTATACTGCCTCCCCATCCATTATGTCCACTCTTGCAGATGCATGTATACATAACTGCAGTACTCAGCAATAAAGATGCTGATCTGGTTCTGTCTGTAAATTGACTTTTTAATCCATTTTAGCTGATTGACACAGTCGTAGGACAGTAATGATAATGCATAGAAGTGTATTTATAAATTAAAATAGATGAGACACCAAACTGGATGGCTCGTGTTCTCCAGTAAGTTCTGGGAGACCATTTGTGGTGCTTACACAAAGGATAGCAAAACAATGACACTGCTGTTCGAAGTTTGGCATAGCGAGATCCCCAATGAAATGAAATTTTACCTGTCTAACACTGGTTTGTTTCTCAAGAGGGACTGCACCCCCCACACTCCCCTTCTATAGATTCTCAACTCAGAGCAGGGGTCAACCTTAACCTTATTTTGCACTAGCCAGCAGGGCAAGTTGATTAAAAATTGCACTAGCCCACAGATGGTTGCACTAGCCCTTAATTACAATGGCAAATGTTGATCACGTATACAGAAAACAATGCAAGCCAAGAAATACTCTGATTATTGCACATTTATTCTGCTCCCACATTGCTTCCATATCCCCAACAGAAAAAAGACTGCAATGCCATCATACACAGTGAGCCCCCACAATTGTTTTGTACCATGGCCTCCTTTCCTCCTCTCTCTGCCCTTCCCCCCACCACCAAACCAGAGGACATCACAATAGCAAATGTTCAATCAAGCAGTCCTAGCTCTGCACACAAAAGCTACCATCATCATGCATCTCACCACACTCTCACCACCTCCCACAGGGCAATGAACAGAGTCAGGCAGAGAAAGACACTCTCAGCCCCTACCCTATAGTCAACTGGAGACCTGCACTTCTGGAAGTTTTTGTACAGTCTCAAGTGAGCCAGGAGCACATCTAAGATTTCTTTGGGGTGGGGGTTATACAAACCTAAGGGGTTGGGAAATAGAAAATGATTACATTTTTATTTCATCAGCCATGGGGAAACAGTACACTGGCATAATGCTATACTATCTCTATTTCTATATAGGATGATCTATGCACCCCAGGAATGCCTATTTATGCTTTCAAATTATGTATTTTATTAAGGTTTATTTTTGTACCATACATGATCCAAAGCTTTGTTTTCAGGATGAAAGGACATGCTGGGTGGGTCCATTTAGAAGAACTGGGGACCCCTTACACTTGCCAATAATGGCAGCTATGGATTTGTGGATGGTCATTTCAGAGTCTGATCTGCAGTGGTGTCCAGGGAAAGAACAGAGTTAATATATTTGGAGGGGAGATGGAAGTTATGGTGAGGCTGGGATAAAACCCACCACCTGCAGGACTGATCCTGTATACCTCTTTGCATTTTGTCACTGAAATGTTGGATATAGACAGTCATAATGTAGGGAACTGTGGAGCACTGATCTTAATAATATGGGACAATTTTTTAGACAGAGACACATTCAGAAAACTGGAAACTAGTCACTTAACAGCACTCTACCCTTGATCACACCTTGGACACTAGCTGAATGTTCTAACAGTGGAGTGATAATGACTCACATTTAGTCTTTTGTGGGATCCCCCTCTTGAACTGCAAGATAATTGCAGCTCTTAATGAGCTGTTAATCACACCAGGCCTTCTGGAACATTGAGAGAGATTAGCATGAGGACTAGACCCTGCTAAAGTAGAGACTTTTTTAACTTCATTAACAGCAATGAAAATCTACACTAGTCAAGACAGACAAGTAGAGAGTTAGCTGCATTAGCCCTGGACAAGTTGCACTAGGGTTTGGGCTAGTAAAACAATGTTAAGAATGACCCCTGACTCAGAGTCGGAGTTAATTTGAAGGGGGGGTGCGAAACATGGTGAAAGGGTGAAATTTCGTCCACAGGTCCCTCACAGCAACAATCTCGAAACCTGTCGAGATTGTCGCTGTGAGGAATTTTGCCATGAAAGTTTCGATGTGCAGTCGGCACACCATCTGATTCACAGTAAAATAGCACAATCACAATTAGGAGACATGAGAGACTAACAAATGGTGCTAATAGATGTCAAAAGGGTATAACCAGTATGATTAAATGACTGCTGTCAAGCGCGAAGCACATATCACGTTGTACCAAGACAGCAGTCACATATACAATTTGAAGTACTGGAGAAAAACAAATGCAGTTCAAAAGTCACAAAACTGCAGGATTATATGCATTGCAAAATCAAAATCTATATAACCAAACACACAAATGTGCTTTGAGTTCAGTAGAAGACAATTTCACAGGCAAAACTTGAAGATGTGCACAGAGTTTTCCCACTTCTACAGTAATAGGTGCTGCAGAATAGAGGTGGGTGTTTCCCTGCCATGACATGCATCAGGGGTGGGGGGGTGGAGCAACCAACACAGCTCAGGAAACAATGAGCGCTGCCACCCGGGGCTACCACTGAAGGGCATGCAGAACATAAGGGCTGTCCTGGACAAGCAAAGCACTTTCAGGTAAAAAACTGCAATTTCACAGTACTA
This sequence comes from Neoceratodus forsteri, assembly GCA_016271365.2. Classification (NCBI taxonomy): domain Eukaryota; kingdom Metazoa; phylum Chordata; order Ceratodontiformes; family Ceratodontidae; genus Neoceratodus; species Neoceratodus forsteri. Next base: position 185,044,994 of record JADMNL010000027.1, read on the forward strand.
TGCAGTAGTCATCAAATGCACAGTGCAATTCATTGAAATAAAGAACTCAGAAAACCACTGTAACAGACAGACATTAAAGGACAGCTTCTCCTGAATTTCAGTTCCCTCCCTCCGTCCATATTCTAACTGCACAGACCTTGCAGGGTGTTAATATTTCAGCTCAGGAGACATAGTAAAAGTGAGTGTCAGCATTCAGGAAGAACCGAAGCAGCTTGAGGAGGATACTAGGACAGCCCCTCCTAAGTGAGGTGAGGTTTCTGGTTGGGTCAGGACTTGGCTTGGCAGGAGCCACAGCTGCTGGAATTCGGGGTCTCAGGGCACATCCTGGGTGTGTTTAATGTTAAGTTGCAAACCAGAGTTCAGAGTTTGACTCGCTCACCCAGCCTGCACCATTCAGACCATGGCGAACCAGTCGAACCAAAATGTCCACCTGTTTCCCTTAGTAGTTCACCACAGTCTGAAAGAATCAAACACCCAAAGTTTGAGGTGTTTGATTCTTTTGGAGAACCAAACCTTCAGCCCTAGTATGCTTATTCTTTTGGTACAAGTCGAATGCAACATTTGTGAAAAATCAGATTCACCATTGTCAGTCTCAGTTTTCAGTTGTTTATGGTAGCAGTCATTCCCTTTAGAAAAGTGGAATGAAAGGGAAAAACAATCAGTGCCCTAAGAGGGAAGCCTCTTTCCTTGTTCCCAGGGACACATGGAGTAATTGGTTCCTTATCATCCTCATAATAATCTTCCTCATAAATCAAGTTTTAAAATGAAGATTCCACAGGACTGTTTTTTTGGTCTGCTCCTTCATAGCCTGGACGAATTGCATATTTGTTTGAAATCTTCAGTAGAAGGTAGCTGTTTATTAGGGCTAGACTGCACAAGGGGTTCAGCCTTTGTGGTATTTTTTTTTTCTAGCTCTAAATGTTTTTCTTTTCTGGATTTCTTACCACAAGAAAGCTGCATAGTTTCCTCAGCCTGCCTTTTTTATTTGATGATCCTTTTTTCCAGAGTGTACCTCACCAAAGGAGTTATGCTCTTCACTAGACTTCCTGGAGATCTCTGGTTTTTGCATCTCTTTTGGAGAAGTGCCATCACTGGACATTTCTATGGCTGCATAGCATAGCTATGTGTAGCCACCCCACTCCCCAACTGTCTAGGGGTGCCCAATGTTACAAAAGGGGAAGGAGCCTACTCCTCAGGAAACTCAGAACCGAAACATTAACAACCTGGCAGGAACAAAGTAAAGTGTACCTTACCATGGCCTGAGTCCTAGCTGCAGAACGATGAAACTGCCACCCCTTGCATGTACTTCAGATACTTAGCTGAAACCAGGAGACCTCCCCTCTTTTCCATCTTCTTCAGTGAAGTCCTCTTCCAGCACCCATCCCAGAAAGCACAGGATTGAGCACAGGCTGAAACTTAATAACTCCCCACAAAAGAAGTCTGCTTAGCAATTCATTAATTTATCTACAATTCATCATAAGCTACCTTTCAGTTTTGTTAAAAACTCTCAACACTCTAGATTCAGCAACAAACCATTTATTTTACCTGAGATCCCAATGATTTAAAAAACAAAGGACTCAGGGGTCCTATTGCTTGCTTACACACCTTCTCCTCCAGCTCCATGGAGCACAACTATTTACAGAGCCAGGGGGCACATTATTAGGAGAACATATGTCCTAGGCAGCATTTCCATTAAGGCAGCTACTGAAACCCTTGGATGGCATACCCGAGACCTTTTTCTGGATCCTTTAACAGCCTGCAGAGCCAACCCACCATCTGGCACCGGTAAGCTGGTTTCTGTAACCTACTTGTTCTTTTCCCTCTCACCCTGGTCAGACACTCACCTGTGGAGAAGTGAGCAGCTTACTCCCACCTGGTCCCGTGCCATGGGGACGCAGGATTTTCCCACCCTGACCAGTCCCTTGTAATCCTTAAAATGCCTTTAACGTGACTGTTCTTCCATCAGTTTTACCTTACTCTGGCAATTGGGGGTCTCCCAAACCCCTTTGGCCTGTGTCCCCACAACCTTACTTCCTGTACTTGTTATAAGACACTGAGTCTGGAGGGCTTCTCAAGGCCCAGTTCTTTGCTACCTGCAGCCCACCGAACAGCTTGTGACCAGGCCCTGGGACCTTCCCCTCCAAGCAGGCCCCCTAAATGGGTGAGAAGCCTCCAGCACCTCCCTTTTTCCCAGGTCTGCACCACCTTGCCACACCGGGGATCCGAGAGGGGTACTGCCACCACCCCTCCACTGGAGAAGTCCTTCCACGAAACCTCCAGCCCTGGCAATGCAGGCCTAATCTTCCACTGGGCCTGGGACCCACCAAATTCTTACCCTAGGCACTCTTACTGCTCCTCACCCTCTGGAGTCCCGTTCACCCCCACGTCTCTCCCCCATGCACTGTCCACTGGTGCCACTTCACTGTACATACCGGCAGCACCTTCACTTATGGGAAGGGGTCCCTCCTCAAATCAGGCCCAACGCAGACCGTTGAGCTCCTCTCTGCCTGCCTGTCCTGCAATCTCCCAGCCAGCCTCTCCTCCTTCTCTCTTTCTTCTCCCATGCCTCCTGCTTTTATGGGCTCCAAACCTGCCTCTAGTGGCAGTTCAAAGTACAGCCCAGAACAGGCCCCCCAGTTACCTACTGAAACCTTTAACGGTGGGGGGGACACCAAAGGTGGGGGCCCTTACTTACTCGTAAGCCCCCCTAGCAAGAAGGGGCTTGCATATGCATGATGTAATGCGTTCAGGAGAGAAAATGGGGAACCGATGCATACTACATTCAGAATCCTCAGTAGAATCAGATAACCATCAGACCACGCCGCTTTTCTTTTGTTTTTTTCTGTGGCCAGTTTCACACCTTGTCCCATATTGGTGCTATATAACAGACATAAAAAAATCCCTTTAGTTGAAAAGTGTCTCTCTGGACCACTCTGGGTAGCTGTGGAGTGTGATGCTGCCTGGGGATGGCCCACTGAGGCAATTCTGTATTTACAGACACTCACTTCAGGGTTTCTTAAACTGGAACAGACAAAATTCAGTTTTATTTTTCACTTGAATTGAGTTTTCCAGGTTTGGTCCAGTTGAAAGTGGTCATTATGGTGAGCTGAAACTGAATTTTGAGCTTAAAGTGGCCGTGTACCCAGAGAAATTTGTGTAAGTCACCTGCAGGTCTGATCATGGCCAGTTTATTGAAGGGCTTTTGGTTGCAGCTTTAACTGCAATGTTTCATTCAAACTGATACCGGAACAAATATATGGCTGCTTAAAGATCCCATAATTACCTTTCAAGTGTCCCAGTAAACCACTTTCATTTTTCATTTCATTTTTATTTGTTAACTGGGTAGGGATAACTGGGCCGAATCCCTTTTTCAGGTGTAACCCCTAGATGGCGCTATCCCAGAGGCTACTACCCCTGCCTGATTTGCCACTAACAGGTTGAGGGGCCTGGATCCAATGGCAGGTGCCTCCACCCAGAGGTCAGGGTTTGCAATAGTTAAACTTGCTTGGTCACAGCCCTCTGGGACACTGCAACCCCCCTTTCTTCCCACTAGTGGCCCACACAATATATCAGAATTACCTTCACAGTATACACTTACCCCCAGGACTAGTTCCGCACTGGGACCTCCTGTGAAATAAGATACAGTGCAACAATCACAGTACAGTACTTTAACATAGACAAATACCTCAGGCAGTATAACTTTGCTGAAACAAGCAGCTCTGATTTATTTGGGGATATAACAAGGACAGGGGAAATCAGGTTAATTAGCTTATCACTTTACTATCTACCTATGGCTCTGTGCACAGGCCTATCCCTACCAGTTACTGTCCCTGGGTACCCAAGCCCTAGTGGCTAGTCCAAACCGTGGCAGCTGGTAGGGGCCCTTTCACACAGTGAAAAGAAAAGTTAGTTTAAACAGTCAGCAGTACAGTGATTCTATTTGGATTTAATGTGGCAATTCAACAGGGAGCGACCCTGAATTAGTACTCATGACCTCCAAACAAGATAGGGTCCTTCAACGTCAGCAGGGCTAATCTTGAGCTCCACGAGACTCTTCACACATTTATATGGTAAAAAAAAGAAAGTTCTATACCAGGCAGGCTGCTTCTCTATCCCGATCGCAATTACTGCACAATACCCGGGAGAACACACAGCAGATTCAGTTCCTAACAGACCGAGTGCAATTCAACAATTTCTCCAGTCTTCTACAGGGTGAGCCTGGTTTCTACTCTTCAGAGATCCTTTGATTCTTTTCACAGGAGACGGATTCAGTCTATACAAGCAGTTACACAAGCTGCAGACCGGAACTCTGGGCCTTACACCGTTTTTGACTGAAACTGTGCACTGAAGGAGCACAGGGTTTCTTTCCCTTCACTCCAGAGCTAAACTGAAACTCCAACCGACAAAACTGGCACTTCCTTTGAGTTCCTCCCAGTTCTTGACTGGATTGGCTGTCACTCACAATAGACTGCTGCTGTTGGTCCAAAAAGGCGCAAGTCTAAACTACATCTCCCAGAGTCACTGCCCATACAATCCTCTTGTGGCTGGCTCAGATTATGAGTCCAAGTTCTGATTCGTCCAAGGCACCATTTTAGAGCTAGCTTACCCCACACTGATTGGTCCAGTTCAGCAGTTCAAAACCAGAAGGGAACTAGGCAGACACAGTTCTGACTGCAAAGAAAGCAGGTTAGACAAACTGTAATTTTCATTATTACTGTAAATGATTTCTGGCAAACAGTTACATCTTTCAGATAGGTTCTCTTTGCACTCTAGTGACTGCAAAAATGGAGTGAATTGGCAGCAGCTCGAGTGGTACTCAAACAGAGAAGCACACAGTCCCCCATACAAACTAATTATGTCTGCAAGCAGACAGCTCTTAAAGAGACAGTACCAGAGGCTCTAAAAACACTCACTGATAAATGGCTTAAACGCCAAACACCATTCAGGCTTGGAGCATTCAAGCAAGCTCCTGGAAGTCTTTTGGGAACCCCCATTTGCAGGGGGGTTACACCGGTCCAACCTGGACAGATAAATATAAAAACAAGTACATAACATGACAAAATACAAAAGAACAATAATAAATATACAACAAACATCATCAATCATAACAAGTACAGAGTGACAGTGATAGCAAATATTGTTTAAATCTAGACTTTTAAACTTTGAATAAGAGTTCACTGTTCTTAAAGAGGGGGGTAAGTCGTTCCATATACTCGGAGCCTGGCATGCAAATGAACGTAAACCATAGTTATTTTTTGCAGAATGGGCTACCAACACAAGGCCCTGAGTTGATCTTAAATGGGCTTGCACATCACATACCAAAACCAAATCAGTCAGAGGAGACAAACCCAATGAACCATATTACCCAAAGCACACATAAATTTGAACTATGGTGAAAGTCAGCACAAAGAAAAACACAATGAACAATGGTGGGTCATAACTGGTACATCTAAAACAAAATGGCAAATGTTATTGTAAGTAACATTCCAAATCTGCTTCTCTCTAGCTCCCAATTTACTATGCAGGGGAGAAGCATAATCCAAATGAGGCAAAAGAACTATTTTGTAAATAGTAAAAAAACAAAGACAAGGCGCTGCGTCAGCATGTGGTCTAAAAGTCAGGTTAAAAACTGGAGTTATTTGTCAGGTTCAGATTCAGTGACTCTCATCAGCTCATCTTCACCATGGACATCAAATCTCTTTACACAGTGATCCTCCATGATGATGGTCTGACAGCTTTGCAGCATTTCTTGAACAAGCGGGAAGTCCAGCAGCCACCCACACACACACTAACTCGTCTGGCAGAACTGGTTCTAACACTCAATGCTTTTTCTTTTAATAACAGTTTTTTTCAGCAGGTCAGTGGAGTTGCCATGGTACCAAGATGGGTCCCAGCTTTGCTAATCTGTTTGTGGGTTGGGTGGAGGAATGTTTTTTTCTCTCATTCACAGGGACTGTGCCTGAACTCTACAAACGCTACATTGATGACTGTGTGGGGGCCACCTCCTGCTCCAGGGAGACCCTCCAAGTCTTCCTTGACAAGTTCACCACGGCTCATCCTTCCCTTCAGTACACGGTTGAAGTATCCTCCTCTACACTGCCTTTCCTGGATATCCAGCTCTCAGTCCAGAACACTGGTCTGAAGACATCAGTCTATTACAAACCCACTGACTCTCACAGTTTCCTCCTCCATAGCTCCTTCCATCCTAAACATGTCAAGAATGGCCTGCCTTATTCACAGTTTCTTAGACTTCGAGGTTATGCAGTGAAGAGGATGATTTTGCTGAGCAGACCCAAATAATGCATATTTTTTTATCAACAGGGATACCCTAAAAGCACAGTGGACAGAGCACTCTCCCGGTCAGTAACATGCCCCATAACCTTGACCCCGCGAGGAGGGATACTGTCACACAAGAACAACGGCGAATTCCACTAGTTCTTCCTTTCCATCAGAGCACACCTCTCTTCACAGGATCATCATAGTAACTTTCCCATTTTGCAACTGACCTAACATTGGTGCTTCCTTTACAGAACCACCTATTGCCTCCTACCGCCGGCCACCTAACCTGCGCAATCTCCTGGTAAAAAGCAGCCTACCCACTCCTAACAGTTCCTCCCCCCCAGGTACCAAACCTTGCAACAGGGCTCGCTGCTACACCTGCAAATTTATTTCCTGTGTAACTGAGATTCGGGGGCCTACAGGTGTTTTTCACATCACCAAGGAGTTCTCATGCACCTCCACTAATGTAGTGTACTGTATTCTTTGCAGGAGGTGTTCAGCTATTTACATCGGAGAAACTGGTAGGCGGCCTTGCTTGACCGTTTCAGGGAATATTACAGAGCGGTCAGGAATGGTGAAACTGATAAACCCATTGTATCCCACTTTATCTCCAGGGACCACAATGTCAATGACCTTTCTGTTTGTGTCCTTCAGCAGGGCTTCCGGGATCCTAACCATAGAAAAAACATGGAAGCCAAGCTGATCATCCGCCTTGGCTCCCAGCAGCCCTCTGGTTTAAATGATAGACTTATTTTCCACTAACATCTTTCAGCCTCCCCTTTTTTACCCTAAAGTCAATTTGTTTTTGTACTGATTTATTTTTCATTTTCACCATATGTCTCCATTTCTGTCTCCTTCTCACACATTTGTCACCTTTCAGCCTTCTTTACAAGGCCCTGTCAATCAGTCTCTACCTGGGAACTTCCCCAGCTCTTTCTCTCCCATTATGTTTTATCTTTCCATCATCACCTTTTTGTTTCACAGATTCTCTTTAATCTTATCATTTATCACTTCTTCTCCCTTTGCCTCCCCCTTCTTCTTTCTCCACATATATATCTCTCTCATTTTACCTCTCCTCTACACTAACTTGTTTTTTTTCTCTTTTAGATATTTCCTGAAGAAGACCTAGGTCGAAACGTAGATTTTTAACTCTATTTTCTATTTTCAGCGTGCATTTAATATAACCATTTTGTTTTATTTTGTAAATACCTGTGTACCTAAATGCTCTCTGCTTGTATATACTCTGCACCTATGATAAATCTTTGTAAATACCTGCCCTGCTGTTACCCCTGTAATTTCCCCAGGTCGCATCTGGAAACAAGTGGTCCCCCACTCAGTATGCTCGCCTGGTTAATCGTGTAAATAAATAAATAAAAGAACTCCATTAGCTAATTTTCTACGAGAGTCAGAGGACAAATAAGATTTAAATTTGTAAAGTTGACCTAATTTACAATGAATTTTCCTTTTCACCAATTTTGCTTGAGAAAAAAAAGTTAAAGAAGGATCAAGTACAACTCCCAGGTACTTAAATTCAAAAACCTGGTCTAGTAAATTACCTTGCCTTTTGGGTTAGCTTTCCAAAGACATTATGGGCATACACTGTTCTTTTAATTGCTGTTATTTAAAAAAACAATCAGTTTGCTCTTTTCCTACTTACTATGACCTGTCTTTGATAGATGGTACAAGTACAGTAGATGTGTGTAGACAACGTAGAAACATAGACTTTGACAGCAGATAAGGACCGCTTGGCCCACCCAGTCTGCCCATTTCCCTACCTATTGGATAAGCTGCAGATCCTAGTTTTATCAACAGCCTACTTCCTCCTACCTCCCACTAGAATTGCCTTATGTCTGTCCCATGAATTCTTAAATTCCCCCACTGTTTTTGACCCCACAACCTCCTCATGAAGGCCATTCCATGCGTCCACCACCCTATCTGTGAAAAAATACTTCCTTACGTTGCCCTTGAGTCATCCCCTCCCCATCTTCAAATTGTGCCCTACCTCATTCTTGCCCATCTCTTTTTCTGAAAGATGCTACCCTCTTGCACTTTGTTGACTCCCTTGAGGTACTTGAAAGTTTCTGTCATGTCCCCCCTTCTCCCTCCTTTCCTCAAGGGTATACATATTAAGCTCTTTTAGTCTTTCTTCGTATGGCTTCTGGTGCAGACCTTGCACCATTTTAGTTGCCCTTCTCTGGACTGCCTCCATCCTGTCTATGTCTTTGCGGAGATGGGGTCTCCAGAACTGCAGGTAATACTCCAGATGGAGTCTCACCAACTGTCTGTACAAAGGGATAACAACTTCCTGTTTTCTACTGGTGATACCTCTCCCTATGCATCCCAGTATCCCCCCATCCCTCCTTACTGCCTTTTCACACATTGCTTGCCTACCTCAAGGTCATCTGATATGACTAACCCCAGGTCCCTTTCCATTTTTGTTGTCATTAATATCCCCCCCCCCTCCCCATTGTGTACTCTTCCCTTGGGTTTTTGTTTCCCAGGTGCATTACTTTGCACTTCTTTGCACTGAATCTAAGCTGCCATACTTTTGACCATCCTCCAACATTGCCAAGTCCCTTCTCATCCTTTCCACCCCACTCCCCCTTGTGTATAACCCTGTTGCAGATCTTTGTGTCATCTGGACAGAGCCATACTTTTCTTTCCAGTCCCTCCACAATGTCACCTATAAAGACATTAAAGAGGACCAGTCCCAGTACTGAACCCTGCAGTACACCATAGTAAACCCCTTCTTTAGAGTGGACTCTGTTTACTATTACCCTCTACATCCTATTGTCCAACCAATTTATTACCCAGGTTACCACCCAGGGACCCACTCCCAGGCTGGCTAACTTGTTTATTAATCTTTTGTGTGGGACTGTGTCAAATGCCGTGCCAAAGTCTAGGTAGGCCATGTCCACAGCCCCTCCCTGGTCTACTACTTTGGTCACACAGTCAAATAAATCAATTAGATTCATCTGACATGACCCCCACACACTCTGTGAATCCATACTGCCTTGGGTCCTGTGCGCCACTGGCCTCTAGTTACTCAGCAATTCTTTCTTTCAGAAGTGATTCCATCATTTTCCCTACCACTGAGATCAAACTAACAGGTCTGTAGTTTCCTGTCTCTGCCTTGCTTCCACTTTTGTGAAGGGGAATCACACCTGCCCTCCTCCAGTCTTCAGGTATCACACTCTCCTCCCAAGATTTGTTAAAAAGGGTAGTCAGTGGTGTCACTAGTTCTACCCTTAGTTCTTTTAGAATTCTGGGGTGAATCCCATCAGGCCCCATTGCTTTGTCCATCTTCAGTTTTAGGAGTTCTTTCAGGACCCTTTCTTCTGTGAATGGACTGGTATCGACCCCCTTATCCAGTGTGCTTCTATTATTTTGTTTAGGTACCTCTCCCTCCTCTTCCTTTGTGAATACTGAGCAGATGTATTCGTTCAGTATCTCTGCTTTGTCACTGAAACATAGAAACATAGACTTTGACGGCAGATAAGGACCACTTGGCCCACCCAGTCTGCCCATTTCTCTACCTATTGGATAAGCTGCAGATTCTAGTTAACCAACAGCCTACTTCCTGCAACCCCCCACTATAATTGCCTTATGTCTGTCCCATGCATGTTTGAATTCCCCCACTGTTTTAGACCCCACAACCTCTCCAGGAAGGCGGTTCCATGCGTCCACCACTCTCTCCGTGAAAAAAAATTTCCTCACATTACCCCTGAGCCGTCCCCCCTCTATCTTTAAATTGTGCCCCCTTGTTCTTACACATCTCTTTTTCTGAAAGATGCTACCTTCCTGGACTTTGTTGATTCCCTTGAGGTACTTAAAAGTTTCTATCATGTCCCCCCATCCCTCCCTTCATCAAGGGTATACATATTAAGCTCTCTCAGTCTCTCTTCATATGGTTTCTGATGTAGACCCTGCACCATTTGAGTTGCCCTCCTCTGGACTGCTTCCATCCTGTCTATGTCCTTGCATAGATGAGGTCTCCAAAACTGCATGTAGTACTCCAGATGGGGTCTCACCAACTGTCTGTACAGAGGGATAACCACTTCCCTTTTTCTACTTGTGATGCCCCTCCCTATGCATCCCAGTATCCCCCTGGCTCTCCTTACTGACTTCTCACATTACTTACCCACCTTTAGGTCATCTGATATGACTACCCCCAGGTCTCTTTCCATTATTGCTGTTGTTAGTACCTCCCCTGCTATTGTGTACTCTTCTCCTGGATTTTTATTTCCCAGGTGCATTACTTTGCACTTCTTTGCATTGAATCTAAGTTGCCATATGTCTGACCATTCCTCCAACCTTGCCAAGTCCCTTCTTATCCTTTCTACCCCTCCTTGTGTATCAACTCTGTTACAGATTTTTGTGTCATCTGCAAAGAGGCATACCTTTCCTTCCAGACCCTCTGCAATGTCACCTATAAAGACGTTAAAGAGGACTGGACCCAGTACTGAACCCTGAGGTACTCTACTAGTAACCCCCCTTTCTTCGGAATGTGTTCCATTCATCATTACCTTCTGTGTCCTGTTGTGCAGCCAGTTTGCTACCCAGGCTACCACCCTGGGACCCACTCACAGGCTGGCTAACTTGATTATTAATCTTGTGCGGGACTGTGTCAAATGTTTTGCTAAAGTCGAGGTAGGCCATATCCACAGCCCCTCCCTGGTCTATTACTTTGGTCACCCAGTCAAAAAAATTGATTAGATTCATCTGACATGACCTTCCTGCTGTGAATCCATGCTGCTTTGGGTCCTGTGCCCATCTGGCCTCTAGGTACTCAACAATTCTTTCTTTCAGAAGTGATTCCATCATTTTCCCCACCACTGAGGTCAAACTAACAGGTCTATAGTTTCCTGCTTCTGCCTTGCTCCCACTTTTATGAAGGGGAATCACATCTGCCCTCCTCCAGTCCTCAGGTACCACCCCATCCTCCCATGATTTGTTAAAAAGCGTGGTCAGTGGTGTCACTAGATCCTCCCTTAGTTATTTTAGGATTCTAGGGTGAATCCCGTCAGGCCCCATTGCTTTGTCCACCTTGAGTTTTAGGAGTTCTTTCAGGACTCTTTCTTCTGTAAATGGACTGGCGTCAACCCCACTACCCAGAGTGCTTCTATTGTTTGGTTTGGGTAACTTCTCCTCTTCCTCTTCTTCTTCTTCTTTTGTGAATACTGAGCAAAAGTATTCATTCAGTATCTCTGCCTTTTCACTGTCTCCTCTGCCCACCTCCCTCTCCTTTATTAATCTTCACTATCCTCCTTAACCTTTCTATGCTCCTAATGTACCTATAAAAGGTTTTCTCCTTCTTAACTGAGTTGGCTATCTTTTCTCAGTTTGGGCCTTTGCTTTCTGACTGCCTCTCCACTTCTTTCTGCTTTAATTGATACAGTTTCCGTCATGCTCCTTCTGTGATTCCTTATACTTTTTGAATGCAGCTCTTTTTCCTTAACCTTCCCTGACACCTCTTTTGAGAACCATAGTGTTTTTTTATTCCTCTTTGTTTTCTTTATTTGTTTCACACAAAGGCTTGTTGCCTCCATGATGGCAGTTTTGATTTTTCTCCATTGTACTTCCACCCCTCCTTTCTGGCCATTTGCTAATGCATTCCTTAGGTATTCACCCATCATGCCAAAGTTAGCCCTTCTAAAGTCCAGTATCCTTGTCTTTGTATGGCTTGTTTCCATGGTTGTGTTTATTGTGAAGCACACTGGGCAGTGGTCACTTGTTCCCAGATGTCTACTGACTTCTAAATGTGTGATCCTCTCTCCATTTGAGAGTACCAGGTCTAATATTGCTCCCTCCTGAGTGGGTTCCACCACTAGCTGTCTAAGGCATGCCCCTGTAGGGCATCGAGAATGACCCTGTTTCTTGGATGTGGCTGCAGTCAATGTCGCCCAGTTAACAGCTGGCATATTCAGGTCCCCATCAACAGTATCTCCCCTTTTCAGCCATTTGAGAATGTTCTCATCATTTTCTTGTCCATTTCCTCCCTTGAGACGGAGGTCTGTATACAACCCCTGTGCGGATTGTGATGCCATTCCCTGTCTCCAAGGTGACCCAGAGTGCCTCTTGTCCTCCCCTTTACTTTTTAGTTCTGTAGCTTTGATCCTTCCCTCATGTAGGGAGCTACTCCACCTCCTCTTTACCCTCCCTGTCCCTTCTGTAGATTGTGTACCCTGGTATGTTGACATACCAGTCATGGTTCTCCGTGTACCATGTTTCTGTGACTGCCACAATATCCAAGTGTTCCTCTTCCATCAGGGCTACTAGCTCAGGAAGCTTGTTTCCCAGACTACGGGCATTGGTACTCATTGCCCTCCATTTAAAGTTGGCTTTATCCTTTTTTACCCCATCTCTGCTCTTATTGCCCTTATCTATTTTTCCATTTACCCCATCCTGCACTCTGTCAAGCTCTGTACCTCAGTGTTTACCCTACTACCTGCCATGTTTTGTGGGGGGAGGCTTGAACTTTCCTGCTTCCTATCAGCACCTGCCCCCCTTGGCTAGTTTAAAAGCTCTGCCCACCCCCTCCCCTTTATTAAGCCTCACTATCCCTTCCCTGGTCTTTTTTCACTCCTTAATGTACCTATAAAAGGTTTTATCCCCCTTCTTAACTGAGTTGGCTATCTTTTCCTTGGTTTGGGCCATCACTATTCTGACTGCCTTCCCTGCTTCCTTCTTTTTTAACTGATACTGTTCTCTGTCCTGCTCCTTCTGTGATTCCTTATACTTCCTGAATGCTAGGTTCCATGAGATAATGGCAACCGTGGAATAGCGATCGCTGTTAGGGCGAGTGTACATTGCCGAAAATGAATTATGGCAATGTACACTCGCAATGAATGGAAAACCGTGACTGGTTTTACTATTTTATGGAGGGCTGTGCCCCCACCTCCCTCACTAAATGATTCTAGCTCCAGGGGGGTATGCTGGGGTGTAAACTTAAAAAATAGAAAACCCCAACCCGACGCGAAAACAATCATGGCCAGAATCGAACCTGCACCTCCCAACCCCAGCCCACCACCCACCCACCACACACACTGCCAGCTTGGCAGCTGACCACCGCACTCACACCCCACATACCCTCTCTCCCCTTCCACCTGTCACATGACATGGCCCCCCCATGTGCATATATACACATATATATATATATTTATATATACACATCCCATCGCCATACTAGCCTGCCCCTCGTATCCAGTTGGTAGACAGGCGCCATGATTGAGGCACCCTTTTTGAAAGTGCTCAGTCGCAGTTGCCTTGTACATGGTATACCGAATGCTATCTTTTTCTCCCTAACCTTTCCCACCACCTGTTTTGAGAACCATAGTGTTTTTTTTAACTTTGTTTGGTTTTGTTTATTTGCTTCACATAAAGGCTAGCATTTTACATAGAAAAAGATGTTCCGGGACAAGAGATCACGCTGTGAAGCTGGAGGGGTGGGGAAGACTCAGAAGGGATGTGAGGAAATACTTCTTCATGGAATGGGTGGTGGACACTTGGAACAGCCTCCCAGCGGAGGTGGTGGGTGCTACAATTTAAACCAAATATGATTTGAATTCAGGCACCTTCATTTTGTTTAGGATTTGGCTGACTGTGACCCCAGGGGGGTAGAGGCCTTATCTGTTTAACTGCCCATAGTATCAGTGCCCAAAACCTGTACTGAAATAGCCCTCAGAGTGCAGCATCAAGTAAGTGCACCTGACACAAACTACCCCCCCCCCCCGCTAGTCACAGAGAGGTATGTGGCCATGGGAAGCATATGGGCTGTGAAGGAGCAAGCTTGGTTAGGGTATCCCAGTTCTGTTATCGCTTTGCAGTGCACTAAATTGCTACACTCACACGTCCCACTGTAAATGACCTCTTCACACAGCCAAGGCCCTAAGAGGTAATTTGCCTTCCATTATGTCCCCATAACATTATAAGGAGCAAGTGTTTGCTTCTTATGTTGCATGGTTGCTGTGTGCCCCCAAATGCAGACCATTGTGATCCTACTCCCCCCCCCAAGCAGGCATCTCTGGTACCATGTATGTACCAAACATAAAAAAAAACAGTGCTCAGTATCCCCTCCCACACCCAACCCGTTCCATGTAAATGCTAGTCCTTGGAAGGATCGACCCCACCTGATCCCTAGTATAATGCATAGTTATCATATCCCTGGTAGTCTACTGATCTCTTTCCTGGTCCCAGTATCTGGTTTCCCTGTCTAGTGGCACTGCACCCCTGGCCCCAACCCTACGCCTGATCTGGTCTCGCCAGCCAGCACATATCCACCACTCACTTCAGCAGTGAGCCGTATTCTGTTGCTTGCAGCTACAGTATCACTATACAACTCTGCATAGCAATACAGTACTTGCAGGATATCTTTCAAAAATAATGTAGGATCCATGAATTTTGGCAGATGCCCCACAAGTAATGTATTGCTACACAGAGTTGTACCGCAATACAATACGTGACAGTGGCAGATGACAGATGACCCCGGATGTGACTAATGGACATGAGCTGGCTCCTGTTGCTGGGAATGCATATGGCTGGGATTGTGGCATGGGAGTGGGGTGTTAAGAAACCACCAGACAGGGATTAACATATACACTATACAGGGATCGGGTGAGGGTGGGAGTACCGAGTGCTGTATTTTTTGTTGGTTGGTACATACACAATACCTTCCAAAACCAACTGAATATACCAGTGCTCACTGCACACATGCCAACACACCTGTGGACTCAGCGCACAAACATACCATCTTGTCTTGAGGCCATCTAATACTTGCTCAGTGACTGCTTTGCTAATAAGCACAATTTCTTCTGCCGAGAGAGAAATCGGGCCTATGCTACTAGCGGGGCTGCTGTCTTGTTGCATCATTTTCTTTGAGCTTTTCATTGTTTGTCATGCTGGTTTACTGGGTACAAGGTGCTCGTCCATTTTAGCAATGTTCTGAGCATGAGCTTATCTTCATAAAACTTGCAAGCAGGTGCAAAAAATAACTTTTTAATCAGAGTGGCGCAGAGCACTGGAGGATTACATCTTAACCGGTTAGCTGCTCATGAGTGCCCCCATTTTTGCCAGGGTTTTTATAGGTTTAGCTGTGTGGCCCAAGCCATGCGTGCCACACGATTTCAGTCTGCGCTGGATCAATCATTTCCAAGACGTTGATGACCGATCCAGTAGTCAATCAGGAGCCTTGCTAGGCTCATGAATAATTCATTAGATTTATAATCTAGATTACTTGGAGGATGTGGCTCATCAGTGGAGTGAGACCTGCGAAGGACCAGGCATCATCCAGCAGCAGACAGTTTTTCCTGCTAGTGTTTTCAACCCAAGGGTCATCAATCTTGCAATTATGCACAATGTGCAAGTGAAGAGACAGGCACATGCATATCAGTGTCTGAAGGTGTGCCCACACTGTGTATGCATTCCCATTGTGCTGCTATTCTACCAGGTGGCATGCAAGTAGTGGGATGCAGTGCACCCTCTCCCTGTGGGAGGACAGCTGTCCTTGGGATGCTTAATCCTCCCTGCCCCCACCAGGCCCAGAGCAACCAAAGTCTGTTCCTGAACTCTGGTCACCAGTGTAGCAAGTGGTTGCTACACCCCTGCAGTATGCGTCAGATCCTTAGCCTAGTGGCTAGAGTAGGGAGCTGTGACTCTGGAATGCCTGGTTTAATCCCACCACTGTCACTTATGAGGTGTGTGACTTTGGGCAAGTCATTACTCTCTCCCTCTCTCTCTCTCTCTCTCTCTCTCTCTCTCCCACTTTCTCTCTCTCTCTCTCTCCCCCCCTTTCCTCCTCTCTTTCTCTCTGTCTCTCCTCCTCTCTCTCTCTCTCTCTCTCTCTCCCTCCCTCCTCTCTTCTCTGTGTGTGTGTCTCTCTCCCTCCCTCTCTCTTTCTCCCTCCCTGTCTGTCTGTCTCCCACTCCTCCCTCCTGCTTTCTTTCTCTATCTCGCTCTCTCTCTCTCTGTCCCCCCCACCGCTCTCTCTTTCTCTCTCTCTCTCTCTATCTTTCACTCCTTGAGCACTCCTTAATCCCCACTCTAAATCTCAGCATTTTTGTCAAAAATGGATCATTCTTAGAATACTGACTTCCAGAAGCTGTGATCTGGGAGGTATGATAAGTTACTAAACTACCACAATATCAAAATGCTGTTGAAGCAGCAGTATTTGTTAGTGACCATATAGGTTTGTTTTTTGGGTTTTTTTAAGAATTTTTTTTTTTTTGGTAAAAAATATCAAGATACTAATTTTTATTTTTGTTTTCTTTCATTCCTGAACCAATATATGGGATTTTAAAGTTTTTAAATGTTCCTGCTCCCATTCCATGCTCACTATAAAAAAATTAAATATCTTGGTACAGTATTGTGCTGCTTACCATCAGAAACATGTGGTAACACCATCCTAATACTCCCGCATTATGAATTTAGCAGGTACATTTAACGGAAGAAATTTATAAAATTGCAGGTGGCGGACATCTTTAGTGATGTGTCATTAATTACAAAATTAACTATAATAAAGCTGTTTTAAAAATATCTGGGAAAACTAAAAATATATGGAGAGTGTATCTAAGGATTTCAGGAATACTAATCTTGCTAAAAAACTATATGATGAAAGGTTTTGCTGACTTACGAATATTGCTGCTGTTTCCAGAATATTTTCAGAATATGTTGTGTGCTCCGTTGCTAACTGATGTTATTCTTCTGTTTGTCCATGATTCCATAAAAGTGAAATTGCTGTGGATTTTGACCTTTGTATCCCTGGAATTTCATATATTAAATGACTACCTTATATTTAAATTAAATTGTGAGTCTTTTTAGCCTTTTAAAATTTTAGGTTGTATCTACTAGTTAATTTAGCCATGTGTAATTGTTTTATTTGCTCTATATATATGTAATGTTTGCTGTAGCTTGGCACTGTTGTCACCCATGAAAATTGGCTGTTAGCTCACTGGGCCTATTCCCATTATCAATCAAATGAAATCAAATATTCCCATTCTAGGAACACATCTTGTATATTTTAACAACAAGCATATTCCAAAATATACTAGGTTAATGTTTGCAACAATTATTGTTTCTTTTTCTTGAAAAGAATTTGAATAACCAACCATTGCTGCCTCCAGAAGTCGCTTCCCAGCTGAAATGGTGTATTACCTGTAAGAGAGCGTGGAAATACCCACAGAATCTTTAAATAAGTCTCTGTATAAACAGCAGCATCACTGGTAAAAAAACGATGGCGTATTGATATCTGCTGCTATTGCAAGTCAGTTTCGCCATATTTGTCTCAGGAAAATCTAGCACTCTTCTTTGTGGTAATACCTTTTATTAGACTAACTGAAGAATTTTTACACAAGCTTTCAAGACTTCTTAGGTCCCTTCATCAGCTTGTGTATTAAACTAAAGAATTATGGATGTAGTTTTATTTTCTGCACATAGTATTTCTTGCAGAAAGGGTACATTCAGCAGATGATGACAATGTTCAAATCATCATTTTTGATCATTAGGTCTGCTAAAGTCCAAAACATAAAAAAGATTCCAGTGTGTACCAATCAAGATATCATACTGTACCTACAGTGTAGTTGCCAGAATGCAGTGCAGAATACTGCAGAAAACAGTGCCATTTGTAATGGCAGTTAGTCCCTTTTGCCATATAGGTGTTTTTATCTCTTGTGTCTGGAGGGGAGGTACATCAGCCCAATCCGCAGCTCCTCCAACCCAGCTCTCCACCTTCCTGTGCATGTGCCCGGTCGTTAAGTTTCCCTACGAGTTCCCCTTTTGTGGCAGGCCTCCCCCAAGTACAGTAAATCTGAGGAGAACCTGGTCACACACTAGGTGATGTTGCAGGCATGAAAGCAGCTGGTCCAGGCTTCCTGAAGCCTCCCCGACACCATTTTCCATTTTATGGTTTCCCCGCCCCTACTGCGGAGCATCGGACTCGTGCGTGGATGCGCACCCATCTGATGTTCTCTGCAGATCCCTGCTGTAATTTTTGCTTTCCATACCTGCTCTATCCCTAGGCTTCCACATGGGGGTAGCTGAGACTGGACTGAAAAGCCATCCTTCCCCAGGAGAGGAGAGCAGTCCCTCAGACACTTGATCCTCTCCCTACCCTGCCAACCCCCAATGACCTGAGTCCATTCCGAACCCAGGTTGCTGGCTTGGAAAAAGGTAAGATGCACAAGGCACCACAGCACGCTTCACCACAGGGCCAGCTAGTTAGTCCCTTTTGTCTTGCAGGTCTCGGTGACACTGCATTGCATCCCGATGGGCTCCACTGTATATACAGTTGTAATTTCAATAATCAAAAGAAGAAGAAGAATCTGTATTTATATAGCACTTTTCATACACATTGTATTCCAAAGCACTTGAGATGAGGAATGTGTAGTGGCAGCCATTTTTGTTTCTATATAGGTATTTTGTCACTGGTCTCCCTTGGCTGCCCTCTTCAGACTGACCCCCCCGACCCCATCAGCCCAGCTTCCCTGGAACTTATCTTTGCCTACGCCCTCTGCCTCAGGGCTGCGGCAGTGCCCTATCACCAGGTACAGAGCCTGCAGAGAGTCATTTGTTACCTACAACCTGGTGTGTTTTTCCTATGAACATATGAACATACAAATTCGCCAGCAGAAATAGGCCACCTGATCTAGCAAGTCTGCTCAAGTGTGCTGCGAGCACCTTCACCTTGCAGATGCCTTGCCCCCCTCTCCTTCCCATCCCCTTTTGAA
The DNA here is from genome assembly GCA_016271365.2 of Neoceratodus forsteri. Lineage (NCBI taxonomy): Eukaryota > Metazoa > Chordata > Ceratodontiformes > Ceratodontidae > Neoceratodus > Neoceratodus forsteri. The sequence goes on from JADMNL010000027.1 coordinate 185,063,992, forward strand.
ACTATCCACTGTCTTACAGGCTACCACTTCCTCTGGTAGAGCATTCCATTCTGCCATGATCCTCTCTGTGAAAAAGTGTTTCCTCATTTCCATCCTAAATCTTCCCTCCAATCTAAGGCCATGCCCTCACATGTCCCTCCCCCTCCTCAACCTGAGCATCTTTTTAGTGCCTGCCTTGTTTATTCCCATTACATACTTAAAGGTCTCAATCATATCCTCCCGGTCCCTTCTCTTCTCTTCTCCAAGGGGTACATGTTCAACTCTCTCAGCCTCTCCTCGTATGGTCTGTCCTCCAATCCCTGGATCATCCTTGTTGCCCTGCATTGTACCCCTTCCAGTAATTTCACATCCTTCTTCAGATATGGCCACCAGAATTGCACACAGTACTCCAGGTGTGGCCTGACCAGTGTCCTGTAGAGAGGCAGGATCATCTCCCTGCTCCAGGAGGAGATCACTCTCGCAATACAACCCAGCATCCTGTTGGCTTTCACTGCCGCCCTCCTACAATGCTCTGTATTGTTCATCTTCCCTGTTACAACCACTCCTAGATCATTCTCCTCCTCAGTGAAACCTAGCTGCACCCCTCCCAGCTGGTAACCCCTCTCTGGGTTCTTTGCTCCAAATTGCAGGACTCTACACTTTTTCACATTGAACTCCAACTGCCACACTTCCAACCATTCCACCAGTTTGGGCAGGTTGTCCTGCAGTCCCTGCCAACCTGCTATTTTCCTCATTTTCTGCCCTTCCCATTCCCATCACTGGGGCACACACAACAGATGTGTGTGCATAGAGGCGCACGCATGCCCACAGAAGTCCTGCAGCACCCTCCCTTCTCAGGCACCCAACAGTCCTGCACTACCCTTGGGCCTCCATCCGGGGTGGTCATTCAGCAGGAGCACCAGTCCACCCTCCCCTGGAGAGGAGAGCAGTCCTCTGGATACTCGATCCTCTCCTTCCCCAGCCAACCCCCAGTGGCCCGCTCACATTGCAAACATGGGTCGCCAGCATTGCAGGAGATAAGGCACAGATGCCTCAGCCCTCCTCACCACTGGGTAGTGGCAGCCATTTTGAATATCAACTCCCACACACAGCCTTGGACAATTGTATGAACTGGCTTTATGAGAAGGAACATGTTGGCCAGGACACTAAGGAAAATCCTCTACTCTTGCAAAAAGTGCCTTGCTTTTGTTTTCCCACCTTGACACCGACCAAGATAGCACCAGAGATGGGTAGAAGGGACCTTGGTTTAACGACTCATCCAAAGGACAGTGCACCCTGAGAATAAAGCACCCTCGTAGTACTGCACTCTGGTGCCAGTGTTTATGGTATGAGCCCAATCCTGGAGTAAGAAGAGAACCCTTGATCTTCTGGCCCAGAGGCGGATGTGCTACCAACTGAGCCATGTGGACAAATGATTCATTTCAACTCTAAAACTGAAACATTCGCCAAGTGTCTTAGTACATTTTGATTACTGAAATAAAGACTATGTGTAGGCACCAGAGATCATGACTAGTCTACACTAGAATGTTTTGGGTCTGGTACATTTGGAAACCAGGCATAAGATGTTACAATAGCTGAGCAAGTCTATTTTCCCAAACAAATAGCTCTATCTTCATAAATTCCAGATTGTCTGAACTAATTTTAGTGTAAACAATTTTGGGATGTAAGTGTAGAAACATAGAAACATAGTCTTTGATGGCAGATAAGGACCGCTTGGCCCACCTAGTCTGTCCATTTCCCTACCTACAGGATAAGCTGTAGATCCTAGTTTACTAAATAGTCTATTTCTTCCTAACCCCCCCCCACCAAGAATTCACTTATGTCTGTCCCATGCATTCTTGAATTCTCCCACAGTTTTAGACCCCACAACCTCCTCAGGAAGGCTGTTCCACACATCCACCACCCTCTCTGTGAAAAAATACTTCCTCACATTGCCCCTGAGCCACCCCCCCATCTTCAAAGTGTGTCTCCTTGTTCTTGCACATCTCTTTTTCTGAAAGATGCTATCCTCTTGGACTTTGTTGATTCCACTGAGGTACTTACAAGTTTCTATCATGTCCCCACTCTCCTTCCTTTCCTCAAGGGTACACATATTAAGCTCCTTTAGTCTCTCCTCGTATGGCTTCTCTTGCAGACCCTGCACCATTTTAGTTGCCCTCCTCTGGACTGCCTCCATCCTGCCTATGTCCTTGCGGAGATAGGGTCTCCAGAACCGGATGCAGCACTCCAGATGGGGTCTCACCAACTGTCTGTACAGAGGGATAACAACTTCCTGTTTTCTGCTGGTGATGCCTCTCCCTATTCATCCCAGTATCTCCCAGCCCTCCCTACTGCCTTCTCACATTGCTTGCCAACCTTAAGAACCTTTTGGTCTCCTTCAGGATGGATCTACAAAGAAACAGTAACCACAGTGATTGGCTTTTTTGTCATAAATATTTTATTAGTTATTTTATTTTTTTTTTTAGGAAAAATGATTACAACTGGTTAGTCAAAATGTAAACACGAGGCTGGCTCTGTGGTGCTGAGGGTTGGCGGCTGGATGCCACACCCTCCTGCGGCGACCTGAGTTCGGGAGGCGAGCTCTGGCCTCCGGGGTCAGCTGGGAGACAGGCTGGAGCGCCCACTGACAGCTCGCCTGCTCCAGGGGAGGGAAGGAAGGTTCTTCAACCCGGCAAAGCGGCAAGCTGGGGTCTCGAGGGCTTGATTGGTCATGGGCGTAGGTCTGCGACCAATCAGCCTAGGAAACTGCTCCTTCGAAGAAGGAGGGGGAGGGACATTGCCAACATCGGTGCTCACGCCTTGATGTACAGGGCCCACAATGTCCCACAGAAAATCAAAGAAAAACACCCTCACTGGAGCCGGGAAGATGGAGCGCTGAGCCGGGGTCTCGATGTGCTGGTTCCTGCCTGAGACCTCCGGACCCTGACACTAGCAAGATTTGGGGGTCTGCCCCAACCCTGACCCCACCTGGGGAGTATCCAAGGCAGGATGGAGGGACCGGAGGCCGACAGGTAAGGAACTGGCAGAGACAGGCTTGATTAGCGACTCCCGATGGTGCGGCTCAGTGGGGTTGGGCAGAGATAAATAGAATGGGGGAAAAAAATGTAAAACACTTATTAAAAGATCAACTATCATAACAGATAAAACATATAATATCATATACATTGTAAATAGAATGGAATGTTTCAAGGTCTATACAATAGAGATAAAATAATTCATATTTCCTATAAATCCTAATCAAGTTTAATAAGTGACACTATAAGGAAAAACAAGAAAGATGGAAAGAGAAAGAGAAAACATGAGGTACACATAAAGTGCTGGATGAAAACATTAGGATTCTTGGTTATAATGCGGAAGTCTAGTTAACCATATAGTCATATGGTAAATATTAGGTGCACACAGCTCAGCCTGAACTAGTAACTCAGTTTCTCCACTCAGGAATGGGGCCAAGAATGGAGCGCCCATCAACTTTCCTTAGTTCCAAGTTGTTCCAAGTAGATTCAAAAGCAGCAGAGACATGTCATAGAATTGCAAAAGATGCACTCAATCTAGTCTGGTTCTTATAGCGAGGACTGACATTGGGGCCTTTCTTAAAACCCCATCACATGTTATAAACTGTATTATTATAAGTAACATGGATTAGTAAGGAAAGAGAATTTATGACAAAAACAACATTGTTCCATTTGACATATTGTATATTGTGTTATGTATTGTGTGTTGTCTTTTTATTGTAATGCAACTGAAAATGAATTAAATATTTTGGGGGGGAAAAATGAACAAATTGTTCTGACTTACCACAGGGAAGTGTCAGTGGGCTTTTTTTAATTGCTTTCCTCTTCCTGAACTCTCAGATGCATACAAAACTGATGACGTAATTGGCCATCGTGTCAAATTATTTCTACTCCCAGCACTTTGTGAAAAACTATATTTTTATAAAAGCAATGAGATACAAATTCATAGTGACAGAATTAACTGGTTTGTGTCTCAAGGTGTTCAATTTCTCATTTTTTTTTTTGACTGTCTCTATTTTTTCGCCTCATTGCCCTTTCTCTCCACTCTCTCAGACTGCCCCATACACAAATCTCATCATCGGAGTCTGCCCCTAGAGTACATGGTTCCACTTCTTGACCTTTGATGCCCGGTTTGACCCCCCGGGGTGTGGGGTGAGGAGGAAACCCCCATTTTAACCTCCCCAATAACTGTATTGAAGTGGACCTGCACAACGGAGTCTGCCCCGATGAACTGAGGATGTGCAGCGAGGAGTCGTCGCCTAGGAGAGACAGGGGGTTGTTTCCTTATTCAACCCCAGGCGTCAGTGTGCAATGAGGGCCAATGAGTGAGGAAACACACTGAGATGCACCTCCTACTCCACCCCTCTGCCGTCGTCTGCCCCATCCCCATACTGCTACCTCCCACTACCGCACCTTCCACCCGAGCACCCCCAGGTGGCAGTATCGTGTCAGGAGCTTGCAGGTGACCCCCCCTCCGGAGATGGAGAGCAGCTGTTGGGTACTCTATCCTTCTCCTTCCTGGCTGACCCCTGGTGATCCATGCTCATTCCCAAACACAGGTCGCTGGCATGGTATGAGGTAAGGCGTCCAGCGCCTCAGCCCTCAGCACCACCATGCCGGCACTTCCCACTCTTTTTTTAATGAGACAAAAAATGGTGGTTGAGTAAAATGGCATCATTCTGTTTCTCATAGAATGCTGCATGGCCAAGAGCTCGGAGGAGAGGCAGCAATAGAAAACACAGTACAGTGGTACATTTCAACATTATTTTTATTTAACAAAGATGATTTTGTTACAAGTCTTAATGGGGAAGTAAACACGGCAGGGGTCACTTAAATTGTGAAAGCCAATGAACAAATCTTTCAAAGGAGGAACTAGACTTATCTGCAGATGTCAGGAGTCTTGAGCTATGCATACCTAAATCATCCGTACTTTAAAGCAAGGCAGCAGTCATGTCATGGACCCCCGAGACAGAAAGTTCAGGTTTCGGGTATTTTTTTTATTTAAAATAGGAAGCGATGACAGTTAGCCAAGTGAGCAAAAGCACACCATCAATGGTCTCCTGAGAACACATCATACAAAGTTGGTACACACATACATAAATAAATAAAATCACAATAAATAATAAAACTTTATTTTTATGGCACCTTTCCAAAACCAAGGTGCCTCACAATTTTAAAAACATATCAAGTCTCGCATGAACTGAATTCAATAAAACAGTAAACATATACTGTGACATACTATCTCTGGTATGGGAGGCTCTCTCCTGCTGAAAACTTCACAACAATTTGCCATGCTTAATACTAGGCCTAGCAGCATTCTAGTTAAGACTGTGTCATGATGATAACCATGTATGCAAACTGCATAAGTAAGCCTGTATAATCCTGTAACCAACTGACTAACCACTGTATTTTAAATGTATTGTTATCCTGGGTCACCCCTGAAAAAGGGACCTTCAGGGCTCAGTGGGCCTACCCAGTCACCAAAATTTAATAAATAAATAAATAATAAATAAATATAAATGTTAAAAACAGGTAAATCAGTCACCAAATGCTTAGTGCCACAGATGGGTTTTTAAGGCTCTTTTAAATCCCTCCATACATCATAAGTTAGCTATGGTTAGAAAATAACTGACAAAGACAGTACTAAAACATAAATATGATATTTTTAAGATTATTAGAGCAGAAAATATAACATGACCAGACTTACAAGTTCTCACAAGAGTCACAATGTACTGAGCAGCTATTTTTAAACTCTATACCAGTTGTTGTTGTTGTCAGTTGTGTACTTGTTATATCTCTTCTCTCACCATCAAATTGCTATATATGTATGTTAGACTGTGCAAAGCACTGACATTCAGTTGTTATTGTATTTCTGTTGTACTACCTCAAACTTCCCCCAGTTGCATTGTGTAATGTATATTTTGTGATGTCTCCTTACTGTATGCTTCTTGTGTTCTTCCAGGACCACCTTGTAAACGAGCTTGCTCAATGGTGCTGTTCCTGGTAAAATAAAAATGATTTAAACCATTGTTGTAATGTAGACAGATATGGTAAATCATTAGTATTAGAAAGTAGTACACTCAGGAGAGCATTGTATTGTTTGGGACCTTTAAATGAAAAGGACGGAGGACAGTTGTCTAGTTTGAGCATTCACTCTAGGAACAGTAAATTCAAAGCCCTTAGATGACCTTAGTTCAGATGTAAGGGGTCATTACGAAAGTAAGTCAGAAACGTACTCTGGTACCTCTTGTTTAATGCACTTCCACATAAAGGTTATAGGGGACAGGAAATGTGTGCTAACTGGCAGCAGTTAGTATTCGTTCCTGGTAAGAAAAATGAACAACATGCCTCCAAATGAGCCATATTTTAACTGAACTTGAATAAACAGTGATGTGAAAAAAATGTGTTTTCACTTGTTTTCTTTTTATGGACAACATTCTGCATAGTGTCTTCATGGAATCAGTAATCTAGAGTTTTTAGTATGCCATGGTTTGTATACAGAATGCTAAACATTAGCTATTGTCCTATCAGAACCATACTTGAAGTGTTGTGCACAACCCATGACATAGTTAAAACTCCAGACCACTGGTTCCATGAAGAGAACTGGAATGCTGCTCATAAAAAGAAAATTATGCAAAATATAGCTTTTCACGTCACTTTTTATTGAGGTACAGTTACATATGGATCATTTAGGCTTATGTGTATCATTTCTGGAAATGGGAACATTATAAACGTCCACCAATTAGAAATCATGTCTTGCTCTCTTTAACATATGCAATTGTCTTCCTTGCTCCAGAGCGAACCAGTTAAGAGATCTAAGCAAAATACAATGGTGCCATGTGCTTTGGTGGTAATAAGGACAAAATGAACCAGTTTACAGTATAGTGTGTCTAGCCTCTGAGAATGAAGTTTTGGTAAACCAACATATACAGAGTAACCAAAACTGAGTAAAGAAAGTATCATGGACTGTATTCATTTCTTTCTAACATCCACTGAATAATATAATTTACTCCAGTACATGAATACAATTCTGGTGTTAACTTTTTTCAAAAATATTTCAGTGGTAATCCCATTTTAATCTTTTGTCCAACCATAGCACTTGTAACTGGGAACATTGTGTAGCTTCCTGTTGTTGCTAGTGTAAATGGAAATTGATTCATTCTGCTTATTTCTATATACCAGAAAAAAACTGCATAACCTGTGTCTTCTGTTCATTTATTATTAGTTTACCTTAGTCAAAAATATTGAATTTCATCAGCAGTTGACTGCATTTTTTTCTGAAGCAACATGGGGTCAGGGCTTCAGCTATCGATGACAGCATTGTCCGCATTGAGATGGATGGCAGTGTCACACTGCTGGACTCGTAGATTGTTTATAAAAAGAGAGAAGAGTACTGGTCCCAGGACAGAACCCTGGGGAACTCCACTTCTCACCCCCTTTTTCCTAGAGTACACTCCTCCTATGGAGACCAGCTGGTCCGCCAGCTGTCACTGAGGGGCAAGCTGTAATTAACAACATACAGCTTCTTAAGTAGACATCCAGACATTGAAACATCAGCAGTCATATGCCTTTGGCACATCAGCTGTTGTGTGAGACAGTTTAGCAACCCATGGATTTGGGTGTCAAAAAATGAATTGCTTCCAGATAAGCAATAATGTAAAGCAGAGCATGGGTTATTGAGGGATTTCACCACACCTCATGTGGTGTGTCACAAGGCGCAGCTCAGTGATTTAACCATGTGAGAAATTAGTAATCCACCATTTACCCAAGTCTTGCAGTGTTTTTTTTATAAATGCCTTTCCTCAGCAGTGGGTTACTGCAGGATTTACCTATGGGTAAACACCTCATCTGACCAATCAGGTTACAGGATTTTAGGTGCCCATATCATAATGCTGCTTAGAAAATAAATGGGTAAATTAAATACTGCATTCTGATTGGCTATTGTCATTCCATTGGCATAGGTTTATGTACCAATACCCCCTGTAAAGAAAAAGGTCCAATAAATAATTTAGAATTTGGACAACTCACATACAAAATTCATGAGCCACTTCCCTCATTCTTGATTTCCATCACAAACATAGCAGTCACCTTTACCCATACATAAAAACCATCAACTAAGCCCTAAAAATAAAACAACCTTAAATTAAAAAAAACATAAATAATTCAATATTCTTTCTACACATGATTCCTTTCTTATATGCATAAACAAATTAAGAAAAAAATCAAGTACTATTCAGGTTTATAACCAGCTTGACAGAGCAGTCTCTGCTGCTAATCCTGCCCAAGATAACGTAAAGCATCTGGGCTCGATTCTCAGAGCTCCCAGAATGATGCAAGGAGCTTGCGTCAGAAAGAATGAGCAGCTTGCATCAAAGTTTGTGCCAAAAGCAATTCTCAAATGCAGCCTGTGTGCATCAAAATAGTCTTGCAACACCCTTGCACCAAAAAATGGGCTGCAACATGGTGCAAAGCACCTTGCATCAAATAAATGCTGCAGCATCCCCTTTTCTGGGATTCTCAAAGGTGGAATGTGCTGAAAAGTTCAAACACCTGCCAGACCACCCCAGGTGATCTAAGGATACTTAGAGCATATAAAAGGAGCTGCACAGCAGGCTGATTCACCACTGAGGTTACACTGCAGCAGCAGAAGAAACAGAGCTGAGGTGGGTGCTGACATGACTTTGTTGCTTTCTTAAGGGATTTGTGAATGGGATGCAGCAACCTCCTTGCAGGGGCTAATCCCATCATATCCATGAAGTTGGCTCATCAGAATAGAAAACAGGCAGGCATCAGTGATGTGAGTACATAGTGCCTGATAGCAGTAGAGTACAGGCCTGACAAACTGACTTCCCATCAAGCACAGAGTGTCTCCTTCCTGCACTTAAAAAAAAACAAAGCAAGGTGAAGTTAGAAATGGCAACCCCCCCCCCAATCATGGGACCAAGCTTTCTGTGGTGTATAGTGCCCCCACCCCTACCGATTGCCAGCCTGGTGTAAAATTAAATTCCCTGGTGTCCCATGGTCCCGCGCCCACCGGGCTGATGACTGGCCCTCCCTATGTAAATCATAAGTTTCCTGGTGTCCAGTGGTACCTCCCCACCACCCACACATCCATGCTAGATCAAAACATATTCCCTGGTGTCTAGTGGTCCCGCCCCCCACTCCGCACCCATGGCCAATGTTTCAGTACTTATTTCCTGGTGTCTAGTGGACCCCTACCCCCACCCAGCAGGTAGCCCCACCACCCTGTTTCCCCCCCAACCTGACCCTGGTAGGTGACTGCCACAGCCTTACTCTCCACCACACTGGCCGCCCGACTGAGCTGTCAATGAATGAGCACATACTTGTACAAGTATGTGCTCATTCATTGACAGGCCAGCTCACAAGTCACACTCATTCATTCTGTCAGTGGTGCAGACAAGAGCAGAGGACTGTTCTGGTTGCCGTGTGGGGTCGGGTTCGGGGTCCACAATGCTGTTCCCCCATCCCAACCCCCTGCTGGTGACCAGAACAGCTCTTGTCTGCACCACCAACAGAATGAAAGAGCTCAATGAATGAGTGTGAGCTGGCAATTTTTTTATTTATTTGCTTTTGTTAACCAGGTAAGCACACTAGACAGCCAAGTGCCTATTTTCAGGTGCGACCCGGGAGATAACAAGGTACATACATGAACATCAGACAAAAACAAGTGAAGGATTACATAAAAAAAATTAACACACAGGGACAATACAAGCAACAGTACCAGCAGGGATTTACATTGCAGGCAGCAGGAAGAAGTACAGTGTGGTTTCATCTTTCCAGGCAGCAATGTTGTAAGGCTTGCAGGTAGGCAAAGAGGAGTAACATTGGGATAGAGTCGGCCCAGAGCAAGATAAGGGAGTGCACAGTAATAATGCTCACCCTGTTGGGCAGGTGGGCCTAAGTGGTCTATTTTTCTAGTAAACTGTGAGTACAGGAGGTGTATAAGCACAGATGTACTCTACCCAAGTCATATTGTTTAGGTAGCATCTCAGTTTGTTGGGCGCTACAGGCTGAGAGGGTTTGTCTAGTGCAGAGACAGGTAGATGCTATTTTGAGAAAGCCCCAGAGGAGGCTTTAAAGCTCTGGTGGAAGGAGAGGAGCGAGTGCTTGATGGAAGAGAGTTCCAACCCTGGGCACATGCAGCTTAAGGCTCGGTCACCCATTTGTGTGGTAGTTTTTGGTACCAGGAGGGCATGAGAGTCACTGGATCGCAGGTTGTAGAGGAAGTAGTAGTTAGAACGAGGGACTCTGCAAGTTTAGGGGGGCAGTTCTGACAATACTGTCTATGAAGTTGCCCATGACATAGTAGCGGTGAGTTTCCGGTGGGAGCCATTTAAGCCGGGTGTAGAGCTCACAGCGGTGAGTGAGGCGGGGGGCTGAGAACGTAAAACGGCATGTGTTGTTGTACGCTGAGTCCCACTTTACTAGACTAGTGTTTGCAACATGAGCAAAGGTGACTAGTCCATAGCAGAGCGTAGGTAGGAGGACTTCCCTGGCTAAGGCGAGACGGGCAGCTGGAGTGAGACAACTTTTTGCTCTGTAAGCGTGTCCCAACTTGCAGTTTGAGGCCTTACATGAATTGCGTATGTGCATGTTCATATCCAGTTGCGGGTCAAGAGTCACCCCCAGGTACTTGACTGAGTCTGCAGCTAGCAGTAGGGATCCATTGGCCCCAGAAATCTGTAGTGAATCTGGGGCAGCTTTTAACTTGGCTGCTGAGCCAAAGAGCATGGCCAGCGTCTTCTGCAGGTTAATCATAAGTTTATGCAACCAAGTTTGGATTTGGTCGAAGTCCGAGTTTAGTTTGATATTGATGGTAGAGATGTCCTGGGAACTGGACATGATGACTAGGTCATCTGCGTACAGCCCTGAGGACCCAAGAGCCGGAGCCGGGGGTAGCTCATTTACGAAGAGAGAGAACAGGAGAGGCCCCAGGACAGAGCCCTGGAGGACTCCGCAGTTTACCTGGGCAGGCTCAGACAGGGCCTTGTTGAACTTGGTGTACTACTGCCTGCCCATGAGATAATTACTGATCCAGGCAAGGGCGGGGGAGGAGAAGCCAAGTGGTAGGAGAGAGGAGCACAGTAGTGCGTGGTCTACCTGATCAAAGGCTTTCGAGAGATCAACAAAGATGGCCCCGGTCCATTCGCCTCGGTCAGCAGCGGACCTGATCTCAGAGGTAACAACTACTAGGACCGTGGAGGTGCTATGCCCCTTTCTGAACCCATGCTGTGCAGGGGAGAGTAGGTTGTGGGTCCGTAGGTAATGGGTGACCTGAGAGGCGACTACCTTTTCCAGAAGTTTGCTGATCGCTGGTAGGATTGCTATGGGGCGGTAGTTCTTAAGGTCTTTTGGGTCCCCTTGCTTGGGCACAGGGATGACCTTAGCCATCTTCCAGATGTCCGGGACTATATCCGAGGTAAGCAATGCATTGAAGACATGGGCTATGGGTCAGGCTAGTACTGTTGCCCCTAGCCTCAGCAGCTTGGGCTCCAGGTAGTCATGCCCAGCACCAGTGTGAGGGGAGAGGCCAGCAAGAAGCTTCTGGGCCTCCATGTCTGATACTACCTTGAGGTAAAAGGGCAGGAGGGGGGGTTGTCCCACTGGGTGGAGAGGCCCGATCTACGGGGTAGTGAGGCAGTTTGGGGAGAGCTGGCAGGTCAGTGAACTGAGAGTTGAAGGCACTGGCAATAGTGAGGGGGTTGTTGCAGTTTACCCCGTCAATGGGTATGTCCGTGACCTGAGCTCTAGTAGACCCACCAACCACATTCTTAATGCTCTGCCAGAATGTCTTCGGATTTTTGGCTGTGGAGAGCAGGATGGACTGACAAAACTCACTTTTTGCGGAGTGAATGGCTCTCTTGCATGAGTTCCTCGGCTGCCTGTAATCCTGGAGGTCTGTGCTGGACAATGAGCACTTATACCACGCCCAGCATTTATCCCTTTGTTTCATGAGAGAATACAGGCCTCCATGGAGCCATTTAGTTGCAGTGCCCCTCACTCCTCCTTCTTGTGAGGGGGGCATGCTTGTTTTGAAGTGGGGTGTAAGCTTTTAGGAAGTTGTCAAGGGCCTTTGAGGGGTCATTTGTGGCCATGACCTGAGACCAGTCGGCATGACGCAGGTCAGCAAGGAAGTCTCCAACGTTGAGTTTGGAGTAGTCCCTCATTTGTATCACCTTGTGGGGGATTTTGGGAGGGGAGTGGCCCCATACACAGTAGGTGGGAGAGTGATCCGATATAGTATCAGGTAGAATGCCGCAGGAGATAATTTTCTCCATTCTGTTGCGTAGCACCCAGTCGATGATGGAACCCTTGTCTCCTCTAGGAGAGGGCCTTGTGGGTTCAGAGATGAGCTGGCTGAGGGCTTGTCCAGCCAACAGTGGCTCATATTGCTGACCTGCCCAGTTAAGGTTGAAGTCCCCTAGGACTAGTGCCTCGTTCGAGCCAACCTTTTGAGCTAAGACTGTCTAGGAGGGAGGAGAGCCCAGACACTCCACCCTAAGGAGGATTGTAGGCACAGATCACATGCACCTTTTTGGTGCTTCCTAACAGGAGGAGGAAGTGCAGGAACTCACAGAGATGCGATGTAGATGGCGTGTGTCCTATGACTGAGACATTTAAGTGTGTCTTGTAGTATATGAGTACTTCACCCCCCCCCTCTTGTTCTGAGCCCTGTCCAACCTAATGAGGTTGTAGCCCAGAAGGGCGCATACTGAGTCAGGTATGTGTGGCTTAAGCCAGGTCTCCGTGATCCCCATAATGTCCGGGTTATAATGAGCCACCCAAGCTGTTAGCTCAGTAAGGTTTGGTAGAAGGCTGCGTATTTTTAAGTGCACAAGCCTCAAGCTTTTGGCCGATAACCAGGTGGAGGGTGGTTTCGGGAAGGGACTAGTGCTCAGTGGGCCTATACTTTGGACAGGGGCCCTGACCATGCCGTGGAGCACAGGACAGCTTCTCAGTGGAGGCATCCTATCAGGCCGCATTGGGGGGGGATGGCAGCCGAGACGGGATTAGTCCTGTGGGCAGCCGAGATGGGATTTGTCCTGTGGGATCCACAAGGCTCAGGGGTGTTGCAGTGAACTCCCTTTGAGCAGATCGCTCTGGGATACAGTGCAGACACAGGCTCCCCCTGAGGAGATGTAGCAGGTGGGTTTCAGTATACAAAGGCAGATACCACTAGCAGGGTTGACCTAGTACCCAGTGATACAGAGGAAGGCTAGTTGTTGCTTCAGGCTTCAGGGATTGCCACTCCTGACCATGCAAGTTACTTGCTTCTAAGTAATGGTAGCACGGGATAACAAGCTTAACCTAATTCAAGAAAATTGCCAATCATGCACTGAATTTTACTGTCTCAACTAAAATTATTACTAAACTATTAGTATAACAGGATAGCTAGCTGTCTCTAGCTGAACCTAATTCAAGATAGTTGCCAAATCATGCACGTATTTTACAGTTGAATCTAAGTGTCTCTGAGTATTAGAACAACAGGATAGCTAGCTATTTCTGGTTCACAGAATTGCTAATTCATCTCTGTATTTTACTGTCGTTGGCCTAGTAACAATATGAGACAAGTAAGCTGACATAGGAATGTTCAGAAATTAGCTACTGTCAAACTTAGTGAAGACAGGGTAAGGGCCGCAGCATGTTTGTCAGTGAGAGAATTATTAGAGTACCAGCTGTCTGGGTGTTGCACCAACATAGGAGGAGACTACCAAATCAAGTGGGAGGAGCTAGCAAGCATTTAAGGGGAGGAGGGAACGGGGTGGGCAGGTGGGCTGAAAAAGCCAATGTCCCGTTTCTGCGAGCAAGCAGCCCCAGTCCCGATGTGCAGCTCCAGACAGAACTGCTCATTTTAAGGCTCTGTGCCCGATTTTGTGTCCAGGGGAGGTCCACCCGCCCAACCCAAGCAGTGAGCCGGCGCCTCAACCCCGGGGAATCCCTCGAAGATGGAGTCGGAGTCGGAGGGGGAGACCCTCAGAGGATGGGTCTCCCTCGCTTCACCAGCAGCAGTTTGTTGTGAGCCACAAGGCTCAGTGGCCAGCAATTTGAACTAGCAGGGTGATCATCACAGCAAGCAGGGAGCCAATCAGGCATGGGTGCAGTATTTAACAGTTTTGGCACCCAAAGCTCCTCCGCTGCACCTCCGTGCTGCCGTGTCCCCAGTTACAAAAAAAGCCGATGTCCCATTTCTGCGAGCAAGCAGCCCCAGTCCCGATGTGCAGCTCCAGCCAGAACTGCTCATTTTTGGGCTCTGTGCCTGATTTTGTGTCCAGGGGAGGTCTGCCCGCCTGACCCAAGCAGTGAGCCGGCGCCTTAGCCCCGGGGAATCCCTCAAAGATGGAGTCAGAGTCAGGAGGGGGAGACCCTCAGTGGATGGTTGAATGAGTGAATGCTTGTACAAGTATGTACTCATTCATTGACAGCTCAGTTGGGTGGCCGGCGTGGTGGTGAGTGGAGGGCTGTGCCATTCACCCACTCGGCTCTCAGTGGGGGGAGGAGGTGGGGAGACACTATCTGCCAGGGTGGCGGTCTGCTAGACACCAGGGAATAAGTTTTGAAACATCCAGCATGGGTGCGAGTGGGGGAAGGAACCGTTAGACACCAGGGAATATGTTTTGACCTGGCACTGGTGTGGGTGGGTGGAGGGACCACTGGACACCAGGGAAACTTTATGATTTAGATTGGGCCAGTGATCATGGGGGTGCCACTAGACACCGGAGGGGGACCACTAGACACCATGGAAATTAATTTTACACCCGGCCAATGATCAGTAATCAGAAGGTGAGGACCACTAGACACCAAGGAAATTCATTTTACATTGGGCCGGCGATCAGTGGGGGGGCACTGACACCAGGAATGTAATTTTACATTGGGCCAGTGATAAGCGAATGGCAGAGGGAGGAACCACACACCAGGGAATTAAATTTTACATCGGGCTGGTGATCAGCGGGGTGGGGGTGGGGTGGGAGACCACTAGACACCAGGGAATTTTATTCTATGTGGGGCGGCGATTGGCAGGTGTGTGGACCACTGACACTAGGAAAAAGATATAAATATTTCTTTATATGTTATGTGTAGTGTATTGTACAGCACCCAGAGTCTCTGGAGATGGGTGCTATATAAAAAAATATCTATCTATCTATCGATCTAAAATCCGCAAAATGCAGAGTTTGATCTCCACCAGCGAAGTTGCCAATCTCTGCCAGTGTAGTTGAAACTCTGAATTTTGCAGAGTTTTTTTGGGAGGTGAAGTTGGGACTTCACACCACAGATTAACTTCGCAAACTGAGAGAAATCCATGCATTAATTCATGGAGTGCAGTTTCCCAGCTTGGCACATCTCTGTGTATTTCAGTTCAGTTTCTAAGGTGTCCCTATCATGAAGATTCCTATCACATTTGACAGTAATCTGCAGCAGTGTTACTCTAGCAACCTCCCATAAGAAGTCAAGAACTGACTAGGCACATCAGCTTCATTTTTGAAAGTTTTTTATTTCATATCCAGTGCTCGTTTTTGTTTCAAAGAGGTGTCTCTTTGTTCAGAATCGCGCACTTCACTGCACAGCAACTTTAGTTTATATTACCCAAAGAAATGTAAACTCATTCATTCAAGAATGTTGTAATTGTGACGGCACCATTACAGACACATGTTCATGGGATCAAGATGCTTCAAGTGGTTCAATTTTGGCAGACAACTCCTCCAGATCTTCATGATAAAAAACAAAAATGGGTAAAAAAGTTTAAAAATCAATTTATGTTACATATTGGGGCAGTCAAAACAGTTTTTTTGCTAGTTGTTAACAGAGACATACTGGACACACATGACCAAATCGACACTAAAAAGCTGAAAGTGTCCCTTTAAGGTGTCATAGTTTTCTGCAACTTCTAGAGGAATCTTGCGACCTGGAAATGACCTCTAGCTCAATTTACCATTTGGACGTAAATTTAAATTACTAAATTTTAAATAAATAAAACAGCACTTTGGGTGCATAGGGGAGAGGTGGCGAGCTGGGTGGATATAGAGGATGCAGGTACGCCGGTGCATCTGCAACCTACTTGGATCCGGGAGGAAGGAAGCTATACTGTAGGCAACAGAGCCTGAACCCATTGGTAGGTTGGATCTTAGAAGCCTGGGAACAAGCAAAGAAAAGGAGAAGGGTGGAAAAGGTAGACACAGCTCTAGTGCCAGTGGTGGGCAATCCGGGTTTTTTGCCGGGGCTGGGGGGGGGTTGAGGTATGGGAACAAAAAGGGATAAGGTGCCTAAGGCACTTA
This sequence comes from Neoceratodus forsteri, assembly GCA_016271365.2. Classification (NCBI taxonomy): domain Eukaryota; kingdom Metazoa; phylum Chordata; order Ceratodontiformes; family Ceratodontidae; genus Neoceratodus; species Neoceratodus forsteri. The sequence continues at coordinate 185,080,295 of JADMNL010000027.1, forward strand.
TGGGGAAGAGGGGGTTTCCGCACTATGAAAGAGTTACAGGAGATATACAATATCCCAGTTACGAATCGATATCAATACTTCCAGATTAGAGCATTTAGTATAGCCAGGACAGGCCAGGGACCACATTCAGAACATCTGGAGCACCTATAGGATCTGATTTGGACTGCGAGGGTGAACCCCAAGGGGCTGATAGCCAGGGCGGTTAAACAGGACAGAGACTTGCTCCCTGATGGCTCTACTAAGGTCAAAGGGCTCTGGGAGAGGGACCTAGGAATGCAGATTACTGTGGAGAACTGGGAGCTGGTATTACAATCCCACATGGGACTGCTGAAGTGTAATAAATTTAAGGAATCTCAATTTAAGTTTTTGCACTGATTATACTGTTCTACAGTGGTGGTGAACAAATTTCACCCAGCGATTTCACCCATGTGTGGGAGATGCCATGCTGCTTGAGGTACATACATGTACTATTTCTGGGAATGCTTACAGCTGAGGCCTTTCTGGACCGAGATAGCCCAAGCTATGACGGGAGTATTACATATCCTGGTGCAGGACACAGCAATATAACTTATGTTTGGGATGGAGGTCACTGCAGGGGTGGACTGGGAGGCATACCCCAGAACGGTTCAGGTCCTGTTGGCATTGGCACGACAGTGCATTCAAAATACGTGGGTGTCATCGGTTAAACCATCTACAGGACAATGGAAAAAGTTGATCCTCAATAACTTGGCACTTGAAAGATTAACGTACCAAAGATATGGGAAGGAGGAATTGTTCCTGTCCAAATGGGGTCCGTATATAACTCATTACCAGCAGGGGAGGCCATGGCGCTACGGCAGGGAATAATATGACTGATTAGCGGTCTGTCTTATTCCAGCCAAGGAAATGAATCTAAGTAGACTACAGATGCTGATGCCTGTGAGCGGTGAAGTGGAAAAGAGGCGATGACGGTACCGATGATGTGGCTCACAGGTAAGATCAGAATCCAGATACAAGGTATGTGAGTACTGAAATTGGAGGAGGGAATGGTAAAATCCATATATGGAAATAGTAATGTTTACGTGTAAAAGCATACACACAGATACATAGATGAGAAAGGAACCTAGATAATACTAAGGTGGGGGAAGGGAAAAGGAGGGGGTGTACAGTTTCCGGGAATATGAATGTGAAAGAAGAGGTAGAACTAAGGGCAAGGAAATGACAAGGAATGGAGACTGTTATGCACTAGGATGTACTATGTAATGTAAAGCTTTTGGAAGAGTCCCTGAGGATGTGAAGGGAGTCTGCGGTAAGAATGTAACAGAATCTTGATATGTGTCTGTTGTACCTCAATAAAGATTTTAAACTAAAAAAAAAAAAAAACAGCACCTTGCAGACAGCTGGCAGATTAGGTAAAACTGATTTTGGTTTAAGGCATCCAAAACAGTAATTCTTGTTTGGATGTGTAGTAGCATGATTTGAGTAGCATGGTCGATGTTTTGTTTCTATAAATATATGTATGTATGTCTATAACTTTTTTCTTATGTTTTATTGATGTACCATGAATATGTGTTTATTTATCTGTACGGCGCCCAGAGCCTCCAGGAATGGGCGTCTTTAAATACATTTTTACCTTACCTTACCTAGTTAGTTCTTTTTTTTTTTTTGGATTTGTAAATGAAATGTAAATCCATGCTTGTAATAACATAGACATGACAGTAATTTAAGGTCAGAAGGAACTCTTTGGTCCATTATGCTGCTCCCTCTCCCCATGCATAAAGGAGGGTAAAATAAGTACGCAGTGTAAATAGGTACCAATTCATGGATACATACATTTTATTTTTGTTTATTTATTTGAACATTTGGTGACCAGGATAGACACATTGAGCCGAGGCTCGTTTCCAGGTGTAACCTGAGGAAGGGGAGATAGGAGTACATACAGTATTAACAAAAGGCAAAATATTTACACATTAGTTTGAATACAAATAGATCCAGCAGAAATTGACTCATGTCGGGCCAATAGAGTTACACAGGACATCAGCATACAGCTATTTTTCAAAAATATTCAAAAATTGTAAAAATAGATGTATGGGGTTTTGACGCACTTACATATAAGCAGTTGATTTGAGTATTAGTTGGTATTTAAAATGGCTGACAATTTTTATATATTTATTTAATTCAAAGTTCGAAAATATACCTTTGAGCAGAAATGCTCATTTACAAAGGTTCCTCGTCAGAATAACAATTTGTTTACACCATGTCAAAGACAGTATTAAAGACTGATTAACAAAGGCTGGACAATATTGATTCAGTGACATAACAAAACAGAATGAGTAACATAAGTACCGTTTCGGCAATTTGACTTTAGGAAGTCTCTACTGTTTCATATACAGTACACGATCTAGAGTATAGTATGCTTTTCTTTTTTTAGAGGATTATTTTTTCAAGGAAAGTAAATGGAAAAATAGTTTTTTTTGGGCTATGGTACCATATTTGCTATTTACAGAAGCATAGTCATGTGTCTGGCATATTTGACCACAGAAAATGTAACAGTGGGATTTAAAATGTTAAAGTCTGAAGAATACTTAGCAGCCCTCACCTAGGAGAGGAGCAAAATACTCATATTATTGGACTGCTGCCATTTACTTACAGTCACTCAGCAGACTCAGAACACCTCTGGGCTGTGGAACAAGCATGCATCAGGCACATGTAGTAGTAGCAGTACTAGTAGTGAAGTAGTAAATAAGTTTATTCATAAAACCCAGAAAATGATTGCCCAACTGAGCCGAAGCTCATTTCCATTGGGGTCCATACTGTACCATACCATACCATACACACCATGCCATGTCATACCATACCATACCATACCATACCATACATACCATACCATACTATACACACCATACCATACCATGCCATACCATACCATACCATACCATACCATGCCATGTCATACTATACCATACCATATCATACTATACATACCATACCATAGCATACATACCATGCCATGCCATACCATACATTTGGGTTCAGGTAAAAGACAGTCGGTAAGGGTATACATAACAATAGGGTAGCAAGTCAGTAACAATTTATACCAGATACAACATACATGGTTTAGTATTCCTGTAAGGTAAAGGCATTATAGTCCAGCGAAGAGATTAGTTGAAGTGGATGCTACAAGCGAAGAGACATACATAGTCAGTTTAAAAAGACCCAGGCGTATCAAGGGGGAGACATGTGTCGGGAGAAGTGGGCAGCCAGTGGTGGGGGGGGAGGTGGGTCTGGAACTGGGATAATACTTGGAGCGAAGGAATGAGATGCTGTGGGTATACAAGGAATAAGTGAGTGAGGCAGGGTGAGATTTAGGATGGTAGATAAGTAGGTGGCTCAGGGACAAGTTATGCACTGATACAAGAAGGAGGGAGGATGGGAAAAGCAGGGAGCATGTGGAAGGGGGGGTGTAAGTAAGCTGGGATCATTGGAAGCATCCCCATAGGTCAGGAACAGTTGCTTTCTGTCCTGTCTATGGCCTTTCGTGGCTGTCATGTAGTAACTAAGAATCCTTTTCACATTTAAACTGTGGAGTCTTCTTTCACCAGAAGTAGAGTGGTCAATGAAAAAGACAGGAAGAGTGATGGACTGGTTTAAGTGAAAGTCCGAGACTACCTTGTGGAGAAATTTCCTGTTTGCTCTAAGGACTACCTTATCCCTATGAAAGCAGATATAGTCTTGATCTATACAGAGAGCCTGAAGCTCACTGATCCTTCTTGCAGAAGTCATAGTCACGAGGAAGACTGTTTTCCAAGTAACATATTTTAGATGAGCTGTGGCCATGGGCTTAAAGGGAGGGCCCATGTGTTTAGCTATACACACATTCAGATCCCAAGTTGGCACTGGTGCCCTATGGGGAGGATGTAGATGAATTAGGCCCTTAAAAAAATATTTTAAAGATAGGATCCGAAGCTGTGGTTACCCTTGCACCAGCAGAGGGGTAAGCAGAGATAGCTGCCGAGTGAACCTTCAGAGAACTGGGTTGTAAACCAGAGGAATGCAAATGAGAGAGATAATCCAGGACAACTGAAATTTCAGCCTGTCCTGGTATTAGTGATCTGCTAGAGCACCAAAAAGAAAACTTCTTCCATTTAGAGAGATAGGTTTTCGAGTAGTGGAGTCGAACAGAGTCCGTGATAGGACGGCCTCTGACTCAGAAACTGGGCTTGTTCTTGGAACTGTGTCATTGAAGGTCTCCTCTTGGGTGCAAAATCTGGGAGTGATTCTGGACAGGGACTTAACCATGGAGGCTCAAATATCCTCCACGGTTCGTACCTGTTTTTTCCATCTCAGAAATATTGCCAGGATTAAGCCCCTTGTTCCGCCTCTGGACCTCCCTACCTTGATACATGCCTTAGTCACATCAAGGCTTGATTACTGTAATGCGCTCTATCTCGGGGTCACAGGAGGATCTCTCCGCAGACTGCAGCTGGTGCAAAACGCAGCTGCCCGGTTGTTGACTGGGCAGCAAAAGTTTTGTCATATTACACCGGTTCTATGCGAGTTGCACTGGCTGCCAGTCAGGTGGAGAGTCCTCTTTAAGGTGGGTCTTCTCAGCTATAAGGCCCTACATGGGCTGGGCCCCGGTTACCTGTTAGACCTTCTGTTACCTGCCCTCTCAACCCGCCCTCTTCATTCCTCTAGTGGTGGCTTCCTGGCCATTCCCAGAACAAGGCTTAAATCAGCTGGCGATAGAGCGTTTAGCGCCGGGGCTCCTGTTCTGTGGAACTCTTTGCCAATTATGGCCAGAGAAGCCCCCACAGTAGATATTTTTAAGGCCCAGTTGAAGACTTTTCTTTTTTCTAAAGCATTTGATATTTAGATTAATACTGATGGTAAGTTTGTGATTTTATCGGATTTTGTATTTTGTTATGTATAAATTTGTATGCTTATTATGCCAAAACTCTGTTTAGAAATTTGTATGGTGCCCAGAGCCTCCGGGATTGGGCGTCTTTTAAATAAATTCTGCCTTGCCTTGCCTTCTTAGTAGAAGGTTTTCTATAAGCTTTCAAAATGTTTCAGACAGATTGAGAAAGGTTCAGTTTTGCATATTCTATGTCCTCTAGAGCCAGGCCTTGAGGTTGAGGGACTGGAGATTCGGGTACAACAGAGTGCCCTGATTGGAAGTCAGTAGATTGTGCGTCCGAGGGAGATACAGTATATCGGTTTTGTGACAGATATGGAAACATAGAAACATCGAAACATCGAATTTGACGGCAGATAAGGACTGCTTGGCCCACCTAGTCTGCCCATTTTCCTACCTAACAGATAAGTTGCAGATCCTAGTTAACCAAAAGCTTACTTCCTCCTACCCCCAACTAGGACAGCCTTATGTCTGTCCCATGCATTCTTGAATTCCCCCACTGTTGTTGACTCCATGACCTCCTCAGGGAGGCTGTTCCATGCATCCACAACCATCTCCATGAAAAAATACTTCCTCACATTACCTCTGAGCTGCTCCCTCTATCTTCAAATTGTGCCCCTTTGTTCTTGCACATCTCTTTTTCTGAAAGATGCTATCCTCTTGGACTTTGTTGATTCTCTTGAGGTACTTGAAAGTTTCTATCATGTCCCCTCTCTCCCTTCTTTCCTCAAGGGTAGACATATTAAGCTCCTTTAGTCTTTCTTCGTATGTCTTCTGGTGCAGACCCTGCACAATTTTGGTTGCCCTCCTCTGGACAGCCTCCACTCTGGCTATGTGTTTGCGGAGATGGGGTCTCCAGAACTGCACACAGTACTCCAGATGGGGTCTCACCAACTGTCTGTACAGAGGGATAACAACTTCCTGTTTTGTACTATTGATGCCTCTCCATGCATCCCAGTATCCCCAGTCTTCCTTACTGCCTTCTCACATTGCTTGCCCATCTTTGGGTCATCTGATATAATTACTCCCAGGTCCCTTTCCATTTTACTGTTGTCAGTATCTCACCCTCCATTGTGTACTCTTCCCTGGTTTTTGCTTCCCGGTGCATTACCTGCACTTCTTTGCATTGAATCTGAGCTGCCATACATTTGACCATTTCTCCAACATTGCCAAGTCCCTTCTCATCCTTTCCACTCCATCTTGTGTATCAACCCTGTTGCAGATCATTGTGTCGTCTGCAAAGAGACATACTTTTCCTTCCAGTTCCTCTGCAATGTCACTTATAAAGACAATAAAAAGGACCAGTCCCAGCACTGAACCCTGCAGTACCCCGCTAGCAACCCTCTTTTCTTCACTGTGGACTCCGTTTACTACTACCGTTTTCAGCCTGTTGTTTAGCCAATTTTTTATCAAGGCTACCACCTTGGGACCCACTCCAAGGCTAGCTAACTTGTGTATTAATCTTTTGTGTGCGACTGTATCAAATGCCTTGCTAAATCTAGGTAGACCATGTCCACAGCCCTTCCCTGGTCTACTACTCTGGTCACCCAGTCAAAGAAATCTATTAGATTCGTCTGACACAACCTTCCCATCGTGAATCCCTGCTGCCTTGGGTCCTGTGCCCCACTGGCCTCTAGGTACTCAACAATTATTTCCTTCAGAAGTGATTCCATCATTTTCCCTACCACTGAGGTCAAACTAACTGGTCTGTATTTTCCTGCTTCTGTCCTGCTCCCACTTTTGTGAAGAGGAATCCCATCTGCCCTCCTCCAGTCCTCAAGTACCACCCCATTCCCCCATGATTTGTTAAAGAGAGTAGTCAGTGGTGTCACTAGTTCTACCCTTAGTTCTTTTAGAATTCTTGGGTGAATCCCATCAGGCCCCATTGCTTTGTCCACCTTCAATTTTATTAGTTCTTTCAGAAACCTTTCTTCTGTAAATGGACTGGTATCGACCCCCGTCTTCAGTGTGTTTCTCTTGTTTGGTTTAGGTATCTCCTCCTCCTCCTCTTCCTTTGTGAATACTGAACAGAAATATTAATTCAGTATCCCTGCTTTTTCACTGTCACCCTCTGCCCACATTCCCTCCCCTTTATTAAGCCTCAGTATCCCCACTTTGTTCTTTCTTTGCTCCCTAATGTACCTATAAAAGGTCTTATCCCCTTTTCAACAGAGTTGGCTATCCTTTCCTTGGTTTGGGCCTTTGCTATTCTGACTGCCTTCCCTGCCTCTTTCTGCATTAACTGATAAAGTTCTCTGTCATGCTCCTTCTGTGTTTCCTTATATTTCCTGAATGCTATCCTTTTCTCCTTAACCTTCCCTACCACCTCTTTTGAGAACCATAGCGTTTTTTTCCTTCGTTGTATTCTGTTGATTTGCTTTACACAAAGGCATTTTGCCTCTGTGATGGCTATTTTGATTACTCCCCATTGTTCCTCCACCCCTCCTTCTTGCCTGTTTGCTAGTGCTTTTCTGAGGCACGCTCTCATTTTCCCAAAGTCAGCCCTCATAAAGTCCAATACTTTTGCTTTTGAATGGCTTGATTGTATGGCTCTGTTTATCATGAACCACACTGTTTGGTGGTCACTTGTTCCCAGATGGCTACCCACTTCTAAATCTGAGATTCTTCCTCCATCCCCATTTGAGAGTACCAGGTCTAAGATTGCTCCCTCCCTCCCGAGTGGGTTCCAATACTAGTTGTCTGAGACATGCCCCTTGTAGGGCATCAAGAATGACCCTGCTCTTGGGTGTGCCTGCAGCAAAGGTGCTCCAGTTAACATTTGGCACATTCAGGTCCCCCATCAACAAAATCTCCCCTTTTTCTGCCATTCTAAGGATGCCTTCATCATTTCCTTGTCCTTTCTCCCCTGAGATGGGGGTCTGTATACAACCCCATGCAGATTGTAGTGCCATTTCTGTCTCCAGGTGACTCAGAGTGCCTCATCTGCTCCCTGTTTACTCTTTAGTTCTGTTGTTTGATCCTTCCTTTACATAGATAGCTACTCCTCCTCCTCTTTATCCTCCCTGTCCTTCCTGTAGATTGTGTATCCTGGTATGTTGACATCCCAGTCATGGTTCTCTGTGTACCATGTTTCTGTGACTGCCACAATATTCAGGCAACCCTCTTCCATCAAGGCCACTAGTTCAGGGGCTTGTTACACAGACTATGGGCATTGGTACTCATCACTCTCCACTTTTTGATGGTTTTATCCCTTTTAGCCCCATCCCTGTCCTTACTGCCTTTGCCCTTTTTTACATTTACCTCTGTCCTGCTCCCTAATGACTTCTCTACCTTGGTGTTTACCTCACTAATTACTGTGCTTGTGGGGGGAGGCTGGGATTTCCCTGCTCCTTTTCAGTGCCTCCCCCTTTGGCTAATTTAAATGCTTGCCAATGAAGCATTTAAACCTCTCACCTAGGATCCTGGTCCCCCTCCTCCCGGGACAGATGCAGACCATCGCACAAGTATAGATCTGCATCCCTCCAGGTGGCTCCTCAGTCCTCAATTAAGCCAAAACCCTGAGCTCCACACCAGTTTTCAACCATTCACTGAATTACCTGGTGAGGAGTACCCTAGCATCACCCTTGTCATAGAGAGGCAGCACCTCCGAGACGGTTACCGTATGCGCTACTTGTCTAAGGCCCCTCCCCAACTCTACAAACTCCTTTTGCACTGCTCTGATCCCAAAATGGAGAGCAGAAGAGAGTACCATGGCTGCTTTGGCCAATCTGAAGCAATCAATATCAGTGATGTTGTATGGGATCTGAGCTTGAGCAGTACCCTGTGAAGTAGAGAAAAAGGAAGAAAAGCATAGAGGAACCTTCCTGACCAATCCAGGGTTAGGGCATCCAAAGGGAGCGTGCCCTTGCCTATTGGTCTGCAGCAATACTGTGGCAGGTGGTGGTTCTGATGGGATGCAAACAAGTCTACCTGTGGAGTGCCCCACCTTCTGAAAATAGTCTGTACCACCTGTCTTTTTAAGGTCCATTCATGATGGGCCTGATTGATTTGGCTCAAGACATCTGCTAGGATGTTGTCCTTTCCTGGTAAATAAAGTGCCTGTAAGGATATTTCCAGAAAGTAAGCTAGAGTTCAGATACGAATTGCCTTTGTACAAAGGAGGTCCGACCTGGCGTCTCCCTGCTTGTTTATGTAATACGTTGTGGTGGTATTGTCTGTTCCAATCTGTATGTAATAGGGGAGAGAATGCTTGTAAAGCTAGCAGAACTGCTCTGAGTTCCAGTAAGTTTATGTGCTGAAAGGACTCTGCAGCTGACCAGGTACCCTGAGTGATGTGCTGCCCTAGATGGGCACCCCAGCCCAATAGGGATGCATCTGTTGTGAGAACCATTGAAGGGTTCTCCTTTTGAAAGAGGATTCCTTTTCTTAAATTTGATTCCTCTTTCCACCACAAGAGGGCTTGTAACAGTGCCCTTGTTACTGGGATGAGCTTTGAAAAAGGGTCTTTTTTCTGGCACCAGTGAGCCCTGGGGTGGAACTGGATGTCCCTCATATGAAATCTGGAACCCTGCACTGTGCCTATGGCAGCAGCCATGTGGCCCAGTAGCTAGAGAAACTGTCTTGCAGTTTTTGCTTTGTGCAGGCTGAAGGAATTTGCCACTGACTGAAGGTTTTGCACTCTCTCCAGAGGCAAGTAGGCTCTGGCCTGTACGGTATTTATTTCTGTTCCTATGAACTGCAACAGACTTTTTGTGATTTATTAAAAATCCCAGGGATTCTAGGAGGTCCTGAGTGACCTTTAAATCCTGCTGTACCTTCAGTGGGGATTTTCCCACCACTAACCAGTCATCCAGATAAGGAAAGACGGTGATACCCTGTCTCCGAAGATGTGCTACTACAGCAGCTAGGCACTTTGTGAAAACCCTTGGGGCCGAAGAAAGGCCAAAAGGCAGGGTTGAAAACTGGTAGTGACCAGAAGGGAGTCTGAATCTGAGATATCTCTGGTAAGATTCCCTTATGGGGATGTGGAAATAGGCATCCTTTAGGTCCAGTGATGCTAGCCAGTCTCCCTTTTGAAGCATTGGCAAAATCACAGCTAGTGTTACCGTTTTGAACTTTCTTTTCTTTAGATGCTTGTTTAAAGCTTTGAGATCTAGAATAGGCCGCCATTCTCCACTTTTCTTTGAAGTTAGGAAATACGTGGAATAAAAACCCCTTCCCCTCAGGGATTTTGGAACTGGTTCTACTGCCTTCAGCTGTAGCAGGTTTTGAACCTCTGATTCTAGCAGTGTTTTTTCTGCTAGTGAGGGGGAGCTGAAAACTCTGATTTTCTGAAAAGGAAGGGATTTGAATTCCAGGGACAGACCTTGACCCACTATCTCCAGAACCCACTTGTCTGTGGTGATTCTTAACCAGGCATGGAGGAAGTGGGATAGTCTGCCTCATACCGGTAGGGAGGAAGTGGCCTGTGGTTCAGGGGGTCTGTTTTGACTGTGGCTGAGGCCGAGTTTGGGATCCTCACCTCGAGCCCCTCCATCCCCTGCCCCTGGAGTATCCCTGTTGTGGATACTGCTGGTACTGGGGTAAGGCCACTGGCTGGAAGAAAATCCTGTTGTAAAAAGACCTTCCCCGGCCTCCCCTTCCCTAAGGCCTGGTGGATGGCGAAGCTCTCTCCTTAGCAGAGTTGCTTCTGTAAGTGGCCTTATACTCATCCACCTTCTTCATATATGCCACAGTGGACTTCCCAAAGAGAGAGTTTCCCTCTAGATGAAAATTCAAGGCCTTAGACTGGGTATCTTGAGTGAGGTTTGTGGCCCTGAGTCATGCAAACCTCCTCTGTGCCACCATATTTGCCATCCATCTGGCTGCAGTGTCATTGGTGTCAGCAGCCATCTGGAATTGATACTTAGCTGCCTCTAACCCAAACCTGGCAGTTTCAGCCATGTCATCTGACAAGGATGAGGGAGCTTTCTGAGACATAGCCAGGACTGACTGCCACAGTGACTTCTGGTACTGGGCAGCATAAGCCTGGAAGGTAGCCTGATACATAGCCAGAGAGGCTGACAGGTACCCTTTTTTTTGGCCATGCTGTCACTTTTTCTGGAGTCCTTGTCCAGAGGAAGTGAGGGCAGAGGGACCCTGGCCTTATCGCAAGCAGCTTGCTGAATTGCTCCCTGATGGCCTGGATGAGAGAAAAGAAAATCTGTTCCTTCCCTCTCCAATTGACATTTTTTGTCCATCCTCCTATCTATGGGAGGTGTGGAGTTTGGTGTCTGAAGAATCTTTAAGGCATCCTTCTTAAAGAATTTATACGCCGGTAGGAGTAAAGCTTTGGTGGGTGTTAGTACCATCATTTCCAAATACTCTACCTCCTCTTCATCCTCAACTTGTTCGGTGGTGGAGATGTCAAGGGCATCTGCCATCCTCCTGATAAAAGTAAAATGGGATGGAGAATCCTCAGCCACCCTTGGAGGCGAACCAAAGTCCTGTTCAGGGGACACTTCTGGTTCGATTGGTCCCTCCCCCTCACTATATTCATCATCATCATCATCAAAAAGATCCCCTCCTTCCTGAGGGGGTGGATGCACAGTACTGCCAGGCTGGGAAACCTGAGAAGGGGCAGGAGGCTGCTGAGGAGGGACTATTGCCTGTAGTGATTGTATGATTTGGAAGGTCTGAGCAATCTCTTGGGCCGTTGGTGCAGGCATAACCGGCTCAGAAATCTGATTTAACAGCAGGGGGTTCTATGTGCTTAAGCTTTTTGCTTTTCTTTGAAGGAACCGGAGAGTCAGTCGGTTCATTTGAGCATTTTGTGGCCTTTTTGCCCGTCTCAGGGGCAAGCACAGAGATAGGTGTGGGTTCTACCACAGATTCCTGGGGTATCAGCTGGTCAGAGCCAGAGGGACCCTTAGCAGACTTTTTCTTAAGCCTTTCAAGGCATTTTTCTATGGTTTTGTCTGGGAATGTCTTACAAACCTCACACTCCTCTTTATGCCAATCAAAACCTAAACATAAGACACATAAAGTGTGTTTGTTTGCTTTAGCAAACACTTCCCCACATTGGGAACAATTTTTGAAACAAGGTTCACCGGTTGGCTTCTTGGGTTTCTCAGACATAATGTTGTAATATAGAAAAATCCAACTGCTAAAGAAAAAAGTTTTTAATTTTTCAATGGTCGGTTCCAGAACCAAAAAGGAACCAGAGAAACCGAACCGATATAGCGGTATGAAACTGGGTCAGCAGTTCAGATAACCGAAAACTATTGGTTAAAAACAATAAAAATAAAACAGATTTTAATGTATAATTAAGGCAGTTCTTTAATCAGAGAACCCCGATTTTAACAGAAACTAAACCCAGTTCCCCCACAGTTATACCGAACCGAGAGGAACTGGGAAAACAAACAAATTTAAACATAAACTAGGTAAATATACATACAAAACAATAAGTAGAGGCAGTAATTGAAAACAAAAATATTCTTATAGTAGATTTTTTGAAGTTTTCTTCACGCAGGTGAAGTGGACGAACTAAGGTCCGAGCGACCAGACTTTTCAGGCAGAGAGAAAAATCTGAAGAGGTTTAGAACACAGGCAGTTAGTAGAGGCAGTGTTTGAAAGATGCTCACGTGCAAAGTGTTCCATCATTTGCATGTGTTCTATCTCTCCGGGCAGTCCAACCCTCCAGGCTTACTGCATAAAGTTAGGAATATTCTGAGCATTACTGGGGTTAGAAATGAATTTGTTTTTTATAGTACCTTTTATATAAACTCTATCCCAAAGTGGTTTACAATTCAGGAGATGGAGGGAAATAACGCTGCTGCCATTTGAACCGACATGGGCATTGAAGGAGTACAGAGACAGAGATGAGAGTTTGCAGGGAGGTTAAGTGACTTGCTCAGGGTTTCATAGTGAGTGACTCACTGTGCTCTGTTCACTAGCTCACAATGCCCAGATGTGCCATCAAAGAGCTCATGTCTGTGCCATCTTTGAGAACCGCTTTAATATTAATATTAAATAAAATATAACTCATTCCCTCAGCTGAGGGGACGTAAATAGTCTCCAGGTCTTAGAAGTTTAAGTCATCCATACTTTTGTAGGTCAAAAATCTGTGGAAAAATGTGACAGTGAACCTTTGAAAAAGTTAGTTCTTTGAGGGGGGGCTGACACATAGAAACACAGAATTTGATGGCAGATAAAGACTGCTTGGGCCCATCCAGTCTGCCCATTTCTCCCTACCTGCACTATTACCGCAGACCGTGCCCAATCTACAGCTCTTTCTCCCTCCCCACCTTCCTTTCCACTATGATTCCTTTGTGTTAGTCTACGCATTCTTGAACCCCATCAGTTTTTGCCCCTCCCCCACCTTCAGTGGAAGGCTGCTCCAGGAATCTACCACTCTTTCTGTGAAGAAGTACTGCCTCACATCTCTCCTGAATCTACCCTCCTCCAGCTTAACAGCATGTCCCCTTGTTCCTGAGCACCTTTGCTTCTGAAAAATACTTCCCTCCTGTACCTTATTTACCCCATGAGTATTTAATTTAAAGGTCTCTGCCATCTCCTCCCTCTCCCTCCTCTGTTCCAAGCGTGCACATTAAGATCCTTTAGTCTCTCTGTTTTGATGCAAGCCCTGCATCATTTTAGTTGCCCTCCTCTGAACAACCTCCACTCTGACTATGTCCTTCCAGAGATGTGGTCTCCATAATTGAACGCAATACCCTAGGTGGGGTCTTACCAGCAATCTATACAGAGGCAGCACCACTTCCCTCTTTCTGCTGGTGACACCCCTCCCTATGCACCCTAGCATCTCTCTCAACATCCTAACTGCCTTGTCACATTGCCTGGCCACATTTAGATCATCCCATATGATTACTCCCAGGTCTCTTTCCTCATTGATGGTCATCAGTACTACTCCACCAATTTTGTACTCCTTGATTTATGTGCCCTAAGTGCATTATTTTGCACTTTTTCACACTGAAACCCAGCTGCCACCCCTTGACCACTCCTCTAGACTTTTCAGGTCTTTGCTCTTCCTTTCCACTCCCACCCCCACCCCGGAATACCCACACTATTGCAGATTTTGGTGTCATTCACAAAGAGGCAGACCTTCTCTTCAAGCTCTTCTGCAATGTGACTTATAAAGACATTAAAGAGGACCCATCCCAGTACTGATCCTTAAGGCACCCCACTGGTCACCCTCCCTTCCTTGGATTAAACTCCATTTACCACCACCCTCTGTTACCTATCATCTAATCAATTTCTTATCCAGTTTACCACCTTTGGACCTATTCCTAAGCTACCCAGCTTGCCTACTACAGTAATCTCCTATGTGGAACGGTGTCATATGCCTTCCTAAAATCTAGATAGGCCACGACGTCCACCACTCCACCCTGATCTAGTACCTTGGTCACCCAAGCAAAGAAATATATCATATTTGTTTGACATGACCTCCCCACTGTGAAATCATGCTGCCTCGGGTCTTGTAACCCACTGGATTAAAGATATTCCACAATCATTTTCTTTAGCAGTGATTCCATTAATTGTCCCACCATTGATGTCAGGCTGACTGGCCTATAATTGCCAGCTTCCTCCCTGCTACCATATTTGTGTAGTCGGACTATGTCTACCCTCCTTCAGTCCTCCAGAACCACTCCTGTTTCCAGTAAGCTGTTAAATAAAACTGTCAGAGGTACAACCAGTATTTCCCTGGGCTCCCTCAATGCCCTTGGATGTACCCCATCTGGCCCCCATTGCTTTTTCCACCTTCATGTAACCCCCCTGCAAATGGGGGTTCCCAAAAGTCTTCCAGGAGCTTGCTTGAATGCTCCAAGCCTGGATGGTGTTCGGCGTCTAAGCCGTTTATCTGTGAGTGCTTTTAGAGCCTCTGGTACTGTCTCTTTAAGAGCTGTCTGCCTGTAGACATAATTAATTTGGATGGGGTTCTGTGTGTTTCCCTGCTTGAGTCCCACTTGAACTGCTGCCAAAACGCTCCGTTTCTGCCGTTGCTATATGCGCAGAGGGAGCTCTTTCAGAAGATGTAAATGTTTGCTGGTAACCTGTTAAGAGTAATAATGAAAATGTAGTTTGTTTTAACCTGCTTTCTTATAGCAAGGACTGTGCAGAGTAAGCTCCCTCATGTTGGTTCTGAACTGCCGAATTGGACCAATCATTGTGGGGTTCCTTTAAAATGGACCCTGCTCTGGGCGAATCAGAACTTGGACTCTCCTTTGGAGCCTGCTGTAAGGGGATTGTATGAGCAGTGACTCTGGGAAATGTAGTTTGGACTTCGGTGCCTTTTTTGCACCAACAGGGGGAGTCTGATTGTGAGTGACAGCCAAACCAGCCAACTGAACTGGGAGGAACTCAAAGGAAATGCCCAGCTCTGTCTACTGGAAAGATCAGATGAGTTGTGACTGTGAAGAGGGAAGGAGCTCCGGGCTCCTGCGCTGTTGAGGTTTCGCACGGGAAGCTCGTGTGGGGCCCTGAAGTTCAGCCTACAACTGTTTGTGAGTGTCAGTGTGGACTGAACCAGAGTTGTAAGGAGAAAGAAGCACCAGAAGTGAGGAAACCAGGCTCACCCTGTAGAAGACTGGAGAAACTGCTGAATCGCGCTCGGTCTGTCAGGAACTGAATCTGCTGTGTGTTCTCCCGGGTATTGTGCAGTAATTGCGATCAGGACAGAGAAGCAGCCTGCCTGGTATAGTACTTTCCTTTTACATATAAATGTGTGTTGTGCTTGTGGGGAATCGTGTTTCAAATCCCCAGTACAGTGAATTGAGTGCCTGAAGCTGGAAGTAAACCCCAGCTTAATCCAGACTACATCCATTTGCTCTGAACTACAGTGGGGTCCAGTCACAAGGACCTTGCCCACATGGTCTGCTCCTCCTGGCAATCCAGGACAATCTGCCTTCCATCCAGTTCCCAGCATTGGGTTTGTGAGTACAAAGCAGGGTATCTCCCTGCCATCTGTTTATCGAATTGCAAGTGTGTCATCTAATTGTTGTTTTTTTATTTCTTCACGAACTGAGCCAACCGGCTCCGGATTACAATTTGGGTATTGTGCAAGTGTTTTTTCCATCACAGGGCCCCAACCAGTTGCACCGATCCTGGCTAGCCCCACCCCCACACCCCCATCCTGGGTACCCAGTGAAAGTGACAATTTGGGACTCTGAATGTGGCGACAGTACTGTGATTATTAATGTGATTAACCTAATTAACCTGATTTCCCCCTGTCCTTGTTACAGCTCCTTAAATAAATCAGATCTGTTTGTTTCAGCAAAGTTACACTGACAGAGGTATTCGTTTATGTTAAAGTACTGCACTGTAGTTTTTGTACTGTATCATCTTGTTTTACAGGGGTTCCCCAGAGTTCAGTTGACAGAGCCAGTCCTGGGGATAAGTGTATATTGTGAAAATATTTCTGATGCATTGTGTGGGCCACTAGTGGGAAGAAAGGGGGGTTGCAGTAACCCAGAGGGCTGTGACCAAGTCTCTTGCGACTGTCCGAACCCCAACCTCTGGGTGGAGGCACCCGCCATTGGATCCAGGCCCCTCAACCTGTTGTTGACCAAGCAGGCAGGGGTAGTAGCCCTTGGGATAGCACCCCCTAGGGGTTACATTCAGATTAGCAAGTCCTTCAGAACTCTCACCTCCAAAAAAGGACTAGTGTCCACCCCCCTCCCTCCAAAGCTTTTGTAACTTTTTTGTGGCCCTTCCCCTTCTCCCTCCTCTGTAAACACTGAACAAAGGTATTTGTTCAGAATAACTGCCTTTTCCTGGTCCCCCTCTGCACACACACACCCTTTTCTTTTTAATATTACAGCCCCACCCCTAATCTTCCTCTTTTCACTTACATGCCTAAATAATGTCTTGTCCCCTTTCATTACCTCCTGAGATATTCTCTCCTCAGTTTGCACCTTTGCACTCCTTACCACTTTCCCTGCTTCTTTCTGTTTCCCTCGATACACCGCTCTATCCTCCTCCCTCTGCATCTCCTTATACCTTCTGAATGCTACCCTTTTAGCTTTTACCTTTTCAGCGCCCTCTTTTGAGAACCATAGTGGTCTCTTGTTCCTCTTGCTTTTGCTCACTTGTTTGACACAGAGGTTTTTTGTCTTCACTATGGGCCCTTTTATCTTCACCCACTGTAGCTCCACCCCACCCATGGTCATCCTCCCCTTCTAGGTCATCCCTGAGGCATTCACCCATCTTTTTAAAATCTGCCCTCCTGAAGTCCAGGACCCTCACGCTTGTGTGGTTCAATTCCTCAGCCATCCTTATATTGAACTACACTGCACAGTGATCACTGGTCCCCAGGTGGCCTCCCACCTTGATGTCTGCAACACTGTCCCTGTTAGTGAGTACCAGGTCCAGTATTGCCCCATCACAAGTGGGTTCACTGACTAGTTGCCTGAGGAATGCCCCCTGCAGAGAGTCCAGGATGTCCCTCCTTCTAGCTGAAACTGCTGCTGCTGCGAGGCTTCAATCCACATCTGGCAGGATGAAGTTCCTCACTAGCAGCACCTCCCCCATTTCTGCCATCTTGCCAGTGTATTCCACTAGTACGTTATCTAATTCCTCCCCCTGTGCTGGAGGTCTGTAGATCACTCCAGTGCGAATAGTGGCTCCTTTACCTGTTTCTGGGATGACCCACAGTACCTCTGCCTCCCCCTGTATTCCCTGTATCTCTGTGGCTTTTATGTTTTCCCTCACAGAAAGCACCACATCCCTTTCTTTCCTTCTCACCTGGTTCTTCCTGAACAGAGTATAGCCCGGTATGACCATATCCCAGTCGTGGTTTTCAGTGCACCATGACTCTGTAATGGCCCTAATATTCAGGTCAGCCTATGCCATAATGGCCTCTAGGTCTGGAATCTTATTTCCTAGACTTCTAGCATTCGCACACATGGCCTTCCAGATTTTGATTCCACTCTGCTTGTTGCCCCACTTTTTTTTCTGTTTGCCCTCTCTCCTTACCCCATCTCTTTTTAATGCTCCTATTCCTCTTTCCCATGATTTCTACCACCCTATTTCCTTTATTAATTTGCACCCTCTGGCATACCACTGTGTGAAATTGTAAGGGACCATGTTAAAAACCATATTAAGGGCCCACATTTTCAATGGAATCTACCATTTAATGTATTTTCAAAAATTGTTTTGAGGGGGAGGAGATAACAAGCCCCACCCATCGTGTGTCATGCTGACTCTTAATGTTGGGGAAAAACACTACACCCTTGAAAGAATCCTGGATCTGCCCTGAGCAGTTCTCCAGGACAGATCTGAGGTCCACTGGCCAGGCACCATGGGGAAGCATGCACTGTAGCCATCCCAGTTCAAGTGTCATGTGAATACACACATGGCTTTAGACTCCAGTGTTTTCACTCTGGCATCTTTCATAAGCACTTAAAAAAAATCAACACAGTCATCACATCAGAGGAGTGGCAGAGCTGCCACTTGCAATCTAGTTTCCTGCCCCAAGTCTGGAGTGTCGGAGGGCTGGTACAGGGCAGAATATAGAGCATTACACAGGACGCTGTCCTCCTCTGGAGAGGGAAGGTAGTACAACTCACTGATCTACTGCCACTTGGGGGACCACAGATGACAGTGCAGTTGGGGGGAACAGCACAAGTGTCAATGCATCAGGCATGCTGGCAATGGATGGCACAAGCATGCTCTCAGGGTGGGAACTACAACAGGAAAAATGGGCACTGATTAGGAAGGGGAGGCACCACCTACCCCCATGTTTAACTTCCAGCTCCTGTCTATTGGCCTCAGGGGTGGCACAGAGACGTCTGCCATGGGTGACTAGATCTTGCAATGGAGGAAAGCTGCCATGTAGCTGAACGCAGAACTCACCTAGTGGGGTAATATGAGCGGGCAATGTGGCAGTGTGTCGCAGGTCCCTGGGATACCAGAGGAACAGCTTAGAGAGAACTCCGAGGATGGGCAAGTGGTGCTGGTGGAGGTCGAATGGGGGGGGGGGCCAGGAGGTTAAAAGAACTGAAAAAATAAGCATCACAAATCTTTATAAAAAAACCTGTTATTTCTTCAGTTGTTTTACCTTTTCAGTTTGCCTAGTATTTGTACATCCAACAAGGGTTTAACCAAAGTGCTTCCATTTCCTGAGCCGTTGAACCTAATGACAAATAATTAGTAATACTGTACAAAGCCCCAGTGGTAAGAAAGCAGCATTTCTCGCTGCCTTTCAAGGGATTTGATTTGTGGAGGGGACCTGGACTCCTAGGCCCAACATCAATCAATCAATCAATCAATCTTTATTTGTAAAAGGCGCCTTTCCAAAACCAAGGCGCCTGTACATTGCATGATAAAACAACAAATAATTAAAACAATATTAAAATAGACTTGACAACAGCATTCAAAAATCATTATATGCTTGGCTAAAAAGATAAGTTTTTAAAGCCTCCTTCATCAGCAGTGTCTAAGAAAATAGCAGAGGTGAAGCAGTGAAGTCTTTTGGTGAGAAGGTGCTGGGCAGGAGGTATGGAAACACCTCCCTGCCAGTAAACAAAAGAAGGCCTTTCTCCCCTCAGTACCAAAAGCAACATGCAGTTCTATAGTCACTAGATTTGGGGAGCATGCAGGGGACATGAAATCAGAAGAATAACGCTAAATATCCTTCTGACTGTAATGGCAGAAAGTGAGACCTTTTAAAAGTGGATTTAGTAACAAATTGCTGCTGGCGACTAAATGGTGGGACTTGCCTGGCTAGGAGCTGAATGACAAGGCTCCACCTATGGGAGCAAGCTGGAAAGAGGGGGGATAAGGCAGCGATGAGCTGTGGTGTGGTGTCCTTGGGTACCCAGGGCACAGGATCGGACCTCCACAGCGACAGAGGCATGGCTGCAGCTGAAGGAGGTTCTGCACTGGATGGACCAATGGAGCAAAAAAAGGCCGAAGTTGGAAAACAAACTTTAGCACAAAATGTATAATTTTTTCAAACTATTGCTAGTGTCTTAATCACAGCACTCATTCTATGCAAAAGCTTCAGTCACAACAACTGGTTCCCATATAAACAAGATATGTAAATGAAAGTTGGGGAACTGTGCATTTTTTGAACTTGAAATCATACCTGAAAGGGGCAGGCACTAGGACCAGTTGGGATGTTGCTGTTATGGCTATATAAGCAGGTCCATTTTGTCCGTTACATCTATGCATGCAGTCAGTGATTGTGTCTATTGTGCAGTTCTGATTCACCATCTGTACACTCCCAGGGGGCTGGGCCAGTGACACAATGCTCGTCCCTACAGGATTAATCTGCAATTTCACACTTAACGATTTTTAAGTATTGCTTGCTATAAAAGATACAGTATTACAAACACCAAATTATCAGCTGATATTGTTCCATTTCCACACAAAAAACGACACTTCAGAGGGACAAGAAACGAACAATGAGAAACATTTATTGCACCACTTTGTATGTAGCTCTCAGCAGCATTAGCCCTTATATCTAGTTTTGTAGTACGGAATATGAACCGATGAGAACAAACTGAGCCTACAACTGCAGAACCATGGCAAGGACAAGTCCAGCACTATTTGGAAAGGTGCCAATTTATTCCAATAGTGGTACATTGGCAGGATTGCATTTCTGAGTTTATAATAAAAAAAGATTGGTTGTATGAAATTCCCAAGGAAATGCCCAGGATTTTTAGTGTTAAATTTGCCCCTCAGTTTTAAGGGGACTGTATACAAATCTGGGTTTGTATAGGCAGATTTCATGTAAAACTCACAGCAAAAATATATCGTTTTCAAATATGAGCAGAATGTACTTTAAAAGCACACAAAAAAGGTCCCTTTTTGGTATATTTAAATTAAAATATATGAAATAGTGGAAATATATATGTAGCTGGTGATTTCCTTGCTAAGCAGAAGTTCATCCAGGCTTACTTGAAAAGCCTGTACTGTCTTCATGTCCACTGTTTCCACTGATAGGCTGTTCTTTAGGCTCTCCACCCTCTGGGAGAAAAAGTGCCTCTTAATGTTACCCCTGAATTTACCACCCCTGGGCTTCAGGGCATCCCTCCCCACACACACACTGCAGGACACCAGCTGAAACATCTCTGACTGTTGAATCTGGTAGATACGCTTGAGCTCATGTCCCTCTCAGCTTCTTTTCTCCATGGTGAACATGATAAGGACCTCCAGCCTCTCTTCATAGCTTCCTCATTACTAGTGATGAATTCTGTATTTAATAAAAATCCATTTGCGACCCATTTCCCTCCTTTTGTCAATTAAAACAAAGTGGCTTCTCTCGAAGGAGCCTCAGTGTGGCTGTTGTTCTTAAAATGTTTAAATTCATAACTGGCTGTTACATATACGTGTGCATTCATATTGCTGGTTTTATGCACATCATTTACTGTACTGTGCTATTGATATAACTGAATGTACTTATGCACTGGGGGCCCTATGCATGATGGTGCCCGGTATGCGGTGGAAAGGGCATGTACCAAGCCACGCAACTGCACACCGCATATCCCGCCTCTGCCAGACATGCAGGGTCAGGATTCATGAACCTTGCTGGCAGGCTGTGTTGCAGCATAGTTCTACACATGGGTTGGGGCCAGCTTACGGGACAGACCTGGGCCAGACAGCAGGCTTTCACTCTGAAGCCCCTGATAGCCCTACAGTAGATCGCTGCTCTGTAGAAGCAGGGGATCATGGCATATGACAGTTCACATAAGGAATACCACGCCTCCCACCGCATCATATTCCTTCCTTCGGCACCATCAAACAGTACCCCTCAGCTGTCATCCTCTCTCCAGCCCTCTGTGGCATGGAGGAGGGCTGAGGTTGCGACAGAGCATCTGGATGCCTGTTTGGAAGGTGCACAACTTACAGGCATTAGGACCCCCCCCCCCAAAAAAAACACTGGCCTGGTGGAACATATATTTATTTATTTATGTATTTTTTTTAACCAGGAGAGACACACTAAGCTGAAAGCTTGTTAACAGGTGCAACCTAGGAGTACAAGGAAGTTAACTGACTTGCTCAGGGTCACACGGTATGCAAGTGGGGGCTGTGGGATTCAAACCCAGGTCTCCAGGTTTGCAGCTCAGAGCCTTAAACCACTGCGCTATACTGCCTCCTTCATATATGGCATCATGCATACTGTGCTCCACTAGTTAAATGCTGGAACACCCACTCCCTGCGCTGGCCTGAATGATACAGCAGGCTATGGCAGGAATACATAGTGGAAGCAGTTTATTTGTGCATCTGCAAGTGTCCTCTGGACACCCAAGATGAGCATATCCTGGCCCTAAGCACCTTGTATTGTGGCCCATAGAGCCACAGAGCATTAATGCATAAGATCCATAATGTGTAAGCTTGTAAGGGACGCCACTGAAAGTGAGCCCTGGCTGAATGAATTTGATGTCTCCCAGCAACAAACTTAAAGCAGAAGTTCATGTTAGCAGTAAAAATGTTAACCTATACTTTTATTATTCTATTTTAGGTTTTCTCATATCTCCTGTTTCGTAAGCTACCCTTTCTTCCCCATTTTAGAGTCTGCTTCAGCACTTTGTTTCATTTTAAATAAAAAAAATGACCTCTCTTTTTAATATGGCTTGATCCAGGTTTCCATCAGTATTCTCTGCTGTTTCTGAACACTCATTGTTTAACATATTTTTGTCTTGTCACAAACATGAGCTAGCATGCAGCAGACAGTGCTCCTTGACTTTATGGGACAGTGGGTGTACAGCGACAGCTGTGAGTACTCATGCACAACTCGTCCAAGCCATAATAAAGGGAGTACTCCTTTTATTATTTCAAATGTAATAAAAGTGCTAAAACAGACTCAGAATGGGGGAAGCAGGGTACACAAACACATATGCATGCGTGTCATACAAGACAAGAGGTAAAGGACACTCTAAAGTGAAATAAAAAGGTTGAGGTCAAACGCTTTAGCCGTAATAGCTACTGGTAGGAGAGAATGGTTTTCAAATCTGTTTAAAGAATAGACCTGTTAAGCAATTTTTGTCAATAGTCTCAGAAATCCTCTTAAATGACTATCTGATAAAAAAGTAAATGTGATAAAGGAGTGTGTTAGACCTACATTTCGGCTATGCATTTAACACAGCTGTAATTCCCAAAGGGCTAACACTGCCCTGTGGGTTGGTGATAGGGTCCTCCTGTGTTTATATCGCTATTGATATAAACATCTGGAACCAAATGGCAGCTTAGACGTCAAGAGGAGGCCTTCCTTCTGTTCTCATTATTCAAATCCCTTCCCGCAGCAGCAGTACCCTTCAACTGTCACTGATGTCCAGGGATGTCCCTGCTATAACCATTTGATGACATGGTGTCCCTGTTCTGCCTTATTAAGCTTTGTCCCAGATTTCTAGCTAATGGGGTCGAGACGAGAAGCTTGCAAATAGAGAGGGTGCATCTTCCAAAGCTTTTGCAGGCAAAGACTGTGAATGCGAAAGCAAGGAAGATGTGGTATTGCTAAATACAAAATTAAGACTTTCTGCAGCTTTTGTGATATGACTGTGAAACTTTGCTAATGAACGAGATCACTGATTTGCGGTGATCAAAGTAATAAAAAAAAAAATGTTTTCAAGATCTGCAATTCCTGGACTACACCAGCGATTGTCAGACTAATTTCTAGATATTATCGACATTCCACAATCAATCTTTTAGTATGTGTAGAAATAATCAGAATAAAAGAAGGTGTATTATACAGCAAATTAAGTAAAGCAAAAAAAAAATTTGTACATGAGGCAATTTAAAGAAAAATACAAGTTCTGCAGATTCACTGATCTGGTATTAAAATGCCAAATTCTGTTAAAGTCTTTGTTTTTACTGGTGTGCATGCAGTTCAAATTCCAGAATTTTACCAGGTTTCCCAGTAAAGAATGAAAACAATGGCCTTGTAGCTGGGTTATGGGTATAGCAATTGGTTAAGTGTTATGTATTCGTCCTGTTTACATAGAAACATAGAAATTGATGGCAGATAAGAACCGCTTGGCCCACCTAGTCTGCCCATTTTCCCCTACCTACTATACTACCGCAGACCCTACTTGGTCTCTGCCTTTACCCTCCCTTTCTCAACCAATAATAATAATGCTTATCCCATGCATTCTTGAATCCCGTTACAGTTTTTACCCTGACCACCTCCACTAGGAGGCTGTTCCAGGCATCCACCACTCTTTCAGTGAAGTGCTTCCTCACATTTCCCCTGAATCTACCCCCCTCCAGCTTCGTAGTATGACCCCTTGTTCTTAAGCATCTTTTTTTCTGAAAAATGCTTCCCTCTTGTGCTCTATTTACACCCATAAGGTATTTGAACATTTCTATCATATCCCCCACCCTCCCTCCTGTCTTCCAGGGTGTACATATTGAGGTCCTTTAGCCTCTCCTCATAAGGCTTTTGATGCAGACCCTGCACCATTTTAGTTGCTCTCCTCTGGACCACCTCTACTCTGTCTATGTCCTTCCAGAAATGTGGTCTCCAGAACTTTACACAGTACTCTAGGTGAGGTCTCACCAATGATTTATACAGTGGTATCATCACCTCCCTCTTTCTGCTAGTGATACCCCTCCCTATACACCATACCTCTCAACCTCCTGCCTCATAAATTAGGGACAAGGCTTAAAAAAATCAGGGACAAAGGACCAAAATCAGGGACACATCTTCAAAGTTACAGATATCCACCCAGAAAGCTGGTAGAATATGGGGCTTAGTGCAAAATGCATTTTCTAAAGAAGAACAAGTATTTAACTTTAATGCTTGACATTGTTTTGTGCTTACAGTCCCCACTGTTTAGCCACAAAAACACAAATTTTAGGAGGGACAGAGTAAAATTTTGAGGCAAAATCAGGGACGTCCCTGAAAATCAGGGACACTTGAGAGGTATGCTATACACCCTAGCATCCCACTAGCTCTCCCCACTGGTTTGTCACATTGTTTGGCTACCTTTATGTACCCCACCCCCTCCACAATGTCTAGAGGTATGCTGGTGGAAACTGTCTGTGGGGAGAGGGGCAACCACAGCAGAAACTGCAAAAAGATGGTTTACATTTCAGGTCTCTCTGATAGCACAGGTGCCGCTGACTTCTCAGGAGCAGGACTAGGAGAGAACTGATGGTTAGTGGTAAAAAATAACCAGTGATGATAGCGATTATAAATATGTGACTGTAGAAACAGTGACTCATTTATAGTGCTATCATCAGCAGCTACCCTGCAAGGGTAGCGATGCTATAGTGTGGAAAGTGACCAGAAGGGGAGGGATAGGGAGGTGTAGGGGAGGGATAGGAGGGAGGGTTTGTATGGGTAGAGTATCCTGCTGCAGCCAAGCCAGCCCTGTGGTGTGGTGGTGAGGGTGGCTGGCTATGGTGCAGCAGGCACTGGGGTCAGGACCTGCTGGGGGCAATTGTTTTGCCGCTGCATGCAGCTCTCTGTTTGTTTGTTTTTTCCATCCGTGTTTTGCCCCCTCATCGACATGCACCCCCTTGGAGTTAACAATCCTTAGTCAGGGGGGGAGCGGGGGAAACAGCCCCCCCTCGCGAAAACAGTTAAAATAGCCAGAAGTCGGGTCGCTTGGGTTTGTATATTGCCGAAATGCTTTTCAGCGATATACATTCTCTATGATAGCGATCGCTGTATTGCAATCACTATCATGACATGGAACCATGGCAACACAGTTAATCAAAGAACTAAGACAACACTTTATTCGAACAAAACAATGGGATCCCATTTTAATGAAAAGTAATTCACAACCCCATGGAGCCAAAAGAAAAATCAATGCCAGTCAATGGGGAAACATTTCTCACAGCCAGACTGCAGGGGTCACATCGTTTATGAGTCCAGAAATGTCCATATCAAATTGATGTACTTCTGAAACACACTCCACTACCCACAGCTTGTCCATTCCAAGGGGCGTGATCCTGATAATCCCTCAAACGTAGGCAGCTCACTAAAACTTTGGCAGCATCACCATCAATTCCACATGGCTATGCCTTCCATTAGCCCACTGCAAGATTCACTTCACCTTCCCATCGACTTTGCTAGCCTCTCAATTGGGGGGCTGCTAGTCCTCCTGTCTAGATCCCATGACTCACTCGCTTAGGACCCTACAACTCTACATATCCCCTTCGGGCCAGGGTCCTCTACCAAATGGCAGCTTCTTCAGTGACTGCCATTAAGCCACTCAGTTTCTCCCATCAACACATTCGGCTCAGCGGGGTCTCTTTCTCTCGGCTCTGCCGCAAGCTTGCATTTCTGTCTACCAGGGGATCTCCCTTCTGTATTACTGTTAGTATGGCCTCTTACTTCCTCATCACTGGAGAATTCTCTAAAACAGCCACTGCCACATCAAGAGCTGGAGTCTCTGTCCTTGTTGCTAAGCCCAAAAATGGGAGCCTTCCTTCAGCATGATGTTCATCCCGTTCATCCCCCCCCCCAATCTCACCTCACCCACCTGCACGGTCTGGTGCCAACAAGCAAGGCCTGCCCCCCCAAGGCACTCCCATTATCAACAGCTGTCCCTCGGGACAGTAAAATATGAACCCTTTATGGGCCTGGGTCAAAATATCCCAAAACAAATACCTACAGTGTATGCCCTGTACACTAACTGATGCCCCACCCATAGGGGGTTACATTTAAGTTATCAGATACCCCCAGGTCTCTTTCCTGTTTGGTGGTCATCAGTACCACTTCCCCCATCTTGTACTCCACCCCTGGGTTTTTGCATCCCAAGAGTATGCTTTTGCACTTCTTAGCATAGAATCTCATTTGCCACACTTTTGGCTACTCCTCAAGCTTTCTTAGATCACTATTCATTTTTTCCACACACACCCCCAGAGTGTCTACCCTATTGCAGATCTTTGTGTCATCTGCAAAAATAAATACCTCCCCTTCTAGTCCCTCTGCAATGTCACTAATAAAGACATTAAAGAAGACTGGTCCCAGTACTGATCCTTGTGGCACCCCGCTGGTCACCCTCCCTTCCTCAGAGTGAACTCTTTTTACCACCATCCACTGTCGCAACCTTGTGAACCAAAAATCGGAATACGTTTGAAAACATGTTTTTTTAAAATGTTCGTTTGTTGATATAGTTTTAGTATATTACTATTATAATAGTGAATTTATTTTGATACACAGAAACTGACAAAAGTGATCAAATTTGAACAAAACAATATACCAATATAAAAGAACACATGATTTATTACATAGCACATGATGTATGGGAAGTAGTGTATTATGAGTTTTTTTACATACACCAAGGTGTGTGATGCCCATAAACCTCCAGGGCATAGTGCTCCAGGTGCATTCTCTAAGCCAAGTGTTTTCCCTTTTTTTTTTTTAATCTTTTATTTTTTCCCCTTCTTACCTTTCCCACTGAGCCTTAGTTTGTCCCCAAGTCAGGCCAGAGTGGGGGATATACTCTTTACAGTGGTCGTTTATCAGGAGGCAATGTGGAAGCAGGGCAAGAGCCCAGATGTACAGGGCCCAGTCATCTTGGGGTGCTGAATCCATTTTCTACTTTTCTTGCCCCTCCTGGAGTTGCCAACTCTTGCCCAAGGATGCTCTCCAGAGCATGCTGCTGCATGGCATTGGCCAGCATCGACCCTCACCTAATGTATACCTACCCACACCTCCACCCATGGTCACCAAGGTGCTATTGCCATGGCGGCATTGCACACCCTCCTTCCCTGGAGAAGGAGAGCATCCTCTAGAATGCTTGATCCTTTGCCCCCAGCTAGCCCCCCCAAGACCCAGGCTCATTCCCAAACCTGGATGCTGACAATGTAAGCTGTAACCTTACCATTGTACTGATGGGCTGGCAGCAGTTTCTTCTTGCCTTTGCCCCCCAAGCGGCATGCTGACAGAACCCAAGCACGGATGTGCACAGGCATGCCAATGAGGGCCCAGGCCAATGTCTCTCCGCTCCCTTAGAAGCATGTTGCAGTAACTGCCACTGTGCTCTTGGGCTGCGGCTGCAGTACTCAGCATGGCAATCTACCCCCCCCACCCCCACCCAGGGCTCAATGCATAAACCTATGCCGCCAGTGTTGCACGTGGTAATTCTGCTGCTGTGGCAACAGGCTGCCTTACGAGCCTCTTTTGATCAAATTCAGGGCCATCATACCAATGAGACATTTGGGGGGACATATGGCCTCCCAGTGTTAAAGTATAAATCAATTAGAATATTTTATCCTGTCATTCCCTTCCCATAGGGATGCACCAGGTGTTCCATCTGGGCCCCAGGTTTTTTGGTTGCATGACAGTCCTGGCAAATATACAAAGGCTCTGTATGTAGAAGTGGTATGATTTGCAGACTACTGTCCACCAGGAACTGAGCTGAGACTGTCACACTTGTTTCACTTGTGGATTGAGACAATATTTGAATCCAGGCCTCCAGCTGCAAGAGCCTAGTACGTCATTAAAATAACACCAACAACGCAGTCTGGTTCAGTTTCAGTTGGTTTGCATCTGAATTCCTTGTCCAAAATGTGACTGAAAATAGGGAGTATTTTCTAGTCCTCCTTTCCTGGATAAATAAAACTAAATAAATAAAACATCAATAAATAACTGTTAAACTCAAATAACTTTTCTTTCCCCTCTGTTTTCCTACCATTCTTGCAATGTTTAAATACAGTGTAATACCTTCACTTGAGAAATGATTGCTCAGGTGGTTCGGAGCACATTGGATTCTTGCAGGCGGCAGTGGGCCACCCATTGACCATCAGGTCCTTATATTGTATCATTTTTTACGTTAATTTCTTTATCCCTCCAGTGCACTGACCATCTGTTTTCCTCCGGCCTCCCCAGCTCTGACACCCTGGTGTCCACTGGACTTACCTGCCTCTGGATGTTCCCCCAGGGCTTGCCCCCCACCAGGGTCAGTGGGGTCCCCGTAGTCCCACCAAAACAGGATCTGGTGCTCCAGAGGTCGCCAGCTGGCCATGTGTGGGGCACATGAGGGACCAGTATCATTCTACCAGTCGTCTGCCATTTTCCCATTTTCGACTCCCCCCCCAGGCGTAGAGGAGGTGGCATGCAATGACTCCAATGGCTATGCTGTGCACGATTCCCCGCACAACACACCAGGCGTCTGCCCCGCCTCTGCCCCTATTGGCCATATCCAAGATGCTAGCCCCCAGCCTCCACTAGGGGCCTGACTAATCCCAACCAATGGTCCCTCCCTCCCCAGGAGGAGGACAGCAGTCTATGGGATGCTCGATCCTCCTATTCTCCGGCTGACCCTCCGACTCTAGAGGTTGCTCCCAATCCCCAGTCATCGGTGCCGCAGGTGGTAACTCTACCGCTGTGCTGGTGGGCCGGTCTCATATTGTATCTTAAAAGCTGCATGGTGGAAGTTCAGTTGTGCAAGAGTTGTCAGACTCACATAAACAGCCTAGTACATCAGCACTGTTCACGCTGCCATTCTCAGAAGTTTCCTAACTCAAGCACCTGTGATGCAGAGGGCAACTACATTCAGTTTGTGAACAGGACCCAGCCAGGGGCATGCCTGGTGCCAGCTCACAAGTGGTGTTAATTTCAAAGACCCCAAAGGACCAAAAGGGGAATTTATTGGTGCAAGTATGTGGGACTTTACGCCTGCCAGGGGGTAGAGCATGCATTACACACACCCTTTTACTGGAGTGGGGACATTTTTTCAATATACAAAAAAAATACAAGCCTGAAATTGACCATCCCAGGCTACTGATATGATTTTTGTAAAATACTTTTTAAATGAATGGGCCTATAAAGGGAAAGTAGCAAAGAAAGTGTCACTTTCCACAGAGTGCTGCAACACACGTCAAGTGCATTGCTTTGTGAAGTAAGGATCTTCATTTGACTGGAAAAGGAGCTTCTGATTGGAGGCCTCTAATAAGGCATTGCTTTCCTCCAAATGCTGCCCCACCAGATCCTCAGACGTTTCATAGCTATGCTAGGGGACAAAAAATACAGGAGAATCCCACTGAAGAGTGTGCTAAGCGCTACAGATACTCATGATACAGTGCCAGGGATTAACAAGACAACCTACTGTTTTATTTAAATTTATATTTATTGATTCTTGTACATAACAATGATAACAACAGTCCTGGTTACATAGTAGAGCAATGCTTATCTGTGAACAAGTATTATAGTATTCTTTACCAGGTCCCCTCTGTTACTGCAGTTGAGGAATACCAGTAGAACTAACAAACAGTCCATACAAAAAAGCCCAGAATGGCTATAGTGCAGCAGGGCCATGGCCGTGTTCCTTGAAGAGTGTTCGTAAAGTCTGTATGATGCAATGCACCCTCCACATCATTCGGGATGACATCATATTCCAAGCAGAAACTTAACAGTTGTTCAATAATTTCAAAATGAGGCAGCGGCATTCCAAAGCACCCCCCTCCCCCCACCCAGCGTTATACAATTTTCTTAATCTGGTTAGTCACTTTATCCCTGCTACTTTCCACACAATACATACAGAATGAACTTGGCAGAATGCTATTAAATGTGGTGTGCATGAGTATAGTAATGTTGTTTCTTCTTAAGGAATCCCTCACTATAGTTACACTTTATGAAGTCATCTCGGCTGGGAGTGATGCCCCAGAGATTAGAACCTATGCAAAATTGTGAATTCGGAATGTAGGCTCAAACTCTGCACCCGCACTCCACTCTGCCTGTTGCTCAGATCTGTTTCCAAGCCAAAGTGGAGCACCAGCTAGTGAAACTAGCTAAAAAGGCTACCAAAAATTTTGAAATTTTATAGAATTTTAAAAACACCAAACAAACTGAAAGCAGACTTGAGAAAAATGTCTCATACAAACCATTGCACAATACATGAACTTTCAGACTGCTGCCCATCGTTTAGCCCTCTTTTGTGCTCTGAACTTAACTTCTGCCCCCCTGCTGCCTCCCTGTCTCCTGTTGTACCTGTGCCCTACGCCCACCGATTCCCCACCAGTTTTAAGTGTGTCTGTTTCTTCTTTCCTCCTCAGCATGAGGCCCTTGACTGGGCGCTCACTCTCTCCGGCGGTTGCGGCTTGATTCCTTTGCCTGCCACCCACCCCTCAGGACCTGCCGCAAGTGGCCTGAAGTGTGGTTGAAGCTCCTCCATGGCTGTCCTGACTCAAACCCACAGACCCCGCCAAAGTCCAGGTATGGTAGCCAAACTGCGCTGCCATTCAATTCTTCAGGTGCTGTTTTGCAAGGCCATGACTGGCCTGCATCTTGCTGCTGAAGCCCCTATTGGCCAAAGGATCTCCTCCTCAGTCTCCAGCTTCTCCACAGACCCTGCCCTATCTGGGCGTTTTCTTAAATAGAGTTTCTTAGTCACATGTCAAAAATAATTAAGTGCCTACTTTCTCGTTGGCCAATTATATCCTTCTACCATTAGAGGGCCAATACTCCTCTGCAGCCTTTCTTAAAGAGATACCTAATTTCAGCACAAACCGAGGCTGTAGGTGCCCACGATCATGGATTACTATACCCAGATCATTAAAATAGTACTCTTGTTGGCAGTGATTAGCCCTGTAGTTCAGTATGACACTCCACAACAACCTTTTTTCCAATACACAATACTCAGCAACATACACTATGACCTAGACCTTGCCACAGGTTCCTCCCCTTACGCATCTAAGGCCTCCTTTACCACAGACTGGCTTCCAGTAGGCTATCAGTGGTTGCTAGCTTCTAGCTCAAAAGAGATTTATCCCCCTTCCCCCACTGGGACCACTCTGCCTCACTGTGCTTCACCATAAGTGCTGCAAAAGTCTGATCCTGCAACAATCTTACAAGCTATACAACAAGCAACTGAAAGCCAACCTACTATGACTCCTACTAATGCTTCTATTGCTGTCTGGCAATGTTCACCCCATCCCTGGCCCAGTAGGACCAGTCTCACTCAACAGGCATAATAAGCTTGAGCCCCCACACCACCTACAGAACTTTGGGGCCTTTCTGGAC
Source organism: Neoceratodus forsteri (assembly GCA_016271365.2). Classification (NCBI taxonomy): domain Eukaryota; kingdom Metazoa; phylum Chordata; order Ceratodontiformes; family Ceratodontidae; genus Neoceratodus; species Neoceratodus forsteri. Next base: position 185,112,067 of record JADMNL010000027.1, read on the forward strand.
TGTACTTCAGTGGGAGGAAGGGTATGTCCTCCCCACACTCCACCATGGGAGGAAAATTCTTTGTGGGATTCTACCCCAGAAAGTCCCTGAGATGGTGGGTGATGCGGTGGAGGACCAGAGGGGAAAAAGGGGTCCAGCAGCCAGGAAGATAGAATTCTGTATGGAATAAAATGAAATAGCTCAAATAGAAATATACATATGCGTCCCATCAGTGCAGCAGCTGGATTTCCGCTTGCGACACCAGTGACCTGGGTTTGGGAGTGGACTTGGGTCAATGGAGGGCCGGCTGGGGGAGAACGGCTTGAGCATCCCACGGCAGCTCGCCATCTCTGGGGAGGGACGGGGGGATGGCCGATGCCCACGCCACTTGTGCGTGACCTCGGGCGGAAGCTCGGGGGAACCACAAGCCCTGTTTGGAGGGAACTGGTGGCCAGTAGTACAGTGAATGTCAGCACACAGCACCCTGACATCAGGGGATTTCACTGCATCGGGGAGAAAACGGGAAAAACACCTGCAGGGTCCGGGATGATGGGCTTCCTGGGGCATGCCGCTGATTTGCCCCTGCTCATTGACCACCTCCACAAGGCCCGATGAAATGAAGAAATATTTCCTGACATCTTCCCTAACTCTCCTCCCCAGCAGCGTCATTGAGTTTCCTCTAGTGCCAGTGCTTCCACTCAGTAAGAACAGCACCTGCTATCCACCTTTTCTATCCTATGAAGGTATTTATATGTCTCTGTCATGTCCCCACTCTCCCTTCTAGCCTTCAGAATGTCCACCAGTGTCTCCATCTAGGACTCCCTTGCTTTCCCTGAATCATCTGGGTTACCCTTCTCTGCATCAACGCCACCCATTCCCTATACTTACTCAAGTGTGGGTTCCAGAACTGCACACAATATATGAGGTGAGACTAAACTAGAGAACTGTATAGGGGTATGATCCCCTTTCTCCTCCTACTGCTTATCCCCCCTCCCTGTGCATCCCAGCCCACCACCTTAGTGCTCTGAAATGATGTCTTCAAGTTATAATTATCGACTCCAGAGTCTTCTCCTCAGTCATTCTCTCCACCAAAACTCCCCTCATCCTGTAATCAGTGTATGATTTTGCACTTCTTTGCATTAAATTTCAAACATCATACTTTTGACCATTTCTCGAGTTTTTCCAGATCCTTCATTGTAGGTCTTACACCCTCCTCCCTGTCCAATCTTCCTTAGATCTTTCTGTCATCTACAAAGAGTCAGATCTTATTTTGGATTCCTTTCCCAGTGTTATAAATGAGTATACACTATTAAAGAGGACTGGCCCCAGGACCAAATCTAAATGGCACTCCACTAGTAACTTCCTTTACCCTCAAGCACTCCTCACTGAGGACAATGTGCGGGTTTTCCCGCTAAATCAATTCCTTACCCATCTTTTAATTCCCACCCCAAGTCACTCAGCTTCTTCACCAACCATCTACTGTATGTAGAATGGAGCTGGAATGAAGGCTTTACTAAAATCTAGGTATAGTATGTCTACTGCCTGACCCTTGTACACTGCCTTCATCACGCAATCAAATAAATCAATCAGGTTCATCTGACACGGCCTCCCTCCAGTGAACCCATGTCACATAATGTCCTGAAGTTCATTCATCTCCAGGTACCCCACAAGCAATTTCCATAGAAATACAGAAACATAGAAAATGTCGGGCAGATAAGGACTGCTAGGCCCATCCAGTCTGCTCGTAAGCCCTATAAATGAAGCTTCACTGTAGACAGGTTAATGGTGCAAAAGTAGACATCAGGATGACTGGTCTATACTTTATTGGTTCAATCTTACTCCAGCTGTTGTGCAACTGGAAAGTCATACCAACCTTTTCAGTGGGGTTATAACTGCAACTGTTGCTATATTTATTTAAAAAGACACATTCCCTTAAGTCACATAGAAAACTGATTACAGAAAAGACTACATGTACGGCACACATGTACATAGTAACAGTAATTTTTCTTTATTTCAAAGCATGCATATTGAATGGTACTCTCAGCAATGGATTATTTAGCATCAGTCAAAAAGAAAAATGGTAAAATAACCCTTGCCATATTACAGACTCATTAGCACTTACAAACTAGTACTGTCAATGGTGAAGACACTGCACTTCTTACCAATATGCTGAATCATCAGACACAGAAATCAAAATGGTCAGTATAGTCAAGTTGGGCATAATGTGCTCCTCATTATACCAGGAGATCTTGAAGGAGCAGCCAGTGAGAATCAGACATACTGTAGCTCACAGAATGAAGTTACAGCCACAGTCACTGAAAAAAGCAATACCCATCAACATGGTAACTAAGGAAAGAATGTTTAGGAGGACCTGCTGCTATCATGGGATGGTGACCCAACAATGACAGCCAATTACAAAGACTAGCTGTCATGCAACTAATGACATCTGACAAGATCAGTATGACAACATAGTCAATGATTCATGACATCACCATACTTAAATTGGCTTTCTTGCTGCATTTTAAGGGAGCCGACCAGCTATAGCTTGAAGATGAACTTTCTGTACTCTGCCAAAACATGTTGGCTTTGATGGCATATGGATATCCTTGTGCGTGTTTTCTTTTATATATTTCTATACATAGATCTCTGCATATATTTGCTCTTATGTTAGTCTGTGCAACAGTGATGCAGTCTGTGGTGTTTGATCTATTTTGCCTCTTACTGTGTTTCAAATCAGTGGGTGATCTTAATTGTAAAAGTAATCGTGTTAGGGTAAGCATATTTACAATGCAGTTATAGGTTTTAAGTAAATCAATCTAGAGATGAGATGTTGTTAAGCCCCAGAAGTTAAATAAGCAGCAAATGACTGGATATTCACTAATTTCAACATATATGTATATACTCTGTAAATTGGTAACTTTATAAATATTTGCTCCTGTGCATTGAATGATGTTGTGTATACACTGACCTCTACATCTTTACTGCTAGATTTGTTGAACTGTATTTTCCTGATCCTTCCCCCACCCCACCACGTCGCAGCTGGAAACAAGACCATTTTGGACTCTATTTGCTTACCTGGTAGAATATGTTACAAAAAAAATAAACACATTTCAGCTGTCAAAGGACCACCTAAGTCATATAATGCACAAATGGCTGCCTGCCTGTCAAAAATCACAGAACTGTTTATTATGACCTGAAACTGGTAACAGATCTTACTGGAGATGCTGTTTTAAATTTCTAATGACTTCATACTATAGACCACACTTCCCACTTACCAGTTCATTATATCCAACTAAAAAAAAGTTACCTCTCCTGAAGTGAAATGAGCTTTAAACAATGCTAACCATTACCATTGTTATTCTTACTAGTATTATTCCACTGGATTATTTTAGAGTGACACTGACATGATCAAGTGTTGTTTTATTGGAAATGTAGTCATGCATTTTTGTTCTATGTCAGGCTATAAATTCTTCATTTGGTCTGAATCTGTTTGTCTGGTTTTTAATGCCTGACAGTTTAATTAATTCCATCAGCTTTATTTATTGTCACCCATTTACTTCCACTGGCAGTTCTTTCTATTCTGTTTCTATTTACAGGGCTGAAAGTGATCTCTCTAGGCAGAAATTGCCAGGACGTTGCTTACCATCAGACAGACTCCTGAAAGTATTAAAGCCTGCAAGTGATGCAAACCCCAGGTGAGTAATTTTCTTTTTACAAACTTCTCAGAACAATTGTTTAAAATAGATAGCTGACTGTGTTACCTGACGTAAAAACAAACAGAAACAAAAATATCCCACCAATGCACTTTCAAACTCTATATACCACCACTCCCCGAATTTGTGCCCACACCCTCTTCTGAAATTTCAGCTGCCTCGCTTTTACTGAAATGTGCACCCTGTACCCCTTCCAAAACACACTCTTAAATATTTCCTGAAATTAACACCCATTATATACCGCTAGGTGTTGTTTTGGATCCATCACTGATTTTTATCGTACACCTTGATAAAGTCACTGCACAAATTCACTCAAAAATTGGTGCGTTACCATATAAAACATTTTTTAACACAGGAAACTAGGCTGTCAATGGCACAACAAAATCTCTTGCCAACCTTAAACTATGCTTCTACTGTCATTGATACTGCACCTTCATATGTTCTGTCAAGGAAAGAGGTACTGCTTCAAAAAAATCGGCAGATTTGCGCTCTTGTTACCAAATAGGACTCACCGTTGCTTAATTTTGGGTAGACTTGCTTGGCCTTCAGTTTCAAATAATTATAAACTATCTCTAGCACATCTTATGTTTAGCATAATGAACTCTGGCATTCCTGTCTCCTTGCGTGGGTTATTAATTAAGCATATTTCTGTATATAATTCATGTCCATCTGAAAACTTACAGTTAACTGTGCCATTTGTTTGCACTAACACAGGAAAGAGAACCTTTGCACACCGCGTGGCTTCACTATGGAATTCATTACCAACATATCTTAAGCACTTCCCTTCTGTTGGGCTATTTACTTCATCTGTTACTCAACATTTCAAAAACATAAGTGTATGTTTATGTGAGCAGTAACAACTTGTTTACATTTTTTGTTTTACTGATTGCGTTACTGTATTTTGTAGTGTGTCTAGTATAAGTTGTTCGTCGTTGTGTTGCTATTATCATGCCCTCAGGTTGTACCTGAAAATGAAATGTTTTTATTCCAGTGTACCTACCTGCAATTCAAATAAATGAAATGACAATGAGACTTTACTCCAACCCCAACCAAAGGCTGCACACTATCCTTTCTGAAATTTACATCCCCATCCTTAATAAACTTTACACATTAACACTCCAGCTAAACCCCACCCCCTTATATTTACATCCTATGCCACTTCCACAATTTACAGAAACATCCCATCTCTTCTCCAGAAATGTATACTCTACTCCTAAAATTTACATTACTTATCCTAGCATTTGCATCCCTGTAGATCAGTTTCACAAAAAAGGACACTTGGTCCAGCATTTTTTGTTATTTAGTCTTTTTCTTCTCAACTGACTGGCCCCCTTCCACCAGTCACCCCAGCTCTGACACCCCAGCGTCCTCAAACAGGACCAAAGATAATGGAGACTCCATTTCAGCAAATGCAGTTTCAGCAACCGCAGTATTCTGCAAGACTTGTAATGAACAGATAGATTTCAGAGCAACACAAGAAAAAGGTATACAATGCACTTTTTAGAGCAAAGACTTGAAACCAAAAGACCTGGGTTCAAATCCCACCAGAGCCCCTTAATCACTTTATGATCTTGTGCCAGTCACTTGATCAACCTGTGCTTCTGTCACCCAGCTGTAAAACTGGGTAAAAGCAGACCCCTACTGAAAACAAGATATTGCATCTCAGCTGAGCTATCCCGGGTAGATAAATTGTAAAAGAAAATCAAACTGCTTTCCTTTCAAAGTTCAGAGCAGGCACACACACACACACACACACACACACAAATCTTCCCTGCTGAGTGTCTTCTCTCTGTCTCTCTCTATGCAGCTGGAATTTAAAGGAAAGGGTTCATACCTGTAGCATTTATCCTCCACATGAATCAACCCTTGACAAGCAGGTTCTAGCATGGTTCCAAATATTCTGGTGCCTAGTTCACTTAATATATTTTATTTTGTGTGTACTCTGATAAGAAAGTGTGTTACCACAGCTCCCCATAATCCATTGTTCTACCCACAATCCTGCTGCAGTGCTGATGTCAGAGTGAAATCTATGCAGTAGGTAACAAAAAGTGTGCAATCTGTCTAAATCTGCCAATCAGGGGGAGCATGTATATGTCGGCAGAATGTGCAGATATGTGCCCATTCCTGTCCTGTCATGCTGGAAATGAATCGTTCACAGACAATTTCTACAACAAGATTTTGTGTCTCTCCATTTGTAGCACTCAGTGCAGGTAGGTTGCACTGTGACCTCAGTATTGCAGTGGGACTGTAGGAAGAACAGTGAATTATGGGTAACAACAGTACAGCACACTCTCTGATCAGAGTAGCCACAAGATAAAATACAGCAAGCAAACTGGGTACCAGAAAACTTTGAACCATTCCAGAAAATATTAGTTTGGTCTGGGTGCCTCCAGACACTGAAAGTTGACTGCAAGATGAGTCCTTTCCTTTAACAATACCCCCTGGCAAGATCACAGTGCATGGGATTCCTTTGCCATGGACAAATAAACAAACAAAATAAAAAATGAAATACTGAACAGACAAAAACAATCAAAGGAGATGTGTTCCGGTCAAAATCGACACTGTAACTGCATTGCAACTGCAATGTATTACACAAACATGTAACTACAGTGTACTTACCCTGTTGCATGTAATTAATGATTAGTTACATTGAATCTGAAACTTAAAATACTCCACACCATAAAACTCCTTAATCACTCTATAATGGCAGCAATGTCTGATTTTTCGTAACATGGAGGACTGTTTGTTTTGGTGTGCACCCTCATGCTTAATAAAAGCAGTTTGGCACTTTATCTTTTGCCTTGTTCTATTGCCATTTTGAGACAGTGCCCTATTTATTTTTAGCTCTTTATGGTGTCAGTGCTTCTCTAGTTCCCATTCTGAAAACTGTCAGAATGGGAGCTGGTGAGGTGACAACATCATGGAAATACCCAGGCTTTCTGGCCAGCCTGTGCACAGAGCAGTTACATAGGCTGACATATGTTTACATACCTTTTCACACGTCGTTAGCATTGTGCTCTCACAGCTTGTGATATCACAAGTGACCAAGAAGAGACGCTCACCTTCTGCCAGACTGTGCACTTGTGATATATAGGAAAGGAATTTGGTTTCATCTGGCCCCTTTAATAAAAACTGCATCCCAAAATACTTTACAATCCAGTAAAATAAGAGAATGCCACTGCAATTTAAGCAGCCAAGGAGCTTTGTACAGCACATAAAATTACAAAGAGGTTAAGCACAAGAAGATTATGTGAACTGCCCAGGGTCACATAGTTCTGCATTGTAACCACTAGGCCAAACTGTCTCATCTAGGTACAGTACTGTTCCATATTGCAGCTAGTGCAACCAGGTAGAATATATTCTCATTAGCAAAAGAACAATGCTTCAGAAACAAACAATAAGTCACTACTTTTAAACATTAGTAATATTTTCAGTCACTTTTGTGACAGTACTAGCTCTTTATGTATTCAGAAAGTTAACCCTTGCTAGTCACTGTATATGTGATAAAGCCATCTGTGAGCAGCGCCATCTAGATGTGTGACACAGCAAATACATTCTTAATAGTGTTGCAGAACAGTAACAGCAGAATCCACCAGTCAAACTACTGGTTGAATAGTTAATGCTGCTGCCTTCTGGACTCAGGGTTCATAGACAGACATAACAGTAGTAACGAGGAGAGACAGAAGCAAGAGAATACTTTGCTAAGATAGACATGGTATTTATTTAGGTTATTTGTAATTTTTTTTGACCAGGAAAGGCACACTAAGCTGTGATAGCTTGTTTCGAGGTGCATCTGGGGGGTGGCAGGGCCGCACTAATGGGGGGAAAGTGGGGATGTTGTCCGGGGCCCCGAGCTCAGGAGGGGCCCACCTGAGGAGCTGGCATTAGCCCTGGCATTTGCTGGTTTGGGAAACAGGGGCCCATTTCAAGTGTATTGCTGCAGCCTCATGGGGGTTGCATGGATCTTATTTACTGACAGAAGAAATGTTTGCCATGACACCAGGGAACCCCCTTACTCTTCTTTGATAAGTGCCACGGGGTCCTTTACTTCCACCTGGATGGTGACCAGAGATGGGGAGGCAGGACCTCGGTTTGACATCTCATCCAAAGGACAGCACCTCACCAGTGCTCACATATTTTTGCACTTGTTACATTTCTTAACAACATCATCATGAATAAAAAAATTATTGGTGTAGCATTTTCTCATAATTTAGATTAGATTTAAACCCATAGTTTATGCAGATGGTATTTGTGTTTTTGTAAGCATTGCTAACAGTATACAACCAGTATTATCTGCCATTCAGCATTACTCTGCAACAGCTGGGGCAAAAATTTAAGTTAAATAAATATGTAGGACTTAACTTGGGTAACCAGTCAAACAGTCCACAACAAGCAACAGGAATAAGACTTTTACAGGATCCTATAAACATGTTAAGGATTAAGTTTGGCGCAGGAGAAACAGCCATCTTTAACCGGGAAAACACACGGACAACTTGTGAACAAAAAGTGACTAGAGGGAAAGGATGGAGGTTATCTAAACAAAAGAGAGTATGTATTTCGAAACAATTTCTGAGTCCCAGTTTATTGTATGTTAGTTCCGTGTATCCTTTACCAACACTATTTGAGATAATATTATTGAGTATATTTTTTCAAATGTTTTGGGGCAGTCGACTGGACCCAATTAAAAGAGAAATGACATATCTGCCTAAACAAAAAAGAAGGTGTAAACATGTTAAACCAAGTGGTCTTTGTTCATACTTTATTTTGGTCCAGAACATTTAAATTAGCACTAAATTCTGGAAATACTATAGCTAAGGAATGGATAAGTGGGACTCTACACCATTTTTTTTAATCAGTATGGAATGATAAACCCTTAAAAGTTACACAGAGATTAAATTTACCAGGGTTTTTAAAACCAACAGTACATAAATAGTTTAAGTGGCAGATACAGAAAAGCCAAATTCTTACTTTATCAAGGAAACAGTTGTACAAAAATGTATTGGTCACAAGAACCAGAGTTTAAATTATGTAGGCCTGAGAAATCAATTCTGATTACAAACCATTTAGGAGATAGAAGGTTACCCGTTCATATGTGGGATATATAAATGGCTGAGTTCATATGGAAAACTAAATATCAGAGGAAACAGCAATGGAAGAGAGAATGTGTCCATATCTGGAACGTATAGCAGTAGTGGAAACAATGGTGCATTTTCTTTTGCAATGTAACTGTTCTGAATCTATGAAACTTTTTAGTTACTAAATGGCATCATACTTGGCTGGAAAGGCTTACCTACAAGTGTCTTGTTATAGCGGACTTTCCACCAGGTCTGAGGAAGTACAATAAAAGCACGTCATCAGTATTTTTTACCTGCCTTAAATGTTATTTATGGCAAGCAAGATGTAGACTGGTGCTACAACAACAGAGAATGACATGAATTTCTATTGGGAAGATGTAGGGAGATGCTTGCAGAAAGGTGTATGAGACAGCTTTACTGTATTATTCACAGAAAGTAAAAATGTTATAGGAAGGTCTCTCTTTTGTATAATTACTTGAGTGTGTATTAATAACCTGTATCTCTCGTATTTTCTTAAAGGGGAGTTTTTTTTTTATCTGGTATCTCTAAAAATAGTAAACATGGGAGGTTATGAACATATAAATCTCTCTGAGTAGATTTTCTTTGTATAACAGTGAAGCTTGATGGTGGTATTTTAAGTTTCCTATAAGGGATGTTTTGATGTATTTTGTAATTTGTCATTGTCTGTTGGTTCTTGTGGTTTGTTTTTCTTATTAAAATGCCCCTTACTCTTCTTTGAAGTGCCATGGGATCTTTTATTCCACCTGAACAGTGACCAGAGATAGGCAGGAGGGACCTCACTTTGACATCTCATTTGAAGACACCACCTCACCAGTGCAGCACCCACCTCACACTGCACTACAGTATCAGTTATGGGTATTACCCCAAGTACCTGGTGTGGGGCTAAAATCCTCTACCATCTGATCTCTGACTTGTCATGGGGATAGGAGTGGAGGGTCACATTACCATCTGGAAAAGATGACTGCTTCAGCTAAGAGCTCTCTCTTGCCAACTTTTTACCCTGTGACATCCAACTGTTTGCAGTCTCCATTTGCAGTTTCTAATGAATTGAGAAGATAGCGAATGACTTTGGAATAGATCCAGTGTCACCATTTTCTAAATCTGACTAGAAACAGAAAAAATACATTAATATTACTTCTTTTACACCTTGCCCCCCAGGGATGGCAGAGCAGAAGGATCTGTCAGGGCCCTTCAAGGCTGCAGATCTTAGAAGACTCATTTTTCAACAGACATTGGATACTCAAATGATTATGAAGAGGGTCACTGATACCCAGGGGAGCCTTATTGCTTCACGTACTGAGGTTGCAACCACTAAAAGGGGACATGACTGGACAGAATCTTGTGGTGTGGTGCAACAGAGTAGATGATCCAGATGGGGTGGGCAGAATGAGAAGAGATCTGGATAAACTAGCAAAATGGTCAGAAGAGTGGCAACTGGGAATTAATGCAAAGAAGTGCAAGATCATGCACATAGGGAAGAGAAACCCTGAGGCCACCTCTAGGCTGGGAGAGGAGTTGCTAGCAGTCACAAAGGAAGAAAGAGACTTGGGCATCATCATCACTGATGACCTGAAATCATCCAAGCAGACCTCTAAAGCAGTAGATAAGGCTAGGGGGGTGTTAGGGTGTATTAGTAGGGGTATCACAAGTCGTAAGAGGGAGGTAATAATCCCTCTTTACAAGACACTGGTTAGGCCCCATCTGGAGTACTGCGTGCAGTATTGGAGGCCACACCTTCACAAGGACATTAACCAAATTGAGGCAGTCCAGAGAAGGGCGACCAAAATGGTTCAGGGACTGCATCAGAAGACATATGAGGACAGATTAACGGAGCTCAATATGTATACCCTTGAGCAAAGGAGGGAGAGAGGTGATATGATCGAGGCATTCAAACACCTTAAGGGCATTAAGGTGAAAGAGTCTAACATGTTTAAATATAAGAAAAATAGCAGGACAAGAGGACACAGCATGAGATTAGAGGGGGGCCGATTAAGGGGAATGTGAGGAAATTCTTTTCACAGAAAGGTGGTGGATGGCTGGAATGGCTTACCACAAGAAGTGGTGGCTATGATTACAGTGCAGGGCTTCAAACAGGCATGGGATAGGCATAAGGGAGCAATACAAATGACTATGAATAGATAGGCCACTAACAGAGCAAAGGCCGATGGCACATTTATAAGGTAGAAAAAAGAAATGGGCAGACTGGATGGGTCTTGCGGTCCTTATCTGCCAGCAACTTCTATGTTTCTATGTTTCTATGGTGAAGAGGCTGGTTCCCAGTCATCGCTGGATGTTACTGCTGAGTTCCACCAGTTGTGGTAAAAGGTGGATGAACTCGAAAACTGAGGCCAGTGCAACAATTTCCAGACTGTAGGACCCCTGGAGGGCTGCAAGGGGAAGGACATGACAACTTTTCTCCACCAGCAGCTGTCAGTGTGGTTTGATCTGGGCTGGAGTACATTTTTGAAATTCAAAGGACTTGCTGCACTCCAGCAATTAAAGCTATATGATAACATGATCCATTAAGACCTGTGGTGGATTGGTTTTTCTGCTACCTGGGCTGGAAAATAGTGCTGTGAACTATGAGAGAATCAAAGGGCGTCCTATTCTAAAACCACCAAATTTAATTTAATCACTACTATTCTAATCTAGTGATGAATGAGTGCAAGAACTTCTATTTAATAAAGCAAGGGCTTTGCAAATGGAGACAATATACTCACTGTATTTCCCCACTGTGTTAACTGCCTTCCTAGACAACCACACACAGCTTTGAGAGACCTCTATAGTGCAAGGTGACGAAAGTCAACTTGGCAACAGTATCAGCCTTTCTATGTGTATGGAACTAAAAATCTCTAGCCTCACACCCTGTGTTCGAGAGATTTCTAAAAGGCCTCCTCCCTCTACAACCCCAGTTAGGGAACCTGTCTTCCCACCCCCCCCAGAGGTCTACATATTTGTGTGGTGCAGGCTGTGCATGCCCCCTTCAAGTCCATTACCTCTGTGGACCTCAAGTCTGTGACATGGAAGACACTCTTCCTCATGCAGTAACTATGACCTCTGTTAGGAGAGTCAGTGAGCTCCAAGCCCTGTGTACAGAGCCTACCTACATTTTCAAGCACAGAGACAAGGTTGTCCTGATGAAAAACAAAACATTTTTCCCCAAAGTGCTGTCACAATTTCACCTTAACCAGTCAGTCACTCTACCTGTGCTTCTTCCATGCTATTCCTGTCCAGGTGAACAAAAATTGCTCTGTTTTGACATCATGCGAGCATTCATCTACAATCTTGACAGAACAAAAGATATCAGATCTGACAACGGTCAGCTGTTTGTTACCTATGGGGGGGCTGGCAAAGGCAAACCTGCTGCAAGAAAAACTCTTTCTAGGTGGTAGGTGTGGCACTTGGACAGCTGGTTCTGATCACTGTATCACTTTTTGTGATATAAAAATGTGTTAATGGACTGTCACTCATACAATGCTGAAACAGCATGTGAGTATGATACACACACACACACACGCGCACACACACACACACACACACACACACACACACACACACACAGGTTTTAGATACGAGGTGTTACCTGGAAGGCCAGAAGCTAATTACAGACTTTAACTAAGTTAATTATAGCTGCAGTTGCTAAGAGGGAAAATCATAAATTTTTATAATGCTTAGAGGAAGAAGAGCAGGTTGTGATGTTTTAGTGTGAAGTCATAAAAGATGCTTTGATGTATGTGTGAGACAGGATGCTGCTCTGGCATGAAAGAAGAACATGATAAAAGGAAAGACTTAATTGGGGAAGTCACATGGGGAAAGGAGTTTCTGCTGATGTAACCTTAATTAAGTTACCTTCTAATATGATAAAATATTCTGGGTGTATGATTTTTCATAACCAGAGGAGGAGCTAGGTGACCTCACGCAAAGAGGTGGGCAAAGTCAGCTTTTAAACAGAATTCTGTTTTCCTTCAGAGACTTCTATCTAGACTCTGACAAAGAAACATCTTTGAGCACTTTAAGCAGGTATTAAGAGAGAGAGACAAATCTAAGTACTGTAGTAGGAATTGCACTGTTAAAACCCTGTTCTTTTAAAAAGATTGTATGGTTCTTATGCTAATAGTTCTGTATTTTATGTTTTACATACTTTTTATCTATTTCAGCAAAACTTTCTTTTTAAAGCATACTTGGTCTGTCTTTGATGTCTTTCCTTTTACAAGTGGAGTATATATGGTTAAAGCAGACACTGTACATAAGCTTGAATGGTGATACCAAACTGGAAAAAGGTAAGCGTTTTAATCTGAGGTCTTTTTTACAGCTTTCAAGGGTTCATTTCTGTACACCTGGTTAGGTGCCTGTAGGCAAAGACATCTGGCCCCCCCAAAGACAGAAATATCTGAGCCTGTGCATTGGGTACGCTAGCAAGAGGTTCACAGTTTGAATCCCTCCAAGACTTGAGACCAAAGGTTGATTTGAACCCCCAAAACAGACAGGAGGGTTACCCTGTTTCTGTAAACTGTTCACAAGACTGCGTTCAGAGGTTGGCACTTTAGGAGTAGAGAGCTGACCTGCTGAGTGGGTTTGTGACAGATTGGTTGGCAGCGGTGGCATAATTTTGCTATTACAAGCTTTTATTGTTCAGTGGGTCAGCTTGAAACTGTCAGCTTACTTGCAAAAAAAGAAAAAGGTGGAGTTTTATTTTACAAAGGAAACAGAACTATATCACTTGGCGTACAGTCAAGTTCCTACTCATTTTATTTTTTTTCCTAAAGTGCAAGTCAGAGTAGCAGTAGTGAGGGAAGATGGCTTCCAGTTACAGCAGGCACACTGTAGATTACTTAAAGCAGTTATGCAGGAACAGAGGAGTCCCATTCGTGGTGAAAGCCAGCATGCAGAACCTCATAAATGCTTGATGGCAGCAGATACCCAGAGCAGCGAGTCACAGATTGTGACTGAAAAGGACCAGACCTCAAGTGTGGCAGGGCTAGCGGCCAGTGCAGTGTCCAGATCCATTGAGGAGGGCAACAGGGCCACTGTCAGTGAAGGGTCACAGCAGCAGGGGAAGGTCACCAGTATCCTGGATCCAGAAGTACTCAGGCTGCAAATTGAGTTGGGCAGGATAGAGCTGGAGTTCCAGAGAGAGAGGGACGTGAACAAAGGGAGACAGATCGAGAACGCCGAGAGGCAGAGCGAGAACAGAGAGACGCAGACCGTGAGGAGTGTGAGCACCAGCGAGCTTCAGAGGAGAAGAGGGAACGAGAATGCTGAGACACAGACTGTGAGGAGCAGGAGCACCAGAGGCAACACAAACTGGAGAAGCTGTGACTCCAACCAGTGGCACCAGAGCAGGTAAGTGGCTTGGGTTCAACTGGGACTGCAGGACTGGGTTACAAATTGAACTTCAAATTAATAACCAAATTTAAAGAGGGGGAGAACATGGATGCCTTTTCAAATTCTTTTGAAAAAGTTTGTATTCAGGCTAAAATTCCTAGAGAGTCCTGGAGCTTCCAGCTATCCCCGCTACTTACCGGAAAAGCTTGGGATGCATTTGGTCAAATGCACAATGAGGACAGTAATAATTACAGCAAACTAAAAGCTGCACTGTTAAAAAAGTTTGAATTAACTGCTGAATCATACAGAGCTAAATTCCGTAAGCTCAGGAGAAATCCTGATATGAGCTACGAGGAGCTAGCCACGAAACAATGTCGGTTTTTAAAACATTGGTGGGAAGGAATTGAGGCAAACTCTGTTGATAAAATTGAAAATGTGATTTTATTAGAACAGTTTTATTGGGCATGCCCAGCAGAGCTAAAAACTTGGCTAGAGGACTGAGATCCCAAAACAGTACTAGAGGCTGCTGAACTTTTGGACTGCTATGCCAACAGCAGACCTGCTCTGAGAGCGAATGGGTCAGGCATGGCTACACAGAAAGGGAAAAGTGCACCTTCAGGGCAGTTAAAACCCTCACTGCCTCCACCAAAACCAATTAGCCCTAGGTTTCAGAGAAAAGTTTTCTCTGAGAGAAGAAATGAATGTTGGTTGTGTAAAGAAACTGGGCATATTATCAGACAGTGTCCCAAAAAAGGTGAGCAATACACAACAGGGTGCTAGAAAGGAAGTGGGTTGTTTGTGTGTCCCTGGAAGCATGCCAGTGAACATGAGGGAACACATGCACCCAGTCATGGTGAATGGTGTACAGACGCAAGGGTTAAGGGACACAGGGGCATCCCTGACCTTGGCAAAGGGGGATCTAGTACAGCCTGGTCAGCTTATACCCAATAAATACATCACTGCTGGAGAAGGTACAGAGGGGGGCTACAAAGATGATAGCTGGTCAGCAGCGCAAGGCATACGAGGAGAGGTTGAGGGCACTGAACATGTACTCCCTGGAAGACAGGAAAGAGAGAGGGGACATGAATGGGACATTCAAGTACTTGGAAAGGATAAATAAAGTTGTTAAGGAGAGTCTCTTTAAGCTGAGTGGCAACCATATCACAAGGGGGCACAGTCTTAAGCTGGAGGGTGGAAGGTTTAGGAGGGAGGTCAGGAAGCACTTCTTCACAGAGAGGGTGGTGGACACTTGGAATGTGCTGCCAGAAGAGGTCATCTCGTTGAATACGGTGGGCAGCTTTAAGAGAGGCAGGGATAGGCATGGGGGAAGGTAAGAATCATGGGTAGGGAGGATGGGAGGAGTGGGGAGGGAGGGAAAGGACATTAGCTCAAGCTGTGGATCCTGCAATACGAGCAGACTTGATAGACCAAATAGCCTTCTTCTGCTGGCTTCTTTGTATGTTCGTATGTCACGGTACAGAACTTTGCGAGTGGGGAGAAAACATTGCCCCTCGCTAGTGTTCTCCTAGACTGGGGTGAAACAGGGGGAACTGTGCAACAGGTGGCTGTAGCCAAAACCTTAGCAGTGGATGTGATCCTGGGCAACAATCTCAAACAAGGGATGGTATATGCAGTTACCCATAGCCAAGCGGCAAGGGAAAATTGTAGTTCCCTGAACCTCACAGAAGCCATTGTGGAAACCACTGAGAGGCTGGTTCCCCAGCCTGTGTCTCCAGATGGGGAGACTAATGAAAAGGGGGTAGAAATTTCCCCAGTAGCAAGTAACCACAGAGCTACAGAAGGTTACTCAGAAGAGGGAGGGGTGACCCATTGTCAGAGGGTTGGGACTGACAGTGATCCTGAGTGGCATGACGTTAGTGCTAGGGACCCTAGTTTAGTAACTGAAGGGGACCTGTCCCATGCCTTGGGAATGTGTGAGGGGTCTGCAGCTGCTCAGAGAAGTGACCCTAGTTTAGAGAAGCTGAGGTCTTGGGCAGACTCAGACGGCACACAGGGAGATGATAGCAGAGATAAGGTTTATTGGGAAAATGGACTTATGTATACTCAGACTATGCATACAGAGGGAGGGATGCTAGGCAGGCAGCTTGTCATTCCCCAGGGGTATCGTGAGCAGTTACTCAAGACTGCACATGATATTCCCTTGTCTGGTCATCTGGGAATTGTGCACACTATGCAGCAGTTGGCCCAGAATTTCTACTGGCCTAACTTCACCCAGCAGGTGAAGGAGTATTGCAGGTCTTGTCACTGGTGCCAAGAAATAGGGAAGGTGGGCAAGAAAACCCAAGCCACCCTGATTCCATTGCCCATAGTGGAGGAGCCATTCCAGAGGGTGGGAATGGATATTGTGGAACCTTTAAATACCCCCAGCTCCTCAGAGAAGAGATTCACCCTGACTGTGGTGGATTATGCCACCCGATACCCAGAGGCAGTCGCCCTATCCTCACTGAGGACAAAGTGGCAGATGCCTTACTTGGAATTTTCTCCCTTGTTGGGTTTCCGCAGGAGGTTATCACCGATCGAGGGGGTTCCTTCATGTCGGACCTGATGAAATGTTTATGGGAGAAGTGTGGGGTGGTGTAAAGATGCACGACACCGTATCACCCACAAGCCAATGGGCTTGTGGAAAGATTCAATGGTACCCTGAAGTCAATGCTCCGGTGTTTACTGAACAGCATGGGAGGAACTGGGAGAAATACCTTCCCCACCTGTTGTTTGCATACAGGGAGGTGCCCCAAGAGTCAACAGGATTCAAACTCTTATATGGATGCCAGGTACGTGGGCCCCTAGACTTGATCCAGGAGGACTGGGAAGGCAAGCACGCCACCCAGGGAACTCCCATTGTGGATTACGTCCTTAGGTTTAGGGAGAGGCTGAAGGAGCTTATGGGGACAGCCCAGAGCAACCTGGCAGCTGCCCAACAGAAACAAAAAGTGTGGTATGACCGCAGAGCCAGAGCTCACTCATACATGGTGGGTCAGGAAGTCATGGTCCTTATTCCAATCTGGAAAGACAAGCTGCAGGCTGAGTGGGCAGGACCGTAAAAAGTGGTTAAAAAGGTAAATGACATGAACTACATTGTGGCGTTACCTGACCGAAGACAGACAGAAAGGATGTACCATGTCAACATGATGAAGCCATATGCAAATAGGGATGACATGGTGTTTGCAGTGTGTAGTCATGGGGAGGGGACAGACGAAGGAGACCCCCTTCTGGATTTGCTGGAAGAAAGTAAGTGGGAGTCCTCTGTAGAGGCAGTAAACTTGTCTCCCCAGCTGGCCCCGGACTAGATCCAGAAAGTAAGGGAAGTTTTAGCAGACTTTTTCCCCTTGTTTAGCACCAAGCATGGACTAACCCCCTTAGCGACACACAATGTGGAGATAGGGACACAGACGCCCATACAGCGGACAGCATATCGGGTGTCAGAGGCTGTCCTAAAGGACATTAGGAGGGAAGTGGAGGAGATGCTGGATTTAGGGGTAATCCAGAGATACCACAGCCCCTGGGCCTCACCCGTAGTCCTTGTGCCTAAGCCAGATGGCTCTACTAGTTTCTGTGTGGACTATCATGGACTGAATGCAGTCTTGAAGTCTGACGGCCACCCGATGCCCCAGATGGATGAACTCCTGGACAAGTTGAGGGGGCGACTTACCTTACAACGATTGACCTGACCAAGGGGTATTGGCAGGTAGAGTTGACAGACAGAGCTAGGGAGAGTTAGAGCCTTCATTACTCCGATAGGCTTATTTGAGTTTAAAGTAATGCCTTTGAATGAAGAACACCCGCCACTTTCCAAAGGTTGGTGAACCAGGTGTTAAATGGTGCTGAGGAGTATGCTGTGTGCACCTGGATGACATTGCCATCTTTAGTACCAGCTGGGAGGAACACCTTATCCCACCTTAGGAAGTGTTGGGCAGGATACAGAGGGCCGGGCTCACTGTCAAAGCCAGGAAGTGCCAGGTGGCCATGGGAAAAGTGGCATACCTCGGGCATGTGGTAGGCCAGGGACAGCTCCATCCTAACCAAATAAAGATAGAGGTAATCCAGGCATGGCCCAGACCAGAAACACAGAAGCAGGTCAGGAGTTTTCTAGGGACAGCAGGGTACTATAGAAAATTTGTACCCAATTACAGTGCCCTGGCTGCTCCCTATCTGACCTGACAAAGAAAAAATGCCCAAGAAAATTACCTGGGGCCCAGCCTGTGAGGAAGCCTTTACCATATTAAAGGAGGCACTGTGCAGTGCTCCTGTTTTGACAAGTCCTGACTATAGCAAAACCTTTATAGTTCAGACTGACGCCTGAGATGTGGATATTGGAACAGTACTGAGTCAGACATCCAGCCAAGGGACAGATCACCCAGTAGTGTACCTGAGTAGGAGGTTACTTCCCAGAGAGCTGGCATACTCTACAGTGGAAAAGAAGTGTCTTGCCATAGTGTGGGCCCTAAAGAAGTTGGAGCCATACTTGTTTGGGCAGCATTTTGTGGTGCAGACTGACCACAACCCCATGGTTTGGCTGACGCAGATGGGAAAGAACAATGGTAGATTGCTAAGATGGAGTCTTGCTTTGTAAGGGTATGACATGACAATATTACATAGGGCTGGAGCCAAAAATCAGAACTCAGATGGGCTGTCTAGGGTCTATGAGGAGTGAACTGATTTGGGAAGCTCATCTCATGCAGGGGATAGAGCCCCCAAATTCAGTCTAGGTGGGGAGGAATTGTGATACTTGGACAGCTGGTTCTGATCACTGTATCATTTTTTGTAATATAAAAATGTGTTATGGACTGTCACTCATGAGAAATGCTGAAACAGCATGTCAGCATGATACACACTCACAGGTTTTAGATACAATGTGTTACCTGGAAGACCAGAGCTAATTACAGACTTTAAGTTAATTATAGCTGCAGTTGCTAAGAGGGAAAATAATAAACGTTTATAACGCTTAGAGGAGGAAGAGCAGTTTGTGACATTTTAGGCCCTGTCCACACTGCACACGTTAAGGTAGTAACCATTTTAAAACTGGTATGATACAGTTACCGGCCATCTGCATTGACGCTGAACCGTTGTTTGAAACGGTCACCTCCCATCCACACTGCTTCCGTTTTTTGCAGCTCCATGCGAGTGCTGCAAACCGAATCAAGGTGCTATCCCATGGTGCCTTGCAGGACATCCTGATGAGGTGACGCCTCCCATCATGCTTCATGTTGTATCCATGTAAACAGCACACAAAGCACGATGGAGGTGGCTGATTTAAATTGCCTACTGCTGATTTCAATGTATAGATTCGTCAGTAGGCAGCAGGCTATGCTGAGGGCATGAATGATTCGGCGGCACAACAGGTTGATTAAAGTTAAGCAGGTGCTGGCAATGAAAAGGCAGTCAATGCAGATGATTATTGCACTGCTGAATGTTATTGGCACACGGTATGCGGCTGAGGGAGTGCCTCATTCTGTTTGGCGCTATCCCAGGTCGACCAGCTGGTGGGACAGCATTGTGCTTTGCTCTTGGACAGATGAGCAGTGGTTTGCAAACTTTCGTATAAGCAGACGTACCTTTCATGTGGTGTGTGCTGAGGTGCAACCTTATATTTACCGCATGGACATACAACTACGTAAAGCAATACCAGTCCCCAAGAGAGTGGCAATCACATTGTGGTGCGTGGCTACGAATATAGAGTATCGGACATTGGGGCACTTATTTGGTGTGGGCAGATCTACAATTGGAGAAATAGTTCTGGGTGTGTACATGTGCTGCTCCCCAAAGTAATAAGAATCAATAATGTGGCAGCTGTCATACAGGGCTTCGAGAGAGAATGGGGGGTTCCAAACTGCGGGGGGGGGAGCAGTAGATGGTACTCACTTCCCCATTATATCACCACCTGGGAATGCCACAGAATATTTCAACCCCAAGTCATATTACTCTGTGGTGATGCAGGCACTTGTGGATCATAAATTCTGTTTCATGGATGTAAATGTTAGTTTGCCAGGGAAGGTACATGATGCCCACGTGTTCAGGAACAGCAAACTTTTCCACATGGGACAGACTGGCAAGCTATTCCCAGGCATGCAGCGTGAAAATGGTGGAATGAGTTTGCCATTTGTTATTCTTGGTGACCCTGCCTACCCGCTCCTCCATTGGCTAATGAAACCATATAGTGACTATAGTGTTGATACCAAGCGTAATTTCAATTACAGGTTAAGCCGTGCGCGCATGCTGGTGGAGTGTGCGTTTGGTCACCTTAAAGGCAGGTGGAGATTCCTACTGAAGCGCAATGATTTTGCAATTTGTAATGTGCCATACATCATTGGTGCCTGTTGTGCACTTCATAACCTAAGCGAACATAAGTCTGAAGTGTTTCTTGAATCATGGGTGGCAGAGTGTGAGGATGCACAGTTTCCACAACCATGTGACCATGACTGTGTACCCGCTGACGAGATGTCTGTTGCAGCCATGAACAGGCAGGCTACAGCCATACGTGACACATTGTGCAACTATCTAAATGGCAAATGAAAATGTGACAATACATGGCACTGTGAGATTACCAGTCCCATCAGTATGTGGATTTACAGATAATTCACTGTATCATGTTAAGGATATGCAAGGTTGCACACATTTAGTGCACGTCTTGCAAGCCCTAACCCCCCCCAAAAAAAGCCCCATATCAAAAGACCAAAAGAGGTGTAGTGAAATTAGTGTTTTATTACTGTTAGAAGTAAATAGACAACATTGACAAACATTTCGTATGAAACAGTGAAGAAATATATGTTGACAGCATCGAACATGTAACAGTTGCAGTCATTGTATGGTTGTGCAAAAGTAACAGGCCACAGCAACATATCTGTGGTGTTTTAATAACATTTTTAAAAATGAGTTCCAAAACTTTAATGTGGTTGAGGCATAATGCTTCACAAATGGTTTACAACATTTTGCAGTATTTGACTTATTTTATTTCATAACAGTTCACTGAATTAAATTAACAGACTTCATTGATAAACATGTTTAGTGTCCTTAGACAATGGTAAGGTGCTAACAAGTAATTATCCACAACAAGAAGGCAGACATTGTATAACTGCACACTAACATTCCGTCTGAATTAATGACAAGTAAACCAGTTGTGCAACGCTTGACTAACAGTTGTATAACAGTTGTATGACACTTGACTATTAAAACAGTTGTTTAATGTAACAGCAGTGTGTGTCTCATGTCCTGCAAACTATGTTCTGAGACGTGGTACGATTATTGGCTAGGCTTGTACTGTGTGTAGTGCCCTGTCATGTCAATACAGACACAGTCCTCAATAGTTTTGTCATGGGTGATATAACGCCTTGCCTGTAATGCGTATAGTTCGCTACTGATGTCATGTATACATGTGCACGATCACATTATGCAAAGTAACAGCAGTAATGGATCGTCGATCTATAATGAGGTCCACGTATAGTCCTCATTTAACATATCTTGCACATAGGATGGTGAAAAAACATGTGCATCACTGCTGGATGGCTGCATCATGCTATGCACAGTGTGAGAGGTGGAGGGCATAGATGTTCTAGATGTCTGACAGGTATCAGTACTGAAAGCAGGTATCATGGCAGCCTGAACAGTGGTACTACATTGGGTGCTCCAGCATGGTCATCAGTGTGACAGTGGCCTATGGTCCCACGGGTCATATTACCCTCTGATGTGCTGGCACTGCTTGCACCAGCAAGGGGAACAGACTGTTGCTGGTGAAATGCATGGGCATGACTCACGTGTCCCTGTGATGAACTGGCAATGCTGGTAGCAATAATGGGAGCTGTCTGTGACTGTTGGCAAGTATGTGCATGTGGCATGTTCCCATGCGATGCAACAGCGACTCCAGAGACAGCAATTTGTGCAGCCTGCTGCTGTTGACCTGCAGGAACTTGCAGCAGGCCAGTCTGGGATGCAGCACTTATGTTGCTGCCTGATAGTGTCATAGTCACGGGTGGTGCAGTGTACAGCTTGCCATCAGTGAATGTAGGCCTGCACTGGAGTGTGACAAATGTGATGACATAATAAGTAACATATTATTAAAGAAGGCAGCATTTTGATCAGCTTCATATCTCCTAAGCCTTTCCTCCATTTCCCTCTCCTCCCGCACCCGATCCCTCTCCATTTCAGTAAGTTCCCTGTGTTGTTCCCTCATCATCTGCCTAGTGGGTTCAAACACTGCCTCATCAGTTCCTGTAGCCTGGTACTCTTCTTCTTTTTCCAGCGTAAGTTCTGCAGAGGTTCAGCCAGACGCTTTGCTGCTGTTGCAGAGCTGCTTGATGCTGCACTGATGGAAGATGCATCAGATGCCACAACCCCACTATCTTCACAGGTTGCAGACGAGCACTCTGCAGTGGTGCTGTCGGTGTCCAGTGATGTATCCTCTAATGGCTCCGCTTCTGCAGAACAGAACAACACCACTGTAAGCACACAAGTACACAGCAACATGACAATTAAAAGTGAAACAAAACATTTCCATTACCTGATTCCGGAATATCAGACACAGGGTAGTCGTCAGTCTCTTCACTAACCTCTGGTATGCCATCTTCCTCCCCGATTGTGCTGCTTTCAAGAACAAACTGTGGCTCTGATGTGGGCCTGGTACCCAGTATCTGATCGAGTTGATCATAAAACGGACACACAAGCTGACCTCCCCCAGACCTGTTGTTGTTACCCCTTGTTTTGTGATACCTTACTTTCAGTTGTTTAATTTTATCTCTGCATTGCTTTGTAGTTCTCTCAAACCCATGGTCACTTAAATAATCAGACGCTTTTTGGTACACACGAGTGTTTTTCTGGAATGCAGCAAGCTCCTCCTGCACACATTCTTGTGACCAGTACTCAATGAGGTATTTTGTAGCCTCATCTGACCAGGATGCGCTGCGGTCACTCATTTTATACTAATGGATTAATCACACCCTTCTCTTTTCACAGTAGACTGCATAAAATGTGAACAGTGCCCAGAATTAGCTTGTGCCTCAATACACCTTCACTGCCTGACTCTACTTTACAAACACGCGATACACGCAGCACTTCTGACAGGACCTGTTTTAAATTACCCGCTCTGCCTACTTCTGTGTTCGAGCACAGAATCTCCCCTGTTGCACCTTGGGATGCTGACACACTGCATTCTGGCTCCAGTGAGGACATGCAGCATCGGAATCACAACAGTCATGCATCAGCACTGGTAAGAGAAACGTTCTACATAATTAAACATTTCTGATTCTGACCTAAAGACCACATATTCACAGGTCTAAATAACGGTTTTGAAATTGCATGGTAAACCATTACCTGTGTGGATGCGACCTGCTTTTGGAGTCCCAAGCACCGGTAATGGTTTACCATGTGCAGTGTGGACAGGGCCTTAGTGCGAAGCCATAAAAGATGCTTTGATGTCTGTGTGAGAGAGGATGCTGCTCTGGTATGAATGAAGAACATGATAAAAGGAAAGACTTAATTGGGGAAGCCACACGAGGAAAGGAGTTTCTGCTGATGTAACCTTAATTAAGTTACCTTCTAATATAATAAAATAACCTGGGTGTATGATTTTTCATAACCAGAGGAGGAGCTAGGTGACCTCATGCAAAGAGGTGAGCAAAGCCAGCTTTTAAACAGAATTCTGTTTTCCTTCAGAGATTTCTATCTAGACTTTGACAAAGAAATATCTTTGAGCACTTTAAGCAGGTATTTAGAGAGAGAGAGAGAGAGAGACAAATCTAAGTACTGTAGTAGGAATTGCACTGTTAAAACCCTGTTCTTTTAAAAAGATTGTATGGTTCTCGTGATAATAGTTCTGTATTTTATGTTTTACATATTTTTTTATCTATTTTAGTAAAACTCTATTTTTAGAGCCTACTTGGTATGTCTTTGATTTCTTTCCTTTTACAAGTGGAGTATATATGGTTAAAGCAGACACTGTACATAAGCTTGAATGGTGATACCAAACTGGGAAAAGGTAAGCATTTTAATCTGAGGTCTTTTATTACAGTTTTTAAGGGTTCATTTCTGTACACCTGGTTAGGCGCCTGTAGGCAAAGATATCTGGCCCCCCGAAGACAGAAATATCTGAGCATGTGCATTGGGTACGCTAGCAAGAGGTTCACAGTTTGAATCCCTCCAAGACTTGAGACCAAAGGTTGATTTGAACCCCCAAAACAGACAGGAGGGTTACCCTGTTTCTGTAAACCATTCACAAGACTGTGCTCGGAGGTTGGCACTTTGGGAGTAGAGGGCTGACCTGCTGAATGGGTTTGTGACAGTAGGTCTCTTGCATACAATTCTGCTTTGATAAAGCAGGTAAGCAGCTCTCCTTAGGGTTTAGAGCACATTCCACAACAGACACTGCAGCGTCATTGCCAGCCTCAAGAGGCATCCCTCTGGCAGACACCTGCAAAGCAGCTACCTGGAAAACTGTACACACTTCACTAAGCACTACTGTCTGGGCATTCACTCCAGAAGAGGTGCTAAGTTTGGGACAGCAGTCTTACAGAACCTTTTTCATAATAGGTTCCAGACTTCCCAGCCTCCCAGGGTACAGTTATTTATTTATTTTTATTTTATTTATTTGTATATTCGGAAACAACCTTTGAGTATACACTCTTTTACAAAAGTTCCATGTCAAGATGTAAAACGGCAGAGACATGACAAAAACTTGACAGTTAACACAAAACATAAGATTGTTATGTAATACAGAAAATAGATAAATAATACATTTGAGTAATCTAGGCAATGGAAATTAAACAGCGGGAGGAGATTTCCAGTTAGCAATGTACAGCATAGCTGCCCCGGGGGGCCTGTCAAGGTACAGTACCAGAAAGGGTAGGAGAAAGAAAGGGGGAGAGTACAGACGATGGGTAGATTAGAGAGAGAGAGAGAGAAGAGGGGAGAGAGAGAGAGAGGGAAGAGGGGAGAGAGAGAGAGAGAGGGGAAGAGGGAGAGAGGGGATTGGGAGAAGGAGAATATTTAAGGGAGTGTGGGTGGAAAGGGGAGGTGTTGGGGAGTATGGAGTATGGAGGGAGGGAGTTGGAGGGAGCTGGGGGTGGCAAGGGATGGCAGGTGGGGTCCAGGGTAGGTAAAACAGGAGAAAAGCTCAGACAGACGAGGGGGGGATCTGGGTTGAGGATATGGACTCAGGTAAGGCAGTCAGAGGTGTTTAAGAGGGGGTATCCAGGTTGAAGATATGGATTCAGGTAAGGCAGTCACAGGCATTTGAATTCAGCAGGTATTGCTTCAGTTCTCTTTTAAAGGACCGAACATTTGTTGTATTAAGAGCTGCAGCAGGGATCTCATTTAGCCATAGTGGAGCTAGGTACGTGAAGGATCTTTGTCCTAGGGAAGTTCTATGAAATGGGACATCAAGCTGTGTTGTCACTGTTCTTCGTGTGTTGTATTTGGAGCTTGCTTCCTTTACCAGGTCTGCAATGCAGGTAGGGGTTAGGGAGAGCATGGCTTTTCTCCCTAGCAGGCAAGTTTGGTATCTGATTCTGGATTAAAGTGGTAGTATGTGGGCCAGACCACACAGGGTACAAGTGTGCATGAAGCGGTCAGCATTTAGCAATGCTCTGCAAGCCTTGTTGAGGACAGTGGCAACCCTTTTGTGGGCCGTATCAGTGTCAGCACCATAAACCATCAGCCCGTAGTCAACCAGGGAGAGGACAGAGCTGGAGACTGAGAGCTGGAGGGCTTCAGTAGTTAGGCTTTTCTTGTGCCTAAACAGGATCCCTAATTTCATGTTCACAGCTTTCACCACCATGTCAATGTGCTGAACATACGAGAGGGTATCATCCACAATGGCACCCAGGCACTTGAAGGAGTGAACCTGTTCCAGTGGGGCAGTCAGGTGATTTGTGATTGTTAGTTCTGGGCATCTCCTTTTTAGTTGGGGTCTAGAGAGGAACATCGTCTTGTTTTTTTTGTAGTTTAGTAGCAACCTTTGGGAGTAGAACCAGGTCTCCAGTTGCTGGAAGGATGATTGTAGCTCGGCCTGTAGGTGCTCTATGTAAGAGTGACAGCTAAGTAGGACAGCATCATTGGCGTATAAAATGACTTTGCTAGTGCAGGCATTGGGTAGGTCATTCAAGAACATGCTGAAGAGCAGTGGACCCAGGATGGACCCTTGGGGCACCCATAGCAAGACTTCCTTGGATGCAGATACGGAGTGACCTATCTTGACCCTTTGAGACCGGGAGGTTAGGCAGTCCTGGAACCATAGAGCAGCATTTGGGGAAACACCAAGGGCTTGCAGTTGAGACAAGAAGAGTGGATGGCAGACTGTGCTGAATGCCTTTCTTAGGTCAGTGAAGATGGACCCAACCAGTTTTCCCCTCATCCAATGCCTTATGGACATACTCGGTGAAATCCATCAGTGCAGTGTCCGTGCTGTGGAGTTTCCTAAAGCCGGGCTGCTGAGGACATTGCAGCTGGTATTTGTGAACAGTCAGTAAATTGGTCTGCCACAATCCTTTCCAGTGTTTTAGACAGGGGGAGAGGATAGAGATGGGCCTGTAGTTTGCGGTCAGTGACCTATCGCCTGCCTTATGCACTAGGGTTACCAGCACTTGTTTCCAGGAAGAAGGGAATTTGGCAAGCTGGATGGATTTATTGAAAATCACAGTGATGGGAGCGATGACTTCATTGATTGCCAGTGCCAGCAGTTTCATGTCAATGTTGTCATACCCCATTCTGGTTTTCCCCCAGGACCTTTTTAACATAACCCAGTGCTTCTTTGACAGTGACTCTCTTGAAGTAAAATTGAGGGTGCAAGTTGATGTCCGGTGGGAGTCAATTATCAGCTTTGATAGGGTTGAGGTATTCAGCCAGTAGAACAGAGCTAAGATCCATGAAGGTGGAGTTGAACTCTTTGGCAATGGTGTGGGGGTCCATGGTATTTGTGCCATTAATGTCTAGCAGTGATGGCTGTGTTTTGTTGTCGTCCTTCCCTGTGAGTGCCTTTATATTGTCCCAAAACCACCTCCCATCACCCCAGTTATGTAGTCTACAACACAGGTAAGGGTCACTCCCAAGGGGTGGAAGCTTGCAAGTCCCACAATGATGAATAGAGGAAAAAGGACTCAGCACTCCATGTCAGTAAAAAGCCATGTAGACAACACAAATTGTTTAGACATGCTTTAAAACTTTATAATAACTGGTCAGCAATTTCTCTCAATGTACTGACCAGGTTGATATTTTCCATAACAACCAGCTGGTTGTTATGACATTCATGAGTCATGCCAGTCAAACTATGCTGCTGCCTCATTGGCCAACATTCTGTATGCGGGAGGGGTCAAACAGTCTCACAAACTGCTGGAGAAAAATTGCTGGTCTTTTATTATAAAAAATAAAAGATGGGGAGAGCATTTCATATGAGAATTTAAAGCACACCCTCATTGTGGGATGCTTTGATAAACCCCTCGGGCTTCACCCTCGGGGTTTATGTAGCATCCCACAACTCGGGTGTGCATTAAATTCTCATATCAAACCCTTCCCCATCCATTATTCTCTATATTGTGAGAAAAATAACAAAAGGCAGTGTGGCTGGTGTAGCCCAAAGAGGCCACAGGTACCAATGTTTCACACTCATTGTGAGTGCTTTGTCAAGGTGACTATACTGTTTTAAAGCACGGCTAAATGACTAGTGTTGTCTACATGGCTTTTTACTGACACAGAGTGCTGAGCCCTTTTTCTTCTGGTTATGTAGTCTGCAGTTTTTTTGTATAGCATCACTACTGGACTCATGTTGTTAGAAGAAAAACAAAATCACTGTAACATTGATTTTTTTTTCTGCTGGGTCCAATAGTGAGCCAATGCAATCTCATCCCTACCTCCGCTTCTAGAACCTAATCAGAAAATTTTTCCTAAATAAAAGATGGGTTTAAATACTCTTTTCTGTATTAGCATTTGAATATGATTACACATTTTATATTTTAAATACATCTTTTAAAATATTTATGGTAGTTACTGTACTTAAACATTTGCATATTTTTGTTATTGCTTACAATAAGCATTGTATTTCAGCTAGTTAGTGCTGCCCCCTTCAGCTCTTCAGCACAGACCTGCCATAAGAACACTAGAGGGAGCATCACCACACAACATTTGAATGTGGTTCTGATTCCACAACACCATTCTAAATTCTGAGGCAACATCTCAGAGTAGAGATAATGAAGTTTTTGTATTGACTTACTATTGGACCCATTAGAAGAAATGTCATTACTAAGATAATTGTTTCTTCCCACCCCATAATCTTTTTTTAATTACCTAACAGTTCCAGAAGAACCCAGTGACATCAGTTAAGCAGAAAACTAAAATGAAGTGGAACACAATGACATAAGCTCAGATGATGTCACTGATACTTGTGCTGCCAGCCCCCAAAAGATCTAGCTCCCACGGGGTCCTAGCATCTTCTGGCTCAGACCCATAAGTGGTACTCTAAGGAGTAACTATTTTCAGTTATGGGAAGTACATAACTTTTTTTTTTCCTTGGACATTCAAGCTTCAGAAAAGTTGTGAAAAGCTGGGAGACCAAGTAGTTCTAAGCTCTGAAAAAAAGTTAAGCTTTTTATTAAAAAAATGTTTTTACTGGATTTTCATAGACATATTCAAACATATACACACAGCTGATAGATCACACATGTCATAGGTAGTTTAGATCAACAGGTTCTCTAAGCATATCATTGTGGTCATTACTACAGTACTTTACTACATTTAGTTTTAGAGCTGTGTCAACAACCATAAACAGATACAAGCATTAAAACATTAACAACAGCTAGGCTGGCGTAAAATGAGCATAGTCTCACAATAGTCGTTTCTTCACTTCCTGGCTAAGAAAGATGGTGTGATATAATTAATTCACGTAATGGTACTCTGTTTTGCTGTATGAAATATAAGTATCTCACAGGATTTCATATGGCGTTACCCACTCTGATTACTGTTGCTCTCATGGGTGGGGGAAGAGTCAAAAAATGTCCCCCACGTTCTTTCAAGCAATTTTGTCCTTTCTTTCAGCTCATAGGTGGTGTGCTCCAGAGGAAGGGTCCTAGTGAGTAGATCAAGCCTCACTTCTATTGTGGATTGCTGGTGGGAGACCCATATATTTTGTATGCACTTGCGAGCTACAGTATAAGCAGCATTACCGGCACTGCTCTAGGGTGCGGCTTCCACTCTGTGCCATTGGAGTGATCCACCCCAAAGAGCATTGACAGGAGGGTGTCTTGTTTTTATTCATTTATTTATTTACAGATTGGTAACCAGGAGACACACTGAGGCAAGGTTCTTTTCCAGGTATGACCTGGGCAGGGGGAACAGGAAACATCAATAATAAAAGCATACACTGTGATGGGTACAAAATAAAGTATAAACAGAGCACAATTCAACATAGTACAAGTGTGCATAAAAAAATAAACGGAGCTCAGCAAAGGCACAATGAGTGACTTTGATGTACAAATAAAGAGACCAGAGAAGAGCATGAATGGCAGATCAGAAAGGAGCCTGATACAATCTGAGGCAGAACCCAGGAGAAGGCCCAACAACAGGGATGGTAGGGTTTCCAATAGGGAAGGATTAGGGAGGGGAATGAGGGAATGATAAGAGCAGATGGGGGCAGGACATATTTTTAGCTGGTGTCTATAGGGGACAGGGGAGGGGGAGAGACAGAGAGGAGAGGGCAACAGGTTCCAGAGGGAGGGAAGGCAACAGGAAAAGGCTGACAGCCCCACAAGAGAAATGAGGGTGGGGAGGGGAGACGATACAAACATTCCTGGAGTGCAGGGAGTATGAGGCGGAGGGACTGGGAGTGAGGAGAGGTAAGACAGCAAGGTCCTAAACCAGAATTCAGAGATAAAGGAGGTGCAGTGTGACTGGTGAAGAGAAGGTAGAGAGAAAATGGACAGGTAGTAGTAGTGGGAGTAGTCGGGGGGTGGGTAAGGCTGTCCCCAAGCTCACTCAAGGTCCTAAGGTCCTGAGATCCATACATGTCTCCAAAACTCTATGCCCCCCTCCACTTTCTGAAGCCACTATCCTCCAATTTTAAGAAACACATTTTTTTTTTATATTATCTGGTTATGCCTTCTCTCCATGGAAGCCGCTCTCTTCTGGGTATCCTATGCTCTCTCTGCCTGCCCCCAGTACCTCTCGAAGGGCCACCAAACCTTACCTCCATGCTGCCTCAGCCTACCCCCTGGGCAGGGAGGAAGGGCATCCCAGGACTTCCCCCTCCAGTCCACTGTAGTGTGTGTCGGGTGGTCTGAACGGCTCCCCACAAGAACCGGGTTATGGTGTCTGGGAGCTGGATCCCTTCTACGCCAGCCTCCACAGGGCTTTTTCCTTTGTTCTGGTGCCACCCCTCAGGACATCAGCTTGCTAGGGGAGCCAAGTGGCGGAGCACATCACAACATGCAAGCACTCCAACTCCCAGATGATGTGCTCCCAACCGCTTCATGCTGTCCTGCTGCACAACCACCCATGGTCACCTAGGTGGCAGTATAGCGGTGGGACATGCAACCTACCTTCCCCAGAGGAGAGGAGAGGAGAGGAGAGCAGCCAATGGGTGTTCAGTCCTCCTGCCCCCAGGCAGCCCTCTGGCTGCCCGAGTCCATTCCCGAACCCGGGTCACTGGCACCACAAGTGGTAACCCTACCGCTGCGCCGTTGGGCCAGCTAAGCAACACATTTTTAAAACACCAAACCAAAGCAGACACATAAATGTAAAAATCATTGAAATACTTAAGAAACCAAACTTTACAGCTGTAGAGTAACTGCAATAGTAATGTGCAAGCAACTTCAATGAAAAGAATCAATTCTTGTAAGTTTTCAGATTCTAGAAGGGGAGGCAGGTTTAAGTAGTGTAAACACAGTGAGAGGCAAATTCATGCTTTTTTGCCAATATCTTGTAAGGTCATTTATACCCTTTTCCCCCCTAAGTTTCATTCTTGGAGACATTAATTTGATTCCTAATACAGTATTCCTAAACAAAAGAGATTCTGGGTGTTGGCATGTGCTCTAGTTTATAAAAAGTCGATCCTTCAACACTGGTAGGATACGAAGACTCCCAATATGCAACAATGGTTTAATAGTCTGTTGGTCACTGCTAATAATGAAAGAATATCTTACTCTGTTATGGATAAAAATGATATATTTGAAAATATTTGGGGCTCATTTATAGCCCTTTGTACCCAGGAGTAATAAATATAGGTTGAATATATTTTATTTGGTAAAGAAAATAGTTTTAAAACTTATTGATATGTATTACAGGACTTTATCCTTTTGTTAGTGTATGTGTGTTTCTGACTATGATTTTTTGAAACGGCATTGTCATGTATTCTTTTTGTTGTAAATCTTAATAAACTTTAAATTGAAAAAAAAAAGAGATCCCGGAGAAGAAACATTACTATGGTGAGTAAATGTTTTTTCTAACCCCAAGAATCCCTCACTTAATGTTTACACTTTAAGCAGACTATCTTGGGAAGCTGGGTCCAGAACCTACTTAGGAAAAAGGTTCTGCAAGACAGCAATTCCAAAGCTGACATCCCTTCTGGACTGTATGTCCAGACAGCTGTACACTGTTTTCCAGGTAGCAGTATGGTAAATGTCTACGAACAGGAGGCCCCTAATAAATGCCAGAGGCAGAGCTATCCCTTGTGGAGTGTGCCCTTAAGTCTCTGGATGGATCTGTCCCAGCTTTTTCGTAGATACATAGACAGTGTCGGCAGATAAGGGCCTATGGCCCACCCAGTCTGCCCATTTGAGCTTGTAAGTTCAGTTTATGTTTTCCTAGAAGTCTGTTGCCCCTTACCCCTGACCTCCAGAATTCCTTTGTCTATCCCATGCATTCTTAAATCCCGTGATTGTTTCAGCCCCCACCACTTCCTCTGGCAGGGTGTTCCACTTGTCCACCACCCGTTCTGTGAAGAAATTTTTCCTCTCATTTCCTCTGAATCGTCCTCCCTCCAACTTCATCCCATGCCCTCTAGTCCTGGAACATCTTTTTCGCTTAAAAATAGCGTATTCCTGCACCATGTTCCTCCCTGTAAGATACTTGTATGTCTCTATCATATCCCCTCTCTCCCTCCTCTCCTCCAGGGAGTACATATTCAGTTCCTTCAACCTGTCCTCATAGTACTTGTGATGCAATCCATGTACCATCTTTCTTGCCCTCCTCTGAACCTACTCTACCCTGTCTATGTCCTTACATAGGTAAGGTCTCCAGAACTGTACACTGTACTCCAGATGGGGCCTCACTAGTGTCTTGTATCTTTTCATAACTGAAATGAATGCAAGGGACAATCCAACAAGAGCCAGACCTCTTGGTTGCTGGCTTGCCTTTGCCAACCTCAGCCTAGGTCACAAAAAGCTAAGAGGACTGAGACATGACATCCTTTGTCTGATCCAAGTAGATTCTCAGTACACATTTCAGATCTAGGCTGCACAATTTCTACTCACCTGGAGAACTCGGGATAGAGTACAGGAAGGGCAACTGACTGGTTCAGATGGAATTCTGACATCACCTTACATAGGAATGTCATATTGGTTCTAAGGACTACTTTGTCCTGTAGAAGATTATGTAATTCAACTCTAGGCAGAGGGCTTACAGCACACTTACCCTCCTAGCAGAGGTCATGACAATCAGGAATCTAGTTTTGTTTTGTGTTTTTAAATCTCCCCCCATGCCAGAGCCCCACTCAGTCAGGAGACACTCATGCACCAGCCCCACTTCCTGTTCTTACCAGAATCCCCGGTGCACCCCCCATGGAGCCATGGCTATATCCCCCAGGCGGGTATGAGATGGGGCTCAAACACCTCGAGGTAATCTACTTTTCATCGGGTCTTCTCCAGTGGTCAGTTAGGCAATAGTCATTAGGGTCTGTGCTGTGGCGCTCCTTCCCCTCAGCATTCCAGTATTATTTTCCTTGTTTTGGGGAGTGGCATATGCCCTAACATCATGGCAACTGCTGACGTCTACCACTCCCTGACCCTCTCTGTTTAGACTGCACTTGCTGTGCCCCCGGCTTCTGCCAGAGGCCAGGCAAGTGCCAACTCTACACCCCCCTCCCTCCTGGGAGAAGAATGCTGTCCCTCTGATGCTTGATCTTCTCCCTCCTCTGCCGACCCCAGGCAGCCCAGGCTCGTTCCCGAACCCAGGTCGCTGGCATGGCGCGAGGTGTGGCATCCAGCGCCTCAACCCTCAGTGCCACCGGGCCAGCCCAGAAATATAGTTTTGGGTTTTCCATGTGACATACTTTAAGTGAACAGTGTCCATAAGCTCAAAAGGAGCCTCTATAAGCTGGGCAAGGCAGACACTGAGCTCCCATGCAAGGTCTGGATCCCATACCAGTGGGTGAAAGTGACTGAGGCTTATAAAAAAACTTTTCAATATGGGTTTTGAGGTCAGTGGTTCCATTGCCTGATGATATGTAAGCTGATACTGCTGCTAGGTGCACCTAGAGTGCTGATGGCCTTTGACCTAGGGACTGCAGGTGTACAAGGTACTCCAGCACCATAGTCAACCCTGCCTCTATTGGGAATATCTTTCTGAAGGCACACCATTACAAGAATCTCTTCTATTCAGAGAAGTATGCTTTCCTGGTTGCTTGTTTCCTAGAAACGTTAAGTACCTTCAGGACTTCCTCTTAGAGGTTCAATCCAGAATATTCTGTCTCTTCAAGACCGTGCCTTAAAAAGAACAGGAAATCATTCCTAATTGTCAGCTGTTTATAAAGTTCTTATTCTCAGAAATTATATGCATTCCCCTAAATTATCCATACTTAACTGTACCTGAATAAAAAGTGATACAAAACACTGTATATTGCTTTGTTTTGTTTCTATGGGCAGCATTCTGTTACAGTTCTCTTCATGGAACCAGTAATTTGGAGTGTTAAATATGACATGGTTTGTGCACAGAACTATATGCATAGTTCTGATAGGGCAACAGTTCATAATTAGCATTCTGTGCACAAACCATGACATAGTAAGAATTCCAAATTACTGGTTCCATGAAGAAAACTGCAACAGAATACTGCCCATAAGAACAAAACAATGCAAAATACAGTTTCTCTTATCACGTTTTATTTAGGTACAGTTAAATATGGAAAATTTAGGGGAATGCATATCATTTTTGAGAATAAGAACTTTATAAACAGCTGCCAATTAGCACAAATTCCCTGTCCCCTTTAAGGTGTAATGTCCTGGGCTCTGGGAATGTTATGCTGCCCTGGGATAGAGTCAGCAGATTGTGGTTCAGTGGTAGCCTGATTGGATTTCTGCTGGACAGGGCCAGGAGCACTGAGTACCAAACCTGTCTGGCCCAGTCTGGGGCTACTGTAATCATTGTTGCAAGTTTTCTCCTGAGTTCGAGAATTACTTTCTCTGTGAGTAGAAATGGTGGGAAGGCATACAGGAACTTCCCTGTCCAGTCCAAGACTAGGGTGCCTTCTGGGACTGTCTCTCTGACTGGTGGTCTGTAATAAAACTGTGGGAGATGATTGTTCTCCCAGCAAGCAAACAGATCTATTTTTGGAGTGCCCACCTTCAGAAAACAGTGGCCAGAACTTGTTGGATCAGGGCCAATTTGTGATTTCCCTGGCTGATTCTGATTAAGGAGTCTGCCAAGACATGGTATTTGCACAGCAAATACTCGACAGAGATGTTTACTTCTAAGGAGTATGCCAGGTCCCACATCCTCATTGCTTCTGTACTCAGTTTTGAGAATCCTGTTACTCCTCTCTTGTTTATGTAGTACATTGTTCTTACCCCAGGAATCCTTTAGCATCAGTAACTTTTTTGCACTTAGCTGGCTAGGTGCAACTGCCCCAGAGGTGTGCCTTTAAGAGATATTTAAATGAGCGTAGGGCCAAGCCAATCAAAAGACAGGAGGGGGTGTGAGCCGAGTGACAGCTGTTGAATGCTTCAGAATTTTTTCTTGGCTGGACTGAGCAGTATAGCGCAGTGGTTTAAGGCTCTGAGCTGCAACTCTGGAAACCTGGGTTTGAATCCCACAGCCCCCACTTGCATACTGTGTGACCCTGAGCAAGTCACTTAACTTCTCTGTGCTCCCAGGTTGCACCTGTAAACAAGCTTTCAGCTTAGTGTGTCTCACCTGTTAAACAATTGGGGGAAAAAAAATAAATAAATAGTGCCTCTGAGGTGTCTCCCAACTTTCCTTGTTGACAGCCTCTAGTGCTTATCTGGGTAAAGTTTTCCTCATAAATTATTTCCTTTAGTGTGCTGAGTGAAAGTTTCACTTTTTCATTAGCACTGTGCAAATTTTTTATTTTTAGCGCAATGGCACTATTTTGACTTTATTTTTACCGTGACTATTTAGTTTAAAGCCTAGTTTTATTGCGGGTGCTTATTTTTGATGGTTTCCTTCATTTGTGAGGCAAATTCTTGTGGGATCTGTCGAATTAGGGACAGTTGCCTTGTTTTTTACCTCAGATCTTGCGGGGTTTACTGCGAGGCACCTACTGCAGATTTCAAATTTAAATAGTGCCTGGGGGGTTTCTCTCTAGATTGGCAATTATGAGGAAACCTTTTTTGTTATATTACTGGACCTTGGTATCATCTGTGTCAGGACTGTCCCTAAGGGTCCAGCAGCCACCTGTGCACAGTTGAGTATTACTGTGTTTCTATTAAGATTGGCACTGGTATAGATCCCAGTTTTACACAAAAAAAAAGGCACTAGTAATAGACAGAGTTTATTAACTGGGACAGGACTGGCCGGTGGCATTTTTGCAGAAACCTGCACTCAGTTCGTAGGTCCAGAACTGGTTTTCTTTGCTTAAACTGGACATAGCAGATAAACCTTTGATTATTATGGCTGAGGATAAATCAAAGGCTTCCGACGAGGGGCCATTCAAAAGTACTAATACCAAAAGCAGAGGTGCTGAGGAATCCTCCAGATCTCAGCCAAAAAATAAAGCTTCCAAAGATGAAGTTTCTCACAAACTGAAAAATAATAAGAGTGAGGAAAAAAGGAAGCTTGATCAAGCCTCTGATGAAGTGGCTAAGAAGAAACTCTGTCAAGACAGATATGCGCCTGTTGCTCCTGGGAAAGCCAATAGCGAGACAACAGGCAGCTTAAAGCATACAGAAAAAACAAAACACTTACAAACTGTGCAGGTTCTTCCATCAGTGCAAGATATGGAAAAAGCATGGCAGCTGTTTCAGACCCTTCAAAAGATGGGTCCTCGATTTACTGGGGCTGGCAAGCAATATTCCACAGTTCTCTCTTCTGTAGACTGTGAGGGTGACGCAGATGATGATCAATTTTATGATGCCCTGACATGGATTTTGAGGGCCTTGAGCCCCAGGAGTCCCCGGACCCTCACCTTGGGGATCCCTCGGGTGACCATGAGGATCCTTCCTCTATGTTTACATTTATACAAAATATGCTGGATACCCTGAACTTCCCTACGCAGGAGCCCAATCAGGATGTCGATGAAGATTATAGGGAGATAAAGGGTCTTTCATCCTCAAAGACCCTGGCCATCCCTATCTATAATGCATTTAGAAAAAATACCATGAAGGTGCTTCAACGCCCCACTTCAATATCAGGGGTTGATAAGCAGCTTGAGAGAAAATATAAATTGTCTAAAAATGGTACCGAGTTCCGGTCTGTACACCCTAGCCATGAAAGTATAGTGCAGCAGGCAGCTTGTGAGAAAGCTGGAGTCTCCTTGTCGTCCTCGCCCCTTGACAAGAATTTCAAGAAAACTGACTTTATAGCAAAGAAAATGTATGTCACAGCTTCCCTGCTTCTCAGGCTTTCTTCTTACATGGCATTCTCAGCCAAATATCAGAAAGCCCTTTGGAAATCTGTCCAGGCTATTGCCTGCTACGCATCAGATTCTATGGTGCAGGAGCTGTTGGTACCTCAAAAACTGCCCTGGAAGCTATGTATCAACTCTACATGGCAGATGACAATGACACAGCCTCTAGGGCGATGGACCATGCCATCTCTCTGAGACGCTTCACCTGGCTTAGACCAACCAGTCTGACCAAAGACACTCAGAACAAGGCCATGGATTTTCCCTGTGATCAAAATATGTTGTTTGATTACAGAACCACTGACTACATGAAAAAAGTCAATGAGTACAAGGCATCCTGGCAGAGCCACTCATCCAAGCCTAAACCTGCCACCTCTCAGAGATCTCATCCTAGGGTTGGTAGGGGCAGAAGTTTTGTTCCCAGGCCTTACAATCCCTATCCTCAATCTGACTTTAGCCAGTACAGGGTGTCTTTCAGAGGCAGGGGCAGAAGGGGCCAAGAAGAGCCACCTCTACATAGCTATCTGCCTTTTAGTCTATGTCCTGATGTGAGTGTCCAGGTCGCCTCCCCATTTCCAGTTGGAGGAAGACTCTCTCATTATCTTCAGCACTGGTCCCTCATCATGTCGGAAAAAGTGGGTGCTAGAGATAGTGGAGAAGGGTCTGTCATTGCAGTTCAAGCAGCTGCCAGACCTCAAGCATATCCAGGTGTCAAGACCTCTGTCCCCAACACAGATAACACTGCTGGAAATGGAGGTGCAAAACCTTCTGGTTTTACGAGCAGTGGAGAGGGTCCCCACCCACGATAAGGGCAAGGGCCTCTACTTCAGGTATTTTCTGACATAAAAAAAAAAACTGGGGAGTGGTACTCTAGCTTAGATCTCAGATATTTAAATAAACATCTGAAAAAAAACAGATTCTAAATGGTCACTCTGTCACTGGTCATACATTCTTTACAGCAGGGAGACTGGCTAGCCTCCCTCGACTTTCAGGACGCCTACTTCCACATACCCATAAGGAGATCTCACAGGAAGTTTCTAAGGTTCAAACTTCCTTCGGGTCACTATCAGTTCACCGCAATGCCCTTCATCCTGTCCTCGGCCCCAAGAGTCTTTACCAAGTGTCTCGCAGTGGTAGCAGCACATCTCAGGAGACTAAGTGTCACTCTCAACCCCTATCTGGATGACTGGCTCATAGTAGCAAAGTCTTCTTGCCAGGTCAAGGAATCTCTTTCCCTCAATGAACGCAGTCTGGAGTCTCTGGGTTTCCTGGCAAATGTAAAGAAATCTCCCCCAGAACCCACCCAGCTGCTCACCTTCAAAGGGGCCCAGCTGGACACTCAGAAGGGATATGCTTTCCTCCCTCAGGAAAAGAATTCAGAATTTCCTTTCAGAGGCAGATTCTTTTGCCCAGGGACAGCCAAACCAGTCAGACATTTCCTCAAACTTCTGGGACATATGGCCTATATGACTGCAGTAGTCCCAGGGGTCAGGTACAGGATAAGACTCCTGCAAGCCTACCTCAGAGCACGCTGGTCTCAGAGAAGCAACACATTTTCAAAGTTGATACCTGTGTCAGAACAGTTCCTCCAAAACTTGCTGTGGTGGAAGAACCCTGCAAATTTGCAGGCAGGGGTTCCCTTTCAAGCTCCTCTTCCCACAAAGGTGATCACCACAGATGCCTCCCTTTTGGGCTGGGGAGCTCATTTAGACAGTGCCTCAGTAAGCGGCAACTGGACTCCCGAAAAGTCACAGTTGCACATAAATCTTTTGGAACTCAGAACAGTCTTACTAGCTCTCAAAGCTTTTGCTCCCAGCATAGAAGGGCAGGAGGTTCAAATTCAAATGGACAGCACTACTGCAATGTTCTACATAAACAAGCAGGGTGGTGCTAGATCAGGGATACTCTGTTTGGAAGCTCTGGTCTCTAGCATTCTCCCTGGGAGTCAGCCTCTCAGCTATTCACCTCCCAGGCAAAATCAATACTCTGGTGGATGCTCCAAGCCGCATCAGTCAAGGTCACAGCGAATGGACACTGAGCAAGCAAGTACTAGCCACAGTGTTCAGGCAGTGGGGCACACCAGACGTGGATCTGTTTGCCACTCCTCTCAATTTTCAGCTTCCTCAGTACTGTTGCAGGCCCCCAGTTCCAGAAACACTTCCTCTGGATGCCCTGATCCTAGACTGGTCAGGGAGGTTCCTATACGCATTTCCTCCCTTTGCCCTTATATTCAGGGTTTTGCTGAAACTCAGGCAGCAGCCTGCATCAATGATCCTAATGGCTCTGGACTGGCCCAGGCAAGCCTTGTACCATCTCCTTCTCTCAATGTCCTGCAACGCCTGCCTCTGACTCACACCTTGCTGACCCTTCCTCAGATGGGAGTACAGTACCCAGACATACACACTCTTCACCTCAAGGCCTGGTTCTTGAGGAGTTAAAGTTTCCATCCTGACAGTACTCTTAAGATACTGCGGATGGCTAAAAAACCGAACACTAAGAAAACTTATGCAACCAAACAGAAAAGGTTTTCCCTTTAGTGCAAGAGCGAAAACGTCAAACCTCTATCGGCTTCAGACCCTCAGCTGCTAGACTACCTGGTACACCTACAGGCGTCAGGCTTGAAACCATCTTCCCTCAAGCTACACCTGGTGGCAATTTCAGCCTACCTTTCGGGTGGGAAAGAAGAAATCAGTTTTTTCCCACAACATTTTTAAACAGTTTTTCAAAGGACTCTTGCACCTCCAGCCTCCAACCAGGGAGCCGGGTCCTCCTTGGAACCTGAACCTTTGCACAGATGGGCTCATGAATCCACCTTTCGAGCCTATGTCCACGACCCACATCAAGTTTGTAACTTGGGAAGACCGTCTTCCTGGTAGCCATTACATCTGCCAGGAGGATTTCAGTGCTACAGGCCCTGTGCACTGAGCCAAATTACATCATCCCTCACAATGATAAAGTTGAGCTCAGGACAAATAGGAAATTTCTGCCAAAGGTGGTTTCAGAGTTTCACTTGAACCAGTCCATTACTCTGCCTGTCTTCTTTACTGAGCCATCCACTCCTGGCGAGCAAAAGCTCCACAGCTTGCATGTCAAAAGAGCCATCTTTCACTACCTAGAGCATACTAGACAGTCCAGAGGCTCTTCCACTCAGTTGTTCCTCACCTACAGGGATGTAGGCAGAGGAAGACCAGCTACCAAGAGAACTATTTCTTGTTGGTCTCTTGTATTAGATTCTGCTATGAGAAAGTTGGTCAACAACCTCCAGTGGGGCTCAGGGCCCATTCCACTAGGGGCACTGCAGCCTCGCTTGCAGCAACAAGGGACATTCCCCTACTGGATGTCTGCAAAGCAGCTACCTGGGAATCTGTGCACACCTTTGTGAAACACTATAGTTTGGATGTGCAGACCAGATCTGATGCCAAATTTGGCAGGGCAGTTCTGCAGAGCCTCTTTCTTAAGTAGGTTCTCTGCCCATCTCCCACTTGGTACTGCTTGGTAGTCTGCAAAAAAGTTACTGATGCTAAAGGACTCCTGGGGTAAGAAGAAAAAATTACTCACCGCAGTAATCTTCTTTCTTCAATGGGGTCCTTTAGCATCAGTAAGCTCCCACCCTTCCTCCACCGTTCACCTGTCGGAGAAGGGCTCTTAATTGCCTTTTACCAAATTTGGTGTTTCTTATTGATGAGTTTTACCCCATGTTACTGTTGTTTCTATTTCCACTTTTGGACACTTGCATATTTTTTGAATCCTGTTAATTCTTTTTCGGGGCATTTGCCCTCGTTTTTCCTTGAAAACATTCTGAAGCAGTCAACAGCTCTCACTCAGTTCACACCCTCCTCCTGTCTTTTGATTGGCTTGGCCTTACGCTCATTAAATATCTCTTAAAGGCACACCTAAGGGGCAATTGCACTTAGCCAGCTAAGTGCAAAAAAGTTACTGTTGCTAAAGGACCTCATGGAAGAAAGAAGATTACTGCAGTGAGTAATTTTTTCTTACTGCTCACCCTTGCTCATTCACAAACAATAAATGGGATTCTAAATGAGGGGTACTACTGTATATGGCATACATCAGCAAAAACAACAGAGCTCTGACTTTGTTGTTTTTGTTAAGCCCAGGAGACCCTTGATGAGGGAAACTGCTGCCTTAAGTGTCCTGAGGATGTTTATATAATCACCCTACGTGTTTCATGTTGTCCTCTGTATGAACTTGTTTTTAAATCTCAGAGCTTTCAGCTTGAAGCAGCTCATTTACAAAGGTTCCATGTCAAAGGAAAGGGTTACAATAAGGTAGGGAGGTATAGACAACATTCATGGTATCAACAGAGGTACAGACAACATTCTTGGTATCATCGGAGCACAACAAGTCAACTGGTAAATAAGTGGGAACAGTGCTATATACTCAAGATTACAAGCAAGAATAGAAAACCATAAGGTACATTTGAAGCAACACTGTTAATCAGTGGCAGAGGGAAGGGGAAGTGTAAGGAAGGGGTAGGGGAGATGAGAGGGCAGAGTCCAGATAGAGAAGGAAAAGAAAATATGGCAGCCAGAGGCCTTGTTGTAGGGAGAGAGGAAGGAGAGGCTAAGGTGGGAGAAGGGATAAAAGAGGGGAAAAGGAGGGTGGATGAAGGGAAAGAAGATAAGGGAGAGTGGGGACCAGAAGGCCTGGACAGGTCCAGGAAGAGGGGGCTCAGTGGGATAAGAGCAAGGTGGGGGTGAGGTAAGGGAGGAGGTGGCAGGGGGAAAGGGGAAACTGTTCCATCAGGAGAGGTGAAATGAAACAGGAAGCCAAGTAAGAGCCTCAGAGAGCGAAAAAAGGGTATAAGGGTGTCTGCAGAAGTGGGGAAACTAGGTGTAACAATCACAAGTGCTTTCGGATAGGAGATGCTGACGAAGCACAAGTTTAAATTGGGACAGACTAGAAAGACTGCTCAGTTGGTTGCTTAGAGTATTAAACCACAGGGGGGCTCTGTATTGAAAGGATTGCTGGTACTGAGCAATCTGACAGTGGGGTACTAGAAGGAGGTCAGAAACTGAGGTACATGTGTGTTGGATCTTAGGGGATTTGTTTAGCAGGCAACCAATGCTTGGGGGTAGTAATCCAAGTAGAGCTTTTTTGGACAGGAGGCAGGTTTGATATTTGATCCTGTTACTTAGCTGGAGCCAGCCAGATTGAGCATATAACTCACAGGTATGAGTGAGGCGCGCAGCACCCGTAACTAACCTACAGGCTTTGTTCAGGGCCACCATGAGTTGTTTGAGAGAATTGGAGGTTGCAGCACAGTATATGATTGGACCATAATCAATGATCGAGAGGACTGAGCTGTGAACTGCAGCCTTCAGGGCTTCTTGGGTAAGACTTCGTCTGTGTCTGAAGAGGAGCCCAATTCTGGTATTAACATCTCTGGCAACATTTTCAACGTGAGGCACAAAGGTAAGGTGACTATTCAGGGTCAGACCTAGGTATTTGAAAAGCTGAGTTTGTTCAAGAGCATCTCCGTGGTTGTTGGTGATAGTGAGTTGATGGACCTTAAACTTATTCCAAGAGGACGAAAACAGCTGGACTTTAGTTTTTTTGCAGTTTAGCACTAGTTTGTGATTATTAAACCATCTCTCTCTGCTTCTGTGAAGCCTTGTTGAAGACTGTTTACAAGAGCGTTGGGATCCAGGTGGCTAGTAAAGATGAGAGCGTCATCTGCGTAGAGGAAAGTACGTTGGTTACAGACAGCTGGAAGGTCATTCAGAAAAATACTGAACAATAAGGGACCCATGATTGAGCCTTGAGGTACCCCTGACTAGACAGCCCTCTGCTCCGAAACTACATTTGTTATCCTCACCCTCTGCAGTCTATCGCTGAGGTAGCTTCTGAACCATTTCAGGGTGTTTGGGACAACACCAGTTTTAGAGAGTTGGCCAAGCAACAGTGTGTGATTCACTGTGTCAAAGGCTTTTGTTAGGTCAACAAAGGCTGCACCTACAATCTTGCCTTGATTGATGGCCTGTTGTATGAAGCTTGTGAATTCTAATAATGCTGTGGTAGTACTGTGCCCCTTTCTAAAGCCATGTTGTTGTGGGCACTGGATGGAGTATGTGTCCAAATAAGCACCAAGCTGGTTGGTAACAATTCGCTCGAGCACCTTGGAGAGTGGAGGGATAATGGATACAGGCCTATAGTTACCCTGTAAGGAACGATCACCGGTTTTATGCACCAGAGTTACAATGTCCATTTTCCAGACATTAGGAAATTGTCCCAGTGTAAGAGAAAGGTTTAGAATCTTAGTTGTAGGTAGGAGAACTTCATCTAAGGTTAGGGTGATAAGCTTAAGGTCTAGTCTGTCACTACTGTGTCTTGCGTTTCTTAGGACCTTAGCTAGTAGTTTTCTAACCAGGTTGCATGATACCCTTTTAAAATAAAAAGGGGGGTGCTCAGGACTATTTTCTTCACCGTGGCTTGTGGAGCGGGCAGCATCATCATCGAAAAAGTCAGGTGGGAGAACATAGCTCAAATTGGTAAAAACGTTGTTAAAGGCATTAGCAATTTCCAGAGGGTCAGCGGTAGGGATCCCATTTATGTTTAGCGTTGTAGACGATACTTTAGGTTTTTTGCCAGTGATGTCATTTATATTAGACCAGAACCTTCTGCTATCACCCCAGGAGTTGGCAAGTATCTCCCTATGGTACTTGTCTTTTGCCTGGCGAGTCTCCCTCGTGCAGTTGTTTCTAGCAGCTTTATAGGCTTGTAGGTCCTGCTGCTTACCAGTGGCTTTTGCACAGTGCCAGAGATGGTCCCAAAACTTCATGTGGGAAAGGAGCTCAGGAGTGATCCAGGGGTTAACCATGCCAGAGACCTTAATCTTTTTGAGAAGGGCATGCGTATCACAAGCAGTGTTGAAAACCCTTATAAAGTGACAGAGGGCTACGTTAACATCATTGGTTGAGTCCAAGATGTTCCAATTTTGGGCACAAAGCTGTTGTTTTAGGAGGTCCAGGTGGCCCCTTCTGAGAAACCTGCTGTAGATAGTTTGGGGATGGGGGATAAGGAATTTATTACTCCAACTGCATGTGATTGGGGAATGGTCATTGATGGAGTTGGGGTGCACAGTTACATTGGAAAGGCGGTTAGGTTGGTTAGAAATTATCCAATCGAAGGTGGTGCTAGTCCTTGTTTTATAGTTTATCCTAGTGAGTGTATTAATAAGTTGAGTTATGTGAAGAGCTGTTATTGTGTCCTTTAGTGAGTTGGTCGCAGGTGACAGCCAGTTTATGTTAAAATCTCCCATGATAATGGTCTCCGTGAGGTGGTTTTGTGAGCAGAGATGGTCAAGAAGACTGAGGAGACCAGTGACCGGGTCTTTGGGAGGTATGTAGACTGAGAGTACCAATATTGTTTTATGGTGAGCCCCCAACAGCACTTTTATCGCCAGTACCTGGGTATTGCCACTGAGATAAATTGGTGGCATAGCATATCCCTTTAGGGAATTTTTTGAAAATATAGCGCATCCACCCCCACGTTTGGTCAGCCTGAATATAGTGTATCCAGGTATAGCTACTCCAGAATC
Organism: Neoceratodus forsteri; assembly: GCA_016271365.2. Lineage (NCBI taxonomy): Eukaryota > Metazoa > Chordata > Ceratodontiformes > Ceratodontidae > Neoceratodus > Neoceratodus forsteri. Next base: position 185,156,521 of record JADMNL010000027.1, read on the forward strand.
TGGTATTTTGGGGGTCATCCATGTCTCAACGACAGATAGTATGTCAGGGTTGTGCTGGGTTACCCAGACTTTCAGGACATCAGTTTGGCTTAAAAGGCTGCAGATATTAATTGTGGCCAGTTTAATGGTACCTTGTTTAGGGCGCGCATTGTAGGTGGGCGGTGCTTCAGGACCTGGATTAGGATGAATGTTTCCAGATAGCAGAAGTAGCATAAGGGCTGTCCCGAGTAGGAGTTCTCTTCGAGTCTTGGAGAAACATTTAACCTTCATGCGAACACAGTGAGGTTTTGTCTTTTCCCTATATAAAATGAGGATGGTGTGGTCCTTAAGGACACGTTGACAGGGATGTGATCCATCTGGGGGCCAAATATTTGGAGGGAGCAGGATCACTGAGGTAGACCAAGGACCTTTATTAATAGTGAAAAAGTTCCCAGATGAGGAACCTATGTTGACGTTAAGATTTTTCAAAATTTCAATATTGGGTGAGTAAACCAAACTATGGTTTGTTTTGCTTGTGGGAATGGGCAAAAATAGAAATAAGAGAATGGGAAAGGCACTCAGTAAGAATTTAAAATTTGGGGCCATGGTTACTACGAGAGGGAGCAGGGAGCGGTAGCTGTGTACCTTTAAGATAAGACAGGCCAGGTACAGAAAAAAAATAAAAATAAAATAGCCCGTGTCGATCAGTATGCAGCTGATGGTAAAGGAGGACTTGAGAAATGGGCGGGAACTATACGTATTTAATAGCGGCTGGGGTTGGTGTGGTGGTCTCTATGGCACAACGGTAGGGTGATGGACTATGGTTTGTTAGGACGTAATAATCTGCTTTAGGGAAGAAGGACCGAGGATAAGAAGTGCTTACGGGATAGCACTGGGAAGAGGAATGCAACTTCCAAGAGTTGTTGCCCTCTAGTGGCTTTGCAGTATACTTTGCAAATGGGAAAAAAAAAAGCTAGAAAAATTAACAATCCTGTCCCACTAAGAGTTGGTACTGGTAAACTCAGCATTAACAGTTCTTGTATTAAAAAGGAGGACTCAGGAAGGGTAGAGTCAGGAGCCAATAAGAGAAGGGGTGAATGGCATTATGCCTAATCAGAGCTCAGGAGTAGTAGTAGTGCAGCCAAATGGCCTGAAAGGCAAAAAGTGCCAAGTTCAAACCATTTGGTAGATGTGGGCTGCTTTTCAAAATGTGTACTGTACCTGGTTGTAGGCCGAGAGGCAGGCAGGTCAGCGCAGAACAGCCGCTGGGTTCCAAGCGGCTCCTGCGGCTTGCAGGAGGAGGCAGTCACCCGTACCAGGCAGGATGCTGGTGGAATTGAGAATGGTCTGTTAATTTAAGGCAAACAGAGACAATGGGCACTAGAAACCTCTGCCCCAATCAGACAAGGAGATAATGGCAGGGGGAGGTTTTCAGGGAAGGGCAGACAGATTATTAATGCAGCTGAACAACACCTTCACAAAAGAGCTGTTACACTTGGGGGGGGGGGTTGGCTGCTTACTGTAGCTAGCTGCAAAACCAGGAAAAAAGAGACAAAAAACACAGGACATGGAGGGGAGAGAGCATACACACAGGAACCGTGGTCTGATTGTTCAGAAGAAAAATGTTATTGGACACATGGACTAGAGCAAAACAATCAAGCTCTTAGTTCAAGCAGTTGAGTCTTTAGGGTGCCTTACAGCTCACCTTAGACATTTATTTATTTATTTATTGGATACAATCGGAATTACAATCCTTTGAGTCACAGACTCTTTTGCGAAGGCTCCACATCGGTATGGATATGTAGAGTAGGACAGGAGAAAAGAATAAGACATGCCAAAAGCCAATACTGTAAGGGCCTTCTGATGGATGCAGCGGGTGACCCTAAGAAATTTTGGTCCCATATCAAAACTTTCCTTGGATCAAAGCAAACTCTCCTAAATAACGACATGATACTGAAAGGTGTTCATTGTAATGACTCGGGCACAATTGCCAACGTATTTAATTCTCACTTCTCTGATTTCTCCAGTTACACCACTGCTTTCTCTTCCGATAACCCAATGTATGGATCCTCCACCCCAGAGGACACAAATAAGACGCCTCCCTTCCACTTTAAAGCTATCTTGAAAAAGGCTGTCCTTAAACATCTAAATTCCACATTGGACAGTACCGCTGTTGGATCCGACTGCCTTGAACCTAAACTCTTAAAGGTTGCGGCACCATTCATTGCAGGACCACTGTCCAGAATACTCAACTTGCCCCTGAGTGAAGGAGAAGTGCCCGATATATGAAAACTGGCCAAAGTCACGCTGGTGTTTAAAAAAGTCAATAAGAAAAATATAGCCAATTATAGACCAATAGCTATACTGTCAGTATTAAACAAAGTCCTTGAGAAGCTTGTCTCAGCACAGATCTCTGAACACCTTACTAAGTATAACCTTCTCCACAGTCCACACTAACCAACTTGGCTTCAGAAAAGGCCATAGTACACAAACTGCTCTATTACAGTTGACAAATTATGTTCTTCTAGCCATGGACCAGGGTCAATAAACCAGTGCAGTTTTTATCGATCTTGTCAACCACCCTCTCGTGCTTGCTAATCTCCAAACCATGGGTTTTTCGACTAGAGTTGTAACCTGGTTCCATAGCTACCTCTCAAACAGAACTCAAGCCATAAGATTCAACTCGGCCACCTCCGAAAAAGCAGTCATTAATGTTGGTGTACCACAGGGGTCTATCCTCGGACCCCTCCTCTTCTCGACTTTTATTAATAACATAACACAAAACATATCCTCCTGTTCATTGTTGCTATACGCCAATGACCTTGTTCTTTACACTAGCTCAGACAATGTCCACTCTATTAATTGTAAGCTCTCGCTGGACCTTCTAAACATTCAGTCCTGGATCATCACAAACAAGCTCGTTCTCAATGCTAGAAAGACCCAGGCTATGTTCTCTGGATCCTCTATCAAACTAAAGCAGTGCCGTGAATTTTTCCGGGTTTCCTGGGCTGATGGCTCCCCACTGGAGATGGTAACATCCTTTAAATATCTGGGTGTCTTGCTTGATGAATCCCTCACTTATGACACCCATATAACCTCCACATGTAAGGCTGTAAATGCCAAGCTGGGCTTAGCCTACAAAACAAGTCATATTCTAACCTCTTCTTTTAGGACAGCCATTGCAAGAGGAATCCTACTTCATCACTCTCTTATGGGTCCATAATCTATACTAACGTATCCAAGGCCACTCTTCATAGGTGGGACACAGCTTATAATAATATATGCTGATATGCCTCTGCATCCTCCAGACTAAGACATCACTGCCTACTGTATTCAGACCTAAATTAGCCCTCCCCCATTGGACACCGGATCCTCTCTCGGGAACCTTCTGGACAGTATACTGCGGTCCAGTATGCCTACCTACCTCACCTCCTTGCTGACCCCTCAACCCATCTCCTACGGTCTCCGATCCTCTGACCTTTCCTTGCTTAGCATTCCCAGATGTAGAACTACCAAAGGGAAATCAGGTTTCTCTCACATAGGTCCCTCTTACTGGAATTCGCTGCCCCTAGATGTACGCCTGGCTCCTAATCATGCTACCTTTAAGAAGAGGCACCTCTCCCTCTTTACCGCATGTGCTCACTGCACTTGTTTTAACACACCATAGATCTTGTTCTCCTTTTGCCTCAGCTGCCTATAGGTTCTCTCTCCTACCTTCCGTGGGGAGCTTGCACCTTGCCCTTTCAGCCTCCTCTTTTCTATCCCCTTTTCCTTCCTTTTTTTCCCCTCTTTCTCCTTTCTCTCGCTAGGCTATATCTCAGCACTACCTCTATCCCTGCCTCCTCCCAGTAGCTGTTTTTTTCAGTTTCTCAGCTGGATGTAACAATACCCTGTGGCATCTTTTTTCTGCACCTTAAAAGTGATATTACTGTTACTGTCTACACACGGGCACTTACCTTCTATTTTGTATAATTACACCTTTATGTGCCTTAGTACCAACATTGTCTTAATTTTGTCTCACTTATGTCTGTGTTGTATTGCATATTTTCTTGACACTGTATTCTATGTACCCGTTATCTGTGTTGTTGACCTCCCGGGTCGTGCCTGAAAATAATCACTTCTGTGTCTAGTGCACCTATCCGGTCATAAAAAAATAAAGAAAGAAAAAGAATGCAGGTGTCTATAGTTGGTTAGCGGAAGAAGGATGCAAACAGTGTAAATACTCTATGCAGGTAACATCTACAAACTGCAGTTATTAACTATTCTAAGCAGTAAAAATCAACAGAATCAACAAGCTAGAAAAATTAACAATCCTGTTACACTAACAGTTGGTACTGGTAAACTCAGCATTAGCAGTTCTTTTATTAAAAAAGAGGTCTCAGGAAGGGTAGAGTCAGGAGCCAATAAGAGAAGGGGGAATGGCGTTGTGACTAATCAGAGCTCAGGAGCAGTAGTAGTACAGCCAAATGGCCTGAAAGGCAAAACGTGCCAAGTTCAATCCTGTTGGTAGCTGTGGGCTGCTCCTCAAAATGTGTACCTGGTTGTAGGCTGAGAGGCAGGTGGGTCATCGCAGAACAGTCGCTGGGTTCTGAGCAGCTCCTGCGGCTTGCAGGAGGAGGCAGTCACCCATACCGGGCAGGATGCCTGGTTGTAGGCCAAGAGGCAGGCGGGTCATCGCAGAACAGCCGCTGGGTTCCGAGCAGCTCCTGTGGCTTGCAGGAGGAGGCAGTCACTTGTATTTCATTGTACTCTCCCGGGTCGTACCTGAAAATAGGCAAATGTCTTGTGTACTTACCTGGTTAACAAAAGCTAAATAAATAAATAAATACTTGACTTTACTTTTGTGTGGACACAAAGATTTCATGAGTGATTTTTCTAGTGCCCCTCACAAACATCTGCCCCATGTTTCCCAAAACCAATAAAACTCTAGTCTGGTCCTTTCCATTACGAAGTGTACCGTAGTACACGATTACCAGGAGTCAGTTACACTTGTAATAGGAATGGGCTGTTTAGAGAGAGGGACCCCATGAGCCCTGGTCCCAGTAGTGACAAAAGCCACAGACAGGGATGTGCAGAGAATCAGAAGGGAGAATGGGGACTAAAGCGGACAGAGGGGAGAGGGGATGAGAGGGATTGACATTAGGGTCTGGGAAGTGGCAGATTTAGTGATGATGTGTGGCATTTGGATGTACTTTTTGAAACATCACTACAGATTACAACACTGCCACTAAAAATACACCACACAGCAGTTGGCAACACATTCAGGTTGCAGAACTTTGTTTGCAATAATAGTTACTGCTGCCACACAATCACTGTGTAGTAGCTTAGTAATCGTCCCGCAGTGCCATTTAAAAGTGTTTTAAAGTTTAAACCTACACCAGATAAAAGGTGGTTTGTTCTAGATAAGAAAGATTTACAGTAATACAATGATCTGACGTGAAGTTCTGCAGGGCGAGCCCAGTCACTACAGCTCTTGTTCTGGGGAAGGGGTGCTTTTGTTATACACTAATGAGTTGGTCCTGTTGATTTTACAGGTGATCTAATTCCTCAGTGCTGGCTCTGGACTGCCCCCTCCTCCTTCCCCCGCGCCACCTTGAGCGCCTTTCCCGCGGAGGCGGTAGGGTAGCCGGGCTGATGCGCGGGCAGAACGGCGGGGAGAGACCCGGGGACTACAGAGCTACCCACCAAGACAACAAACCACCAACGACTTCAGTTCAGTCAGCAGCACAGAACCGAGCTCTCGGGCAGCGACAAACGTGCCAAACCAAGTCTGCCTGCCGCTTAGCGAGCGCAGCTGCCAAGTGTCGACCGGAACGAAGTCGTTACCCAACTCGCACTGGGGGTTTACAGAAAGTTTTTTTAAAGCTTTATTGTTAGAACTTGGCTGCTTCCTTGTTGTGGGCCGGCGCGGAGTGACCAACTACACGGCAGTTGAAGATGGAGGGGTGAATATGAGCGGGGGATACTTGGTACATTTCAAAAGTTTTATACAGCGGGTCGTCGTTCAGCCAGCCACCACCAGTGAGACTTGTCGCTGCCGTTGCTACAGCAGCCCCTCCCCCCATTGCCCCTCGAGCTCTGCTTCGGATGAGTCGAAGCGCGAGACAAGCAGCGCTGGAAACCTCGGGGCAACTTTCTTAAAGAGACAGCAACGTCGGCTTCAGCCAACTTTGCTCGTACCACTAACAGCCGCAGACCAGGCACTTCCTGGCCTGGTTACTATGAGCCACGGACCTAATCCTAAACACCTGTATGAAGGGAACTGATGATCGGAAACATTAACTTTGTTTTACGATTTCTTTGTACGGCTGGAGAAGAGGAATAACACAGTGTTAAAAAAAAAACATAACATTTTTTTCGACAACAAAACCTTTGCTGTATTTGATGAGGGTGTAATGTTTTAGACACCGTATTTCGAAAACTTGAAGGCGAAAAAACATTTTTTAAACAAGAAGCATAGCGGGTTTTCTGCAGTTAGGACACATTCTCTGCTAATAATAGAACGGTAAGGCCGAAAAACTATGTTTGATGGCAAATTCCCAAATCCCATTGATCCTGCCCTATAACTGACCCCCAGAGGAGCCCTTGCGGTCTGTGCGCATGCTCCAGGCTGGACAGCTCCAGAGAGGGAAATTTAAAAACGGTTTGGAGATTGACATTGCAGTCAAACTACAAAGAGAGCTCCGGTCTACCAGAGATTAGCAGAACCAGCTCAGGTACAGATTTCAGAACTTTTTTTTCAGATTCCACAGGTGTAGAGAGATGTATGTCTCTCTTTGTGAATTCGGCGCTGGGTCTGTAAGTCCTGAGTTTTTGCTTTTGAGCGCAATGCTATTTAATGTCCAGATTACTGCATTTAAACACCCACGCACTCAGTTCTGTAGCCATCACTGAACTTTTGCAGGTGAAGTGTTACATTCGCTTCTTCAGCAACTGAGACCCATGTGTGTGTTATGTGTACTGCGATTCTGAACTCATGCCTTAATGCACTAATGAATACACATATTTGCAGTTTTAAAACGTGAATATGTCAATCAAAGTACGAATTCTTTTTCCGTCTTGTACTAAATCTCAGTAACACAGCTGGCCAGGGTTTCTTTTGTAGTTTGTACTTATTCTGTAAAGCATGCGCTGTTTATAATTATTATGCCTAATGGCAGTTGTATGCCTGGCATAAAACAAACCAAAAAAGCAATAACATAACCCGTTCACATTTAATGACTACATGAGCAATTCCGGTCAGATTTGTAATGCAATATTAAAAAAAAAAAAAAAAACTTTTAGGGAAGTGATCAGAATGGAAAGGTAACATGTATCTTTAGATTTCTAGCCTAGATTTGATTGCCACATATCTGCTCATTAGAACTGATTAAACCAGTCGATTTCTAGTGACATTTTAATCTATGTAATCATTTTGTGGGCACATGAAGGCATCTAGGATAGGCCAAGAGTTAAAAAGGCAGTTCTTCATTTATTTGCAGCAGCTTTTCTAAAGTGTTTGTTGTCCATTCCAACTACTTTTACTTTTGGAGTGCTGAAATGCTGGATAGCTACATACCACTAAACTGCAAAAAAAAAAAAAAGTCAAATGTTTGTTTTATTGTTCTCTAAAGGAGATGATAGAGAGTGATATTATATCCAGAATGTCAGAAATTTTTAGGAACTTCGGGGCAAAATCATCACCCTTCATCCCAGGAGTACAGGTAATGAACAACAAATATTATTTCTGTGTAGGGATGTGATCTTCTGTAGTGGTAAGTTATAACTAGGGCAGTAATCTGAAACAGTCCATTCAGTCACTCCAAAATCCCCCACTGACTTCTAATTGTCAGTTATGTTGGGGCTAATACTTGTGCTCACTTTGTATTTTTATTGGCTGTTTCCCTAAGTAATTAATATTATATCCACAAAGTGTGCCATTTGTAAAGTGCCTGTCTCAAATTCTTGCATGACTTAAAGTAAACTCTTTAAGAGTCCCTGTATACCTTCATAAGGAAAACAAAACAAGCAAAAAAAAATATGGGTTTCCTTGGTTATGTATGAAATTCTTGAAGATTATATATTCAGATATCTAGCATTTAAGCATGCCTTCACAGTTCTGCATGTGAAAAAAAAAATTCAGTTGCAACTATGTAATGAAAAGCCTCATAGACTGAATGATTTTTTTTAGTGAAGAATGGATCTGTCAAATCAAATCAGCTCTGTTTACTCTCCTGTTGTCAATGCAGTGAGGGATTCAAACCCGTAGTTATGAGGTCTCCATAGGAGAGCAGCAGGGCCTTGAAGCAAAGGAAATGGTCTCCAGTTAGTAGGAGGAAGACCGTGAATGTTATCCTTAGAGCTGAGCATGTTTCTTGTATCTGTGCAGCTACACATAGTAGGGTGAACTTTGCTGTGGTCCAAGGGTCTTCAGTGGGAAGTGGAGTAATCAGAAGCCAGAAGGTTTATTTTCCAACAAGATATCCTGGGTTCATTTCAGTTTATAATTGAAATTAAAATACGGAATAGAATAGTATTTGAAGTTATATACTTCTTAGACTTTAAGTTTCTGTTGTTGTGTAACTGTGGATAGATAATTGCTTATTTATTTATTTGTATTTTGGAGTATACCTTTGAGCCGAGGGCTCTTTTACAAAGGTTCCACATCAAATATTACATGTAATGGAGATAATGACATCGTACTTGCATATAAATCCATCACAATTATCCTGCAGTTACACTGAACGTACACAGCAATTACAGTTTGATTATACAATTCTAAAGAAAAGTATATAATTATTTATTTGAAATGTGTTTATTAGCATTTTGGATAAAGCATCTCATAAAACAATGAGTTGCATACTGGTAGTGCAGTGACTGTACACAGCCAAACAAAGCAGTTAAATGTGCTAAATGCCATTTTACACATAGTCACTTATAACTAAATACTGATGTTGAGAGGTGGAAATCTTGGTCAGGATGCTGGCTATTCTTTACTCGTTTGGAATGGTCCTCTCCCCCCCCCCCAACAAGTGTATTGCACCATCTATGAACCCAAGTCCTCAGTGTAGGTCTAAAATCCATGAAGTGGTCCAGAGGTAAGGATGCTGCCAGGCTGGGCTGGAACCATATAGCATGAAAATACAAAATTCAAACAAGAACAGTGCTTCCAGTAAACAAACATTGGACGTATTGCTACCCTTGTTGTTTTCATATTAAAATTGTTTATATACTGTATTCTTCTGATTTCCGAAGTATATACTAACCAGGGTGGTTTCAGGCAGTGCTGTATTAAAACTATGTAATGTGTGTAATATTTATTTTTTGAATCTCAACTGTGTATTTTGCAAACTCCTATTTACCGTAAATCTTGAAATTTTCACTAACAAATAATTTTCACTAGAGCACTAATTAGTGCTAAAATAAATTTGCGCTAATTCACACTTTTTTCATTATAGTGAATGTTGCACTAACGGCTTAGCATAAATTAACTTTGCACAATTATGGTTGCATTTGGGTTTGCAGTAAAATTACTTTGTGGGCAAATAACTAGTTTTACAGTATTCTTGATTACAGAAATGTAATCAGTCAAGCCCTCTTGTGTGCATCTCCAGTCAGTGACCCAGATACAGTGTAATTGCCAGGCCCTCTTACAAGCAGCTCTGATGCAACATGCAAATCCTGCTTCTAGGTAGCACTTTTTAAAATGCTGCATAATTTAGTCTTTGTGCATGTCGATCCCGCTTACGTGCTGTATCTATCGTCTGCAGCACATTAATGCCTACAGGAAGACTTATTCATTAGTCCTTAAAGTCTAAGGGAAGTGCTCGTAGAGACAGATCTCATACCACAGACTTGGGAACCAGGAGGTGCCGGTTCAAGTCCAACTAGAGCTACATACACCTTGTGTGACTGCAGCAAGTTGCTCTCCCTGTGCTTCACCCCCTTTGAGCTGTAATATTGCATAAACACAGGGTCTTACTGAAAATGGGATGTTGCTTCTCAGGCGGGCTACCCTGGTAAATTAATAAATAAAAAAAAAAAAAAAAAAAGAAAAAGAGAGAGCAACAGCTGCTCTAGTAGTAAGAGCAATGGCTTGGGAACCAGAAGCTGCAGGTTCAAAACCTGCTAGAGTCAAATACTTATTGTGAGACCTTGAAACCTTAGGCTCTTAGTGCAGTCAATCCAGCTACCGAAATAATTTTAGGTCACGGGAGCATCCCTGACCAATCGCAGCACTTCCTTCAGTTTGCACTTGTGGTACTCCTGTTGCCGTGGTACCTCTGTGAAGAATACTGTAACAGGCTTCTCAATGACGCGCTGCTGCTAACTTTATTAAATAAAAAGTTTTTATTTTTATTTAATAAAGTTAGCAATCCATAATAATTTTGTGAGTGTGGTTGGAGAGCCTCTTATGGCTGGAGGGCCTCTTGCATCCTTAGGACCACAGACCTGTTCTGCTTTGGTTCGCAGTCCTCTGGTCCGAAGACCATGTGAGGTGACACTCTTATAGTCATAAGAGGCCCTCCAACTAGACCCATAAACTTATAGTAGGAGGAGAATCCCATTGGAAATGAGAAGCTGCATCTCAGCTGAGCTATCTTGGGTAACTAAACTGTTAAAAAAAAATAAACTGTCGACAGAGTAAAACTCATCAACTTCCTGATAGTGCAATAAGTTGTTTGTCTCTGAATATGTTCAAAATTCTTTTTTGTAATCCTTTTCATGAGAAATGTACCAAGATGTTTTGGTTTGTGCAACTGATGCAGTATTGTTATGTAATATGCTGCTGCTGTTGATATTTCTTCTGCCTACCTGGACATACATGTGAAAGAGAACTATAACTCCTCATCCAGTATCCTATGAGAAATAGTTTAAAATAATTAAATAAATGAGACAAAAGTGTACACAAAATGGACCAAAAAGTCATGTGTGCAAAGTGTGGGTCTTCAGCCAACATCTTCCCCTCCCACTCGGCAACCTGGGCTGCACTGTCACCTGGGGTCGCCCAGGTGGCAGTATCTCAGCGAGGAGAGCAGCCCACCCTCCGTGGAGGAATAGAGCATGCTCCGGGGTGCCCAAGTCTCCTCCTTCTGCCTGGTTCCTGATGACCCAGGCGCCTTCCCGAACCCAGATTGCCAGTGTCATGAGGGGTATCTTTACTGCTGCACTGCTGAGCCAGCCCTGATATGAGCTTTAAAGTTTATCATTTTATAGTTTACAGGGAAAGTGCTAACCCCTTGAAAAATTCTAGATCTGCCCTGACCATCTTGCTACATAAAAAATTAATCATGCAACCAAGCACTTAAATCCTATTATTATTTTTGCAAAAAAAAAAAAAACTTTTCATAAAAGGACAAGGGTATAAATAATTAGATAATAAAGACTAAAATGACATCATCAAAGTACTATGTGCCTGACAGATTGGGAAATGGCAGCAATGAAAACAAAATAGCACCTTGTCATAACCCCCATGGTAAGTCTGAGGATTTTTTTTTATTATTATTAATAATAATGGAAAACCTTTTTTTTTTTGTGCTTAAACACAGTTTCTATTACTAGTATATGCTAGCAGTAAACCTAAAATTATGCATAATTTAGATTTTCTTTGCCCTTTAAGGCATACTGTCTTGTTTTATGAAGCCAACATCATTATGGAAAAAAAATCACCGTAGGCATTGCATCATCTGATGGCTGATTACTCCTGTCACTGCTGCTTGTGGCATCAGGTGATAGAACCTGTTTGAGGCACACAGTATATCAGAACATGCTGTCACAAGATCTGTGTACAAATGCCTGTTCGGGTACCTCATGCTGCTGGCATGAACAGAACTCAGACCCAGTAGATCTGGAGTAGTTCTCAGCACCTGACATGGATTTTTGTAAATGTACTATGTACTGAAGTGTTGTACAATGACTGAGGGATTACAAGCCCACCGTTAATTCAGTGCTGTGGATTCATCTGGGAGACTTTTTGGAGAAATGCATATTCTGTGAAGGAGTGGACGCACTGCAGGTTTGCATTATTGCACTGTACTAGGAGCACAGTGGGCTAAATTCACGATTGCACCTGCTAAGGTGTCTGGCATGCAGAGCTGCTGGAACCATGTGATGCACAGAGCATTCACCACTACAGACACTGGGATGCACTGCATACTTGAAACACTGTGTGAACCTTCCAGCTGGAGACACAGTGCACCCGAGAATGATACCACCATCATAATCTGCTACAGTGCACATACCTTGGTCCCAGAGCATGGTACTCATGAAGCTGGCAGTATGCTGAAGTAGTACTGCTGAATGGTGGAGTTTATGGGGCACCCTGACATGGCACCCAGCTGTATGACAGTGCCAGGGTTGCCCTGCCATTTGCCAGTTCGCGCATGTGTATTGCTCTCCCCATTGAATGCCTCTCTCCTCCTTGATAGCCCTGCATCCTCATTCCATACAGCTGCTTCTGTCCTGTAGTGTCTTTGGGCCCACTCAGACATGTTGAGAGTATGATTCGACGTTGCTGAGTGCAGCAGATGTCCCGACTTGGCTCCTTGGTGGTAACTGCGTAAAATCATCAGCCAGGGCCGGGAGTAGTAGTTGCTAAAACTATCAGTGGCTTCAAACACAGCTGGGAGGGAGTGAAATGCTTAGTGGTTGCTCAAGGTAATAGTGGTAGGGCAGTGAGCATGGGGGTGGATAGTGTGGGTTAGAACCCTGTATGGACAATAGGTCCCAGGTTTGTTAGGGTTTATGGGCAGACTGGATGGACCAATGGTCTTCTTCTGCCATCATTGTCTATGTTTCTTTGAGTATCCCCACAGTGTCTCATGCATATACATGAGGCCGTCACTGTATTGGTGCGTGCAAACCAAGAACCCCCATATCGCACAGTGCAGACACACTACAGAGGCTGTCGATCGCTGTCGGGGGAGGTGGATGCAGCAATGCAACCACCGAGAGCACGGAGTGCTTTTCTGAAAAGTCCAACACGTGAGGAGCTTTACAGAGTAGGGATCTACTACAAAAATATATTTAAAACAACTATGTTTGTAGTGATTGCATCTGAACCAGTTTTCCAGTATCCAGGCTAAGAGGAAGTCTGGAATGCAAAGATCCTGTTTTCATGCAAATGTCTTCAGCAATAAAGAAGAGGCTGTTAGAATTAACACAAGCTGAATTGTGTCAAAAGTTTGCATCTAAAAAAAAAAAAAATCCTTGGTACTGGAAAAACATTTTAAGTGTAATGTTTTCTAGGGTTTTTGACCTTCTCTCATCATCTGTCTAACTTTTTATTTTTTTTTATTTTTTTTTTACTAATAAGCATTTATCCCACTGTATGCTTCAAAAACTATCCAACTGTCTCAGGTGGTGTGTTTGTGATGTCACAGTCTGTTGTCACGGTAAGCTTGGGGATGTCATTTGCACTAAAAAGTCAGAGAATCCCTATGAAAACTTTTTATACCGACTCCGTGGATAAATTAGCAAAAACATACAGCACAATACGGGAAAGCCCAGTAAAATAAAAAAAAAAAAAAGTTGTTTTCTTGTAAATTTTAGTGGTTAAATAGGGTACACAGCAACAAGGCACTAATTCCATAAAGGGATTCCAGAGTTGTTATAAACCACAAGCGTGAAATAAGAAGATTATTATCACAAAACTTGAAGATGGTTTTATACCATGGTGATGTGTTTTTTGTCTTTGATATTGCGGTTAAGGTTGTTCCATATTGCTGACATTTGGACTCTGCGGTTTACATGAACATTCACTTTTGGTACAGGGGAGAGAGGCTGTCTTTTAGACAGGCGCACTATGTGTTTGTGTAATGCAGCAAACCCCAGCACTTTTATGGTGGGCGATTTTAAAAATGGTGCCACAGTTTGCAGCACTTCTTCCCATTTATGACTACTTCTAACAGCAGCAGACATATAGTGTATGGTGGAACGTTATTCAGCATGAAAATCCATGCCTACAGTAGTGTTGTTGTGCTTCACTCACTCCATCATACTGGCTGTTGTGCTGCACTCACTCCGTCAGTAGTGCAGCACAACAAAATGGAACGCTGTCTCGCGCTTCAAAGCCCTTGAGTAGCGGTTGCCGTTGCTTGCCTTGACGCCTCATGGTTTTGAGTTGGTATATGACAGAGAGAGCAGAAGCAGTCAACAGCATTAACCCCCCAAAAAAAAGCTGCAGTAAATTAAGTAAATCCGCAAAGCGACAAAAAATGTCATCCGCATCCACCAATCAGCCTTGATTTGACTGCAGTGAGATCCGTGAAGGGGAAAGTCACACAGCAGGATAGTGGCAGATGAGGAAACTCTTTATTTCTTTCATTCTGGACATTTGTTTTTTTTATCTGAATCATAACCATGACTGCCCATACACTATAAAAGATTGTGTATGAGCAGTCATACACATACTAGGTTATTCTTGAATCTCGCCGTTTCCCTGTTAACAGGAGACCTCTTGAGCTTCGCTGTGGAGGTCTGTTACCAGGGAAATGGCTCGATTCAAGAATAACCCAGTTGTGTATGACTGCTCATACACAATCCTCTATGTCATATATACATCTACTATATGTTAATACCACTGCTGAGACAACTCTTATGGTTGTAAGAGGGGTCTTGCATGCATTCTTAGGGTCTGAGAACTGCAAACCAAAGGTGAGTGATTCTAATACCCCAGGGATGCAAGTGAGAACAATCTTACAACCATAAGACTGGTCTCAGCAGTGATATTTAAAAAAAAAAAAAAAAAAAAAATCTTCTCCAGATGTGCCCGTTTCCAGGGCAGCCACATGTAAGACTCCCTAAACAGAATAGGAGTCTTTCATGCAAAGAGGAAAGGAGCACTTCAATTGGTCAGGAGCACTCCCTCAATCTGTAATTGTTAGCACCAAACTACAGCAAGTGCAACATGCTTTTCTAGACTCCAGAAGTGCCTCTTATGGAACTTTCAGAGGGCTTTTACACCGTGAAACTTTCTAAGATCTGATCCTAGGTCTCCTCTCAAAAAAAAAAAACAAACAAAAAATCTATAAAATTGCTAAGACTCAGAGATGAATTTGATGGGCAAGTAGACATTCCCAACTATTGTAATTATCTCACCATAGTTACAGGGGTGTGGGGCTTCCTGTCCAGTCAAATAAAGACCTCTTATTTAAACTTACCCAAAATATTGTTTTTTAATGTGTGTCTCTCTATTTTATTTTTGAAAGCCATTTCATAAGTATAATAAGACAATCCAGAGACGTCTAATTATAGCCACTAATTGCACTCCTTGGGTGTATGCAAAGGGGACCATAATAGGTTTTACTAATTGGCAGCAGCTTGTGTTGGTCTTGTTTACAATGATGCTATTCATAAAACGTTACCTGAATAACAGTGGATGTGAACAATTAAGCATGATATTAAATTAATTTTTTTTTCACGGATAAGATTCTGTACAGTTTTAATGGACTCAGGAATTTGGATTTTTCACTGTGTCAGTTTGTGTGCAGAATGCAAAGCGTGCTGTTGACATTTTAGAGCAGTGCTCACACTTTGGTTCACACACCGTGACAGAGTCAGAACTCCAAATTGCTGGGCCTGTGAACAGATGGTAAAGAATGTTGTCCATTCAAAGAAAGTAATAGAAAATACTGGCTTTCACATGACTTTTTATTTATGTGCAGTTCAATATGGGCTATTTGGGATTATGGATATCGTTTCTAAAATGGAACCCTTTCAAGCAACTGCAAATTAAAAATACATTCCAGTCTTTTATAAAGGCACTAGGCTCTGCTTTGTGCTTAGCAGAACAACCAAACTGTGCGAATATTAGCCTCATAATTACACACCCTGTTCAGCCTTATTGTTTGCATATTTTGTTTTTAACAATTTTATTTACATGTTTTATTTTATTTTGAACAGTACGCTACAAAATGTTTTTAAAAAGTGAGTAGCACCAAAATTAGCAGATAGAACATTTTGACAGTATATGGTGGAATGTTGCTCTGCATGGTAATCGATGCCTAGAACAGGGTTGTTGTGCTGCAGTAGTGATGTCAAACACACTGTTTTTATTCTCCCAGTGACTGTGGTCAAATGAACTAAAGCTAGCTGGCTCATGATGACTGTGGTAGGCATAAAAACACCAGCTTTCCCGACTGAAGTTGGGGATTTTTTAGTGGTGAGATTTTTGGGTTCCACATCAAAACTGCAATAGAAAAAACAGTGCTGTGAAAATAAATTAATAAAAACAAGGGGTTTTAGCAAAATTTGTTTGGTAAAATTCTCCTGAAACAAATTCTGCACTGCAAATTTGAAGTTTCTAGAACAATCCTGTGAAAATAGTCACCCAAATTATTTTTTTTTTATTTTTTCTACTCCCCGGAGCCTGGTGGGTGGCTATGGCCTTCCCTCGGAGGGACTCATCTTCCGGCCCTGCATGTCCCTGCTCAGTCAGTCCCTGGTAGTTCCCTCGCAGCAGGGCCAGGGAGGAGAGTGCTGGCTTTCCCTCTCCCAAGCACAAATCCAGAATCCGAGGGTAGCACAGGGATCGCATTACCGCGGAGCCTGCCAGCCCTTTTTCTTTTCTCACGCCCCCACACCGATGTAAGGACATCGGCACGTGTCTCTCGACCCCTACTACTCTCCAGCTACCAGAAGGCAGTCAGTGAGTGGGATAACAGGCCTCCCCCATGACAGGAGAGCAGTCCTCTGGATGCTCAATCCTGTCTTTCGCCCCTGCCAACCCCCGGCTGCCCGGGCTCATTCCCTAACCCGGGTCGCTGGCGTAGCGTGAGGTGTAGCGACCAGCGCCTCAACCTCCAGCACCACCGGGCTGGCACCAGTCACCCAAATTTCATTTATTTGACCACATGATTTTTCGGATATGTGGTCTTGATGGGCTACACCATTTTTCTTGTCTCCTGTTTGAGTCAGCATCTACACAAAACACCCAAAAATAAATTGAGCTCACATAATTAAAAATGTGCCAAACAGGTGGCCACTGCTTGCCTAAGGCAGTGAGGCATACGTAGTGCTAAATGTGTTGGGGCCTAGGTCACAATTGACTGAACTGTGATCAGTGCAAAGTTTTTTTTTTTGTCCTAAAAACACTGAAAAAAAGACCAGCAAAAAGGAGGCAGGTGCTATCAGCTCTAGCCTCTTTGTCCAGCTCCAGAGAGTGTTCCCCTATTAAAAAGGTTGAGAACATCTCTGTGATATCAGCTGCTGACACAGCTTCCCATAAAGACCAATCTAATGCAGAGTCTGCAAGGAAGCCCACAAAAGAGCATGTATCTTCTGCTGAGGAACGCTCAGATAAAACTGACTCCAAGGAAAGGTAGGCAAAGAAGATGTTCTCACATTTTTGCCTCCAAAAGACAATTAAAGAAAACATTTGTAGCCTGAAAAAAAAAAAGTAAATGATTTCATCATGTAGCAAGCAGTGCTGGTGATATTAAAGTGTCCTCTATGGAGGAATTCAAACAAATGCAGCAGTACTTCCAGACCATGAAGAAACAGCCACCAAAAATTCTTCCACAGGTACATCCAGTGTCACAGAGGAGAGACGTGACTTTAAGGAGGATGAGGAACGTATTACTCCTAAAGTTATTACATATGAGGAGGCAGTCAGTTCACCCCCCCAGGGCTTGTTGAGGATATTTTTTCAAATTCTGCCTTCCTTAGGAACAAAACAGCACTGATTTCTGTTTTCGCTGCGGCAACCGATTCTGAAGATGACTGGTTAGTGTGTGGGAGAACCCGGGAAGATACCCTGTTATCAATCAAGCAAACAATGCTCATGGTGGAAAAGCAGAGTTTCATCCTGAATTTAGAAAAATCAAACCTGGAACCCACAAAAAGTCTGCACTTCACTGGAGCTGAACTGGAAATCGTTCAGTTGAGGGCCTTTCTCCCACAAGAAAGGGTCCAGGTAGTGATTCGGTCTGCAGCCTCCTTCCCCTTGGAGACAAGAAGGACTGTGCAAGATGTCCTAACACTGTTAGGGCTCTTGTCAGCCACAGCCAGTGTTGTTCCATGGGCGTGGCAGCACATAAGAGGCGTTCAGTGGTACCTGAAAGAATGCTGGTCTCAACTTGTATGTCCCTAAGTGCCCTGATATCATTACAAAACAGGCTACTAAGCTCACTCTGTTTCCTCCCAGTATTACACAGTGTAATTCTGACCACAGGTGCCTCACTCCTAGGATGGGAGGACACATTTTATACCACACAGTAAATGGAGTATGGAGACCAGCAAAAAGACAGGAACATATCAGTTTGGTGAAACTTGCAACAGTTTCTTTTTCTCTGTCTCTCTTTCTCTAAAGTTGTTCCCAGCATTGGTCAGGTACCAAGTTCTAAGTTAGAAAATAACACAACAATTATTGCATCAACAAACAAGGTGATGTAAGATCCACAAGACTGTGCAAGAAGACACTAAAAATTTGGGATCTGGCTTTCACTCTCAAAGTACGTACCTCTGCAGTTCTACGCTGTCAGAGTACGTACCTCTGCAGTTCTACGCTCTCAGAGTACGTACCTCTGCAGTTCTACGCTCTCAGAGTACGTACCTCTGCAGTTCTACGCTCTCAGAGTACGTACCTCTGCAGTTCTGCGCTCTCAGAGTACGTACCTCTGCAGTTCTACGCTCTCAGAGTACGTACCTCTGCAGTTCATGTGGCAGGAGGGACACTGGGCTGGATACAAGAATGGATACTGCTAGGATTTCCAGTGGTATCCATCCTTCCAGTGGCAGCCAAACCCAGTCAGTTTCAGGACCATGGTGCCCAGCGGTGGTCCCAAGCTAGGAGCTGCCTACCACAAGAGCAGCAGTGATAGCAGCAAAGCTAGCGCTCGGGATCGCTAGGCTCACGAGCATGCACTCTGCAGTAGAGCGCAGCATGCAGAGATGGCCATTACAGTGGACACAGTATGGTAGGTAGGTTAGAATATTTTCCAACAAAGCACCTGCATACATCCATTGAACAAAACACACACACACACACACACGGATGACTGGCGCACATCTGGTGCTTGCCCACAGTGCAGGCCTGCAGTACCTGAAAGTTGTGGGACCATCGTACTGGTACCTGTTCTGACCCTTCCCTCTCCTGCTGGTGGGTGCTTCTTGGCACTTATATATGGTCCCATGCCCCGGGATGCCATACCTTACTGTGTTATCAGTGGGAACACTCAATGCCAAGAGAGAGGCTTATGAATATTCATGAGTCTGCTGACCACCAGATGCAAAGGTTAGCACAACCTGCTATCATCAGAGCATGGCGTCCTGTATACATAGGTAGGCAGACAGCCTTAGTTCCAATTGTATGTGTGACAGTATAGACCGAGTTCCTGCATCCAACCCAATATCCTGGCAGATTCACTCAGCAGGATAGGTCATGTCACACACAAGAGGCCCCTGAAAGAAACTGTGCTATTATAGCCAGTTTTCAGCACATGGGGTGTTCCATATGAGAGTGGCTTTGCCTCATGGGAGAACAACAAGCTGCCATTATTCTGCTGCAGATCCCCTTGTCTGGGAGCAATCCCAGAATGTGCTGTCTGCATGCACTGAGGAAACGGGTTCCTTTATGCATTCCAACATTCTGAAAGTGAGAGTGGAACCAGTAACCATGATTCTGGTATCACCACACTGGCCCAGACAGCATGGTACTCTAGATGTCTAAAATGATTCACACTGTGTGTCTGTCAAGACCGTCTGATAATTTCAAAAGGCCAGGTGAACCATCCTAACTTGGAGTGCCTTCACTTGAAAATTAGATCTCAAATCTCCTGGCCTCTTCAGCTCAAAGATCTACAGTGGAAATGCTGTGAGGCTTGATACCAATGTGTGTGTGTGTGGGGGGGGGGTGACAGAGAGAGAGAGGGAGAGGGAGAGAGAATGTCTTTGAAAAAAAGATTCTAAGTTCCAGGTCACCATATTCCTCATGGAGATGATGCGCAGGTTTGACTGGTTGTTCTACTCCTTTAGAAAAAAGCTATTACTACAGTGAGTAACTTTTTCTTCCTCTTCATACTTCATCAGCATTGTGACCTCACTTATTGAGACATACCAAGTGACCAATCTTGCAGCAACTGAGTGTCTCTTTGTCAGTTGTGATGTCATAATGAATGGGGTCACAGTGCTGTTGAGGTATCAAAGCTAATAGAGCTAGATACGTTAGCCTTCAGAAAGCACAGTAATATACATCAGACCTAATACTGTCAGGCTAAAAACCTTCTTACTAGCAAAAGGGAAAAAAAAAAGTACCTATGATACAAAACTTAACAGTTGACTATTTTCAAAAGGTAATATTAGTTTCAGGTAGTGTACTAACTCTTTAAAATATTGGTATGGAAGTTGTTACTAATTCATCTGTGTGTTTCAAAAATATTAGGACAGATTCTCAAAGCCCATTCAAATACTGCATTTGTGGGAAAAACTCGGCTCAAGTGTGTTACCACGTGCAGAACCGCAGTTTTTTCTGCAGCTAAGGTATTCTCAAAAATGGAGCCGGTTTATGACCGCCTCCACGATTTACGCCAGTTTGTGGGTGTTTTTTTTCCCCCGCAGCTTTGGAAAAATGTTACAGCCGATTGGACCAGGCATAACATCTTCCGCAGCTGTGGCGGCTGAGAATACCATTCTCCTCAGCTGTGGAGATTGCGGTCCGCAACTGGAGTTGCACTGAGAATGCGACCCATTGCTTGCTGGCCTCACAGTTGCTTTGTTTATTATATTACATGCAAGAACATAACTTACTGGGTTTAAAAAAACAGCACCTCCTAAATACATAAATGAACATTTTCTGGCTTATTAAAGCAGTAAGGCCTGGTGGCTGGTGGGTTACTATGAGGAAATTCTTCTCCCTCCCCCCAGTACCAAACTGCATGAGCTGCTAGTGAGTGTAGCTTGTCATTCACACTCTTGAGTGCCTTCTCGTGATAATAAAACCCAATACGTTTTTTTAAATAATATTTAAAGAGCAGCTGATGCCGCCAGGAGAACGTAATACTATTTGGACACAGTTGTGCTAATGTTTCAGATTAGGTCTGTATTTCTTCTCTCTGATATTTGGTACTGATGTCAAATGCACGAAAACAGGTTCTTTGTTTCTTAAGGTTTCATCAGCTCTTATTGCTTACTCCCAGCCTAGTGTCATAATATTTGTGACATCACAGTTATTCCCATGGCAACATTTTGTGATGTCACAACAAAGTTTTATTACTTCAAGTGAGGAAAAAGATGTAGGGACAGTTTCACACTAGGGGATTAAGATGCTGTTTTTGTGTAAATTTTCTCAGTAATATGTAAGGGGGAGGATACATTTATAAAAGAGATATGAAATACAAGCTGAACTGTGCCTTACTGTTATATTTTTCAAAGTTTTCCGAAAGGTATCAGCAGCTCTTTAAGTTACAAAAAGCACTCTGCGATGTCACATGAACTCCACATGCATGCGATTACATAGAAACATAGAATTTGGCAGCAGATAAGGACCACTTGGCCCATCCAGTCTGCCCATTCCTCCCTACCTACATTATTATTGCAGACCATACCCGAGTCACAGCTCTTTCTCCCTCCACCTTCCTTTCCACTATGATTTGCTTGTGCTTATCCCATGCATTCTTGAACCCCCACCACTGTTTTTGCCCCTACCACCTCCACTGGAAGTCTGTTCCCAGAATCCACCACTCTTTCTGTGAAGAAGTCCATTAACTTTCCCACTACCGATGTCAGGCTGACTGGCCTGTAATTGCCAACCTCCTCCCTGCTACCACTTTTGTGTAGTGGGACTACATATGCCCTCTCCCAGTCCTCCATAACCACTCCTGTTTTCAGTCAGCTGTTAAACAGAACTGTCAGAGGTGCAGCCAGTATTTCCCTACGCTCCCTCAGAACCCTTACATGCACCCCATATGGCCCCATTGCTTTGCTCACTTTCAGATTAGCGAGTCTCTTCAGGATTCTCTTCTCCAAAAAAGGACTAGTATCTATCTCCTCTATCTAAAGCATCTGTTATGTGGCCCCCTCCCCTTCTGCTTCCTCTGTGAACACTGAACAACACTATTTGTTCAGGATGTTTGCCTTGTCCTGGTTTCCCTCTGCACAGTTCCCACATTTCCCTTTTAACCTTACAATCCCACCCCTCGTCTTCCTCTTTTCACTTACAGACCTAAAAAATGTTCTGTCCCCTTTCATTTCATTACTTCCTGGGCTGTTCTCTCTTCAGTGTGCGCCTTTGCACTCCTTGCTGCTCTCTGTTTCCCCTGATACATCTCTCTATCATCCTCTCTCTGCACATCCATATACCTTATGAATGCTACCCTTTTAGCCTTTACATTTTTAGTCACCTCTTTCGAGAACCATAGCGGTCTCTTTTTACCTCTTGCTTTTGCCCACTTGTTTGACTCACAGGTTTGTTGCCTTTACGATGCTCCCTTTTAGCTTCACCCACTCTTCCTTCACCCCACCCAGGCCATCCCCTCTGCCAAGACATCCCTGAGGCATTCGCCCATCTTTATAAAATCTGCCCTCCTGAAATCCAGGACCCTAGCCCTTGTGTGGTTCACCTGTATCACCTGTTGTGAAAAAGGGAAGCATATTTCAAGTGTTGCAATGTGACTCTCTTTGGAGTTCGTGCAGGCTAGGAGGTTCTTAGTAATACTTGAAGATGCTAGGCACATTCAGTACTGGAAACTGACCAGATTCATTCAGTCTGACGGTTAAGAGTCATCTTTAGAACAGCTGTCCTCCAAAGCTCACACGTGCCGGGGGAAGGGTGGAATCCAAACAGCCTGGGAGGTGTTCATGTTGGCAGTCGGCTCTGATACTGTAGCCGTATATCTGCAGAGGCGTTTGTGTTACCCAGTTTTGCATTCACTTCATTGACTGCTGTAGTTTGAGATGAAGGCCACTTGAGAAATGTTAGCCAGATGAAAACTGGTGACCATGATTCCGGCAGTGCCTCAGGTTCTGATAAAAATCAAAGCGATTTGTGGAATTTTACATCGGGAAAATCTCAAAAAGAGTGCAGAATGTTCCTTCAAAGCAACTTTTGGCAACACAGAGTAGCAAATCTCATTTTCTGCTGTAAACTAGAAATATTGGATTGTGCACCTTAAGTGCTGTTCCTGCATTTTGTGCTATATTTTCACACAAGGAAGTTTTGGTCGACATTAAAGAAGTACATGGTGGTGTAGAACAAGGGGAGTCGCAATAAGTGAATCTCCACTACATTTAAGTTCGAGAAAAATAACAGAATTCCATGCCACACAGAATTCTTTACACTTCATGCTAACCACAGGAATCCATCAGTATGTATTCACAAAGTGTAGTCAATTGCTAGGATTGAGCGACACCGGAGATGGAATTTATGCTAATTGTGGAACTTAAGAATTAAGATCAGACTCTGCTCTGTGGTCACACTCTCCCCAGCATCCTAAGGTCAGATGTAGTTCTCCCCTAAAGAGAGCAGTCGACCTGAAGTACAGCTTCATTTTTCTGACCAGTCAACAGTTTTCATTATTTTAGGTTATTATAGTCCTTTTAGTTGTTTTACGATACTCTGTGAAGCATAGAATCTGATAGACTTAAGCAATGACAGTGGGCATTTTGGCAAAGGACTTTGTTACAGTTCGCCACAAACTACCTCCCCAGGCCCCTACCCTGCTAGTCGAGGTTACCACAACTGAACCTTTTTATGCTGCTGGAGAGGGCAGGGGACTGACTATTTCACAGCCAATGCTATAGCAGTTCCACTTTTACAGTGAAAAAAAGTATGGTCTATTTTTTTTGCCCAGTTTCTTTGCAATGCTGGTTAAAGTAGGGTTCTGCATCCACCAAATTCTACAGCTGGTAAGACTAAAGCTTTGGGAGATTGAGTGACACGTTCAGGATCACACAATGAGGTTGTTACTGCAGTGTGACTGAAACCTACAATCTCCTGGGTCACAAGTCAATGCTCTAAGCACTGGGCCACACTGACCTCCCTAAATCTGACCAAGAGCCAGCATTACATCAAATTAAACAGCTCTTAAATGACATCTTGATTACAAGTTTATTCACTGTAATAAGTGTTTCACTACAGAAAGATGTTTTAGTGTTTAGTCTCAAAAGCCAAGTTTATGATGTATAATCAAACTATTTTTTTAAGTTATACTTTAGAGAAAACCTAGAAAAATGCCTGTACAGTTTTCTTTAAATAAGTTTTTGATGCAAGCAAAAATGAACTGAGAAAGAATACAATGCTTACGGTTCTGTTTGATTCAGTTTAATTATAAATAATTGCAAATTAGTGATGCACCCTGAAATGAGATTATCCTGGTGTCGAAACAATGACTAAATTATGAAAACATGCCAGCAGAGGAAAAACAAAAAGCCACGACATGTCCACTAGTTGTTTAGTCTACTATATGCAATGCGAGAACCAATTTGATAACAAGTGCCGTCATTTTAATCTGAACGAAGGAGTTTGTTTTTATAGCTGGCTTTAGGTTGAGACTTTGCATAATAGTGACAGCAGATGGGAAGGTGTACTTCTGACAATAACATGCACAGAATTACAGTCACTACAGGAAATCCTGGTTCTGCTATTCAGTGTCTTGATAGTAAGCACTCGGCTTGATAAATAGTGGCAGAGAGTGCATACTGGATGTCAGCAATTTAAATAAATTGTCCGACTGTTCTATTCTGATACTCTGCCAGCTCATCACTTCAGAAACAGCATAACATGTAAGGAAATGAATGCAGGTGGAAATAGGGGCTTTGAAATAAAAATGTGTTCCAGTAAAGTGCATATTCGTCTACCTATTGTTCCTAAACATGGACAGCACTGTAATTATTCCAACAGTAACACGTGCGTTTGCCTGTGCCTGAATAACCCTGAATGAACCCACTCAGCTGATAAGTATCCACTTTGCACTTGCAACAACTAGAAAGCAAAAGGATATTGTTACCTTAACTAAAATGCAAAGTATTGAAGGTAGTTTTTCTCTCCCCTTCCTGTTGCCATTCGTTTTTTTCCCAGGTGGGATAAGCAACATAAGAAGGAAAATGAAGAGACTCAGGAAATTCCTGCGTGACAGTGCCTTTTTTAATATCTGAGTACTTCACGCTCCTCTTCAAGTAATTTGGCAGACAAGGTATTCAGCAAATCATTTGTATCAAATAAGTAAAAAGAAAGGCAGTCAGGGTTTTATTTAGCTAAACGTTGTGCATCAGTTTCCTTCATCAAATAAGAGCAGAAATGTGTAGTGTTGCTCTGCAGAGTCTTTAAATGGTTGCTTCTTTGTGGGAGAGGGGCTCATCAAGTCAGTAAGGGGGAACCCTGATCTTTATAGGGGGACCCTGCTTTTAATAATTTTATCCAGCACTTAGAGTACTAGTTTTGCAAGAAAAGATTTTTATTTTGTGTCCAGGTCTGAAAAATGGATAGTGCTAAAGAGGGAAAATGCTCTGACTTGCAGCTTTTCCAAAGGCTAAGGTTAGCAACCTACTGTATCTCTTAGCTGAATTTCATGACTTGCAAACTGTTGCGCTGTAAAAGATAAACATATTACCACTGCCTGGAATGATCTCTTCGGGCCCCATATTCAAAGCCGGCCGACTGTGCACACACATATGGGGTGCTGCGCGAAAAAAATAAGGCTAGCCGGCTCTGGCAGCATATTCAAACAGATAGCATGATCCAAACTGACCGCGCTATCCTTTTGAATATTGGGGCTGTGGTAGCATGGTACACATCCAGCGGTCGCCATGTTTTGTGCTGCGCTACCAGGGCACCGGGCTGAAAACCACCCTTGGGGTAAAGTGCAGCACATACACTGGTTAGCACTGCGACCCCTGTGGGCAGTATTCAGCCCAAACATGCAGATGAGCCCACTGGGCACACATGGCACTACAGGGTCATTTGCATGCCCATTATGGGCTCATCTGCATGCCAGCACATCAGCCGAGCATGCCGGGACAGGTCCCCCCAGCCCCGATCCCCTCATTTGGTAAAAGGAAAAAAAAAGCATCCCCGGTGGTCCAGCGTCCCTCCCTGGCCCCAGTCCCCTCAAGTATGCCAAAATAAGTAGCCCTGGTTGTCCAGTGGTCCATCCCCAGCCCAGACCCCCCTGTTATATTAATAAGAAATACATTCCTGGTGGTCTGGTTTCCCTCCCCAGCCCCGATCCCTGTTATGATGACACACATTCATCCCTGGGGTAGTTGACCCCCCCCCAACCCCAGCAGGTACTGCCCCACCACCCCGCTCCCCCCTGTCCCAAGTCCGGGAGCCAGTGACTGGTACAGCCCTCCACTCACCGCCACGGCTGGCCACGAACTGAGCTGTCACTGAGCATGTACTGCATACAGTACTGCCCATTGGTTGACAGCCACTGTACCTGCTGGGGTGGAGGGTCAACTAAACCACCAGGGATGAATGTGTGTTATCACAACGCAGGGCTCGGGGCTGGGGAGGGACCACTAGACCACCAGGAATGTGTTTATTATTAATATGACAGGGGATTGGGGCTGGGGAGGGACTGCTGGACCACCAGGGTTGCTTATTTTGACATACATGAGGGGATTGGGGCTAGGGAGGGACTGCTGGACTACCAGGGTACCCAGCCCTAGACAGCGCGTGGATGGGACGCAGGGCACCCACCCCCTCTGTGCACTAAGGGCTGGGTTTCAGAAACGTTAAATTGTGCCGCACTGGCAGCCATTTAATGATTCTAAAAACTATTCAAATGATCATTGGGTATGGGAGTGGTTCTGAGGGACTGGAGGGTGGCAGACATAGTACTGCTTTACAAGGGGGGAGCGGGGAAGAGGTGGGAAATTACAGACTGGTTAGCCCCACTTCTGTAGTAGGAAAACTAATGGAAACCTTGATTAAGCAAGATCTCGCGCAATACCTCAAGGAGAACGGGCTCCAGGACACCAAATAACGTGGATTCGTGGCAGGAAGGTTGTGCTTGATAAATCTAATCACCCTTTTTGACTGGGTTATAAGGGAATTGGATAAGGGACACGCAGTGGACCTTCTCTATTTTGATTTCAACAAGGCATTTGATTCTGTACCACACAATGCCTGCTGAGGAAGCTGGAGGACATAGGGGCTGCAAAAAGTATAGTCAGATGGGTGGGGAACTGGTTCACAGACAGGAGTCAAAGGTTGGTGATAAACGAGGCAAGGTTAGCCGTGGGTGCGGTTACTAGTCGGGTTCCACAAGCATCTGTGTTGGGCCCTGTTCTCTTTAACATAGTCATCAGTGACATCGGCAATGGTATCCAGAGTAAGCTAGCCCTGTTTGCAGATGACACCAAGCTCGGAGGGCAGGTGGACACTCTTGAAAGGGTTAGGGACCTACAAGAAGACTTCCAAAAATTGGAAAGGTGGTCAAATCTGTGGCATCTGAAATTCAACGCAAAAAAGGTGCAAAGTGATGCATCTCGGTAATGGGAACCCAGGGACAGAATATTGGCTCAGTGGGGTTAAATTGAGCACCTTGCAGGAAGAGAGGGACCTGGGGGTCATTATTATGGACACCATGGGGCAGATGGGATCTTGGAGTTATCATCTCTGATGACCTCAAGGCAGGGAAACAGTGTGACAAGGCAGCAGGTAAAGCAAATAGGATGCTGGGATGCACAGGCAGGGGCATCACCAGCAGGAAAAGGGAGGTCATAATTCCACTATACAAGACACTAGTGAGGCCGCACCTGGAGTACACTGTGCAGTTTTGGAGACCTTACCTACGTAACGACATAGACAGGGTAGAGAAGGTTCAGAGGAGGGCAACAAAGATGGTGCATGGATTGCATCACAAGTCCTATGAGGACAGGTTGAAGGCACTGAATATGTACTCCCTGGAGGAGAGGAGGGAGAGAGGAGATATGATAGAGACATACAAGTATCTTACAGGGAGGAACAGGGTGCAGGAATGCACTATTTTTAAGCGAAAAAGATGTTCCAGGACTAGAGGGCATGGGATGAAGTTGGAGGGAGGGATGATTCAGAGGAAACGTGAGGAAGAATTTCTTCACAGAGCGGGTGGTGGACAAGTGAACACCCTGCCAGAGGAAGTGGTGGGGCACAAACAATCACGGGATTTAAGAATGCATGGGATAGACATAAAGGAATTCTGGAGGTCAGGGTAAGGGGCAACAGACTTCCTGGAAAACATAAACTGAACTTGCAAACTTAAATGGGCAGACTGGGTGGGCCATAGGCCCTTATCTGCCGACACTGTCTATGTATCTATGTATCTATGAGTCAATGTAATAAAGCATACAGCAGGGTGAACAAAATGTTGGGGTGTATAGGCAGGGGGATTGATAGCAGGAAGAGGGCCATGATCATCCCCCTCTGCAAATCCCTGGTTAGACCACACCTAGAGTACTGTGTTCAGTTTTGGAGGCCGCACTTCAAGAAGGATAGGGACAGGGACAGGGACAGGTTGGAATCAGTGCAGAGGAGGTGGACAAAAATGATCCAGGGTCTGCAGGGACTCCCGTATGAGGACTAGCTAGCAGCACTGAATATGTACTCAGTGGAAGCCAGGAGGGAGATGGGTGATATGATAGAAACAGTCACGTTCGTAAAAGGCATAAACAAAGTGCCGGGCACTGAGGAGTTGTTCCATAGAGTCACCAACTCAACAACTAGAAGGCATGAATGGAAGCGGGGGGAGGGGGAGGAGTTATAGGGGGATCTAAGAAAGAGTAGTGAAGCCATGGAGTAGTCTGCCGACGGAGGTGGTGGGGGGCAGAGACTGTGGCAGGTTTCAAGCATAGGTGGGACAGAACTAGGGCAAACTTCAAGACATTAAAGCAATATATAGTGATATAGGAAGGGGGATAGCCCCCCCAGGACAATTGCTAGGTCCTGGGCATCTCATGGGCAGATTTGATGGACCCTGGGTCTCCTTCTGCCATCATTTTTCTATGTTTCTAAGTTTTTATGTAAATATTATGCTATGCCACATGTGCATGAGGGATCCCTCAATTTGCATAGGCACAGCACAATATTGTGCATGACTGCACTGTCGGGGGTGTGCCACGCATAGGTGGCTTTTGAATATGGCCACACCCCTGATGGCCAGAGCTATTCCGGGTTAGCGTGTCGCAAACCTGTTTTGTGCCACGCTAACCATTTGAAAATGGGTCCCTACATGTCTACATGGAGAGTTTTATTTATTTCTTAATTTGTAAAATTTATTTTTAATCAATATATTTATTTATTGCGTTTTACAGTTTTTACTAAGAATTTATGCTGAGCTTAGATGAGCTAATTTGCAGATGCTTTCTGGAGGGAAGAGGTACAGGGAAATGCATTAACCCGAACCCTTATCCCCCACTTCCCACCAGTTCTAACAGCGAGAGTTTATAAATGATGTCTTAAAAATTGCATCATTTCAGCCGGCCTGCCAGTGCAGCAGTAGAGCTACTGCTTGCAACGCCGATAGCCTGGGTTCATGAATGAGCCTGGGATGTCGAGGGTCGGCTGTCGGGGGGAGGAAGATTGAGCATCCCATGGACTGCTCTCCTTCTCTGGGGAGGGAGGGCTGCCATTCCTGCTCCGATACTGCTACCTGGGTGACCACAAGTGGCAGTGCAGCAGAACACCAACAGACTGGAGGGGGCGACGTCAGCCAGGGGACCCATGCTCTGCGTCTGCTTTGTGTGCGCAGGTGCATTGATCTCTCTGTGTGCCTGCTGACGTCACCAGGTGTTCACCACCACCGGGGAAAAAACTCTACCCTGGTGCTGGCTTCAGGCAGGGTCCCAGTATGTCCGGGGCGGTCCCCGCCACCACTGCAAGCAGCCTAACGAGGTGCATGACCGGGAGTGTAGCCGGCCACCACTTGCCCCTGCCTGGAGGGTAAACTGAGGCTTCATGGGGGCATGCAGTGGTAGGGTAGGCGGGGACTGTGGGATGGCTCCTAGCTGGAGGACCAGTAAATTGGAATAAACTGGAAAAAAAAATTGCATCATCTCACTTTTAAGTTGTTGTCCCGGCATTAGAATCAAACACTAATTCCCTAACCCTTATATTGCCATTCCCCTACCTACGTAACTGTGAATTTGCTAAGAGTTATTTATAGTATGCTGTAAATTATATATTCTGGTACTGTTTTTGTATGTGTAACTATAATTTTAATTTGTACTCAGAAGTCATTGAAAATGAACCTCAACTCAATGGTGTGTTCCTTTTTAATCTGAATAAAGCTATTTACTATTACTATTACAGCCCTTGCATTTTTTTTTTTTTTTTTACCATTTCTTTAGCTCCTTCCTTCCTCAGGCAGCCCCTTGGACCGAAACCCCCAGCCCCGCCACCTGGCTCCCTGGGGTTACCTTCACTGAGATCCTCTGCCACCAGACTCATGGTTGTGCCCAGCCTCCGTGCAGCGCCTGCAGGGTCGGTCTCTCATTCATTCTGCCACACAGAGGGTTTTTCCCTCCACTTTTCTCCCCAGCCCACAGACATGCAATGGGTGCAATGTCTGAGCTCTGCCTCCGCGGAGATGGCTCCAGCGCCTCTGTACATGGGATTCCCCCCCCATACATTGTGAGACATGGAGCACACCACCCAGCCACTGCTGGGTGGCAGGCAAGCAGTGCGCTGCAACATTCCCCCTTCCTGAGGAAGGAGCGCTGTCCTGGGACGCACCATCCTTCCCCTCCCCACCAGCCCCTGAGCCATCCAAGTCTGTTCCTAACCCTGGGTCACCTGCATAGTGCTAGGTGTGGCATCCAGCGCCTCAACCCTCAGCGCCACTGGGCCGTCTTACCCCCCTCTCTCATTATTCATCCTTTTTTTGCTTTATAAATTTTTATTGACATTTTCCACAAAAAATAAATAACATTAAATAGCAATAAGAAAGACAACATGTATTCTCATTTTGTGTCAGAAGTATAACTACAATCAATTTAAGCCATCTGTAACTACCCATATTATAACAGTAGAATATAATACATTTATCGGGGAGGAAAGAACAATTGGAATAAAAAAAAAAAAATCTAATAATAACTACCAAATAAACATATTTAAATCTTAGAGGAACCTAAAAATTACCCATCCATAAGCACTTAGAGGGGATTTTCAGCGACTCGCATCCATTCTTTGGACACAAGTTCGGAAATCCACCTGAAACTTTAGACCACAAAAAGGGTGGTTTAACTTTCCAGATGGATTTCCACACTTGTGTCTGAAAAATGGAAATGAGTCCTGCAGTTGCAGCAGAAATTGCCATAAACTGCAGAAACTGTCGCAGATGTGTCCCAACAGACATTTGGATGCATTTGCATGGACACGGCATGTGTCCGAAATTAGACGCAAGTGCTGCATCAGCTGTTCTGGAACAACCCTCCCCCCCTTAGACTTACCTCCACTTTCAGGGCTAGCTCTGACTTTTTATTTCTTTGCGCCAGTACCGTTGCTGGATCTTGCTGCCAATATCTTCGCCAAAGTATTTTCTTTTGCGCTGTGTGGTAAGCGTGACTTATTTTTAGCTCTGTTGAACCCTTGCTTTGCCATGGACTGATATGTCTGTCCAGATTCCGTATATGTTCTAATTCTCTTGGTAGCTTAAGGGTTAATAATGCCAAACAGTTTGCAGTATCTACATCTGCAATATAACCATTTAAATATAAAAAAAAACATTTTGGCTCCAAAGGCGAGTGACGTAGCAAGCGTTGACAATTTTTGTGATTGTTGTACTGCTGCCACTGTGACTGTACTAATGTTAGTAGGTAAATATGTAAATGTTCCTAGTTGTGTTTAATTGCTACGTTGAGCTCTAATTCTAACCTTTGTGTACTTCTTTGCTGCAGTACCTATCCTAGACCCTCTTGAAATATAGGTGTCCAACTGCAATGAGGTGTCCTGGTGTGTGAAAATCTAGATCGAATAAATTGATAGAAACATTATGGTACAATGAAGAGAGCAGAAACCGCAGCAAATTAAAACATTGGCAGATGTGCAAAATGATGTCTATAAATCAAACCAAGAAGAACATGTAGGGTCAGAATTCCAAAAGGACTTAAGGTTTTGTTTAAATTTTAAAAGCAGATTAACAGTAGAAATGTGAAGTTTTAAGTCCTTTTGACATCCTTTTAAATATGGGAAAAGGGCTGTATATTCCTTGTCTCAGAAATGCTGTCTTTAATCAGTGTTTAAAAAGAGTCTGAGCATCCTTGACAATGAAAGCTTCTATTTACAGTATTTTCTGGCAGTAGCAAACTGTTTGATTTTATCATTTCAAGCTATTTGGGAGTTTAAGACTGGCTGCTTTAAGTTAAAAGCCAGCTTCAGTGCACTAGAAAGCATTGTAGTTTTGGCATGTCCCTTTAACAGCAGTAGTAATTTAATGAGGGTATTGTATGTAAATGCATTCTAGTGGCACACTTTTAAACCTTTATCCAATCAATGCAAAATGATGGAAGTAGGGCATGTGGAAGATTTATGTCCTGAAAGGAGGCGTGTGCAGTGGGCTTTGACCCCCACCACCCATACGACCCCGTTATTTGTTGGGGGAGGGGTGACTTGTCTGCAAGGACTGGGAGGGACCTGGTCGCCAGATGGCATTTTTTTGTCTGTTGTGTGTCGGCTGTCATTCAGCCAGATTAATGTGTAGTTGGTAAAAGAAAGAAAAACAATTAAGTAAGAAGGCAAGAAACAATGGGGCCACGTGCCACTGGGCAACAGTCGTTTGAGACACAATGGGTTATCAGCTTTCAATAGAAGGACCAACTGTTACAAATGACGAGGGTCTGCCCAGTTTTTTCAAATTATTTAGTGTCCTTGTTTACTTATGATTCAGCCAATAGCTGAGCAAGGGAAACGGTCACCTGACATCTTTTTTCTTTTTAATACAAAAATGCTTAGTACTCTAACAAAATAACTGAATAGTACTGGTAACCATGGCAACGCTAATTATTGTACTCACTGACTACAGTAGGGGAGCAGAGAGGATTGGAGAGTTTGGAGAGGAAGGACTCTCTTTTTGGCACAGGCTCAAAACTGCCACTTTCTAATGCTCTAGCCCTGGAAAAAAAAGTGTTAGCTGTAGGGCTTCGCTGTACTTTGGAAAGCTTAAGAAAATAATGCTTGACGTTCCCCAGTATGTGGGATCTTATAAATACATCTTTTTTTACCTGTTTGTTCTATGAATGAGCTCTACTAAATTCTGATTCATGTCAAGTAAGGTATTTCTGTAATGATATTTACTATTTACAGCACTCCAGGCTGATCATTTGTTTGGTTCACACACCTTAATTGCTCATTTATCTAATTTCATGGGTCCATCAGCAAATGAGTCTGAAACAATGTGAACATGAGCTATTACAAACAAATGACCTCTCAGACTGAGGACCTTGCAACAGGGAACATGAAGCAAGTCTAAGTTTTGCTTTATTATAATATTATTACAAACAGAAAATACTGTCAGTACTTGAGAAACCCTGGATGTGGCCAAACACAATATGCTGTATGTAACGTAGTGTTGAATAACCTCAGCTGTATTTAGGTAAACACTTGACAAGATCATGCATACATGGCTTAGTTTTGACTGATCTCTAACAGTTATTATTATGACTGGCCCAGATCACATTTTTGTCCTGTATCAACGAGGCAATCTTAACATTAAATTCTCTGGTAACTGGGTAAGGCCCAGTAGGCACATGCCCTCTTTTCAGGGGTGACCCGGGGGTACAAGGGATGCAAGTGGAGGTGGTGGGAATCAAATCCAGCTCTGCAGGATGTAACAAGCTTATTCACAGCTCGTTTCTTTAACCTCTAGGTCTAGGTTATACTGCCATCCCTAACATCTCTTCAAACTATTTATGCCTTTTATTATACTGCTTAAAAGTTAAAAGAAATTATTTTGAAATGCCTTAACCCTTAGACTGCTGATAGAATTAGAACATATGGGAATTTAGGACTGACATATCAGTCCGCGGCACAGCAAGGGTTAAAATACCCTCTTCAGCCTTGTATTTAACCATATTCACTATTTTTGATGGCAGGATTTTATTACATAAGTAATTGTTGCTTTGGGGCTAGCCGCTGACGCAGCAGTGCAGCACCAATGACCCGACTTTGGGAGCAAACATGGGGGATTGGAGGCTCAGCTGTAGAGAGGAGGATTGAGCATCTGAAAGACTGCTCTCCTCCTCCATGAGGGAGGGTTTGCAGAGTCGCTGTCTTCCTCCTGCACGAGGGAGGGTTTGCAGAGTCGCTGTCTTCCTCCTGCACGAGGGAGGGTTTGCAGAGTCGCTGTCTTCCTCCTGCACGAGGGAGGGTTTGCAGAGTCGCTGTCTTCCTCCTGCACGAGGGAGGGTTTGCAGAGTCGCTGTCTTCCTCCTGCACGAGGGAGGGTTTGCAGAGTCGCTGTCTTCCTCCTGCACGAGGGAGGGTTTGCAGAGTTGCTCTCTTCCTCCTCCACGAGGGAGGGTTTTCAGAGTCGCTCTCTTTCTCCATGAGGGAGGGTTTACAGAGTCGCTCTCTTCCTTCATGAGGGAGGGTTTGCAGATTCGCCCTCTTCCTCCATGAGGGTGGGTTTGCAGAGTCGCTCTCCTCCTCCTCCTCCTCCTCCATGGGGGAGGGTTTGCAGAGCGCTGTCCTCCTCCTCCATGAGGGAAGGTTTGCAGAGTCGCTGTCCTCCATGAGAGAGGGTTTGCAGAGTCTGGTATTTGCCTGGCCCATTAAGAAATTGTGGGAAAGGCAGCTTGGGACTGCTGGAGTGCCGGGTTGGGAGAGGTCATGGCAGAGGTAGACGTGTGTGTCATGATATCATTGCATGCCATACTCCTCGGGGAACCATGGAAGCATCCTGGCTGGCATGATGACCACTGACCCCTCAGGCCCCATACCAGTGACCTAGGCACTGCCTGAAATGGATCCATGTCTGATAGGTCCAGGAGGGACCCCCCCATCCTGCCACAGGGAGCACTATGTGGGGGGTATAGGGCAGATAAGTTCAGGAGAAGCTGAGGGATGGAGCTGGGGTGGGCATGAAAAGGGGGCCAGCAAGGAAGGGGAGAAAAAGAATAAGAAAACAAAGATAATTTGTTGCTTTATCATCCTCAAAAATGCAGAGCTTGTAGATTTTCTGTTTGGTCTGATGTGTGTCTCTGCAAACTATATGCTAGACTAGCATATCCTGATTGGCAGGCACGATTTGTGAGGATTTAAGTGGCAGTGTCACCAGGCACCACTGGCATGACCTACCTCAGTATAAAGAGATTTCTGGTTTGGGGCAACAACTTTACAGTTGGCATCAGTGGAACAGTTACACTAAATTCCCCCAAAATATACATTTCAGAACCATCCATTTTTTTTTATTACTGAAGACAAGCTCATTAAAACAGGATATTTTTCCCTTAGACTTCATCTCTTCATATTGCTTATTTCTGCTGTGAAATAATTTTGTGCTGCTTATGACATCACAGCCTTTGGCCGCAGAAAGGGTTCTAATACTGAGGATTATGATTTCATGACCGTGCAAGCAAGCAGTAGCGTAGCAAATTCCCAGAGGGCCTGGGTACAAGGCGATGCTACAGGGACCTTCCCCAGTTTTGAATAAACATCAAAATTATGATTTGGGCCCCTCAAACCTTATGGGCCTGGGTGCCACTGCACCCCTTGTAACTACGCCCCTGCAAGCAAGGAGGAACAGATGCGAACTAAAGGGCCAAAAAACCTGTGTTCATGCAAATGTCTTTAGTAATAAAGAATGAATTGTCCCAAGATTCACATTTTTTGGGATGTTATGAGATTGGAATCCCACTTATGCCAAAAGGAACTGTTTTTCAGGAAGCTGACAAATCATTTTATTTTCCTTTCTGGTAGGGAAGACAGCTCCTTTAGGCTGCTGCTGTCAGAGGTTCGGCAACATTTGAAATTTGTGTGTGTGTGTGTGTGTGTGTGTGTATATATATATATTTATTAAAAATTTTACACTATATGCATACATCTACAACATAACAATAAGCTCAATATCATTAGCACATAGCAAAAAAACACAAAACACAAATACGTTACTCATAAATACCATATTCATTTAATGGTTATACAGTAGAAGTATAAAAAAATATAGTTCTGTTCTAAGAAAATACTTATATCGTGTCACTGTAAGATTTTATAAACAAGAAGGGAGAAACTATTTAAAATGTTTCATGTGTCAAGGCCTTTTCATCAGAGACAGACCAAAGAGTAGAAGAAAGGGACAGAATTAAGAGGCAGAAAAAGTAAGAGAGAAGTTCAGTACTACTGCTGCATTTGTTCCGTTTACATGCACTGTGGAACTGGATTACTGAAGAATGGGTTGAGTTTTGGGTGCATATAAACGGCAAATGTTGCCACCATTTTGTGAAACATTGTGACGTCATGGAGGAACCGACTGTGCCTAACTGCTCCTACAGCAGTCAGATTCAACAGTGGGCATACCCAACATCCCACTTAGAGTTATAACGTCATACTGTCTCGATCCTACTGCAGCAGTGTAAACAACGTGACACGTTTTCTCTTCTGCAAGGTGGTGTCTGCACAGTTGGTAACAGTCGCAGAACAAAAAGAAAATGAGACTTTCTAAAATTGAAGGTTTGTCCTATCTGGAGCAGAGTTGCCGTCTGTTCATGTCAGGTCATTTGCATCTTTTTCACAGTGACTGAGAAGAGTGAGAACGCTTGTGTAAGCCGGGGTAAATAACAGGCAACACATTATTGGCCAGAGAGTTTGAGGATCGAGATTAGTCAGACGAGGTGCAAGTGAGTGAGAAAGGGATGGTGGTGAGCGAGTGGTTGGGCACTGAATCACACCACACATCAAACTCGCTAAGCACAACAAGGGGAATGTGTTCACGTGCTTAAACAGCACCCTTAACTCTTGGACTGTACCAATTGCAAGCTGAGACTGAGTATAGAATTATTAAATCGATAAATTAGTTGTTTTTTTTTTTTCATCAAAATTTCTCTTTCCATGTATTTATCTGACTTCCATTGATTTTATATGTTTAAAGGGCTACTCAGTGTTTTTTCTTATTGAGCAAGAAAGTAATCTCGGTCACCCTGCTGCATTGCCATGCAGGCTACCCGAGTTTGGGAATAAGATCAGGATGCCATGTTGGGAAGCAGGCCAGATTGCAGCAGCTGCTACTTTCCAGCGCAGTTTCATTGGGAGGGATGGCGTCTCACTGCCATTGCAAGCGCTATATCTCTGCATAATGCCCTCATTTGTTAAGTGTAGAAAGATTTCTCCTGCTTGATGGTTTTAAGTCTGAAGTCCTTAAAATGCAGCAAAATATCTCTGCATTGTCAAAGTCACCAAAGTTCAGAAACAGTTTTGTGTCATAAACCCAAAAGTCGCTGAAAAATATTTTCCACATAGCAGGTTCCGATAAAGCTTGAATTTTGCTACTTCTGTGTGCTGATCCTTTGGCTACCAAATACAGGTTTTGACAATTAAGCTTTTTCCAATACTTGAGCCATGGATTTACAAACATATTGCACAGGGCATTTAAAGAGCCCCTGGCACCATTAGAAAAACTGGAAAAAAATGTGAGATTTAGACACAAGTCAGTTTATATTTCATATATTTTCTATAATTATTTCCCATTTTTCTTTATTACTAAGGACAGTTGTATAAAAAGAGGATTATTGTCCCTTAGACTTTATCTGCTCTTTCTGCTTGCCTACACCTGACATCGTAATCCCCTGTTTATGGCATCATAATCATCTTCACAGCAACAGACTGTGATGTCATAAACAGAACTGTGATGTCAGGTATAGGCAAGCAGCCAGAACGAATAGAACAGTGATCCTGTTTACAGGAAATGTTCTTAGTAATAAAGATACAAGTGTGTGAATTACAGAAAAACTGTAGAGGAGTGCCTTTGTCTGCCGTGGGGCCTGTGCTGAGGGGTGAATGTCCTCCTGCCGCACCTGGCAGTGTTTTTCCCTGATATTCTAGTGAGACAGCAAGAGATCCCTTGAGCCCGGCGAGCACGCATGCACGTGCTTCACATGGTTTTGGCATCCACTCCCTGTTCAGCAGCTCCGTTTGCATTTCCACCCGTGGTCACCCAGGTGGCAGTAGTAGAGCGGAGTTTGTCAGCTCTTCCTCCCTCGAGGTGGAGAGCATCCTTGGGATGCTCTGCTCATCTCCCCTGGCTGGCCTTCTGATGATTCAGGCCCGTTCCCAAACCTTGGTCATCGGCGTCACGAGCAGTAGCACTACAGCTGCCGCTGGCAACCTGGCCCAGTCCTTTTTTTTTTTTTTTCTCAGTAATATATTCCTATACATCCTTGTCTGAGGGCTCAGTCTGTCCACATTGTATGTCATAAGGACATTTGGTGCTTATTGCACACATTGTTCTTTGTTTGCATTTCTGAGTAGTGCTTCTAGAGTGTTGTTGTATGTTCTTCTTTCTTTGAAAAATCAATAAAGTATTTATCTGCACAGAAAGATGTATTCCATTGAGATCATAACAACATATTACATAAATAAGGTTCATAAAAATACAGAATAAAGTATGAGGTGGTGTGTGTGTAATGAGAAGTTTACACACACCCAAGGTGTTAGATGCTACATAGACTTCGAGAGCGAAGCTCGAGAGGTTTGTGACAGCATCTAACACAGAAGGTGTGTGCAAACTTCGAGTTTAAACACCACCCCATATTTTATTTTATATAACTGCTGGGTTTTCCTTTTTTGCCACAGTAATTATATAAAATAAAAAAGACGTTCCTGTCTGGCCATGGTCTGTTTAGGTTTGAGTGCGCGGTCCGCAATCGCTTTAATTTATTTAAACTTTTGTTATTCATTTTTTTTCTGTCAGCAGCTGAAATTTTAGATCTTATGTGTGTCAGTCTTCACCATTCATCACTATTGGGTTATAGCCCTCCGGAGCTAGGACCCCACGGGAGACTTTGTGTGTGTGTGTGTGTGTGTGTGTGTGTGTGTGTGTGTGTGTGTGTGTGTGTGGCGCGCGCACGCTGAAGCAGGGCGGCGCTGTCCTTGAAGCCAACGTATTAGGTTGCACTCGTGGGTTGGCTGTTAACTGCTGTCAGCTCCGCCCCAACCTCACTTCTTCTTCTCCCGCCATAGAGTGAGGACCTCGTGTGGAGTGCTTCTTTTCAAGTAACTGCGTAGTAGTTTTGCGGTCTAGTTCGCTCAGTAGATGGGTCCTGTTTTGCCCAACTTTTACTCGACGCCACTGTGTGCCGGTAAGACCATTCCTTTTATTATTTTACAGTGACGTTGAGTACTGTATTTTGGTTTAATTTTCTGCCCGGTCATGTCTCGTTCTGGGGGCAAAAAGTAATCGAAGGCAGGGTGGCCTCCCATGCGTCGGTGCCCATGCAGCCGCCAATATTCTGTCATGGACCAGAATGACTGTTGTCTCTCCTCCCTTGGTCCAGCCCATGACATGGACAACTGCGACGTCTGTTTCTCAATGGGCCACCGTGTTCTCGAGTTACGTGCATTGAAAGTAGGGCATAAGCCGCCAACTTTCAGGGGACAGACTCGCAGTCAGTGGGCCAAGACCAGGATGCTTGACCCTTCCTTCGGGTCCCGTCCCAGTTCTATATGGGCCATGTAGGAGGGGGCTTCCATCTCTTTCAGCCTTGCTGCGGTGGGGGCTTCTTCTGCGGTGCAGGAGACCCAGTCCGGCCCTCATGGGGGTCGGGCGGGAGGCACCGCCTTGGCAGTCGCCTCTTTGGAGGTGAGGGCTCCCCCAGTGTCGAGTTCTGGAGCCTGCAGACCCAGGCTGGCACCGTTCTCTACGCTGTCTGTCAGCACCATTTGGAGTTCCGGTGCTGCTAGCGGTGCCAGGCTGTCCCTCGGCACCGTTCTTGCTGCTGGTGCCATTCATGGTGCCGGCGATGATAGCGGTGCCATGGGAGGTGTTCCTGGTGTTCTTGGGGCCATTCTTCGTCTCAGTGTTGTGCGTAGCACCAGGACTGGGGACGGTGCCACCTCCGGCACTGTTCGTGGCACTGGGAAAGGGGGCAGCGCTGTGGTCAGTGCTGTCTCTGGCTCTGGCACCATTCGTGGTGCTGGGGAGGAGGGCGTTATCACTGCTGGTGCCATCTCTGGCTCTGGCGCCATTCGCGGCACCAGGGAGGAAGGCACTGCCATGCTCGGTGCTGCCTCTGGCTTCAGCACCATGGCTGGTGTCGCTTCCAAGTCTGGTGCCATTCATGGCACCGGTGGGAGTACGGTGTCTGCTGCAGTGCCGTGCTTGGCTCCAGTGCCATTCGTAGTGCCGAAGCTGAAGTTGGTACTGCTTGCTTGGAGGAGGACTCTGGGTCTGATCCAGACTGGCTCCTGCACTCTTCAGAGTCTTCTGACCCCTCAGTGTCCACCACTTCAGCCCCCACTCAGCCTCCCTCTGTGGGGCAGGCAATTCCTGCCAATTCTGGGGTCAGTGGCACTGACCAGCCAGCAGTGGTCCAGGGGGCCACTGCTGCACAGCCAAGAGTCAGGGGTTGTCTGTCCCCTTAGCTGGGACACCTCTTCCCTGGTGTGCCTGGACAGTCCAAGTTTGGGACAGCCCGGGGCACCACTGGAGGGGGAGGGTGCTGCATCCTGGGCAGACTCTTCGGGGTCTGTCCAGCGTTGCCAGCTACCTAGCCTGATGGTTTCAAGGCAGAGGGCTCTTTTGGAGTCCGAGGGGTTGAGGGGCCTGGATTCGGTGCAGCGGCCTCTCTCTGGGACCCACCCAGTTTCGAGGAGGAGTCGTAGTGCAGATCTTCACCCTTCCCCTTCTCTCTCTCCTTGAGAGGGACCTCTACTTTGGAGGCCAGGGACCATCCTTCTGGACTCACACGGTCCCGGTCGCCCCATGGGGGGGGGGTTCTTCCCTTGATCACAGCCGAAGCCATTCTGAACCAGTTGAACAGCTGTTGGCCGCTGGGGTCTCCATCCCAGTTGGGAGCCTCTGCTAGGCCCCCCCCCACCCGGGCAGTGGACGCTCTTCCCCTGTGAGGAGTTTGGCCCCTATTCCTCTGTCTCTATCCCCTTCTCTCCCAGGTATTTCTGGTCTTAGGGGGCCTCTGACCTCGGAGCAATTTAGGGGCTTGGTTGCGCATTTCTCATCTTACGTTAGGGCTGTGTATGAGAGGGTGTTCCACCATGCTCCCGTGCAGCCTGACCCTAAATCACTGGACTCATCTGCATCTGCATCCTCATCCCCCGCTTCAGAGGTAGAGGAACTTTCCATCCACTTTTCCCCTGCCTCTGAACTCTCCACGTATTAGCGCTTCCTCACAAGGATGATGGACGACCTCCAGATAACCCCTACCTCGGAAAGCAATCCCAAGCACTTGACGTGCACCTTCCTAGGTGAGTTCAGTGCGGCCAACCTGGTGGTTCCCACCTGGCCTGCCACCTTGTGGGAAGTGTAACTGCAGCTCTGGCAGCATCCCTTTTCCACAGTTCCAGCCCAAGGGATCTGCGCCAGTGGTATTGCGCTCCCTCGGAGTCTCCAGGACACATGCCTCACCCCCTTTTGGGGTTGACACAGCTGGATACTCCTTCTGGGCTTCGCATCCCTCACCGTGACTGGCCCCCAGACTCAGACTCTGCAGATTTTGATTTCTGGGGGAGGAGGACATTTTACTCGGCATAGATTCTGATGTCCATTGCTTCAGACAGGTTCTTGTGGTCCAGGCTAGGTCAACTCCTAGTCTTGATGCCTGATTTAGAGGAAACCAGACAAGCCATTGCCCTCTCTGCTCAGGGTCTGGAGCTAGCAAGGCACCAAGCAAGGGCATCCTACGATGCCAACGATGTGGCTTCCAGGATTGTGGGGACAGCGCTCTGCACTAGGCGGACGGCATGACTTCGGCTATCCTGGTTGTCACCCTTGGCCTGGCACAGGATGATTTCCTCCGCCTAGCAGAGAGCCCACCTTTTCTCCCGTAGAGTGAGATGGCAGCTTTTGGGGTGCCTTTCTTCCCCCACTGGGGGTTCCCCATCTCACCCAGACCAGTCTCTGGCCTCTCCAGGCCCTTAGGGGTTCTCTCCTCCAGTGTCTCCCCCACTGGAGGCTAAGGGATTTAGTCCCTTAGGGCTCGGTACTCACCCAATAATGATGAATGGTGAAGACTGACACAAATAAGATACGAAAATTATGTACCTACCGTAATTCTTGATCTTTCTGTGTGTCTTCACCATTCATCACTAAATCCTGCCCACCGTCCCCACTGGGCCTCAGTCTCTGGGCTTCCCCCCCTCCCTCTGCATGTCTCCCTGTCTTCAGCTCTCCCTTCTCTCCCTCCCTCCCTTCCTTGTGGCCAGGAGGAGGGGACCCTGGAGACGCACAGGGTGGAGTTCATCGCTTGGGATCTTGGATGGTAGGGGGTGGAAGGCGGTCTCTTCCCTCTTATTGCTTTGCAGCCTCCCAGCCCCTTGTTAGGGGTGGGGTGTTGGGACTGGGACCCCCTCTTTCTCCCTCTCCTTCAGTTCTAACTGTTTCTCCCTTCTGTCCTTCAAGACTAATCCCTTAAAGTTATTATAATTTGGGGGGGGGGTGGTTCTTCTCCTGAAGTGCCCCTCCTATCTTTTGGGATGGGAGGGAGGACACGTTTTCAGCTCCTGGGTCCCCCAAGCTGCTCCTTAAAACCTTGTGGCTAACCCCTCCAGGTTGGTCATTTGTCTGCCAGGAGTTCTCTCCGTCTTTGACTCAGTTAAACCTTGCTTGCCTTGGCCAGGTTTTGCCTCCTTAACAATCTACTCCTCATGGGCAGATTGGCCGAACCTTTGATTCAGTCTTTTTTTCCCTTAAAATTGGGATCCAGATCCGCAGGGCCGAATGACACAGTCCCCTTCACCTCCCAATGTTTTTACCTCTTTTTCCTTCTTCCTTCTCCCTCCCTTTCACCCTTTTTTCCCAGAGATTGGGGCCCCTCCCAATCCCTATAAATTCCTCTCATTTCTTATTCTGTCCTCTCCACTGTTTATTCCTCCTTTGGTTTTTATATCCTTTCTTTTTATCTGTCCCTTGGGCTCTCTTGCCCCGCCCCTCCATCCCCTTTTTCTTCCTCGCTCTCCGTCATTATAGAACTGAGGTTAGGGCGGAGCCGACAGCAGTTAACGGCCAACCCGCGAGTGCCACAAAGTATGTCGGCCTCAAGGGTGGCACCGCCCTGCGTTGACTCCACCCACCAAAAAAAAGTCTCCCGCAGGGTCCTAGCTCCGGACGGCTAGAACCCAATAGTGATGAATGGTGAAGATACACAGAAAGATCAAGAATTATGGTAAGTACGTAATTTTCCTTTGTTTATGTTATGGTACTTGATTTTGTTTTTGGCAGTCACTTACTGCCTGGTCCAAGTGGCAGTTCCGTCTCCAGGGGAAGACAAGGTGGGTAGTGGCCGGAAAAGAAGAGCTACGGTGGGCGCATGTGCAGAGTGAGGGAAACCAGGCGTGTGTTTGCCATTATAAACTATCCTTTATAATGGCAAATTACACCACAGTTTCCCCTATGGGGAAAAAGGAAGACCCATTAATTATTACAAGCTTAAAAACATAGTGCAGAACAAACTCCCCCCCTCTTCTTTTCTGCAGTGCTTAAAGATCATTGCTCTTGTCCTCACTCAGTGTTGGATTTAATTAAAAATGTTATTTTTAATTACTGTAAAAAATTTAAAAGTGCCATTACTAGAATTGAATTTAGTATCTGGGTGCGGGTGGGTTTATATTTTTTAGATTCATGAAAAAACTGAAAGTATCTGTGGAGCAGAAGGGACGCTGCGTAAGTGTCTGTGGTGAGGGGGACAGCATGTGCCAGCAAGGAGAGAATGCAGGTGGCACGAGATGCTAGTTAACTAACAAGTTGTGGTACCAAGGGCCAACCCACTCGCACAGCAGTAGCAGTACTACTTACAGTGCTGGCAACCCAGGATCAGGAGCAACTTCAGATCATTGTGGGACGATCAGTGGTCAAAGAATCAAGCATCTAAGAGACTGGTCTCCCTCAGGTGGGAGGGATGCGAGTCCTACAGCATGATTGTCACCTATCGGAGGTTAGGTGGTATCACAGTCGAGGCCGCAAAGAAGGGTGGGGGATGTCTCCAGACACCAGCAAACTTGCACAGTAATGCAACATGCACATCACTGCAAGGCTGGCTAAGGGGAAAGAACATGGACACAAGGGAAATCGGGGGAGGCAAGAGGTACCATTGGACACCAGGAAAGTTACTTACCATGGCAAGGAGGGTGCGTGGGTGGGTACCACTGGATACCAGAAATGTTACTTATCATGGTAAGGGGAATCGGGTTGGGGGTACCACTGGGCACCAGGGAAGTCACATAACATGGCAACAGGAATCGGGTGAGATGGGGTTCCACTGGACACTAGGGGAGTTATTTAACATGAAAATACTGTAGAAATTGCTCCTGCTGCTGCCTCTCACTGTATTGACTAAATTAAAGATGTGTCCACTCAGTAGATCAGGTGATTGATTGCTAATTTACCAGTTAGACGTCTTTCATTCAGCCTGTACAAAGGGTGGCAGCACGCGGTGTGCAATTTCTATTACAAAACTGTAGCCACATATGGGATTTTACTGGGTTTAGGGAATGTGTTAACAGATGGGAGTTGGGATTTGGGGGGTTGAGAGAGCTGGCTCTAGTTAAGGAAGCAGAGCAAGGGAGGAGACAGTTTGTGCATTCTGGACAACTTCACCGTGTATGCTCTGGATAAC
The DNA here is from genome assembly GCA_016271365.2 of Neoceratodus forsteri. Classification (NCBI taxonomy): domain Eukaryota; kingdom Metazoa; phylum Chordata; order Ceratodontiformes; family Ceratodontidae; genus Neoceratodus; species Neoceratodus forsteri. The sequence goes on from JADMNL010000027.1 coordinate 185,201,170, forward strand.
TTTGCTGCTCGCTCATGGGGCTGTCATACACTGTTGACAGCGTAACCTAAAGCAGCTTAGAAAAAGTGACAGCACCAGCAGCCAGTAGTTGGTAACTTGCTATACTCGTTTTCTATCACAGGTATTACAGTGTGTGCTCCCCATCCTAATGCATTGCAGTGGGACTGCACCAAACACTTCCTGATCATGGTCACAATCAGACTACTCTGACCAGCCCTAAAAACAGTAACTTATATTTAATTTTCCTGTTGTTTCTAATAGAAAAGTTGCAATTTAAGTAAGTTCATTGTTATTGGCCCATTAAATATTTCATATCATGCAGTACTTATTTTACTGCATCTTTCAAACAGCATCGGACTATCCCAGTTGACATCACAGTTTGTTTGCGACATCACAATCTGTTGTCATGGTAAGAGCTATTTTTTTTCTTATACAATTTATTCACTCAGGACAGCCAAGCTGAAATGCAGCATCTTGTGTTCAGTGGGCTCCTGCTTCTGTCCATTTCTGCAGATGGGTGGAGAACTGGGAGGCTAAGGTACTTACTCAAGTTCACACAATAAATATTTGGCTCCATTGGAATTTGAAGCAGCAATCTCCTGGTTCCCCAGCTGGTGCCCTAACCACTAGACTACATTGCCTCCTCTATGAAGACATAAACAATGGCACTAAGAGGTCAGTTGTAGATAGTCAAATGCTTTTTATACATATGTTTTGAAAAGGCTTCCAAGATGTGTTATGAAGCCTGGGAAGGAAAACAGAACATGTATTCTTTAGAGAACTGTAATAGGTGAAATATTGCATTTATGAAAGTACATGCTAGGATATTTGTTCAGCATGGATCAGTGGGTAGCACATCTGACTCTGGGCCAGAAGGTTATGGGTTCTAGCCTCACACTAGGATGGGGTTTATGCTATAAACACTGACACCAGAGTATACAACTAGGGGTTACTGTACAGTCAGGGTGTGCCATTCTTTGGATGAGACATTAAACTGGGGTCTTGGGTACCTTTTCTGCTGGTTATTCAGGTGGATGTTAAAGATTCCATGGTACACTGGCCCGGTAGCACTGAGGGCTGAGGCACTGGACACCTTACCTCATGTCACGCCGGCGACCCAGGTTCGAGAATGAGCCTGGGTTGTCGGAGAGCCGGCATGGGGAGGGAGAGGGAGCAGGATTGAGCAGCGAAGGCAGCTCTCCTCTCCCGGGGAGGACCCTGTCACCCGCCGTAGTTCCACTTCTTCAGGCAGTGCGGGTAGCAAGCTGTGGGAGGGTGTCCCGGTACAGCGGCGTGGGCTTGCCTCTACACGTGCTCACGTGGCTGGGACAGGGTCAGGGGAAAAAAATCAAGGCATAAAAAAAAATTATATGGGAAAATAAAAAAGATTCCATAATAGTTTTTGAGAAGAGTAGGAAAATTTCCCCACTGTCCTGGCCAAATCCCTTCCTTCACAAAAATACCACCAACAGTGTAATCTGTTGCTGTTTCAGTTGGTTTGCATCTGTATCCTCCCAGCCCTCTTTTGGGACAGGGCTGAAAATAGGCACTGTTGTCTAGCCTTCCTTTCCTGGTCAACAAAAACTAAACAAATAAACATTTAGCATCACACATGCAGATTTATAGAGGAATGTCTTAATTTGTATCAGTTTCACAGTTCCACATTTAACAGCATTAACATTTTCATCTGCTAACCACCACTTTTTAGCAGATATTCTGCATATGCTTTCTTCCCCATCTGTGAGTAGTGCCCCATTGTGTTTTACATCCTCATTATATTTTCATTTACAGTTTATATACCCAGGATAGCCCAGCTGAGATATAACATCTCATTTCCAGTGGGATCCTCTTCTGCCCATTTCTACAGCTGGGTGGACTGAAGCATGGAGCGGTGAAGTGACTTGCCTGAAGTCACACAGTGAGTTTTTGGCTCTAGTGGGGTTTGAACCTGTGTTCTTCCAGTTTCCAGTCACTAGACTACACTGTCCCTCCTATATTTATTTATTTATTTCGTTTTTGTTGACCGGGTAAGTGCACTAGACAAATTCTGCCTATTTTCAGGCATGACCCGGTGGAGGGGGATACAGATGAATGCCAAGTGACCTTGAACCAGATTAAGCTGTTGGTGGTATTTTTGTGAAAATATATATCTGGTTGGGCCCTTTTCCCCACTGAAAAAGGCATCATTTATTTCCCTATATATATGAAGGCAGCCAAGGATGGTATTATAACTAGCTGCCTATATAGGACATAGCAAAAAGTGTCCAACCTTATATATTATATGAAACAAATGATGGCAGAGTGTGGTATATGAGGAAATAATACCATCTCAGTGTTGAACAAGCTCACAAAGGCCACTCGCCCTTCATTAATGCATTAGTTAGGGTTGCAGCGACAAAAGTTGGGACATGTGGTGCTAGGGTTTCCAACCTTAACACCCCACCTCCGCCCTGCACACAGCAACAGGCATGGGGGAGGTGCCTTGGGGTTGGCAGCCCTAACACTTACCCCGTTCCATGAGTAAATAAGCTGAGATGGGGACAGTATGGGAGAATGAGGTGAGCATTAGGATTGAGAACCCCAAGGCACACCCCCACAACTGTTGCTGCTTGCAGTATGGGGGTGGGTGTTAAGGTTGGAAACCCTAATACCACACTTCTCAAGTTTTGTTGCTGCAACCCTAACTGATGCATTAATGAAGTTTCTTGCAAATAATTTCCTTACTTTTTGTGTTAGTATAACTGTAGCATTATTTGCTTGTGGGAGTGCAGGGCCTGGCTTCCATCCATCCATAATTTTTGAGAGATTGTAATTGTATCCTTATTTCCCCGTTGGAGCGCAGGGCCAAGAGGGCCCTATGCTTCCATCACTCCATAATGCTATGCGATTTTGCATGTGAAAGGGCCCTGCGCTGCCATCCATTCATAAGACCTGCTCTCCTATCACTCCATAAGGGTATTCATATTTGCTTGTGGGAGGGCACGGTGCCATCCATCCATAATTTTTGAGATATTGTAATCGTATCCCTATTTTCCTGTGGGAGCGGAGGGTCCTGTAGGCCCTGTGCTCCCATCATTCCATAATGGTATCCGTATTTGCATGTGGGAGCACAATCCATGCATACTTTTTGAGGTAGTGTAGCGGTATCCTTATTTGCCTGTGGGGGCCCTGCGCTTCCATCTCGTAGTGTGCATCACCAAAGAAACACCTCACATTGCAATGTTATCCTTTAGAAAACACAGCAAAATCTGAAACCTGTGTAACTCAAAACCAAATTAATATATTTTCACGAAACCAGTAAAAGGCACATTGGTGGGGCCAGCCCTTTGTACCCCGAAAATTTCAGAGTAAAATTGCAAACTGTTTCTTCATAGTGGAGTGACAAAAAAAACGACTGTGTACACCTCACATTATAATGTTATCTTGTGGGAAATGAAGCAAAATTTAAACTCACAGAATTCCAGAGCAAAGTCATATATTTTCACCAAACCAGTAAAAGGCACATCTGTGGGGCAAGCCCTTTGTACCCTGAAAATTTCAGACCAAAATCACAAACCGTTTGATAACTATGGAGTGACAAAGAAATAGCTCTTTTTTTTTTTTTTTTTCTTTCTTAATAATATTTTGTTTCCAAAATTAGATTTACAATATAAGGAAAACAAACATTTATGAGTAAACAGTATATGTAAATACATGTAAACACGTAGCCTATAATTCTACTTAGTTAAGCGAAACAATATTAAAACCAAACTTTATCACATTTCCTGTTTGTAGGACAAAAAATTAACTTTGTACTCACTATATTTTTAACACATCAACAAAAATTATGCATAGTATACATCTATAAATATACTCTTTACTTTATTTTCATATAACAATTCCTCTAAAAAAACAGAATAATTAAGAAATAGCTCTCTTAATATTCCTTTCTTGCAAATTGTAAAAACGAATCCTTTTCCACAGTTCCTTTTTTACAGTTTGCGGACAAAGAAAAATAATTTTTATGTTTGCTTGCACGCATGTGCAAGAAACATAGTGAGATCATCCAAAATGCAGTGCCGTACAGTTGAAAGGGAGAGCTCCGCTACAGTGAGCAGCGCTCCTCCCCACACACAAAACACGCATATTAGTCTTATCCGCCCCCCAAGCACACTGTATATGTCCAACAGGGTGCCCAATCCCCGTCGGCTTCATGCCCCCAAAAAAAGTTTTCAGGTGCCACGCTGGGAGCCCACTCCAGTGTGGCAAAAGTGTTATAGGCCAGCAGGGTGCCCAATCCCCGTCGGCTCCAAACCCCTCAAACAACCTTCCAGCTGCCACCACGAGAGCCCACCCCAGCGTGAGTAGCGTCCCAGCGATCATCTTCCTAAAAAAAAAAAAACCTGTAAACAAAAAAAAGTTCCCTCAGCAGTCTCCCTGCCGACCCATACTTACCTCCGGAGTCTGCCGACGATCTTTGGTGGACCGGGAACACTGCACTCTTCAAAGCTGACCACGAACTGAGGAAATGCCGGTAAGCTGTATAATGTAATAAATAGGGTTTTCAACTTTGATGCATGTCTCAGGCATTTTGGAATTTTGCACCACATTTTCAACATGGGGTTTTTGGAACCCCTTCTCATGAATTCTTGAACTGTCATAGCGTTAATCGGGCCCAAAGGGTGATTTCGTGGTCACTGTGCAAAATCACCTTTCGGGGCCGATTAAGGAAACAACAGTGCCGGTGTTCATAAGGTGGGCTGTCAAAAAGCCTATGTTGCAAATTTGGTGAAAAAATTCCTAAAAATAACTTTTACGAGTGTGCGTTGCACAGTTCCTACACATGCTCGTAAGTTTGCGAATTTTTAATATTTGCATTCCTGATTTTCAACTTTGCCATTTTACCACACTTCCTTATGAGCAGTACAGCTGCCATTTTTCATGTCGCCCAAAATGTGTTTCCGTGCATGTAGCACACAATGGTGCAGGCGGTGTGCGAAAGCAATGTTTGGGACAGATTAAGAAAATCACAGTGACACTGGTCATGAGCAGAGGTCTTAAAATGGCTATGTTGAAAATTTGGTGAAAAAATCCATAAAATGACTGTGTTACGAGTGAGCACTGCACAGTTTCCACTTACCCCCATAAGTTCATGAATTTGTAATATTTTCAGTCCAGATTTTCACCTGTGGCATTTTTCCACACTTCCTTATGAACAGTACAGCTGTCATTTTTCACAACATGGCTGAAATATGTTTTCACACTTTCAGCACAGAAATGTGTGGTCGCTGTGGGAAATCATTGTCCGGGACAGATAAAGAAAATCACAGTGACACTGTTCATGATCGGAGGTCCTAAAATGCCTGTGTTGACAATCTGCTGTAAAAAACCCCTAAACTAACTACATTGATGGGTGGGCGCTATGTACAGTTTCTACCACGCCGTGGCTTCACCAGTTTTTTTTTAATATTTTCACTGCAGATTTTCATCACCATTTTTTACACCGCCCCATGAACAGTACAGCTGTCATTTTTCACATCCTGTTCGGAATGGGTTTTTGCACCTGTGGTGACAGATGCCGTAGTTGCTGTGCAAAAGCAGCTTTCGGCTAACAAGCTGATATTGCCACTGTTCATGAGGTGGGGGTCACAAAAATAACATGTTGAAAATTTGGAGTGAACATACCAACAAATGCCTGAGGTGTTAGGGTTTACGACCATAGCGCCCCACCCTGTAGAGAATGACAGGCACCAGGGCTGTGACTTGGGATTGTCTCCTGCAATGCTCGTACTATTCCACCCCCACCCACACCCTGCAGCCACTGAGAGGCATCGAGGTGTGCCTTGGACTCTTCGGCCCCAAAGTTCACCCCATTTTCCTATACTGCACCCATCTCACAGTATTTCCTGATGGAATGGGGTGCGCATAAGAGCCAAAGACCCCAAGGCACACTGTGACACTTGTCGGTGTCAGCAGGGTAGGGTGTGGTGAAATGGTGTGGCCGTTATGCCTGACGACCCAAAGGCACACCCCAATGCCTGTCACTATCTGCAGGGTGGTGATGGGGTTGGCTTCAGTTCAATACTTCACTGCCATTCCTATTATGCAGTTCTGTAACTCCTACACTACCAGTGCCAATGCCAACAAGCAAACATTCGGCATTGATAAATGCTTGTTTGCAAATTGTGAAAAAGGTTCCTGTTTCACGATTCCTTTTTCACAATTTGCAGAAAAGGATTTTGGCATGTTAAAAAAACACATATCTGAGTAAGTTATTGAAAAACTAACCCCAAAATCGGATTCTGCAGGTCCCAGTTAGGTAAACACAACTGTTGGCATCTACTAAAGCCGTGAATTTTTTTAGCTATTTTAATTTTGTTGTCACAGTTAACTGAAAACAAAATGGTGGCAGCATGGGAAAAAGATTCCACCACTGCGGCAAGGGATCCCGTGTTTGCAAAAAAGGATTCTGCATTTGTGATAACCCTTTTTCGAGCGGGACATCTAACTGGTCCCATAGGAAATAATGGCAAACTTTTCCTAACTTTGGAACAGATTAATATTTTGTCACCAAATCTTCAAAAGGCACATCTGTCACCCAAGACCGTTCTACCCTAAAAATTTCAGACCGAAATTCCACACTGTTTTTGCCCAGTGGCGTGACAAATAACTTTACAAAAAAATAGTAATTTTCACATTTTTTGACACGCCATATCTACGCACTCACACATCTGACCGGAATGACACTTGTCACATCGAGAGATCTTTGGTCCGTGATGGCGCATGCAAAATTTCATGTGAATGGCTTGAACAGTTATGAAGTTTTTAAAGTGCAAAATTTTGAGTTAAATATAGAAATAGCCATTGAACCGTATTGGGCATGACTGCTCCCCTATAATATATATATATATATATTTATTTTAGAGGCAAAAACTCAGTTTAATGCATCAGTTAGGGTTGTTCCACAGTGACAAAGTGAGGAAATTGGTGTTAGGGTTGAAACCCTAACTCCTCATTCCCCACCCCACCCCACCCCCAGCACCACACACACAGACACACACACACAGCAAGCAGGGGGGACCAAGGCGACATGACCAATCACAGACAACCAGCAGCTGGTGACAGAAATAAAATACAACTGTGTAAATGTAGTACAAGACATATGCATGATGACGAGCCAACAACTGTAGCATTTGAACAGTTGATGTCTATGGCTGTAGTTTTGCTGTGACTCTCCAGTCAGGATGGAGTACCTGGTGTGGGGATGTGGGAGGCTATTGTCTGGTCAAGGGCATGCAGCTGATAACGGTACAAAGTTGTGTGCACCTTCGGTGATGGAGGTGTACCATTGATGTGTATGGAGTTAGTTTTGCTGTGGCTCTACACTCAGGATGCAGTACCTGGTATGTGTAGGGGGTTGGGCATTGCCTGACTGAGGCCATGCAACTCCTAACTGTGGTAAGTGGAGTATACCTGCAATTAGGCAGGTGTAGCATTGATGTCCATAGCCTCAGTTTTGCTGTAGCTCAGCACTCAGGATGCAGTACCTTGTAACTGGGAGGCATTGCCTGTCTGAGGCCATGCTTGCAATCAGTGAGGTGTACCGTCCATCCATGTCCATACCCGCAGTTTTGCAGTGGCTCTCCAGTCAGGATGCAGTAAGTGGTCTGGGGGTGCATTGGCTGGTTGACACTGTGCAACTCCTAAGTGTGGTAAGTTCTGTGCAGCTGCAATCAGGGAGGTGCACTGTTGATGTGTATGGCCTTATCATTGCTGTGCCTCTCCACTCAGTATGCAGTACCTGTTCTGGAGGGGGGTGGCATTGTCTGGCGGAGGTCCTCCAATTCATAACTGTGTTAACTTTTGTGTACCTACAGTCAGGGAGATATACCATAGATGTGCATGGCCTTAGTGTAGCCGTGGCTTTCCACTCAGGGTGCAGTACCTGGTTGGTATGTAACGCATGCAACTCCTAAGTGTGGTAACTTGTGTGCATCTGTAATCAGGGGTGCATTCCATTGGTGTAAATGGTCTCAGTTTTGTTGTGGATCTTCATTGAGTATGCAGTACCTGGTCTGGGGTGGTGGGGATGTCCTGCAGTACATTTTGACAGTTGTATTTTATTTCTGTCACCTGCTGCTGGTTGTCTGTGATTGGTTGTGTTGCCTTGGTCCTCCCCCCACTTGCATATGTGTGTGTGTGTGTGTGTGTGTGTGTGTGGTGCTGGGGGGTTGGGGGGTGAATGTGAGTTAGGGTTTCAACCTAACACCATTTCTTCACTTTTGTCACTGTGGAACAACCTAACTGATGCATTAAACTGAGTTTTATGCCTCTAATTTCCCTTCTTTTTGAGAATGAGGATGGGTCTTGTCACATAGTAACAGGAACACCAACGTAAACGCAAGCAGCGACAGTCACGCACATGGTAACAGAAACGTAAATGGTAAAGCAAACGTTAATAGAAATGCAAGCTCAAAGTGACTCCGAAGCGAACAGTGATGCAAATGGACATGCAAGCGCCTATGAAAACACAACAGGTAACGCGCACAGTGACAGCAGTGGTATTTTAAACGCAAATTTTAAGTGTCACAGCAAAAAGAACGTGAAAGGGAACAGAAACGGAAACTTTAACGCAAGCACACACGTAAATGCAAACCGTAATGCACACGGGCACGGTACCGCAATTGTGAATGCAAATGGTAAAGTTAACATGAAGAATAATGCCAAAGGAAACAGAAACAGGAACAGAATTGCGCATGGAAATGCAAACCGTAATGTGCATGGGCACAGTAACACGGGTTGCAAACACAAATGGCAACAGTAACAGCAAGAAAGAGGCGAAATGGATATGCAAACGAAAGTGCTGCCGGAAACACAAATGGCAATGCGCACAGAGACACAAACCAAAACTCAAACACAAACAGTAGTGGAAATGTAAATGGTAACAGTAACGCAAGCGCAAGTGAGAATGCAAAGGGTAACACACATGGTGGCGTACACAGGAGCGATAACGCAAACAGGGACATAAACGCAGGTGGAAACAGTAACTGTAACAGTAACGGAAGCGCACACCCTGTTTTTGCTGAACAGGTGCATAGAGAAACACAGTGTGTACAAAGAATGTATGCATTGTAATAGGCATTGAAGCTTAAAATGAGCATTGGAAGTACTTAATTGCTAATATCTCAGCAACCGCACGACATAGAAAACAAATTTAAATTTCAAAAAAATCCTGATTTTCCTGGCTAGTTTTTGGTATTACATAGCACATAGGGCTATGCAACTCGCAACAAAAAATCTGTATCTCACATCGTTTTCGAGATACGAGCCCCGAAAGGCGTGACGTATGCCACCATGTTAGTCTATGGAAAAAAATGCCAACTTTGGAGTACTGTAACTTGGCAGCCGTGCAATATTTTTTCACCAAACCACAAAAAGGCACATCTGTGAGATGCTGGCTGCCTTCCTTCCAAATTTCAGCTCAAAAGACTAAACCATTCTTTTGCAGCAGGGTGGCAAAGAACTCTTGTCATTTTGGCCATAGTCTGGAAAAGTAGTATCGCAATTTAAGACACCTTTCGTAAATACTGCGAAAGTGTTGAGTAATCTGATATTACTTTTCCAGAAATTTTTAAAAGATATTTCTGGGGTGTTTAACCCCAAAATAAAGACATGGCTAGCATCCTCAGGGTCCGACTAGGTGAACACAAAAATAATTGTGTCCCTAGAGGGTCCCAAATTTAAATGCCAAGCATTTCTGTGATCACTAACTGAAAAAAATGGCTGACTCATGACACTTCTGGGGTCATTTGCGACACTAAAAACTGCATTTGCGAAAGTGTTGCACTTTTTGTTAACTTTTCCCATTGACTTATAATGGGAACTTGTTTTGTGAATAACCTTTTAATATTTTTTCACGAAACCTTCAAAAGGCACTTCGGGGACCCCGGCCACACATTCCCTGAAGATTTCGGACTGGTCGGGCAAACCGTGCGACCTCTAGAGACAACCAAAAAATTCCAAAAAAGCGTAAACGCGCGTGCAGATCACGCTTAATAACTCCGCAGCCGTATATCCAAACAATGCGAAAGTTGGCAGATTCCAAGATCTGTGGTTCTTGATCGTGTATTCCAAATTTTAGGCAAATCCATTGGAACGGTTGCGAAGTTATTAAGGTACAAAATTTTAGGTTTGACTTGTAAATGGCTCCTCAACCCTAACTATGGTAGCACTACGTGCTACCATAATATATATATGTATATATGTGTATGTGTGTGTGTGTGTGTGTGTGTGTATATATATGTGTGTGTGTGTGTGTGTGTGTGTGTGTGTGTGTATATATATATATATATATATATATATATATATATATATATATATATATATATAATTTTAATGTGTGCATATATGTATATATATTTTTATAAATATATACTGTGTATGTGTGTGTATATATATCTTAGCAGTGGTGAATTAATTGGGCAAATAAATCATGTTATTTTGAGATAAATATTTTCACTTAGAATACAATTTATTACACTTTGAACATGTTTTTTAAGAGCCGAGTGCCATCAGCCACCTGAGACGTGCCATTATCTGACCATAAAGCACATCCTGGAGTGTCTTATTGTGATTATAAAATAAATCCAAGATTTTTTTTGGGGAGGGAGGGATGCACAAAATTAAAAAAAAAAAAAAATATTTTTATGACTTTTTTTAAAAAATGTTCATCCACCCAGATAAAATAGTCCCAGCACATCCCATCAATGACGTGACATCTCAGGTTCAAATATATTGCGCTGCAAAATACATTTATTTTGAATTAACCCTTAAACCCTCTATTTTCCCCAACCCACCCCCATTTACCTGTTTCCTTACCTGTCTTTCTTCTTCGCTGTTCTCATTCCAGCCAAAGGCACAGGAAACCACTCTTATACAGCAATGAGTGGCTCAAGGGGATGAATTAATATATTATTGATCGAGAGCGATCAATAAAAATATTTAAAAAACTGTTCCCGGATCGTGCCCGTTTCCAGTTCATCTGCACGTGAAACACTCTTCACAGAATAAGAGTGTCTCTTGCACAGAGGAAAGGAGCATCCTATTGGTCGGGAGCGCTCCCTCAGTCTATAATTTGTATTATACCTTCGCTTTCCCCCACTTTGTTTCACTTCTGTCTTTCCAACATTCAAGAGATGGAATGTTTTACAATGGATGGAATACAAGAATTCAAATCTCTGCTCCGGTCTACTGATAGAATGTTCACCCCCAGATCACACAACAGAAGGCATCAGATGGAACCATGGATTTTGTTTTCTTTGTAGCAGGTTAAACAGCAGGGATTTCCCTGGTAAGCAGGTGAGGGTTGGATGGGTATTTTTCATGGTCAGCAAAGAAACGGCAGAAATTAAAATTGTAAGTATTGTACAATAGTACTTCGTTTTTGTAAGTTATGCATGTGTGTGTAACAAAAAAATTATGAGAGCTAATAACATTTAATTATTATTTTTAAAACTTAAGGCAGTTTTATTTTTAGGAACTAGTTGAAAGTTTTTAGTGAGTAAAGGTGGCAGCCATGTTTGTGATGCAATCAGGAATGTGTGGTTAGTATTGATTTTAATGTGAAGAGGCTGCTGGATCTTTATCTAGTGCTGTTGTGCTGAGATAGCACTGGTAAACACTGCCCTCAGACAATCAGGTTTCATGAGTTTTAAAACCCATTTTATAATTAAGCAATAATACATGACAGAGCATGCTTTATCACAGGATATCGACATGCCTTGGCTGCATTGTGAGCGCCTTATGCACCTGAGAAGTGCCAATAGCCTATTATAAAACACGCCCTGGAGTGTATTATTGTGATTATGCACTGGACCCCCACAGTAAAGTAAAAAAAAGAAACACAGGTCTAACAATTAATTGTTTTACTGATTTTTTTTTTAACCTGTGGAAGTACATTAGTACAAAAAATAGTCCAATGCTGGAGTTATTTTGACTGATTATAATAAGTATTTCATAAATAACCCATCAAATGCAGTAAAATATATCATAAATAACAGATTACAAGCAGTCAGTTTAGTGTAACATCAATATGTATTACAAACTAGTTTTTTTGTTTATTTTGTTAATGTTAAAAGGAAACTTTCAATTTTCACTGAAATTTTGGGAATGTGTGACCAGTTTTCATTTTGATGTCATGTTTATTTTTATACTTGTTAGCTGATTTGCAGAAATGCTCGTTTTCACAAGTGACAAGTTTCTTTATTGGAAGAGAACTAAAAAAAAGAAAAGCTAACTGCTGTGAATGCCCCACTAGGTAAAATAATACATTTTAATACTATTTAAGCCATTTTAATTATTTACTTTCTGACGAGTGCCCTCCACAAAACTCCAGGGTCCGTAGGCATCTCTGCGGGGAACAGGTGTTTGTAATGCTGCTGACCGAAACCCTAAACTCGTGCAGAGCCGTTTTTGCATATCTGAAGGTGATGTAAATTAAGACTGTATTTTGAAAGTCTCTTTTGTTATTAAGTTGCAGATTTCTTTCTCAACTGAAAACATGCACCGGAAAGGCATTAAAACAATGTTTGAAGAAAAAAAAAAAAAAAAAACACCTCAACTGAGATCCCAAGCATGCACATCAGTAGGAACACTGATCCCGAGCATGCACGTCAGTGGGAGTGCTGATCCCGAGCATGCGCGTTAGTGGGAGCGCCGATCCCGAGCACGCACGTCAGTGGGAGCGCCGATCCCGAGCACGCGCGTCAGTGGGAGCGCCGATCCCCAGCACGCGCGTCAGTGGGAGCGCCGATCCCCAGCATGCGCGTCAGTGGGAGTGCCGATCCCCAGCATGCGCGTCAGTGGTAGCACTGATCCCCAGCATGCGTGTCAGTGGGAGCACTGATGCACATGCATGGGATCTCAGTTGAGGTTTCTGTTTCCCCTAGACATGGTTTTAATGCCTTTCCAATGTGTGTTTTCAGTTGAGAGAGACATGAGTTCACAATGAAAGAAACTTTCGGAATACAGTCTTAATTTATTTCACCTTCAGAGATGGACATGCATGAGTTTAGCATTTCAGTCGGCAGCATTAGAGACACATGTTCCCCGATGTAGAGATGCTTTTGGTGCCTGGAGTTTTGCAGACAGCATGTGTCCCTAAGTAATCATTTCAAATGACTGAAAACCTGTTCAACTGTATTATTACACCTAGAGGGCATTTACAGCTGCTATTTTTTTTAACTAAAAATAAGAAAGTGAGATTTTTTTGCGAGGAAGGGTTTTGACAGGGTATAGGGATATTGCTGTAGATAAACAACCTTTGCTGAAGGGTCTTGTTTTTAGCCATTCCTTTATGAGGGAATATAAGTACAGGTATGGAATGCTGCCGACCAATCAGCTTCCCAGATTTTTCCTGTTCACTGCATAATTCCGCTTAGAATCTGGAAATAGAACACACAGAACATAGAGGATTGTGTATGCGCAAGCATACACAACAAGGCAGTTGCGATCGAGAGGTTTCCGTGGTAACCTGAGACCTCGAGAGCGTAGCTCGAGAGGTCCGTTACCACGGAAACCTCAAGATCGCAAAACTGCCTTGTTTGTGTATGGTTGCTCATACACAATCTTTTATAGTGTATGGGCAACCATAAATACCACTCGTGAACACTCGGGGGAAAAAAAAGCTTACTTCTGTGTCTGCGGCCAAAGTGCCGCCTTCCGTGTTGCCGTGCGCGCCGCTCTATGCGCATGCTGGCAATGTATTCGATCTTGTTGTGCTGCACCGGTGGCGCCTGGGTGCAACACAACAAGATCGTGACACACCGAGTGAAGGACAACAACGCTGTTCCAGGCATGGGTTTCCATGCGGAACAGCGTTCCACCATACACTATAATGGGCTAGGCAGAGAACTTACAATGGAAAGAAAGGCAGTTTTAAGCTAAAACAAGTTAGAACACTAATAAAAGCATTACAAGTAGTGTGGTATGTGTGTGTGTGTGTGTGTGTGTGTGTGTGTGTGTGTGTATATATATGTGTATGCATGTGTGTATATATATATATATACTTAATGGGTTGCAGTAGAGTATTACATTTATCTCCACACAAGTTGTAAGACTGGGGAGTTAGCAAATCTGTTCAATGAGGCGTTCACTGACCTCAGTACAGTCTGTCACCCCACTACCAACCTGTACTGGAAGTCACGCAACATAGTGATCCTGCACCAAGTGATGCTAAGACACCCAAGTTCTACTTTAAGACCATCTCGTTACCCGACACAAAAATATATAAAGCAGGTCCTAGGCAAAACTAGAATGGGGAGTGACACTCTTGATTTAAAACTAATAGCATTAGCCATCAATGAAATTGCTCTCCCAATAAACAAGATCTTCAACATCTCTCTGTGTTATCCCCAATTCCCTAATGTCTGGAAAATGGCCCACGTCACACCAGTTCATAAAAGTGGGGACAGTGCTACTGTTAGAAACTACAGACCCATCTCGATACACTCCCCGCTGTCTGAGGCACTTGAAAGGGCAGTGTTAGACCAGCTGGTTGCCTAGCTCAACAGCAACAACCTTATATGCAGCCAGCAACATGGGTTCCGCAGACTGCAATGCACAAACACGGCTCTAATTGAGTATACCAGTTACCACCATGAAGCCCTTGACAATGGTCACTTGACTGGCTCAGTCTATGTCGATCTGACAAAAGTCTTCAACCTTGTCAACAACCCCCTGCTTATCACCAAGTTACAGTCTCTGGTCTCTAATGGATACGGTAGCTTGGTTTAATAGCTACGTCTCAGCAATGCGTCAAAATAAATGGGGTCCTATCTGATCCTGAAGATGTGATGGTAGGGGTTCTGCAGGGCTCAATTCTGGTCCCACTCCTCTTTAGTCTCTTCATTAACAACCTCCTGGAGGCCTGCACTGGTTCTGAGGTGCTACTGTATGCGGATGACGTTGTGATTTTTGATAGCAGTCCATGCCAGGACTCTTTAACAGATGATCTACAGCGGAGCTTCAGATCACTTGAGGGCTGGTTTAAGAGAAATAAATTAGTCTTAAACTACAAAAAGACAAAGGCATTGCTCTTCTCTGGGCTGCACGTTAAGAACAGAACGCAGCCACTGGTCATCATACACTGGAACAAGTTACTACTTTTAAAGTACCTGGGAGTGACCCTGGATAACACCCTCTCATTTGGCCCTCATGTGGACAGCATAGTAAACTCAGCCAACAGGAAGTTGGGGTCCCTTGTCAGACACAGGCACAACCTCACCTTGGAAACCAGGAGAGTCACAGTCACCAGCTTCCTCTTCCCCATCATTGACTGTGGGATCACTGTTTAAGGAGCAGCCTCGGACACCACCCTCAGCAGGGTCAGTCAAGCTACTGTTGAACAAAGCCTGTCGCTTCATTCCGGATGCTGAAAGGCTTACACACACTTGCACCCCCTACTCACACTCCAATGTGCTCCCCCTACAGGACAGAATAAAATACTACACCTACGTGCTCAGGAGGGGGGAAAAAGGCAGTACTGGCCCTCATGCCTACTGGGGTGCAGAACCTACTAGCACCCCACCGAAACCCATACCCCACTAGGGCCATGACAAAAAACACACTCAACATCCCTTTTCACGAGACAAAACAAGCATCGCACCCCTTTGCCATTAGAGCCTCTCAGTGGCTAGAAGCTCCCAGAATCTACAGTATATTAATTCAGTTCCCACATCTGGCACTTGGATTAATATCCCAATACTGACACTGTAGTGCAGCATGAGAGAGGTGCTGGACTTGTGAGGTACCGTCTTTCGGATGAGACATTAAACCGAGGTCCCATCTGCCTGGATTGGTGGTAGTTCAGGTGGATGTTAAAGATCCCGTGGCACTTATCGGAAAGAGTAGGGGAATTTCCCCGGTGTCCTGGCCAAATTTCCCTCATTCACTAAAAATACCACCAACAGCTTAATCTGGTTCAAGGTCAGTTGGTATTCATCTGTATCCCCTTCCCCTGGGTCGTGCCTGAAAATAGGCAGGATTTGTCTAGTGCACTTACCTGGTCAACAAAAACTAAATAAAAATAAATAAATAAACCTAAATAAGATTGGGCAGTTTAAGAAGCAGCTTAAGCATATTCTTGCCCCTCCTGTCACATGCCTGTGCCCTTGAACCCCCCGCTCCAGCCATAAAGATAGTGCTCATGGAGATGCCTGTAACCCCGTTTAGCCTGTCCCTCACCCCATTGCTGACAAAGCCCTAGTTGCTGCTACCTCTGTAATAAGAATAAAAGGTTGTATCATTGTGTGATGTAACTCAACTCCTTTGTAATGTAACTCAACTCCTGACTGTTGCTTGTAACATTGTTAATGTTGTATATGTATATGTACTGTATATGTATAACTCTTGCCTCACTCAGAAGTCTGTTTATGACTTATAACCAGCGTGGAACCTTTGTAAATGAACTCTGTGCTCAAAGGTGTTATCCGAATAATTCACTCCGCCCCACAGTGTAAATACGAGTCGAAAGGGTCTATACTTAACCTTATTCAAAATGGCCGCCTGAGACCGAATGAGACTTCAAATAAATAAATCAGACCTTCATAACTAACTTGTGGCTTTGCCACTCATGAGTTATGGGTACTGTTGTGATGCATTAAAGGGACACTGTCAACCTTTTTTTCATCATATTATTTCTAGGTAAAAACCTACATTTTATGATTGCGTACCTTCTCTAAAATTCATTGGCACTACTGTTTGTTTTATCTGTCTCCGTGTTTAGTAGAACTGAAATGCATGTTAATGTATATTTATAAACAACTTTGCTTTGTTTACAATCCTGGATCTGTTCTTATTGCACACCTCGTGAGCACTAGAAACACACCCAAACAGTGCAGTCACTCATGAGGCAGTAGCCTCCTAAACTCTCACTGCATCATGAGGGGCTAGATTGTGTTGTGGGTGTTACCAACTCCAGGAAAGATGCAGTTGGAGCTGATCAGGGAATGTAAACAAACCTGTGTTTGTGTGGTAACACCAGTATGGTGGGCAGTCCGTTTTTCACTTTTTTTTAAGGGAAAAAAAAAATCAAAATCAAACTACCAGCTACATCAGCAATCGTTACAGAATGTTGGCAATCATAAAATGTGTTTTTTAAACCAGGGACACTTTGAGACCTAAAGGGGTTGACAGTGTCCCTTTAAGTTTTTTTTTTTATTGATAATATAAGTAGGATAAAACATGACAGGATGTGCAGGCATAAGAGAATAATGCACCTTTTAGGTTGTTATTGGACACGAGGCACAGCTGAATGCTGCAGCTATCTGAAAAGTGCATTATTCCCTTATCAGTGAAGACACTGGAGTCTGTTAACCTACTTATAAAATGGGCTTTTGTTTGAGGGGAAAAAATGAAGTTCAGGTAAGTTGTATGGTTGTAAGAGAATAATCGACAGTCATGTGACATGTTTTAATTAGTGAGATTTCAGAATTTATTTGATCAATTTTATAAAAGTGGAATAACGCACAATGGGGTGTGCAGTGTACTTGATTAACTGCACTTCCCAGGCGAGTGAAGGCCCTTGGCTGTAAATGGAACAAGAAGTGGTGTGTTAAGCAGTTTATGGCCTCAATGCTAGGTAAGAATTGCCACTTCTGCATTATAACTACAAAAACAGGAAGATCCCAGCACTCCTGAAACACTTGCGTAGAAGGTGAAACACTGACAAATGCAAAAGTATTTTTACAAAAATTTACGGATGTCGATAACAGGCAATGCAGTGCAACCACAGACCGAGAACTGTGTATGTATCGGCATCAGTACATTTTTGTAAAAATGTTTTTACATTTATCAGTGCTTCAGTTTCTACAAAAGTGTTTCAGGAGTGCAGGGATCTTCCTGTTTTGTAGGCCCTTGTGTGTGCCTCAGAACCCATCCTGGGCCTGCGGTTACTGCAGAATCACTGCACACCCTGTTGTTATTCCTTACATGTAAATTAGCACTTGCTACTGTATCAAAGAGCCAGTGTATTGCCTGGAATTAACGGTAACTTTCAGAAGTAGTCAGGTAGCACCTCTTTTATATTTTTTGCATTTTCTTTTTAATGTATCACCTCTTATATTTGAAGTATTTTTCTTTCTGTGTTTTACTAATTAGAATATTGTTTACCTGACAGTGCTAGGTGTGTGATGTGTGGAACAACTCCCTACCTGGAGGCTGACACTGTCAGTTCTGTTCCTTCCTATATATCCTCAGCATAAGGGACCTCACTGACTGCGACATCTCTAGTAACCAAGAGGAGGCAATCTCTTGCTGCTTGATTGGTGACTTGTGACACATTACCAATCAGGCAGCAAGGTTTGTGATGTAACAATGAATGAGGTCACATGCTGATGATGTAGTGGGAGAAACAGGACTAGATATGTCTGCTTCCAGGTAAAGCATTTCTTTTCACATCACACCCAATAGGCTGAGGTAGGAAAACCATCTAGTGATGATCACACAGATAAACACTTCAGAAATAAAACATAGGACTACTTTTGAAAATTACTGAAATGTCCTGCCTGCTACTTTTTGGCACTACTCGCTATTGTAGCTATTTAACATTTCATCTAGCTAGATGCATTCCTGCCTCTTTTAACTAAACTTCCATGCCATTACCTTTAGACTTATGACCTCCGACCCCTCCCAGCTGAGCGAAGATGACCTCCCCAGTGACCTGCAGTCCTTGTCATGGCTGACATCTGTTGACGTTCCACGGTTACAACAGATGGCTACTGGAAGAATGGACTTTAGCATAAACTCTCAGAATGCAGTGCTTGATCAACAGATAGGTAAATAACTAGTCAAGATAAGAGTTTCTTCCAGTATGTTCATATTTCATTTCAACACATTTTCCATTTTGTGGATAATGCTGCAAATTAGACATAACAGCCTAACTGCACTGATTGAAAGGTAGTCATGAACCCTGATGGGACCAGATCTTTCAAAGAGCAGGTAGTTTTAGAAAAACTTAAAATCCATTGCTAAAATATTCAAAGTATTTATCTGTGCAGTTTGGTTGCTCCATTGAATTTTTACACATATTTTTATTATTTATTTTTTGTTTTAAATTGGTTGAGTGTAAATTGATTTGGGGAAGAAAATTTCCTGCCCCGAATTTCTGGCAAAATCACTAGTATTTGTAATAGTTGTACCCTGTGGTGGGGTCCGTGGAGACTGTGGACATTCATACTTTCTTGGCAACAAAGTTGTTTTAAAATTTGCAGGTTCAAGCAACCAAATTGCGCATGCAACTGTTTTAAGACATTAGCCCAATTATGTTTACAAACGGTTGCATTTAATTGTAGAGTTGTTTTTACAGACTGTCCCATTATTAGTCTTTTGCGTTCTGCTTTCACATATCTATCTCTTTTTCCACCATTTAAAGGAGATAGGAAACAGTTTTTCACTCATCTAGATACCCTCCTGTTGTCCTATTAGTGTCTATCCAATATTCTGATGTTTTTGACCTTTGTTGTTAAATTAATAATCTAATGTTGTTGCTGTTTTAACAGTTGTAAATCCCTCTCTCCTCAGCAGTTGCTGCTCTCGCAATAACAGCATTCCAGGCCAGGTGCACCTTGGGGGTTGTCAACCCTAACACTCAGCATTAGCGTTGACAACACCAAGGTACACCCCACACCTGATTTGCAAAGATGCCGCAGAGAGGTGAAACCATAATGTTTTTTCCTGTTGCTGCCTACAGGGTGGGGGTGGGGTGTTACAGTTGGAAACCCTAATACCACATTGCCCTACTTTTGTCTCTTTAACTCTAACTGATGCATTAACAAAGTTTTTTTGCAATAATATACATGTAATTTGTCAACAGGAACTTTGTGAACAGAAGTGCAAACCTTTTCTGATCCTCTTTGGAACCCCAAATGGGTCTGCCCCCCCACGATGGCCCAGCAGCTGTGTGTTGAGCTGCCATGCTGGGGACTCGGGTTCAGGAGCGAACTTGGGACACCATGACATGGGGCAGGCCAGAATACAGCAGCTGCTGCTTGGCAGTGCGCTTTGGTTGAGGAGGGTTAGTGTTGGGCTTTGGTACCATGACTCCTGCAGTGGGCCATGGGAGCTTACTCCTTCCGCAGGATATTGTGAGTGCAGCTGAGGCCACTCAGTGGGCTATACCCACCTCAGGGGAGGAGGGAGAAAACCCATGACTGTCTGTCTATATGACGGCCTGGGCCCTTGGTCACACCTGGGTCCTAGGGCCAATGATGTTGGATCCTAGTTCACATAGTGGACTGTCTCTGGTTGGGGGGGATGGGTCTTCCCTGGAGGTCCTGCCATGTAGGTGAGAACCTCAGCGGGATGTTAGTGGGCGGGGACCCAGGGTGGGGGTGTAATAGGCCTGAAAAGGGCATATTCCTGACAGGTCATGGCTGCGGGGGGAGGGCGGATGTGCCATTAAAAAAACAAAATGGGTCTAGAAGTTCTTGTTTTTGAACTTCTTTTAAAACCCAGAGATATTAAAGAGCAGCTGTGTACTAACATAAACATGTTTAAAAACATTATGTCTATTGCATTTGATATCTTCTTTTTGATTTTGTCCTATTATTGGTGTTTTAATTATTTCACATTAACAAGTACTTGTCCTATTGTTTCCTTGGGCTTTTGATACAGATCCCACACCAGTTTAGTTGCCCTCCTCTGGACTCCCTCAACTCTGTCTGTGTCCTTCCGGAGTTGTCGACTCCAAAACTGGACACAGTATTCTAGGTGGGGACTCACCTGAGATTGATACAGAGATATCACCACCTCCCTCTTTCTGATGGTGATACCCTTCCCTATGCACACTAGCATCCCACTGGCTCTCCCCATTGCCTTGTCACACAGTTTTGCCACCTTTAGATCATCAGCTATGATAACACCAGGTCTCTTTCCTGTTTGATGGTCGCCAGTACCACTCCCCCCGTGTTGTATTTTAATCCTGAGTTTCTATGCCCCAAGTGTATGATTTTGCATTTTTTTGCATTGAAACTTAGTTGCCACTTTCTAGACCACTCCTCAAGCTTACCTAGATCTCTGTTCACCCCCCCCACCCCGGGAGTCTCTTACTCTATTGCATATTTTTGTGTCATCTGCAAAAAGATATACCTTCCCTTTTAGCCCCCTGCAGTGTCGCTTGTAAAGACATTAAAGAGAACTGGTCCCAGCAGTGATCCTTGAGGCACCCCGCTAGTCCCCCTCCCTTCCTTGGAGTGAACTCCATTTACTACTACTCTCTGTCGCCTATTCTCCAACCAATTGTTTTTCCCGTAAGTAGTTTGTAAGTTTTTTGACTTTTGTTCCCCAACCCCGTGCGTCCCAGCATCATGTGCATGTGTGGAGGCACGTGCCCGCCACACACTGTGGGACCCCCACCCTACCTGTCACGTCATTACTGCCTGCGCCTGTCACCAGACCACAATCAGGTGATGGCGGGACTATGGGCAGGTGACCCCCGGAGATGAGGCCAGTGCTCAATCATGCTCCACTCTCTCCCATGCGCACTCTGACCTAGCTCTCGAACCGGGTTACTGGCATAGGGCGAGGTAAGGCACCCAGTGCCTCATTGCCACCAGACTGGCTCTCCAACCAGTTTCTTACCCAGTTTATCACTTTTAGTCCCACTCCAAGGCTGCCAAGCTTGTTTGAGTCTCCTATGTGGAACAGTGTCGAAGGCCTTACTGAAATCTAAGTAGGCCACATCCACTGCTCCACCCTGATCTACTTCCATGGTTACCCAATCAACGAAATCTATAAGATTAGTTTGACATGACCTCCCCCTAGTGAATCCATGCTGCCTCAGATCTTGTAAGCTACTGGATTCAAGATATTCCATAATCCTTTCTTTCAGTAGCGAGTCCATTAATTTCCCCACCACTGAAGTCAGGCTGACTGGCCTGTAATTGCCAGCCTCCTCCATGCTCCCACTTTTGTGATGTGGTACTACATCTGCCCTCCTCCAGTCCTCCGGGACCACTTCCATTTCCAGTCAGTGATTGAACAGGACTGTCAGAGGTGCAGTCAGCACCTTTGTGAGCTCCCTCGAAAACCTTGGATGTATCCCGTCTGGTCCCATTGTCTTGTCCACCTTAAGATTTGCAAGTTCTTTCAGGACTCTTTCCTCTGTAAATAGACTAGTCTCCACGCCCCTTCCTTTGATGCCCCTGACACAGATCTGTGGTCCCTTACCCTCCCTTTCACTGGTGAAAACTGAACAAAAATAATTGTTCAGGATGTCTTGATTTTTCCTTGTCCCCTTCCCTCTTTAGCCTTACAATCCCTCCCCTAGTGTTTCTCCTTTCGCTAACAATACCTGAAAAATATCTTGTACCCTTTCTTTACTGCCTGTGCTGTCTTTTCCTCCGTTTGCTCCTTTACGCTCATGACTGCTTTCCCTGCCTCCCTCTGCTTCTCATGATGCACCTCTCTATCGTCTTCTATCTGTCCTTCCCGAACAGAGTATAGCCTGGTATGGTCACGTCCCAGTCATGGTTTTTAGTGCACCATGACTCAGTAATGGCCACAATATCCAGGTCAGCCTCCACCACGATGGACTTTAGGTCCAAAATTTTATTTCCTAGACTTCTAGCATTCATATACATGGCCTTCCAGATTCTGTTACCACTCTGCTTGCTAACCCCTTTTTTCCTTTTTGCCCTCACCCCCCTTTTTTTTTTTTAACTTTTTTTTTTTTTTTTTCCTCTCTGGTTGCCAATCACTGGGATCTCCCTTGGATGTGACCCAGGGGAGCCAGCCATTTCTCCTGCCTACCTGAGGTCCTCCTACACCTTGCCCCCTTCCGGAGCTCCTCACCTCTGCGACTTATTGACCCCATGGCTTGCATACCCCCCCATGGTGGGGCCACCACTCCTCTTCGACTCCCTTTCTTAGAAGTTAGTTGGCGTCGAGAGGTGGGAGGATTCGGGAGCTGGTGCAGGCAGGATCTGGCGGTGGGCATGGGAGACTGATTTGTGGGTCCGTCGTCATCCTCCCAGTGGCTGGGGTGTTGCTTTTGTTCTCCCCCAGCGTGGATATCCAGTGACATCAGCATGTGATGGGCGTGCACCCACACCTACTCACAGATGTCCACCAAGCCTTCCCCAGCACATAACCCCTGCTGGTGTATTGCTTCCAGTCTTCACTGGGAGCCACTGTAAGGTGGGGAATCCCCAACCTTCCCTCCCAGGAGAGGAAAGCAGTCCTCTGGATGCTCTATCCTCTCCTCTGTCTGCCCTCCCCCGGCACCCTGGGTTCACTCTCAAACCCAGGTCACTGGCGTGGCGCGAGGTAAGGCGGATGCCTCAGCCCTCAGCACCACCGGGCTGCCCCCCCCCTTTAATGCTCTTGTTCCCATCCCCCTTTATTTCTCCCACCCTGCTTCTTTTATTAATTTTCAGCCGGGGGGATTCATCTCCCCTTGGGGCTTCCCTGTTCTCTACTTTAGTGTGTTTTGGGGGGGGGGGTGCAGTTTATGCCTCCTTGATTCCTTCTGCCACCCATTTTTTTTTTTTTTTTTTTTTTTTGTAGACTTTGTTTACACCTGACCTCGGGGCATCTCTCAGGAATCCACACTTTGCCCTGGATCCTAACCGTCCACCTGAACTGCTGCTACCCGAGCTACTGTGTCGGGGTCAGGACTACAGTGTCCCCCTGGGCCCTCTAGGGAGAACCAAAGTCCCCAAATTCATGTTGGGCAGTGCAGCTGGCTCTGGACGTGTGGATCCGGGCCCCTGGTTGTTCCGTCGCCTCCCCAGAGACAGGGGATTTTTTCATGTTTGTCCCTCAACCCGCCCCCCCCCGGAGCTCGAACGTGCAATGACATCACGAGGCGTCCACAGCAGCTCCCTCCCTCTAAACTTGGTGCCCAATGTGCGCATGTCCGGCTTCCACCGTGGGCCGCTGTTGCACTGGGCAGTCCCTGGATCCCTCCTCACAGAGGAGAGCAGTCCACAGATGCTCAATCCTCTCTCTCCCCAGCCGATCCCGGCAGCCTGGGGTTATTCCCAAACCCAGGTTGCCGGCGTGCCGCGAGGTGTGGCGTCCAGCGCCTCAACCCTCCGCCACCGAGCTGACCCCTCTGCCCTCCATCTTAGCTAGTTTAAATGTTCATCGAAGTAACATTGAAACCATTCACTGAGGACTGCAGTTCCCCACCTGGATGGATGCCGGCCATGACCCTTGTAAAGGCTGTTATCCTTCCAGGTAGGTCCTCAGTCTCTAATATTGCCAAATCCCTTCTCTCTGCACCGCTCCTTTGGCCATGCGCTGAACAGAGGACATTTATAAAATACTGTATACTTAAGTGGATACCTGTCATTTAACTTTATTATTGTAAGAGAAAATGTCCCACAGTTTTTAAAGCTGTAAAAATGTGTTGCTGAATTTTATAACAATCTGTTGTCATACATTATCAGTTTCTGCCTTTGTTGATGTCATTTGTCTGTGGGTTTGAAAAGGTGGTTGCATTGTCCTTTAACATTAATTACTAACACTGTAGGTTCTGAAGTTCAGGGATGACCCCTCTTTTCATTGGTTATTTCAGGTCACATGTCTAGCAACATGCATTCAGCAGGATCCCAGGGAACAATCATTCATGTTCAAGGCAGCATGCAGCATGAAATGATGGGAATGAATACTTTGGCAGGAAATGTAAGTGTATTAATAATAAGCATATTGCAGGTAAAGCATGTGCGTGGCCTGTGCTTGTTACAGTGTGTGTGTAACCACAAGAAATCAGGCTTACACTCTTCATTTCCTTTTATTCAGATGAATCAGTTCACTGTAGGTGGGCAGCCATCACCAGGTTACCAGTCATCGCAGCCCCTGTACCAGTCTCATTCTCAGCAGGTGTACACTATATCCCAGAGTGGACAACAGGTAAAGATCTAGTGTTGCTTCCATGTAGAAAAGTACACTTTCCTACAGATTTCTTTCATGGCTTAACATTTAATAAAATGACTTTCAAAGGTTTAGTCCTTTCTGTAATAATAGGAACAAAGAAACAGACTGTAGATGTTGACACCAGAAAAAGGCCCCGTGGCCCATCGAGTCTGTCAAGTACCTGCCTACAGCCGCATCCAGCCCAACGCTGGGCTGGATCTGGTCTGCTGGTCCTGACTCACCTTCCTCCTTAGTTGACTCATCCCCATTCCCTTAGCTGGCCAGCCTTCCTCCTCTGGTTAGGTCTTTTCCCCTATGCATATGCAGTGTCCATTTAAAGCTGGTGACAGACTGTGCATCAACCACATCCTCTGGCAATGCATTCCACCCTTTCAGTAAAGAAGAACTTCCTTACATTCCTCTTAAAGCTTCTCCCCCACCAGATTCCATTTATAGCCTCTTGTTACCTTGCACTTCTTCTGAAAAGGGCACTGCTGGCCACTTTATTAATACACATTAGGTATTTAAAGGTCTCTATCCTGTACCCCTTCTTCCTCCTGGCTTCTAGTGTGCAAATATTGAGACTGTCCTGGCTTTCCTCATACGTTTTCCCCTGCTGCCCCTCAGTTATATTCATTGGCTCCCTCTGAATAGCGTTGAAGAGATCCCTGTCTTTCTTCAAGTATGGGCTCTAGAACTGCACACAGTACTACAGGTGAGGTCTCACCAAGGATCTGTACAGGGGCAGAGTTACCTCCTTCCTTTTTTTTTACTTGTAGAGTCTTTTTACTGGCTCCAGTGAACCAGGACATCTCTCAGAGGTGCCCACTTAACCATCGCCTCTACTCCCTGAGATCCCCTCCTCTAGAGTGAGATTAGAGCAACCCTCCCAAGAACCTTCCAGACCCCAGATCACCTCCCCAAGGAGGCCCACCCCACCCCACCCCCACCCCACCTACCTGGCGGCCTTTTTCTGAGATTAGAGGGTCGGTCCTGGTTGGGTGGGCCTCTGGAGAGCCGGTGGAGGGATGATCCGGGCTTGGGGATGTGGGCTAGGCTCCTGGAGCCCTCGTCGTGTCCCTGGTTCTCCAGGGTATTTTGATTGTGGTTGCCCTCTTGGAGCACTGACATTCAGTGATGTCCTGGCACTAACGTACCGACATCCTCCACCGCTCCACCCCCGAAGTACAGCACTGCTTCCTTGCAGGGCCCTTATCTCCATCAGGGGCCGCCTAGGGGAGGGTGTAGTCCCCAACTCCACCTTTTGGGAAGGGAACCTGTTGGCCGTGTGGCTTAAGGTGTGGCATCCATCGCCTTCAAACCTCCGCGCCACCGGTCCAGCTTCACCTCCTTCCGTTTGCTAGCTACCTCCCTCCCTATGCACCGCAACATCCTATTTGCTCTCCCTGGAGCCTTCTGACATTGGGTATAGGACTTTAGACTGTCACTAATAATAATCCCCAGGTCCTTTTCTTCTGATATCTGCTCCACCCTCACTCCCCCTAGCCAGTACTCTGTTTTTGGATTTCCTTTTACAAAATGTGCACGAGTTTGCACTTTCTGGTGTTTTGTTAAATTTGAGTTGCAATAACCTGGACCATTTTTCAGTCTGTCCAGGTCGTTTTTCATTTCCCGTATTGCCTCCGCTGTACCCT
This sequence comes from Neoceratodus forsteri, assembly GCA_016271365.2. Taxonomy (NCBI): domain Eukaryota; kingdom Metazoa; phylum Chordata; order Ceratodontiformes; family Ceratodontidae; genus Neoceratodus; species Neoceratodus forsteri. The sequence goes on from JADMNL010000027.1 coordinate 185,227,719, forward strand.
CCCTACCTCTGATTTTGGTATCATCTGCAAAGAGACAGTTTTTACACAGAAACGTAAAATCTGAATGTAGAAAAAAAAAACACTGGCCTCTCATGTCTGCCCATTCCTACCTACCTACTGCTGAATGAGAGAACCCCAGTGGTTCTTCATTCTCCAATTCCCCCTTCCTTTCTGATGCATTCTTTACCAAGCCCTTGTATTTGTTCCTGCCTTGTTTGGATCTCCCCACTGATTTTGCACAGACTGTCCCCTTCAGTAGCTTATTCTACCACTCCATAAAAAAGTACTTCCTGGCATCCTTCCCTTAATTGCAGATGAAAGTACTGAAAAGGATCGCCCCCATACCAACCTCTGTGGTACTCCACTAGTGACCTCCCTAAACTCGTTTCAAGGCAAAAAAATCTAAATTGTCCCTCTCTAACCCCTGAGTATTTCCCCATTGACAATTACCCTCTTGAGTTTGTCTCCCCAGCCAGTTACTAATCTACCTATTTAATCTGTGTCCCAGCCCCAGATCTCTCAACTTTTCACATGTTTCCTATAGGACACAGTCAAAGGCCTTACTAAAGTCCAGATATTGCAGTCTACTGCTTGGCTCTTCTGCCTTCATGGCCCAGTCGTAGAAGTCTATCAAGTTTGCCTGGCAAGATCTCTCAGGAGAACATTTTAAAATATTTATTGCCATTAACGTGCAGGCATGGTGTTTAAAGTGTAAAGTTTGATTACAAACCTCAGAGGCAAAACCCCATGTGCATTTAGAGCTGCGTGCTCCTTCTTCAGCACAGTGCTCTGAATGCTCACATGGTTTTGCCTCCAAGGTTTGCATTCTGACTTTGCGCCTTAAACAATATGCCTGCACATTTATGGCAATAAATATTTCAAAACGCACTCCTGAGTGCTGGTTTTTTTCGTCCTCTTATCATATAAATTCGAGCAGAGCACCCCTGGAACATTCATTGCTGGAGTTTTTGCTTTGTATATTTTGTCTGCCAGGATCTGCCTGACGTGATCCCATGCTGCCTCTTGTCTTGGAGCACATTGTTCTAAAGCCATTCCACTATATGCTCCTTCACAATGGTTTCTAGCAGTTTCTCCAGGATTGAGGCCAGGCTGTCCTTGGGTCCTCTCCACTCCCACTGTTGTGGAGTAGGACCACATTGGCCTCCTTCCACTCTGCTGGAAACGCCCCTGTTTCTATGCAGCAGTTAGAAGTCAGTTAGTGGTTCTACCAGGCACCTGGCATCCTCCCTTAGCACCTCAGCTATAGCTAATAACAAAAAGCGTTATAAGTGAACTGTCATGGCCAGAATTATAAAGCTGTTTAGAGTCAGGTGGTAAAAGCAGGAACCTGACTGGCTACTGAATCAGACATTTTTCTGTCAGGGCTCGATTCATAGAGATGACAGGCTTATAAGCGATTGGTATATTACTGGTCCACACCACAATGTGATGCTTCCCCACTCACTCTGATATGCTTTGTGGACTGCCAAATAGGTGGTGGAAGCGGCAAGGAAGGAGGAGATGAGCTGGACACTGGGCTTCCAGTTGGAAGCCTAGCGCAGCCACCTAGTGTAGGATTCCCTGCTCTGTTTCTGCAGGGGATCCTGGGATATAGCAGTCTGTGGAAGGGACTGCCATATTACATAGCAAATGGATAATTAAAAAAAAATTCTCTGCTTGCCAGTCCTATGCCTTCAGTCATTATGAGAAAGAGGGTGAGCATTTAATGGCGGGGGCACTCCTGGCTACAGGATTAGATGCAGTAGGGTGGTGGTGCATTGTCCTTAATGGCATGGTTTCCCTGGTATAAGGAAAGCACCCTGACCATCCTGAGCAACCTGTATGTGGCTTTGTACCTGCCATGGGTAGTGGACATGTCCCCCAGCATGCCTTCAGCATAGCCACCTGTGTTGCGCTGCAGAACAGTGGGACGAGGGAGTCGAGAAGAGTCACTGAGGAGGGTGGCTGGTGTTGGGGTCTTCTTGATCCCTTTACACATCCAATGTAGTTATCTTTGCCTGTTCATCAAGCGTTAGGTTAGTGGTGCTTAGGCACTGTGAACTGAGCCCTTCAAAATGACTGGTTTAACAAACGCAGCAGGAGCAGAGCACAGAAAGATAAGCAGAACAGTAAGCAAAACCAAACAAGATCTGTAAGCTGTAAAATGTAACTTAGTGTATATAATTTCTTTCTAAAGGTTTATAATTGCAATAATAACTTTGGCTTCAGATAGTTTGGGGGGAATTAATGACCGGCTCAATGTTGCATTAGGCCACCGACTTCCCCCAGGCAGTCAGTAATGTGCAAGAAGAGCCCAGTACAGTACCTCAGCTGTTACTGCTTAATTAAAGGCAGTTAATAAAATGTTATGACATGTGTTTGACTTACTTACCTAGTTGACTGAATAGTAGATAGCACTTACTCACAGGCAGCCATCTTGGGGCCTTTACAGAGCAGTGAAAGAACAAAAGTACTCAAACTGCACAAAAGTTAAATAAAGCAAGTCAGTCTTTTTGTAAAATATCATGTTGGCATGTTGGCACAGTGGCAAGACTGTCTCTTACAATGCCAGTGACCTGGGTTTCGGGAACGAGTCAGGGTAGTCGAAGGGTCATGTTGGGGGGGAGAAGGATCATGCATTCCAGAGGACACCCTCCTTCTCTTGAGAGGGAGAGGGAGGCTGCTGGTTCCACTACAGTACTGTCTACTCGGTGTGGGTTCCTCAGGTGGCAGTGCGGCTGGAACGGCTTGGGGACGGAGAGCGTCCACCCACTCTGCACGGCTTCCCACAGCTACACACATGCACTAGAGTCCTTGTTGTGGGTGTCCTTGTGTGACAGGGAGAAAGCTGTGATGGAAAACACCACTGACCGGCTGGATGATACCCAGTGTACTCGGACCCTCTGCAGTCTTCTGTGCCCTTTAACTCACCAGTGCTCCTGGGGAGACCTGCCCTCCCCTTCAGCCCCACTATGAGGAGTTCTACTTACAGAGATGCAATGAGGGCCACAGGTAGGGGTGATGGGTGCTTACTAGGAAAAGATGGGGTCCAGGTCACTACCGAAAGAACAAAGTACAAATTTAAAAAAACAAAAAAAAGTATTATAGTGATAACTGGCACTGCTACAGCAGGTGTACTTGATCCCCATAAAACCCTATATATAGGTATTCCCTTCTACACCTAGTGCTTTGTGCGGTGTAAGCAATAAGACATGACAGGGTGTTGATAGTACTGTGACAACTGTTGTCCCAGGGGCACTGTAAGGGCCGATGCCACAGGCCGAGTGCATTTAGCCACAGGAAGTGTGGTTGTCACAGTGCTACAAATGCCTTGGAGTGTCTTATTCTCCTTACAAAATGGGTTTATGAAAACTATTTTTAAAATAAAAAAAATTCCAAATTAACATTTTATCCTTTGGTGGTAATGTCACCATGCACACAGGGATTTCCCTCCTCATTTTAAAATATATCCTAATAAATCCTTTGTTTTGTGTTTTCTGTGATTCAGCATTCCGTATCAGCAGATACCAATATAATCCATTACAGATGTATATAGCATTGCTGAGTCTATAACAGATACGATGAAAAACTCATCCCACGACTCAAAAAATAACATATCTAGAATATTAGATAAAACTCTCCCCCCCCTCCAAAAAAAAAGAAAAGCTTCTGTACTGCTATTCAGAAAAATAGCAGTTGATAATGGTCTCTGTGATTGAAAGACTTGCTATTCAAGATCTGCATTGAGGGGTCTAACTTTAGATTTTTACTTTTTGTGTGGCCTGAATTTTTTTTTTGCATCTGAATTCAATATATAGAGAATACTGGGCGGGCAACCATGCCCAACCAGCTGGTCTTGCCACAGAGGGCTTCTGATTATATCAGATCTTGCAAGCAAAGCTCGAGGTGTCTGATATAAGCAGAAGCTGGAGGTGGGCTTGTGCTTTGGTCTTGCCCCCGCCCTCCCCAAAATCAACCTTTTATAGTGAGCCGGAGGCAGCCATGTCACAGGTTTCATGGACTGTTATCTGACTGAGTCCTGAACTTTGTCTGTTGTTCCAGTACTCTGGGCAGGTTATGGTATATTAGATGGAATACCTCCTAGGCATCATGATAGTGGCTGCACTGACGTGTATAACTAGGAGGTGGCTCACGCTACAAGCGCCCACCCTTCAGCAGTGGTAGGACATAGTTAATAGCATATATACCATGGAGAGAATCAACATTAATTTAAATGATAGGGCAGAACGATTTATACCTCAGCGGATGAAATGGATTTTATATGATGTGCAACACATCCCCACCTTTATACTTTAATCCGGGGAATTGGGCAGGGAGTAGGATGGGTCAAGCTAAGATGAGTCAAAAGGCAAACTGGAGGGCATCAGAAATTTTGGCTGATTCTTCTACCTCCTATATCACGTAACCCCACAAGAGTGTTTTTTTGGCTATAGCCAAGGTTATAATACTGGAGCAGTAATGGCAGGGAACTAGTCGCCCCATTGCTGCACCAGGGAAGGCAAACCCCTGAAACTATACTATTTTGCTGTAATTAATGTGCAATTATCTACTGAATTTCTTATCTCTATGCACCGTGAAGATAGTATTACTGTAGTTCACTGCGTTGTACAAGTTTAAAAACGTTTTAATGAAAACATATTTACAAAAAGAAAAAGAAGCCCAAGGTGGCAGCACAGGCTGGTTGGGTATGTGGTTGCCCAACCAGTATTTTTTATAGTGTGTAGTTTTTTTGGTGTGTTTCTTTTTTTTTTTTTTTTTTTTTTTATTACACAAAACTGCTGAGCCGGCAGGTGCAAGTCTTGGGACAGCTCTGCTTTCTTTTTCACACTGATTCGCACCCAATGGCTCGGCAGTTTCATTAAAAAAGAACTGTGTGTGTAGTGGTTTTGAGTGCAGGTGGCTGCAGATTTATGATCAGCTGATATGTTGTACCACAGAAGGGTACATTCATGTTCCATGACCTGTGAACTGTGGCAGAACAAAATTTCAGCAAAGGATAGAAATCCATGCTGAACAAGGGTCCACATACTATAAACTGTTTGTGGATTAGATGATCAACACTAAATACTAATTTTTTTGTGTTTTGACAGTGTTCTCCAGTTGGCCTGTACAGTGTGCCTTTTGGCACACAGCCTCAGTATTCACAGCCACACCTTGCTCCTCACAACACGCAGGATCTTCATTCAAAAACTTTCCCCAAACCCATCTACTCATACAGGTAAGCAACCAACCCCAAAATATGGCAGACGTACAGTACACTGGAACACAAGAATTCATTTTGTTTATCAGGATGTTCTTAGCTATGAAAGTAAACATGAACCCCTAAGTAACCCCCCCCCAAATATAAACTGTATATAGATTCTACCTTGATTAAGAAGTTAGCATATTTTCTGTAAACACATAGGACAGTAAAGTGGTATGGTGCATATTAGTTTTATAATGTACCAGAGCCTAGTGCTGAAAAAAAGTCATTGCAGAATGAAAACTAGAGATGGAATTTCTAGCTATAAAAAAGCAGAATGAGTTGTTGGACTCCAACATCAAGATAGCAGCAGATAGCCAGAGGACCCCGCTGATGGCTCAGTGGAAGTTCATTGTCCTGCCGAGCTGGTGACCAGAGTTCAGAAATGGACTCGGGGAGCCAGTATCATTACAGCCAGGGCTGGGGAAGGCTGCCAACTGCAGCACGAGTTAGCCCAGGGCAGGAGATGTCTGGTTCCGATGTGGCCCCTCTTGATGAGTCAGGGAGCCTCCTCCTTCTCAAGGGGTGGCGTTAGCCCATAGCATTCTGCCTCATTTGAGGCCATCAGAGGCACTATCTGATGTCAGGGGAGATGAGAGGGAAGGGGTAAACTAGAAAAAAGATACGTGTGTCGAGATGTCAAAATGACGCCGGCTTCCTTTGGCCCCACTCTGTGTAATTAGGAGCAGGTGGTGTTACGAGGACCAAAAAGCTTGGTCAAAAAATAAAGAGTGGATGGCCAGCTCGGGTGTGGCAGCAGAGCATTACAGTACCAGATGGAACAGTAGGGTTCACGTGCGAGCCCCAAAATCCCACTAAAGGACTGACAGGAGGCCAAGTGTGTCATGGAGGTGAGACGTGCGGCTCTTAGGGAGGCAGGGTGCAGACCTAACATGGTACAACAATGGTGTCAGCTGCAAAGTCAGTCACTGACCCACTCTCCTCTCAGAAATTCAGGACTGCCTGTCAGTTTTTTCGTAACAGGCAGCCCTTCCGGGGAAGGGGCAGAGGAGCCCCAAACAAGCATCAATCTCCTCAGCTGCAAAAGAAAACACAGCAGAAGATACAAGGGCCAAAAGTGCCCAGTACCATCCTCTGAGAGCTTGGCCCCAACTCCGCCTCAGCTACCTGAGGTGGACCTCTCCTCAGCAGTGGGAGGTCATCTGACTCAGTTTACAACCATTGGAAGCCTATCACCCTGGACAAGTGGGTCCTTAGGATTGTTCGAGAGGGGTATTCTCTCAACTTTGGAGAGATTTCCCAGACCTTCCTTCCAAGCAACAACACTCTGTCATCCGCTCAGTCAGACCTTCTTACTTCACAGATAATGGGTCTTCTCAAAAACAGGGCAGAGGAAGTAGTTCCCTGGGGAGAGCGCAACACAGGTTTCTACTCCCATTACTTTCTGGTTCTGAAAAAGACAGGGGGCATGCGCCCCATTCTTGATCTCAGAAAGGTGAACAAGTTCTTGTACCAAGAGACGTTCAGGATGATCTCCTTGGGGATGCTCCTGCTACTTCTCGGTCAACATGGCTGGCTGGCATCCCTGGGCATGCAGGATGCCTACCAGCACATTCCAGTGCACCAAAACCACCACAGATTGCTTCGTTTTGTGGCCTTGGGTCAGTGCTACCAGTTCAGAGTCCTGCCCTTTGTTTTCTCCTCGATGCCTTGAGTCTTAACCAAGTGCTTCACAGGCCTCGCAGCTCACCTTTGAAACCTCAGCATTCAAGTTTTTTCCTACCTAGACGACTGGCTCTTAGCAAGCCCGTTGAGGCAGGATACAGAGAAAGCGGTATCCACAGCATCTCATTTTCTGACCTCCATGAGGATTCTGCTGAACCTGGAGAAGTCACGGCTTCAACCCTTACAGCAGCTCCACTTCATAAAGGGCTCTCTTAGACACTTCAAAATTTAGGGCACTTCTCCTGGAGGATGGAAGGAACAACATTCTTCAGATAGCTTGCTTCATCAGAGAGAAATGAAAATTACGTACCTACCGTAATTCTTGATCTTTCTGCGTATATTCACCATTCATCACACATAGGTAGTCAACTGGAGGTCATGACCCCATGGGAGCTCTTTTTTTTTTTTTTTTCTTGATGGTCGGAGCCGATGCACCGATGGCAATGCCCTCGAGGCCAACACACTGCGCTCATGGGTTGGCCGTTAGGTGTCGTCTGCCCTTCCCTCCCGCCAGTTCTGAGTTCCCGTAGAGTAAGAAGCGGGGTTAGGAGGGTGGGACAAGGAAGTCCAAGCCGGGGACAAAGGAAAAGACATAAGAGCTAAAAGGAGAAATAAATGACTGAGAGGACAGACACAAAGGAGGGAGAGGAAAAACTAAGGGGATTGGGAGGGGCCCCAATCTCAGGAAGGAAGGAAAGGAAACATTAAGTGGAAGGGGACAAACTCAAGGATCGCGATCTGGACCCAATTTTGGAAGAACTTGCTGCCCAGGGAGTTGCCAGCCTGGTTAGTCTGCCAAATCCAAGGCACAGGAATTTGGCAAGCATACTCCTGCAGAGCAACACAATGTCGTAAGAGATAGGAGGGACTATGAGACGAAGGCTGTCCCTTCCCCTGACCAACCAAAATAGAAAAAAGGGGGGACCCCCTCCTTAAAAACAAGGAGAGAGGATTAGACCTCAAGGACAAGGTCCAGAGGAGGAGAGAGGGGGCAGCCACCATCATCCCACCCCAAGGGGTGGAAGCCGAAGGCGATGAGGAGAACAGCCCCCTCCTTCTCCTCCTCCTCCTCCATCAACCAAAGGAAGAAGGAAAATTCCCCCTGCATGGCCAAGGTCACCTCACTCCTGACCAATGGGAAGGAGAGGAGAGAAGGGCATGCAGAGTGAGGGATCAGAGACTGAGGCCTCAGGGAATGGAGGTGGGATTGTGATGAATGGTGAAGATACACAGAAAGATCAAGAATTACGGTGAGTACGTAATTTTCATATCTGTGTCAATCTTCACCATTCATCACCACAAGTGATACTAAGCCCCGAGAGAGGCCAGAACCTTAAGGGACTAAGTCCTTCGCTCTCCCAGTGGGTGAGATACTGAGGGAGAACCTCTATGAGCCAGGCGAGGCCGAGACTGGGGAGAGTGAGACAGGGACCCCCTGGAGGGGGTAGGAATTTGCCCCGACAGACGCCATCTCACCCTACAGAAGAAAAGGTGGGTTCTCCGGTAGGCGGAGGAAATCACCCTACGCTGGGCCAAGGGTGACAACCGGGAAAGACGCAGCCATGCCATCCGCGTAGTGCAGATCGCTGTTCCTACGACCCTGAAAGCTACCTCATTGGTGTCGTAAGATGCCCTCCCCTTCCGTGGGTGCCCTGGTCGGCCCTAAAGTTGGGCGATCCAGGCACTCCATAGGAGGAGGTGTCCCAGCTGAGGGAGCAGAAAATCCTCCAAGTACAGGTTGCAGGGCAACAGTGGCCTGGACCACCGCCTGCTGGTCAGAACCCCTGACCCTAGACTCTGGGACCACTGCCCGCCCCCCAGATGGAGACTGGCTCCGGGCCGCCGAAGTGACTACTGAGGTGCCCATGGGTTCTGCCAACTCTGAAGAATCCGACAGCAAGTCCGAACCAGACCTGGAGCCCACCTCTGAAGTAGTGGAGACCGAGGCCCGGTGCCAGACCACCCGCAGGCACCTGCTCCTGTCTGGACCGAGGGAGGTGCCAGTCTGGGGTCCCACACCAGAATCAGCGCCGATCTCCTCCACAGCACCGTGAATGGCGCCTGAGGAAGAGATGGCCCCGACCACGGCAGCAGAACCAGAGTCGACTCCCGATACGGTGCCGTCCCCTCCCACAGCGCCGAAGTCAGAGATGGCGCCGTCCCCCCATGGCACAGCGAATGGCGCCAGGGTCAGAGACAGCGCTGACAACCCCCTCCGTGCCACGAACGGCACCGAGAACAAGAACAACACCCCCATAGTGTCATCACTCGTTACGGCACCGCAAGCGGCACTGGAGCTGGATATGGCACTGACACTACCATCGGCACCACGAATGGCGCTGACAGCAAAGTGGCAGACCAGTGTGACGACGGTGTTGCCAGATCCCACGGCGTTGCAAGCGTCACTGAGGCCCAAAAGGGCACCGACAGACTGCGTCGAGGACGGTGCCAGCCCAAGCCCTCGAGCCGAGGACATGACACCGGAGGAGTCTTTGCCCCAAAGGTGGCTGCCAGGCGGTGCCTCGCTCGCTCCCTGGAGAATGGACTGGGCCTCCTGCACCATGAAGAGACCCGCCACCATGGCGAGGCTACTAGAGGTGGAAGCCCCCTCTTCCACAGTCCATATAGAACCAGGAGGGGACCCGGAAGAAAGGCAGATAGACCGCGTCTTGGCCCGACGAATGCGCACCTGTCCTCCGAAACTTGGCGAAGCTTGTCCAACTTTCCACACGCATTGTTCAAGAACTCAGCGATCCATTGAAAAACAGGCATCTCATGAATCCATGTCGTGAAGCGGGACAAGACACGTCAAATAATGATTATGCTGGTCAGTAACAAAATACTTGCGGCCTCACGGGCACTGATGCATAGGATGCCGTCCCATTTTCTGCGACTTTTTGTCCCCGTACCAGACATGATCAACGGCAAATAAAAGTACAAATAGACTTGACTTGGCTGTAACAACAATAAAAGGAACGGTCTTTTCAGTCAGCGGCGTGGAGTGGGTGACAAAACAGAACCAACGGGATTTGCTTCTCGACACAAGATGAAGGCCAAGCTGCGATGGCGAACTTTAGAAGAGAGCTCCACATGAGGGGCTACCTCTATGGTGGGAGAAGAAGAACTGGTGGGAAGGCAGGGATGACAACACCTAACAGCCAACCCATGAGCACCACGCAGTGCGTCAGCCTCAAGGGCGGCGCCATTGGTGTGTCGGCTCCACCCATTCAGAAAAAAAAGGGCTCCCGCGGGGTCATGACCTCCGGCCGACTACCCATGTGTGATGAATGGTGAAGACTTACACAGATAAGATCAACCCAGTACGAGCTCACGCCATATAACGGATGTTAGGCCTCATGGCCTCTGCCGTTTTTACAGTGCCTCTGACTCGACTGCACATGAGAACCACTCAGTGGATGCTCAGTATACAGTGGTCCTCAATAACACATCCTCTGTTTTACCCCATCAATGTGACAGAGCCCCTGCATCGGTCAGTTGCATGGTGGACACAAGAGGACAACCTTACACAGAAACACAGAAAACAGAGAAATTTGCCAGCAGAAAAGGACCCCTTGGCCCATCCAGTCTGCCCATTTCCCCTTTCTTACTCCTTTTATGCCGTGCAATTCTTTTTTATTTAGTCCCATGCCCTCTTGAATTTGTTCACTGAATCTACCCCCACCACCCATTCTGGCAGCCTATTCCAGTGACCTACCACTCTCTCAGTGAAGAACTGCACCCTCACATTCACCTTTTGCAAGGTCTTCCCTTTGTCCTGCTGGAATCTCAAATAACCATCACTATAGATGCATCTCTCCTAAGTTGGGGAGCTCACTGCCAGGGCCATCATACTCAGGGAGTTTGGAGCCAGGCAGAGTCTCATCTTCACACCAACGTTCTGGAGATGAGGGCAGTTATTTACGCCCTCAGAGTCCTGGAAGATGTCTGTCACAAGGTAATCCTTCATTGAACGGACAACAAAGCAGTGATGCATTATGTCAGGAAGCAAGGGGGGGGCCACACTCCTACCCTATCTGCAGGGAAGCCATGAGGGTATGGGAGTGGTGCCTTGACCATGATGCTCTGATTCTGGCAGTTAACCTGCCAGGGACTTAGAACAATCTAATGGACCACCTCAGCAGGACAGAAGCAGATCCTCACGAGTGGTCTCTAGTGCCAGGCATTGTGTAGTTACTCTTCAACAAGTGGGGCACTCCAGGCCTGGACCTTTCTGTATCCCCATTCAATGCAAAACTGCCTCTATTCTGCTCCAAAAATCCAGAACCTGGCATTTCTGTCAGGTTGTATTCAGGCTGTGGTGGACAAGACTCTTTCTGTACGCATTTCCTCCCCTTCTCTTAGTTCAGAGGCTGCTGCTCAGACTGGAGGTGCACGGTGGCAAGATGTTCTCATTGCACCATACTGGCCTCGACAGATTTCGTTTCCTTTGATCAACAAGTTGTCAGAGGCTTCTCCAAGACAACTGCCTGCATGAACGGACCTTCTGACACAGGGATCCCTGGTCCATCCCATCCTATGCTCCCTTCATCTCCACACCTGGTGATAGAAGTGAGCAGGTTTAAAGTTTCTCAGAGAATCTCGGAGATCCTCCTTGCTGCTCATAAACCTTCCACTAGGAAGACTTATACAGCTGAATGGAAGCATTTCTCAGAATGTTGTGCTAAGGTCTACTTAGACCCTTTTCAGTGTCCTCCAGATAAAGTGTTGGAGTACCTATTAGACCTTTCAGATGCAGGGCTGCAATACTCATCTGTAAAGGTACACCTCTGTGCGCTTTCTGCCTACCATGAGCCAGTTCAGAACATGTCTCTGGCTCAACTACCCATTCAAAAGATTTCTCAAAGGCATCCTACATACAGGGCCCCTGGTCAAGAGGCAGGTTGCCCCCTGGGACATTAACCTTGTGCTGGACATGCTCACTCGTAGACCTTTTGAACCTCTAGCCATGTGTGATCGCAAGTTTCTGACCTGGAAGACCGCCTTTCTGGTAGCCATCACTTCTGCTCGCAGGATCTCTGAGATACATCGTATATCGTCTTTTACAAAGACAAGGTGGTTCTCTGTACTCACCCTGAGTTCCTCCCCAAAGTGGTTTTAGAGTTCCACCTCAACCAGCCTTTGTTTCTGCCCACTTATTTCTCTAATTTCCAGAATGAAGGGGCTCGCACCCTTCATTCCCTAGATGTTAAAAGAGCCCTTTGGTTAGAAACATAGACTTTGACAGCAGATAAGGACCACTTGGCCCACTCAGTCTGCCCATTTCCCTACCTGTTAGATAAGCTGCAGATTCTAGTTAACCAACAGCCTACTTCCTGCAACCCCCCACTATAATTGCCTTATGTCTGTCCCATGCATGTTTGAATTCCCCCACTGTTTTAGACCCCACAGCCTCTCCAGGAAGGCGGTTCCATATGTCCACCACTTCCTCCGTGAAAAAGAATTTCCTCACATTACGCCTGAGCCGTCCCCCCTCTAACTTTAAATTGTGCCCCCTTGTTCTTACACATCTCTTTTTTAAAGATGCTACCCTCCTGGACTTTGTTGATTTCCTTGAGGTACTTAAAAGTTACTATCATGTCCCCCCTGTCCCTCCCTTCATCAAGGGTATACATATTAAGCTCTCTCAGTCTCTCTTCATATGGTTTCTGATGTAGACCCTGCACCATTTTAGTTGCCCTCCTCCGGACTGCTTCCATCTTGTCTATGTCCTTGCGTAGATGAGGTCTCCAGAACTGCACGCAGTACTCCAGATGGGGTCTCGCCAACTGTCTGTATAGAGGGATAACCACTTCCCTTTTTCTACTTGTGATGCCCCTCCCTATGCATCCCAGTATCCCCCTGGCTCTCCTTACTGACTTCTCACATTGCTTACCCACCTTTAGGTCATCTGATATGACTACACCTAGATCCCTTTCCATTATTGTTGTCGTTAGTACCTCCCCTGCTATTGTATACTCTTCTCCTGGATTTTTATTTCCCAGGTGCATTACTTTGCATTGAATCTAAGTTGCCATATGTCTGACCATTCCTCCAACCTTGCCAAGTCCCTTCTCATCCTTTCTACCCCCCTTGTGTATCAACTCTGTTACAGATCTTTGTGTCATCTGCAAAGAGGCATACCTTTCCTTCCAGACCCTCTGCAATGTCACCTATAAAGACATTAAAGAGGACTGGACCCAGTACTGAGCCCTGAGGTACTCCACTAGTAACCCCTCTTTCTTCAGAATGTGTTCCATTCACTATTACCTTCTGTGTCCTGTTGTGCAGCCAGTTTGCTACCCAGGCTACCACCCTGGGACCCACTCCCAGGCTGGCTAACTTTATTAATCTTTTGTGCGGGACTGTGTCAAATGCCTTGCTAAAGTCTAGGTAGGCCATATCCACAGTCCCTCCCTGGTCTATTACTTTGGTCACCCAGTCAAAGAAATCGATTAGATTCATCTGACATGACCTTCCTGCTGTGAATCCATGCTGCTTTGGGTCCTGTGCCCCGCTGGCCTCTAGGTACTGAACAATTCTTTCAGAAGTGATTCCATCATTTTCCCCACCACTGAGGTCAAACTAACAGGTCTGTAGTTTCCTGCTTCTGCCTTGCTCCCACTTTTGTGAAGGGGAATCACATCTGCCCTCCTCCAGTCCTCAGGTACCACCCCATCTTCCCATGATTTGTTAAAAAGGGTGGTTAGTGGTGTCACTAGGTCCTCCCTTAGCTCTTTCAGGATTCTAGGGTGAATCCCGTCAGGCCCCATTGCTTTGTCCACCTTGAGTTTTAGGAGTTCTTTCAGGACTCTTTCTTCTGTAAATGGACTGGCGTCAACCGCACTACCCAGAGTGCTTCTGCTGTTTGGTTTAGGTAACTCCTTCTCTTCTTCTTTTGTGAATACTGAGCAAAAGTATTCATTCAGTATCTTTGCCTTTTCACTGTCTCCCTCTGCCCACCTCCCCTCTCCTTTATTAATCTTCACTATCCCTCCCTTAACCTTTCTATGCTTCCTAATGTACCTATAAAAGGGTTTTATCCCCCTTCTTAACTGAGTTGGCTATCTTTTCCTCAGTTTGGGCCTTTGTTTTTCTGACTGCCTTCCCCACTTCTTTCTGCTTTAATTGATACAGTTCCCTGTCATGCTCCTTCTGTGATTCCTTATACTTTTTGAATGCAACCTTTTTCTCCTTAACCTTCCCTGACACCTCTTTTGAGAACCATAGTGGTTTTTTATTCCGCTTTGTTTTCTTTCTTTGTTTCACACAAAGGCTTGTTGCCTCCATGATGGCAGTTTTGATTTTTCTCCATTGTTCTTCCACCCCTCCTTTCTGGCCATTTGCTAATGCATTCCTCAGGTATTCACCCATTATGCCAATATCAGCCCTTCTAAAGTCCAGTATCCTTATCTTTGTATGGCTTGTCTCCATGGTTGTGTTTATTGTAAGCACACTGTGCAGTGTCGCTTGTTCCCAGATGTCTACTGACTTCTAAATTTGTGATCCTCTCTCCATTTGAGAGTACCAGGTCTAATATTGCTCCCTCCTGAGTGGGTTCCACCACTAGCTGTCTAAGCATGCCCTCGTAGGGCATCGAGAATGACCCTGCTCTTGGATGTGGCTGCAGTCTATATGCGCCAGTTAACATCTGGCATATTCAGGTCCCCATCAACAGTATTTCCCTTTTTCAGCCATTTTGAGAATGCCCACTATCATTTTCTTGTCCATTTCCTCCCCTTGAGACGGGGGTCTGTATACAACCCCTGTGCAGATTGTGATGCCATTCCCTGTCTCCAGGGTGGCCCAGAGTTCCTCTTGTCCTCCCCCTTTACTTTTTAGTTCTGTAACTTTGATCCCTTCCCTTATGTAGAGAGCCACTCCACCTCCTCTTTTACCCTCCCTGTCCCTTCTGTAGATTGTGTACCCTGGTATGTTGACACCCCAGTCATGGTTCTCCGTGTACCATGTTTCTGTGACTGCCACAATATCCAAGTGTTCCTCTTCCATCAGGGCTACTAGCTCTGGAAGCTTGTTTCCCAGACTACGGGCATTGGTACTCATTGCCCTCCATTTAATGTTGGCTTTATCCTTTTTTACCCCATCCCTGCTCTTATTGCCCTTGTCCATTTTTCCATTTACCCGTCCTGCTCTCTGTCAAGCTCTGTACCTCAGTGTTTGCCCTACTACCTGCCATGTTTTGTGGGGGGAGGCCTGAACTTTCATGTTTCCTATCAGCAGGTTCTACATTGATGGAACCAGGGACATCCGGCAAGCCAAGCAGCTCTTCATGCCATTTAACGCCACCCAGCTGGGTCAGTCAGTATCCATTAAATGTACCTCTGCTTGGATAGTGGCATGCCTTTGCCACTGTTACTGTGTGGTGCAAGTAAGTTGGAGGGCCAGTTGCGTGCCCACTCTACCAGAGCGGTTGCTGCATCCCTGGCAGAGATCCACTCTGTCCTCATCGCTGACATTTGCAAAGCAGCTACTTGGAGCTCAGTGCACACTTTTTAAAGCATTATGCTCTGGATGTCCATGCCAGACAGCATGCTTCCTTTGGCAGGACAATCCTTAATGGTCTTCTGTCCTGAGTGAGCTCCATCTCCTACCACCCTGCTCGGGGGGATTGTGTTTCAGCTTGGTGCTGTAGACCAGCAGTATGAATAAATAGTGAAGACTGAAGTCCAGGAGGATCTGGAAATTACGTACTCACCATAATTCTTAATCTTCTTGGACAAGTCTTCACCATTTTTCACTTCCCTTGTTTGGGTTGGGCTGTAAAGACATTATTTGAGTTGACCCTTTTTATACAGTTCAAAAGGGCTATCTTATGCCCGTGTTAGGGTAGGTGTTTCTTAAGTTAGAATACACTGCACCTCCTCAGTAAAAAAGGTACTGACATGGTTGGAGGGTCGACGTTACGATAGCCTACACAACGCAAACCAGTCTCGCAGTGCCCCACATGCGAGGTCCTACCTCAAAACTGACCCTCCTGAAGATTTTTGATTCCCACAGGGTCCCAGCACCTTCGGTGTGTAACTGCAGTATGAATAAATAGGGAAGACTTCTCCAAGAAGATCAAGAATTACGGTGCTTACGTAATTTCCATATTTAGCCGCAGTTCTACTTGTATTTCATATATCTTCTATAGATCTCTCTTCTCCATTATTTATTACTTATGAAATTCCCACACAAACATGATTATTAGCCTTTCAAGTGTATCTGCTTCTATGGCTTATTCCCCTACTTGAAACTATATTGCTTTGCTATGACATCACAGTATGTTGCCATGGGAATAACAGTGATGTCACAAGCACAGTCTTCTGACATCAGGTTGGGAAGAAGCAATAGTAACTGATGAACCCTCAAGGAACAACTGTCCTGTTTTCATGCATATGACCTCAGTAATAATGGGAATAGGAACACAGAGCTAAAGAGAAATATAAGCTGCTTTGTGTCCAAATATTATGTTTTTTCAGTTTCTTCTCAAGGTGTCAGTGGCTCTTTAATAAATGTACTTAAACACTTAAAAAAGCTAACTACTTTATTTAAAATAAATAAATAAGTGACTGGAGAGCCAGTAGTATCGGAGCGCAACTCGAGCTGACCGTTCTCTCCAAGTGGAGAGAAACAAATCTGGCAATTGCCAGAGTGGAAGGTGGCTACAGTTTTTCAAACCACTATTCTAAATTTTACTAATGAGAATAGGGCTGTGTCTCCGGTGCATCTGTCTCCTAGGAGATGATACTTAGAGTGTAACCATTAAGTGAAGGATTCCTGGGGTTAGAATTATCATTTATTGTAGCTATGCATAAACACTTTGCTTTTGGTGTGAATACAAATTGTGCAGTGGAGGGAAGGTTGGGTATTACAAGAAAAGGAGAATGCCAGATGCGTGACAGATTGGACACGACCAGCTAACTAGAGTACTACTTTTAACTACAGTTCTTATTCTTTATCACAGTTGTCTGATCGCTATGGCATTAAAGAACAGCAAAACCGGCAGTCTTCCTGTTAGTGAAATCTACAGCTTCATGAAAGAACACTTCCCATATTTCAAAGTAAGTCTGTTTTTAACTCCAAACTTTAACCTGGACATTAGCAGTTATGGCCAGTTAATAAGAGTATACCCTGTGGATGTATGTAAGAGGATGTTAGCATTGGTAGAGGACTAAGGACCAAGAAACCAATGCCAAAGTGAGCAAAATGACAGCAGCTCAGTGCTCCTACCCTACACTAAGCATCGAGCTGATGTCCAAATAATCACTTCTTTTTTGATTTGCTTATGTTGTGGGGCTCTGTTCCCCCCCACACACAAGATAGTTTTAAAAAAGGGAGGTGGGAGTCCTGCAACATAAACCTAATGTTTACAAAGAAATATGGTATTTACTGTGCGTTTTTTTCAGTTGTTACCGTGAGCTGAATCACAACCGTACTTAGAAATATAGCTGCTAGTGTAACAGCAAGATTGTTACAGCGTGCAGGACAGTGATTACATAGATAAGTATGCATAAGTTATGTGATTTACTTAGCGTATCTCTACACTTCTTGCATTGGTCCTTAGTCCTCCATTAACGCAAGGAAGTTAATTGCCTGGAAGAAAGACATTTAAAAGTTTTTTACAGCAACACTGTCTCATTTCAGACAGCCCCTGATGGCTGGAAGAACTCTGTCAGACACAATCTGTCACTGAACAAATGCTTTGAGAAGGTAGAGAATAAAATGAGTGGCTCCTCGAGGAAAGGCTGCCTCTGGGCCCTAAATCCTGCCAAGATAGATAAGATGGAAGAAGAGATGCAGAAGTGGAAGCGCAAAGACTTGGCAGCGATTCGAAGAAGCATGGCCAACCCAGGTAAGTGCAAGATTTGCAGACGCTTTCATTTTGTCCCAGCTGCAAACATTAAAGGTAATCGGCCTGATGTGTACAGCTTGTCTCACTGCTCCCACAGTAATCTTGCTAGATTGACTAGTTGCTACACAGTAATATGGTGAATGGGTCTTCAATCATCTGCACAAGTACGCAAGCGAGGCTTATCCAGCTGCCCTCCCACAGGAAGGCCACTTCAGCCATGATGTGTGTTGACCCATGCCATTTAGAGGGGTGAGGGTTCACAAATGACTTTAGTGGCGACAGACCCATAACGATAAAATTATTTTCCAGTATACAGGAAAAATTGTAAAGTATAATTTTCTGATGATTTTCAGCTTATGTTACATTAATTGTCTATATTTATTATCCCTCATTCTTAAGTCTTGAGGATGTTTGCATGAAAACAGGATCGCTCCCGACTTCATCTACTGCTCTTATTATACCCTTCACTGATGTCTTAATCCTCTTTCTAGCAACGAGAGTCTGCATTATGTCATAGCACAGTCCGTTCCTGTGGGAATTATTATGATACAACAAAGAATTATGACTTCAGTTGCGGGGAAAGCAGGACGAACAGATGAAGTCGGGGGATAATATCCCATTTTCATGCAAAAGTTTCCAGTAATAAAGAAAGGGGAGATATAAGAAACTAAATGAAAGCTGGATTCTATAGAACTACTATAATTAAAAAAAAAAAAATTACTGGATACTGGAAAATTGCTTTAATATTACAAGCCCTATTATACTTCTCAAAATAAATCAGGACTAGTAATACTAATGTTATTGGTTCAGTTGCCACATAGCTTCAGTGGTATTTTGTTAAAACCTGCAGAGCAGAAATAATTGTTTGCCATTATAGAAACATGTACCTTTGATGCTTAGTTACTTCAGTTCCATAGCGTCCTTGGGCTGTCATTTCCACTGACAACAAACTTAAAAAAAAACCAAAACAAAAAAAAAAAAAAACAATTTCTTGACAAGGAAACTGTGGTGATGTGTAAGTTGCACAACTTGTTTCAAGATTATACACTGAAAACATAATGGAACCCTTGAAGAGAATGGAACTACCACGGGCCCAGCAGTGATGGCGCATTCATCTGATGGGTCCGTGCTCAAACTGGTTTATAAAATAGGTTTCCTAAATCTTGTAAACTCACTGGCAAGAGACATCACGTGACTGTGCATTATTTTCTTCTGTCCAAACCACTAACTGGAACTACATAACTTATTCATTTTAAAATTATTGCCCATTGTATAAATGGGATAACACACTTCAGGGTGTGCAGTTATTGGGAGTATATGTACTCCTTGGGTTGTTAAAGACACACGGCTGTGCCTTGTGCCTAACAGCCACCCAAGATGTGTATATACATATATAGATATACACACACACACACACCGTTATGATCTCACACCATGAAGTGTGTTATATGTACAGTTACAGCATCTCGTATGATTATAAGAATGTCTTTGCAAGTTCATTGGGTGAGAAAACTGTGAAGCTGTGTAGTTCTGGCACACAAAGGACTTGAGAAGACACTCATAACCATTAAGGGTGTTGGAACGGTGCACATAACATATTCTCAATCATACTAATGATGTGTGTTTTTAAAAAAAAAAAAAAAAAAAAAATGGAACTTGACATTAAAGTCAAATATATTTTATTTTAGGCCATTCCGTTAGCATTACCATCTGCTACGCCGGTGACCCATGTTTGGAAGCGAACACAAGTCACCAGGGTGGGGAGGAGGACTGAGCATCCGAGAGACTGCTGTCCTCTCCTAGGTGGTGGTGTGCACCTTTGGCAATGTGCCTGACACTTGGCAGTGGCTGCATGTCAAGGCAGATGGGAGGCCCAGAAGGGTATGGTATGTTGATGGATACTCCATGTCATTGCACATCAGCGTCCTGGGGAAAAACTGGAGGAAAAACCTTCCTTGCCATGGCAGGGCAAGGGATGGACCCCACAAGCTTGACACCACCACCACCACCTGGGCACCATCTGGATCCTGCTTTGGAGGGGCAACGGCAAGTCCCTACGACCCCACATGAAGAGTAAGTCATGTGGTACACGGTGTCTAAGGAATTGTGAGTGACTGGGCTTGGGGGCCATCCAGACGTGTGAAGTGAATAAATATTACGTAAAAAAAAAAGTTTTACTTTGCAGAAAATTAGAGAAACCCCTGTTGAAAAATGGACTATGCCAGCTGAACTCAGAACTGTTTGCATGAGAGACCATCTTAGATATGTTTAATTGTAAAATGGGCCAAGAAAATGCTGTAACCTCATTGGTCAAAATGCAAGACAGGACAGTCTATTTTCGGACAACCATAAACCTCACGTGAACTACATATATTTTTAAACAAGTCAGTTTCATAAATGGAATAACACACTCCAGGGGATGCAGTTATTTACACTTCGTACCTAACAACCGCCTAAGGCAGGCATTATAACCTTATAATCACACATCCTTTTCATGTCTTATCCCTTACATGTACAGTTCTGGCATCTCTTTTGCTTATAAAAGTGCCTTTTAAAGATCTTTTTTTTTGGGGGGGGATTGCAAAGTGAAGTTGAGCAATGCTGGTACACAAAGGAATTAAGAATATTCTCTTATATTAATACGATATACTGGAACTGTACATATTTATTTATTTATTTATTGATTGATTGATTGAAAGAATCAGAATAACAACAAACGAGTCAAGGACTCCTTTGCAAAGGCTCCACGTCAAAAATGAAATTACATAACAGGGTACAAGAAAAGACAAGAACAGAGCAATATTACAATGTTAAAACATATAAACATATTGTATTATAAATCACGTTAAAAACTTCTATTTTTAAAAAACGGAACTTGAATTCAAAATCAGTGTTTTACTTTGCAGAAAATTAGAGAACCCCCTGTGTGGGAAATGGGTTTTGTCAACCGAATGTAAAACTTCCAGATGTTAGAACTGTTTACATGAAAGACTCTCATATGGTTATAAATGTGTGTGGACTGGGAAAGGAAAGGGAACATTGTTTAACCAGGAGTAGCACACTAGCTGAAGCTTGTTTCCAGATATGACTTGAGAGCACAAGGAAGTTAAGTGACTTGCTCAGGATCACACAGTATGCACCTAGGCGGCTGTGTTAGAAATAAACTAGTTAGAAATTAACCATTCTGATTGGCTAAAACATAATGTTATGATTTGAAATGGTTAGAACAGTGTTTGGTTTGCTTAGAAATGAGCAATCCTAATTTGCTAAAAAATATATCATGATTTATAATATCCCTTACTTCTAACAACATGAATTAGACCAGACTAGTCTAACGTGTACTTCATCTCCGCTCTCCGTGAGGATTGCGGTGCCACATAATTTGGAATCTTTAGATGCTTTCTGTCACTGTGCTGCTATCGAGCTGTCCAACTTTTTGTAGTTTCCACTGAAGAGCGCATTCGCCCCAGACAGTGCTCCCAGCTAATTCAATGGCTAAGTCCTAAAGATCTGTTGCTTTATAAAGCATTAAGTTTTAGTTACTACTGCTTCCGATTCCTAAATTAAATGCCACCTGTGATGCACTGAAAGGTTCTTCCTGTTAATGCCGTTTCTGAATGGGAGCTTAATAGCACCTGTGAAGCACTGAGTGGCTGTGCTTGTTGCTGCTGTTGCTGATAGGTCACATAAACAGTAAATAAAATCTGGCACTCGCCATTATGATGGACGAGATGCCACTCTCAATTGACTTGCTGTGCAAAATTTTCTTTAGTGTCAGACCTCAAACACTACATACAGTGCCACACAGAAGTGCTTCATGGTGGGGAGTGCTTGAATTTTTTTTTTTTAACACTGTTTCTATGGCTGTTTGACTACTAAAAGCACCACCAGCCCTGTGTGGCCTTTAACTGTTTTCTGATGTTGATAGGTGTAGTGATTTCATTTTGTAATGTTGCTTACCTGCCTAGAAATGTGCAAAACTGTTGTATGTGCACTGATGAATGTATGGCTGTCGGGGACTGACAGCCAATCAGACTGCAGGATTTTCAGAATTGGAACCCATTTAATAAAAGCTCATATTTTCACTCCAGTGGAGGTGAAATGTCACTTGCTGGATCTGTGTACTACTTGAGGCCTTTTAAAGGGGAACAGTCAGCACAAAGGACCCCCACACTCAAATGTGGGGCTGGTCCCAATGTACTTTTGTGTGCAAAAACATGTTGGTTTACTTACTGTTTACTGTAGTGTAGTACATTGTATCAGACTAATTTTGCTTAGTTCTAGGCTACCATCTTCTGTTACTACAAATCCCAGAATCCCCTGTAGCTGACATCAGATCAGTAGGCAGCAGCAGGAGATTCAGCAGCCTGCAGTGCATGTTAGAGCTTTTATAATCTCAGATTGGATGTTTTCTGGGGCGACTTTTCTCCAGGGGCTAAGTACAGTCCTCTGTGACTGTATGTACTTAGCCCAGGGAGGACACCATGACCAGCAAACCAAAGATCAGAGCTTATATAAACTCTAACATGCACTGTGGGTTATTTAATCTTCCACTGCTGCCTACTGCTCTGATATCAGCAACAGGGAATGCTGGGATTTGTAGTAACAGAAGATATTAGACTAGAGCTAAACAAAATTAGTCTGATACAATTTACAATATACTACAGGAAACAGTAAGTAGACCAAAATGTTTTTGCACACAAAGTATACAGTGGGACCACCCCCACACTTGAGCGTGGGCTCTTGGTGCTGACCGTTCCCCTTACAGTTGTTTTTTTCTTGGGCTGCTCTGGTTTTTCTACTAGTAGCCCAACCCCTTAAAGTGCTGCTGGTGTCTGAGTAAATCTTGAAGACATAATTTGTATAATGCTGCTTCATTTGGTGATCCTTGTAGCTTCCGTTGAATTGCCTTATTAGTGGGATAAAAATGAAAGTCATATGCTTACTGTAACTGTTGATCTTCCAAAGTATCTCCACCATTGATTACCACTTATGGGTTTGGGGCCAGAATCATTTGTATCTTATGGGAGAAAAGCTTTTGGCCAAAGGGCTGGCAACGGCTCCTGGGCAAGGCGCCTGTGCACCCCCATGTGGTCCCGCACATTATCCAATAACCATTGCCAATCCCTCACCAACCTCAGTTCTGTTTGCCAGGATTGAAACAAAGTGGTGAAAAAATAAAGAGAAGGCTACGACAATCCCTAGCCCAAAGGAGTCTTAGTGCCTCTGGCCCAGAACTATAAGTGGGAATCAATGGCGAAGATTGATTCCTGGATGATCTTCTCTCGCTTGGCCCTATATTTTTATTTAGTATGTGTACCAGCTGGTGATAACCAGATTTGTTCTCTTGACTTTTCCATGCAGATGAGCTAGACAAACTAATAACAGACCGACCTGAAAACTGCAGGAAACACAGTAAGCTTGTGGACTCTGCAGTGACCCACATAGCAACAACCCAAGGAGGCATCACCATCCCCCAGCTACAGTCACAGCCCATCATGACATTATCTCTACAGTCAATACCACTACATCACCACCAGATCCAGACTCAGTCCCGCATTGCCCCAGACTCACCAGTGCCAGCTCAGACTCCGCCTCTGCATGCGCTTCCTGATATGAGCCACAGTCCTCAACCTCACCAGACACTGAACAGGGCAGCCACAGATTTTCTCAGCATGACAACAGACATGAGCACAGAGGTGGATGCTCTCGATCCAAGTATTGTGGACTTTGCATTACATGGTAAGAAATGCTTTCGAATGATGAAGAGAAAAAATTGCTTGCAACACCACGAGATTAGGGCAATTTGTGCAACAAACCAACATGTTTACTGTCATGAACAGGTAAAAGTATGTTTGGTGAAGGACAGATATAGTTTTAAAGTGGACAGGAAACATTGCAGCATTCCTAGTTCAGATCTACTTACTCTCTGTTCTCGTTCAGTGTTTCTCTCCTGTTTTGTTTTCTGTTGCCTAGTCATTAAAACTAGCTCTATGTGTAGCCTTTTCATTACCCCATTAGATGCTCCAACCAGTGACATCATCGCTCAGTCACTGGCTCTAGATAGCGCTAGTAGTCTAATTGCAAAAGGACCTTTTATAAGGTAATAAGGCCTCTGTGAGGTGGTGTTTATGGTACAAGAGACTTGAACCGTGAGGTTTCGGTGAGAGGATGTTCTGGCTGAACAAACCACGTGAGAGGAGTTTCTTATACCATAAAAGACACAGCACAGAGGCCTATGAACTTATTATAAATTAATCAAGTTAACTAGCGTGATTTATAATAAGTTTAAGTATTTTTTTTTTTATTTCAAAAGCTAAATGCAGCGCCTTCCCTCGGCTGTGAATTAAAACTCTCCATTCCTAATGTTCCCTTAGAAAGACCACTGTACACAGGATAAGAGTTACAGTTGCTCTATGTGCTGACTGGCTGTTTGGAAATTGTTAGTTGCTGATATTTAAAGGGACACTGTCAGGTTTTAAGCAATTTTTATGACCCCTCTATTATTTGGGTCTGTGAATAGTATTCTGAAAGCAATTTCTGACCTGAGCTTCCAGTTGTACTTGGTGTCAGTGAAAACATTCATTTTTATATAAAATGATTTTCAGTTGTCCTGACCTATTGTGTGCCATGTACTCCTCCCCACACGTCCATAATAGAGATATGTGTGGAATGCTGCCGAACTCATCATGAATGAATTTGGTGATTTTTGTGGCAGTTGAACAAAATAGCTAACAGTATCAATAGATTTGTTCTGATTTCTGCAGTACCTGTAATTTGGCAAACCCAGGGGTATTTCATAAAGAAATAACAGCTTGAAAAGTAAAAGCAGGACTCTGCGTATGTGGATCAGTAAGTAAGTAATCATGTCAGTGATTTATAATTCTGTGAATATTAAGTATGTTGAGGAGCTGCTCCATTTCCCATCAGTGTACCAGCCCATGCACACAGCATATCCACATCAGGAGCCAGTGACTGATTGCATCCAGTAATGTCACAGATTGGAGCACCTATAATAGCACAGAAGAGGCTATATACTGATGTGGACATACAAAATTACACATACCCCCATAATGCAGTGCATCATGGGCAGTATATGCAAATCACCACACAGTTTTATGCTGGTTTAACTTTAAGCAGGAATGCATGGTGCCAAAAGGCCTCTCACACAGTCTGCAAAGGGTGCCAACAGAAGACACAGACATGTGTTTCGTCCTACCAGGACTCATCAGTGTGCCTTGTCTGTATGACACCCCAGGGAAATGAACCAGCTTTCCTAAGTTGGTCTGTCGGGTTTGGGTTGTGGTGAGCCCAATAAAAATAAAAAACAAGCTAAAAGACAAAGGACCTTAGTGCGTAAGCACTGAGGCAAGGGTTACCCCAAAGGGCATTGGCCAGGAAGCCAAGTTTCAAAGAAATACAAAATTACACATACCCCCATAATGCAATACGTCATGGGCTGTATATGCAGATCACCACAAAATGTTGTGCTGTTTCAGCTTTAAGCAGGAATGCATGGTGCTAAAAGGCCTCTCACACAGTCTGCAGAGGGTGCCAACAGAAGACACAGACATGCGTTTCGTCCTACCAGGACTCATCAGTGTGCCTTGTCTGTATGACACCCCAGGGAAATGAACCAGCTTTCCTAAGTTGGTCTGTCGGGTTTGGGTTGTGGTGAGCCCAATAAAAATAAAAAACAAGCTAAAAGACAAAGGACCTTAGTGCGTAAGCACTGAGGCAAGGGTTACCCCAAAGGGCATTGGCCAGGAAGCCAAGTTTCAAAGAAATACAAAATTACACATACCCCCATAATGCAATACGTCATGGGCTGTATATGCAGATCACCACAAAATGTTGTGCTGGTTCAGCTTTAAGCAGGAATGCATGGTGCTAAAAGGCCTCTCACACAGTCTGCAAAGGGCACCAACAGAAGACACAGACACGTGTTTCGTCCTACCAGGACTCATCACTGTCCCTCATCATATACACTGATGTGGTTTTAAACACCAGTGAGACAGGCAGCAGAAATGACAGCTGTATATAAAGAGAACAGAGAGCAAGCCATTGAGAATGCTGCAGTGCTTCAAACCCCAAGAAATCTTACTGTATTCTGATCAAATGTAGTATGATCTCACCACAGGACTGCCCCAGAGCCGAAATGGTTAATAGAACCTATACAAATGTTGGAATGCTAGGCTCAAGCTCGGTTTTCAAACCACTGTCCCTGGTTGTACTTCCTGCAACCTGCAGACTCTTTACTCTGCTTGCCTCAGTAAGACGTCTCCGGAGAGCTCTCCTTCACTTTCTTGAAGAATATTTGTTTTCATTGGTTTTCTAAGTACCATTTAGTTCTTTTTGTTTTTTTGAAGCACTGTCCTCGGTTTACAGGTACACTAATTTAGATTAGTGAAGTTTTTCGGTTCGTTCCCTTTTTTCCAACCGGGAAGGAATCTGACTTTCCTTATTCTGTAAAAAGTTAATTTGGGTTATATATTGTTTCATTCTGATTTCTCTAGTGACCAGGCTAACCCTTGGCTGTTGTTGTTTTGGTCACTGACCCCCCCCCCTCAAAAAAAGAGGAAGATCCGGAGAAGTCACCCTTTTTTCCTAGAGTTAAATCTACTAAACCCGCTTTTAAGGTTATTTAGTATGTCTCAGACTCCCAAGAAAATAACCAATTCTACAGGTTTCCAGCATTGTACTAAATGCGGGGAACCGTTTATTAAAGCAGATCCTCACTTGATTTGTGTTGTCTGCCTAGGGTTTGACCACCTGGAAGCAGACTGTGAGATCTGTAAGAATTTTCCCCAGTCCATGCTTGACAGGTGACTTAACCGACTGAGGGAAAATATGTCGGATAAGGCGGCTGCTGATCTGGCCTTGGATGAAATGGCTCCTCCTCACACTAAGGAACTGGAGGAACAGCCCTCTGAAAAGGGCAAAACTTCCTCAGGGAAGAAACGGGTTACTGAACCAGCCACTGAACTGGCTACCACAACCAAACAAAAAAAAGAAGGAAAAACACTGCGCAGGAACAGCAACCGACAAAATCACTGGTTCCAACCACTTTAGAGATTGCTAATGCTATAAAAATAACAAACAGTCACTGCAGTCCAGCATACCGGTTCAGTGAACAGTCCCTCACCTCACACTGGTTCCCGGTTCTTTTGAATGAGGTATGGAATGTTGATGATGATGAAGGAGGAGGAGGAGGAGACGACGACTATGGTGAGCCTCCTGAACCGGATGTCTCTCCTGATCCTCAACGCCCTGATTCCCCTGACAAGGGACCTGAGGATTACGCATCCCATTTTGCCTTTATGAAACAAGTGGCACAAACTCTGGACTTCCCCACTCAGGAGTCATCTGAGGAGGAGGAACCAGATTATATGGAGATGATGAATGTGCAGCAACTAAGAAGTTGTTGCCCATCCACAAGTCCCTTAAGAAGCAAGTAACAAAAATTTTGCAAACACCCACTTCTGTCACCCCTGTGGACAAGAGGATAGAGAAGAAGTACTGGGTGACCAAAGGAGGAGTAGAATTCCTTTTTGGGCACCCCAGTCATGAAGGGATGGTGCAGGCTGCTGCATGTGACAAAGCAGGCATACCACTGGCATCACATCCTCCTGAAAAGGACTCCAGAAAGATAGATTCTGTGGCCAAGAAGATTTATCTGGGGTTTTCTCTGGCCATTAGGCATGCTTCATATATGGCCTATGTTTCCAGGTACCAGAGAAATCTCTGGAACACTGTATTGGAAATTGCTAAGGCTGTTCCTACCCCCATGGCATTGGACATGACAGAGGCTGCCAAACGAGGCAAAGAAGCTTCCAAATATCAGTTTCGTATGGCAGTGGATGCCAATGACACTGCAGCTAGGCAGATGGCCACTTCAGTGTCTCTTAGAAGGTTTTCCGGGCTCTGGACTACTAATTTGTCCCAGAATACCCAGACAAAAGCTTTGGACTTCCCTTGTGAGCCCACATCTCTGTTTGGGAAGCAAACCAAGGCTTACATGAAGAAAATGGATGAGTACAAGGCAGCTAAAAAAAGTGCAGCTGCCAAAGAAAAGGTGTCCACGCCCCACAAACACCAGAGTAGAGGTGGTAGGGGTAGATCCCAGTACAGACCATTTTTCCAGCCTCAGGCCTTCCCAGCCTATCCGCAGCAGAGGGGTATTTCAGAGGCAGGGGCAGAAAGAGTAGTGGTTGTACTGGCCCCAGCCCACAGCCTGCTGCACAGGCAAAGCAGAACCCCTGATATGCCTGTCAGGGTCACCTCCCCATCTCCAGTAGGGGGCAGGCTGGCCCACTATTTCCAGGCTTGGCAAATCATCACCACAGACAAGTGGGTCCTGGAGGTAGTGGGCCAGGGTCTGGCTCTCAGCTTCAAGGTTATGTCCAGGCAGAGGGCAAGAGTGTTCAGACCAGCTGTCTTATCAGAAACGGCCCTGTTGGAGGAAGATGTGACCGACCTATTGCACAGGGCAATAGAACCTGTCCCTCTGACACAAAGAGGGAAAGGTCTATACTCACGGTGCTTCCTCACAGTAAAGAAAACTGAGGATTCCAACCCATACTGGATCTTAGACACTTAAACAGGCATCTAACAAAACCAAAGTTCAAGATGGTGACCCTGACGACCATTCTCCCAACATTAAGATGAGATTGGTTGGTATCTCTAGACCTAAAGGACGTTTACTTTCAGATCCCCATCAGGCAATCACACAGAAAGTACCTCAGGTTCAGACTGTCATCAGGTCATTACCAGTTCAGGGCTCTGCCCTTCAGCCTGACTTCTACCCCAAGGGTGTTCACAAAGTGCTTGGCAGTGGTTGTGGCACACCTAAGGAGAAAAGGGGTAACAGTGTTTCCCTACTTGGATGACTGACTAATCGTAGATCAATCACCTCAGCAGGTCAGGGATGCCCTGGTAGTCACACAGGATACCCTGCAGTCACTAGGGCTCCTGGTGAATCTAAAAAAGTCAGTATTGGAACCAGTCCAGCTCTTGGAGTTCATAGGAGCAGAATTGGATACTCTGCAGGGAAAGGCATTTTTCCCTCAGGGAAGAGTGGACAGCATTGGTGCAAACAGCCAGCTCCTTCGGGCTACACCCCCCCAGGCCAGCAAGGCATTTCTTACAGATGTTGGGTGACATAGCAGCGTCAGCAGCAACGGTGACAGGATCCAGGTTCCAGATGAGAGACATTCATTTTCATCTCTGATCCCATTGGTCCCAAAACAGGGACTCCCTGTCAAAGCTGGTGCCAGTCACAGGAACTCTCATCCAGGCACTCTAATGGTGGCAGGAAAGGGGCAACCTCAGGGAAGGTGTACCAATTCTGCAACAGCCCCAACAGTAGTGCTAACAACAGATGCCTGCCTCCTAGGGTGGGGTGCCCACATAGGGGAGCACATTACTCACGGGACATGGCTTCAGCAGGAGTCACTGTTGCACATCAACCTGCTAGAGCTCAGGACAGTTCTTCTGGGCATTCAGTCCTTTGTCACAATGCTCCAGGGCAAGGTGGTGCAGGTCAGGACAGACAATAGTACCACTATGTACTACATAAACAAGCAAGGGGGCACAAGGTCAACCCCACTGTGCACAGAGGCCATGAGAATCTGGAGTTTGGCTTACTCTCTCCGAATCTCTGTCAGCCATCCATCTCACAGGAAAGGACAGCATCCTAGCAGATGCACTCGGCAGGATCAATCAAAACCATCACAAATGGTCACTTAGCAGGCAGGTCCTGCTGATTGTTTTCAGGAGGTGGGGCACTCCAGAAGTGGATCTCTTTGCAGCCTTGGACAACCATCAGCTGCCACAGTTCTGCTGCAGGCCTCGTGTGGGAGGCACAGTGACAGTGGATGCACTACTGCTGGACTGAACAGGGATATTTCTGTATGCCTTCCCTCCATTCTCTTTGTTGCTGAGAGTACTGAACAAGCTCAGGACCCAGCAGGCAACAATGATCCTCATTGCTCCCGATTAGGCCAGGCAGCCCTGGTATTCGCTGCTTCCGTCCCTATCAGTAGCCAGATCAGTCAGCCTCACCAGGAGGTACAACCTACTGACCTCTTCTCAGGGCAGGATCCTTTACCCCAACCTCCAGTTCCTCAGGCTCAGGGCCTAGGTCTTGAGGACCTAGAGTATGCCAGCTTGCACCTTTCTGAAGAGGTTTGGAGGTGCTCAGGGTCTCTAGAAGACCCTCTACCAGGAAGACCTACACATCACGTGGAAAAGATTTTCCATCTGGTGTCAGAACAAGGATACAGACCACAACCAGGCAGGTTTGCCAATCGTCTTAGACTATCTGACACACCTCCATTCTCTTGGCTTAAGACCATCCACCCTTAAGTGCATTTGGCAGCTGTCTCCACTTACCTATCAGCAGGTAAGGGCTCATCCCTGGCTTCAAATCTGGTATTCAGAAAGTTTTTCATAGGGCTGTTGCACTTGCATCCCCCACACAGGGAGCCAGCCCCAGCTTGGGATCTCAACATATGCATTGCACAGCTTATGCATCCACCCTTTGAGCCCATGTCTTCAGCAGAGCTCAAGTATGTGACTTGGAAAACAGTGTTCCTGGTAGCAGTCACCTCAGCCAGGAGGATAAGTGAGCTCCAGGCACTGTCAATAGAGCCCAGCTACATTGCACTCCATAGGGACAAGGTAGTCCTCTGGACCAATGGGAAGTTTCTTCCCAAGGTGGTATCTGACTTCCACCTTAACTAGCCCATTACACTGCCTGTCTTTTTCACTGACCATTCCGCTTCAGGTGAGCGTAGACTGCATAGCCTTGATGTTAAGAGGTCGATCAGCTACTATCTGGACCACATAAAGAACCATAGGCAGGGCAATACCCAGCTCTACCTGGCCTATGGAGAAGTAGAGAAAGGAAAACCAGCCACTAAGATGTCCATTGCATGCTGGATTGTGGCTTGTATTCAGTTTTGCTACAGCAAGGTGGGCAAAAAGCCCCCTACAGGCCTCAGGGCCCACTCTACCGGGGAACAGCTGCCTCCTTGGCAGCGGCCAAGGATATTCCCCTGTTGGAAATCTGCAAAGCAGCTACCTGGAAGACTGTCCACACATTTACCAAGCATTACTGCTTGGATATCCAGGCCAGAAGTGATACCAGCTTTGGCACAGCCATACTGCAGAGCCTGTTTCCCAAATAGGTTCTATGCCCACCTTCAAAGGTACTGCTTGGGTAGTCTGCATTTTGTCAGAATACAGTAAGATTTCCTGGGGTTTGACAAAATAATTACTTACCATAGTAATCTTGTTTCTTCCAAGGGAATGTTACTGTACTCTGAACTTCCACCCTACCTCCCCTACTGGAACCCAATGGGCACTGCAATCCAGCTGTCCATATCCCACTGCAAAACTGTTGTTATGGTTTCTTTTCTTGGGCATCTGTGACTTGAGTCTTAGAGATGTCCACACTGTTTAAAAAAAAAAAAAAAAAAATGAGTTGGTTATTTGGGGAGGGAATTAGTTGTTTATTATGATAGTTTAGTTAGATTATTTATGCATGCTTTGTAAGAATCTGACGGTTGCAGGAAGTACAGCCAGGGACAGTGGTTTGAAAACCGAACTCGAGCCTAGCATTCCACCATTTGCAAAGGTTCTATTAACCATTTTGGCTCTGGGGCAGTCCTATGATGAGACCATACTGCATTTTGTCAGAATGCAATAGGATTCCCTTGGAAGAAACAAGATTACTATGGTAAGTAATTTTTTCTTCTCTGCTCTTCCCCTGTCAATCTATGATTTAGGTCTGGTCATCAGACAGTTACGAGACCGCAGAATTGACTACGAAAACTAACAATACAAACAGGGCTAACAAAACCATTTGGAAACGTGTTCTCTCCTTGTAAAGAGCCGATTGTCATGCAAATGTCTATAAATAAAGAAAGGAATTCCTGAAATAAATGTTTTTGGGAAGTGTTACAAGATTGGAGTGCTGCTGATGCCAACTGTCAGTGCTTTGCAGAAAACTGGAACATCATTTTAAATATACACTGCTTCTTTACACCCCATAACCTCCATTTAACACCATGCAGCAGTGCTGTCTAAAATCTTCCTGGTGTGTCTAGATGGTAGACAGACATTAGTTCAAATTGCAGATATGTAAAATAAAGAACAGTTCTGTTTTGGTAGCCAGTAATTCCTTAGGCAATGTTCAACACCACTCACAGAAACTGGCCCTAAATGAAATTTATTAAAGGGAATCTTTACATTTTAGATTGTTCTTTTTAATTTAAGACCCTTACTTTCCAATTTACTTGTTCTTGTAGTTCTAATTTTTTTGTTGCAATTTTTTTTTTTTAATGTTTCATAAATTGGGCTACCCTGATTGCACCGTGCCATAGTTCTGTCAGACACTGCACACTCTGTCATGCTCTGTCTCAGCATGTGACATACATGCCTTGACAGATGCTTTATATTTATAGCGCCCCATTCCAGAGATTCGGAGTGCTTCACAATTAGCAAGTTAAAAACACAGTTATATAACATATCCAACAGTCAATTCACTAACAGATCCAGGTGGAGCCGACAGCAATACACTTCAAACTATCTACATATAATAAAACAGTACATCAGAATCTTTATCACTTAAAGGCCTGGTTGAAGAAGAAAGTCTTTAATCCCTTTTCAAAGGTTTCCACCGAGGGTGCCTCCAAAAGTTGTTAAGGCAAAGAGTTCCACAGGGTAGGCGAGGCCACTGAAAACACTCGATTACCAGAATACTGCAGCCTATCCCTGGGAACACTGAGGAGGCAACCCTCGGTGGAACAGAGAGCCCGGGACGGACAATGAGGAACAAGGAGATCTTGCAGATAGACGTAGAAACATAGACTTTGATGGCAGATAAGGACCGCTTGGCCCACCTAGTCTGCCCATTTCCCTACCTAGAGGATAAGCAGCAGATCCTATTTAACCAACAGCCTATTTCTTCCTACCCCCCCCACCCACAAAATTGCCTTATGTCTGTCCCATGCATTCTTGAATTCTCCCACAGTTTTAGACCCCACAACCTCCTCAGGAAGGCTGTTCCATGCATCCACCACCCTTTCTGTGAAAAAAATACTTCCTCACATTGCCTCTGAGCCGTCCCCCCTCTATCTTCAAATTGTGTCCCCTTGTTCTTGCACATCTCTTTTTCTGGAAGATGCTACCCTCTTGGACTTTGTTGATTCCACTGAGGTACTTAAACGTTTCTATCATGTCCCCCCTCTCCCTCCTTTCCTCAAGGGTATACATATTACTGTAAGCTCCTTTAGTCTCTCCTCGTGTGGCTTCTCTTGCAGACTCTGCACCATTTTAGTTGCCCTCCTCTGAACTGCCTTCATCCTGTCTATGTCCTTGCGGATATGGGGTCTCCAGAACTGGACGCAGTACTCCAGATGGGGTCTCACCAACTGTCTGTACAGGGGGATAACAACTTCCTGTTTTCTGCTGGTGATACTTCTCCCTATACATCCCAGTATCCCCCCAGCCCTCCCTACTGCCTTCTCACATCATTGCTTGCCAACCTTAAGGTCATCTGTTATGATTACCCCCAGGTCCCTTTCGATTTTTGTTGTTGTTACTACCTCCCCCCCATTGTGTAATCTTTCCCTGGGTTTTTGTTTCCCAGATGCATTACTTGGCACTTTTTTACATTGAATCCAAGCTGCCATACTTCTGACCATTCCTCTAACCTTGCCAAGTCCCTTCTCATCCTTTCCACGCCTCCTTGTGTATCAACCCTGTTGCAGATCTTTGTGTCATCTGCAAAGAGGCATACTTTTCCTTCCAGTCCCTCTGCAATGTCGCTTATAAAGACATTAAAAAGGACTGGACCCAGTACTGAACCCTGCAGTACCCCACTAGTAACCCTTCTTTCTTCAGAGTGGACTCCATTTACAATTACCTTCTGTGTCCTGTTGTTCAGCCAATGTTTTACCCAGGCTACCACCCTAGGACCCACTCCCAGGCTGGTTAATTTGACTACTAATCTTTTGTGTGGGACTGTGTCAAATGCCTTGCTAAAGTCTAGGTAGGCCATGTCCACAGCCCCTCCCTGGTCTACTACTTTGGTTACCCAGTCAAAGAAATCAATTAGATTCGTCTGACATGACCTTCCTGCTGTAAACCCATGTTTCCTTGGGTCCTGTGCCCCACTGATCTCTAGGTACTCAACAGTTCTTTCCTTCAGAAGTGATTCCGTCACTTTCCCTACCGCAGAGGTCAGACTGACAGGTCTGTAGTTTCCTGCCTCTGTCTTGGTTCCACTTTTGTGAAGGGGAATCACATCCACCTTCTTCCAGTCGTCAGGTACCACACCATCCTCCTATGATTTGTTAAAAAGGGTAGTCAGTGGTGTCACTAGTTCTCTGCTTAATTCTTTTAGAATTCTGGGGTGAATTCCATCTGGCCCCATCGCTTTGTCCACCTTCAGTTTTAGGAGTTCTTTCAGAACCCTTTCTTCTGTGAAAGGACTGGGATCGACCCCCTCTCCAGAGTGCTTCTGTTAATTGGATTACCCTCCCCCACTTCCTCTTTTGTGAATACTGAACAGAAGTATTCATTCAGTATCCCTGGTTTTTCACTGTCACTCTCTGCCCACCCACCATCCATTCTATTCAGCCTCACTATCCCTCCCCTTGTCTTTCAACGCTCCCTGATATACCTATGAAATGTTTTATCCTCCTTCTTAACCGAGTTAGCTATCTTTTCCTCAGTTTGTGCCTTTGCTATTCTGATTACCCTCCTTGTTTCCTTCTGCCTTAACTGGTACAGTTCTCTGTCCTGCTTCTTCTGTGTTTCCTTATACTTCCTAAATGCTATATTTTTCTCCCTAACCTTCACCGCCACCTCTTTTGAGAACCATAGTGGCTTTTTCTTTCATTTTGATTTGTTTATTTGCTTCACACAAAGGCTTGTTGCCTCTGTGATGGCAGTTTTGATGTTTCCCCATTGTTGCTCCACCCTCCTTCTAGCCTGTTTGCTAGTGCTTTTCTAAGGCACTCTCCCATTTTGCCAAAGTCAGCCCTCCTGAAGTCCAGAACCCTCTTGTATGGCTTGACTCTGTAGCTGAGTTTATCGTGAACCACACTGTTTGGTGGTCACTTGTTCCCAAATGGCTACCACTTCTAGATCTGAGATCCTCTCACTGTCCCCATTTGAGAGTGCGCGGTCTAAGATTGCTCCCTCATGAGTAGGTTCCAAAACTAGCTGTTTGAGGCATGCCACCTGAAGGGCATCAAGAATGGCCCTGCTTTTGGATGTGGCTACCGCAAAGGTGCTCCAGTTAACATCTGGCATGTTGAGGTCCCCCATCAACAGTATCTCCCCTTTCTCTGCCATCCTAAGTATGCCTTCTATCATATCCTTGTCCATTCCCTCCCCCTGACATAGGGGTCTATATACAACCCCTGTGTGGATTGTGGTGCCATTTCCAGTCTCTAAGGTGACCCACAGTGCCTCCTCTCCTCCCTGTTTACTCTTTTGTTCAGTTGCTTTTATCCCTTCCCTTACATAGAGAGCTACCCCCGCCCTCCCTGTCTCTCCTGTAGGTTGTGTATCCTGGTATGTTAACATCCCAGTCATGGTTCTCTGTGTACCATGTTTCTGTGACTGCTACAATATCCAGGCATCCCTCTTCCATCAAGGCCACCAGTTCAGGGAGCTTGTTGCCCAGACTACGGGCGTTGGTACTCATTACCCTCCATTTCTTGATGGCCTTACCCCTTTTTGCCCCATCTCTGCCTTATTGCATTTGTCACATTCTCCATTTACCCCTGCACTTCCCCCTATCGACATCTCTAGGTTGGTGTCTACCTCACTTAGTACCCTGTATTGGGGGGGGCTAGGATTTCCCTGCTCCTTTCCAGTGCCTCCCCCCTTGGCTAGTTTAAATGCTTGTCAATTAAGTATTTAAACCTATCACCTAGGATCCTGGTTCCCCTCCTGGACAGATGCAGACCATCATGCCAGTATAGGCCTGCATCCCTCCAGGTGGACCCCCAGTCCCCAATGAAGCCAGATCCCTGAGCTCTGCAGCAGTTTTTCAACCATTGATTGAATCCCATGGTGTGCAGCACCCTAGCCTCACCCGTGCCATGGACAGGCAGCACCTCCGAGAAGGTTACCGTGTGTGCTATTTGTCTAAGGCCCCTCCCCATCTCCACAAATGCTTCTTGCACTGCTCTGATCCCTTTCTTAGCCAGGTCATTTGTCCCTAGGTGGACAATGACATCCAGCTCCTTCCCCTGTGCAGCTGCCCCTGCAATCCCGAGGATTCACTCCCTGTCCTTCCAAGCCATGGCGCCAGGCAGGCACCTTACCTCCCTCTCCCCTTCCTCCCCCAGTTCTACCTTCCTAACAATGGAGTCCCCCACCAGGAGTTGTTTCCTTCCCCTTTGGGGTCCCATGCCACCCTCCTGTGGGTCTCCTTTGTGGAGGTTCCCAGCATCCTCCTTGGTCTCCACTGTGGGTGCCTCCATAGAGGAACCACACTTTTCCAGAATGGCATAGAAATTGTGGAGAGGTACAGCTGGAGGGATGCGACTCTGTTCCACCACCCTCACCCTCCCTGAGCCCACTGTGGTCCAACCACTCCTTTTTCTTGGCAACCTCTGAGGCAGCGGCAGTGTCCCTGGTGGTCCCTGGGTGGGAGCGGAGGTCCCACAAATCCTGGCCAGCTCAGCCTGGAGATGAGCAACCTCCTCCCTCAGCCCAGAGAGGTGTCTGCAGATGGGACAACACTGCATCCTCCAAAACATCTCCCGGAAGACTGCTGCTCCACAGCCACTGCACTGCACCACTCCCATCATGTCTTTTTTCTGGCCCCCTAACTGTTATTTGGAATACTTACTCTTTCCTCTGTTTGTTTATTTTGTTTTTTCTTCTCTCCCTACTTACTTACTGCCTCTGCACCCTTTTAGCTCCTGATCTTCCTGTTCTGAGACAAGAAGTTCCATATTTTTCAGTAGTCTCCTTACTTGCTCAGAGTCAGACCTCCAGCAGCTGGGGGGATGGAGAGCTACTCTCGCCCTTCTAGGATGGTGAGTCTTTGGTGGCTCTGTGATCACTCACTTCCTGCTCCCAAACAGGAAGTTTCTGTTGTCCGTTAAATCCTGTGCCTATAAAAGTAGAACTGGTTTAGGGTGGGAGGGAGGGAAGGAGGGCAGTATAGTCCCA
Organism: Neoceratodus forsteri; assembly: GCA_016271365.2. Classification (NCBI taxonomy): domain Eukaryota; kingdom Metazoa; phylum Chordata; order Ceratodontiformes; family Ceratodontidae; genus Neoceratodus; species Neoceratodus forsteri. Next base: position 185,264,723 of record JADMNL010000027.1, read on the forward strand.
GTAGAGAAGTTTTAGTTATACCAGTAGCTACTTCCTCCTGGTGTTCTGTCTGTTGTCTGGCAGAAGCTATCTAGGGCAGTGTTTATATCTGGTCTTAACCTGGCTCCTTCTAACTAAGCCACTCCCCCTACTTTGCAAATCTTTCTACACTTAGTTAATTTCACAGATAACAATTCCCTTCTGACACCTGTGACAAGCACCTAGATAAGTACACAGATAACCGATAACAATTTACTTCAACTACCTCTGACAAACACACCAACTCGTTTTCTTTTTTTTTTTACCCTAAATTGAAGGTCCCAGTACAAGAGATCTAGTTCTTAGTCCCAGTAGAGAAGTTTTAGTTATACCAGTAGCTCCTTCCTCCTGGTGTTCTGTCTGTTGTCCGGTCCCCTTTCATGCTGGGCCTTATACGTCAGTAATTCGACCTTAAAAACAATCCTCCACCTAGCTGGCAGTCAGTGCAGCTCGCGGTGGACAGGTATAATATGCTCTCATCTTGATGCGCCTGTCAGTAATCTTGCCACCACGTTCACCAGCTGCAGCCAGCAGAGGTTGCCTCCAGATAGCCCCAGGTAGAGGGCATTGCAGTAATCCAGCTTGGATATGATAAAAGCATGTACCAGCAAGGTCAGGTCCTCAGGTGGTAACAGGTTCCTGATCCGGGCAATGTCTTGAGATGGTATAATTAATCCGCTCTTAACAACGGCCGACACCTCAGCATCGAATGTCAGGCCATTGTCGAGGATCACACCCAGATCCTTTACCCGTGTGGATGGGATCAGTGGGACCCTTCCCAGTACAAGACCGGGGGATCCCGCAAACTCCCCTCCCCACCATGATGACCTGGATCCACCACCAGTACCTCCGTCTTGACTGGGTTGAGTCTTAACCAGTTACGAGTCATCCAAGTCTGGATTTCCTCTAAGTAGTTGTTAAATACGGTGTCCACCATCTGGTTACCAGGTGCACAGGACAAGTATAGCTGGGTATGATCCGCATGGCAGTGAAAACCCAGCCCATACCGCATGATAATGTCTCCCAATGGCAGCAAATACACCATAAGCCACAAGGGCGACAAGACCGATCCCTACAGAACTCCACAGGTCAGAGGCTTCAGGCTAGATGAGGCTAATCCCATCATCACTCTCTGCACTCTGTTAAGTATGAACCATCTGATGACATTTCCGGCCAGGCTACACCAGTATCCCAGTTGGTCAAGCAGCACCTCATGGTCCACGGTGTCAAATGCCATCGAGAGATCCAGGAGGATCAGGATGGTATGCTCTCGCCCGTCTCTTGCTATCAGGAGATCATTAAGCATCTTCACCAAGGTGGTCTCCGCACTATGCCTGGCCCTAAACCCAGACTGGAAAACCTCAAAAGTGGAGGAGGAGGCAAGTCAGTCCTCAAGCTAGATGGCCACCAGTTTTTCTATAACCTTTCCTAAAAATGGGTGGTTAGAGACCGGTCTGTAGTTGCCGAGACAGTCCGGGTCCAATAAGGGTTTCTTTAATAGAGGTCTAACCAGGGCCTCTTTCAAAGCCGATGGGAAGACCCCACTCCTCAAAGACCTCTGGACGATCTCGGCCAAAACAAATCCAATCGGGTCCAAACATCCGACCAAAAGTCAGGTTGGACCTGGCTCCAGATCGCAGTGTGCTGGTCGCAGCCTCGAGACAATTTCTGCCACTTCCGCCATTCCAGCAGGGTCAAACTTGGCCCACACAGTCAATCAATCATTCAATCAATCAAAATCTTTATTTATCCAGGTGAACATCATTGAGCATGCTCATTTACAAGTTGGACCTGGTTAGCTTCAGGTCAAATGGTGCAATGCATGCAGAAATATTTACAATAGAGCCAAATAACACAAGTAAAAAACAATTAATGCAAGTAAGTACTCAGTGTTACATCAGTCATATCAGTTCAGAGTGCTTCTGTAATATTTAAAGAGAACATAAGATGAGGCTTAGTAGGAACTTCAGTAGGGAGAAGTGATTGGCCGCTCATGTAAAGAGTGGATGCAAGCACAGAATTTCAAAAGTAGAGTAATCACACAGTATCCCTAAATGTAACACTCTAAACAGAAGGATAAGGGTCTTTAACAGTCATGGAGAAAGGTAATTGCAGCTCTTTTTTTGGCAAATTTCAGCATGGAAATCAGATTTATGCTTGGTTTAGAACGAACACTGAAGCAGACTGCAGGAACCAATTGGAAGCCAACACCGAAGAGTGCTCACATTCCAATTGGATGGCTGTTAATGCCGTGCTATGCTAATGGAGAGTCTGAGCTTAGGTTCTCAGGCGGTGGTAGAGGCAGTGCTGACCGCCCGGTGCCCGGGTTTCCCACGCCTATGGGCAGGGAGCCCGTGGAGACCATTTCCTTGGCAGGGGATGGAAGTAGGGGTTGGTATTAAGTACTGGGCCACGGACAATGGAACATCTGAACCAGCGGGAGGACCAAAACAGCAGGACAACAGAATTGGGTATTCCTTGACGCATAAAGACTGGCCCAACCACAGAAATTCAGAAAGGAGTGTAATCAAACAGAGTCCCAACTCTTGACACTCTAAACGGGAAAAAAGAGAGATCATAACTGCTAGGCAGTAAGTACAACTCTTTTTTGGTGCAAGTTTTAGACAGAAAATTAGACTTTAGCTTATTATTGAGGGAGACACAGGAGCAGACTGCAGGAGCCAGTCAGATGCCAGAGCAGAAAAGTGTTCACGTTCCGATTGGGTATCGGCAAAGCTGCACCTCGCTAGTAAGGAGTCCGGTCTAGGTGTCTCAGGCGGCGGCTAGGGAAATACCAACCACCCGCTATCAGCATTTTTCCCACTTGAGGGGCAGGGAGCCCCTGAAGGGCTAGTCTACGGCAGGAAAGAGAGTTAGGGGACAGAGGAAAGAGAGTAAGAGTGGAATGTAGTGGAAAGGGAATACGAAGATGAAATAGGGCAGTTAAATGGTACATGATAGGGGAATAAGAGCCACAGATTGAGCAATATGTGAAAGACAGCAGGGTGAGTAAGGTGTAGCAGCCGCGAAAGCCATGAAGAGGTAATAACTCTACTGGGATTTCTAGAGGGGAAAAACATTTAAAGCATAAGACACTCACAGAGTTAAGGTCACCAAAGGTTACAAGCAATCATAAATTCAACTACGCTCAGAAGGCAGCAGCCTGATGCTTTGAACTAAAATTAGGGTCTGGGGTAGCAATTGCATGGAGGAGTGTTCCGACACATCTCAGGGTAAACCCTGCAATCCCTATGAGTGATGGCAGGAGATCTCAGCTCTGATAGAGGACACTTTGTCAGCAAAGAACAGAGCAAACTCTTCGCACCTTGTGCTTGAACCTGCTCCTCCCACACGGAGACAGGCTGGATGTAATAGCCCATCTACAGTGCAGAAGAGCTGAGCTAGTCTGTTCCTTGCGGCAGCTATCTCCCTGGGCAAAAAATGTGCCTTCTTTCGGGAGATGACAGTGTGACAGAGCATGCAGTTTTGACAGGAAGATGGTGTGGCATGACAGCAGTTTATGAAAGAAAGGCATTTTGCAACAGAAACATAGAAACATAGACAGTGACAGAAGAAAAAGACCAAGGGTCCAACCAGACTGCCCGATTTTCCTATCTAACCCTGGGAGCTACTGTTCAGTCAGGGTCCTAGCCATCCCCTCTTTCCCCCTATTCTTCCTGATTTTCTCACCCCAAGTGACCACTATACCCTTCACTCTCTCCCAACCGTGCTTGAAACCAACAACTGTTTGGCTGGTAGATTGTTCAAGGGCTCCGCCACCCTTTCTGTAAAATAATACTTCCTCATATCCCTCCTTCCCTCCTGTCAGTTTCCATTCCTGGCCCGGGACCTCGAACAAACATTCAAGCTAACATGTTCCTTGCAGTTCACCTTTTTTTTTATTCCTTTTAGGAACTTGAAGGTCTCTGTCATATCTCCCCTCTCCCTTCTGGTCTCCGGTGAGTACATGTTTAGTGCCTTGAGGTTCTCCTCTTAAGCCCTGCGCTGTTGGCCCTGAATCATTTTTGTCACCCTGTACTGCACCGTCTTCAGCCTGTCCCTATCCTTCCTGAAGTGAGGGCTCCAGAACTGAGCGAAATACTCCAGGTGCGGCTTCAAAAGATCCATAAAGGGGTAGTATTACCTTTTCCATCCTGCTGTCAATACCTCTCCCTGTACACCCCAGCATCCTATTTGCCTTACCATAGGCCTTGTTGCACTGGCTCGTTTGCTTGTGTGTGTCATTGATAACTCCTAGGTCCCGTTATTCAGCCATAGTGCTAAGTCTCACCCCACCCATCCAGTACTCTGTCCTGGGGCTCTTATTCCCTAGGTACATTACTTTGCATTTTTGGGGGGCGTTGAATTTCAACTGCCAAACCTCAGACCACCCCTCTAGCTTCCATAAGTCACTCTGGACCCTCGTCGCTATCCACTCTCCCACAGAGCTTAGTGTCATCTGCAAAGAGACACGGCAGGCCACGGATATCTTCTGCAACATCACTGATGAACATATTGAAAAGAACCAGGCCCAGGACAGATGCCTGTGGCATCCCACTTGTGACCTCTCTCTTTTCTGATTTGACCCCATTGACCACAGCCCTCTGCTGCTTACCCTTTAGCCAATTTCCTACCCAGTTCACGGTGTCCTTAGCCACAACCAGATCCTCCATCTTCTTCAGCAGGCGCCTGTGGGGCACCAAGTTGAAAGCCTTGCTGAAGTTGAAATAAGAGTAAAGCCACTATGTGGCCCCTATCCAGTTCCCTTGTCGCCCAAAGAAAACTATCAGGTTCATCTGACAGGACCTCCTTGCCATGAACCTATGCTATTTACTATCCTGGAGACTCCTGCTCTCCAGGTAGTCCATGAGATCTTCCTTAATCAGTGACTCCATCAGCTTCCCTACAATGGAGGTCATACTGACAGGTCTGTAGTTCCCTTGTTCCTTACCCCCATGGGGTGGAGCGACCTCACCACCCTCCAGTCCTTCGGAACTATCCTCGTCCATACTGATCGGTTGAACGGTCCTACCAGCGGTTCAGCCAGTTCCCTGAGAATCGTCTGATGTAGTCCATCGAACCATCAACCCTATCTGGACGCTGTCCCTTGTAAATATTGGCTGTCTCATCTCTGAGACCCCCTTATCAGTCACTTTGATGCCACTCGTAGGCAAGGGCCCACCTTCCTCCCTGGTGAAAACTGGGCAAAAATAATCATTAAGGATGGCAGCCTTTAGCCTGCCCTCCATTATCATCCTACCCCATTTCCGACAGCCTAACGATACCTCCATCTTTCTTTTTTCCCTTAATATTTTGGAAGAAACGTTTACTTGACCCCTTCTGCAATAAACAGCTCTGTGTCTGCTTTTGCCTCCCTAACCACCCTCTTTGCCTCTTACTTCACAGTAAATATTCTCCCCTACTTTTCTTTGTACAAGCCCTTTTTCTTAGCCCCCACCGCTTCCCTATTTTTTGCCAAGAACCATAATGGTCTCTTAAACTTACTCCTTTTGGTTACTGTTCTCATGCATAACTTAGATGCTTCAAGAATGGCCCCCTTTATTACCCCCAACTCTCTTCCCTTCATCCAAGTTATACCCTGACTAGCTTTTCCCTGGCCATTTCCCTTAGCCTGCTGAAGTCTGCCCTCCTAAAGGCAAGGATTTCAGTTCATGATTGGGGCTTTCCAGTCCATAGGGCCAGTTTGAACTAGATGGAGATCTTATCTGTGTCAGTCTTCACCATTCATCACTGTTGGGTACTTGCCGGAGGTCAGGACCCCGAGGGAGCTTTTTTTTTTTTTTTTTGGTAGGTTTAGCTGATGCACATCAGCGCAGCCCTGAGACCAGCGACTGCGTGGCGCGTTGGGTTGGCCGTTAGGCTGCGTCAACTCCGCCTGCCTGCCAGTTCTTCGTCTCCCGCCGTAGAGGTCACACCTCATGTGGAGCTGCTGTGCTAGAGGCCTAGTTTAACTCCGAAGATCCTTCGACCCCGAAAAACCTTCGACGCCATCTCTGTATCTGTATTCCTGCCTAATTAGTTTGCCTTTGGCGCCAAAGTCCGTCGGTTCCTGCCAGTTCTGTTTTGCCATACTCGACGTCGCCCGGTAAGATCTTTCCATTATTTTATTTTCTGCGATATCGAGTCTGTTTTTGGTGTTATTTGCTCTGTAGGTCATGTTTTGGTCAGAGGGCAAGAAGACTTCCAGGACGGGTCGGCCCCCCCATGCGACGGTGCCCATGCGGTCGAAAATATTCCGTCATCGACAAGCACGACTGTTGTCTTTCGTGTCTTGGCCCGCTTCACGACATGGATTCGTGCGACGCCTGTTTCTCTATGGACCGCCGGGTCATCGAGCAACGCGTATGAAAAGTGGGGCAAGCTCCGCCGACTTTCGGGGTTAGGCGGCGCCTCGTCGGACCAAGCCATGCTCTCTCGGCCTTTCTCCGGGTCCCCTCCCGGTTCACCATGGACAGAGGAGAGAGCCCTCGGCTCCTAGTAGCCTAGCTGTTGCCGAGGCTCCTTCCGCGGTGCAGGAGGCCCGTCCCGCTCCTTTCGGGGGGCGGGTGGGAGGCGCCATCACGGCAGTCGCCCCTAAGGGGGTGAAGGCTCCCCCGGTGTCGGACCCGTGGTTCGCAAGGCCCAGGCCGGTGCTGTTGCGGGCCTCGGCGGCGCCGTGGGCCCTGACGGAGCAGTCATTGGTGCAGAGGCTTCTGTCGGAGCCGTTTGCGGTGCCGACGCTGCTACGGCGCCGTCTTTGTCCATGTCTCACCTCGGCGCCGAGGTTGAGCACGGTGCCGTGCCTTCGGGGCTCAGCACCGTGGGGCTGTCGGATTCCGCCATCGGCTTCCACCGTCTGCACCGTTCTTGGGCCGGATGGCGCCGTGGCTGGTCCCAACTCTGGAGCGCCTGTTCGGGCTGGAGCCGTGCCCCCTGTGGATTCCACTTGTGGTGCTGTAGGGGGCACTGGTACCGGCTCGGGCACGGCTTTGGTTTCTGTCCCCTTTGGCAAAGATGGCAGTGGGCGCCCTCCTATGGTTTGGCACAGGGCCTCGGCCTCTACCTCCTCGGAGGCGGAGTTGAGCTCTGAGTCAGACGGACAGTCTGACCCTGTGGGGTTGACTGTTGGGGTGAGCAGCCCGGTAGTCTCCTCGACAAGCTGGAGTCGGCCCCTTTCTGAGATGGGGTTGGTGGCTACTGAGACTGGGGTCAGGGGTGCTGACCAACAAGCAGTGGTGCAGGCCACCATTGCTCTGTAGCCTGGTCTTGGTGGGTTCACTGACCCCTCAGCAGTGGTACCGCCACTTGTGGTGTGCCTAGATCACCCAACTTTGGGGCCGATCAGAGCACCTATGGGAGGGGAGGGTGCTGTGCCCTGGATAGCTCCTTGGGGTGCTGCCCAGAGCTGTCAGCTACCTAGGCTGGCCCCCTCTCGAGGAGAAGGGCTCTTTTGGACTCCGAGGGGTCGAGGGGCATGGGGTCGGCACGGTGGCATTTCTCGGGGGTCCACCCAGGCTCTGGGAGAAGCCGTAGTGCAGGTCTCCGCTCTTCCTCCTTGGTCTCTTTGAGAGAGCACCATTCTTTTGAGGTAGGGGACCGTCCTTCTGGACCTATATGGCCCCGGTCACCTCACAGGAGGGATTCTTCCGGGCGCAGCCAAGGCAGTACCGAAATGGTTGTTCAGCTGTCGGCTGTGGGGTCTTCCGGGGCACCTTCTTCCATGGGTGCTTCCGGTCCGCTCCTTAGCCCAGGCAGAGGTCAGCCGACATCTCTTCTGGGCTCTGTCCCCATTCCTCTGCCACATTCTCCTGCGCTCCCAGGCATCCTTGGTCCTAGTGGGCCTCTCTCCTGGGAGCAGTTCAGAGCGGTGGCTGTCCGATTCCCAGCTTACGTTAGGGCGATGGATAATCAGGTTTTTCGACCTCCCCCCGAGCAGCCGTCCCCTGAACAGCCAGTGCCCTCCAGCGCCTCATCCCCCTCTTCTGTAGGAGAGGAAACTTCTGTCCACATCTCTCCAGCTGCTGATCTCGCTGAGTATCAGCACTTCCTCATGAGGATGTTGGAGGACTTGCACCTCACACCTGCCACTATTAGCAATCCTGAGCACTCGGCGCACACCTTTCTATATCTGCGATTTTGCGAGGGCCACCTTGTGCGCCCTGGCCTGCTCCTTTCGGGAGGCGTCGTTGCGTTCATGGCAGAGGCCCTTCTCGGAGTTCCTGCCCCAAGGGATCTCAGCCAGAGGTATTGCGCACCTCCAGAGTCTCCAGGTTCCATGCCTCATCCTGCAGTCGATTAGCGCGAGTTGGATACTCCTAATGGGCTTGGCGCCCTTCCGTGACTCTAGCCCCTAGATCAAGACTCTTCGGATTTTGACTTCTGGGGCAGGAGGACTTTCTACTTGGCACGGTTATTGCTCTCCATTTCTGTACATCAGGCCCACTATGCAGCCTATGACAGGTTCTTGTGGTCCAGGCTAGGTCAGCTCCTAGCCTCATTGCCTGATATGGAGCAAACCAGATAAGCCATTGCACTCTCTGCGCGTGGCCTGGAGCTAGCAAGGCACCAAGCGAGGGCATCCTATGATGCCAACGAGGTAGCTACCAGGGTCGTAGGGACAGCGATCTGCACTAGGCGGACAGCTTGGCTACATCTTTCCTAGTTGTCACCCTTGGCCCGGCGTAGGGTGATTAATTCGGCTCACCAGAGAACTTATCTCTTCTTCCGTTGAGCGAGATGGCGCATTGTCGGCAACTTTCTTCACCCTCGAGAGGGACCCGTCTCCTCTCCCCACTCGGCCTCTCCAGACCCTAACGGTTCTCCCTCTTAGTGTGTCACCCACTGAGAGCTAAAGGACTTTGTCCCTTAGGGTGTAAAAAACCCCTTGAGGGGGCTTGGCACTCACCCAACAGTGATGAATGGTGAAGATTGACACAGATAAGATATGAAAATTACGTACCTACCGTAATTATGATCTTTCTGTGTATCTTCACCATTCATCATGATCCCACCCTCCATTCCCCTGGGGCCTCAGTCTCTGGGTTCCCCTCCCTCTCTGTGCCCATCCTTCCCCCTCTTCTTTTTTCAGGAGTGGGGTAAAATAGGGGCACACAGGGGGATAATGTTCTGGGGAGAGTGGACACCGGGGGGGCACTCCTTCTCCAGTGCTTTGGCTCCACCCCGTGGGGTGGGAGTTGATAGTTGCCCTCCTTTCTCTCCTCCTCCCTGTTCCTGTCCAACCTATTTCTCCTTGTTATATAAAAAAAAGTTTCTTTTTTTTTTTTTTTTTTTACCAATAATCTTTCCTTGAGAGGGTGTTACTTCTCTGTACCCTGTCCTTCCTCCAGAATAGCCGACTCTGCTTATCTGGAGTGTTTGCCAGCCATTCTGTGCCTTGAAATCTGGCAGAAAGCCTTTGGCTACTCCTTGCAGTTCCTATGTAATCTGGAGACGGACCAGAGTCTGGGATGTCTAACTCCCCCCTCTCCTCCTAAATTCTTTACCCACCCTACCTCCCTCTTCCTTTTCCAGAGATTGGGGCCCCTCCCAATCACTTTAGTTTCTGACTTTTTTCCCTTTCTGTCCTCTCAGTCGTATTTCTCCTTTTGGTTTATATATCTTTTCCTGTTTCTGTCCCTTGGACTTCCTTGTCCCGCCCTCCACTCCCTTCCTCTTACCTCACCAGCGACTCAGAACTGGCAGGCAGGCAGAGTCGGCGCAGCCAACGGCCAACCCATGGAGCGCCACTTGAAAAGGCCGCCCCGAGGGCAGCGCCAATGGTGCTGGCTCCACTACCCTAAGAAAAAAAAAAAAAAAAGCTCCCATGGGGTCCTGACCTCCAGCAAGTACCCAACAGTGATGAATGGTGAAGATGCACAGAAAGATCATAATTATGGTAGGTACGTAATTTTCATTTGTGGTCACTGTTCCCTAGTGACTCTCCTGTTCCCACCTCTCCTACCACCTCAGAGTTGGCAAGCACCACATTGACAGTGGTATTCTGCCTGTGGGTTCCTTAACAAGCTGTACCAGGAGACAGTCCTGGAGTGCATCCAGTAGGGCCTGCCTTCAGATGCTCCTGGCCACTGGAACATCCCAGTCGATATCCTGCAGGTTCACCTACTACCCCCCCCTTTTAATCTCTTCCGTGAGCTCTATGCCCCTCTCTCCACCTTGAAGGTCTGTAGACCACCCCTAGGCATAGCTTCTATTCCAAGGCTACCGTGAGTTGCACCCACAACAATTCTGACTCACTAGTGTTACCCCGATGCACTCATCCTCTAGCAGCTCAATGCCATCCCTGACATAGAGGGCTACTCCTCCCCTCTATCTTTTCCTCCATCTCTCCTGAAACGAAAATTACATACTCACCATAATTCTGGATCTTCTTGGACAAGTCTTCACCATTTATTCATACTGCTGGGACCCTGTGGGAGTCAAAAACTTCAGGAGGGACGGCGCCATGGTAGGACCGCTTATGTGTGGCACAGTGAGACTAGCTCGTGCCTGTGTAGGCTACCTCGGCATCGACCCTCCAACCACCTCAATACCTTTTTTTACTGAGGAGGTGCAGCAAAATATAACCTAAGAAACACCTAACCTAACAAGGGCATAAGATAGCCCAATTGACCTGTTATCAGAAGGGTAAATTTAAGCAATATCTTCACAGCCCCAAACCAAATGAGGGAGTGAAGACCAGAAACAGAGTGAGCTCGGGGGATGGTGGATGGGTGTATGAATAGATGGTGAAGACTTGTCCAAGAAGATAGAGAATTACGGTGAGTACGTAATTTTCATATCTTCCTTGACTAAAAGTCTTCATCATTTATTCATACTTCTGGGTTAGAGTACCAAGATAAAACCAGATCCCCTAAGCAGGGTGATAGGAGCTCACTCAGGACAGAAGTCCATTAAGGATTGTCCTGCCAAAGGAAACATGCTGCCTGGCATGGACATCTAGAGCGTTGTGCTTTACAAAAGTGTGCACTGAGCTCCAGGTAACCACTTTGCAAATATCGGCAATGGGGACAGAGCAGATCTCTACCAGGGATGCAGCAACCACTCTAGTAGAGTGGGCACACACCTGGCCTTCCAACTTGACCTGTGCCACAGAGTAGCAGTGGCGAAGGCATGTCACTATCCAAGCAGAAATGCATTTGATGGATACTGACTGACCCAGCCGGGCACGTTCAAAGACACAAAGAGTTGCTTGCCTTGACAGATATCCTGGTTCTATCTATGTAGAATCGTAGAACCCTTTTAACGTCCAGGGAATGAAGGGTGCGTTCCCCTTCATTTTGGAAGTTAGAGAAATAAGTGGGAAAAACCAAGGACTTGTTGAGGTGGAAATCTGAAACCACTTTGGTTGGGAACTTCAGGTGAGTACAGAGAACCACCTTGTCTTTATGAAAAATGGTATACGGTGGGAGGGGGGTTATGTGACCAATGCATATATTTCAGAGACCCTGTGAGCAGAAATGACCAACAGAAAAGCAGTCGTCCAGGTCATAAACTTCAAATCACACGTGACTAGAGGCTCAAAGGGTTTATGAGTGAGCATGTCCAGCACAAGATTAATATCCCAGGTGGCTACCAGTTTCCTAACCGTGGGCCTTGTGTGAAGAATGCCTTTGAGGAATCTTTTGAACAGCGGTAACTGAGCCAGAGACATGTACTGGACTGGCTCATGATAGGCAGACAGCGCACAGAGGTGTACCTTTACAGTTAAGTATTTCAGTCATGCAACTGAAGGATCTAACAGGTACTCCAACACTTTATCTGGAGGATACGGATCTAGGTAGATCTTAGTACACCATTCTGAAAAACGTTTCCATTTAGCAGTGTAAGTTTTCCTGGTGGAGGGCTTTCGTGTTGCCAAGAGGATCTGTGAGATTCTCTGGGAAACTTTAAACCTGCCCACACTTCTGTCTCCTCAGGAGCCAGGTGTGGAGATGAAGGTAGCGCAGGTTGGGATGGACCAGGGGTCCCTGTGTCAGGTGGTCCGTTTGTAGTGGCAGTTGCTTCGGGTGAAGCCCCCGACAACTTGTAGATCAATGGAAACCAGATCTGTCGAGGCCAGTACGGTGCAGTGAGAATCATCTTGCCACCGTGCGCCTCCAATCTGAGCAGCACCCTCCGAATTAGCAGAAGAGAAAATGCGTACAGAAAACGTTTGTTCACTGCAGCCTGAATGACCCTTGTGTTTATGTTGCTCTAAGCCTCTTGTTTTTAGCACTTTTAGCGTTCCCCCTCTCCCATGTCTCCAACATGGCACAGATTGTATCTCATCCTTTTTTATGCCTGCTGAGCTGATACTAGCCCTCAGAAGTGGGGGAGTACTAGCTAGGATACCCTCTTTTTCACCTGTTGCTCTAGTTTCCCTAGCCCCAGATTGCCCCGTGGTCAGTTTAAATGTGCAATACATACATCAAACTTCTGCCCCAGTGCGCTGGCCCCTTCTCGTCAGGTGAGTCCATCACCCTTGAACATCCTGTCCCAGAAGTCCCCCCCCAAGTTCCTCACAAAGTGGTTCTCCTTTTCTGGCACCATCCCTTAAGCCACCTGTTAAACTCCTTTATCTCATCCCTCCTGATTGTGTCCTTCTGCCTCTCCCTGCCCCACACAGTGAGGACCTCAGAAAAGGCTGGGGAGGCTGAGTGTGCTGTGAGTTTGTCCCCAGTCTTCGAAAGTTCTGCTTTACCATTTCAACAGACTGGTTCACCAGATCATTAATACCCAGGTATACCAGCACCCTTAGCTCTCCCTGTTCCCTCTCTGCAATCTATTTATATTTATTGAAGGTCTTGGATTACACCAGTGAGCAGATGCTCATTTATAGGTTCCACATCAGCTACATAGACCATACAATACAGATGACAGGGTTACATATGGTACAGGTAAGTTACAGGGTACAACAGCATTAAACAGCTTAGGCAGTATAGCAGCTAGCTGGCGCCAGAAGTTAACACCCTACTTGGAAGCTCTCAGAGGTGAGAAGAAGGAGGGGTTGCAAACATGGTTGGAATGAGTAAGGTAGTTGGGAGCATCTGAGGAGGTAGGGAAGTGGGAGCGATGTCATGATTGGGGGGGTAGGTGTAACCTAAATTGTTGAGATTGGGGTCCCTCAACCCAATGAGTTGTCAGGAGGAAAGTACAGGTAGCTGGTTGATGCTCTGAGAGGGTGCTAATGGTAGCAGTCACTTTTACTAGGTGCTGCCGGAGTCTGCATTTGAACAATCCAATAGATGTGGCATTGATAACGTCAGGAGGAAAGGCATTGGTCCATAGTGGAGCACGATAGGAAAAGGCACATTGTGCTAGGGCTGTGAGGCATCTTGAAACTTCGTAGGTCTGAGTGGAGGAGTTCCTTGTGGGTCGGGTGCTTGAGTATGGAGTTAGGAGGTTCTGGATCCCTGTTGGTAGTTGCTTGAGGGAGCATTTCTTGGTGATGAGGCAGGTTTGGTAGTTTATTCTGTCCTTCAGTTGTAGCCAACCTGCCCCGGATGTAGAACTCCCAGGTGTGCATTAGTCTTTCCGCACCTGTGAGCAGTCAGCTCGCCTTGTTTAGTGCAGTGGTGATGAGGTTTAGGGCTGTGTCTGTCGCGAACCCGTAGATTGCCAGGCCATAGTCGATGAGGGAAACTATTGAGCTGTTGATGGCCAGGTTCAGTGCCTCGTATTAGGCAGTGTCTATGCCTGTATAGGATCCCTGTTCTTGTATTAATTGCCCTTGCTGCATTGTCAATGTGTTGGGCGTACGAAAGTGTGTAGAGTCGAGTGTGATGCCCAGGTACCTGAACTGCAGGACGTGTTCCAGTGGGTCCCCACTGGCGTTCCTGATTGCAAGGGAGGAGACCTTATGCTTGCTCTGTATGCTGGTGAACATCATAGTCTTAGTTTTTTTGCAGTTCATGACTAGTCTGTGATCCATAAACCAGTTTTTTAGCAGCTGGGAACCCCCTTTTGGAGATCCACCGCCAGCTGTTCGGGATTAGGGTTGCTGTTGAATATGACTGTGTCATCTGCATATAGGAGCATTCAGTCCAGGCATGCGGATGGCAGTTTGTTTAGGAATAAACTGAACAGTAAGGGTCCCAGTATTTATCCTTGTGGGACCCCTGAGCGGACTGGTCTGTTATCAGAGGTGATCCCCCCCTATTTTGACCTTTTGTGAGTGATTGTGAAGGTAGCTGCTGAACCAGCGCACTGACTGTGAGGAGAGTCCCGTAGCTGACAGCTGGTCCAGCAGGTGCTCGTGATGCACCGTATCAAATACTTTTGATAGGTCAATGAAAGTTGCCCCAACCAGGAGGCCTTGATAAATTGAATGGTGAATGTGTCTGGTGAATTAGAGCAAGGCCATGATAGTACTGTGATCTCATCGGAGGCTGTGTTGCTCAGGACAGAGAAGTTGGTATTGGTTCAGGTGTTCGACTAACTAGTCTGCCACTATCTGCTCAAGGGCTTTGGGGGGGGGGGGCACAGTATGGAGATGGGTCTGTAGTTATGTATGGTCCTGTCGCCACCTTCGTGCACTGGAGATCTTATCTGTGTCAGTCTTCACCATTGATCACCTTTGAGGTAGTGGCTGGAGGTCACGATCCTGCGGGAGCTCTTTTTTTTTTGGATGGACAGAGTCGACGCACCATCGGTGCCGCCCTCGAGGTCGACGCACTATGTGGCGCTCGCGGGTTGGCCGTTAGGTGTTGTCGACTCCGCCCTCCTGCCAGTTCTTCGTCTCCTGCCGTTGAGGTCGCACCTCATGGGTAGCTCTGCTGCGTGAGAGGCCTGCTGTTGATCTTGAAGCCTTTGGCTCCGTTTACGTATTCCGTTGACTCCGTCCATTGAATTCTTTCCTGCCAGTTCAGTTTCGCTCCACTCGACGTCGCCTGAGATTAAAGTAAGACTGTTCCTTTCTTTATTTTGCGACTTCAAGTCTTGTTTGGTGGTGTTTTTTCCGTAGGTCATGTCTCCAGTCGAGAGGCGAAAACTATGAAGATATTATGGCCCCTATCGTCGGTGGCCGTAGTACTCCGTCACCGACCAACATGACCATTGCCTCGTATCTTGGCCGCTCACGACAAGGATTCATCGACGCCTGCTTCTCCTGGATCATCATGTCGCCGAACAACCATTAATGAGAAAGCTGGGCAACTCCGCCGACTTCGAGGGACAGCGGCGCTTCGTTGGGCCAAGCCACCTTCTCTCGACCTTTCCTCTGGGTCCCCTCCGGTTCTATCCGGACTGAGGAGGAGGGGGCTCCTGCTTCTTGTAGCCTCACCGTTGCATAAGCTCCTTCCACGGTGCAGGTGGCCCAGTCCTTTCCCCATGGGGGACTGGTGGAAGGCACCACCTTGGTAATCGCCCCTTTGGGGGTGAAGGCTCCCCCGGTGTCGTACCCTCAACTTGGAAGACCTGGGTAGGCGCTGTCTTGGGTCTTGGCGTCTTTCAAGGTGCCGTGGGCCCTGATGGTGCCGTCGGCGGCACCGGTCCATCACACAGTGCCGTTGCTGCCGTTGGCTCTGTTCATGGCGCCGATGGTGTTCATGGCGCCGTGGGAACTCTCTGACTTTTATCGCTGACTGTTTCACCGCCCTGGCACTGTCTGCGGCGCGGTGGTTGAATATGGCACCGTGTCGCTCTGGAACTGCTTACGGTGCGGCGAGACACAGCGCCGATGGGTTTCCGACCTCGGTGCCGTTGTGGCTTCAAGAGCTCGGTCGAGCCGGCGTCATCTATGGCCTCAGTGCGGCTTGCGGCACCGTGGGTCGGAGACGGCACCGTGACAGGCTCCGGCTCTGATGCTGCTGCTGTCGTTGGAACCGTGTCTTCTTCCCACACCGTTTGCGGTGCGGCTGAGGAAGTCGGCGCCGACTCTGGTGCAGTCTCTGGGTCTGGTGCCCTTTTCAGTCGGGATGGCAGCAGGCGTCCACATATTGTTTGGAACAGAACTTCGATCTTCACCTCCATGGAGAAGGAATTGGACTCTGAGTCAGATAGGCAGTTTGACTCTTTGGAGTTGGCTGCTCACATGGACACCTTGGTAGTGTCCCTCGACAGGCCGGAACCAGCCTCCCTCTAAGGAGAGGACAGGGGCTCCTGGGACCAGGGTCAGGGGTGCTGACCAGCAGGCGGTGGTGCGGGGCCACCATTGCTCTGCAGCCTGGACTCGGAGGGTTTTCTGACTCCTCAGTGGTGGTACCCCCTCAGGAGGTGTGCCTGGATCGCCCAACTTTGGGGCCGATCGGAGCACCCACAGGAGGGGAGGGTGCTGCTCCCTGGATAGCCCCTTCGGGGGCTGACCAGGGTTGCCAGCTGCCTAGGCTGACTCTTTCGAGGAGGAGGGCACTTTCTGATTCCAAGGGGTCGAGGGGTATGAGTTTGATGCGGCGACCTTTTCCTGGAGCCCACCCGGGCTCTGGGAGAAGTCGTAGCATGGACCCTCGCCCTTCCCTTTGTTTCCTCGAGAGGGACCCGTTCTTTGGAGGTGGGGGACCGTCCTTCTGGACTTTCACGGCCCCGGTCACCTCACGGGGGGATTCTTCAGGGCGCAGCCTAGGCAGTTCCAGTATGGTTGACCAGCTGTCGGCTGTTGAATTTTCCAGAGTTCCCTCTTCTCTTGGAGCTCCAGGTGTGCTCTCTAGCCCAGGCAGAGGACATCCGATTCCTGTTGTTGGCTCTGCCCCCTCTTCTGTGCCACATTCTCCTGCTCTACCAAGTATTCTTGGTCCTAGCGGTTCTCTCTCCTGGGAGCAGTTCAGAGCTGTGGCTGCTCAATTTCCCTCTTAATGTTAGGGCCATGGACAGACAGGTTTTTCAATCTCTCCCTGAGCAGCCAACCTCTGAGCCTCTGACTCCTTATCCTCCTCTTCAGGAGGTGAGGAACTGTCTGTCCACATCTCCCCAGCTGCTGATCTCGCTGAGTATCAGCGTTTTCTCATGAGGATGTTGGAGGACTTGCATGACACCCCTCCCACTCAGCACAATCTGGAGCATCCGACGCGCGCCTTTTTGGACGATTTCATTGCGGACACTCTTGTAGTGCCCCCCCGGCCTGCTCCCTTTAGGGAGGCGTTGATGTGCTTCTGGCAGAGACACTTTTCGGGTCCCAGCTCCAGGGATCTCCGCCAGAGTATGTGCCCCGGGTCTCCGGTAATCTGCCTCATCCTAGCTCAGGATTGTGCAACTGGATACTCCCGACGGGCTTCGTGCCCTGCACCGTGACCGACCCCCATATCAAGATTCCTTCGATTTTGACTTCTGGGGAAGGAGGACTTTTTACTCGGCACAGTTGCTTCTCTCAATATCTGTTCATCAGGCCCACTATACTACCTATGATAGGTTCCTGTGGTCCAGGCTAGGTCAACTCCTAGCCTCAATGCCTAACACAGAGGAAACCAGCCAAGCCATTGCACTCTCTGCATGTGGCCTGGAGCTAGCAAGGCACCAAGCAAGGGCATCGTATGATGCCATTGAGGTAGGTACTAGGCTCGTAGGGACAGCGATCTGCACTAGGCGGATGGCATGGCTGCATCTCTCACGGTTGTCACCCTTGACCCGGTGTAGGGTGATTAACTCTGCTCACCAGAGAACCTATCTTTTCTCCCGTAGGGTGAAATGACGTCTGCCGGGGCAACTTCCTACCCCCTCCGAGAGTCTCTATCTCCTCTCCCACTCTCGGCCTCTCCAGATCCATGAAGGTTCTCTCTCTCTTAGTGTGTCACCCACTGAGGCTAATAGACTCACTCCCTTAGGGTTGAGGCCCCCCTTCAGGGGGGCTCAGCACTCACCCAAAGGTGATGAATGGTGAAGATTGACACAGATAAGATATGAAAATTACGTACCTACTGTAATTCTGATCTTTCTTTGTATCTTCACCATTCATGACGATCCCACCCTCTATCCCCCTGGGGCCTCAGTCTCTGGGTTCCCCCTCCCTCTTGGTGCCCTCTTTCCGCCCCCCTCCTTCCTGTTAGTCAGGAGTGGGGTGACCTTGGGCACCTAGGGGGATATTTTTCTATAGGGGGAGAGTGGTCTGGATGGGGGGCACTCCTTTTTCAGCGCCTTGGCTCCACCCCGTGGGGTGAGGTCAAGTCCCCGTTCTCTCTCTCTCTTCTCCCTGTCACCTTTACTTTGATTTTCCTTGTCCTTTGGACACAACCTTAATTCTGATTTAAGAAACTGCATTTCTTACACCATAAAAATTTATTCTAGGGGGGGTATTTCCTGTACCCTGTCTTTTCTTCCACAATAGCCGATTCTGCTTATGTTGGAGTTTTTGCCAGTGATTCTGTGCCTTGAATTCTGGCAGTTTAACTTTCTGGCTACTCCTTCGCAGTTCCTATACAATCTGGAGACAGGTCAGGGGTCCAGGGCGTGTTCCGTCCTTTCCCCCCTCACATCTTTTTGGTTCCCTCCTTCCCCCCTCACATCTTTATCCCTAAATTCCTTCACCCTCCTTCCTCCTTTTCTACTTCCAGAGATTGGGGGCCCGTTCCCAATCCCCTTAGTTCTTTCAGCTTATTCTGTCCTCTCAGTCATTTATTTCTCCTTTTATTTATATATCTTTCCTTTCTCTGTCCTTTGGACTTTCTTGTCCCTCCTCCCAACCCTTTCTTACTCTCCGGTGACTCAGAACTGGTGGGAGGATGATCGACAACACCTAACTGACCAACCCTCGAGCATCATGTAGTGTATGGGCCTCGAGGTGGTAGCCGATCAGTGCGTCTCCGCCATCAAAAAAAAGAGCACTCCTGCGGGGGCGTGACCTCCAGCCACTACCCCAAAGGTGATGAATGGTGAGGATACACAGAAAGATAAGAATTACGGTAGGTACGTAATTTTCATTTACTGTGACTGATTTCCATCTCTGGGGAAACTGTGAGAGGCAGAGGGAGAGGTTGATTAGTTTGGTGAGTGGGCCTAGGACTTCAGCCAGGGCCAGCTTGACGAATTTTAGGTCCAGTGTGTCCCCGCTGTGTCTAGATTTCCCCAGTGCCTTCTCCAGGTACTTTTTAGCTTCGGTTTGAGAAATTTTTTTAAAGTAGAAGGGCGGGCGGTTAAGTGATGGTTGTTTGGCCGTATCAGGATCAGTCGGCGGTGGGGTTGAAGTAGTCTGCTGGTAGCACACTGCTTAGGTTCGTGAACGTGCTGTTAAGTGTGTTGGCAATGTGTATGTGGTCCAAGGACTGTACGCTGTTGATCAAGAGCTTGGCTGGTGCAGATTTGGGGTCCTTGCCGGTTATGTCATTGAGGTTATCCCAGAACAACTTGCTGTTATTCCAGGTGCTGGAGAGAGCTTCTTTGTAGTATTTGCTTTTGGCGAGTCAGACAGCTTTTGTGCACTCATTCTGAGCTTTTTTTTATTTTTTTTTATACCTCTGTATGTTAGCGGATGGCTGATGCACCAGAAAGACACTGGACCATCCCCTGCCCTTCCACTACCCTCCCCATACCCCAATCATGGAGTTCCCAACCATCAAGACTCTCCTGATAGACTTGCTACTTCTCGTCCTCTTGGGTGCCATCGTGATGACCCGTCCCACACTACTGAGTGGCTCAGAGCCCCCCCCCCCAGTGGATTCAGCTGCCTGAGCCTCCACTAACGATGTAAAACTGTTTGTCATCTGGATGGTGTTAGGCTGGACATCTTCTTTGTGGCTAATCCTGCCTCCCTTCCCCACCACTTGCCACCACCCCCAGTGGGCCTGTGGAGGGGTGTGGGGGTGTTGTCCAGTTGAGCTGATGGCACAGCTGAGATATTTCTACCCTTTGTGCCAACAGATGAGCATGGATCTCCACCATGGTCCTGCAGATGGGTCAGTGCCTCCTTCTCCAGAGCATATCACTAGAGAAGAGTGCCCATAGCTGCCACAACTCATCGTCTCTCCTCTGTACCCCATACTTAGGCAACCACTTTTGGAGTATAGCAGATGCCTACTTGGACTTGTGCTCACCCAGATAGGGTGCAGTAGATCTTACTTCGAGATACAGCTGTTGCAGCAGGTTACACCATTAGGACTGAAGCAGTCAGGCGTCAGGACCCCACTGAAATTTTCTAGCTAGCAGTCTTCAGCGGGGACCGCCTCAGACGTTAGGCGTAGTACATAAGGAGGCGGTCCCGCCATAATCCCCAGTTCTTTTCCCGCTGTCGACATCGCAGCATCGGCCTCTCGGTCATCTTCTAGCACACGATGACTAGGAAACTTCAGCTGTTCTTTTCTCACTGGATTTCGTCTGATGTCCTCTCCAACTTCTCTGGAGGGCCATTTGTCGAAGTGTGCCTGGCGGCAAGCAGATCCCCTTCAAGGATCCTCACTTGGCCTATGTACGCTGCCTGGGCCCAGACCACGACACCCAGGCCTGCTCCTTCTGCCAGGACTTCAACAGCCGTACAAGGATCCGCCACCAGAAGGCCCTTCAAGCTTTCCTACTCGAGGAAAAACTTAAAGCTATGGATCGAGACCCTTCCTCCAAGGGGGAGGCGTCAGGAAAGTCCCATAAGCACCGCGAGAAGGAGAGACCCAGATCCCTTTCCAAGGCCTCGGACTCCCGCAGCTCCGGCTCCAGGTCTGACCACTCTCCCTCGAGGGCTCGCTCTCAGCCTTCCCCGGTTCTCGTCAAGTCGGCTAGTGGTTCCTCCTCTCTGCAGCCTGTCAAGACCTCCAGGCCTGTATCTTCGTCCACTCCGTCTAAGGCCTCGTCTAGGTCTGGGGAGCGCCATAAGTCTTCCACCCATCGTCCAGACTCTGACGTCAGGTCTGTCTCCCAACCGCCGCCACCCCAGTGCAAGACTAAGGAGCTGACCTCCCTGAAGAGGATGTTGGACCTGACGTCTGCTCACCTGATGTCAGCCAAGCTACATAGGCACTCCCGGGAACCGGCTACCATACGTCACCCGTCGCCGGTCAGGCGTTCGCCCTCGAGGGGCGTCGGCGGGGGGACGGTGTGGCTACTGCGGAAAGACCACACCACGCCTACGGCGGTGAGGCCGGGCGTCGTCGAAGGAGGACTCTACCAGCCCGAAGACCAGGCGGGCGACCCAGTCCGTCTAGCTCCCACGAGGACCCGGCGCGGCCCGGCGACAGGCCACGGCGCCAGTCCGTCAGGCCCTAAATTTGACAGAGGTGAAGGCTCTTACACCTTCTGGTAGGACACCATCAAGAAGGATGTGGTCACCACACAGCCTCCTCCTCGCCTGCTGCCCCTCCAACGCCTGCGCCCCCTCCACCGCCCAGGGGGTCAGCAGGGCGGGCATCAACCCCCAAGGAGCCAGCGTCCCCTCCTAGGGGCAGATCTTCGGAGAGGAGAAGGCCTCCTTCAAGATCCACTTTAGGGTCAGCCAGCCCCAAGAGACCCAGACGGCGTCGGTATACCCCGTCCGAGGAGGACTCTAGATTTGACACCTCTGCGTGCTCCAGATCCCCTTCTCCAATCAGTGTCCCTTCTTCGGACCCACGCGACCTTCCCAGGTCCCCTCCGGATGACCCCTTGTTCACCAAGATAATGAGGCATATTCAGGAGAACATGGGTGGGACGCTGAAACATGACCCCGAGAGACTACGCCTTGCCCGCTACCTTCGGCAAAAAGACCCCAAGCCTGTGGTAGTGCCACCCTTGGTGGACACCTTCGTGGATGTCACCAAGGCTGTGTGGAAGCATCCACATTTGACTCCGGCAGTGCCAAAGAAGGCTGACCACCTGTACAAGGCCCCAAGGGAGGACCAGTACCTGGCGAACCATCCTCTGGCCGACTCCCTGGTCATTACGGCCTCTCATGACCAGTCTCAGAAACCGCAGCACTTGAGCACACAGCCACCAGACCCGGAGTCCAAACAGTTGGACGTCCTGGGCAGGCGCACGTACGTGGCCGCGACTTGCGCCATTAGGTCGTTAAATTACCTCACTCACATGGTCCAGTTCCAGAATGCATTGAGGAACAGGGACAAGACCTAGTTGAAAATTGCCGGAGCGGTGGTCAAAGGAGGAGCTGTTGCAACTCCTCCATTACAGGTTGGGCCGATAGGGGACACAGGTGCTTAGAGTGCTCACGACTATGCGGACTCTTGACCAAAGCTGCAGCCTCAGGCAGTGTCTCCGGAGACACTCGTGGCTCCGATGTCTCGGTTTACCTCGGACGTCAGAAGAACATCATGGGCGCCTTACCATAGCAAGTTCTATTTGGTGAAGCCTCGGAAGGTGATCACCAAACTGCAGGAAGCCGGGAAGGCGGTTAGATCTGTCCACGCTATGTACAGGTCTCGACTTAGTTCCTTTCGCAGGAACCAGAGTCGTTTTCACAGCCGGACCCAAAGGCAACAACCACGTTCCGGCCAGCAGCAAAGGGGCTCCTTCACCCGAAAAGCCCAGGCTAAGACATCCTCAGGTAGAGGCCAATGAGCCACAAAGTTGGCCCAACCTGCAGGACCCAATGCTGCCACAGCATGACTCCTTCCCGGTCCCCGCCCTTCCTCAGGATCAACGGGAAATGAAGGTCGGGGGTCGGATCGTGGACCACCTCCCAGGGTGGCGGTTGATCACCACCGACAGGTGGGTGCTACAGTTGGTTGAAAAAGGCCATTATATAGAATTTGTAGACAACCTGCCCACAAGGCCTCCTCTGCTTTCCCGCTACTCGGGTCAGCATGCCCTGCTTATACAGCAGGAAGTGCTCACGCTTCTAGAGAAGGAAGCTTTGGAGCACGTTCCAGGGAACCAGAGAGGAGCAGGATACTATTCACACTTCTTCCTGGTTCCAAAGAAAACAGGGGACCTCCGTCCAATTTTGGACCTCAGCGACCTCAGTCGTGTCGGTCGTCTACAAGCGCTTCTGCATGGTGACCCTTCCGGTCTAATCCCCATGCTGAAGAAGGGCACTTTCTTGGCATCCCTTGGACATGCAGGACGCTTACCTGCACATCCCTATTGCTCAAGTGCACAGGAGGTTCCTGCGCCCGGGAGCTTCTCGCCGCCATTATCAGTTCGGCGCTTCCTTGGCTGTCACAGCACCTCGGTATTTACTAAGTGCATGGCAGTCGTGGAAGCATCTCTGAGGAGACAGGGCCACTACGTGTTCCCGATTCTGGACGATTGCTTCCTGCCCCTTCCAAGGAGGCATTACTGATAGCCATTCAGCGTACTCCAGACCCTTTTCAGTCTCTGGGCATCCTCATCAACTACGAGAAGTCTCTCCTGGTGCCATCCCAGAAACTGCAGTTTATAGGGGCAGTTCTGGACACCGTCAAGGGAAAAGCCTTTCTTCCCGAGGACAGAGCGGAACGCATTCGGTCTCTCATAAGGGATCTGTCAGCGAAGAAGACCGTCCCGGCCAGACTGGTCCTTCGCCTGCTCAGGCACATGGCTGCGGCTATTCCAACAGTCCCGATGGCAAGACTCCACATGCGGGTAAACCCAGTGGATGTTAAGGGTGCAGTGGGACCAAAGGCAAGACCATCTGCAGCAACCAGTCCGAATCACGAAGGCCGTGGTTCGGGACTGGCAATGGTGGCTAGATCTGGGAACCCTCTCTGTGGGGGTTCCCTTCACAGCGCCGTCCCCGACAGTAACTCTCTCCACAGATGCCTCAGGGCTGGGGTGGGGAGCACACTTGAACGGGGTGAGGTCTCAGGGAACATGGACAACCCAGGAATCTCATCTCCACATCAACATATTGGAGATGAGGGCGGTCCTTTATGCTCTGCAAGCTTTCCAGTCGGAGATTCCACTGAGTACTCTCCTGTTGCAAACAGACAATACTACAGTGATGTATTACCGCAACAAACAAGGAGGCACACACTCCTACCCCCTTTGCAGGGAGGCCATGAGAGTGTGGGAATGGTAATTCAACACGGCGCAAACCTTATTGCAGTTCACGTCCCCGGGGTGGACAATACCGTCGCAGACAGCCTGAGTCATTCCCAGGCCAGAGTCCATGAGTGGGAACTTCTACAGGAGGTGGCAGAGGATCTGTTCCACAGATGGGGCACTCCAGAATTAGATCTATTCGCGTCCCCATCCAATGCAAAACTGCCCAATTTTTGCTCGCTAGATCCAGGGCCTGGTGTTTTCTGGCGAGACACGTTGTCCCTCTCCTGGGCGGGCAGATTCCTCTATGCCTTCCCTCCTTTCCCATTGATCCAGAGAGTTCTTCTCAAACTTCGCAGGGAGCACGCGATGCTTATCTTGGTAGCGCCTTTCTGGCCCAGGCAAATCTGGTTCCCGCTACTGCATCAGCTATCTCGGGAACCTCCGCTTCCTTTGCCAATCAACTCCCATCTGTTGTCTCAGGAGGAGGGTTCACTAGTCCACCCGGACTTACATTCATTGAACCTACATGCCTGGCTCCTAGAGACATAGCCATGATCCGGCATGGGGTCTCACAAGAGGTGGCAGACATGCTTTCTGCCGCTGGAAAACCGGCAACAGACGCAACATATGCCATGAAGTGGCGCAGGTTTTGCTTGTGGGCTCAAACACGTGGTTTTTCACCCTTAGACTGTCCTGAGAAGCTGGTTCTGGAGTACCTGCTTTCTCTTTTCCAATCTGGGCTAGCTTACTCCTCGATCAAAGTGCACCTTTGTGCAATTTCGGCTTATCATACCCCCATAGGCCATCGTATGGTGGCTCAATTGGACACTTCTCATGCCTTTTTAAAGGGGGTCCTCCACCTTAAGCCACCTGTCAAGGATCTTGTTCCTTCTTGGGACTTGCCTTTTGTCCTGGAGCAGCTTATGCTGCCACCTTTTGAACCAGCCGCGGATTGCGAGCTACGTTTTCTGTCGTGGAAAACGTTGTTTTTAGTTGCAGTTAGTTCGGCAAGAAGGATCTCCGAATTACATGCACTCATGTGCAAAGAACCCTATTTAATTTTTCACCAGGACAGGGTATCCCTGAGGACAAATCCTAAGTTTCTGCGTAAGGTGGTTTCAGCCCTTACCCTTAATCAGGATATCGATTTACCAGTATACTTTCCCAAGTACTCCAATCGAGGAGAAACACTGCTTCACACCCTAGATGTTCACAGGTGTCTCAGATATTATCTGACCAGAACCAAACAGTACTGGAAAGCGGATCAGCTGTTTGTCTCCTTTGCTGAGAGGATGAAGGGAGCCCCTGTTTCTAAACAGTCCCTTTCACGTTGGCTCATTCAGTGTATCTCTTTCTGTTATGACAAGCGGAACAAACTCTTGCCAGGCGTGGTCAAGGGTCATTCTACCAGAGGAGTGGCCACCTCTTTTGCAGTGCTGAAGAATGTTTCCACTTCAGCTATTTGCACTGCTGCTACCTGGAGCTCGGTGCATACCTTTATTAGGCATTACAGCCTGGATATCGCTTCAAGGCGAAGGGCAGGTTTCGGCCTAGCCGTCCTCCAGGGACTTCTGTCCTAGGCTCAGACAGGGTCATAATCTCTGTCTTTCCTCCTCCCGATGGTGTAAAATTGTCGCTATTGCTTGGGAATCAGTCCTAATGGTGTAACCTGCTGCAAGAGCTGTATCTTGAAGTAAGATAGTACAGTTACGTAAGAACTTACCGTAACAGTAGATCTTCGAGAACAGCTCTTGCAGCAGGTACCTTCTCGCCCACCATTCCCCCTTTTGGAGGAGATAGGTTATAGCCTAAATTCCATCATTCAGGATGGAACCATTTCCTCTAGTCTTGGCCATCTGATGGCGGATCCTCGGTCTCCTCTTCTGATGTCAGCCAGCGGCCGGGAGTCTCCTGCGGGAGAACTGGGGATTATGGCGGGACCGCCTCCTTATGTACTACGCCTGACGTTGGGGGCGGGACCAACGTCGGAGGCAGTCCCCGCTCAAGACTGCTAGCTAGAAAATTTCTGTGGGGTCCTGACGCCTGACAGCTTCAGTCCTAATGGTGTAACCTGCTGCAAGAGCTGTTCTCGAAGATCTACTGTTACGGTAAGTTCTTACGTAACTGTACTATTCAACTTTAGCACAGACTTTTAAATAAACAGTAAGTGTTACTGCCAAACAGACTAATATAAGAATTAGCGCTCACCCAGCTAGTGCAAAGCCAGTACGCATCAACTATAGCACAGATGTAGATCAACTTGGCAGTAGCAATAAGCAGAAGTTTAGCAGAAACAGGCTGCTAAATTGATTTATGGTGCTCATCCAGATAGGGTGTTGCTAAGATCTAGCTTAAATAGGTACAAAGAAAACGGGGTACTTATCCTTTTATGCCCAGTTTTACCAGTGTTGACACACTCTAGAGTTACTGGTTGCTAGCTGTCTCCCTAGCAGACTCCCAGTGATGTCCTCTGTGCTCAGTCTGATGTTCTTTGTGTTCAGTTCTTCGCACTTCGGGCCGCTTGTAGGTCTGATGTGTATGTACCTGAGTCTCTGCCCGATAGGAAGCAGAAGATGGGCACTGATTGGCGGGTCTTGGCTGGCAAAGGCATGGCTTCAGTCAGCGAGACCTCCTACTGGTTAGCTCCTGAGTCCAGGAATTAATGCAGAGATGGGTCAGGTTGCGGCTTCTAGACACTCTCCGGTGCAGCTCCTGAGTCAGCCTGGTGTGATGGGAGGCGATTCTGATTCCTAGAAAACCCTCCCTCCCCGAGGAACAGCAGCACTACTACAGCAGAACAACCAGCACCACTGCAATGGCAGGAAAATCAGGAGATAAGTAACTTAAAAAGGACAGTCTAAAATGTAAAGATTCCCTTTAAAGGAAAACACTCTTTAATAAAATAACCCCATCACCCGACGGATAAACCCCCAATTAGGGGTTTCTTTTGAAAAACAAAAATGTTAATTACCTTTCAGCAGCTTTATTTGACCTCGTAAAACCCCTGGTATGTAATCAGTGGCTGCGCTGTACAGCACCATTTCCAGTATGAGCCTGTCTCACTTGTATGCATTCAGTACAAGTAAGCTGTGTCATGCTCAGTCATACTCAAGATGGTGCTGCACAGTGTGGCCATTGTTTACATACCGATGGGCTTTATGAGGTTAAATGAAGCCACTGAAAGGTAACTAAAATTTATTTTTTCAAGTGAAATCTCTAGTTGGGGGTTTATCTGGCACATGGTGGGGCTATTTTATTAAAGAGTGCTTTCCTTTAAATACACAGAAATCTGTAGCAACTCGTCCAAACATTATTTGGTACAACATAGCTACATCTGTATATCATTACAATTATTATTTTTTTAAACCCACTATTGTCTTCCATGGGGTGAGTTTATAATGCAAATTTTGGAATTCTTCCTAATACACAATCTGTGGTATTAAGGTGTCATCATAAAGAAATGCAGAACTTAAATGTGATAAGTCTTTCCCATTCATTATTTAGTAAACAGGTTGATTGAAATTGCATTTTTAGATAGAATAATCCAATCTTTGTTTTCTTTAGGGAATTTGTGGGATGAAATGAAAGATGAAAGTTTCAGCCTGGATACACTAGGTGCTTTTAGCAACTCTCCGCTTCGACTTTCAGACTGTGATCTTGGAACAGCTAGCCTCACTCCAGTCTCCAGTGCCAGTGATCAGTCCTTCTCAGACTTCCAGGTCACAGGCCTGTACACCACCTACACTACACTGGACAATGTCTCGTCACAGTACATGAACACACAGGGCAACAAACCAATAGCCCTGCTTTAACGGGGCATACAACTATTCCAGGACCTCAGTGATATTAATTCACCACTGGCAGCTGAGCTTGAAGAAGTAAACAAAAACAGTTACTTGAAAATTTTCTAGCATAAAACAAGCATTTATGCAGTATGAAACAGGATCCAGAGGATTCAGCATCCACTCTTTCTGTAGCACAGTTATGTTGACTGATTAAGCCAACACTGCTTCATGACTTTTGACTGTAACCTCTTATTTTGCAAGCAGATGAAAACTAATTATATAGAATGCTGTAATTTAAAGTTTTATGTTTGGAAAAGTGAAAGTGGAGCATTTCAATTTTACACGATCTTTGCTAGAATAATATTTTAAATAGTCCTAACTGCACTTTTTCTGAGGGTTGTGGGAATTGTTCAGGTGTGCTTCATGATGAAATGCCAGGCTATCAAAACAGCCCACACCTCCAGTAAGTGAAGGTCTCCTCATTGCTCAGTTTCTGTAATTTCTCTTCTGCTGATTCACTTTTATATGACAACTGTCAGTTTCCGAATTTAGGAAGTAAGAGAGTTTAACTTCCATATGATCGCGACATGAAATCAAGAAAGTGGTAGGAGCATGACTGACATCCCCTTTGCCGCTGCCATTATTTTTGTTGTGCAGAGTCTCCATAAGAGTTCTGCTTTTACTTTCCAAGAAAATTACAGGTACTGGTATTCTAGTAATGTTTTGCCCTACAACTTGTAATGTTATGGTCTGTCTTAGTGCACACCCCTGAATAACACTATCAGACTTGGCAGCAATTACATCAGCAGCCTGCTTTCAATATGCCATTGGGAGAGGGTGTTTGGAAACAAGGCACTTCTATTTTCTAAATTGAGTGGTTGCTACTTAAATTAAAATCAGTTTGCTAAGGAGACTGATGCTATTGAGAGCTGGACAATGTTTTATTCATATAAAGTGAAGGGTGGTATTTTACCTTCAGACTGGCAGCTAAGTGTAGTACATTTGTGCTGCTACCAAAACTGGCTGTCTGAACCCAACTTTCATTTCATTAAGATACACCTTACTGCACCATTTTCACACTTTTTAAATATCTTTTTTTTCTTATCACATGACCAAATTGGAGTTGGGAATCAAAAGAAAACTAAGAGGAGGAACCAACTATTGAGCGCATGAACAAGTCCCCTGTAGAACATTAAACAGCATTAAAAATGTGCCATATCAATGTCTAGTAACGTATGGAAACTCACTTTAATGATCAAATAACTGGGCCTGGTTTTTATTTTTTTTGTTTTGTTTTGTATTGTATTAAAAAAAAAAAGCTCATCTCTGGAGGTTGTGACATTCAAAACCTAGAAAAGTCAGGCACCAGTTCCAGAGTAACCATTTGATAAATTATCTCACTTCAAGGGGGAGCTCTTGCAGCAGGTAATACCATTAGGACTAAGGCCGCCAGGCGTTAGGACCCCACGGAAACATTTTCTAGCTAGCAGCCTGTTGCGGTTCTTTTCCCACCGTTGACCCCTGAACATCGGATCTACGGCCACCATAGTTGCAGCCGACTGCCTTTTTTCTCGTGCATCGTGCAGTTTTTTTTGTTAAAATAACCTTTCCTTGACAGTTTTTACGTCAGTTTAATGTGTTCATCGACAGCGGTGAAAATCAAAGTGTGCATGTGGGAAGCAGATCCTGGCGAAGGATGGCCATTCTGCCTGCCTGATCTGCCTAGGCCCAGACCACCAACCGGACAATTGCCTGCACTGCCTCAAATTCAACAAGGCAACCAGGATTCGCCACGCTAACACCTTGAAGGCCTATCTGCTCGAGCAGCAAGTAGCCACCATGTAGAAGGCCCCATCGGGACACAGTTCATCCTCTTCAACCAGGAAGTCTCCCCCCAAGGAGACGCGAGCGGGAGGGGACACACCACCACCACCACCACCGGGAGGAGAGGGCCAGATTGGAGTCCAGCCCAAAGTCGTCTCACTGGGTGTCTACTAATTCCACCTCCGGCAGGAGGTTGGAATCTGTTTCCCCAGTTACGAAAGCAGCTTCTGGGGACACACACAGGAAGTCAACCGCCTCTACACAGGTGAAAGGTAGAGAGTCTTCTCATGGACAGCTGTCCACCCAGATCCCCTTGGCCCACCGACCCTACAAACATGGGTCGACTCATGAGGGACAGGCATTGGCTTTGGGCAGATCCACAGAGCTCGGTGCCCGAAAGCCTTCTGGGACGTCTGAGAAAAACAAGAAGCTGGACGAACCAGCAAAATGCTGGGAGGTCATCTGGTACCGGATGCCTCCCCCACCTGAACACTGGGCGTCTGCTTCCTAGATGACTAGACATTCTGACTGTGTGTCGGAAAAGGAGCAAGCGCCTCCAGCAAAAGAAAGGCTGTTGGCCCCTAAGGACCGGCCGTCAGCCCCGGCAACGGATTCCCCAAACACGGGGGTACTGGATGCCCAACAACCTCTGTTAAAAAAACGGACATCAGGCCACCAGACACCGAGGATCTGACACCCGACGTACCTGTTGACAAAGTGCCAGAGGACCAGTCGCCACAGCCTCCGGACCAGACACCTGGACCCTGTGGCGCTTCGAACCAGACGCCTCCACGGCCACACGTTCCACTAGCTGAGGTAGGAGCACTATTTGATACGTGATGGAATAACATCAAAGGGGATCTTCTCCCTAGACCCAGGGATCCATCCCCAATACGTTCTCCACCTAGAGACCTCACTCCTGAGCGGCCTTTACCGCTAAAGGAGCTCCAGTCACAAGATAGAGGACAGGCGGACGCCTGGGTTGGGCGGCCCCAAAAGGCATCCATCATCCGTCCCATCCTCCAGAAGACGCCTACCATCATTTTCAGGGGACTCAGGACTATTTCTCAGAGGACGAGCTCCCCATTCTGTCTCCAAATCCGAGGGACTCACTAAGGTCACCCACGGATGACCCGTCCTTTTTGGACATTATGCACCATATTCAAGTGCTATACCAATGGGACACTGAGGAATTAGACCCAGAATGGCGCAGACTGGTCAAATTCTTGGGAACCACAGATCCTAAGCCATTGGTCTTCCCCCCCTTTGGTGGAACCTTTTCAAGATGTGACCAGGTCCACATGGAGGCACCCAGCCACTACGACCGCAGTGCCTCGTGAGGCCGATAGACTTCACAAAACACCAAAAGGGGAGCCTTTTCTGGGTGAACACCCAAAGGCAGACTCGGTCCTGACAGCTGCCCATGGCAGGGCACAATAACCATGCCACATGAGTGCCCAACCACTGGACCCAGAATCTAAAAAATTGGACCAGATGGGATGCAAAGCGTACTCCTCGGCAACTTGCACCGTTGGGTCACTCAACTTCCTGGCCCACATGGTCACCTACCAAAAATCAATGTGGGCAAAGGCAATGGACCTGGCCAAGGCACAGCCAGATTCAGAGGGTAAGGCGGAACTCCTTGCTGCCATTCAGTGTGGTATGGACATGGATAAGCACACCCTCAGGAGTTCTTATGACTCCGCGGATACAGTAGCAAGAGTAGCGGCCACCGGCATTTGCATGCGGCGGCATGCTTGGCTCAGGGTTTCGGGCTTCCGACAGGATCTTAAGGATGCTGTCCTGGACGCTCCTTTCCAAGGACCAGTCCTGTTCGGTCAGGACACTGAAAAACTGATCACCGGACTTCAAGATTCAGGTAAAGCTGTATCTGAAGTCCACAGAATGTACCGGTCGGAGCCACAATCCACCACACACTGCCGTCCCTTTCGGAAAAATCAGGGACAGCAAGGAAGGCGCTAGACACATCATAAGGGAGGCTTGAAAAGAAAAGGCCACTCTGTCCCTTCAGGCGCTCAGGGCACCAAAAACCCCAAGACCTCCCCTGCCTACACCCTCCAACACAGCGTGACTCCCTACCAACCCCCCTCCACCACAGCCTGTGCAAGGGGAGGTGGTAGGAGAGAGATTCTCCCTCTACCTATCTGGATGGTCCAGTATAACATTGGACCAATGGGTCCTCCAGATAGTAGAAAGGGGATACTCCCTAGAGTTCACCCAGTTTCCACCGGACAACCCACCAGTCCCCTCCCACTGCTCACCCTCCCATACACTCCTCCTGAGGGCAGACATACAGGCCTTACTGGACAAAGAGCCATACAGGAGGTTCCTTTTGCTCAAAGGGATTTTATTCCCATTTCTTCCATGTCCTGAAAAAAGATGGGAGACCTTGGTCCCATTCTGGACCATCGAATACAAACTGTTCAGAATGGTGACCCTGTTACCAGTGCTCCACCAAGGAGACTGGCTTTGCTCACTAGACATGCAGGATGCCTACATGCACATCAAGATCATGCCGTCCCACAGGAAGTATTTACGCTTCACCTTCCAAGAAGGACGCGACCAGTTCAGGTGCTGCCATTCAGCCTATCCTCGGCACCAAGGGTTTTAACCAAGTGCCTAGCAGTGGTAGCGGTGGCCCTCAGGAGAGGGGGTCACTTTGTATACCCCTACCTGGACGATTGGCTTCTTACTGCACCAACAGATGACCAATTAAACAGGACCTTGGAGGAGACATTCAGCCTATTACAGAATTCTGGGCATCACCCTAAACCTGCCCAAGTCACAACCATGGCCAGCTCGAAGGCTGCAGTACATTGGAGCAGTCCTGGACACAGTCCAAGGAAAAGCATTTCTGCCCACAGGCAGAGCAGCAAGGCTAAGAGAAGTTGCTCTCAGGGTACAGGACTTGGGACTTGGTTCCAGCAAGAGTGGTTCTACAACTGCTAGGCCACATGGCAGCAGCGACTGTTACAGTTCCACTCTTGCGTCTGAACATGAGGATCCTGCAATGGCACCTCAAGGTTCAATGGGATCAAGGTACAGATGAGCTGGAACAGCCCATTCGGATCTCCAACGCAGTCTGACAGTCCATGCTTTGAGCATAGGGGTCCCCTTTCAGCCACCCAGTCCACTGCAGACTCTCACCACTGACGCATCAGGACTGGGATGAGGAGCACATTTTGCTTCTCATCAGACGGGCTCCTGGAACTCAATGGAACAAGCTTTTCACATAAACATTTTGGAGATGACAGCCATTCTATGTGCCCTTCAAGCTTTGCAGGGGGTACTCCTTCCTGGACCTCTACTGGTCCAGTCAGACAATACCCTGGTAGACTTCCATCTCAACAAGCAAGGGGGTACACATTTGTATCCCCTATGCAGAGAGGCGATGAGAGTTTGGTCCTGGGCGGTGGATCACAAGCTGGGCATCACGGCAGTCCATGTTTCGGGCATCCACAACATCCTTGCAGACAGCTCAAGTCACTCTCTATCTCAGAACCACGAGTAGGAACTACAGCAAGAAGTTGTAGACAACCTCTTTGAAAGGTGGGGTCAGCCAGAACTGTACCTCTTTGCATCCCCACACAATGCCAAACTGCCCAGTTTCTGCTTGCTAGATCCAGGGCCTGGTGTTTTCTGGCGAGACGCATTGTCCCTCTCTTGGACAGGGAGGTTTCTGTATGCTTTCCTTCCCTTCCCTCTTCTTCAGAAGGTCATGCTCAAGTTGCTGGCAGAAGAGGCCAGGATGATACTGATAGTGCCATTCTGGCCTCGACAGATTTGGTTCCTGCTGTTGCAACAGCTGGCATCGGAAACCGCCAGTTCCATTGCCCCTCTCCACTCACTTGCTCTCCCAAGAGCAAGGGAGGTCCTGCACCTGCATGCTTGGCTCCTGCGGATATCGCTAGAGATAGGTTTGGAGTATCCCTTAGAGTGGCAGAGATGCTCGTGGCAGCGAGAAAACCCTCTACCGGTACGACCTATACCATAAAATGGAAGTGTTTCTGCTTATGGGCAATTCCCTGTTCTCTGGATCCAATCTGTGCTGGAGTATCTTCTCCACCTGTCATACCTGGGTCTCAGTTACTCATCCATAAAGGTGCATCTCTGTGCTCGGTCAGATTACCATGCACCAATAAATGGGACTACTCTGGCACAGCTGGACATCTGAAAAACCTTTCTGAGAGGTATCTTGCATTTTAAACCCCCTATGAGAGACCCAGTACCATCCTGGGACCTCCCATTTGTTTTAAAAAAAAAAAAAAAAAAAGCTCACCTTGCCACCTTTTGAACCAGCCTCAAGCTGTGAGCTTTGCCTTCTCTCTTGGAAGGCGTTATTTTTAGTTGCCATTATCTCAGCCTGCCGGATTTCGGAACTGCAGGCTCTGACGTGTAAAAAGCCTTATCTTGTTTTTCACAGGGATAGAGTAGCCCTGCATACAAACCCAAAGTTTTTACCAAAGGTAGTGTCTGAGTTCACGTTGAACCAGGACATCCAACTACCAGTTTATTACCCAGAGTACTTGAACACGGGAGGCATTGTTACATACACGGGATGTACATAGAATTTTGCGTTACTATCTGACCAGTAATAGTTCCGTCAGAAAGACAGATCAGTTTGTCTCCTTTGCTAACAGGAAGCTTGGAGCACCAGTCACAAAACAAACTCTATAAGTGGCTCGTGCACTGCATCACTGTTTGCTACCGGCTCAACAAACCCCTAGCAGGACCGGTGAAGGGTTACTCCACCAGAGGGGTGGCGACATCTTTTGCTTCCCTTTGAAATGTATCTTCAGTACACTTCTATGCGGCCGATACTTGGGAGTTCAGTGCACACCTTTGTGAGGCACTACAGTCTGGACATTGTTTCCAGGAGAACAGGTTTCAGCCTAGCAGTCCTTCAGGGACTTCTCTCCTAATTTCCCATTTTTTTTTATTGTCCTCCACCCTTTCAATCTGGGTCTCTTCTTGGGCATTGCTTGGGACTCAGTCCTAATGATATTACCTACTGCAAGAGCTCCCCCTCAAAGTGAGATAGTACAGTTACGTAAGAACTTACTGTAACAGTAGATGTTTGAGAGGAGCTCTTGCAGCAGGTGCCTTTCCCACCCACTTGCCTCAGGGGACAAACATTACATCTTCTCTTTGGGGATGGGAGATCCTCCTCAGTTCTCCATCTGCATTTTCAGCTGGGTCTCCAGCGGGAAAACTGAGATGGCGCTGGGGGACCGCCCCCTTTATACATCTGACATCAGGGTTAAGCAGACGTCAGGGGCAGTCACCCAAAACAGACTGCTAGCTAGAAAATTTTTCTGTGGGGTCCAAACGCCTGGCTGCCTTACTCCTAATGGTATTACCTGCTGCAAGAGCTCTTCTCGAAGATCTACTGTTACGGTAAGTTCTTACGTAACTGTACTTTCTGCGGTAAAGGATTCAAATGCATTCTTGGATGCATATTGTAGAAAATCAATTTTTCTATCATTATATGTTAAAATATTAGTTTCATAATAGGTACTATGTATAGTGTTTTTTTATTACTTGTGCTAGGCAGTATTAATATTTGTAAATTTATTTATATTTATTGTTATATGAGGGAGAAGACTTGTAAATAAATCAAGCACTGTTTACAATTTCTTTCAAAGCTGCAGTAAACCTTTGTCATGTGGTCAACCCGCAGACTGCTTTGTTGCATGCCTGCGGTGAAAATATTACCTTCACCAGTTTTAGGGTCATCTTTACCCATGGCTAACTCTATAACCTGCATTTGCTTGCACAACAGGAGTGGGGGGTAGAAATCACTAAATAAAAGTGATATCTTGGCTGATGACAACAGTAAATAAAAATTAAGTACCTACCGTAATTCTTGATCTGTATCTTCACCATTCATCACTAGTGGGTATGCTTTTGCAGCTAGGACCTTGAGAGACTTTTTTTTTTTCTTTCTATGGGCGAAGTTGGCTTGAGGGCCAGCCATTAGCTGGCGTGAGACTCCGCCCCAGCCCTGACACTTCGCTGGAGAGTGTACAGGGGAGGTGGGTTGGAGGCAAGAGAGCCTAAGGGATAGACAAAAGGAAAGGAATAATTAAATGGAGAAATAAATGACAGAGGAGACAGAAAAAGAGATTAAAAATGGGAAATTGGGGGGAAAAAGGGGCCCCAATCTCTGGAACGGGAAGAGAGAAGCACATCCCCAGGAATGGACCTGCACATTAATATGTTTAGAAGACTAAAGTCCAGTCCTGGACCATAGAGTTCAGCTGCAGGAGGCAAGCCAGAAGTTTAAAGCAGCCTGGGTCTAGGAGACCAAACAACAAGAGAGTGCAGGCTGAGGGTGTCTCAAACTCTTCCCCCCTCCTTTCCAAAGAGGGGGATATTAAACAGCCAATAAGGCACAGGGGAAGAAAATCTGAGCTCAAAATCTGAGTCCATAAATAAAATATGCATGTGAGAAGGGTGGGGGGGGCCCCAAACACTCCCTAGAAAGAGGGCAAAGCGAAAAGGGGGCCCTCCCCCAACATCTCCATACAAAAATCCCCAAGGAATTCACCTCCTGTGTGTCTCGATAGTCCCTTCCCACCTAAACGCAAGAGAGGAGGCGAAGGGAAGACACATGGGGAGGGAGTACAGAGATTGAGGCCCACAGGGGGAAGGAGGGTGGGATTTAGTGATGAATGGTGAAGATACGTAGAAAGATCAAGAATTACGGTAGGTACGTAATTTTCATATCTTATCTGTGTTAGTCTTCATTCATCACTAGTGGTTGAGTACCGAGCCCCCCCAAAGGGGGCCCTGACCTACCCCAAGGGACTAGGTCCCTTAGCCTCCAGTGGGTGAAACACTGAAGGGGAGAGCCCTTACAGGCCTGGGACTGGTCTGGGTGAGACTGGGATCCCCCAGTGGGGGAAGGAGGGTGCCCTGAAAGCCTCCGTTTCACTCTTTGGGAGAATAGATGGGTTCTCCGGTATGCGGAGTAAATCACCCTACGCCAGGCCAGGGGTGATAACCAGGATAGGCGAAGCCATGCTGTCTGCCGAAGGCAGATCGCTGTTCCTACCACTCTGGATGCCACCTCACTGGCATCATAAGATGCACTTGCTTGGTGCCTTGCTAGCTCAAGGCCCTGCACAGAGAGGGCAATGGCTTGCCTGGTTTCCTCCGAATCAGGCAGTGAAGCTAGGAGCTGTCCTAGCCTGGACCACAAGAACCTGTCTTAGGCTGCAAAGTGGGCCTGATGTGCTGCTATAGATAGAGCCGTGCCGAGTAGAAGACTCGTCTTCCCCAGAAATTGAAATCCGCAGAATCCGAATCCAGGGGGCAGTCACGGTAAGGGGTGCGAGGTCCAGCCTGAAGAGGGATGAGGCAGAGAACTGGGAGAGCGCAGTACCGCTGGCATAGGTCCCTTGGGGCTGGTACAGTGGAAAAGGGATGTAGCCAGAGCTGATGTGACGCCTCCTGAAAAGGAATAGGCCAGGTGGGGAACACCAGGTGGGCCACACTGTACTCGCCTAAAAAGGCACGCGTCACATGCTCGGGATTGCTAAGTGGGACTGGGGTAAGGTGAAGTTCATCTAACATCCTCGCAAGGAAGCGCTGATAGGAGGACAGATCCGATGCTGGGGAGATGTGGACTGAAGTTTCCTCTCCTTCCGTAGAAGGAGAAGAGGATGAAGACGTGCTCCTTGGTTCAGGGTCTGGCTGCACGGGAGCATGGCGAAACACCTGCTGTTCCAGGGCATGGAGGTAGGTGGGGAAACGTGCAGCAGAACCTCTGAACTGTTCCCAGGTGAGAGGTCCCAGAGGACCGGGAATACCTGAGACAACCAGGGATGGAGACAGAGGCTTGTAGGACAGGCTTCTGGCAACAGGAGAATGGTCTCTGTCAGGGCAAGGGGACCAACAGGAACCCCTTAGCTGCGGCAGCCTTCAGATCCCCTTCCCTTCTAACAGCTGTTCAACCAGGTCTGAACGGTCAGAGCTGTGCCCAAAGGAAGAATTTCCCCCGTGAGGTAACCGGGACCGTGCGAGTCCAGAAGGACAGCCTCTGACCCCAGAAGTGGAAGTCCCTCTTGGGGACTTGTCCAGGAAAAGGCGAGGGTCTGCACTGCAACTCCTCCCAGAACCCGGCTGGGCCCTGGGAAGGGCGTGACGTGCCATCCTTCTACCTCTTAACCCTTCAGAATCAGAGAGGGACCTCGTGCTGGTAGCCACCAGTCTAGGTAGCTGGCAACTCCGGGCGGCCTCTGAGGAGTCCACCCAAGGACCCGTTCCCTCCCCCTCCTGGTGTGCTCCGGGCTGTCCCAAACTTGGGCTGTCCAAACACACCAAGGGGGGGGTCCCAACTGGGGGAACAGAAGCGCCAGTGTCCCCAGGTTGCACAGTAGTAGCCACTGGGGCTACCGCCGGCTGGTCAGGCCCCCTGACCCTAAGGTTCACCGGCAACGACCGACCCCCAGAGGAAGGCTGAGTGGGGGCCGAGGTGCTGGAAATAGAGGGGTCCGAAGATTCCGAAGAACCTGGGAGCCAGTCTGGATCAGACCAAGAGTCTGCCTCCGAGGAGACAGGCTCCGAAGTCCGGTGCCAGACAACTCCCAGAGTCCCTCCAGTTCCTGGACCAAGAATCGGAGCACCCTGAGATTCGGCGCCGCCAGAGGGAAGCACAGCCCCACACCCGGCGCCGCAAGTAGCACCAGAGTCGGGCGCGACCCTGAGCACGGCACCATGCTCCCCCCGATGCAGCCAACCACCAAACCCAACACAGCACTGACTCCCACCCCAGCGCTGTGAGCGGCACTGAAGTCGGGTGTGATGCTGCATAACACCCCGGCACGCAGGGGCAGCCCAGACTGTGGTGCTGGCTCCTGCCACGGCGCTGGGACCAGAACCAGGCCCAGAAACATCCAGAACACCATCCCCAGCACCGCCCAGAACTCAGATGCCAGGAACTTCATCAGAGGCAATGGCGGTGCCGAGAGAAGGCCAGACACCGGCCACGGCACTGTACACAAAGCCCACAGCACCGCAAACAGCGTTGGGACCAAGAGTGGCGGTGAGAGACGGCGATGAGGACGGTGCTGATCCAGCCCTGAAGGGCCCAGAATGCGACACCGAGGGGGCATTTGCCACCGAAGAGGCGACTGCCGATGCGGTGCCTCCCTGACCCCTAATAGGGCTGGCCTGGGCCTCCTGCACTGAGGAAGAAACCCCCGTTGCAGCAAGGCTAAAGGAGGCGGGGGTTCCCTCCTCCACGGGCCGTATAGGACCGGGATGGGACCCGGAGGAAGGGCCGAGAATCCTTGCATTGGCCCAGAGACTGCGCATTCGCCCTCCGAAAGTCGGCGGCATACGTCCGACCTTCAATACGTGGTTCTCAATTACATGACGGTCCATCGAGAAGTAAATGTCGCAGTTATTCATATCATGGTCGGGGCCGAGGCAGGAAATGCAATGGTCATGCTGGTCCATCATGGAATAAAGGGGGCTGCCCCTCTTTAGATGACTTCTTGCCCCCTGCCCCCCCCCCGGACAAGACATGACCGAATGGAAAATAAAACAGAAATAGTACCTGACGTTGCTTAAATAAAAGGAAAGGTCTTACCAGTAAAATGTGACGGCGAGCAGAACCGAGGCAACTAATTTTCACAGCTAAAGCTTCAGCCGACGGATTAGGCTGCAAACTTATCAGTCTCTCACAAGGTACCACACTCGGCGGGAGAGAAAGAACCGGGGCTAGGGCACAGTTGACGCCAGCTAACGGCCACCCTTGAGCGCCACGTGGAACGTCGTCCTTGAAGGCGGTGCCGCCCCTGCATCAACTCCGCCCTTAGGAGAAAAATGTCTCCCGCGGGGTCCTAGCTCTGGTGCGCTATACCCACTAGTGATGAATGAAGATTGACACAGATAAGATCAGCAAGATGTTGAAAATAGATTGTCATAATTAATATCTTGAAGAGCAGTGCCATCACAACGGAACACTGCACCAGTCAGAGAACACCTGTCACAATTGCTGATGACATCAGTATGACCAATTGTAGCACCCACCAGGAGTTACAAAGAGAAACTGTAAAGTGTTAGAAAACACATTTAAAACTTATAGTTAGTAACCTGATGTGCTGTATAAATTGAATATGTAATGCCCCGATTCAAACTATGCAGTTTATCACTTGTGAGGGGGCAGGACTTTCATAACTCACTCCTGGCTCTACCACTCGTAAGTTATGATCTTACTTCGAGAGGAAGCTCTTGCAGCAGGTTCCACGATTAGGACCGACACCACTTGGTGGCGGTTCCAGCAATTTTTTCTTCCAGTAGTACCCGATGGGAACGCCCCCATAAATGGCTCCACCGGCGTCATCCTATATAAGGAGGAGTTCCCCAGGTGCTCCAGTTCTTTCCCACCACATGGTCAGGGTTAGTTCGCTCAGTTACAGCACAGTACTGATCGCTTCTTCTCCACCAACAGAAACCGTTGTTTATAGGGATGTGGTTATGTTGTTCAATCCACACTGTCTGGCAGGTTCCTTGCCGTTTTAATTCTTGCCGGAAGGTCTTCAAGCTGGCTCCTCCCACCCACCCGGGTGGTAAAACCCTTGGCTCCGCCCCATGATGCCAGATCTTTCTTACCGCTTGAAAGCTCAGGTTCCCTCCTTAGCACTCTGCGTTTTAGGCCTGGATCCTAACTCTTCGGGTTTACCGAAAATTGTTTTAAAATTTACAAGACTTCTGTCTTCTTCTTCCCTCGCGGCTGCGATGAACAAATCCACTCCCGGCTTCCATCAGTGCCCTTGCGGGCAGAAGATGTCCCAGACCAATCCGCATTCCACGTGCGTTTACTGCCTAGGTCTTGCTCACGATCTGCAGGCCTGCGATCTCTGCAAGTCCTTCTCGGCTTCAGTTCTTGAGGACCACGCTACCAGACTGCAACTTGGGCGTCCTGAGAAATGGTACCGGCCGGTGAAGTCTAAGAAGGCCCATTGGGTGGTGTCCGCGGCTGCGGGCTCCGCGGAGCAGCTGGAGCAGTTGATCGCCCTCGAGGAGCAGGCGCCCCCCCCCAGGCCACTTCATCCTCCTCCTCGGTTGCGGTGTTTATCCTGCTCTCCTTGGGCTCCTCCTATACTGCTTCCTTTAAGGAGCTTTGCCAGTCCCTCTCCACCAAAGGAGAAGGGACATTCCAGTCGGTCTAAGAAAAAAGAACCAATGGGTAAGTCCCACCGTCGACGTTCGTGTGAGCGGGAGAGATCCCCTTCACCGGACCATCGGCTCTCGACTTTGGTTGAGGTTGCTGCTAAGGCTGCTGGCTTCATGGTGTCCCCGTCAGGTCAGCCGGCCGAGACATCCATTGACGCGGTCGAGATTTTTCTCAACCCATTAGATGGTTTGTCGACTGGAGAAGCAGACAACCCTTCTTCACTGGTTTCCCCAGTGGTAACCGAGGACTTGCCCATGCCTCCTGTGCTGATAAAGGACCCTGAACCAGGGAATGAGCGGATTTCCCCAGCCCCCTCTTTGATCCACCCTTGGCGACCCTGAAGGGCTCGGTCCTCTTCCAAGTCGAGCAGATCCTGCCGATGCCGGCAGTCTCAGTCTCGACACCATGGAAAGCGGCACTGCCGCTCGTCCTCTTCGGAGGATAGGCTCTGACGTAAGTTACGTTGGTGCTACAAGGACATGATGTGGCAGCAACTTTTACTGACTGGTAACAAGTTGACTCCGTCGCCTTCTCCAGCAATTAAGTGGCTGTCACCGGA
The DNA here is from genome assembly GCA_016271365.2 of Neoceratodus forsteri. Classification (NCBI taxonomy): domain Eukaryota; kingdom Metazoa; phylum Chordata; order Ceratodontiformes; family Ceratodontidae; genus Neoceratodus; species Neoceratodus forsteri. Next base: position 185,305,923 of record JADMNL010000027.1, read on the forward strand.
GCGACCAAAGCAACCCCTCGTAGTCATCGAGGAGCCGACCCCGGTGCCAGTTCTTCAGCCGAAACCGGCTGCTCCGCCCATTGTGGTGGAACCACTGCCTCCTCAACCGAAGACTGGGGCCCCGACCAAGGATTCTTTTGGGTCAGTGCTTGCCCCATAGGTTATCAGTCACCCTCATTCCCGATCAACCTCGGCAGGTGGAGGGTGGCTCAGGCGCTCACCAGCTGTTTGCAGACTCCTCGGAGTCTGACGATGACGACTCCTCCCTGTACTCCAGGCCTATTGACCTGGAATCTGCTGGGGGTCAGTCGGTGGACGAGAGCCCATCCTCTTTCCTGAGTATTCTTCGACTCATCTCACAGTCTACTGGGATGCAGCTCGAACCCGTCCACAAATGGGCCAGGTATCCCCTCACGGAGATACTGGACTGAGGAGATTCTCCTACGGAGGCCTTCCCAGTGGCCGAAGCCATTGTTGGCCTGGCCCTGGAGTTGTGGCAGTGGCCTGCTTCTTGTCTTGCGCCTTCGGCCAGGATGGCCCGCAAGTACGCAGTCCCCACTGGTTCACTCTCTGGTTTCTCTGAGCACCCCTCTGTGGAGGGGCTGGTGACCGATAGCATTTTCCGGCATTCCGGAAACGCTAGGGATGTGGACAAACCGCCGGATAAAGAATCCAAGAAGCTGGATTACTCGGGGCAGAGGGTCTATGCTGCTGCCTCCCTAGGCCTCCGACAGGCTAGCTCGGCTGTACTGATGGCACATTTCTCACACGCCCTTATGGGTTCCCTGGATGAGGTGATTCTCTATCTCCTGGCTGACCTTCAGACAACGGTCAAGCAGGTTCGGGATCAGGGAAGGGTGGTGGCTAAACAGCAGCTCCAAACTTCTTTGGACATCAGTGACTCTTGTGCCCAGTCAGTAGCAGCTGCAGTAGCTATGCGCTGCAGAGCTTGGCTACAGATCTCCACCTTCACGGCGGACACCCAGCACAAGCTGGCAGACGTTCCATTCCTGGGCACCGACTTGTTCAGGCCAGGGATGAAAGGCCATCTCCAGAGGATCGAGAAGTCCAATGTCACCTTGGACTCAGTCATGTCTGCCCAGAAGGACAAAGGCCATCAGCAGCAGCGTAAGCTCTTTTGCCCTTCTGCTCCTGTGGCACGTCCGGCCCAGCAGCACTAGCAACAGGGCCAGCAGACTCACACTTGGTGCCCTAAGGCCAAGTCTGCCGCTTCCTCCAATAGGAAGCCTGGTGGGAAAGGTCCAGGAGGCCCCTCGGCCGGCTCTTCCTCCAATCCTGCCCAGTGATGGGTTGAGGGGTGTCACCCCCAGCCTCGTCAATCCTCCCCGGGTTTCCCCCGTGGGGGGACAGCTCCGCCACTTCCTTTCTGCCTGGTCCGCTATCACCACGGACCACTGGGTGCTAGAAGTGGTCAGCAGGGGTCTGCCTCTGGAGTTCGAGCAGTCCCCTCCCTACCGAGCTGTCGCCCCACAGGGGGCAACGGGTTCCGATGAGCCAATATTGCCCTGCTTCTCCAAAAGGAGGTGATCAGGGAGGTGGCGGACCCTCTTCCAGACCCAGTGTTTGCGTCCAGGTATTTCCTGGTCCCAAAACGGATGAGGGCTGGCGCCCATTCTCGATCCGCATGACCTGAACAAGTTCCTAAGGCAGCGCACCTTCAGGATGGTCACTCTGGCTCAGATCATTCTATTCTGGGAACTAGGTGTTTGGTTCTGTTTTCTGGATCTCCAGGATGCATTCTTTCACGTCCCAATCCGTCCGTCTCATCAACGATTCCTCCACTTCAGAGCAGAGGGATCTCTTTACGAGTTCCAGGTCATGCCCTTCAGCCTTTCTCCAGCTCCCAGGGTCTTCACCAAATGCATGGCAGTGGTGACAGCATTCCTGCGGCACCGAGGGGACCAGGTGTACCCTTACCTGGACTGGCTGATTGCAGCCCTCTCCAGGTTGGAGGTGGAGCAGTCCAGGGATCTGGCCCTCCAGGTCTGCTCTCAGGTTGGCCTCCTCATCAACGAGGCCAAATTGGAACTCGTGCCATCACAGGTGATTCAGTTCATTGGGGCAGATCTAGACTCCCTTCGAGCCAGAGCTCGGCTCCCGGTGAACAGGGCCGAGGTCCTTCCCTCCTATGCCCAATCATTTCTGGTTGCGCACTTGTGCCCTGCCCAGTATTTCTTGTGCCTTCTGGGCCCTATGGCGACCTGCACCAGCGTGGTCCATTGGGCCTGCTGGCATTTGCGCCCTCTGCAATGGGGGCTGGCCAGCCAGTGGTCAGAGCGTTCCGGTCCTCTGGACCAGCCAGTGACAGTGACCCAGAAGATGTGGGACAGCCTGCAGTGGTGGCTTATCCCAGCTCATCTGCAGGAGGGTATCCCATTTGTCCGCCCCGAGCCGACGGTCACTCTTACGACTGACGCCTCTCTGATGGGTTGGGGTGCCCATCTGGGGGATTTCCGGGACCACGGCCTCTGGTCCCCTCAGGAGTCTCGATGCCACATCAACCTGCTGGAGCTTTGAGCGGTTCGGATAGCCCTCGCCGCCTTCGCTCCGTTTGTACGGGGTCAAGTGGTTCAGGTCCAGACGGACAACACCACGACCATGTACTACCTCAACAGTCAGGGCGGGACACACTCCTGGCCTCTGTGCAAGGAGGCTGTCCGCATCTGGGCTCTCGTGATCAGTCTGGAGGCAGATCTAGCCATCCATGTGGCAGGAGCCTTCAACAGTCTGGCTGATGCCCTCAGCCGGATAGGCTCTGCATCTCACGAGTGGTCACTCCTGCCGGAGGTAGTGCAAGAACTGTTCTCACATTGGGGCACCCCTCAGGTGGACCTGTTTGCCTCCAGGGAGAGTGCGAAGCTGAGGCTGTTTCATGCCTGTCCCCCTCAGCAGGGCTCGCTGCAGGAGGATGCCTTCTTGAGGCCATGGACCCTGGGCCTCTTCTATGCCTTCCCTCCATTTCCCTTGATCCACAAGGTACTTCTCAAGACGAAGAGGGACAAGGCGCAGGTGATTCTGGTAGCCCCAGACTGGCCTCACCAGTTCTGTTACCCAGATCTCCTCAGCCTCTGCTCCAGACTCCCGAGGCGGCTTCCAGCCCGCCCGGACCTGATTTCAGTTGACAAGGGGAAGGTTCTCCATCTGGACCTTCAATCCCTGCACTTGATGGCCTGGTTCCTGAGCGGCTAGAGTTCCAGGCCTTGGGTCTTTCCGATGAGGTCCTCAACGTTGTTGAGGCGTCCCGTAAGGAGTCGACCAGAAAATGCTATGCCTTCAAATGGAAGAGATTCTCCATTTGGTGTCAGGACAAGGGGTTGGACCCCTCTTCCTGTCCCTTGGCTAGTATTTTGGACTACCTGTGGTCCCTTTCTCCGCTACAGCTTCGGTGGACAACCCTCAAGGTGCACCTGGCAGCCATCTCTGCTTACCAGGCGCAGGCCAGCAAGCAGTCAGTGGCGCAGGAGAAGGTGGTCAGGCACTTTTCCAAAGGCCTTGATCACATATCCCCTCTGGTGCGAGAACCTCCACCTCCGTGGGATCTACTGCTGGTATTGGCTAAGCTCATGGGCAAGCCATTCAAACTGATGCACAGGTGCGATGTCTCCCACCTGTCGTGGAAGACCACCTTCTTGGTGGCTGTAACGTCAGCCAGAAGGTTGGGAGAGCTCCAGGCACTTTCCATCGAGTCTCCTTATCTGGTCTTCCATAGGGACAAACTTGTCCTTTGCCCCAACCCGAAATTCCTTCTGAAGGTGGTGTCGGAGTTTCACCTTAACCAGGTGTTGACTCTGCCGGTGTTTTACCCCAGTCACACCTCAGAGGCCGAATATAGGCTCCATACTTTGGACCCTAGAAGAGCGTTCACTTATAAGGAGCGGACAGCTGAAGTTCGGGGAGAGGTTCGCCAGCTATTTGTCACCTACACTGAAGCTGCACCTGGCAGACCTGTAGCCAAGCAGACGATAAGCAAGTGGGTCACCTCCTGCATAGATCTCTGCTATAGGTTGGCGGGCATGGAGCCTCCCAAAGGGATAAGAGCTCATTCTACCTGCCATACCCCTGCTTCGCTGGCTGCTTCTAGGGATGTCCCTATCCAGGAAATCTGCAGGGCTGCTACCTGGAAGTCAGCACACACCTTTATTTCCCATTACCACATTGTCCTTGAGTCATGTCAGGATGCTGGTTTTGGGACCTCAGTTCTCCAATCCTTATTCCCTAAGTAGGAGGTGCACACCTTGCTTCCCTCCCTCCTCCTCCCGGAGAACTGTTAGGAGTCTGCTAGACAGTGTGGATTGAACAACATATCCACGTCCCTAGAAATACAGGTTCAAACAACCTGAAGTCTTGCTGTATTCTGACAACTGCAGTTAGGTCCTGCCTTTCAACTGCCCTGGAGAACACAGGGTTAACTTTTCTATGCATGGCATAGAATGTTCATCTCGAGTTCGGTTGAAGCTTCTGCCTGTTGTCATTCGAACTGCAACCATCAGATTCTTTACTCCACCTGACTGAACAGTCGCTCCGGAGATTTCTCCTGCTGCACGGTTCAAAGTCGGTTGAAGTGTCACTTTTTGGTCGTTTTTCTTCCGAAATTGTTGTTTCTGCTAGTCGGTTCAAGTCTCTGTCAGTGGTACTGTAAATATTAGATAGGTTTTGTTCTGTTTTCAGTGTGGAACTTGTAAACTTGTGGATCGGTTCGGCTGAACCGGTCATTTTGAGGTAAACATTGTACTTTACTTTAGTGTGTGGTTACTGGTCCGTATCGGTTCTAAAAAAAACGAGTTTTAGTACGTTTTTTTCCAAGACCCGTGACACGGTCAGGAACCGATAGGAGAGTCTTGCCTGGTGGATTGCCGAAAAAAGGGTAAGTTTGGTTAGGTTGGCCATGTCTGAGAACCCCAAGAAAAAAGGCCCACTGGGTTTCAACACTGCAGTGTGTGTGGGGAGGTCTTTGCTAAGGCTGATCTCCACACCACCTGTGTTTATTGTCTGGGGTTTGACCACCTCGATTCAGACTGCCAAATTTGCAAACATTTTCCCAAATCTACCCTGGAAAAGAGATTAGGTAGACTGAGGGAAAGGGAGGCTGAGAAGTCCGCTGACCCGGATGGCCAGCCCAGTTCAGTTCCGACCAAACCAGAAGGAGTGCCCTCTGACCAGGGCGATACTTCTTCAGGCAAAAAGAGAGCCGATTCCAAGGAATTGGTTCTGACAAAAAGAAAAGACAAGTCGACCAGTTCGGATCCAGAATCTCATACTCCGACCGCCGATGAAATAGCCAAAGCGATTAGGATTATGGAATCGCTTCGATCGGTTCCGATTGAACCGACACCATTTGGCAGGGGCTCAGTTCGGTCGGTTCCCCCAGTTCCGGATTATACCCTCGAAGAATTTTATGAACCGGAATTTGAGGATGATTATGGTGATGGTGAAAGTCTGGATGTGCCTATTGACCCGGACATCTCCCAAGACAGATCTTCAGGTGTTTCTCCTCCTAGGCTTTCTGAGCCCCCTTCATACTACATGATTTACAGGAAAGGTGACTGATATCCTCCAGTTTCCTGTGGAGGAGGCAGTAGAGGATCAGGAAGAGCTTGACTATGTAAAGATGATGGACATCCCAGAGTCCAGGAGACTGTCTATTCCCCTCCACAAATCTTTAGGGAAACAGACACAAAAAATTCTTAAGTCTCCCAATTCTATACCTCCTGTGGACAGAAGAATGGACAAGAGGTATACTCTTTCAGGCTCTGACACAGAGTTCCTTTTTCAGCATTGCAGCCATGTTGGGGTTGTACAGGCTGCTGCCTGTGATAAGGCAAATATTCCCTTGGCATCACACCCCCCAGACAAGGACTCCAGGAAGATTGATGCCATGGCAAAGAAGCAGTACATGGCAGCATCTTTAGAACTCAGGCAGACTAATTATATGGCCTATGCAGCCAGATACCAGAAGTCCAGGTGGGACACTGTACTGGCACTGGCTAAACAGGCTCCTACCCAGCTTGTCAAGGAGCTGGAGCAGGTGGCTGCAGATGGGATTGAGGCATCAAAAGTTCAGTTTCATGCTGCTGTAGACTCCAATGATGTATCATCAAGAGTCATGGCTACATCTGTGGCTCTTCGGAGAATGGCTTGGCTCAGATGTACTAGCATCTCACAGGATACCCAGGCTAAGGCCATGGATTTTCCTGTAGTGGGTAATTCTCTGGGGAGCAGACAGAGAATTACATGAAGAAAATGGATGAATACAGGACCACCTACAGGAGTGCTCAGGCAAAGGAAAGGCAAGCAACTCCTCAAAGGCAGCAGTCCAGGGGCAGGAGCAGGCCTTTTTACTAAGCACAGGCCTCTTCTTCTTCTTTTTTGCAGAGGGGGTTCTTTGGAGGGAGAGGCAGAAGGGGGATGAGCAGGCCTGCATCCACCCCTCAGCCTAAAGCCCCTGCCAAGCAGACACCCTGATGGGTCTGCCCGGGTTGATTCTCCTATACCAGTAGGGGGCAGGCTGGCTTACTTTGTATAGGACTGGATGTCTCTTATGTCAGACAAGTGGGTCCTGGAAGTAGTAAGCCAGGGTCTGGTTCTCAGCTTCAAAAAATTTCCCAAGCTGAGAGCCAGATCTTTTCCACCTTCAAATCTCTCAGAGACCCTTGCCCTAGAGGCAGAGGTTTCTTCTCTCCTAGCTCTCAAAGCTAGAGAGAGAGTTCCTGCCCTACACTGGGGCAAAGGATTGTACTCCAGGTACTTCCTAACCCCCAAAAAGACAGGAGAGTGGCGACCCATCCTGGACCTAAGATATCTGAACAAACATCTTTCAAAGCCAAAGTTCAAAATGATAACTCTAGGAATTATCCTCCCCTCTCTCAGGCCAGGAGACTGGCTAGCCTCCCTGGACCTCAAAGATGCTTACTTTCACATTCCCATCCAGTGCTCCCACAGAAAGTACCTCAGGTTCAAATTGCCCTCAGGCCACTATCAGTTCGGAACAATGCCCTTCGGACTAACATCAGCTCCAAGGGTCTTCACAAAGTGCCTGGCAGTAGTTGTCTTTCTAAGAAGACAAAAGATTTCCATTTTTCCATACTTGGACAACTGGCTTGTAGTAGGCCAGTCTCCAGACCAAGTCAAGTCACACCTGCAAGTGACCCAGCAAGTGCTCATTTCTTTAGGATTTCTTCTCAACCTACCAAAGTCAGTTCTCGAACCAGTGCAGCTCCTCACCTTCATAGGGGCAGAGCTGGATATGGTGAAAGCAAGAGCCTTCCTTCCCCTGGAAAGGGCAAGGACCCTCATGGAACTGGCCTCTTCATTCAGACTTCAGGTGTCTTGACCAGCAAGGCATTTCCTTCAGCTACTGAGCTACATGGCAGCTTCTACAGCATTGGTCCAGGGCGCAAGATTCCAAATGAGGGACATTCAATTCCACTTAAGAGCTTTTTGGTCCCAAAGAAAGAATTCCCTTACCAAACTAATTCCAGTGACTCAAACCCTGATCCAAGCCCTGCAATGGTGGCAGGATCAGGACAATTTGAGACAAGGAGTTCCATTTGTCACTCAGTCCCATTCACTGGTCCTCACCACAGATGTTTCCCTGCTGGGCTGGGGAGCCCATTTGGGGGAACTTACCACCCAGGGACTGTGGTCGCCTCAGGAATCTCTGCTTCACATCAATCTCTTGGAACTAAGAGCAGTGTTTCTGGCACTGCAAGCCTTTTCCAAATCTGTACAGAACAAGGTGGTTCAGAACAGACACCACCACCACCACCACCATGTGGTACATCAGCAAGCAAGTGGGCACTCAGAGGCAATGAAGTTGTGTGGTCCCTGGCCTATTCCCTGCAAACCTCTGATAGCATTTCACCTCCCAGGGAATGACAATGTCCTAGCAGATGCACTGAGCAGAACATCCCAGGGCCATCACGAATTCGCCCTAGATCCTCTGGTGTTGAAAGTGATTTTCTCAAGATGGGGCATTCCAGAGATAGATCTTTTTGCAGCCCCAGACAATCACCAACTTCCTATTTTTTGTTGCAGACCCCCAGTCTTGGGCTCAGTCCTCCTGGATGCTCTGATCCTGAACTGGGAAGAGAAATTTCTGTATGCTTTCCCCCCCTTCCCTCTCCTGTTCAAAGTGCTGGTCAAGATAAGGTCACAACCATGCAAAGTGATTCTGATTGCTCCAGACTGGGCCAGGCAGCCATGGTATCCCTTGTTACTGTCCCTGGCAGTCCATCTTCCCTTGTCTCTTCCCAGGAATTACAACCTGTTAACATCCTCTCAGGGGAGGATTTGGCACCCGAATCTTCAGTCTCTCAATCTCAAGGCTTGGCTCTTGAAGAGTTAGAGTTTGCAGATCTGCATCTTTCCCAAGGGGTTCTGGACATTCTTAAGGCTTCTCGAAAGCCTTCCACCAGAAAGACACACAACTCCAAATGGAAAAGATTCAGCATTTGGTGTTCTAAGAAAAATATTTCCCCCAGACTCTGCTGAATTGCCTACGGTTCTGGATTATATGGTCCATCTTAATAGCCTAGGTCTCATACCAGCTACTCTCAAGGTACACTTGGCAGCTGTTTCTACTTTCCTTTCTGTAGGCAAGTCTTCCTCTTTGTCATTCCATCCTGTATTCTGTAAGTTTTTCAAGGGATTACTTCACACAAATCTCTTTAGGGATCCTGCTCCTGCTTGGGATCTTAATGTTTGCATTGCTCAGCTTATGCAACCCCTTTTTGAGCCTTTGTCCTCAGCAGAGCTTAAGTACTTGACTTGGAAAACTGTGTTTCTGGTAGCCATTACTTCTGCCAGACATATCAGTGAATTGCAAGCCTTGTCAATGGAATCTGATTTCATCTCTTTTCACAGAGATAAAGTGGTTCTTAGAACTAACAAAAAGTTCTTGCCTAAAGTGGTTTCAGATTTCCACCTCAATCAGTCTGTATCTCTCCCTGTATTCTTCACTGATCATTCTTCCTCGGGAGAGAGGAGGCTACACAGTTTGGATATTAAAAGAGCCCTTAGCTACTACATAGAGCATACCGAGGGTCACAGGTTTGAATCCCTCTAGCTGTTCCTCACTTATGGAGAAGTTGGGAAGGGCAAACCTGCCACTAAGAGATCTATTGCCAGGTGGATTGTTTGTTGTATTCAATTCTGCTATGAAAAACTGGGTAGAATTCCACCCTCAGGCCTGAGGGTTCATTCTACTAGAGGTACAGCTGCTTCCCTGGCTGCTGCCAGGAATATCCCTCTCTTAGAAATTTGTCAAGCAGCCACCTGGAAAATAGTCCATACTTTTACCAAGCATTACTCTTTGGATATCCAGGCTAGGAGTGATGCTCGGTTTGGCACAGCAGTACTTCAGAGCCTGCTTCCAAAGTAGGTTCTGTCCCTCCTCCATGGAGGTACTGCTTGGTAGTCTGCAATTGTCAGAATACAGCAAGACTTCATGTTGTATTAGTAATTATGTTTCTTCTAGTGGAGTCTTGCTGTATTCTGACCCCCGCCTCCCCTCTCAGAACCTAGATTTTGGGATGTGAGTGGGCAAGAGCAGTGTTGGCACCCTAGGGGTGCCCCTTTTACACCCTCTTTTTTCTTTGGGTGGAATGTTGTTTCATTTGATGGTTTTTTTGTTTTTGGGTTTCCTGACTCGAGTCTCCTTTGAGAACCAAAAACATATTCCTGCTAGTTAAAAAATTTTACAGTTTCCACACAGAACACCTAGTGAGTTTTTGCTCGTAAAGACCCGACAGTTGCAGCTCAAATAACAACAGGCAGAGGCTTCAACCAAGCTCGAGATGAACATTCTATGCCATGCATAGAAAAGTTAACCCTATGTTCTCCGGGGCAGTTGAAAGGCAGGACCTAACTGCAATTGTCAGAATACAGCAAGACTCCACTAGAAGAAACATAATTACTAAGGTGAGTAATTTTTTCTTACTCACCTGTAACAAGAGTTCTAGGAGTGGTATATGTTGTTCATCCACACGACCCATCTGACCTCCCCGGCTTCGACGCACAACCTGGCTTCCAGTGGGTTAGATCTGGCATCATGGGGCAGAGCCGAGGGTTTTACCACCTGGGTGAGTGGGAGGAGCCAGCTTGAAGACCTTCCGGCAAGAATTAAAGAGGCAAGGAACCTGCCAGACAGTGTGGATGAACAACATATACCACTCCTAGAACTCCTGTTACAGGTGAGTAACCTGTATTTTTGCTACATTGCTTCTATAGCCTCTTCCACTACCATCTCACCTCTTGTCACAGGACAGTGGGTCCCTGATACACCCGAATCTGCGTTCTCTTCACCTGCATGCCTGGCTCCTCAGGACCTAGCTAAGGTCAGATTCGGGGTGTCCGATCAAATTGCACAAGTGCTGGTAGAGACACGCAAGCCTGCCACCAGGGCCACTTACGCTATGAAGTGGAAACATTTTTGTATCTGGGCTGCAGCCAAGAGAGTGGACCCGTTGGTCTGTCCAGTTAATCCAGATCTAGAATATCTGCTTTAAGGTCTCAGCTATTCCTCCATCAAAGTGCACCTGCCCGCCATCTCTGCCTATCACTTCCCTGTTTCGGATAAGACAGCTCAAATGAAGGTTTCCAAGGCCTTCTGGCGCTGTATTCTTCATATCAGACCTCCCATCAGGGATCCTGTTCCCCCTGGGATCTCCTTTTTGTCCTGGAGAAGCTCACTCTTCCTCCTTTTGAACGAGCTATGGAGTCTGAGCTCCGTCTTCTATCCTGGAAGACTCTGCCTTTGGTAGCCATCACTTCGGCGAGGTGCATTTCAGAACTTCAGGCCCTCAAGTGTAAGGAACCTTACCTTGTCTTTCACAAGGACAGGGTTGATCTCTGCACTAATCCGAAGTTTCTACCGAAAGTAGTTTTGGAGCTCACTCTGAATCAATCGGTTCAGCTCCCGGTTTATTACCCAGAGCACTCTAATAGGGGAGAAGCACTCCTTCGACATTCATAGAACTCTCCGATGTTACCTGGCTAGGACCAAGGGGGACAGGAAATCTGATCAGCTTTTTGTGTCCTTTGCCCAATGGTCCTTAGGTCACCTGGTCACCAGACGCTTTCATGCTGGTTGGTTCATTGTATTACCTCTTGTTACGAGAAGCACAACAGGTCAACCCCGGAGCCGGTTAGAGCCCATTCTACCAGAGCTGTCGCCACTTCTTTTGTGGCACCAAAGAGGGTACCGACAGCTGATATTTGTGCTGCCGCTACCTGGAGTTCTGTTCATACCTTTGTCAGGCATTACAGCCTTGACATTGTTTCCAGACGATAGAGCAGGTTTTGGCCTCGTGGTTCTGCAAGGCCTGGTTTCCTGAGGGACCCTCCTTTATCCTGCTATTATTCTCCTTACTGTTTCCCCCTCCCAGGGGTTGTTATATGTTTATATTGCCTGGGACTCTGTCCTAATTGTGGAACGTGCTGCAAAAGCTTCCTCTCAAAGTAAGATAGTACAGTTACGAAAGAACTTACCGTAACAGTAGATCTTCAAGAGAAGCTCTTGCAGCAGGTGTATTTCTTGCCTTCTTCCCCCAGGGATCAGGTCCTTTTCAGACCGGTCTTCCCTCCTTGAGGGAATAATTGATGGTTATCATTCTTCTGACCTTTGCCTGTTTCCGATCTCTGCCTGACTGGGGGGGGGGGCGTACAACTGGAGCACGTGGGGAACTCCTCCCTTATATAGGGCAACGCAAGGGGTGAAGCCGACATCAGCGGGGGGCGTTCCCATGTCGGTTCTGCTGGAAGAAAAAATTGCCGGAAGCGCCACCAGGTGGTGTCAGTCCTAATTGTGGAACCTGCTGCAAGAGCTTCTCTCGAAGATCTACTGTTACGGTAAGTTTTTGTGTAACTGTACTGTTTGCTCCCTCACACTTGAAAATAAATTGCATATTGAGTCAGGAAATCATTTAGTTATTCCACTTTCTTACTCACTTTCTGCCTTCATTCAGTCATTTAAAAAGACAGCAACTGGACGATCTTCCTGGACATAGTCTCCACCACTCATTCACGGTAAAGGGAGTACACCAGAGGTGCTAGGACCCAGCGGGAACCAAACTTTTTCAGGAGGGCTGGCGTCAAGATGGAGCCGCGAAGAAGCGGCACTGCGAGCTAGGCTCATGCGGTATAGACTACCTTGGCATCGACCCTCCAACCGCCTCAGTTCCTCCCCACCCCGCTGTCGAGTGCGCTTCAGTGACGACGACGACGCTCGCTCGCTAGGAGTCAAACTCCAAACTGCAGCTTAGTTTTCAGTTTTATTTTGTATTGTATCAGAAAAAGTACCGATTACATTTTACTTATTCTTACTTGTACAAGAAATAAGTCTTCAGCCCTTTATTGGACTTTGAATGAAAGCTGTTCAGTCAGCTGGGCCGGATCTGGTCCGCCACCCTCTCCGGAGGTGGGGGTCTGACAATGGACAGTCCAGTGCTTGAGGGAGATAGGTGGCCCCCTGAAAGCATAAAAAGAAACCGGCCAAAGAGATGGCATAGCTAGAGGTCGCCATCTGGTAGGTCTGCGTGTAGATGGTCAGTTGGGGTCAATGACTGGTCTCTGTCGCTTTCGGAGTTGCCGGTTTCTATCTCTGGCAGCCGGCTTCTTCACCGGAGCCACTCTCCGCCTTCTAGGGGGGCTTCCGATGAGCAGTTTCACCATTGGGCCACTCTTATGGAGCAGTAGGCTCGGAGGTTGTCCCGACTGACCAATCCGGCCAGTCCGTCTCCAGGGCCTTCGGGCCTGTTTTGGATCACCAGGAAGGGAGGTTAGGATTTCCTGGTCACGCAGCGCCATCTTCAGTGCCGTCAGCTCCGCACCCCGGTGTCTATCCCCCTCACATGGCTGTGGCGCGCAGGGGTCCACACCGATGTCTTTATTGCCTGCTATTTTTCATTCTTTGCCTTCAAATCACAGTTCACAGACTTCTGTGGTGGTGCCATTGCCTGCGGTGCCTGTTTCTCCAGCGCCGAGGTCCTTTTCAGTGCTACGAGTGCTGTCACGCCTTCTGTGGCACTGTATGCCCCGTCGGCGCCGTCCTCAGGAGTGGTTTCGGTGCCGTGTGCAGTGCCGCGCTCCCTGTCTGTGCCATCCTTGGCGTTGGGGGTGGTGTCAGCGCCATGCTGTGCTTTCAGGCATCTAGTGTGGCACAGTTTTCTGTGTCGGTGCCGTCTCTGTACTCAGTGCCGCTCTCTTCGACAGCGCTGAGGATGTGTAGGGTGCCGACTAGTTTCCAGAGATTTTTGACTCCCATTCTGTCTCCTCCTCTTCTTCTGGTTTTCATTCCTTTCCTGTCTATACAGTCCCCCCTGGACTGTCAGATGATTTTGAGCCCGATCCAGATCTTCGGCTGGGTGATGATGTTGATGCAGATTCTGCCCTGGGGGCAGGGATCAATCCTTCTGCAGAGCTTGTTGTTGAAGACCTTTCTTTTAAGTCTCTGCTCAAGAATTTAAATTCTACTCTCTCTCCATGCCACGGAAATTGATCCTAGGAAGCTTCTGCGTCTCCAATATCTACATGTTCCGGAAATCCCTATGGATTTAACCCCTGTGGTACAGCCCTCTTTCGAGACTCTTTCCCAGATGGTGGGGAAGAATCCAGCTCTTATTTCCTCTGTGGCCAAGGCCATAGATAGGAAATATGCCTCTCCCAAGGATCGCCCCATCTTGGCCTCAAAAGCCTTTGCTGATGCCATAGTTGTCCTGGCAGAGAATGATAAGGCTGTCCTCTCTCAGGAATCCACAGCCCGTCCTATAAACAAAGAATCTCACACGATAGACACCTTGGGTAAGAGACCTTGACCCTGGGCATGCGTATTGCTAGCTACCAGGGATATTTTTCTCAAGATGAAAATGCTCCTTGGCATTCACTCAAAGCAACGGTAGAAGCTCTGCCAGAGTCGGAGGTTAGCTCAGAGCTCCTACAGACCATAACTAGAGGTATTGAGTCCAATAATCAACAAAATAAAGCTATAATGGATGCTTTCGATACTGCTTCCAGGGCGGCTGGCATTTGCACTTGTCGCCATTCCTGGCTGCGTACATCGGATTTTACAAATGGCACCCAACAAAAAGTCATGGCTTTACCACCTTTCAACAGTATGTACCTGTTTGGGCCTCAGGTGGAACAAGCACTAGAAACCACACAGAAGACTAGGACTGCCATTAAGACACCTAGACCTTCGCCCGCTCCCTCTTGAGGGTTGGGACCAAGCGTCAGTTTCACAACCATCAGTCCTTTCATGGCAGAGGAGGTTTTAACAGAAACCAAACCCCTCAGCCACAAAAGAAAATGCAGCAAAAAGTAAAGGGCCCAAAAGTGCCCAGTGCTACCTTCTGAGTTTCTGGCCCAGGTCCTACCTCAGCTACCCAAGGGGGAATCTTCCTCGACAGTGGGAGGACGTCTGACTCAGTTCTATGACCAGTGGAAAATCTGTGCTTCTATAACATCAGACAGATGGGTCCTCAGGATAATCTGCAAGGGGTACTCTCTCAATCTGTCAAACTCCTCCAGATCATCCTCCCAAGCAGCAGCCCATGCTGTCTGCGGCACAGTCAGACCTTCTTGCTTCCGCGGTACAAGGCCTTGTAAACAACAGGGCAGTAGAAGATCTTACTTCGAGAGGGCTCTTGCAGTAGGTAATTACATATAGGACTGACGCCGGCAGGCAGCAGGACCCCACAGAAACATTTCTAGCTAGCAGTCCCTGGCGGGGACCACCCTCACGTCAGGTGACCAGCGTCAGACGACGGTATAAAGGGGCGGTCCCAGACGCCCACCTTCCAGTTCTTTCCTGCTGTCAGCTCGTGCAGCACCTCGTGGTGAAGTTCTTAAAGCTCAGTCCTGTTGCTTCGTCGGTTTTCCAAAAAAGTACCAGTATTTTGTTTTTTCTTCGTCAGGTGAACGTCGGTATATGTGGTCCTTCGAAAATAAGTGCGATCATACGGAGCCCAACTGCCTCACAAAGACAGTCACTCCCTCTGCCTTTTTTGTTTAGGCCCCGACCACGCGGTCGACAAGTGTCCGCACTGCCTACATTTCAATGCGGCCACCCGCAGACGACGCCAGCAGTCTCTTGAAGCCCATCTCCTCAAAAAGAAGATGTCCACAATGGAGAAGGAGTTGAAGAAGCTTTGGCAGGCATCGACCTCCCCTGAAGGACACAAGAAGCGGGACAAAGAAAGGCACAGGGAGAAGACCTCCTCCTCCACAACTCTGGCCGGAGACGCGGCTAAGGTAACGTCCCCTTCGGGGGATCGCCCGACAGCAGCCTCCAAGGCTTTGGAGGAGGTGTCGGCCCGCCCGTCGGGTTCGCATTCAAGCCCGCCGGGTGCCTCCGGGCAAAGGAGCTTCAGCCCCCAGTACCGCCGCAGGCTTGCGGCCTACTGGTGCGGGCACCTCCCATAAGCCGGACGTCAGCTCCTCCGACGTCCGCCGGGAGAAGGCCGTTAAGACGCCCGACCCTTCGGGGCAGCACACAGCAGTGTCCCCCTCGGACCGGGCCTCTTCCCACCCTCGGCCCGCCTCCGACATGGGACCCCCGAAGTCGGACACCGGCTCCTCTGGCGTCCGCCAGGACTCGGCCCCTAAGTCACACGTCAGCTCCTCCGACGCACGCCGGGCCTCGGAGCCTACGGCAGACCCTGCCCCATCTGTCTTCCCAGGTTCCCCGCAGCTTTCGCTGCCATCCGGGGAGCCAGAGTTCCCCCTGCCTGACCCCGGGGACTTTTCCCCTCCATCCCCGGGCGAGGCTCGGGAGGAGGTTCCGCCGTCTGATCTCCTTCCTACAGAGCCAGATCTGATGCCGGCACAAGGAAAAGTTCAAGATGATATCACTCAGTACCCTGCTACCTTTGATTCGTCAACACGATTGGCTAGCCTCCCTGGACATGCAGGATGCCTACCAGCACATTCTTATACACCCAAAGCACCACAGATACCTAAGGTTCGTGGTGTTTGGATCAACACTATCAATTCAGAGTCCTGCCCTTTGGGCTATCCTCGGCGCCTCTAGTTTTTACAAAGTGCTATGCAGTTCTCACGGCACATCTAAGGAAGATCAGAATCCAAGTATTCCCATATCTGGACGACTGGCTTCTAGCAAGCCCCTCCAGGCAAGAGACTCTGGAGGCCGTGGCCACAGCCTCAGACTTCCTCACATCCATGGGAGTCCTGCTGAACCTCAAAAAGTCACAGTTGCAGTCCTCCTAGAAGCTCTTCATAGGAACCCTTCTGGACACTTCCTGCATGAAAGCTTTTCTTTCGGAGGACAGACGGAGTGATATCCTACAGATGGCTCGATTCATCAGAGAACACAGTTTGGTTTGAGCTCTCTCGATGCAATGGATGCTGGGCCTCATGGCATCCTTGGTGTTCACTGTTCCTTTGGCTCGTCTTCACATGAGAACCACTCAGTGGATGCTCAGTACTCAGTGGTCCCCAACCACTCACCCGCAGTCCCTTCTCATCAAGGTGACGGAACCTCTGAAGAGGTCACTCACACGGTGGTCACAGGAGGACAACCTTCTGGAAGGATATCCCTTTGCCCCTCTGGAACATTAGATCTCCATTACCACAGATGCATTTCTGATGGGTTGTGGAGCTCATTGTCAGGTTCTCCACACTCAGGGTACGCGGACTCAGGACGAGTCTCAACTTCACATAAACGTCCTGGAAATGAGAGCCATCCTCTATGCAGTCCGAGCATTGAAGGACATACTCTGTCACAAGAACATTCTCCTTCAAACGGAAAACAAGGCAGTAATGTATTACATCAACAAACAGGGCAGTGCACACTCTTACCCATTATGCAGGGAAGCATTGAGAGTGTGCGAATGGTGCCTAGAGAACAAGGCTCTGATTCAGGTGGTTTACCTGCCAGAAGTACAAAACGAGCAGGTAGACCGTCTCAGCAGAACGGAGACAGATCCTCACGAGTGGTCTCTCGACTTAACCGTCGTTCAGTCACTCTTCGAAGGGTGGGGAACTCTGGACCTGGACCTTTTTGCGTCCCCACTCAATGCAAAACTGCCTCTCTTCTGCTCCAGAAATCCAGGACCTGGGGTTTTTTGTCAGGATGCATTCAGGCTGCAGTGGACAAAACGCTTTCTATACGCATTTCCTCCTCTTCCCCTACTTCAGAGGATACTGCTCAAACTGGAGGCAAGGGGGGGGCAGAATGATTCTCATTGCCCTGTTTTGGCCTCATCAGATCTGGTTCCCTCTAATCAACAGACTATCGGAAACCTCCCCGAAACTGCTTTCCCTTCAGACTAACCTTCTGACCCAGGGCCCTGAAGTCCATCCCAACCTGAGGTTTCTTCACCTCCACACTTGGCTCCTGAGGAGAGAGCGGTGAATAGGTTTAATGTTTCTCGTAGGGTTTCAGATATCCTTTTAGCTGCTCGCAAGCTAGCTACCGGGAAAACCTACACAGCCAAGTGGAAGCGTTTCTCTATCTGGTGTGCAGAATCCTCTTTGAACCCTTTTTTCCTGCCCACCAATAAAGTCCTGGAGTATCTCTTAGACCTCTCAAACACAGGTCTGCAATACTCTACAGTCAAAGTTCATCTTTGCGCAATTTCCGCATATCACGAGCCAGTGAATTCCATATCTTTGGCTCAATTACCTGTGGTTAAAAGATTTCTTAAGGGTATTCTGAATACCAGACCTCCTGTTAGGTGTCCAGTTGCAGCCTGGGACATTAACCTTGTGCTAGATATGCTCACTCGTAAACCTTTCAAGCCTCTAGCCACTTACAAGTTGAAATTCCTTACTTGGAAGATGGCTTCCCTGGCGGCCGTTACTTCTGCTTGTAGGGTATTAGAAATACACGCTCTGGTCACAGACCCTCTGTATACTGTATTTCACAAAAACAAAGTAGTTCTTAGGACTCATACTAAGTTCCTTCCTAAGGTTGTTTCAGAATTTCACCTGAATCAACCTTTAGTCCTTCCTACCTACTTTGCAAACTTCCAGAATGAAGGAGAGCATACCCTTCATTCTCTAGACGTAAAAAGAGCCATCTGGATAGAACGAAAGAAATTCGCAAGGCTCAACAACTGTTTCCTTAAGAACAACCCAGCTGGGTCAACCTGTTGCTATCAGGTGCATTTCAGCATGGCTGGTGGCATGCCTTCGCCATTGCTACTCCATGGCACAAGTCAAGCTGGAAGGCAGAGTGTACGCTCACTCTACCAGTGCAGTTATAGTATCTCTGGCGGAAATTCATAATGTCCCCATTGCAGACATTTGCAATGCAGCTACCTGGAGCTCCATGCATACTTTTGTTAAGCACTATGCCTTGGATGTCCATGCCAGACAACAGTCATTTGGCAGGACAATTTTTAATGAACTTCTGTCCTAAAAAAAAGTAAGCTCCTCTTTCTCTCCTGCCACCCGTCTTGGGGAATTTAGCTCGGTACTCTCCCATTAGTGTGAATGAGTGGTGGAGACTTTAAAGTTCAGAAATTATGGAAATTACATACCTACCGTAATTCTTGACCTTACTTCGAGAAACAGCTCTTGCAGCAGGTTACACTATTAGGACTGAAGCCGGCAGGTGCCAGGACCCCACGGAAATGTTCTAGCTAGCAGTATTCAGCGGGGATCGCCTCCGTCAGTCCCACCCCCGACGTCAGGCACAGTACATAAGGAGGCGGTCCCCCAGAATCCCCAGTACTTTTCCTGCTGTCGACTCGCCAGCATCGGCCTCTCAGTCTCTATCTAGCGCACGACGACTTAGAACTTCAAGAGTTTCTTCAAAACTAATGTCCTCTCCAACTCTTTCACTTGAGGGACACCTTTCCAAGTGTGCCTGCAGAAAACAGATCCCTTTCAAGGATCCTCATTCCTCCTGCGTGCGGTGCCTAGGCCCGGACCACGACACCAAGGCCTGCACCTTTTGCCAAGGGTTCAACAGCCACACCAGGATCTGCCGTCAGAAGGCACTTCAGGCTTATCTGCTGGAAGAAAAATTTAGCAGGATGGACCAAGAACCTTCCTCCAGGGGTGATTCTTATTCCAAGGCCTATAAACACCGGGACAAACAACGGGAGAAAGCAAGGTCCAGATCCCCAAACCGGGCCTCGGACTCCAGCAGCTCAGGCTCCACCAGATCAGACTGCTCTCCCTCCAGGACTCGTTCTCAGCCCCCTCCGGTCAAAGTCCAGGCTTCAGGCGGGTCTTCGACTCTCCAGGCCATCAAGACTTCAAGGCCCTCAGCTTCCTCCACCCCCTCTCAGACCTATTCCAAGTCTTCCGAACGCCACAAGTCTTCCTCATCGACCCGACATCAGGACCCCGACTCCAGATCAGTCTCCCAGCCTCCCAGAGGTCCGGATCCACCACCCAGAAAGACCAAAGACCTGATGTCCCTAAAGCAGATGATGAACCCGTTGGCCAAGCACACGAAGTCGGCTAGGCGTTCGCTGGAGCCGCGGACACCAGCCAGGCACCAGACACCGGCCGGACGTTCGCCGGACGAAGGCATCGGCCAAGCAACCGACATCAGCCTTGCATTCACCAGAGCCGAAGACCACCCCCCAGTCACCGGTGGACACCGGTCACAGGGATTCCACGGAGGAGGACACGACACTGCCCGAAGACCAGGCGGGCAACACGGAGGATGCCGGGCTCCCGAGGGAACCTTCGCCCACCCCGGAGACACCCGCGGACAGACCACTGATGCCAGGCCCGTCGTCGGGCATGAATCTACAAGAAGTAAAGGATCTCTTTACTTTCTGGTGGGACACCATCCGAAAGGATGTGGTCCCAGTAAAACCCCCTCCTCCTCCTACTCCTTCACCTCCTAAGCCCCCACCTAGGGGTAGATCCAAGGACAGGAGAAGGCCTCCCTCAAGATCTCCATCAGGGTCCCTCAGCACCAATGACCCAGACGTCATCGGTACACTCCGTCAGGGGAGGACTCCAGATCGGATACCTCGGATTATTCCAGATCTCCTCCTCCACTCAGCATTCCATCACCTGGCCCACATGACCTTCCCAGGTCTCCTCTGGATGATCCCTCCTTCTTCGAGATCATGAGGCACATCCAGGACATGGGGTGGGATACTGAAGACCTCGACCCCGAAAGACAGCACCTTGCCCGTTCTCTTCGGCAGAAAGACCCAAAGCTTGTGGTAGTTCCACCCTTAGTGGACACCTTTGCGGATGTCACCAAGGCTGCGTGGAAGCATCCGCACTCCACTCCCGCTGTGCCAAAGAAAGCTGACTGCCTGTACAAGGCCCCAAAAGAGGACCAGCACTTGGCTCAACAACCTCTGGCAGACTCCCTGGTCATTACGGCCTCGCATGACCGGTCCCAAAGACCACAGCACATGAGCACACAGCCACCGGCCTAGGAATCCAAACAATTGGATGCCCTGGGGAGGCGCATGCATGTGGCTGCTACATGCTCCATCAGGTCCCTGAACTACCTAACTCACATGGTACAGTTTCAGAACGCCCTGTGGGAACAGGGCCAGGACCTGGTCGATAAACTTCCGGATGGTGATCAGAAGGCGGAGCTCCTAAACCTTCTCCGCACAGGGTCTGATGTGGGTATCCAAGTACTACGAGCCACTTACGATTCTGCAGACTCATCCGCCAGAGCTGCAGCTTCAGGCATCTGTCTCCGGAGACGCTCTTGGCTCTGTGTCTCAGGCTTCACCCCGGATGTACAGAAAAACATTCTTGACGTCCCCTACAACGGCGAAGTACTTTTTGAACACTCGGAGAAGGTTATCACCAAACTTCAGGATGCTGGGAAGGCAGTCAGGTCTGTACAGGCCATGTACAGATCCAGGCCTGGTTCCTTTCATAGGAACCAGAGCAGTTTTTGTAGCCGGCAACAAAGGCAGCAGCCACGTTCCAGCCAGCAACAAAGGGGCACTTTTCAGCATAAAGCCCAGGCTAAGTCGTCCCCAGGCAGAAGCCAACACTACACTAAACCGGCCCAGCCTGCAGGGACCAGTGCTGCCACAGCATGACTTCTTCCCAGCCCCCGCCTCTCCTCTGGATCAACGGGCACAAAAGGTTGGGGGTCGCATCGCTCGCCACTGTTTAGGGTGGCAGTCGATTACCGCCGACCGGTGGGTTCTCCAATTGGTCAAGAAAGGCCACATCATAGAATTTCTCGACCACCCACCGGCAAGACCTCCCCTGCTTTCCTGTTACTTGAGTCAGCATGCCCTGCTCATACAGCAGGAGTTGCTCGTGCTTCTCGAAAAAGAAGCTATAGAGCATGTACCACAGAACCAGAGGAGTGCAGGATATTATTCTCACTTCTTTCTGGTTCCCAAGAAAACAGGGGACGTTCGTCCGATACTTGACCTCAGCGACCTCAATGAGTCGGTCCTGTTACAAATGCTTCCGCATGATGACCCTCCCAGGTCTGATTCCCATACTCAAGCAGGACGCCTTTCTAGCATCCTTGGACATGCAGGATGCTTACCTGCATATACCCACTGCTCAAGCGCACAGGAAGTTTCTGTGCTTCGAGTTTCAGAGTCACCATTATCAGTTCCGAGCCCTCCCCTTCGGACTGTCATCACAACCTCGGGTATTCACGAAGTGCATGGTGGTTGTAGCAGCGACTCTGAGGAGACAAGGCCACTACGTGTTCCCCTACCTGGACGACTGGCTTTTCATGGCGCCCTCTTGGGAGGCCCTAATGTCCGCCATTCACTATACTCAGTCTCTGTTCGAGACGTTGGGCATCATCAATCAAGTCACGCCTGGTTCTGTCACAGACTCTGCAGTTCATAGGCACAGTTCTGGACACCGTCCAGGGGAAAGCTTTTCTCCCCCCGGACAGAGCGGAACACATCAGATCCCTCATCAGGGACATTTTGGCGAAGAAGACCGTTCCTGCCAGATTGGTTCTTTGCCTGCTCAGACACATGGCTGCGGCCATTGCAACAGTCCCGCTGGCCTGTCTCCACATGCAGGTGACCCAGTGGATGTTACGGGTCCAATGGGATCAAAAGCAAGACCATCTACAGCTCCCAATCCGGATCACGAAGGCCGTAATCCAGGATTGGCAATGGTGGTTAGATCCAAAGAATCTTATCAGCGGGAGTCTCCTTCATTGTGCCGTCTCCGATTGTGACACTCTCCACAGACACCTCAGGGCTCGGATGGGGTGCACACCTCGACGGTGTCCAGTCTCAGGGCCTGTGGACTGCCCAAGAGACTCATCTCCACATAAATATCCTGGAAATGAGAGCAGTTCTTTACGCCCTGCAGGCCTGGAGATTCCATTGGGTACTCTTCTGTTACAAACAGACAATTCCACGTGTGACGTATTACCTCAACAAACAAGGAGGCACCCATTCCTACCCGGTTTGCAGGGAGGCCACGAGGGTGTGGGATTGGGTTTTGCAACACGGCGCAAACTTCATTGCTGTTCATGTCCCAGGAGTGGACAACGTCATCACAGATGGCCTGAGCCGCTCTCAGGCCAGAGTCCATCAGTGGGAACTACTCCAGGAGGTAGTAGAGGATCTGTTTCGCAGATAGGGTACACCAGAGTTAGACCTTTTTGCGTCCCCATCCAATGCAAAACTGCCCAATTTTTGCTCGCTAGATCTAGGGCCTGGTGTTTTCTGGCAAGATGCATTGTTCCTCTCCTGGGCGGGCAGATTCCTCTATGCCTCCCCCCCCCTTTCCGTTGATCCAGAGGGTCCTTCTGAAACTTCGCAGAAAGCAAGCGATGCTGATATTTATCGCGCCGTTCTGGCCCAGGCAGATCTGGTTCCCTCTGCTACATCAGCTATCCCGGGAACCTCCGGTGCCTCTGCCAATCAGCTCTCACTTGTTGTCTCAGGAGGCGGGCTCCTTGGTCCATCCGGACCTTCGTTCGCTGAGCCTGCATGCTTGGCTCCTAGAGACGTAGCTATTTTGCAACACGGGGTCTCGCAGGAGGTAGCTGACGTTCTGGTGGCCACGAGAAAACCAGCCACTCATGCTACTTACGCCATGAAATGGCACCGCTTTTGCCTATGGGCTCAAGCGCGGGGGTTTTCGCCTCTAGACTGTCCAGAAAAGTTGGTCTTGGACTACCTCCTGTCTCTTTTTCAGACAGGCTTGGCCTGCTCCTTGATTAAAGTACACCTCTGTGCCATCTCAGCCTATCACATTCCTATAGGCCAACGCACCATATCTCAGTTGGACACGGCACGAGCCTTCCTGAGAGGTGTTCTCCACCTTAGACCTCCAATTAAGGATCCGATTCCGCAATGGGATCTACCCTTTGTCCTGAAGCAGCTTACGCTGCCACACTTTGAGCCAGCCGCGGATTGCAAGCTACGTCTTCTTACTGGGAAGATGTTGTTTTTAGTTGCTGTTACCTCAGCCAGAAGAATTTCTGAACTTCATGCACTCATGTGCAAAGAGCCTTATTTGGTTTTTCACCAAGACAGGGTATCCCTACGGACTAATCCTAAGTTTCTGCCTAAGGTGGTCTCAGCTCTCACCCTTAATCAGGACATCGATCTACCAGTGTACTTCCCCCAAGTATTCTAATTGAGGAGAGGCCCTGTTGCACACTTTAGATGTGCATAGATGTCTCCGATACTACCTGACCAGAACCAAACACCACTGAAAATTGGACCAGCTTTTTGTCTCCTTTGCCCACAGGATGATGGGAGCTCCTGTTTCCAAGCAGTCGCTGTCAAGGTGGCTCATTCACTGTATCACGTTCTGTTACCAGAAGTGCAACAAACCCTTGCCGGGCGCGGTTAAGGGTCATTCTACAAGGGGGGGTGGCCACCTCCTTTGCGACCCTAAAGAATGTGTCCACCTTGGCCATCTGTGCTGCAGCTACTTGGAGCTCCATGCACACTTTCCTTAGGCATTATAGCCTGGATATTGCATCAAGGCGAAGAGCAGGTTTTGGTCTAGCAGTCCTTCAGGGACTTCTGTCCTAGGTTCAGGTTCTATTAAAGATTTCTACCTTCCCTCCTCCCAATGGTGTGGGATTTCCATTATTGCTTGGGAATCAGTCCTAATGGTGTAACCTGCTGCAAAAGCTGCTTCTCGAAGAAAGATAGTGCAGTTACGTAAGAACTTACCGTAACAGTAGATCTTCGAGAACAGCTCTTGCAGCAGATATTTTCCCTCCCACTATCCCCGCTGGAGGTAGATTCTAATTCCAACATCCTTCTCCTAGGATCAGGTGTTCTCAGCATCTCTCTGATTGCCATTTGATGGCAGATCCTCAGTCTCCTCTTCTGATGTCATCCAGTGGCCGGGAGTCTCCAGCGGGAGAACTGGGGATTCTGGGGGACCGCCTCCTTATGTACTGTGCCTGACGTTGGGGGTGGGACTGACATCGGAGGTAGTCCCCACTGAATACTGCTAGCTAGAAAATTTCTGTGGGGTCCTGTCGCCTGCTGGCTTCAGTCCGGATGGTGTAACCTGCTGCAAGAGCTGTTCTCGAAGATCTACTGTTACGGTAAGTTCTTAAGTAACTGTACTATCTTCGTGAACGAAGTCTCCACTCATTCACATGCCCACCCACCATCCACCGAGCTCACTTCTCTGTTTTTGGTCTTCACTCTCTCAATGGTTGGACTGTGAAGACTTTGTTTTTGACCCTTCTTACACAGGTCATTTGGACTATCTTATGTCCGATTTTTAGGTTAGTCCTCTCTAGGTTAGTTATGCTGCACCTCCTCAGGGAAAAAAGGTACTAAGGCGGTTGGAGGGTCGAGCATTGAGTCTATACCGCCTCGAGCCTGATTCGGTGCAGCTTCCTCGCGGCTTCATCTCGACGCTGGCCCTCCTGAAAAAGTTTGGCTCCCGCTGGGTCCTAGCGCCTCCGGCGTACTCCCATTAGTGTGAATGAGTAGTGGAGACTTTGTCCAAGAAGATCAAGGATTACGGTAGGTACGTAATTTCTGTTTTTTTTTTTTGGTGCAGTATTAGTAACTACCAAGCAATTTAAATCACAAATTGAAGTGAGAACAATAATATGACCTCTGGGAACTGAAAGCACATTGTTTCTGACTACAATTTCTGATTTAAATTGCTTGGCAGTGGCTAATACTGTTTAAAAAAGAACAGGTTACTCACCTGTAACAGTACTTCTAGGGACATGGATATGTTGTTCATCCACGCTGTCTGGCAGGTTCCTTGCCAATTTAAATCTTGCTGGAAGGTCTTCAAGCTGGCTCCTCCCACCCACCCGGGTGGTAAAACTCTCGGCTGCACCTCATGACACCTGATCTTCCTTACCGCTTGGAGCTCAGGTTCCCTCCTCGCGCTCTGCGTCTAGACTGGATCAAACTCTTGGTTCACCGAAAATAATTTTAAAGTTTTCTAGACTTGGTCTACTTCTTCCTTCATGGCTGCGATGGACAAATCGAGTCCCGGTTTTCGGCGGTGCCCATGCGGGCAGAAGATGTCCAGGACTGATCCGCACTCCACGTGCGTCTACTGCCTTGGGCTTGACCACGACCCGCAGGCCTGCGAGTTGTGCAGGTCTTTTTCGGCTAACGTCCTCAAAGACCATGCTGCCCGGCTCCAACTTGGGCGCCCCGAGAAACGTTATCTGCCGGTGAAGTCCAAGGAGGTCCGTTGGGCAGTTTCCGCGGCAGCTGGCTCGGCTGAGCAACTCGAGCAGATGATCGCCCTCGAGGAGGAGGCGGCCCAGGCTGCATCTTCATCTTCCTCGGTCATGGCATTTATCCCGCTCTCCTTGGGATCCTCCTACACAGCTTCTTTTAAGGAGCTTTGCCAATCCCTCTCCATGAAGGTGAGGGGCCATCGGGACACTCTTCTCGGTCAAAAGAAGTACTCGAAGGTAAGTCCCACCGTCGGCGTTCATGGGAGCCGGGAGGGTCCCTCCTGACCAGTGGGCACTCCGACTTTGTCGAGGTGCGGCTAAGCCGCTGGCTTCATGGTGTCCCTGTCAGGTCAGCCGGCTGAGACACTCGTCCATCAGCGATCAGATTTTCTCGACCCATTGGCCCAGACTGTCGACTGGTGAAACCGACAACCCTTCATCACCGGTTCCCCCGGTGGAAACCGAGGACTTGCCTGCGCCTCCTGTGCCAGAGGCCCCGGTCAAGGATCCCGAGCAGAGGGAGGAGTGGGTTTCCCCCGCTCCCTCCCAGACCCACCCTGGGAAACACCGACGGTCTCGGTCTTGGACCTCGTCTCAGTCCAGCCGATCCCGCTGGCACCGGCGGTCTCAGTCCCGAGGAAAGCGGTGGCGCTGCTCGTCCTCATATTCCTCCTCCTCGTCGGAGGAGAGGCTTTGGCGCAAATTGCAACGACACTACGAGGACTTAATGTGGCCCTTCTGACCGGGAACAAGCCAATGCCATTGCCTTCCCCGGGCATTAAGTGGCTGTCACCCGAAAGGCCGAAACAACCCCTCGCAGTGGTTGAGGTGCCCAAACCTGGGCCAGTTGTTCAGCCGAAACCAGCTGCCCCGATTGTGGTGGAACCTCTGATCAAGGATTCTCAAGTCGGGTCAGGGACTGCCCCACTGGTTGTTGGTCACCCTCACTCCCGACCGTCCTCGGCAGGTGGATGGTGGCTCAGGCCCTAGGCAGCTCTTCACAGACTCCTTGGAGTCTGATGATGACTCCTCCCTGTTTTCCAGGCCCCTTGACCTGGAGTCCTCCGGGGGCAGTCGATGGACGAGAGCCCATCATCGTTCATGGGTCTGCTTCAGCTCATCTCGGAGTCCACTGGGATGCAGCTCGAGCCCGTATCCAAGCGGGCCGAGTATCCCCTCACGGAGATACTGGACTGAGGGGATTCTCCCACGGAGGCCTTTCCGGTGGCTGAAGCCATTGTTGGCCCAGTCTTGGAGTTATGGCAGCGGCCGGCTTCTTGTCCTGCTCCTTCGACCAGGATGGCCAGGAAGTATGCGGTCCCTACCGGGTCTCTGTCCGGTTTCTCGGAACATCCCTCTGCGGAGGGGTTGGTTACCGACAGCCTGTTCCGGCGTTCCGGGAACGCTAGGGATGTGGACACTATAAATACCACCAACAGCTTAATCTGGTTCAAAGTCAGTTGGCATCCATCTGTATCCCCCTCCCCCGGGTCGTGCCTGAAAATAGGCAGGATTTGTCTAGTGCACTTACCCGGTCCACAAAAAATAAATAAATAAATAAATGCCCCCCGACAAAGAGTCCAAAAAGCTGGACTATGCCAGGCGCAAAGTATATGCTGTGTCCTCCCTCGGCCTCCGTCAGGTCAGTTTGGCCGTACTGATGGTGCACTTCTCCCACGCCCTTATGGGCTCCCTGGATGAGGTGATCCCTCATCTCCCGGCTGATCTGCAGACTACGGTCAAGCAGGTGCGGGATCAGGGAAGGGCAGTGGCGAAACAGCAGCTCCAAACGGCTCTTGATATCTGAGACTCCTGTGCCAGGTCAGTAGTGGCCGCAGTGGCCATGTGCCGCAGAGCTTGGCTGAGGATATCCACCTTTATGGCGGATACCCAGCACAAGTTGGCAGACGTCCCCTTCCTGGGTACCGACTTGTTCAGGCCTGGGGTGGAAGGCCACCTCCAGAGAACTGAAAAGTCCAATGCCACCTTGGACTCGGTCACGTCTGCTCAGAAGGACAAAGGCCGCCGACAGCAACATAAGTCCTTTTGCCCTTCTACCGCTGTGGCACGTCCAGCCCAGCAACACCAGCATCAGGGCCAGCAGGCTCGCACTTGGCACCCCAAAGCCAAGCCTGCAGCTTCCTCTAACAGGAAGCCAGGAGGAAAAGGCCCAGGAGGTCCCTCGGACAGTCCTTCCTCCAAGCCTCCCCAGTGATGGGTTGAGGGGTGTCGCCCCCAACCTCGTCGCTTCCCCCTGGGTTCCCCCATGGGGGGACGGCTCCGCCACTTCCTTTACGCCTGGTCCGCTATCACCACGGACCATTGGGTGTTGGAGGTGGTAGGAAAGGGTCTACCTCTGGAGTTCGAGCAGGCCCCGCCCTTCTGAGCCGTCGCCCCACGGGGGGTTACAGGGTCCGCAGCCTCTCTGTCGGCACGTCGAGCTGACATTGCCCTGCTCCTCCAAAAGGAGGTGATCAGGAAGGTAGGGATCCTCCACCAGACCCAGGGTTTGTGTCCAGGTACTTTCTGGTCCCGAAATGGATGGGGGGCTGGCGCCCCATTCTAGACCTGCATGACCTGAACAGGTTCCTAAGGTCTCGAACCTTCAGGTTAGTCACTCTGGCTCAGATCATTCCCTCCTTGGAACGAGGCATGTGGTTCTGTTCTCTGGACCTCCAGGATGCGTTCTTTCACGTCCCAATCCATCCGTCCATCCGTCCCACCAGTGATTCCTCCGCTTCAGAGCAGAGTGGTCCTTCTATGAGTTCTGGGCCATTCCTTTCAGCCTTTCTCTAGCTCCCAGGGTCTTCACCAAATGCATGGCAGTGGTGACAGCATTCCTGCAGCGCCGAAGGGGCTGGGTGTACCCCTACCTGGACGACTAGCTGACTGCAGCCTCCTCCAGAATGGAGGTGGAGCGGTCCAGGGATCTGGCCCTCCAGGTTTGCTCTCAAGTTAGCCTCCTTATCAATGAGGCCAAGTTGGAACTCGTGCCAAAGCAGGTGATCCAATTCATCGGGGCAGAGCTCGACTCTCTGCGAGCCAGAGCACGGCTCCCAGCGGTCACGGCCGAGGTTCTTTCTTCCTTTGCCCAATCATTCCAGGTTGGGCAATTCCGCCCTGCCCGGGACTTCCTGGGCCTCATGGCAGCCTGCACCAGCGTGGTTCATTGGCACATGCGTCCCCTACAATGGGGACTGGCCAGCCAATGGTCACAGCGCTCCGGTCCTTTGGATCAGCCAGTGACAGTGACCCAGGAGATGTGGAATGCTCTCCAGTGGTGGACCATTCCAGCTCATCTGCAGGAGGGCATCCCGTTTGTCCGCCCCGAGCCGACGATCTATCGACCAACGCCTCTCTGATGGGTTGGGGTGCCCATCTGGGGGAGCACAGAGTGCATGGCCTCTGGTCCCCTTGGGAGTCCCGATGCCACATCAATCTGCTGGAGCTTCGAGCAGTTCATCTAGCCCTCACCGCCTTCACTCCGTTTGTACGGGGTCAAGTGGTCCAGGTCCAGACGGACAATACCACGACCATGTACTACCTAAACTGCCAGGGTGGGACGTGCTCCATGCCCCTGTGCAGGGAAGCTCTCTGCATTTGGTCCCTCGTGCGCAGCCTGGAGGTGCATCTCCTTGCCATCCATATGGCAGGAGCCTCCAACATTCTGGCCGATGCCCGAGGCCGGATAGGAGCTGCATCCCACAAGTGGTCTCTCCTGCCGGAGGTAGTACAAGATCTGTTCTCCCACTGAGGCATGCCTCAGGTGGACCTGTTTGCCTCCAGGGAGAATGCGATGCTGAGACTGTTTCATGCCCGCCCCCCCCCAGCAGAGCTCGCTGCAGGGGGATGCCTTCTCGAGGCCATGGATCCCAGGCCTCTACTACGCCTTTCCCCCATTTCCCTTGATCCACAAGGTGCTTCTCAAGGTGAGGAGGGACAAGGCGCAGGTGATTCTGGTAGCCCCAGACTGGCCCCACCAGTTCTGGTATCTAGATCTCCTCAGCCTCAGCTCCAGGCTCCCGAGGCGGCTCCCAGCCTGCCCAGACCTGATCTCAGTCAATCAAGGGAAGGTATTCCATCCGGATCTTCAATCCCTGCACCTGACGGCCTGGGTCCTGAGCGGCTAGAGTTCCAGGCCTTCGGTCTTTCTGACGAGGTCCTCAACGTTGTTGAGGCTTCCCGTAAGGAGTCGACCATGAAATGCTATGCCTTTAAATCGAAGAGATTCTCCGTTTAGTGTCAGGGCAAGGGTCTGGACCATTCCTCCTGTTCCTTGGCTAGCATTCTGGACTACCTGTATTCCCTTTCTCAGCTAGGGCTTCGGTCGACGACCCTTAAGGTGCACCTGGCAGCCATCTCTGCTTACCAGGCTTGGGCTGGGAAGCAGTCGGTGTCACAGAAGAAGGTGGTCGGGCACTTTTTCAAAGGCCTTGATCACATATCCACTCCGGTGCGAGAACGTCCACCTCTGTGGGATCTACTGCTGGTACTGGCTAAGCTCATGGGCAAGCCATTCGAACTGATGCACAGGTGTAACATCTCTCACCTGTCGTGGAAGACCGCCTTCTTGGTGGCTATCATGTCAGCCAGAAGGATGGGAGAGCTCCAGGTGCTTTCCATCGAGTCTCCTTATCTGGTCTTCCACAGGGACAAGGTTGTCCTGTGCCCCAACCCGAAATTCCTTCCAAAGGTGGTATCGGAGTTTCACCTTAACCAGGTGTTGACTCTGCCGGTGTTCTACCCCAATCACACCTCGGAGGCCGAATATAGGCTCCATACTTTGGACCCTAGAAGAGTGCTCGCTTATTATAAGGAGCGGACGGCTGAAGTTCGGGGAGAGGTTCCGCCAGCTGTTTGTCACCTACACTGAAGCCGCACCTGGCAGACCTGCAGCCAAGCGGACGATAGGCAGGTGGGTCACATCCTGCATAGATCTCTGCTATAGGTTGGCGAGCAAGGAGCCTCCCAGAGGGATAAGAGCTCATTCTACCCACCATACCACTGCATCGGTGGCTGCTTCCAGGGACGTCCCAATCCAGGAAATCTGCAGGGCTGCTACCTGGAAGTCAGCACACACCTTCATTACCCATTACCACATCGACCTTGAATCACACCGGGATGGTGGTTTTGGGGCCTTGGTTCTCCAGTCATTATTCCCTAAGTAGGGGGTGTGCACCTTGCCTCCCTCCTCCTGGAGAACTGCTAGGAGTCTGCCAGACAGTGTGGATGAACAACATATCCATGTCCCTAGAAATACAGGTTGCTCACCTGTAACAGGAGTTCTAGGAATGGTATATGTTGTTCATCCTCACGATCAACCCAGCCTCCCAGGCTTCAATGCACAACCTGGCTTCCAGCGGGCTAGATCTGGCGTCATGGGGCGAAGCCGAGAGTTTACCACCTGGGTGGGTGGGAGGAGCCAGCTTGAAGACCTTCCGGCCAAGATTTAAGCTGCAAGGAACCCAGCCAGACGAGGTGGATGAACAACATACCATTCCAAGAACTCCTGTTACAGGTGAGTAACCTGTATTTCTAGGAGTGGTATATGTTGTTCATCCCAGTTATTGACATGTCCTTTCCCTTTAAGAATCGCCAGAAGTCTTCAAGCTGGCTCTTCCCACCCGGTGGTATAAACATCGCCTGCCCCATGACGCCATATCTTAGCTCCGCTGAGCCAGGTTGTGCGCCAAGCCAGGGGAGGTCGGTGGGTGCGGTGGACGAACAACATATACCACTCCTAGAAATGAAAATTACGTACCTACCGTAATTATGATCTTTCTGTGTATCTTTACCATTCATCACTGTTGGGTATCTGCCTGAGGTCAGGACCCCGCGGGAGCTTTTTTTTTTTTTTTAAGGTGGGTGGAGCCGACGCACCATCAGCGCCGCCCTCGAGGCCGACGCACTGTGTGGTGCTCGCAGGTTGGCCGTTAGGCTGCGTCAACTCCTCCTGCCTGCCAGTTCTGAGTCGCCGGAGAGGTAAGAGGAAGGGAGTGGAGGGTGGGACAAGGAAGTCCAAGGGACAGAAAAAGGAAAAGATGTATGAACCAAAAGGAGAAATGACGACTGAGAAGACAGGAAAGGAGAAGAGCTGGAAACTAAAGGGATTGGGAGGGGCCCCAATCTCTGGAAAAGGAAGAGGGAGGTAGGGTGGGTAAAGAATATAGGAGGAGAGGGAAGAAGGTTAACACATCCCAGACCCTGGTCCGTCTCCAGATTGTATAGGAACTGCAAGGAGTAGCAAAGGCTTTCTGCCAGAATTCAAGGCACGGAATAACTTGCAAACACTCTAGATAAGCAGAGTCAGCTATTCTGGAAGAAGGACAGGGTACAGGGAATTAACACCCTCTCAAAAAAAGATTACTGATGAAAAAAGGGAGAAATTTTTTTTTTTAAACAAGGAGAAATAGGTTGGACGGGAACAGGGAGGAGGAAAGAAAGGAGGGCAACTGTCAACTCGCACCCCACAGGGGTGGAGCCAAGGCACTGGAGAAGTAGTGCCCACCCTGCTGCCCACTCTCCCTGGAACATTATCCTCCTGTGTGCCCGTTTTACCTCACCTCAAAAAAAAAAAAAAAAAAAAAAAAGGAGAGGGGGAAGGATGGGCACAGAGAGGGAGGGGGACCCAGAGACTGAGGCCCCAGGGGGATGGAGGGTGGGATCGTGTTGAATGGTGAAGATACACAGAAAGATCATAATTATGGTAGGTACGTAATTTTCATATCTTATCTGTCAATCTTCACCATTCATCACTATTAGTGAAACAAGCCCAGAAGAGATTTCTTTACACCCTAAGGATAAATCCCTTAGCTCTCAGTGGGTGACACACTAAGAGTGGGGAACCTTCAGGGCCTGGAGAGGCCCGAGAGTGGGGAGAGTGAGACAGAGACCCCCCCCAGAGGGGGAAGGAAGTTGCCCTGACAAGCGCCATCTCGCTCTACGGGAGAAGAGATAGGTTCCTTGGTGAGCGGAGTTAATCACCCTACCAAGGGTGACAACCAGGAAAGACGCAGCCATGCCATCCGCCTAATGCAGATCGCTGTCCCTACGACCCTGGTAGCTACCTCATTGGCATCATAGGATGCCCTCGCTTGGTGCCTTGCTAGCTCCAGGCCACGCACAGCGAGTGCAATGGCTTGTCTGGTTTGCTCCGTATCAGGCAATGAGGCTAGGAGCTGACCTAGCCTGGACCACAAGAACCTGTCATAGGCTGCATAGTGGGCCTGATGTGCAGAAATAGAAAGAAGTAACCGTGCCGAGTAGAAAGTCCTCCTACCCCAGAAGTCAAAATCCAAGGAGTCTTGATCTGGGGGCCGGTCATGGAGAAGGGTGCAAAGCCCATCAGGAGTATCCAACTGCGTCAGTCCAGACTGTGGATGAGGCATGGAACCTGGAGACTCCAGGGGTGTGCAATACCTCTGGCTGAGATCCCTCGGGGCAGGAACTCCAGAGAAGGGTCTCTGCCAGGAACGCAACAATGCCTCCCGAAAGGGAGCAGGCCAGGGCGGAACCACAAGGGTGGCCTCGCCAAAATCGCCTAGAAAGGCATGCGCTGAGTGCTCAAGATTGCTGATAGTGGAAGGAGTAAGGTGCAAGTCCCCCAACATCCTCACAAGGAATCGCTGATACTCAGCGAGATCAGCAGCTGGAGAGATGTGGACAGAAGTTTCCTCTCCCCCAGAAGAGGGAGAAGAGGAGCTGGAAGGCACCGGCTGTTCACAGGGTGGCTGCACGGGGGGGAGGTTGAAAAACCTGGCTGTTCATTGCCCTAACATAAGCAGGGAACCGAGCAGCCACCGCTCTGAACTGCTCCCAGGAGAGAGGCCCGCTAGGACCAAGGATGCCTGGGAGCACAGGAGAATGTAGAAGAGGGATGGGGACAGAGCCGAGAAGAGATGTCAGCTGACCTCCGCCTGGGCTAAGGAGTGGACCATGGGCACCCCCGGAAGACCCCACAGCTGAACAACCATTTCGGTACTGCCTTGCCTGCGCCCAGAAGAATCCCCCCTGTGAGGCGACTGGGGCTGTATAGGTCCAGAAGGATGGTCCCCTACCTCAAAAGAATGGGACTCTCTCAAAGAGACCGAGGAGGAAAAGTGGAGATCTGCACTACGGCTTCTCCCAGAGCCTGGGTGGACCCCTGAAAAAGGCCAACGTGCCGACCCCACGCCCCTCGACCCCTCGGAGTGCGAAAGAGCCCTCCTCCTCGAGAGGGCCAGTCTAGGTAGCTGGCATCTCTGGGTAGCTCCCGAAGGGGCTATCCAGGGCACAGTACCCTCCACTCCTGTAGGTGCTCTGATCGGCCCCCAAAGTTGGGCGATCTAGGCACACCACAGGTGGGGGTACCACTACTGAGCTATGGTGGTGTGCACCACTGACTGTTGGTCAGCACCCCTGACCCCAGTCTCGGTAGCCACCGACCCCACCTCAGAAGGGGGCTCACTCTGGCTTGTCGAGAAGACTACTGGGCTGCCCACCTCAACAGCGAACCCCGAACCCCAAAGGGTCAGACTGTCTGAGGCCCTGTGCCAAACTGTAAGAGGGCGCCCACTGCCATCCTTGCCAACAGGCCCAGAAACCAAAGCTGTGCCCTAGCCGGCGCCAGCGCCCACCGCAGCTCTGGGAACAGAATCTGGAGGGGGCACGGCTCCAGCCCAAACAAGAGCTCCACAGCCAGGACCAGTCATGGCACCATCCGGTCCCACAGCGCCACGAGCGGTGCCGAGGACGAGGACGGCGGTGATGACGGCCCCATCAGTGCCGATGGTGCTGCCCGCCCACGGTGTGCCACTAACGGGCGCTGAGAGCAGAGATGTACCGACGGAGGAATCTGAAGGCCCCATGGCACCGAGGCCCGAGGACATGGCGCTGTGCTCAACCTTGGAGTAGAGGATGGCACCAAGGCGAGACATGGAGAAAGACGGCACCGTAGCATCTCTCACGGCGCTGCTAGCAGTGTCGGCACCGGGAACGGCTCTGACAGAAGTCACGATGCCGTGCGACAAGTCGGCGCTGACAACTCTGTCAGGGCCCACAGCGTCGTGAATGGCGTCGAGGCCCACAACGGCACCAACTGACAGCGTCGATCCAGGCCTTGTGAACCATGGGTCCGACACCGGGGGAGCCTTCACCCCCGAAGGGGCGAATGCCATGGCAGCGCCTCCTGCCCGCTCCCCAGAAGGAACGGAACGGACCTCCTGCACAGCAGAAGAAGCCTCAGCAATGGCTACGCTACTAGCAGCCGAGGCTCCCTCCTCCTCGGTCCATATAGAACCAGGAGAGGACCCAGAGGAAAGGCCAAGAGAGCGTGGCTTGGCCCGATGAGTGCGCACCCGACCCCCAAAAGTCAGCGGAGCTCGCCCCACTTTCCACGTGCGTTGCTCAATGACCCAGCGGTCCATGGAGAAAAAGGCATTGCACGAATCCATGTCATGAAGCGGGCCAAGACATGAGAGACACTGGTCATGCTGGTCAGTGACGGAATACTTTTGGCCACAAGGGCACCATCGCATGGGGGGCTGACCGTCTTAGAAGATTTCTTGCCCTCCGACCGAGACATGATCTACGGAGAAAAAAACACGTCGCGGAAATATAAAAATAAGGAAAGATCTTACCGGGCGACGTCGAGTGTTGGCAGAAACAGAACCGGCAGGAGAACCGACGAACTTTGACCGAAGGTAACATTTCAGAAAAACAACTGCGGAGCAGGCCTAGGACTCTTCACAGCTTCCCATGAGGTGACCTCTATGGCAGAAGACGAAGAACTGGCAGGCAGGAGAAGCTGACGCAGCCTAACGGCCAACACGCAAGCGCCACGCAGTGCATCGGCCTCAAGGGCAGCACTGATGGTGCATCGGCTCCAACCTACCTTTTAAAAAAAAAAAAAGCTCCCATGGGGTCCTGACCTCTGGCAGATACCCAACAGTGATGAATGGTGAAGACTGACACAGATAAGATCTACTAATACAGGTGAGTAACCTGTTCTTCTAGGATCGTGGATATGTTGTTCATCCACACTTATTGGCAGACTCCTAGCAGTTCTCCAGGAGGAAGGAGGCAAGGCGCACACTCCCTACTTAGGGAACAGAGATTGGAGAACTGAGGCCCGAAAACCAGCATCCCGGCATGACTCAAGGTCGATGTGGTAGTGGGTGATGAAGGTGTTTGCTGACTTCCAGGTAGCAGCACGACAGATTTCCTGGATAGGGATGTCCCTGGAAGCAGCCACCGATGCAGCAGTATGGCGGGTAGAATGAGCTCTTATCCCCTCTGGGAAGCTCCTTGCCCGCCAACTCATAGCACAGACCTATGCATGATGTAATCCATAACGCAACAGTCCGCTTCGCTGTAGGTCTGCCAGAAGCAGCTTCAGCATAGGTGACAAACAGCTGGCGAACCTCTGCCCTAATTTCCACCGTCCTCTCATTATAATAGGAGAGGGCCCATCTCAGGTCCAAAGTATGGAGCCTATATTCAGCCTCCGAGATGTAATTAGGGTAGTATACTGGCAGAGTCAACACCTGGTTAAGGTGAAACTCTGACACCACCTTCAGAAGGAATTTCGAGTGGGGGCGCAGGACAACTTTGTCCCTGTGGAAGACCAGATAAGGGGAGTCCACAGAAAGCACCTTGTGCTCTCCTGTCCTGGCTGACATAATAGCCACCAGGAAGGCCGTCTTCCACGACAAGTGTGACAACTCACACTTGTGTATGGGTTCGAATGCCTTGCCCACGAGCTTTGCTAGTACCAACAATAAATCCCACGGAGGTGGAGATTCATGCACCGGAGGGTATATATGAACCAGGCCTTTGAAAAAGCACCCGACCACTGTCTCCTGCATCAACGTCGGGTGACCGGCCCGTGCCCGGTAAGCAGAGATGGCTGCCAGGTGCACCCTAAGGTTCGATGGCCGTAGACCCCCTTTGGGGAGAGACCAAAGGTAGTCAAGAATGTTAGCCACGGGACAGGACAGAGGGTCCAGGCCCTTGTCCTGACACCAAATGGAAAACCACTTCCATTTGAAGGCATAACACTTCCTGGTCGATTTCTTTCTAGATGCCTCCACCACAGTGTAGACATCTTCGTTAAGACCCAAAGCCTGGAACTCCAGCCACTCAGGAACCAGGCTCTGAGGTGCAGGGATTGAAGGTCCGGATGGTATACCTTCCCCTGATTGAGTGATATCAGGTCCGGGTGTGTACAAAGCTGCTCCAGGAACCTGCAGCTGAGGCTGAGGAGATCTGGGTACCAGAAATGGAAATTACATACCTACCGTAATTCTTGATCTTCTTGGACGAAAGTCTCCACCACTCACTCACACTAATGGGATCTACACCGGAGGTGCTAGGACCCAGCGGGAGCAAACTTTTTTGCAGGAGGGCCGGCGCCAGAGATGGAGCTGCGAGGACAGTGCCACGAGCCTCTGCTCGTGCGGCAATGACTATCTCAGCGCTCTACCCTCCAACCGCCTCTCAGTACCTTTTTTTCCAAGGAGGTGCAGCATAACTAACCTAGAAGGATAGCCTAACAAAAAACGGACATAAGATAGTCCGGAAGACCCATATAAGAAGGGTCAAGAAGAAAAAATTACTCACCTTACTAATGTTGTTTCTTCTAATGGAGTCTTGCTGTATTCTGACAAATTGCAGTGAGGTCCAACCTTCGAACTGCTCCGGAGATGAAAGAGTTAACTTTCCATGCCAGGCATGGAACACTGAGCTCGAGCTCGGTTGAGACTCTGTCTGTTGCTGCTTGAACTCAAACAGTCAGATCTTTACGAGCTAAACTCACTGAGAGTCCTGTGTGGAAGCTGTAAACCTACACTAGCCAACTGGCTACTAAATATAATAAACAGATTTTTTGGTCCCAAAACAAAGACTCAAGTCAGGAAACCCAAAAAATGAAACCAACACAACACCCACTCACCCAAAGCAAAGGGGTGATAAATAAAAGGTGGGGCACCTCTTGAGTGCCAACACTGCTACTGCCCACCCACATCCCAAAACAAAGGTTCTGAGAGGGGGGGGGGGGGGTCAGAATACAGCAAGACTCCATTAGAAGAAACAACATTACTAAGGTGAGTAATTTTTTCTTCAAACAACATGAAGTCTTGCTGTATTCTGACAAATTGCAGACTACCAAGCAGTACCTCCATGGAGAAGGGACAGAACCTACCTAGGAAATAGGCTCTGAAGCACTGCTGTGCCAAACCGAGCATCACTCCTAGCCTGGATATCCAGAGAGTAATGCTTGGTAAAAGTGTGAACTGTTTTCCAGGTAGCTGCTTGACATATCTCCAAGATAGGAATATCCCTGGCAGCAGCCAGGGAAGCAGCTGTACCTCTGGTAGAGTAGCCCTCAGGTCTGAGGGTGGAATCCTGCCTAGTTTTTCATAACAAAATTGAATGCAAGAGACAATCCACCTGGCAATGGATCTCTTAGTGGCAGGTCTTCCCCTTACCAACCTCATCATAAGTGAGGAACAGTTGGAGGGGGTCAAACCTGTGACCCTTGGTACACTCTATGTAGTAGCTAAGGGCCCTTTTGACATCCAAACTGTGCAGCCTCCTCTCACCAGAGGAGGAATGGTCAGTGAAGAAAACAGGAAGAGACAGACTGGTTAAGGTGGAAGTCTGAAACCACCTTAGGTAAAAACTTCCTGTTAGTCCTGAGGACCACCTTATCTCTTTGGAAAGAGATAAAATCAGGCTCCACTGACAGGGCTTGTAACTCGCTAATGCGCCTGGCAGAAGTGATGGCCACCAAGAAAACAGTTTTCCAAGTCAAGTACTTAAGCTCTGCTGAGGACAAAGGCTCAAAAGGGGGGTTGCATAAACTGAGCTATGCAAACATTAAGGTCCCAAACAGGGGCAGGGTCCCTGAATGGTGGATTGGTATGAAGCAATCCCTTGAAAAACTTAGAGAATACAGAATGAGCTGAAACGGAAGAAGGCTTACCTACTGAAAGAAAAGCAGAGACAGCTGCCAGATGCACACTTAGTGTAGCTGGTCTGAGTCCCAAGCTATTAAGATGAACCATATAGTCAAGGACTGTGGGCAGGCCAGAAGACTCTGGAGAAATATGCTTCCCAGAGCACCATGTGGAGAATCTTTTCCATTTGGAGTTGTAAGTGCTTTTGGTGGAAGGCTTCCGAGAAGCCTTTAGGATATCCATAACACCTTGAGAGAGGTGTAAATCAGCAAACTCTAACTCTTCAAGAGCCAGGCCTTGAGATTGAGAGATTTGAGATTCGATACCAAACCCTCCCCTGAGCACAGGTTAACAGGTTGTAATTCCTGGGAAGAAACAGGGGAAGGTGGACTGCTAAGGACAACAGGAGAGGGTACCAGGGCTGTCTGGCCCAGTCTGGAGCAATCAGAATCACCTTGCAGGGTTGAGACCTGATTTTGACTAACACCTTGAACAGGAGAGGGAAGGGGGGAAAAGCATACAGGAACTTCCCTTCCCAATTGAGAACTAGGGCATCCAGGGGGACTGAGCCCAACACTGGGGGCCTGCAGCAAAAAAAGGGAAGTTGGTGATTGTCTGGGGCTGCAAAAAGATCTGTGGGGTGCCCCATCTGGAGAAGATCACCTTCAAAACCAGGGGATCCAGTGACGATTCATGATGGCCCTGAGATATCCTGCTGAGAGCATCTGCCAGAACATTGTCCTTGTCTGGGAGGTGTACTGCTGTAAGAGAGGTTTGAGAGAATAGGCCAGAGACCATAACTTCATTGCTTCTGTGCACAAGGCCGTAGACCGAGTGCCATACCACCTTGTGGTGGTATTGTCTGTCCTGATCTGAACTACTTTGTTCTGAACAGACTTGGAAAAAGCCTGAAGTGCTAGAAACACTGCTCTGAGTTCTAATAGATTGATGTGAAGCAGAGATTCCTGAGGAGACCACAACCCTTGGGTGGTCAGGTCTCCCAAGTGGGCTCCCCACCCCAAGAGGGAGGCATCTGTAGTAAGGATTAGAGAGTGAGACTGAGTGACAAAAAGGAACTCCCTGTCTTAGATTGTCCTGATCCTGCCACCACTGGAATCAGTTTGGTCAGAGGATCCTTTTTCTGAGACCAAAAGGCTCTCAAGTGGAACTGAATGTCCCTCATCTGAAATCTTGCTCCCTGCACCACTGCTGTAGAAGTAGCCATGTGCCCCAGGAGCTGTAGAAAGTGCCTTGCTGGTCGAGACACCTGGAGGGTGAATGAAGAGGCCAGTGAAATAAGGGTCCTTGCCCTGTCCAGGGGAAAGAAGGCTTTTGCCTTTACTGTATCTAGCTCTGCGCCTATGAAGGTGAGGAGCTGTACAGGCTCTAGAACTGACTTTGAAAGATTCAGAAGGAAACCTGGAGAAGTAAGCAGTTGCTGAGTTATCTGTAGGTGTAACTTGACTTGGTCTGGGGACTGCCCTACTATGAGTCAGTTGTCCAGGTATGGGAAGATGGAAATCCTTTTCCTTCTTAGGAAGGCAACTACTACTGTCAGGCATTTTGTGAACACCCTTGGAGCAGAGGTTAGGCCGAAGGGCATTGCTCTGAATTGGTAGTGGCCTGAGGGCAGCTCGAACCTGAGGTATTTTCGATGGGAGCTTCTGATGAGAATATGGAAATAGGCATCCTTGAGGTCCAGGGAGACTAGCCAGTCCCCTGGCCTTAGAGAGGGTAGAATTATTCCCAGAGTCACCATTTTGAACTTTGGCTTTAAAAGGTGCTTGTTTAAATATCTGAGATCCAGGATGGGCCGCCATTCTCCTGTCTTTTTGGGGGTGAGGAAGTACCTGGAGTACAATCCTTTCCCTTTATGTAGGGGTGGAACCCTTTTCTATAGCTCTGAGAGCCAAGAGGGAAGAGACCTCTGCCTCTAGGGCAAGTTCCTCTGAAGGATTTGCAGGTGGAAAGGATCTGGTTCTCATCTTTGGAAATTTTTTGAAGCTGAGAACCAGTCCCTGGCTTACTACTTCCAGGACCCATTTGTTTGATGTTAAAGACATCCAGTCCTGGACAAAGTAAGCCAGCCTGCCCCCTACATGTAGTGGAGAATCGGCCCTGGAAAACCCATCAGGGTGCCTGTTTGGCAGGGGCTTTAGGCTGAGGGGTGGAGGCAGGCCTGCTTGTACCCTGTCTGCCTCTCCCTCTAAAGAACCCCCTATGAGCATAAGCAGAAGAGGAGGCCTGGGCTTGGTAGAAAGGCCTATGAAAAGGCCTGCCCCTGCCCCTGGGTTGCTGCCTCTGAGGAGTGGCTTGCCTTTCCTTGGCCTGAGCACTCCTGTAGGTGGTCCTGTACTCATCCATTTTCTTCATGTAGTTCTCTGCTCCCCAGAGAATTACCCACAACAGGAAAATCCATGGCCTTAGTCTGGGTATCCTGAGACAGGCTAGTACATCTGAGCCAAGCCATCCTACGAAGGGCCACAGATGTAGCCATGACTCTAGATGAAACATCATTGGAGTCCACAGCAGCATGGAATTGCACCTTGGATGCCTCAATACCATCCGCAGCCACCTGCTCCAGCTCCTTGGCAAGCTGGCCAGGGACCTGTTTAGCTAAAGCCATTACAGTGTCCCATCTAGATTTCTGATATCTAGCTGTATAGGCCATATAATTGGCCTGCCTGAGTTCCAAGGATGCTGCCATGTACTGTTTCTTTGCCATGGCACTAATCCTCCTGGAGTCCTTATCTGGGGGGTGTGAAGCCAAGGCTATACTAGCCTTATCACAGGCTGCAGCCTGCACTACCCCAACATGGCTGCATTGCTGGGAAAGGAACTCCGTATCTGAGCATGAAAGGGTATACCTCTTGTCCATTCTCTTATCCACAGGAGGTATAGAATTAGGAGTCTTTAAAATTTTTATTGTCTGTTTCCCAAAAGACTTATGAAGGGGAATAGACAGCCTCCTGGACTCTGGGATATCCATCATTTCAACATAGTCAGGCTCCTCCTGGTCATCCACAGCTTCTTCCATAGGAAGCTGAAGAGTTTCAGCCACTTTCTTGTAAAACATGAAATGGGAGGGGGACTCAGAAAGCCTAGGAGGAGACACTCCTGAAGGTCTGTCTGGGGAGATGTGGTCAATGGGCACATCCAGACTTTCATAATCACACTCACTTTCCTCATACTCTCCTTCCTCCTCCTCAGGTTCATAAAATTCTAAATCATAATCCGAACCGTGGAACCGACCGCCTTCTAATGGTGCCGGTTCGGTCGGAACCGGGATAGCGACTGGACAATTTTTATCGCTTTGGCTATTTCATCAGCGGTCAGAGAAAGAACTTTGGATCCGCACCGGCTGATTATCCCTTCTTGATCTCTTAACCGGAACTGACTCCTCGGATCGGGTTCTCCTTTTGCCCGAAGAAGTTTCGCCCTGGTCAGAGGGCACTCCTTCTGGTTCGGTTGGAACCGAACCGGGCTGGCCATCCGAGTCAGTGGACTTTTTGGCCTCCCTTTCCCTGAGCCTACCAACTCTTTTTCCAGGGTAGCTGCAGGAAAATTTTTACAAATCTGGCAGTCTGAATCGAGGTGGTCAAACCCCAGACACTAAACACAGGTGGTGTGGGGATCAGCCTTAGCAAAGACTTCCCCACACACACTACAGTGTTGAAACCCAGTGGGCCTGGTTTTTCTTTTGGGTTTCTCAGACATGGCCAGTACTAACCAAAAACTTACCCTTTTCTCGGCAATCCGCCAGGCAAGACACCCTTATTGGTTCCTGACCGTGTTATGGGTCGGGGAAAAAACCGTAATAAAATCTGTTTTTTTTTAGAACCGATAAGAACCGGTAACCACACTCTAAAAGTAGAAATAAAGATTTTTAAACAACCTGATCGATTCAAACCGAACCAATCCCACGTTTACAAGTTCCACACAGAATAATAACAAAAATAACCTATCTAGTACTCACGAATTACCACAGACAGAGACTGAACCGATAGGTTGCGGTTTAAATTCGGTCGAAAACCGAGAAAAACGGTACTTTAACCAACAAATTGAACTGAGCAAAGGAGAAATCTCTGGAGCGACTGTTCAGTGAGGTGGAGCAAAGAATCTGATGGTTTGAGTTCAAACAGCAACAGACAGAGTCTCAACCGAGCTCGAGCTCAGCGTTCCATGCCTGGCATGGAAACATAGAATTTGACGGCAGATAAGGACCGCTTGGCCCACCCAGTCTGCCCATTCCCCTACCTACTGGATAAGCTGCAGATCCTAGTTAACCAGCAACCTACTTCTTCCTACCCTCACCCCCTAGAATTGCCTTATGACTGTCCCATGCATGCTTGAATTCCACCACTGATTTTGACTTCACGACCTTCCTCCGGAAGGCCGCTCCATGCATCCAAACCTCTCTGTGAAAAATACTTACTTAAATTACCTCTGAGCCACCCCCATCTTCAAATTGTGCCTCTTGTTCTTGCACACCTCTTTTTGAAAGATGCTACCTCTTGGACTTTGTTGATTCCCTTGAGGTACTTGAACGTTTCTATCATGTCCCCCTCCCTCCTTTCCTCGAGGCTATACATATTAAGCTCCTTTCTCTCTCTTCATATCGCCTTCGGTGCAGACCCTGCAACATTTTAGTTGCCCTCCTCTGGACAGCTCTATCCTATGTCTTTATGGAGACTGGGTCTTCAGAACTGCACACAGTATTCCAGATGGGGTCCCCTCAGCTGTCTGTACAGAGGATAACAACTTCCTGTTTTCTACTGGTGATGCCTCTCCTATGCATCCCAGTGTCCCCCAGCCTCCTTGCTGCCCTCTCACATTGCTTGCCCACCTTTAGGTCATCTGATATGACTACCCCCAGGTCCCTTTCCATTTTTGTTGTTGTTAGTATCTCACCCCCCATTGTGTACTCTTCCCCTGGGTTTTTGTTTCCCAGGTGCATTACCTTGCACTTCTTAGCATTGAATCTAAGCTGCCATACATTTGACCATTCCTCTAACCTTGCCAAGTCCCTTCTCATCCTTTCCACCCCACCTCCTGCATCAACTCTGTTGCAGATCTTTGTGTCATCTGCAAAGAGACATACTTTTCCTTCCAGTCCTTCTGCAATGTCGCTTATAAAGACACTGAAGAGGACCGGTCCCATTACCTGAACCCCATGGTACCCCACTAGTAACCCTCCTTTCTTCTGAGTGGACTTCATTTACTATTACTCTCTGTGTCCTATTCTCCAGCCAATCTTTACCCAGGCTGTCATCTTGGGACCCACTCCCAGGCTGGCTAACTTGTATATTAATCTTTTGTTTTGACTGTGTCAAATGCCGTACAAAGTCTAGGTAGACCATGTCCACAGCCCTCCCTGATCTACTACTTTGGTCACCCAGTCAAAGAAATCTATCAGATTCATCTGGCATGACCTTCCCGCTGTGAATCCATGCTGCCAGGGTCCTGTGCCCTCTGGCCTCTAGATACTTGACAATTCTTTCCTTCAGAAGTGATTCCATCATTTTCCTATCACTGAGGTTAAACTAACAGGTCTGTAGTTTCCTGCTTCTGCCTTGCTCCCACTTTTGTGAAGGGGAATCACATCGCCCTCCTCCAGTCCCTCGGTACCACCCCATCCTCCCATGATTTGTTAAAAAGGTAGTCAGTGGTGTCACTAGTTCTACCCTTAGTTCTTTTAGAATTCTGGGATGAATCCTATCAGGCCCCATTGCTTTGTCCACCTTCAGTTTAAGAGTTCTTTAGAACCTCTTTTCTGTAAATGGGCTGGTATCAACTTCTGTATCCAGAGTGTTTCTACTGTTTGTTTTATGTACCTCCCTCTTCATTTGTAAATACTGAGCAAAAATATTTGTTTAGTATCTCTGCCTTTCACAGTCTCCTCTGCCCACCCTCCCTCCCTTTATTAAGCCTCACTATCCCTCCCTTGGTCTTCCTTCTTCCCTGATGTACCTATAAAAGGTTTTATCCTTCTTAACTGAGTTGGCTATCTTTTCCTCAGTTTGGGCCTTTGGTGTTCTGACTGCCTTCCCAGCCTCCTTTTGCTTTAACTGATACAGTTCTCTGTCCTGCTCTTCTGCAATT
This sequence comes from Neoceratodus forsteri, assembly GCA_016271365.2. Classification (NCBI taxonomy): domain Eukaryota; kingdom Metazoa; phylum Chordata; order Ceratodontiformes; family Ceratodontidae; genus Neoceratodus; species Neoceratodus forsteri. Next base: position 185,350,560 of record JADMNL010000027.1, read on the forward strand.
CCTTCTACTCTGAATGCTTTCTTTTCTTGAACCTTCACTGCCACTTCCTTTGAGAACCATAGTGGTTTCTTACATCGCTTTGTTTATTTGCTTCACACAAAGGCTCGTTACCTCTGTGATGGCAGTTTTTATTATTCCCCATTGTTCTTCCACCCCTCCTTCCTGCCCATTTGCTAGTGCATTCCTTAGGCACTCACCCATTTTGGCAAAGTCAGCCCTCCTAAAGTCCAGTACTTTTGTCTTTGTATGGCTTGACTCTATTTCTGTGTTTATTGTGAACCATACTGGAAAGTTAACTCTTTCATCTCCGGGGCAATTCGAAGGTTGGACCTCACTGCAATTTGTCAGAATACAGCAAGACTTCAAGTTGTTTGAAAGAAGTCTTCACAGCCTAAAGACTGAGGGAGTGAAGACCAACAACAGAGGTGAGCTCGGGGGATGGTGGGTGGGCGTGTGAATGAGTGGTGGAGACTTCGTCCAAGAAGATCAAGGATTACGATAGGTAAGTAATGTCCATATCTTCCTGGACATAAAGTCTCCACCACTCATTCACACTAATGGGAGAGTACCGAGCTAATAATCCCCCGAGAGGGTGGCAGGAGAGACCAAGAGCTCACAAATTTAGGACAGAAATCCATTAAGGATGGTTCTGCCAAATGAAATATGCCGTCTGGCATGGACATCCAGGGCACAGTGTTTGACGAAAATATGCACTGAGCTCCAGGTAGCCGCATTGCAAATATCTGCAACAATGGGCACATTGAGGATTTCCACCAGGGATGCTGCGACCGCTCTAGTAGAGCAAGCCTACACTCTGCCTTCCAGCTTAACCTGCACCATGGAATAACGGTGGCGAAGGCATGCCACCAGCCATGCTGAAATGCATCTGATAGCGACAGGTTGACCCAGCCGGGTCTCGCTGAAGCAAACAGTTGTTGAGGTTTGCGAAATTCTTTTGTTCTATCTAAATAGAAACGCGAAGCTCTTTTGACGTCTAAAGAATGAAGAGAATGCTCCCCTTCATTTTGGAAGCTCGCAAAGTAAGTAGGAAGGACCAAAGGTTGGTTTAGATGGAATTCTGAAACAACCTTAAGGAGAAACTTACAATGGATCCTAAGAACTACTTTGTCTTTATGAAACACAGTATACGGGGAAGGGGGGGTCTGTGACCAAGGCATGTATCTCAGAGACCCTGTGGGCCGAGGTAATGGCCATCAGGAAGGCCGTTTTCCAAGTGAGAAATTTCAACTCACAGGTAGCCAGAGGCTCGAAAGGTTTTCGCGTGAACATGTCTAGCACAAGATTAATGCCCAGGCTGTGACTGGATGTCTGACAGGAGGTCTGGTATGCAGAACACCCTTAAGAAACCTCTTAACCACAGGTAACTGAGCCAGTGACAAGGAAAGTACTGGCTCATGATAAGCTGAAATGGCACAAAGGTGAACCTTGACTGTAGAGTATTGCAGACCAGAATTTGAGAGGTCTAACTCTAGAACTTTATTTGGTGGGCAGGAAAATGGATTCAAAGAGGATTTTGCACACCAGAGCGAAAAACGCTTCCATTTGGCTGTGTAAGTTTTCCTAGTGGCTGGCTTGCATGCAGCCAGAAGGATATCTGAAACTCTGCGAGAGACACTGAACCTGTTCACTTCTATCTCTTCAGGAGCCAAGCGAGAAGGTGAAGTGACCTCAGGTTGGGATGGACTACAGGCCCCTGAGTCAGAAGGTTCATCTGAAGGGGAAGCGCTTTCGGAAGGGTTACTGACATACTGTTGAGTAACGGAAACCATATTTGTCAAGGCCAGAAGGAAGCAATGAGGATCATTTTGTCCCCCTGGGACTCTAACTTGAGAAGTACCCTCTGAATTGGAGGAAGAGGTGGAAAGGCATATAGAAAGCGTTTTGTCCACTGCAGCCTGAACACATCCTGACAGAAAATGCCAGGCCCTGGATTTCTGGAGCAGAAGAGAGGCAGTTTTATGTTGAGTGGGGATGCAAAAAGGTCCAGGTCTGGAGTTCCCCACTCTGCGAATAGTGACTGAACTACAGTTGAGTCGAGAGACCATTCGTGAGGATCTGTCTCTGTTCTGCTGAGACGGTCTGCCAGTTCGTTCTGCACTCCCGGCAGGCAGACCGCCTGAATTAGAGCTTTGTCCTCCAAGCATCATTCCCACACTCTCATCGCTTTCCTGCATAAGGGGTAAGAGTGAGCACTGCCCTACTTGTTGATGTAATACATCACTGCTTTGTTGTCCATTTGAAGGAGAATGTTCTTGTGACAGAGAATGTCCTTCAAAGCCCGGACTGCAAAAAGGACGCCCCTCATTTCTAGGACATTTATGTGAAGCTGGGACTCGTGCTGAGTCCACATACCTTGAGTGTGGAGAGTCTGACAGTGACCTCCCCACCCCATCAGGGACGTGTCCATGGAAATGGAAATCTGATGTTCGAGAGGAGCAAAGGGATACCCTTTTAGAAGATTGTCCTCTTGCGACCACCAGGTGAGTGACTTCTTCAGAGGTTTTGTCACCTTGATGAGAAAGGACTGAGGGTGAGTGGTAGGAGACCACTGAGTACTGAGCATCCACTGAGAGATTCTCATGTGCAGGTGTGCTAGGGGTACAGTGAGCACCGAGGATGCCATGAGACCTAGCATCCGCTGCATCGAGATAGCTCGGACCAAGCTGTTTTCTCTGATGTATCGGGCCATCTGCAGGATATCGGTCCTTCTGTCCTCTGGTAGAAAAGCTTTCGCACAGGAGGTGTCCAGAAGAGTTCTTATGAAAAGGAGCCTCTGGAAGGGCTGCAGCTGTGATTTCTTGAGGTTTAGCAGGACTCCCATGGATGTGAGAAAGTCTGAGGCCGTGGCAATGGTGTCGAGGGTTCCCTGCCTGAAAGGACATGCTAGAAGCCAGTCGTCCAGGTAAGGGAACACTTGTATTCCGATTCTTCTGAGATGCGCTGCGAGTATTGCACAACACTTTGTAAAAACTCGTAGCGCTGAGGACAGCCCAAAGGGCAGGACTCTGAACTGATAATGCTGGCCCAAGGCCACGAACCTTAGATATTTGTGATGCCTTGGGTGAATAGGGATATGTTGGTAAGCATCCTGCATGTCCAGGGAGGCTAACCAGTCCTGTTGATGAAGCAAAGGTAACAGGGTTCCTAGCGACATAATTTTGAATTTCTCTTTGGGAAAAAAAATTGTTTAATTTTCTGAGGTCTGAAATGGGGCGCATGCCACCGGTTTTCTTTGGAACCAGAAAGTAATGGGAGTAGAACCCTGTGTTCTGTTGATCCTGCGAAACTACTTCCACTGCCCTGTTGTGCAGAAGGCCTTGTATCCTGGAGGTGAGAAGTTCTGACTGAAGTACTGAGCCTGGGCTGTCGTTTGAGGGGACGATCCGGATGGGTCTCTAAAAGATTGAGGGAACACTCCTCATGGATTATCCGGAGGACCCATTTGTCCGATGCTATGGACTTCCACCGACTGTAGAATTGAGTCAGATGACCTCCCACCGCTGAGGAAGAGTCCCCCTCGGGCAGCTGAGGTGGGACTTAGGCCAACAACTCAGAAGGCGGCACTGGGCGCTTTGGGTCCTTGCGCCTTCTGTTGCGCTTTGAGGCTGAGGGCTTGGTTTTATTGAAACCTCCCCTGCCTTTGCCTCGAAGGACTGACGGTTATGAAACTGGCGTTTGTTAACTCCCTCGAGAAGAGGCGGGAGGAGGTTGAGCCAATTTAATGGCTGACCTAGTCTTTTGTGTGGCCTCTAGAGCCTGCTCTACTTGAGGGCCAAAGAGATACACACCATCAAAGGGCAACGCCATGACCTATTGCTGGGCATCATTCGTGAAACCTGAAGTGCGCAGCCAGGAATGGCAGCGGGTACAAATGCCCGCCGCTGCCACTCGTGAGGCTGTATCGAAGGCATCCATAGCTGCTTTAACCTGCTGGTTGTTGGACTCGATACCCCTGGTTATGGCTTAAAGAAGCTCTGAATTAGCATCAGAGTCCGGTAAAGCTTCAACCATTTGTTTGAGCGAATGCCAAAGAATATACTCAAATTGAGAGAAATAGCCCTGGTAGCTGGCGATACGCATACCCAGGGTGGATGCAGCAAAGACTCTCTTACCTAAAGTATCTATCTTACGAGATTCTTTGTTTATAGGTCGAGCTGTAGTAGTCTGAGGAAGGACGACCTTATCATTCTCTGCCAAGACTACAATAGGATCTGCAAAGGCTTGGGAGGACAAAATAGATCGATCCTTGGGAGCAGCATAATTTCTATCTTTGGACTTAGCCACAGAAGGAATGAGAGCAGGATTATTCCATACCATTTGAGATAGCATTTCAAAGGAGGGTTGTACCGGGGGAGTTAAATCCATAGGGATGTCCGGAACATGAAGGTATTGGAGTCTTAAAAGCTTCCCAGGATCGATGTCCATAGTCTGGAGAGAAAGAGTGGAATTCAAATTCCTCAACAGAGACTTAAAAGACAGGTCCTCGACCACAGGCTCTGTAACAGGATTAGGTCCTGCTCCTTCTACATCATCACCCAGTCTAAGATCTGGGTCAGGCTCAATATCATCTCCTGACAGTCCAGGAGGGACTGCATGGATAGGAAAGGAATGAAAATCAACAGGAAAAGAGGAAGGAAAAGAATTTGGAGAGGAGAAGCCCTGAAGATTGGCTGATGAAAAGCCCGGCCTCAGCGCTGAAAAACACGGTGCTGAAAGGCCGCATGACGCCGACAAAGCAGACAGCCCCGAAGAAGAACATGGTGCCGAAAAGGTGCATGGCGCCCAAGACAGCGCCGAAAGGGCACACGGCGTCGAGAAACTCAATGGCACGGAGGACGGCGCCGACAGGCGAATCGGCGCTGAGCAACCCAGTGAAGCCAACATCAACCCAGGGCCCTGAAAATTCAGATTTGAGGGGAAAGAAGAAAGAATACCAGGAGATAGAGGCATCAGTGTGGCCCCCTGCACTGCAGCCATATGCGGGGGGAACACTTGTTGGAGTCGACGGCACCAAGAGGATGCTGCATGCACCAGGAAGGCTCAATCGCCTGCCCGATCTCCTGAAGAACCCAGGGTCCCAGAGTGACCAGGCCAGGCAGCTGGACCAACCTCCGAGCCCACTGCTCCATAAGAGCGGCTCACTGATGAAACTGCTCATCGGAAGCCCTACCAGAAGGCAAGGAAGAGCTCCGATGTCAAAGTCGTCGGTAACCAAAAACAGAAACCGGCGACTCCAAGTGAGGAGACCAGCAACTGACCCCAATGACTAACCGTTGACACGCAGACATATCAGAAGGCGACCTCGAGTGATGCCTTCTCTTTTTTGACGTATGGGCCGAAGAAGAGCTCGAGACCGAACGGTGCCGAGAATGCGACAGTTTTCTTTTATGCTTCCGAGTGGACCGCCCTTCACCTCTGGCACTGGACCATCTGTTGTCAGACCCCCCCCGAAGAAGGTGGATGACCGGACCCAGCCTGGCTGACTGAACAGCTTTCATACGAAGTCTCCCTACCATCACCTGACCTGCTCATGGTCGACTCCTTCAATGTAGGCTGAGACTTCTTTCTTTAATAAGAATAAATTATCGTAAGTGGTACTTTATTTGAAAAATACTACAAAATAAAAAAAACTGAAAACTATTCTACTAGTTTGACTCCCGGCGGGTGAGCGACGTTGTCACTGAAGCGCACTCGACGGCGGGAAAAAAGGAACTGAGGTGGTTGGAGGGTTGATGCTGAGATAGTCATTGCCGCAAGAGCAGAGGCTCGTGGCACCGCTCCTCGCGGCGTCATCTCTGGAGCTGGCCCTCCTGCAAAAAATTTGCTCCGCTGGGTTCTAGCGCCGCGTAGATCCCATTAGTGTGAATGAGTGGTAGAGACTTTATGTCCAGGAAGATCTGGCATGGCCAGTCTGGGGCTACCAGGCTCACCTTCACCTTATCCCTTCTCACCTTGAGAAGCACCCTGTGGATCAAGGGAAATAGAGGGAAGGCACAGAGGCCTGGGGTCCACAGCCTCGAGAAGGCATCCCCCTGCAGCGTGCCCTGGGGGGGGCAGGCATGAAACAGCCTCAGCTTGGCGTTTTTCCTGGAGGCAAACAGGTCCACCATCGGTTTGCCCCAATGGGAGAACAGACTGTAAGCTGCCTCTGTATGAAGAGACCACTCATGGGATATCTGGCCTAGACGGCTGAGAGCATCCGCCAGATGGTTCCAGGCTCCTGCCACACGGATGGCTAGGAAATCCACCTCCAACCGGCCACCGATGGTCCAGACTCAGAGCGCCTCCTTGCACAGCAGACAGGAGTGCATGCCGCCCTGTTTGTTGAGGTAGTACATGGTCGTGGTATTGTCCATCTGGACTTGAGCCACTTGACCCCGGTGCTGAGGAGCGAAAGCTGACAGCGCCAGTCTGACTGCTCTGAGGTTCAACGGGTTGATGTGGCATCGGGACTCATCGGGGGTCCAGAGCCCCTGGACCCATTTGTCCCCCATGTGGGCTCCCCAGCCCATGAGAGAGGCATCGGTCGTGACGACGGCTGTCGGCTCGAGGTGGACAAACGGGATCCCTTCCTGCAACCGGTCTGGGGTGGTCCACCATTGAAAAGCGTCCCACATCTTCTGGGTTACAGTGACCAGCTGGTCGAATTGACCGTGGTGCTGAGTCCACTGGGCAGCTAGCTCCCACTGAAGATGGCGCATGTGCCACCGGGCCCAACGACCACCGAGGTGCATGCCGCCATGTAACCGCGAAACTACTTCCACTGCCCTGTTGTGCAGAAGGCCTTGTATCCTGGAGGTGAGAAGTTCTGACTGAAGTGTTGACAGCCCGGGCTGTCATTTGGGGGGACGATCCGGAGGGGTCTCCACAAGATTGAGTGAATATCCCTCGCGGATTATCCGGAGGACCCATTTGTCTGAGGTTATGGACTTCCATTGATTGTAGAAGTGCATCAGACGACCTCCCACCGCTGAGGAACAGTCCACCTCGGGCAGCTGAGGTGGGACTTGGGCCAACTCAGAAGGTGGCGCTGGTCGCTTTGGGTCTTTGCGCCTTCCATTGCGTTTTCTTTTGAGGCTGGGGGGCTTGGTTTTTATGAAAACTTCCTCTGCCTCGAAAGGACTGACGGTTATGGAACTGGCGTTTATTAACACCCCGAGAGGGGACAGGAGGAGGGCGAGACAACTTAATGGCTGACCTAGTTTTTTGTGTAGCTTCTAGAGTCTGTTCTACTTGAGGGCCAAAGAGATACACACCATCAAAAGGCAACACCATTACCTGCTGCTGTGCGTCATTCGTAAAACCTGAAGTGCGCAGCCAGGAATGACGGCAGGTACAAATGCCGGCCGCCACTGCTCTGGAAGCAGTATCAAAAGCATCCATAGCCGCTTTAACCTGCTGGTTGTTGGATTCGATACCCCTAGTAATGGTTTGAAGAAGCTCTGACTTCGTATCCAATTCCAGAAGAGCTTCAACCATCTGTTTGAGTGAATGCCAAAGAATATACTCATATTGAGAGAAATAGCCCTGGTAGCTAGCAATACGCATACCCAGGGTGGAAGCAGCAAAGACTCTCTTACCTAAAGTGTCTATCTTCCGAGATTCTTTGTTAATAGGTCGAGCTGTAGTAGTTTGGGGAAGGACGACCTTATCATTCTCTGCCAAAACTACAATAGGATCCGCAAAGACTTGGGATGCCAAAATGGGTCGATCCTTGGGGGCTAAGTATTTCCTATCTATGGATTTAGCCACCGAAGGAATGAGAGCAGGATTACTCCATACCATTTGAGACAGCGTTTCAAAGGATGGCTGTACTGGAGGAGTCAAATCCGTAGGGATCTCCGGAATATGGAGATATTGGAGTCTTAGCAATTTCCCAGGATCGATGTCTGTAGTTTGGAGAGAAAGGGTGGAAATCAAGTTTTTCAGCAAAGACTTAAAAGACAGGTCCTTGACCACAGGCTCTGCAGCAGGAATAGACCCTGTTTCTTCCACTTCATCACCCAGCCTAAGGTCTGGGTCAGGCTCAATGTCATCTCCTGACAGTCCAGGAGGGACTGTATGGACAGGAAAGAAGTGAAAATCAGATGGAAATGAGGAAGGAAAAGAGTTAAGGGAGGAGTCCTGAGAGATGGATGATGCCCTAAGGACTCCCGGTGCCGCAGAGAAGCACAGCGCCGACGAAGCGCACGGCACCGAGGATGGTGCCGAGAAGCATCGAAAACACCCCAAGACTCTGAAAAACAGGATTTGAGGAGAAGGGAGGAAGAAGAGCAGAAGATAGAGGCATCGGTGTGGCCCCCTGCACTGCAGCCATATGCGGGGGGGAACACCTAAGCGTGGAGTCGACGGCACCAGAGACGGTGCTGCACGACCAGGGAGGCTCAACCGCCCTACCTGGTCTCCCAAGAAGCCTGAAGGCCCCTGAGTGACCGGGCCAGGTAGCTGGACCAACCTCCAAGCCCATTGCTCCATAAGAGCAGCCCACTGATGAAACTGCTCATCTGAAGACCTACCAGAGGGCGGGGTAGGGCTCCAATGTTGAAGACGTCGGCTACCAGAAACAGAAGCTGGCTCCGAAGGAGACCGGCAACTAGCTCCAATAACTGACCGTCTACGCGCAGACATAAAGAGGAGACCCTCGAGTGATTCCTTCTTTTGACCTATGGGTCAAGAAGAGCTCGAGGCCGAGCAGATTGCGAGACTGCGACCGTTTATTTTATGCTTCGAGGGGCCGTAGCCCCCTCGGGCACTGGACTGGTTTTGTCGGACCCCCTCCGGAGAAGGCGGCGGACCGGACCCAGCCCGGCTGACTGAACAGCTTTCATACGAAGTCTCCCTACCAACACCTGACCCGCTCATGGTCGACTCCGTCAAAGTAGGCTGAGACTTCTTTGTAAATGAGAATAAACTTAAGCGATACTTATTCGAGATATTACTACAAAACAATAAAACTGAAAACTATGCTGCTAGTTTGAAGTTTGACTCCCGGCGGGCGAGTGATGTCGTCACTGAAGTGCACTCGACGGCGGGAAAAAAGGAACTGAGGCGGTTGGAAGGTCGACGCCGAGATATTCATTACCGCACGAGCTGAGGCTCGCGGTGCCGCTCCTCACGGCGCCATCTCAGGCGTCGACCTTCCAGCAAAAAAGTTTGCTCCCGATGGGTCCTAGTGCCTCCATTGTTGATCCCATTAGTGTGAAAGAGTGGTGGAGACTTATGTCCAGGAAGATCGTGTACTGCAGATCCAGTGAAGAAAACCACGTTCCGCTCCAAAGATGGTATGATCTGGGACAGAGTGACCATCCGAAAGGTGCGAGACCTGAGATATTGATTCAGGACGTAGAGATCTAGAATGGGGCGCCAGCCCCCCGTCTGCTTGGGCACCAGGAATTACCTGGAGACAAAGCCTAGGTCTGCTGGAGGATCCGCCACAGGAGCTATTGCCTTGAGGAGGAGCTGAGCAACGTCATCTCGAAGAGCCAACTGGGTGTGAGCGGATATCCGTACCTCTCGAGGGGCACGGGCTCGGCTGGGAGGGTACTGCTCGAACTCTAGAGGCAGTCCCTGACTGACCACTTCGAGGACCCACCTGTCTGAAGTGACAGTGGACCAGATGGAAAGGAAATGGTGGAGCCGGCCCCCCATGGGAGGACCCATAGCTGTCATGAGGGGAGAAGGGGTGGCAGCCACCACCCCGTCACTGAGCAGGCTTGGAGGAGGAGGCTTCATGACCTGAGCCTTGGCCTCCTTTATGGACCTGTTGGGGTCCAGGCTTGGGCCGAGGGCGCCAAGCTTAAGCCTGCTGCTGATGCTGCTATCCCAACTGGAAGGAGGACTGCTGAACCACAGGGCAAGAGTGCCAAAAGGGCTTCTTCTTCTTCTGCTGGTTCTTGCCCGAAGAACTCTTAGCAGAAGTAGCGTCCAAGGTGGCACTGGACTGTTCTATGCGCTGGAGGTGACCGGCCACTCCCGGGCCGAACAAGTCAGTCCCAAAGAAGGGCACATCAGCTAACTTGTGCTGAGTATCCGCTGGGAAGGAGGAGAGCCTCAGCCAAGCCCTGCGGCAAGAGGTAACAGCCATCGAGTGGGCGCAAGAGTCCCCAATGTCCAGGGCCATCTGGAGCTGCTGCTTAGCCACAGCTCGGCCCTGGTCTCGGACCTGCTTGACCGTGGCGCTCGTGGATTGGCCAGCAACAGCCGTTGGATCCTCCTCTACCTCAGTTCTGCATGCTGGGGAGACAGAAGGAAAGAAGGTATAGAGAAAATAAGGGCAGGGCAAGGGAGCCCAAAAGACAGCAAAAGGAAAAGGAGCAACTGAAAAACAACAAGATGACTAGAGGACGGAGAAAGACCTGGAGGTTATGGGCTGAGGAGGCCCAAATCCCTGGATGACCCAAAGGTAGGAAGGGAGAAAGAGAGATAGAGAAGAGGTTTGAGGGAGAGCGAGATGAGAGGGGGAGGCCAAGACCCATTAGGATAGATTGGCTGATCATAAGATCATTAAGAGATGGTCTCAAGGGAGGTTCCAAAGATTTGGATAATCCCAAAAGGGTAAGGCTCTCCCTCGCTTTGATCCCGATTCCTGAAGGAAAATTCCCGCTCTTCCTTCCCCAACAGTTACCGAAAGGAGACAACCAAGGTTTTTGAGGGAAGGGGAGGGGAGAGAAGGAGCCCCTAATACTAATACCATCCCCACAGGGGAGGGTAAGAGAGAGAAGAAAACAAGGGGCAAGGGAGTTATGGCCAGCCCCAGAACTTCCTCATCCTAGATGACTGAGAGTTGGAAACTCATGGGATGGCTTCACCCCACAGAGCAGTTCAGGATACAGGAGGGGCCCACCAGAAGACCCTATAAAAAAAACCCATAGGGGCCCTACTCACCCACCTCCAACACCCCCCCAGAGGCCTCTTGGCAGCCTGCCAGAGAGGAGAGGAAATAATCCATGGGGGGCGAGAAGGGAGGCAGTACGGCTCAGAGAATGAGGCCTTGTGAGGGGAAGATGTGAGGGATTCAGTGATGAATGGAGAAGATACACAGGAAGATCAAGAATTACGGTAGCTACATAATTTTCATATCTTACCCGTGTCAATCTTCACCATTCATTACTGCTGAGTACTGCGCTCCCCCAAAGGGAGCCCAAGAATCCCTGAGAGAATATCATCCCTCAGCCTTCCCGAAAATGGGAGGGAGGGGACCCTCTGCTAGCCAGTTAGGCCTGGAACTGGTCAGGACAAGGCGTGGTCCCCTGACCCCTAGAGGAAGGAAGGCGCCCCTGTAGTTCCTGTCTCGCCCTGCGGGAGAACAGATGAGTCCCTTCGAAGGAGGAGGCCAGTAACCTACGCTGGGCCAAAGGTGACAACCTAGAAAGACGAAGCCATGCCGTGCCGTCCGCCTAATGTAGATCGCTGTCGCCGCAAGCTGTGAAGTGACTTCGCTGGCATTGTAAGATGCCCTTCACTGGTGCCTTGCCAACTCCAGGCCTATCGCAGAGAGGGCTATGGTTTTCGGGGTAGCCTCTGAATCAGGCAGCAATGCTAGTGCCTGGCCCAGCATCGCCCATAGATGCCTGTTATAGGTAGCGTGGTGTACCTGATGTGAAATAACAAGCATCATCCGCACAGAGGATAAAACTCCCGCCCCCAGCTGATCAAACTCCTGAGAGTTAGGATCAGGGGGCTGGTCGCGGAACGGGTGTCTATGCCCAGAAGGGGTGTCCAAATGCGTCAGTCCAGAAGATGGATGAGGCAAAGAGCATGGAGAGCCCTGGGTTGCACAGTACTGTCTCGGCAGTCCATAGGGTCTGGTTCTGAGGAATACGGAAGCTGCCAAGCACTGTACGATGCCTCCCAGAATGGAACTGGCCAGGATGGGACCACCAAATCATGTGCCCCGTGTTCACCGAAGAAGGCTTGCGTCGCACGCTCGGTATTGTCTCGGGCATAACGTGAAATGTGCAAGTCCCTGACCAGCCTCGCTAGGAAGCGCTGATACTGGGCCTGATCAGCGTCAGAGGGCTCCTCTTCCCCTGTGGAGGAAGACGAGGAGGCCGAGGAACTTGTAGAGTCAGATTCTGGCTGCAGAGGGGGAACCGGTCGGAAGACCTGCTCATCCATGGCCCTAACATACTGTGGGAAATCCACAGCTCGGGATCTGAACTGTTCCCAGGTCAAAGGTCCCAAAGGACCCACGTGGCCTGGGAGAAGGGGAGCCAGGCACAGAGGCATGGGCGAGCCTGCCACCTGACGTTATGTGTCTCTGCCAGGGCTAGAGGACTCTACAGGAGAACCTGGCATAAGCGGGAATCCACAGGTCTGTAAATTCACCGACCTGTTAAAGAACAAAAATCAGTCAAGACTTAACCCTGTAGGGTGAGCTACCCTATGAGGGGGACTGGGGCCACATGGATTCAGAAAGGCGATCCCCAGCCCCACCCAATGAGACCTCCCTAGAAAAGGCCGAAGGGAGGAAACTGGGCTCATCACTGCGGCTCCTCCCCCAGCCCCGAAGGGCTATGGAATTGTGCCAATGTCTTTCACCCTGTTCCCTCAACCCCGAGGAAGCTCTCTTCCTCGCACCCTGTGCCAAAGAGCCCCCCCAACTCAGACGACTCCCTGGGGGGGCACAGAAGGGGGGAGCTCGATCTTGATTCTGAGAGGAGGGATGGCACTGGGGACGGCAGCCACCCCCCTCACTCAGGATCCTGATCGCCACTCCCGCAGCAGCGGGATCGACAACATGCAGCTGACCCACTGAGCCGCCATCGGCTCAAGAGTCAGCACGAGCCACATCCACCAGAGCCACTGGAAGGGGCACCTGAGGAGGCGCAAGGGTGCTAGGCCGTGGAAAACCCTCTGACTCCGAAGAATCAGGCCTCCAGTCTGGATCAACCTCTGAGTCACCCGGCTCCGAAGAGGAGACGATCAAGAAGTGCTCCGGACTGGTGGCCCTGGGGGTTCCCCTAGTCACGGTGCCGCTTGGCTCCACCCCAATCACCGTAGCCGCGAACGGCCCCAGGATCAGAGACGGTGCCGTCGAGCGGTGCCGAGGAATGCTCCTTGCTGGGACCCAACAATGGGGGAGCATGGACCTCTGAAGAGGTGACTGCCAGAGCGGTGCTCCTGGCCTCAAACGGAGTGGGACCGGACCTCTGGCACTGCGGTAGGCACCTCTTCTATGGCAAGACATGAAGAAGAGGAGGCCCCCTCTTCACTGAACCATGTAGGCCAGGGAAGGACCCGGAAGAAGGGCCGAGCTTCCTGTGCTTGGACTGACGTGAGCGACGATGCCCCCCCAAAAGTTGGCGGAGCCCTGCCGACTTTTAACGTACGATGATCCAGAACTCGGCGGTCCATCGAGAAGCAGAAGTCACAGGAATCCATGTCATGTTGAGGTCCAAGGCAGGAAAGGCAAATGTCATGCTGGTCGGTAACGGAGATCTGTCGGTCACAGGGACACCGACGCATGGTGGGGGAGGGACCTGTTTTCTTCTACTGTTTCTTGTCCCGAGGACCAGGCATAACGCATATGGTAACTTAAAAAAACAAAACAGAAGACTCAATGCTGCTTAATAAAAAGGAAAGATCTTACCAGTCTGGAAAACGGCATCAAGTAGGCAGAAGAACCGAGGCGGAGTCGTGGTGGAGAAATTGAAGGACGGCGTTGAATGGCTCCGAGGTGTTGATGTCAAACTAGGCCGCGCAGAAAAAACTCTAGCGAGGTGCTGTCTCAAATGCGGGACAAGCAGAACTGAGGTGGAGGAGGATCCAATGGCTGTTACTGGCCAACCCACGAGTGCCACACAATGTGTTGGCCTCGTGGGCGACGCCGATTCCTCCCTCAAAAAAAAAAAAAAAAAAAAAAAATCACCCGTGGGGTGCCTGTCTCAGGTCAATCACCCAACAGTGACAAATGGTGAAGACTGACACAGGTAAGATCTGACAGTCACAAGACAGGAACAGGACCTGGGGGGTAATTATTTCCAGTGACCTGAAGGTGGCTAAGCAGTGTGACAAGGCGGTGAGGATCACCAGCAGCAGGAGGAGGTAAGTCATAATACCCCTGTACAGGCTGTTGGTGAGACCTCACCTTAAGTACTGTGTACAGTTCTGGAGGCCCTACCTCTGGAAGGATATATGGTTGAAGGGGTTCAAAGGAGGGCAACCAAGATGGTGCAGAGCCTACACCTGAAGCCCTGCAAGGACAGACTCAGGGAATTAAACGTACTTTCAGGAAGAAAGGAGGGAAAGGAGAGACATGATAGAGACACACATGTGAACAAGGTACAGGATGAGAGTATATTTGAGAGAAAGACTGGCACAAGAAATGTAAATTCAAACAACATGAAGTCTTGCTATATTATGACATATGCAGTGAGTCCCAACCTTCAAACTGCTCTGGAGGTGAAAGAGTTAACTTTCCATGCCAGGCATGGAACTTTGAGCATGAGCTCGGTTGAAAACTCTGTCTGTTGTTCTTCAAACTCAAACTGTCAGATTCTTTACTCCGCCTCACTGAACAGTCGCTCCGGAGATTTCTCCTTCTGCTCGGTTCATTTTGTCAGTTTAAGTATTAATTTTTTCGTTTTTTTTAACCGAATTTAAACCGCAACCGGTTGGTTCAAGCTCTGTCTGTGGTATTGTAAGTACTAGATAGGTTTTACATTTACTTTCTGTGTGGAACTTGTAAACGGTATTATCGGTTCGGTTTGAACCAATCAGGTTGTTGTAAATACATTAATCTGTCTTTTAGAGTGCGGTTCCCGGTTCTTATCGGTTCTAAAAAAAACGGATTTCATTACGGTTTTTTCAACGACCCGTGACACGGTTGGAAACCGATAAGAGAGTCTTGCTTGGCGGATTGCCATAAACGGGCAAGTTTTGGTTAGGCTGGCACTATGTCTGAGAAACCCAAAAGAAAACCGGCCCACTGGTTTCAACACTGCAGTGTTTGTGGGGGCTTTGCCAAGGCTGACCCCACACCACCTGTGTTTATTGTCTGGGGTTTGACCACCTCAATGCAGGCTGCCAGATTTGCAAAAATTTTCCTGCAGCTACCCTGGATAAGAGAGTTGGTAGGCTCAGGGAAAGAGAGGCCAAGAAGTCCGCTGACCCGGATGGCCAGCCCGGTTCGGTTGTAACCGAACCGGAGGGAGTGCCCTCTGACCAGGGCGAGACTTCCTCAGGCAAAAGGAGAGCCGACTCGAAGGAGTCAGTTCCAGCAAAAAGGACTAGAAAATCAGCAGGTGTGGAGCCAAAATTTCCATTTCCAACCGCTGAAGAAATAGCCAAAGTGATTAAAATTGTCCAGTCGCTTTCCCCGGTTCCGACCGAACTGGCACCACCAGGTAAGCGTACGGTTCGGTCGATTCCACCGGTTCAAGAATATGATTTAGAGGAATTTTATGAACCGGAGGAGGGGGAAGAGGAGTATGAGGAGAGTGAATGTGGATTTGAAAGTCTGGATGTGCCCATTGAACCGGACATCTCCCCAGACAGACCTTCAGGAGTGTCTCCCCCTAGGCTCTCTGAGTCCCCCTCTCATTTTATGTTTTTTAAAAAAGTGGCTGAAACCCTCCAGCTCCCTATGGAGGAAGCTGTGGATGATCAAGAGGAGCCTGACTATGTAGAAATGATGGATATCCCAGAGTTCAGGAGACTGTCTATTCCCTTGCATAAATCTTTTGGGAAACAGACAGTAAAAATTCTAAAAACTCCTCACACTATACCTCCTGTGGATAAAAGAATGGACAAGAGGTACACATTGTCAGGCTCTGATACGGAGTCCCTTACACAACAATGCAGCCATGTTGGGGTAGTGCAGGCTGCAGCCTGTGACAAGGCAAATATTCCCTTGGCTTCACACCCCCCTGACAAGGACTCCAGGAGGATTGATGCCACAGCAAAGAAACAGTATATGGCAGCATCCTTGGGATTCAGACAGGCAAATTATATGGCTTATGTTGCTAGATACCAGAAATCCAGATGGGACACCGTTATTGCTCTAGCAAAGCAGGTCCCTGGCCAGCTTGCCAAGGAGCTGGAGCAGGTGGCTGCTGATAGTATTGAGGCATCTAAGGTGCAATTTCATGCTGCAGTGGACTCTAATGATGTGTCATCAAGAGTCATGGCTACATCTGTGGCTCTTCACAGGATGGCTTGGCTCAGATGTACTAGCCTGTTGCAGGATACCCAGACTAAGGCCATGGATTTTCCTGTTGTGAGTAATTCTCTGTTCGGGGAGCAGATGGAGAATTACATGAAGAAAATGGATGAGTATAGGACCACCTATAGGAGTGCACAGGCCAAGGAAAGGCAGGCTACTCCTCAAAGGCAGCCTTCCAGGGGCAGGGGCAGACCTTGTCATAGGCCTTTTTACCAAGCCCAGGCCTCCTCTTCAGCTTATGCCCAGAGGGGGTTCTTTAGAGGGAGAGGCAGACGGGGTACAAGCAGACCTGCTTCCACCCCTCAGCCTAAAGCCCCTGCCAAGCAGGCACCCTGATGGGGTGGCCAGGGCCGATTCTCCACTATCTGTGGCAGGCTGGCTTACTTTGTCCAGGACTGAAGTCTTTAACATCAGACAAGTGGGTCCTGGAGTAGTAAGCCAGGGACTGTTCTTAGCTTCAAAAATTTCCAAAGATGAGAACCAGATCCTTTCCACCTGCAAATCCATCAGAGGCACTTGCCCTAGAAACAGAAGTTTCTACCCTCCTGGCTCTCAGAGCTGTGGAAAGGGTTCCACCCCACACCAGGGCAAAGGATTGTACTCCAGGTACTTCCTTACCCCAAAAAAGACAGGAGAATGGCGGCCCATCCTGGATCTCAGATACCTAAACAAGCACCTTTTAAAACCAAAATTCAAAATGGTGACTCTGGGAATTATTTTACCCTCTCTAAGGCCAGGGGACTGGCTAGCGTCCCTGGACCTCAAGGATGCCTACTTCCATGTTCTTGTCAGAAGCTCCCATCGAAAGTACCTCAGATTCGAACTGCCCTCAGACCATTACCAGTTCAGAGCAATGCCCTTCGGCCTCACCTCTGCCCCAAGGGTATTCACAAAATGCCTGGCAGTAGCAGTTGCCCACTTGAGAAGGCAAAAGATTGCCATCTTTCTTTACCTGGACGACTGGCTCATAGTAGGCCAGTCTCCAGACCAAGTCAAACTACACCTTCAGGTAACTCAGCAACTGCTCACATCTCTAGGTTTCCTTCTCAGTCTTCCAAAGTCAGTTCTAGAGCCTGTCTAGCTTCTCACCTTCATAGGTGCAGAACTGAACACAAAAGAGGCCAGAGCCTTCCTTCCTCTGGAAAGAGCAAGGACCCTGGTCTCTCTGGCCTCCTCTTTTACCCTGCAGGTCTCTCGACCAGCAAGGCATTTTCTGCAGCTCCTGGGGCACATGGCTGCTTCTACAGCAGTAGTGCAGGGAGCAAGATTTCAGATGAGGGACATCCAGTTCCATTTGAGAGCCTTTTGGTCTCAAAGGAAAGACCCTCTCCAAATTGATCCCAGTGACTAACTCTGATCCAAGCCCTTCAGTGGTGGCAGGACCAGAGCAATCTGAGACAGGGGTCCCTTCACCCCTCAGTCTCACTCCTTAATCCTTACTACAGATGCATCCCTCTTGGGGTGGGAGCTCACATGGGCGACCTCACTACCAGGGATTGTGGTCCCTCAGGAATCTCTGCTCCACATCAATCTGTTGGAACTCAGAGCAGTTTTCTAGCACTTCAAGTTTTTTCCACATCTGTTCAGAACAAAGTTGTACAGGTCAGAACAGACACCACCACTACAATGTGGTACATCAACAAGCAAGGAGGCACTCGGTCTACGGCCTTGTGCACCGAAGCAATGAAGTTGTGGTCTCTGGCTTATTCCCTGAACACTTCCCTTACGGCAGTTCACCTCCCAGGCAAGGACAATGTCCTGGCAAATGCTCTCAGCAGGATTTCCAAGGGCCATCACGAATGGTCACTGGATCCCCTAGTACTGGAGGTAGTATTTGCCAGATAGGACACCCCGCAGATAGATCTTTTTGCAGCCCCAGACAATCACCGACTTCCCCTTTTTTGCTGCAGGCCCCCAGTGTTGGGCTCAGTCCCTCTGGATGCCTTCCTTCTCAGTTGGGAAGGGAAGTTTCTCTATGCTTTTCCCCCCTTCCCTCTTCTGTTCAAGGTGCTAGTCAAAATCAGATCTCAACCCTGCAAGATGATCCTGATTGCTCCAGATTGGGCCAGACAGCCCTGGTACCCACTCCTTATGTCCTTAGCAGTCCACCTTCCCCTGTGTCTTCCCAGGAATCACAACCTGTTAACCTGTGCTCAGGGGAGAGTTTGGTACCCGAACCTCAGATCTCTCAATCTCAAGGCCTGGCTTTTGAAGAGTTAGAGTTTGCTGACCTACACCTCTCCCAAGGTGTATTGGATATCCTGAAGGCTTCTAGGAAGCCTTCCACCAGGGCTACTTATAATTCCAAATGGAAGAGATTTTCCATATGGTGCTCTGGCAAGCATATTTCCCCAGAATCTGCTGACTTACCCACAGTCCTGGATTATATGGTGTATTTGAAAACTTTGGGGCTGAGACCAGCTACCCAAAAGTGCACCTGGCAGCCGTGGTTCGCTTTCTTATCAGCAGGTAAACCTCTTCTTTCAGCTCATCCTGTATTCTCCAAGTTTTCAAGGGGTTGCTTCACACAACCCTCCATTCAGGGACCCTGCCCTGCCTGGGATCTTAATATTTGCATTGCCCAGCTTATGCAACCCCTTTGAGCCCTTGTCTTCAGAAGAGCTTAGTACTTGACTTGAAAACTGTGTTTTTATAGCCATCACTTGCCAGGCGATAAGTGAATTACAAGCATTGTCAGTGGAGCCTGATTTTATCTCCTTTCATAGAAAAGGTGGTCCTCAGGACTAACAGAAAGTTCTTGCCTAAGGTGGTTTCAGACTTCCACCTTAATCAATCTATGACTCTCCCGTGTACTTCACTGACCATTCCTCCTCTGGCGCAGAGGAGACTGCACAGTTTAGATGTCAAAAGAGCCCTTAGTTACTACATAGAACGCACTAAGGGTCACAGGTTTGACTCCTCCAACTGTTCCTCACTTATGGTGAGGTTGGTAAAGGAAACCTGCCACTAAAAGATCCATTGCCAGGTGGATTGTCTCTGTATCCAATTTTGCTATGAAAAACTGGGTAAGGTTCCTCCCTCAGGCCTGAGGCTCACTCTACCAGAGGTACAGCAGCATCTCTGGCTTTGCCAGGACATCCTATCCTAGAGATATGTCAAGCAGCTACCTGGAAAACAGTTCACACTTTTACCAAGCATTACTCCCTGGACATCCAGGCTAGGAGTGATGCTCGGTTTAGCACACAGCTGTGCTTCAGAGCCTATTTCTAAGTAGGTTCTGTCCCTCCTCCATGGAGGTACTGCTGTAGTCTGCATATGTCATAATATAGCAAGACTTCATGTTGTTTGAAGAAAAATTACTCACCTTAGTAATGTTGCTTCTTCTAATGGAGTCTTGCATATTATGACCTCCCGCCTGCCCCTCTCAGAACCTCTGCTTTTGGGATGTGGGTGGGCAGTGCAGTGTTGGCACTTAGTAGATGCCCACCTTGTTTTTTCACCCTCCTTTTGGGGTGATTGGGTATTAGGTTTTCATTTTTGGATCCCTGACTTGAGTCTTTGTTTTGGGACCAAAATATGTTCTTATATTTAGTAGCCAGTTGGCTAGTGTAGGTTTACAGCTTCCACACAGAACCTTAGCGAAGTTTTGCTCGTGAAGATCTGACAGTTTGAGTTTGAAGAACAACAGACAGAGTTTTCAACCGAGCTCGTGCTCAAAGTTCCATGCCTGGCATGGAAAGTTAACTCTTTCACCTCCGGAGCAGTTCGAAGGTTGGGACTCACTGCATATGTCATAATATAGCAAGACTCCATTAGAAGAAACAACATTACTAAGATGAGTAATTTTTTCTTACGTATCTACCGTAATTTTTGCTTTTCCTGTATATCTTCACCATTCATCACCGTTGGGGGCTCCAGCCAAAAGCACAGGACCCCGTGGCAAGTTTTTGCTTTAAGAAAAAGCTTTTTTGCTCTAGGAGGAGGGATCGTTGAACGGGCGCTGCCCTCCAGGCCTATTACATTACATGGCCGAGGGTTGGCCAGCAAATCATCATTACCTAAGTTCAGCTACCAGAGGAAGACAGCAAAGAAAAACAAGGGTGAAGGGTGGGCAAGGGAGCCCGAAGGGATAGTAAAATGAAAAGATATAAACTGAAAAGGGATAAGCCGACAAGCGAGGACAGCGAGGACAGATTAGTACAAAGGTAGTACAAAGGGGCAAACTAGATGGGTCTGGTGGCCCTGATCTGCCGACAGTTTGTATGTATATATAGATTCTTAAGGAATTAAAGCCTGGGGGGGTGGGGGTTAGGGTCCCACCCCGGGCAGAGAGATAAGGAGGAAGGAAGGAAGAAGATGAAGGGTGAAGAGGAAGGAGGAGAAGACACAGAGGGAGGATGGACCATACCTCCACTCTCCAGAACCCTAGTGGACCAGACTTTAGTGACCAGATTCATCCTCTTTTGAAACAAAAACAGCCTTAAAGTGACATATTTGTCTTTTCTTTTTTTTAGAGCCCAGAGGCATCCCAAAATGAAAGGAATTAAATCCTTATCCACAAAAGGGGGAGACAGGAGACCTGGTCGACAGGTCAACAGTCTCCCAGGTCCACAGGGAGGACACCAGGATCTAGCGCCTTCTTGCACCTTCCTCGTCAAGGCTGAGGACTGAGAAAAGGCAGCTCACTAACCAGAGATCACCTTGGTGCCCAAAGGAGACCCGGGACTGTAAAGGAAAATTTCTTAATACACAACACCACCAGGGAGGTGATATATCAGTCAGGACCTTAGGGAGGTTCTCCTAACTTGAGTCCCAAGGAAATAAGAACATAACAAGGAGACTCAAATGAGTCCCTTGTTGGGAGTTAAAAAGTCAAGAGAGAGAGAGAGAGAGAGAGGATCCCCGGGCCCCTAATTCCAGCAGAAGGACCAGGAGAAGCACCCCACCAGAGGTGGGGGTTCACAGCAGATCTTAAGAGAGACCTGAAGATTGTCCACTGAGGACGAGGGTGCCAGGGAGCACTGGAAAGAAAAGGCCAAAGCCCCTACTTGCCCCCCCCACCAGGTGGGTCCCTGTTGCTTCAGAGAAGTGGCAGGGAGCCCAGTGGTACCAGTGGGACTCTGCCCACAACTGGCCTCACTGGAAGGAAGGGCAAGCAGGGAGGAGGCACTGCCCAAAGGCTGAGGCCCATGAGGGGATGGCAGGTGGGAAACAGTGATGAATGAAGATAGGCAGGAAGATCAAGAATTATGGTTGATATGGAATTTACATATCTTCCTTGCATCAGTCTTCACCATTTATCACTGGTGAGTGAGTACCAAGCCCACAAAGTGGACCGGTACCTCCCTGAAGGCTGCAATGCCTTCAGTCCCTCGGGAAGTCGTGAGGGGGGAGGACCCATCATGGGTCTGTCCGATCCGTTACTGCTGAGAGCCAGCGCGGGTCTCCTGACTAGAAGGAGAAGGAAGCGCCCTGATAATTCCCGCCTGGCTCTTTGGGAGAAGACCAGGGCCACCGGAAAGGCGAGGCAGTAACACTATACTGGGCCAAGGGCGACAACCAGGATAGGCAAAGCCATGCTGCCTACCTGATGCAGACCGCAGATCCTATCAGTCTGGAAGCTATGGTACCTGGTGTCTTGCTAGCTCCAGACCTCTTGTAGAGATGGCAACAGCCCACCTGGTTGCCTCACGATCAGGCAAATCCGACAGGAACGATCCCATCGCGGCCCACAGGTGCCTCTGATAGGTCACCATGTGCACCTGATGTGCTGCAACAGACAAGATACGCGTCAAGGCAAAAACCCACCTGCCCCAGTGGTCGAACTCCACAGAGTCTGTGTCTGGAGGACGATCTTTTGTTGGTTGTTGATGCCCAGCCACTCCAGGCCCACGGAAGGATGGGGCAAAGATCCTGGAGACCCAGATGGGGAGCAATACCAGTGCCAGCAGTCCGCAGGGGCTGGAAAAGAGGCAGGCAACTCCCAGGCACTGTGCGACTCCTCCGCTAAAAGCCAAGCCCATGGAGGGATCACTGAGGTTTCCTGTCTGTATTCCCTAAGGAACACCATAGTCGCATGGTCGGAATTAAGTTGTAAAACGGGGGGGGGATTAAATTGAGCTCCTCCAGCATCATCACCAGAAGTCGCTGATACTCCGTAAAGTCAGCATCAGACGATCATTATGAAGGAGAGTTGTCTTCCTCAGAGGAGGAAGTCAATGACCCAGAGGAGCTCTGCATAGGGAACGGCGGTGCGGTGTGAGGAGCTGCGAACACCAGCTCATCCATGGCCCTAAATGCTGGGAAAGCACTCGCCGTGGGCCTATACTGCTCCCAGGTAAAGCGCCCCAAAGGACCCACAAGACCTGGGAGAAGGGGGGGGTTACAGAGAAGGCGAGGGTGAGGGCAGGGCAGGATGATCTTGAGAGACTGCTTCCTCTCTGACAGGGCTGTGGACACTAGCAGTGGACCCTCCTACAATGAGAAGAATACGTTGTCCAGACCCCACCTGCTGCTCAACCATCCCCAAGTCAGCAGGGGGAAGCCCACAGTGGGAAGCCCCCTGGTGTGGAGACCGGAGCCCAGCTAACCCAACAGGGTGGCTCCCAACCCCACCCAATGCAGAACCCCTTCCACTGTAAGAGGAAGGGGTACTCGGACCAGCACTCCTACTCCACAGCACAGTGGGTGATGCCACCCAGGCAGAGAGGGGCATAGGCTGGCGCCCCAACCCCCCAGGAGAGGACAGAGACCTGCCCCTCAAGTGAGACCTCCCAGTGGCGATCGATCTCAAGGATGGGGGGGGAGAGAAAAGCCCGGACCAGGGTCGACTTCTGACTTCTCAAACCCCGCAGCGGCACCCAACAATGGCCCAGCGTCGAAATCCATCTCCCCCTCAGAGACATGCACCGAAGTGGCACCGTCTCCAAGGGAGGCAGTGGACAAGGCATCAAGGCCTGTAGTGGCACTGACCTCGGTGCTGCCCCCAGATACGGCGCCAACTCCAACATCAACCTTGATACTGACCTCAGAGATGGCACCAACCGCATTATCGGCCCTTGAAATGGCACCGACACAGAGCATGGCACTAACCACGGCACCACCACCTGGAGCAGCACTGACCATGGCGCCATTGCTGCCCATGGCGTCGTCACTAGGCACGCCGTTGGAAGCGGCATCGTTGTTCCAGATGACACCAAGGATGGCGCTGGAATCCTCCGCAGCACTGTAACAGGACAGGGTGGCGATGTGCACAGTGTCTAGTCCTAGTCCCGAACTCACTGAAGGTCTCGAACACAGTCCGGGGAACGACCGCTCTGGAGATCTGGTCCATCAGTTCGGCTCCTCAGAGTCATCCTCTGAATCTGAAGAGGAGACAACAGAGAACCCAAGAAAAGCAACCCCGGTCACCCGGCACCAAGACTGGTGCGGACTAGATGTCAGGAGCTGAAGGCGCACATACCAACACCCGGAAAGGGACCACCAATGTAGGCCTCATGTGTAGCTGAGGCCTTGACACCGGGGTCACCTGGTCTCCTGAAGGGGAACCAGGTCTGGAGCGGCCAGCAGCCGACCTCCCAGAGGAAGTCGACCGAACACAGCGGGATGTGAATCCGGGGCAGCCTGCTCTCCCTGGTACGTATAGCAGTAGGGAGGCCCAGGGACAGGCCCAAAGTCCTTGTCTTAGCAGCCTCATCCGGACGCTTGTCGCTGCGTTGGGATTCGTCCTCACCTCGGCCGTGTGGAGTACTAGGGTGCGGTAGTCCATACAAGAACAAGCAACGCAACGGTCCATGTCATGAGACGGGCCCCAGACAACTGAAACACCAGCCATGTTGTTCCGTTATGGTAACTCGACCTCCACAGGGGCAGGGGAGGTCCCCGCCTTCAAACTTTTATGCCTCGAATCCAACATAAACTGGCCGAACAATGAAACTAAAACAAAGTGAAAGACTCAACGCCGACTAAATCAAATGATCAAAATAACAAAACAGTGCCAAACGGCATCGAAGTGCGACGTCGAGTAACTTTAAAGTGAGCAGAAAACGGAATGGTAGCTGACACGCAGTTAATATCTTCAGGAGTCACTGTCCCACGGAGTATCTGCAGCCTCGATGGCGAGAAGAGCAGAACTGAGGTAGTGGAGGGAACATTGTCCCTCCTCCTAAAGCAGAAAAGCTTTTTTCTTGGAGCAAAAGCCTCATGGGTCCTGTGCTCTCGGGCTGGAAACCCCACCAGTGATGAATGGTGACGCATTGATACAGGACAACCCAGGGTCATGCAATGAAGCTTGGGAGGGAGACTGAGGGGAATGTCAGGAAGTTATTCTTTACAGAGAGGGTGGTGGGTGCCTGGCACAGACTCCTGGCGGACATGGTGGAAGCTAAAACAATCACAGGCTTCAAGAACACGTAGGATAGGCATAGCAGAATCCTAGCACCAGGGCTAATGTAGGGAAAAGCTGAGGACCTATAGGGGGCTAAATAGGATTAGCAGAGCAGACTGGGTGGGCCAGTAAGTCCTTATCTGCTGACAATTTCTATGTTTCTATGAGTGTAGGATGGGATGGACCAGCGGGCCCTGAATCAGTAGGTGCACCCAAGAGGAAGGGCCATCAGTGTGCTGACTGACAGATTGTTCAAGAGAGGAAAACATATCTGTCAAGATCAGTAGGAGACAATGAGAATCATCTTGCCCCCCCCCCATGTGCCTACAGCTTGAGCAATACAGATACTCTCTTTACTCGAGGGATTGGAGGAAATGCATACAGAATGTGATTTTGCCACTGCAGTCTGAATGTATCCTGACAGAAAACACCATGGCCTGGATTTCTGGAGCAGAACTGAGGCAGTTTGGCATTTAATAGGGACACAAAAAGGTCCACATCTGGTTTTCACCACTTGTCAAATAGTGATCTCATGATGTCTGGAGCTAGTGACCACTCATAAGGATTGGCCTCTGTTTGACTTAGCTCACCTACCAAGGTATTTTGCACTCCCAGCATATAGACTGCCTGGATCAGGATACCCTGATCCAGACACCACTCTCACTGCCTCTCTGCAGAAAGGGGTAAGAGTGTGCTCCCCCATGCTTGTTGATGAAGTACACTGCGGACTTGTCTGTCTGGAGGAGGACTGTTTTGTGGTTGCTGAGATCCATGCAAGCTCGGAGACTGTACAACACAGCTCTTGTTTCCAATATGTTGATGTGGAGATGAGTCTCTGAAGGGTCCTAGACACCTTGTGTGTGGAGGCTCAGGCAATGGGCTCCCCATCCCAACAGGGAGGCATTCACGGTGAGGGTCACCTGAGGCTCTGGTTGGGGAAAAAGAGAAGCCCTGAAGGAGGTGTTCCTCCAGTGTCCACCAAGCAAGTGATTAAACCAGAGGCTTCGTCACCTTGATGGGGTAAGACTGAGGATGGAATGCTTGTGACCACTGTGTGCTGAGCATCCACTGAGTTGTTCTCAAGTGTACACATGCTAGGGGCACTGTGAACACTGAAAAGGCTATCAGGCCCAGCATGCACTGCATGCAGTGGGCTAGTATTGATTTGTGCTGCATGATGAAGTGCACTATCTGCAGAACTGCTTTCCTCTTGTCCTTTGGAAGGAAGGCCCAGGTTCTAGTGGTGTCCAGAAGGGCTCCGATGAACAGGAATTGCTGAGAGGGCTGTAGCTGTGACTTCTTCAGGTGTAACAGAACCCCCATGGATGCAAGGAACTGGGAGGCTGTGGCTACTGCATGTTCTGCCTCCTGCTTGGATGGCCTGGCTATCAGCCAATTTATAGTCCTAACTTTGTTAGAAGGGTGGCAAGAACAGCAAAGCACTTTGTAAAGACTTGCAGCGCCGAGGATAACCTAAAGGGCAAGACTCTGAACTGATAATGCAGTCCCAGCACAACAAACCAAAGGTATCTGTGGTGGCTGGGGTGCACTAGGATATGGTGATGTTAAGCATCCTGCATATCCAGAGAGGCTAACCAATCCCAGGGCTTTAGGAAGCGTAGCAGGGATCCCAGACAGATCACTGTGAACTTTTGTCATTCCATGAACTGGTTCAGGTTCCTGAGGTCGAGAATGGGACACATGCCCCCTGACGTCTTTGGTACAAGAAAGTAATGGCAGTGGAAGCCTGTGTCATGCTCTGACTCTGGCACTACTTCTACTGCCATGTTGCTCTGAAGGCCCGCAATCTCCTGTGCTAGAAGCTCTGATGGGAGCTGACAAGAGGGGTTGCTTTCTGGGCAGATAATCCGGAGGGATTTCTGTAAAGTTCAGGGAGTAGCCCTCCTGGATAATCCTGAGCACCCACTTGTCCATCATAATGGACTCTAAGTGATGTTAATACTGTGTCAGGCACTGTCCTAATGGAGAGCAGAGGTATGCCTCGGGCAGCTGGGTGGCATTACGGGTTTTCGGGGCCTGTGCTTCTGACTGTGCTTTTTTTTGTGATTGGGGAGGTTGGGATTTGTTTTGAGGTCTCCTACCTCTACCTCAAAAGGACTGCTTGTTTTCAAAGAACTCACTTCCTTTTTCCCTTCTGAGGGTAAGCCAGAGCAGGTCTGGAAGTCTTAATGGCTGTCCTAGTTTTCTGAGAGGCCTCAAGAGATTGTTCCACCTGTTGCCCAAACAAGTATGTGCCATCAAAAGGAATATTCATGACCTGTTGCCAGACATCTTAAGAAAAAACAGATGTCTGAAGTCAAGAGTGCCTTCTGATGCAAACGGCTGTTGCAGTCGAGCAGGAGGCAGTGTCAAAGGCGTCCATGGCTGCCTTGAGATGGTGACTGTTAGATGAGGGTAGTCACAGCAAAAGCCTGTTTGCCTTAAGTGTCTGTCTTGTGCGACTCATTGTTAATGGGGTGCACAGTGGCTTCTTGAGGGAGAACAGCCTTGTCATTCTCAGCAATGATGACAATTTTGTCAGCACTAGGCTGAGAAGCATAAATGGGTCTGTCCTTAGGGGGAGTGTACTTCAAATCTATCTGTCTGCAGGCAGAAGGAATGGAAGCAGGCCTATTCCATACCACATCGGAAAGAGTTTCAAATGTGGGGGTAATAAGATTGGCCAGCGTTTTCCAGGGTCAGTAGCTGAAGGCTCAAAAGCAAGAGTAGAGTACATACTGCGGAGGAGAGCCTGAAAGGATATATCCCTCTGAGGAGGAGGAGGAGGGCCTGGGTCCGAAGAGTCCAGGTTATAGAATGGGCCCTCATCACTGCCCTCAGAAATAAAGAGCTTGGGGTCAGACTCATCCCCCTCCATATCCCTCCTGGTAGGGGGATCTGGATGGGGTGGGTCACAGAAGTTCCAATCAGAACCGAGGTATAGCCAACACTGGCCCAAAAAAGTGAGATGCTGGAGGAGGCACCTTTCCCAGGACCAAATCCGGTGCCAGGAGGTATTGCAGCACTAAGGTCAGCACCGGAGCTGGTGCCAGAGACAGCACCAGACCACACCCTGAAAGGCCTGAGCCTGGCGCTAACAACGGCACTGGCAATCCAGTCGGCACTGAAGCGACCGACAAAGGTACCAAGGCCGGTCCAAAAGCAGTGACACTGAATAGAGGTGTGGCCAGTGGGCCAGGCACAGTCAGCAGCAAGGGTCCTGGGACTGCTGACGGAGCCAAACACTCTACCCAGCCTGAAGGCCTTGCCCTCAGCTCCAGGGCCCCCAGCCCCAAGGGGCCTGGGACCAGCTTCACAGGTAGAGGTAAATGAGTGAGACACACCCACTGCTCCATAAGAGCTGCCCAGTGGTGGAACTGCCCACCAGAGTCCCTGCAGTAAGATAGGGAGGGACTCTGGGCCCGAGACCTCGACCTCTCATGAGCAGAAACAGTTGGCGACACTGGCAGTGCCAGTGAAGAGCTTCCACTCCGGGACATTGAGGACCTCACACAGGATAACCCTGAGCAATACCATTGCTTCCTTTTCCTATGGGAAGAGAAGAACTTGAGGTCGTGCAGCGCCATGACTCAGACTGGGCTCAGCAACGGGCCCACTTCTTTTTGTGTTTACGGGAAGGCTGTCCTCCCTCCCTACCACAGGACCACTCATCAGAACCCTCACTCGGAAGAAGAGGTGGACCGGACTTGACCCCGCTACCAAAGCAGCTTGCTGGAGGAGGCTCCCTACCGTCAACATCCATGGCCATCGACCACCGACTGAGGGCTCAGAGAGATGAAAGAAATTGTATTCTTTTTTAAAAAGAAAAAAAAAAAAAGAACGGATACCCCCCCCCCAAAAAAAACAACAACCTCTAGCTGAACTACTAAAACTGAGAAGAACTGAATGCTGTTGTGTAGGCGTGAAGTTCTGTCTCCGGGGTGGGGTGGGGTAGCGAGTGACTTCGACCTGGAACTCGCGGTGTGTGCAGAGAACTTCCTTGTCCTTATAGAAAGCAGTATATGAAGGATCTGTGACCAAGGCATGGATTTCAGACACTCTGCAAGCAGAGGTGATGGCCACTAGAAATGCTGCTTTCCAGGTCAAAAACTTCAGCTCACAAGTTGCAAGGCATCGAGGGGTTTGCGACTGAGCATACTCAGCATAACGTTGATATCCCAGGCAACACCAGCATCCTGATGGGAGGCCTTCTGTGTAAGATGCCCCTCGGCAACCTCTTGAACAGTGGCAGCTGTGCTAGGTAGAGGGTCCCAACGAGCTTGTGGTACACAGATATAGTACACAGGTGGACCTTAACTGTAGGATACTGTAAGCCAGCATCAGAAAGGTCCAGCAAGTACTCCAGAACCTTGTCAGCATGGGCACCCAAAGGGGTTCATGCACGTTTTGGAGCACCAAATGGAAAATCTTTTCTACTCGGCTGTGTAAGTTTTCCTAGTGGAAGGCTTATGAGCAGCCAAAAGCATTTCAGAAACCCTCTGAGCAGCCAGAAGTATTTCAGAAACCCTCTGAGATACCTTGTTCCGGTTTACTTTTATCTCTTCAGGAGTCAGGCCTGAAGATGAAGGGAGCGCAGGCTGGTAAGGACCAGGTGACCCTGAGTCAGTAAGTCCACCCTGAGTGGAAGAATCCTCAGTTTGCTGACCATCTGTTCAACAGAGGAATTCATATCTGTTGAGGCCAGAAGGGAATGACTAGAATCATCCTGTCCTCATGAACCTCCAGTTTGAGCAATACCTTCTGCACTACAGGGATTGGAGGGAATGCATACAGAAACAGATTTTGCCATTGCAGTCTGAATGTATCCTCACATAAACACCATGTCCTGGATTTCTGGAGCAGAACTGAGGCAGTGTTTGACATTGAGTTAGGATGCAAAAAGTCTACATCTGGAGTACCCCATTCATTGAACAGTGATCTCATGACATCTGAAGCTAGTGACCACTTGACTGGATCAGCCTCTATTTTGGACTCTAGGCAGATAAATGACTTGGAGCAGGATCACCTGTTCCAGGCACCATTCCCACACTCTCACTGCCTCCCTGCAGAGAGGTTAAGAGTGTGCTCCTCCCTGTTTGTTGATAAAGTACATGACAGACTTGTCTGTCTGCAGGAGGACTGGTTTGTGGTTGACAAAGTCCACTAGGGCTCCCAGGCCATACAAAACAGCTTGCATCTCCAACAAACTGATGTAGAGATGAGTCTCTGTCAGGTTCCAGACACCTTGGGCAGGATTTTCAAAAAGTATGGCGCAGGGCTTGCGACAAGCCCTGCATCATGGCACTTAGGTTCTGGTGGTGCACCAAACCCATTCACCGCAACTGCACCCGATTTTACAATCTCAGGTGCAGCTGTGACAGTTTCCACTATATACAAATATCTGGCGCAAGCTCCGTAAAAAAGGCCCTCAGGATTGCTGCAAGCTAGACCACAAGAAGTTGGTCTAATATGCGACAATTGGTGCACGGGATAGAAAATCCCTATCGCTGGCCTGGAGAATGCCGTAAGCCCCGTGCACCGTATGTTCACGGCACCTGGGGCTTCCGGCATTCTTGCCATTTCGAAAATCCTGACCCTTGTGTTTGGAGACCCTGACAGTGGGCTTCTTACCCCAACAGGGAGGCATCTGTGGTGAGAATCACCTGAGGCTCTGGCTGGGAGAAGGGGAAGCCCTGGAGGAGACTGTCCTTCACTGACCACCATGTGATTGATGGAACCAGGGGCTTGGTCACTTGAATGGGGTAGGTCAGAGTGTGCGATGTGATGTTTGTGACCACTGTACACTGAGCATCCACTGAGTCATTCTCGTGTGCAACCATGCCAGGGTCACTGTGAACACTGAGAAGGCTATCAGACCAACCATACATTGCATGGAGTGGGCTTGCACAGTTTTGCGCTCCATGACACAGCATGTCATCTGCAGGATCACCTACATTTTGCTAACTGAAAGAAAGGCTCGAGCCTTGTTTGTATCCCGAAGAGCTCCTATGAACAGCAGGTGCTGTGAGGGTTGGAGCTGAGCCTTCTCTAGATTCAGAACCCCCAAAGAGGTGAGGAAATGAGAGGCAGTGGCCACTGCCTGTTCCATCCCCTGCCTAGATCGACTGTCTATTAGCCAGTCATTGGGGTATAGGAAAACCTGGGGTCCCATCTTTCTCAGGTGTACTGTGAGTACTGCAAGGCACTTTGTAAAAGCTCAAGGCACCGAGGAGAGCCCAAAGGGTAGGATTCTGAACTTGCAATGCTGTCCCAGCACAGCAAATTGGAGGTATCTGTGGTGGCTGGGGTGCACCAGAATGAGCTGGTAAGCATCCTGCATATTAAGGGAAGCTAACCAATTCTCAATCTTGAGGTTTCAGGATGGAAAGCAGAGATCCCAGAGATCATTTGTTCAGATTTCTGAGGTTGAGAATGGGGTGCATGCCTCCTGATTTCTTTGGTACGAGGAAGTAGTGGGAGTAGAAGCCTGTGTTTTGCTCTGACTCTTGCACTATTTCCACTGCCCTGTTGCTCAGATGGCCCGCAATCTTCTGTGCCAGAAGATCTAATATATGAGCTGATAAGAGGTGCCTTTTGGGTGGATAGTCCAGTGGGATTTCTGTAAAATCCAGGGAATATCCCTCCCAGATGATCCTGAGGACTCTCCTGTCCATCATAATGGACACCCATAGACAGCAAAACTGGATGAGGCGTGCCCCCCCCCCCACTGGGTAGGAGAAGTCTGCCTCGGGCAGCTGAGGCAGGACCAGGGCCATAGCTTCAGAGGGTGGTGCTAGGTGCTTTTGGCATCTGTGCTTTTGGTTATGTCTTCTTTTGAGGCTGGGGAGGTTGAGACTTGTTTTGGGCTCCCCTGCCTTTTCCACGAAAGGACTGCCTTTTCTGAAAGAAACCACATCTTTTTCCTCTCTGAAGGTTAGCAGGGGCTAGCCTGGAAGTCTTAAGGGTAGTCCTAGTTTCATGAGACGTCTTAAGACACTTCTTTACCTGCTGTCCGAACAGGTAAGTCCCTTCAAAGGGGACCATCATAACTTGTTGTTGGACGTCTAGGGAAAACCCAGACATTCATAGCCAAGAATGCTGGCTGATGCAAATGCCTACAGTGGCAGAGTGGGAGGCAGTATCAAAGACATCCTTAGTGGCTTTGAGCCGATGACTGTTGGAACTCAGTTCCACATTTGGCAGTCAGAATCTTTTGTTTAGTCTCCAAATCTGGCAGGAACTCTGCCAGGGACTTAAGTGTGCTCCAAAGGGTATATTCGCATTTAGAAAAAAGTCCTTAGTAGCTGGCAATCTGTATGGCTAGAGTACCTGCTATGTAAGTCCATTTGCCCATAGTGTCAATCTTGCGCGACTCCTTATTAACAGGGTGCAGAGTGACTTCTTGGGGGGGAGAACAGCCTTGTCATTCTCAGCAAGAATAACAATGGCATCAGCTATAGGTTAAGATACAGTATATACACTGGCCTGTCCTTAGGGTCAGCGTATTTCTTGTCCATCTGCTTGCAGTCAGATGCTACTGAAGCAGGCCTGTTCCAGACCACATCAGATAAGGTTTCAAATGCAGGTGGAATAGGAGAAACTAAATTGACCAGCATGGTAGAAACGTTCAACTACTGCAGATGAAGCCATTTACCTTGGTCAGTGGATGTAGGCTCAAAATTAAGTGCAGAGTGCATATTTCTGAGCAAAGCCCAGAAAGTTAGATCTTCCCGAGGCACAGTAGTTGGAACTGGGTCCAAAGAGTCTAGGCTGAAGAAAGAATCATCATCATCACCGCCCTCACAAATGATGAGGTCGTGGACAAACTCGTCCCCCTCTACATCCTCCCAGGAAGGAGGACTGTAGAGAGGAATGGATCACAGGCCCTGTAATCCAGAACATGACCTCAGCAGCACCAGCCCCAAGGGCTGAGGGTCCCGCACCAAGGGTAGCCCTGGAACTGAATCTGGTGCCACAGCTGGCACTGGTCCAGGCTCTGAAAGGCCTAAACCCAGTGCCAGCACCAATGAACCAGCCAGCACCAGAGTGACTGGTAATGGTACCGTGGCCAGTCCCACCCAGACACAGGATGGGACTGTGGCCAGTGGGATAGGAGTCAGCACTGTCACCAGCAAGGACCCAAGGGCTGTTGCCAGAGCCAAATGCTCTACCTGGCCTAAGAGCCCCACCAGGAGGTCCAGTTCCACTGGCCCAATGGGCCAGGGACTGGCTCTGCCGGTAGAGGCACACAGGCCAGATGCTGCACCCACTGCTCCATAAGAGCTACCCAGTGGTAGAACTGGCCACTAAAAGTCCCCAGTTACAGAAAGAGAGGGACTTCAGGCCCAAGACCTCAACCTTCTAGAACCAGAGGCCCCCAGTGACACCGATGGTGCTGGTGAGGGCCTCTGGCTCCAAGAGGTCAAAGTTCTTGCAGCAAACTTCGCAGAGGGTGACCACGAGTGGTACCATGTCTTCCCCTTCCGATGGGAAGAAGTAGTAGTCAAGACTGAGCAGTGCCGAGAACCCAACCGGCACTGGGAATGAGCCCACTTCTTTCTGAGCTTCCGAGAGGACTGTCCGTGCTCCCAGGCACTGGACCACCTATGGTCAGAACCCTTTCCCGATGGAGAACGTGGACTGAATACGGCCCAGTGGAGCAGGCTTCCTGAATAGGCTCCTACCATCCTCCATGGCTGTCAACCGTTGACTCAGGAGGGTTGAGAGAAACTGACAAATATTTCTGTAAATATACTAAACTGACATAAAAATAACAAACTCTAGCTTTAAACACTAAAACTGAGAAGCACTGAATGCTACTATTGTATAGATGTGAAGTTCTGACTCCCAGCTGGTGAGCAATGTCACTGATATACACTCATTGTGGGGGAAAAAAATTGAGGAGGGTGAGGGTCAGTGCTGAGGTAAGCTTGCACAGACAGCCAGTTTTGTGATGCCTCACATGCACGCAGCTTACCTCGGCGCCAGCCCTCCTAAAAAGTTCTGGCTCCCACTGGGTACTAGTGCCTCTGGCTAAAATCTACTAGTGTGAATCAATGGTGAACATTGATTCCTAGATCAGAACTGAGGTGTGTGACTGGGCCGACTATGGTTACTGGTTAGCGCGCAGCATGTAGTGGCATGCTGGCAACATCAGTAGCCAACGTTGTCTCCCTCCGTGTACAAAAAAGCTCCCATGGGATTCTGGTGCCTCCGGGCCTTGACCCATATGTATGAATCAATGGTGAAGATTGATTCTTGGAAGACTCTTTGTTTTAATACTTTTTCATTATCAGAACATTTTCACTTAATCACAAAACATAAGAAGTACATTTCCTTTATTAAAAAAGATCTCATCATAGCCCGCCATTATGAAACACATGAGGAAAACACACTCGCAGAGGAATTTCTGTGTCATCCAAAACACTGTGCTGTAGTTAAATGGACTAAGAATATGCATTTCAAAACAATGCCCTGTGTATTTGACAAGATAGCATTCAAACTGATTTCACAGAAGACAGCACACATTTCTACGAAGTACCAGTGTATTTATAAAGATAATGAAAACAACGTGCGTTCTCAAGAGTTTATCCTGAAAACAGTCACACTCATTGAATGTTCCCCCTTTGAAGACTTTAGCTACTGGGCCCTTGCAAGAAAAAAGCAAATCCAAAGAATTTAAGTTACTAGAGATGCCAAGTCGACTTCTTTGGTAAAGAGATCACTGCATCGGAAAACACAATCAACCCTCCCCAAATCTAACTCTTCTCTCCATTTCATGGAAAATCCTGCTGCTATCCACAAAACTGAAATTAGAGCTGGAAAGCTCCCTCAGTAGTGCTTTAGAACAAATCTTTTCCCCAAGGACTAGCTGTTTTAGCTACTTAGATTGGTACTGAGGTAGCTGAAACAAGAGAGAACAGAGCGTGCCTGGAAGGACTGCAAACAGCAGACCAGCTTGACCTCAGCCTAATCTATAAGCAATGGTGCTGACATGGCATTCTACTATAGCATTTTGGTCTCTGGGTTCCAAGGACAAAGAACTTGACATTGCTTAGTTCCTCCCAGTTTCAGAATCTGAATAACTTCTTATGGTTACTCATTTTCAAATACTGCCGAAAGTAACGGCAGCTAGAATTCCACTAACAAAATATGTCAGAGCTTTAAGCTCTGCAGAACAGGATATAGTTGATGACATGCTCTCTCAGACAGACTAATACACTCCTTACAGCTGGACGGACATTAGGGTGCAGTCTCTTTGTCCTAAACTGTAGCCTTTTCAATTGTACTGTCAAGTACAGCTAACACAAAGTATATCCATTTTTAGAACAAAACTATTTGAACTGTATTAATTCCTGAGGTCATTATACCCGTTTTTTCTACAAACCTGTCAATGTGACTGGGCTCTTGTCAATACTCGAGGATCAGTTAACTGAATCTGCAGCAGTACAAGGGCTCAACCAGCAGAAAATCATCCTTGTGGGCTGCTGCAAATGCACAGCACCAATTTAGAAAGATGGCTTTATGGCCCCGCTAACCAGGAAAGGCAAGAGGGCAGGAAGTGCTAAAACCATAATCACAGAATATACAAATAATCTGTGGGCCTTTCGCAACAGCAAATGGTCAATAAAATTACCACTGATTTCATTCTGGTCTGGCTCATACACATGGTCAGGAGTTGATCTTAAACAAAAAAAAAAAAACAGGCAAGATGGATCTCATCTCTGAACGTGGTACTGGTCATTGTCCCCCTAAATTAGTAAACTTTTGAAAAACTATGATCCTTTAAAGCTACCTGGGTTTACTGTAAGGAATGGTAACTGACTTTTGTAGCTGCAAGACTACCATACTGTAAAGCAACTCCACTCTAACTGCCGGATCGGAGGAGGGAGGGTGGCAGCATGCTTGGTAGAAGAGTTCCTTTCTGGAGTACCTCTCACTGTTCGGCAGAGAGATAATTGGAGCACACAGTTATATTATCACCACACTACTTCATCCCGCCAATAGGTAAATAAAGCCCTCAATTTCATTATTTTAATAAACTGGGACCCACAAATGACTGCTGATGGGATACACATGGGAAAAACTGACCATCTTACATACTGTCTGACCAAATATGGTACTGTGCAATTAACAAATAATCACTGCTGAAGCAAGACATTTTCTTGGCACAAAGGTTCTGTGCTTATAGAATTCCACTGTAATATACAGTATATTTGACTTAGTGAGTCAATAGGGATTTACAAACTTATCTTGATTCACTACTACAGTACTAACACTGCCAAAATACAGGCACTATCAGTCTGGCAATACTGTCTAGCAGTTACGTTAATGAACTAGGAAACTGATGAGAAATAAGACCAACTGTACAAAGGACCAACAACAAAAAATTGGTGAGGTCTCATGTTGCAGAAGGACATTAATGTTTTGCTGCTCCACTAGTATATCTGCAAATGCTGAGGCTTCCTAATACAGTTACGGGACTTGCCCTACTTATTTCAGCAAGTATGGAAGTGTTTATGCAATAACTTGATTTGCATAAAAATTTATCTAAGCAATAAGAAAAAAAATACTGATCAAGGGAGTTTCCCCCTAGAGTAAATGAACGGTTCCAGTCCATTCCACTGTCCAAGATAGTAGAAATATGATTCATGATGGACGAACTGTAGAAAATCCTGCAGGAATGTCTATGCATAGGATTCAGAGGAAATTGGACACAACTGAATTATATTCCTCCCTACTATCGGAAACATAAGCTTACACCTACCGAGATTCATTTATCCAAACCACTATGCAAACAATGCAGGCCTCAATACCAGGTATTTGAAATTTTAAACGTAAGCAAATCCAATCACGCTGACTTTCCTTATGGTTACAGTTTAAAGCTACAATTTCTGTTTTTTTTTACAACCTGAAAATGGTAATGTAATAAATATGCAAGTCTAGTGTTTACGAAGAATGTACAGTTGAGATTATGAAAATGCCTGGCAGATCATAAGTGGTAACATCCTACTTTTTGCACCACTGTGTAAATGCAAAATGCCCACTAAAAAAACTAACAACACCTCTAACCTGATTAGAGGAACAGCAAAGTGTGCTTATTTAGGAGGTAGGTTGTGTGTGTGTGTGTACATGTATGCATATTTTATTTAAAGATTGTACTTGCATGAAATTCATTGCATCCAAGATTAATCATCAAAATATTTTCCTCGATTCTTTGCCTGGGCAAAAATCTTTTGGGAAAAGAGGCCCATTCAGTTTATTTATAGGCTCTTGCTTTTTAGTACGAACTACTGACACCCCATGACAAGCTGTAAAATTAGAGGCTGGATATTGTCAAGCAGTTCTCTCCTAACTAGTTTAGGTTTCCTTTTGTCTCCTGCGGTAAGGACTCGGGTTGGCAGTATAGGCAGTTTCTCTCTTGCTCCTCAGGTAGAGGCCGGGCTCTCCATGGTTGCCAGGAGATGAGCAATCTTTGCCCTCTGTGTGGGAGTGATGTGCTGAGTCATGTAGATGATGCTGTCCATAGCGACCGCAGGGTTGGCCTGAACAAGGCTGCAAGTCAAAAGAAGAAAAAGTGAAAGGGTAAAAGAGGTTGTCTCAAGGCAATAAGGAAGGATTACACAAATAATTAAAAAAAGTGTTTCATTATTCTCATAGCATACATCATCACCAAAATAAACGAAGTGACAATCATTTGAACAAAAGTAGTTTCATTCAGTAAAGGAACTTATTTTCTAAGGATTATTTCAAGCAAGGGACTAAACTTGTTGACCTAAAAATAAAGACTAGTAAGTCAACACAAATGCACCACCTCCTCCCCCGGGAAAAAAAAAAAAGAACTTAATACTGTTATCTACGTAGTAATAGGAACATTGTCTATAAAGTATAGTAAACATCAGATTCTCTTATAGTGAGCTGCTCATGAACAGTTCTTCTCCGGAGGTCATGAGGGTGAATTTACCAGGCTACCCCACCCCGGAGCAGCACCTGCAAAGTGGCTTGCAGGTATTGTGGAAGGACTGTGTTGGCCTGCTGCTGCCCCACCAACCCCCACCCCTCCTACCCTGGGTGAGCATTTCCCTTATAGGTGGTCACCATATGACCTATGATGCACATCCCATGCGACTTATGCAGGTTTTACCCATCATCTCTAATTCCCACTTGCAAGTTATTTGGCTTGGCCACTAAGTGTCACTATTGTCATTTGGTAATATTTTAATCACTCCCCTCACTTTCATTAGTACTGCCCCCCCGCCACCGCCTTTATATCCCCTGCTTTCTCTCATGTTCTCATTTGTTCCCTGGTATGGCTTTGAACCTGTGACCCTCAGCACTAGGACCTCCACTGTCCGCGGGCTAACCCTCTAGGCCATCCAACCTGTTAAGATTTTTTTCCCCCCATTCTTTTATGTTATCCCTATTTGGGCCACTAGTATTACATGGTGAGTGCAACTGGCATGCCAGCGTGCTCATCATTTAGCATGGCTGGCTCACAAAGCTTCTGGTGCTCTAAAGGACTTACTCACATATTGTTCCTTCAGAACTCCTGCATCAGGGCCACCCATCTTGCCAATGCAGAATACTTCAACTCTACCTTCCAGGAAAATCTAAACTGACCCTCCAAATTCTGGAAGGTTGTACATGCCCTGTCCCCCCAATCACCTCCCCGGTCCTTGGGTTGGTGACCTCACCATCTCTGACTCCCTCGTTGCTGCTGAATTCAACAACATTTTCACCACCTGTGCTTCCAATCTTCTTGCTTCCCTAACCCTCCTCCATCCCCTTCCCCAGCTCCGTCTGCACCTACTTTCTCCTCCCTCTGCTTCCCTTCCAACCTGTCTCCCCTGCTGAC
This sequence comes from Neoceratodus forsteri, assembly GCA_016271365.2. NCBI lineage: Eukaryota > Metazoa > Chordata > Ceratodontiformes > Ceratodontidae > Neoceratodus > Neoceratodus forsteri. Next base: position 185,388,948 of record JADMNL010000027.1, read on the forward strand.
ACCCTCCCACCATCCAGGAAGGATATGCCTTCCTTACGCAGCCAAGAATTCAAGCTGTCCCTCTTTGGCAACTTTCTTCATCCGGGAACGACAAGTCCAGCCAGTAAGCGCTCGACTGGGTTTGAATCATTAGCCCTCACTGGTTCAGTATATGATGTGATCCTCAGCAAAACACGTAATTTTGATATTTTCTCAGGCTATTGGGACACATGGCTTCAGTGCCTGCAATGGTCCCATAGTTCAGACACAGGATGTGTCACCCACAAGCCTCCTTGTAGCTTGCTGGTCTCAGAAAGCAACAATTTTCAAAGCTGAAACCTCCCTCCTGTGGCGGGAAGCATATCTGGACAGTGCCTCAGTAATTCGCACCTAGACCCTCCAAGCATCACAGTTACTCATATTTCTTTTGGCAAATCTTTCTAGCTCAAAGCATTTGCTCCTGTCATAAAAGGACAGACTTACAGAATCAAACAGACGCTACTGCAATGGTTTCACACACAAGCAGCGTGGACCAGATCAAGAGTCCTCTGTTCGCAAGCGCTATAAATTTGGTCTCTAGCCTTCTACCTGGGAGTCAGCCTTTCAGCTATTCACCTCCCAGGCAAACACTATATCCTGGCAGATGTTCTAATCGCATCAGTCAAGGCCAGAGTTAACGGACTCTGAACAAACAAGTACTACCCACGGTGTTCAGGCGGTTGGGCACCCAGAAGTGAATCTGTTTGCCTCTCCCCTCAGCTTCCAGTTTCCTCAGTTCTGTTGCAGGCTCCTCTCCTGGGATCGCCTCTTCTGGATGCCTTGATCCTGGTCTGGCCAGGGAGGTTCCTATATACATCACTCCTTTTCCCCTGATTCTCAGTGTATTTTCTGAAATTCAGACAACAGCCTGTATCTATGCCCATGGGGGCTCCAGATTGGCCCAAGCAAGTCTGGTACCCTCTCCTTCTCTCTATGTCCTGCAGCAGTCCCTTTCATCTGCCTCCAACTCACTCCCTGCTGACGCTTCCTCAGACAGGAGTGCAGTAACCAGGCATATACTCCCTTCACCTCAAGGCCTGGTTCTGGAACAGTTAAGATTCTGCATCCTCACAGTACTTTAAACAGGCCCTTAGGATACTGAGGCTGGTTAAAAAATGAACACTAGGAAGACTTATGCAGCCAAATGGAAAAGGTTTTCCCTTTGGTGCAAGAGCAAAAAAGGTTGAATCCCGTTCAGTTTCAGACCCTCAGCTGCTAGACTGTCTGGTACTCTTACAGGTGTCAAGCTTGAAACCATCTTCCCTCATGCTACACCTGGCAGCAATTTCGGCCTACCTTTCAGTGGGAAAGAAAAAAATCATTGTTTTCCCCATGCTATATTTAAACAGTTTTCCAAAGGCCTCTTGCACCTCCAGCTTCCAATCCGGGAACCTGTTCCTCCTTGGAGCCCGAACCTTTGTATAGACAGGCTCATGAAACCACCCTTCGAGCCTATGTACATGGCCCACATTAAGTTTGTAACTTGGAAGCCAGGCTTCCTGGTAGCCATTACCTCTGCCAGGAGGTTTTCAGAGTTACAGGCCCTGTGCACGGAGTCAAATTACATCATCTCTCACAATGATAAAATTGGGCTCAGGACAAATACGAAATTTCTGCAAAAGTGGTTTCAGAGTTCCACTTGGACCAGTCCATTACTCTGCCTATCTTCTTTACTGAGAAATCCACTCCTGGCGAGCAAAAGCTCCACAGCTTGGATGTCAAAAGAGCCATCTTCTACTACCTAGAGCATACTAGACAGTCCAGAGGCTCTCCTCTCAGTTTTTCCCCACCTACAGGTATGTAGGCAGGGGAAGACCAGCAGCCAAGAGAACTATTTCCTGTGGTAGGTCTCTTGTATTAGAGTGTGCTATGAAAAAGCTGGTCACCAACGTCCAGTGGGGCTCAGGACCCACTCCACCAGGGGCACTGCAGCCTCGCTTGCAGCAGCAAGGGACATTCCACTACTGGATATCTGCGAAGCAGCTACCTGGAAATTTGTACACACCTTCATGAATCACTACAGTTTGGATATGCAAACCAGATCTGATGACAAATTTGGCAGGGCGGTTCTGCAGTGGTTCTTTCCTAAGGAGGTTCTCTGCCCACCTCCCACTTGGTACTGCTCGACAGTCTGCTAAAATTACTGATGCTAAAGGACTCCTGGGGTAAGAAGAAAAAATTACTCAACGCCGTAATCTTCTTTCTTCCAAGGGGTCCTTTAGCATCAGTAAGCTCCCACCCTTCCTCCCCAGTTCACCTGTCGGAGAAGGGCTTTTTGTCACACCTTTCACCAAACTTCGAGTTTCTTATTGATAAGTTTTTATCTTGTGTTGTTGTTGTTTCTATTTCCACTTTGTGGACATTTGCATGTTTTTTGAATCCTGTTGATCCTTTTTCGGGGCATGTGCCCTCGTTTTTCCTTCGAAATTCTGAAGCCTTCAGCAGCTCTTACTCAACTCACTCCCCTTCCTGTTTTTTGATTGGCTGTGGCCCTAAGCTAATTTAAATACAAATTCTCTTAAAAGCATACCTCCAGGGCAGTTGCATCTAGCCAGCTAACTGTTAAAGTTACTGATGCTAAAGGACCCCTTGGAAGAAAGATGATTACTGTGGTGGGTAATTTTTTCTTGTAGCTCAGTGTGCCTATCCTGGTGAAACTTTTCAAATGCATAAATAAATAAATAAACAGCTACTAAAATAAAACAAAAACTGAGGCTATTATACTTGCAACAATTCTTGTTAACATAAGTCTTTCTTAATTTTCTTTCTCCCATTACTGGTCTACTGAATATATTTTGGATAATGTGGTACTTATTTCACTGTGTCTTTCAAAAAGCATTCTGCTGTCCCCAGCTGACCTCACAATAGGTCTGTCTGTTACACTACACTTAAATGTCATGGTAAGCACTATGATATCCTAAACACAGACCCTATGAGGTCAGTTGGGACAATCAAATCCTTTTATACACACTTTTTTGATAGGCTATCAAGATGTGTTATAAACCCTAGAAAGGAAAACAAAACTGAGGCTATCTGCCTGTAATTACAGTTCTACACAGCCAGGCTTAGGCAGTCTTTATTCCACTGAGCATGCTCCGTTACTGGAACAGTTTTCAAGCTTGATTTCAACTACCATCCAACAGTGTGGTCCTCTGGCTCTACCTCCTTTGCACTCAGATCTGTACACTGGAACAGGAATTCAAAGCAAGCCTTGCCAGAGGAGGACAGGTGGGTTGCGGATGTGAAGTGAATACCGATGGTAGAAAAACAGGTTACTCACCTGTAACAGTAGTTCTAGGAGTGGTATATGTTGTTCATCCACACTTGTTGGCATGTCCCTTTCCCTTTAAATCTTGTCAGAAGTTCTAAAAGCTGGCTCCTCCCACCCACCCAGGTAGTGTATGCCTCAGCCCCGCCCCATGATGCCAGATCTTGCCCGTTGGAAGCAGAGGTTGTGCGTCGAAGCTGGGGAGGTCAGGTGGGTTTGTGTGGATAAACAACATATACCACTCCTAGAACTACTGTTACAGGTGAGTAACCTGTTTTTCTAGTATCGTGGACATGTTGTTCTATCCAAATGTGTTGGCAGACTCCTAGCAGTTCTCTGGGAGGAGAGAGGCAGGGCGCACGCCCCCTACTTAGGGAACAGAGTCTGGAGAACTGAGGCCCCAAAACCAGCATCCCGGTGTGACTGTGGGTCAATGTGGTAATGGGTAATGAAGGTGTTTGCTGACTTCCAGGTAGCAGCCCTGCAGATATCCTGGATAGGGACATCCTTAGAAGCAGCTACCAACACAGCAGTATGGTGGGTACAGTAGGCTCTTATCCCTACGGGAGGCTCCTTACCCGCCAATCTAAAGCAGAGATCAATGCAGATGTTATCCATCTGCCAACTGTCTGCTTTGCTGCAGGTCTGCCAGGTGCGGCTTAAGCGTAGGTGACAAACAGCTGGCGAACCTCTCCCCGAACTTCAGCCGTTCGCTCCTTATAATTAGAGAGTACTTGTCCCAGGTCCAAAGTATGGAGCCTGTACTTGGCCTCCAAGGTGTAACTGGGGTAGTACACTGGCAGAGTCAACACCTGGTTAAGGTGAAACTCCCAACACGACCTTCAGAAGGAATTTTGGGTGGGGACGCAGGACAATGTTGTCCCTGTGGAAGACCAGATAGGGAGACTCGACGAAGAGCGCCTGTAGCTCCCAAAGTCCTTCTGGCTGACATGACAGCCACCAAGAAGGCAGTCTTCGACAGCAGATGTGACATCTCACACCTGTGCATCGGTTTGAATGGCTTGCCCATGAGCTTTGCCAAAACTAGCAGTAGATCCCATGGAGGTGGTGGTTTCTTGCACCAGAGGGGAAATGTGGTCAAGGCCTTTAAAGAAACACCAGACCACCTTTTCCTGTGCCACCGTCTGCTGACCGGCCCACGCCAGATAAGCAGAGATGGTTGCCAGGTACACTTTAAGGGTCGTAGACCAAAGGCCTCCTTTGGAGAGAGACCAAAGGAAGACGAGGATGCTAGCCACCGGACAGGACGAAGGGTCCAGGCCTTTGTCCTGACACCAAATGGAGAATCTCTTCCATTTGAAGGCATAGCACCTCCTGGTCAACTCCTTCCTAGATGCTTCAACTACACTGAGTACATTGTCAGAGAGACCCAAAGCCTGGAACTCTAGCCACTCAGGAACTAGGCTGTCAGGTGCAGGGACGGAAGGTCCGGATGGAAAACCTTCCCCGATTGATGGACAGCAGGTCCAGGCATGCTGGAAGACACCTCGGGAGCCTGGTGCTGAGGAGATCTGGATACCAAAACTGGTGGGGCCAGTCTGGGGCTACCAGGATCACCTGTGCTTTGTGCCTCCTGACCTTGAGGAGCACCTTGTGGACCAAGGGAATTGGAGGAAAGGCACAGAATAGGACTGGGGTCCACGGCCTCGAGAAGGCATCCCCCAGCAGTGAGCCCTGCTGAGGGGGTGGGCATGAAACAGCCTCAGCTTTGTGTTTTCCCTGGAGGCGAACAGGTCCATCTGAGGGGTGCCCCACTGGGAGAATAGGCTGTAAGCTACCTCTGGATGGAGAGACCACTTGTGGGATGCCTTACCCACACGGCTGAGGGCATCTGCCAACTGATTCGAGGCTCCTGCCACATGAATGGCTAGGCGATCTGTCTCCAGTCGGCTCACGAGGGTCCAGATGTGGAGCGCTTCCCTGCACAGAGGCTGGGAGTGCGTACCGCCCTGTTTGTTGAGGTAGTACATAGTCGTGGTGTTGTCCATCTGGACTTGGACCACTTGACCCCAAAGGAATGTAGCAAATGCAGCCAGCGCCAGCTGAACTGCTTGGAGCACCAGCAGGTTGATGTGGCATTGGGATTCCTCAGGGGTCCAGAGCCCACGGACTCTGTGATTCCCCATGTGGGCACCACAGCCTGTGAGAGAGGCGTCAGTCGTAAGGACGACCGTCGGCTTGGGGTGGACAAACATGATCCCTCCCTGCAGATGTTCTAGGACGGTCCACCACTGGACAGCATCCAACATCTTCTGGGTCACAGTGACCAGTTTGTCAAAATGACCGTGTCGCTGAGACCACTGGCTGGCCAGCTCCCAGTGAAGGGGGCACATATGCCACTGGGCCACGGTGGTGCAGGCCGCCATATAACCCAGAAGTCGCAGGAAGTCCCAGGCAGTGTGCAATTGCCCAACAAGAAATGATTGGGCAAAGGAGGAGAGAACCTCCGCCCTGTCCACCAGGAGCCTGGCTCTGGCTTGGCAAGAGTCGAGATCTGCCCTGACGAAGCAAATCACCTGTGAAGGCATGAGTTCTGACTGGGCCTCGCTGACCAGGAGGCCAAGGCTGATGCAGGTGTGGAGGGCCAGATTCCTAGACCTCTCCACCTCCATTCTGGAGGGACCCGCTATTAGCCAATTGTCGAGATACGGGTACACTACGACTCCTCAACACCGAAGATGGACCACCACCATTGCTATGCATTTGGTGAAGACCTCGGGGGCCAATGACAGGCCGAACGGCATGGCTTGGAACTTGTAGAGGGTTCCCTCCACCCTGAAGTGAAGGAACCTTCAGTGGCCCGGACGGATCGGGATGTGGAAGAACGCATCCTGTAGATCCAGTGAGCAGAACCACATGTTCGGCTCGAGGGATGGTACGATCTGGGACAGAGTCACCATCCGAAAGGTGCACGACCTGAGAAACTGATTCAGGTCATGCAGATTTAGAATGGGGCGCCAGCCCCCATCCATTTCGGGAACAAGAAGTACCTAGAAATGAACCCTGGGTTGACAGGGGGATCCGCGACTCTGACCATTACCTCCTTGCAGAGGAGTTGGGCAATGTCGTCTCTGACAGCCGACCGAGTATGGGTGGATACTGAAGTGCTGCACACTCGAGCAGACTAGATAGATCATATGGCCTGTATCTGCTGGCAACTACGTATGTTCATATGATACATTTTCCTCCCGTGGGGTGCGGGCTCAGCTTGGAGAATACTGCTCGAATTCCAGAGGCAGATCCTGGCTGACCACTTCCAAAACCCACCTGTTCGTTGTGAGAGCAGACCAGGCGGAAAGGAAGTGTCGGAACCGTGCTCCCACGGGAGCACCCAGAGTGGTTGGGACGGGCATGGGGGTGGCTGCCCCATCCTGTCACTGCGCAGACTTGGAGGATGAAGGGCTGGCAGCGGAGCCACCAGGACCTCTCCCTCCGGGCTTACGGTTCACCGAAGCCCCAGACTTGGGCCAAGGGTACCAAGATTGAGCCTGCTACTGCTAACCAGTTTGATACTGGGGCTGCTTGGATGCAGGGGCAGAAGGACGAAAAGGTTTCTTCTGTTTCTTAGAATCCTAGGTTTCTTTCTGGGTGGAAGTAACGGAGTCCAAAGTGGCACTGGACTTCTCGATATGCTGGAGGTAACCATCGACTCCTGGACCCAACAAGTCAGTACACAAGAAGGGAATGTCCGCCAGGTTGTGTTGGGTGTCTGTCGTAAAGGTCGAGGCCCTCAGCCAGGCCCTGCAGCGCATGGCGGCTGCAGCTGCAGCTGCCACTGAATAGGCACAAGAATCCCGACGTCCAGAGCAATCTGGAGTTGCTGCTTATCAACCACCTGGCCCTGGTCGTGGACCTGCTTGATCGTGGTCTGAAGGTCCGCGGAGAGATGAGGCAGCACCTCATTCAAAGAGCCCAAGAGGGCATGGGAGAAGTGTGCCATAATGACTTCTGAACTCGCCTGTCTGAGACCAAGCGAGGAGGCAGCACAGACCTTTCTGGCCGAATGTTTCAATTTCTTGGACTCTGTCTGGAGGTCTGTCCATGTCTCCTGAATTGCCCGAGCGCCGAAACAGACTCGGTCGCCAACCCCTCAGCAGAGGGATGCTGTGTAAACCCTGAGGGGGAGCCGATGAGAAACATAAAAACTTAGAATTTGATGGCAAATAAGGACCGCTTGGGCCCACCTAGTCTGCCCATTTCCCTACCTAACGGATAAGATGCAGATCCTAGTTAACCAACATCCTACTTCTTCCTACCCCCCACTAGAATTGCCTCATGTCTGTCCCATGCATTCCTGAATTCCATCACTGTTTTTGACTGTACGACATCCTCTGGAAGGCCGTTCCATGCATCTACAACCCTCTCTGTGAAGACATACTTCCTCACATTACCTCTGAGCCGTACCCCTCTATCTTCAAATTGTGCCCTTGTTCTTGCACATCTCTTTTCTGAAAGATGCTACCCTTGGACTTTGTTGATTCCCTTGAGATATTTGAAAGTTTCTATCATGTCCCCCCTTTCCTCAAGGCTATACATCTTAAGCTCCTTTAGTCTTTCTTCATATGTCTTCTGGTGCAGACCCTGCACCATTTTGGTTGCCCTCCTCTGGACAGCCTCCACCCTATGTCTTTGCAGAGATGGGTTCTCCAGAACGGTACACAGTACTCCAGATGTGGTCTTACCAACTGCCAACAAGAAAAATTACTCACCTTAGTAATTGTGTTTCTTCTAATGGAGTCTTGCTGTATTCTGACTATATGCAGTTAGTCGCAGCACATGAACTGCTCCGGAGAGGAAAGAGTTAACTCTATGCCAAGGCATAGAACGTTGAGCTCGAGTTCGGTTTTCAAACCTCTGTCCCAGGTACTCTTCAGTGGAACTGTCAGATTCTTACGAGCCCTATACTAAGCAACTAACAAGCCAGAAATTGTTTTTTAAACTTTTGTGCCAAAGGGTAAAAGACATCAATTTTAGGGTCCAAAGACTCAAGTCGAGACCCCCAAAAAGAATCCAAGTAGGTAATAAAACTAAGGAACAAGAAACAATCTTCAATTAAGAAGAGGCAGCCAGGTATACTCCTGGAGTGCAACACTGCACCTACCTACCCACATCCCAAAACAACTAGGTTCCAGGAGGGGAGGCAGGAAGGGAGGTCAGAATACAGCAAGACTCCATTAGAAGAAACACAATTACTAAGCTGAGTAATTTTTTCTTCAAACAACATGAAGTCTTGCTGTATTCTGACTATATGCAGACTACCAAGCAGTACCCCCAAGGAGGAGAGAGCTACAGAACCTATTTTGGGAACAAGCTCTGCAATACTGCAGTACCAAACGTAGCATCACTTCTTGACTGGATGTCAAGGGAATAATGCTTGGTAAATGTGTGAACAGTCTTCCAGGTGGCTGCTTTACAGATTTCCACTAAGGGTATGTCCCTAGCTGCTGTGACCGAAGCAGCTGTACCTCTGGTGGAGTGAGCCCTCAGGCCTGAGGGAGGCTTTTTCCCCAATTTTGAGTAGCAGAACTGTATGCAAGAGACAATCCACCTAGCAGTAGTTCTCCTGGTGGCAGGCTTGCCTTTACCCACCTCCCCATAAGTGAGAAACAGCTTGGAGCAGTTGTTTCAATGGGGTTTAGTGGATTCTAGGTAGTAACTCAGAACCCTCTTTACATCGAGACTGTGTAATCTCCTCTCTCCAGAGGAGGAATGATCAGTGAAAAATACAGGCAATGTCATAGATTGGTTCAGATGGAAGTCTGATACCACTTTAGAGAGGAATTTCCTATTTGTACGAAGGACCACCTTATCCCTAGGAATGAGATGCAATCAGGTTCCACTGATACAGCCTGAAACTCACTGATTCTCCTGGCAGAAGTAATAGCAACCAGGAATACAGTTTTCCAAGTCAGATACTTGAGCTCAGTTCAGCAAAGGGGTTCAAAAGGAGGCTGCATCAGCTGTGCAATACAGATATTCAGATCCCACAAAGGAGTCGGGATCCCTGAAGGGAGGGCTGATGGAAACCAAACCTTTAAATAATTTCTTGAAAACTGGGTGGGAAGCTAGAGAAGAGCCCTTCCCAGCCGAAAGAAAAGCAGAAATAGCTGCCAAATGCACCTGAGAGTGGTAGGCCGAAGGCCTAAACTGTTAAGATATACCAAATAATCTAGGGCAGTGGCAATATCAGCTGAATCTAGCTGTATGTGCCTCTGGGAACACCAGAACCCAAACCTCTTCCATTTAGAATAATACGTTTTCCTAGTAGAAGGTTTCCTGGCCTTAAGGATATCCAGAGCTGGCTGAGAGACACAGGTCTGCATATTCTAGCTCCTCAAGAACCAAGCCTGGAGCCTGAGTGTGTGAAGGCTGGGGTACAATATCCTACCCTGAGCTAAGGGAGGAGGTTGAACTGTCTGGGAAGGCACAGGGGAATCGTCACTGATAGTGACAACAGTAGATGATACCAAGGCTGTCTGGCCCAATCCGGGGCTATCAGAATCACAGTGCAGGGTTGGGACCTGATCTTGACTAGAACCCTGAATATCAGAGGAAAAGCATAGAGAAACCTGTTGGTCCAATCCAACAGGAGGGCATCTAGAGGATGAGACTCCCGCAGAGGGGGCCTGCAGCAGAATACAGGGAGCTGATGGCTGTCCGGGGCTGCAAAGAGATCTATCTCTAGAGTGCCCCATCTCTTGAAAATGGTCTGAAGGATGAGAGGATTCAGGGACCATTCGTGGTGACCTTGAGAAATCCTGCTGAGAGCATTTGCAAGTACACTGTCCTTCCCTGGAAGATGCACAGCAACCAGGGAAGCCTGCAGGGAATAAACTAGTGGCCATATTCTTATGGCCTTGGTGCACGAGGCTGAGGACCGAGTGCCCCCCTGCTTGTTGATGTACCACATGGTTGTGGTGGTGTCTGTCCTGATCTGCACCACTTTCCCCTGAATTAAAGCTGAAAATGTCTGAAGGGCCAAGAAGACAGCCCTGAGTTTGAGAAGATTTATGTGAAGGAGAGACTCCTGATGGGACCAAGTCCCCTGAGCAGTATGCTGATCCATGTGGGCTCCCCATCCCCACAGAGAAGCATCTGTGATGAGAGTCACTGTGGGGGCCTGACTGAGGAAAGGAACCCCTTGCCTCAAATTGTCCTCTTCCAGCCACAACTGGAGGGCCTGAACCAAAGTTAGAGACATTGGAACCAACTTGGAGAGGGGATCTTTTTCTGAGACCAAAAAGCCCTTAGGTGAAATTGGATATACCTCATTTGAAACCTTGACCCTTGCACTACTGCAGTGCAGGCTGCCATGTGGCCTAGCAACTGCAAGAAATGTCTAGCTGGCCCAGACACCAGTGGACGAAAAGAAGAAGCCAGAGAAGTGGGGGATTGGACCCTTGTTAGAGGAAGAAAGGCCCTGGCCTGAACAGTGTCCAGCTCCATTCCTATAAATGTGAGAAGCTGAACTGGCTCCAGAACAGACTTTTCCAGATTTAGGATGAATCCTAGGGAGTGAAGAAGATTCTGAGTTACCCCTAGAGCTGATCTGACTTGGTCTGGGGACTGACCTACTAAGAGCCAGTCGTCCAGGTAAGGGAACAGTAGGATGCCTTGTCTTCTGAGGAAGGCTACCACTACTGCGAGGCATTTGGTGTATACTCTTGGGGCAGATGTGAGGCCAAAAGGCATTGCTCTGAACTGGTAGTGGCCTGAGAGCAGTTCGAACCGGAGGTACTGTCTGTGGTACTGTCTGATAGGTATGTGGAAACAGGCATCCTTGAGATCCAGAAAGGCTAGCCTGGTCTCAGAGAAGGAAGAATAATTCCTAGAGTCACCATCTTGAACTTTGGCTTTAGTATGTGTTTGTTTAGGTACCATAGATCCAGGATGGGTTGCCACTTCCCTGTCTTTTTTAGGGTAAGGAAGTACCTGGAGTACAACCCTTTTCCCCTGTGAATGAGAGGTACGCTCTCCACTGCCTGCAGAAGCAGTAGAGAAGAAACCCTCTGTTTCTAAGGCCTGTGTTTCCTCTTCTGAGGAAGGACAGAAAGCCTTTGCTCTCAACTTTGGGAACCTGATGAAGCTGAGAGCAAGACCCTGGCTCACTACTTCCAGGACCCACTTGTCTGAAGTGACAGACTTCCAAGGCCTGGAAAAATTGAGCCAGTCTGCCCCTAACAGGAATTGGGGAGGCAACCCTGGCTGACACTTCAGGGTGTCTGTTTGGCAGGGGGGTTTAGACTGAGAAGAGGATGTAGGCCTTGTCATCCCCCTTCTGCCTCTTCCCCTAAAGAAATGGAAATTACGTACTTACTGTAATTATTGATCTTCTTGGACAGTCTCCATCACTCATTCACACTAGTGGGATAGCGCCGGAGGCACTAGGGCCAAGCGGGAGCCTAAAGTTTTCAGAAGGGTCGGCGCCGAGAGAGGACCACGCATGCACGGCACCTTGAGACTAGCTCGCGCCTGTGTAGGCTATCTCAGCATCGACCCTCCAACTGCCTCAGTACCTTTTCGACTCAGGAGGTGCAGCGTGACTAATGAGAATAATTCATCCTGAGTTTCTGGGCCTGAGAGGGCCCAGATGGCCTTTGCAAGAAAGGTTAAGAATAATGTCCTCACAGTCTGAACCATAGGACCGTGAAGACCAGGAAAGAAAACGAGTGAACTCAGGGGATGGTGGGTGGGCGTGTGAATGAGTGATGGAGACTGTCCAAGAAGATCAATAATTACGGTAAGTACGTAATCTACATATCTTCCTGGACTAAGTCTCCATCACTCATTCACACTAGTGGGAGAGTACCAAGCTAAAACCAACAACCCTGAGTAGGGTGGTAGGAGATAGGGTTCACTCAGAAAGGACAGCCAAGGACTGTTCTGTTAATAAAAAGAGCTGTCTTGTAAGATCATCTATAACATAGTGCCTACAAGATAAACACTCGAGTTGTAACTCGTCACCTTGCCAATGACTACAATGGACACAAAATGAAAGTCTGCCAGGCAGCCGCAACCACTCTAGGAGAGCGGCAAGAACCTGGCCTCACAATTTGATCTTGGACCAAAATTAATCGTGTCAAAGACATGTACTAATGTAACGTAAAGGGACCTCAGGAACTGAAAGAGTCAGAGGTAAAGTCTTCTGGTTCAGGGTAGACCGGAAAGTGCAGATGGAACCCCCCACTATCCAGTATGGTTGACCTGTAAATAACAGGTCCAGAAGCACTTGAACCCCTTACTTGGTGAGCAAGGGGGTCCAGGTGGGGTTAGCCCATCAAGGAGAATAGTCTCCACTTAGTCACAGGATCTTCCTGATGGAAGGCCAAGCACGACTTAGAAGCCTCTCGTGGTGGTCTAGTAAAACCAGATCCTACCCACTGTATATTCCAAGAGGAATAATCCTGCCCCTGTGTGTACAACTGTAGCAGCAGTCTCTGAACTCAGGGAAGAAAGGAAAAAGGTGTACAGGAGGATGTGTCCACATGCGGAAAAAAAATTCCGACAGAAAAAAAACAGGGGCTTGATTTCTACGGTCAATAGAGGCAAATGTGCGTCGAGGAGGGACACAGCAGGACCAAGTTAGGGCTAACCCATTTGTTGAAGTGACTGAAAGAGGCAGTGACTCAATGCGGTGAGGCACTGGCCACTCTGGCTTTCCTGAAAGGAGTAGGAAAGGATTCTAGTTCATTTGCTGAAAAAGAAACATCACCACTCCCTCTCGCACTTGAAGAGGATAGCTTTGTGAGCGACTGGCATGGACCAGAGTGCAGGAACCGAAGGTGTGAATATTTGAGAAGCTTCCTCAGAAAAAGGGACCTACTTGACCATCCATCAAGAAGGAGGAAATCGCCTGTTAAATTAAGCAAGCAAGGAAGCAGGAAAGGAAAATTACGTACCTACCGTAATTCTTGATCTTCTTGGACGAGTCTCCACCACTCATTCACACTAGTGGGATTAGCGCCGGAGGCACTAAGACCGATCGGGAGCAAACTTTTTGCTGGAGGGTCGGCGCGAGAGACGGCGCCGCGAGACACGGCGCCGCGAGCAGCGGCTCGAAAGGTAATGACCATCTCGGCGGCGACCTCCAACCGCCTGTGTACCTTTTACCAAGGAGGTGCAGCTAATTCAACGAAAGAGTAAACTCAACTATTAAAAACGGACATAAGATAGTCCGTTATGACCCGTAAGAAGGGTCAGCAAAGAAGTCCTCACGGCTCAAAGATTTGAGGGAGTGAAGACCAATGCAGCGGTGAGCTCTGGGGATGGAGGGGGGTGTGGATGGTGGTGGAGACTCGTCCAGAAGATCAAGAATTACGTGAGGCACGTAATTTTCCTATCTTCCGGACATAAGTCTCCACCACTCATTCACACTAGTGGGAGAGTACCAAGCTGATAATCCCAAAAGGCGGCAGGAGAGCCAGAGCTCACGCTGCTCAAGATAGAAGCCCATTAAGGATAGTTCTGCCGAATGCGGAATGATCGCCAGCATGAACATCCAGTGCATAGTGCTTAACGAGGTATGCACTGAGCTCCAGGTGTGGGCGTGCATATATCTGCAATTGGAACATTGTGCACTGCCAGGGGATGTGCACACCGCCTCAGCAGAGTGAGAGCGCACACCTACCTTCTAATTTAACTTGAGCCATGGAATAGCAATGACAAAGGCATGCCACTAACCATGAAGAGATGCATCTAATAGCTACAGGTTGACCCAGCCGAGTGTCGCTGAAAGAAACCGAACAGTTGCTGAGTTTCATGAACATCCTTGGTTCTATCTAAATAGAACCCAAGGCTCTTTTAACATCCAAGGAATGAAGAGCTCGTTCCCTTCATTTTGGAAATTAGCGAAGTAGCGGAAGTACCAGAGGTTGGTTTAGATGGAATTCTGACACAACCTTGGGAAGAAATTTAGGATGAGTAACGGAGAACTACGTTGTCTTTATGGAATACAGTATAACGGAGGGTCCGTAACCAGGGCATGTATCTCAGAGACCCTGCAGGCTGAGGTAATGGCCACCAGGAAGGCAGTCTTCCAGGTAAGAAATTTTAGCTCACAGGTAGCTAAGGGTTCGAAAGGCTTCCGGGTGAGCATGTCCAGCACCAGGTTAATGTCCCAGGCTGCAACTGGACGCTTAACAGGGGTCTGGTGTGGAGAACCCTTAAGAAATCTCTTCACCATAGGTAACTGAGCCAGAGTTAAGGAAGAAACCGGCTCATGGAACGCTGAGATGGCACTAAGGTGAACTTTAACTGTGGAGTACTGAAGACCTAAGTTTGACAGGTCCAAAAGATACTCCAGAACCTTGCCAGGAGGACAGGAAAGGGATTCCAAGAGGATTTGCTACACCAGAGAGAAAACGTTTCATTTGGAAGTCGACTGCTGGGTGGCTGGCTTCCAGCAGCCAGAAGGATGTCTGAGACTCTACGAGAGACGTTAACCCATTCACTTCTATCTCTTCAGGAGCCAAGCATGGGTGAAGTGATTTTGTGCTGGGATGGACCAACGAACCCTGAGTCAAAGACTGATTTGCAAAGGAAGTGGTCTCGGAGAGGCTGCCAACATACTGTTGAGTAGAGGAAACCATAGTTGCCGAGGCCAGGAAGGAGCAATGAGAATCATCTTGGTCCCCTGAGACTCGAACTTGAGGAGTATTCTGGATTAGAGGAAGGTGGAAAGGCGAAGAAAGCGCTTTGTCCACCGTAGCCTGAACGTCATCCTGACAGAAAATGCGGCCCTGGATTTCTGAGCAGAAGAGAGGCAGTTTTATGCTGAGGGATGCAAAGGTCCAGGTCTGGAGTCCCACTCTTTGAACAGGGACCCGAGCTATGGCTGGATCGAGACCACTGTGAGGGTCTGCTCCGTTTCTGCTGAGGTGTGATCTGTTAGGTCGCTTTGTATACCTGGCAGATAAACCGCTTGAATCAGAGACTTGTGCTCCAAGCACCACTCCCACACCTCATTGCTTCCTGCAAAGGGGTAAGAATGAGCACCGCTTGCTTGTTGATGTAATACATCACTGCTTTGTTGTCCGCTTGAAGGAGAATGTTCTTGTGACAAAGGACATCCTTCAGAGCTCGGATTGCATAGGACCGCCTCATCTCCAGGACATTTATGTGGAGATGAGTTTCAACTGAGTCCATACACCTGAGTGTGGAGGAGAGACAGTGAGCTCCCCATCCCATTAGCGGCGCGCCTGTGGTGATGGAGATCTGATGATCCGGGAGCAAAGGGGAATCCTTCCAGGAGATTGCTCTCTTTGAGACCACCTTCAAGGCCCACAATTTGATGGGATAAGACTGGGGTGAGAGGTCGGGGACCACTGAGTGGGAGAGCATCCATTGGGTGGTTCTCATGTGCAGTCGGGCCAGGGACAGTGAAGACCGAGGACGCCATGAGACCCAACATGCGCTGCATCAAGAGAGCTGTAACCGATTGGTTCTCCCTGATGTAACGGGCCATTCGAAGGATGTCGAGTCTTCTGTCCTCTGGAGGAAAGCCTCCTGAAGAGGTGTCTAGAAGCGCCCCTAAGGAAAAGGAGCCCTGGGAGGGTTGCAGCGAGATTTTTTCAAATTCACAGAACTCCCATGACGTGAGAAGACGAGAAAGTCGCTTCACGGTTTCCAAAGTCCCTTGGACGG
This sequence comes from Neoceratodus forsteri, assembly GCA_016271365.2. Lineage (NCBI taxonomy): Eukaryota > Metazoa > Chordata > Ceratodontiformes > Ceratodontidae > Neoceratodus > Neoceratodus forsteri. The sequence goes on from JADMNL010000027.1 coordinate 185,404,897, forward strand.
AAGGCCTGCTAGAAGCCAATCGTCCAGGTAGGGAAACACTCGGAGTCCGACTTTCCTGAGATGCGCCGCGAGAACTGCACAACACTTTGTAAAAACTGGCGCCGAGGATAGCCCAAAGGGCAGGACTCTGAACTGATAATGCTGACCCAAAGCTACAAACCTGAGGAACTTGCGGTGGGTCGGGTGGATGGGGATATGCTGGTAAGCATCCTGCATATCCAGAGAGGCCAGCCAGTCGTGCTGATGCAGCAAGGGTAACAGGGTACCTAGGGAAATCATCTTGAATTTCTCCCTGGGGAGGAATTTGTTTAACTTTCTGAGGTCTAGAATGAAGCATCCCCAGATTTCTTTTGAACCAGAAAGTGATGGGAGTAGAACCCTGTGTTTCGTAGATACGGGGCACCAGTTCTATTGCCCTGTTGTTCAGAAGGCCCTGGATCTCACGGTGAGGAGGTCTGACTGAGAGGTCGACAACCTGGGTTGTCGCCTGGGAGGACAATTCAAGCTTCCAAGAAATTGAGAGAATAACCCTCATGAATTATCCGAGGGACCCATTTGTCCGGGTTATGGACTTCACTGGTTGTAGAAGCACATCAGACGACCTCCCACCGGAGGAGAAAGTTCCACCTCGGGCAGAGTGGATGGAACTTGGGCCAACGACTCATAAGGTAGCGCTGGGAGCTTTAGGCCCCTGCGCTTTCTGCTGCGTCTTCTTTTGAGGTTGGGCAGGTTGGCTTTTATGGAAGCTTCCCCTGCCTCTGCCTCGAAAGGACTGACGACTATGAAACTGACGTCTGTTCACATGCCCCCGAGAGGGGGCAGGCGGAGGTCTGGCCAACTTAATGGCCGATCTAGTCTTCTGAGTGGCCTCTAAGGCTTGCTCCACCTGAGGGCCAAAAGAAAGGAGCCATCAAAGGCAGCGCCATCACCTGCTGCTGAGCATCATTCGTGAAGCCAGAAGCACGCAGCCAGGAATGGCGCCAGTAGCACAAATCCTCGCGGCTGCTGAGCTATAGCAGTGTCGAAAGCGCCCATGGCGGCTTTGACCTGTTGGTTATTGGACTCAATACCTCTAATAACGGTCAGAAGAAGCTCTGACTTGGAATCCGAATCTGGAAGAGCTTCAACCATTCTTTCATAGAGTGCCACAGGATATACCATACTGAGAAAAATAGCCTTGATAACTGGCACACGATACTAGAGTGGAGGCAGCAAAGACTCTCTTACCTAATGTATCAATCTTACGAGACTCTTTGTTAATAAGGTCGGCTGTAGTAGTTGAGGAAGAACCACCTTGTCATTCTCTGCCAGGACTACAATAGGATCCGCAGTGCTTGGGATGCCAAATGGGACGATCCTTGGGAGCTGAATACTTTATCAATGGATTTAGCCACTGAGGAATAAGAGCAGGATTATTCCATACCATTTGAGACAGCTGCCTCGAAGGAAGGCTGGATCGGAGGAGTCAAACCTAGGGATCTCAAGCATGAAGATACTGGAGTCTTAATATCTTCCCAGGATCAATGTCTGTAGTCTGGAGAGAAAGAGTGGATCCCAGGTTCTTCAACAGAGACTTAAAGGACAGGTCCCCACCACAGGCTCTGTAGCAAAGAAAGATCCTGTTTCTCCACTTCATCACCCAACCGGGGTCTGGGTCAGCTCAACATCATCTCCTGATGGTCCAGAAAGGACTGTTTGGACAGGAAAGGAGGAAAATTAGGAGAGGAGGAAATAGCAGAAAAACAAGAGAGTCCCTGGGGCTGCCGGCGCCGAGACGGCAAAACGGGCTGAAGACGGCACCGAGGGAGGCGACGGCACCGAAAGGCACGCCGGGCCCCCGCAGCGCCCGCGCCGCAAGACCCAGCGGCATAGCAAAACGCGCCGACAAGCCAACAGACCCCGCCGGCGCCGAAAAGCCCCAGGAACCTGGAAAGCTAGAGAAGGAAAAAAACCAGGAGATAAGGGCATCGGTGAGGCCCCCTGCGCCGCAGCCATGTGAGGGGGGGAAACACCTAAGCACAGAGTCGCTGGCACCGAAGAAGGCGCCACGCGACTAGGAAGGTCCAACCGCCCTACCTGATCGCCGGAGGGGCCCGAGGGCTCCGAGGCAACCGAGCCAGGCAGAAGAACCAACCTCCGAGCCCATTGCTCCATAAGAGCGGCCCACTGATGAAACTGCTCATCTGGAGTCCTACCTATAGGCGGGAGGACTCGATGTCGAGGACGACGACACGGAGTTGGCGACTCAAGAAGGAGACCGCAACTAGCAATTATAACCGAAGCGGCCGACGCCGAGACATACCAGAGGGCGACTTCGAGTGATGCTCTTCTTTTGACCTGTAGGAAGAAGAGCTCGAGGCCGAACGGTGCCGTAGAATGCGGTACTGCTTATTTTTATGCGGCGGGGACCGCCTTATCCCCGGCATCGGACTGACCATTGTCGGAACCCCGCTGAGGAGAAGGAGGCTGACCGGATCCAGCCCGCTGACTGAACAGTCATACGAAGTCTCCCTCACCGCCACCTGACCTGCTCATGGTCGCATCTCGTCCAGTAGGCTTATGACTTCTTCAAGTAAAATTAATATTAGGAAAATTTAACGAAAATAGAATAAAATTAAGGATACTACTTATCGAGATAAAGTTACAAAAACAAACTGAAAACTATGCGCTAGTTTGAAGTTTGACTCCGACAGGATGACGATCCGCTCACTGAAGCGTGCTCGGGTAGGAAAAAGGAACTGAGGCGGTTGGAGGGTAGTCGCCGAGATGGTCATTACCGCTCGAGCCGCTGCTCGCGGCGCCGTGTCTCGCGGCGCCATCTCTCGCCCCGACCCTCCAGCAAAAAGTTTGCTCCCGATGGGTCTTAGTGCCTCCGGCGCTAATCCCACTAGTGTGAATGAGTGGTGGAGACTTATGTCCAGGAAGATCCTGAGTTCCGACTCGGTGGAGAGTCGCTTCTGCTGCTGTAAGGCTCTGTTCAAGAGAAAAAAGCCTGATAAAAAGAAAAGGAATTAACTGACTGGGCAGTCACCTAGGTCTAGGAAATGCCTCTGAATGAGAGAAATCTCTCAGAGAAAGAGATGACCCATATCGTCGCCGGATCGGACTCCCCATAGGGGAAGAAGAAATCAGGTACTCTTTACCGTATCCCGGAGACGAGCGCCTCAGGGGCTGAGGAGGAATCTGACCAGACCCCCCCCCCCCAAAAAAAAAGAGGGGGGTTACCGGGTAATTTCGGCTAGGCCCTATGCTGTGATAAAAACCATATATCATCTTTTTTTTTTAGTCCGAGCCTAACAAGGCTTTCAGGCTGCTATTTTGAGGATGGTCTTGATACAAAAAGACGAAGATGTTCTCCATCTGAGTGCGGAAAGAGCCTGAGTGTTCAAACTGAAATCATGACCGGACTAACAATCACAGCTGGAGAGAAGTTAACCACCTGTGCCGAAGAAGCCACCGAAGAGGCAATATCACAAGGGGGCTATATACCCCTATCAAAGGAGCGGAAGAGTCAGAGTGGCCCCGACCATTAAATTAAAATGTTCCACAGAATGTAACTGTCTTGACGATTGAACAAGTCTAGACGCAAAAGAGTATGGTCCACGGACGCAGTGTGAAATACTATAGTGGACCCCATTACTGAGGAACTACTGAAAGGATTTTCCCCTCACGGACTCTGAAGATAGAGATGACGTGCCCTCCAGTATATAAGATGAGCCGTCCGCTGCGTTACTGACCAGAAGGACAGGGAAAGACCCACCTAGATGCACTTCTACCCCAGAAGGACCTCCCAGAGAGGTCTAGGTCAGAGCCACTAGAGACTCCGCCATCAGGAAGGATGTCGAGAAGCTTGGTACCACATAGGGAGCAGAGAAAGTGCTGAGCAGAATGAGATTCCGCTGGCAGAACGGTACAGCAGAGTTCCATAGCAGAAAACCGCTGGATAACACAAGATCCCACATAGACCACCACTCACTAAAATGTGTGGAAAAAATAATCCGCAGAACAGGAGTTCATTCTGCGGTCAACATCCCGCCACAAGTTCTGTGGAAAGGAGTCTGAAAGGAAAAATGTGTCACTAATTCTGCCATACAGCACCCACTAGCACCCGTGTGGCATCAGCAGCACTCGTGGCACAGGAGGGCACCAAGCAGTGCCTATGCCAACCTGGACTATACCCAAGGGCAGCCATGGTAGTATCCGCAGGTACTCCTGGCACCCATGTAGCAATGGCACTCGAGGGCACCTCCAACGCCCATGGCACCAATGGCACCCATGGCAAGAATGGCACCCGAGGGCACCAATGGCACCAGTGGCATCCATGGGCACCTGCGGTGCCACCCGTGGCACCCACGGGTGTCACCCCAGTATCCAAGGCACCAGAGGAACCAATAGCACTTGAAGCATCCATGGAACCCATGGGTGCCCACAGCGTCACCCGTGGCACCCATGGGTGCCCCCAGCACCACCCCTGGCATCCCTGGCATCCACGGGTACCACCCACGGCACCCGTGGGTGCACAGCACTGCCCGCGGGTGCACAGCGCCGCCCACGGGTGCACGGAGCTGCCCGCGAGAGCACGGTGCCGCCCGCGGGTGCACGGCACCACCTGCAGGTGTGCGGCACCACTGATGGCACCGACAACCAGTGGCAGCAAAGACAGCACCCACGGCGCCGCACAGAGTGACGGTGCTGACCCATGGCGCCGACTAAGGCACAGCGCTGACCAAGGCACTGAGGCACGGCACCGACCATGGCACCGAGCCACGCGCCGACCAAGGCACCAAGCCACGGCGCCGAAGGAAAATGCCAGTGGAAATCCTGAAAAGGGGAGAAGGAAAAAGGTGGTGCCCGTGCCGGCCCCTGCATGGAAAAGGGAGGGGGGGTAGGCACGAGGGATCGACACGATGGCAAAGGCACCCAGAGGGCACCTCACCATACGTGATCCAATTAACCTGGCTCCGGTCCAACGGCTCCGAGGCCCAGAGGTCCCGAAATCAGGAACAGAGCCAGGAAAAACTGGAAAGTCGAACCCCCTGCTCCATAGGAGCGACCCAAAGGTGAAACTGCTCACCGGAGCTCCAGCGAGGACAGAGATGGAGCTCGGAGTCGAGAAAGCAGCCATTAGGGCCGGGGCCAAGAGGAACCCACCAAAGTCAGTTCAGGCCCATCGCCCCTCCAGACGAACATTCCTCGTGCACACATATTAACAGGCAACCTCGAGCGGCACCGATTCTTCTTCCCTGAATGAGGAAGAGGAGCTCGAGGTCAAACGGAGCCGGATCACCGGAACCGTTAGATTTGTGCTTTGGAGGACTGTCCTCCCCCCCCCGAGCACAGGACTGTCCGTAGTCAGAACCCCCCCCCCCGTTAATTAAGGGTGGCGGACCGGACACAGCCCCTTTGCCATAAAAACTTTCAAACAAAGTCCTCCTACCGTCACCGCTACCGTCTAAGGACAACTCCGTTGATGGCAGGAAAGAATTTCATTTTCTTCTTCTTCATAATCTTTTCTTGTTCGTGAAATAATAAATTACTACTTTAAAATATTAAAACATTAAGAGCTATTTGTCATTGTAGGCGAAACTTCGACTCCGGCAGGCGGAGCCGTCGCCCATTTCAAGTGCACTGCGGCGGGAGAAAAGGAACTGGACGCGGTTGGAGGGTCGACGCCGAGATAGCTCACAGGCGTGAGCTAGTCTCGTGCATGTGTGGTCCTCTCTCTGCGCCGACCCTTCTGAAAATTTTAGGCTCCCGCTTGGTCCTAGCACCTTCGGCGCTATCCCACTAATGTGAATGAGTGATGGAGACTTAGTCCAGGAAGATCCCCCTCTGCTGAAAAGAAGAGGAGGCCTGGGCCTGGTAGAAAGGCCTGCCCCTGCCAGCCCTGGATTGCTGTCTCTGAGGAGTGGTCTGCTTTTCTTTGGCTGCAGCACTCCTATATGTGGTCCTGTACTCGTCCATCTTTTTCATGTACGTCTCTGTTTTTTCCCCAAAGAGAGAGTTACCAGTGACAGGAAAATCCATGGCCTTGGTCTGGGTATCCTGAGATAAACTGGTACACCTGAGCCAGGCGAATCTCCTCATGGAAACAGATGTAGCCATGACCCTAGAATGAACATCATTTGAGTCCACAGCAGCATGAAACTGGACCTTAGAAGCTTCGATGCCATCCACAGCCACCTGCTCCAGCTCCTTGGACAGCTGCGGAGGGGCATTTTTAGCCAGCTCCAGAACCGCATCCCACCTGGAATTCTGGTATCTGGCTGTATATGCCATATAATTGGATTGCCTGAGTCCCAAAGAGGATGCCAAGTACTGCTTTGCCATGACATCCACTTTCCTGGAATCCTTATCTTGGGGGTGAGATGCTAGGAATATTGCCTTGTCACAGGCGTAGCTTGCACTACCCCAACATGGCTGCAATGGTTAATAAGGAAATCTGTACCGGCCTGACAGAGCATACCTCCTGTCCATTTTCTTATCCACAGGAGGTATGGATGTTGGAAAATACAGGTTACTCACCTGTAACAGGAGTTCTAGGAATGGTATATGTTGTTCATCCACACTCATTGGCAGGTATCCTTGCCGCTTTAAATCTTGCCGGAAGGTCTTCAAGGTTGCTCCTCCCACCCACCCGGGTGGTATAACTCTCGGCTCCGCCCCATGACGCCAGATCTGCCCGCTGGAAGTCAGGTTGTGCGTCGAAGCCGGGAGGTCGGGTGGAAATGTAGGATGAACAACATATACCATTCCTAGAACTCCTGTTACAGGTGAGTAACCTGCATTTCTAGGACATGGATATGTTGTTCATCCACACTCATTGGCAGACTCCTAGCAGGTTCTCCGGGAGGAGGGAGGCAAGACGCACACCCCAATACTTACCTGGGAAAGAGAGACTGGAGAACCGAGGCCCCAAAACCAGCATCCCGGGCGTGACTCAAGGTCGATGTGGTAGTGGGTAATGAAGGTGTTTGCTGACTTCAGGTAGCAGCCCTGCAGATTTCTGGATAGGGACGCCCCTGGAAGCAGCCACTCACAGCAGTATGGCGGGTAGAATGAGCTCTTATCCTCTGGGAGGCTCCATGCCCGCCAACTTATAGCAGAGATCTATGCAGGAGGTTACCCACCTGCTTATCGTCCGCTTGGCTGCAGGTCTGCCAGATGCGGCTTCAGCGTGGGTGACAAACAGCTGGCGAACCTCTCCCAATTTCAGCCGCAGCCCCTTATAATAAGCGCGCCTTCTAGGTCCAGAGTATGGAGCCTATATTCGCCTCCCGAGGTGTGATTGGGGTAGAACACCGGCAGAGTCAACACCTGGTTAAGGTGAAACCGGCCACCACCTTCGGAAGGAATTTCGGGTAGGGGCGCAGGACAACCTTGTCCCTGTGGAAGACCAGGTAAGGAGACTCGATGGAAAGCGCCTGGAGCTCTCCCATCCTTCTGGCTGGCGTGATAGCCACCAAGAAGGCGGTCTTCCACGACAGGTGAGAGAGAGCACACCTGTGCATAGGTTCGAATGGCTTGCCCATGAGCTTTGCCAGTACCAGCAGTAGATCCCACGGAGGTGGGGGTTCCCGCACTGGAGGGGAAATGTGATCAAGGCCTTTGAAAAAGCGCCAGACCACTCTTCTCTCAGGCCATCGACTGCTTCCCTGCCCGCTACCGTAAGCAGAGATGGCTGCCAGGTGTGCCCCTTAGGGTCGCCGACCCAAGCCCTTGACTAGAAAGGGACCATAAATAGTCCAAGATGCTTGCCAAGGAACAGGAGGAAGGGTCCAAGCCCTTGTTTCTGACACCAAATGGAAAACCTTTCCATTTGAAGGCATAGCATTTTCTGGTCGACTTTACGGGACGCCTAACTACTTGAGGACCTCGTCGGAAAGACCCAAGGCCTGGAACTCTAGCAGCCAGGAACCAGGCCGTCAGGTGCAGGGATTGAAGGTCCGGATGGAACACCTTCCCTGATTGACTGAGAGCAGGTCCGGGCGAGCTGGAAGCTGCCGCGAGTCCTGGAGCTGACACTGAGGAGATCTGGTACCAGAACTGGCGAGGCCAGTCTGGGGCTATCAGATCACCTGCGCCTTGTCCCTCCTCGCCTTGAGAAGCACCTTGTGGATCAAGGGAAATGGGGAAAGGCGAAAGAGGCCCGGGTCCATTGCTCGAGAAGGCATCCCCTGCAGCGAGCCCTGCTGAGGGGGCGGCATGGAACAGACTCAGCTTCGCTGCTCTGCGAGGCAAACAGGTCCACCTGAGGTGTGCCCCAAAGGGAGAACAGATGCTGTACTACCTCCGGCAGGAGAGACCACTGTGGGATGCAGCCCCATCCGGCTCAGGGCATCGGCCAGGGTGTTGGAGGCTCCTGCCACGTGAATGGCTAGAGATCCGCCTCCAGGCTGCGCACGAGTGACCAAATGCGAGAGCTCTTTGCATAGAAGCATGGAGCGCCCGCCCCGGCGGTTTAGATAGTACATGGTCGTGGTATTGTCCGCCTGACCGGACCACTTGACCCCCGGAGGAACGGAGCAAAGGCGGTGAGAGCTAGGCGGACCACTCGAGCTCCAGCAGGTTGATGTGGCATCGGGACTCCCGGGACCAGAGGCCATGAGCTCGTGTTCCCCAGATGGGCACCCCAACCCATCAGAGAGGCATCGGTCGTAGAGAGACCGCGCTGCTCGGGCGGACGAACGGGAGCCCTCCTGCAAATGATCTGGAACGGTCCACCACTGGAGAGCTGCCCCACATCCCCTGTGTCACCGCTACAAGCTGGTCCAAGGATCGCAGCTGCCAGACCACTGGCTGGCCAGTCCCCACTGAAGGGACGATGTTCCAGCGGGCCCAACGGACCACGCTGGTGCAGGCCGCCATGAGAGACCCAGGAGGCGCAGGAAGTCCCGGCAGGCGCAATTGCCCAACCAGAAATGATCGGGCAAAGGAGGAAAGAACCTCGCCCTGTCCGCCGGGAGCGCTCTGGCTCAAGAGAGTCGAGCTGCTCGATGAATAGAATCACCTGCTTCGCTCGAGTTCCGACTTGGCCTCGCTTGATAAGGAGGCCCAGTTGAGAGCAGACCTGGAGGGCCAGATCTCTGGACCACTCCGCCTCCTTCCTGGAGGGAGCTGCTATCAGCCAGTCGTCCAGGTAAGGGTACACCGACCTCGGCGCCAAGAGGAATGCTGTCACCACTGCCATGCATTTGGTGAAGACCCTGGGAGCTGGAGACAAGCCGAAGGGCATGGCTTGGAACTCGAAGAGGATCCTTCCGCTCGGAAGCGAAGGAATCTCTGGTGAGACGGACGGATAGGGACGTGAAAAAACGCGTCCTGCAAGTCCAGAGAGCAGAACCACACGCCGCGTTCCAAGGATGGTATTATCTGAGCCAGAGTGACCATCCTGAAGGTTCGAGACCTTAGGAACTTGTTTAGGTCGTGTAGGTCGAGAATGGGGCGCCAGCCCCCCGTCCGTTTCGGAACCAGGAAGTACCTGGACACAAACCCTGGGTCTGAAGGAGGGTCCACCACCTCTCTTACCACCTCCTTCTGGAGGAGGAGAGTGTCGGCTCGACGAGCCGCCAGTGAGGCTGGGGATCCCGAAGCCCCCCGAGGGGCGACGGCTCTGAAGGGTGGTGCCTGCTCGAATTCCAGAGGCAGGCCCTCTTCCACCACCTCAAGACCCACCTGTCCGTGGTAACAGCGGACCAGGCGGACGCAGTGCGGGCCGTCCCCCGGGGGACCCAGGGTAAGGTGACGGGGATGGGGCGACACCCCAGCCCGCTACTGGGCAGGCTTGGAGGAGGGACCGCCGAGGGACCTCCTGGGCCCTTCTCCCTGCCTCCTGTTAGAGGAAGCCGGCGGCTTGGGTTTGGGATGCCAAGGTCGAGCCTGCTGGCCCTGACGTTGCTGGGCCGGGCGCCGGGGCACAGAAGGACTAAAGGGCTTAGGCTGTGGTTTCATGCCTTTGTCCTTCTGAGTGGAAGACCCGAGTCCAAGGTGGCATTGGACTTCTCGATCCTCTGCAGGTGACCTTCCACCCCAGGGTCAAGAGGTCAGTCCCAAAAGGGAACATCCGCCAACTTGTGCTGGGTATCCGGGTAAAGGTGGATATCCTCAGCCAAGCTCGCCGACGATAGCCACTGCGGCCGCCACCGATCTGGCACATGAGTCCCCATATCCAAAGCAGTCTGGAGCTGCTGTTTGGCCACTGTTTGCCCTGGTCCCGCACCTGCTTAACCGTAGTCTGCAGATCAGCGGAAGATGAGGGATGACCTCATCCAGGGAGCCCAACAGGGCATGAGAAAATGTGCCATGAGGACGGCCGAACTGGCCTGACGAAGGCCGAGAGAGGACGCAGCTGACTTTTCGCCCGCATAGTCCAATTTCTTGGACTCCTTGTCAGGAGGTTTGTCCACATCCTTGGCGCTACGGGCGCTGCCGGAAAACGCTTGTCGGTAACCAACCCCTCAGCGGAGGGGTGTTCCAAAACCGGACAAGGAACCGGGGACCGTGATACTTCCTGGCCATCCTGGTCAAGGCGCAGGGCAGGAAGCAGGGCGCTGCCAAAGCTCCAGTGCCGGACCCACTATGGCCTCGCCACCGAAAGGCCTCCGTCGAGAATCCCCCGTCCAGAATCTCCGTGAGGGGATACCTGGCCCGTTTGGAACCGGGTTCGAGCTCCATCCCGGTAGACTCCGAGATGAGCCGAAGCAGTCCTAGGAAGGACAACGGGCTATCGTCCATTGACTGACCTCCTGAAGACTCCAAGTCCAGTCGCTTGGAGAAAAAGGAGGAATCATCTTCGGACTCGGAAGAGTCCTCGAAGAGCTGCCTCTGGCCTGAGCCACCCTTCACCTGCCGAGGTCGGTCGGGAGTGAGGGTAACTGACAGCCGATGGGGTAGACCCTTAGCCGACCGAGAATCCTTGGTCGGAGCCCCAATTGGTGGCTGTGGAGGTCGGAGGTTCCACCGAATCGGTGGAGCAGTTGGTTTTGGCCGAACAACTGCCTGGGTATAGCGCCTCGGATAAGTCAGAGGGTTGTGTCGGCTGCCCGTGACAGTTACTTAATGGCCGGGAAGGCGACGGGTCGGCTTATTCCCGCCAGGAGGAGCTGTTGCAACATAAGGTCCTCGCATCGCCGACGTAATTTACGCCGAAGCCTCCCCTCATCCGAGGAGGAGGACGAGGACGAGCGGCGACGCCGCTTACCGCGGTGCCGAGACCGAGACCGCCTATGACGGTGGGATCGGCTGGACCGCGAAGAGGTCCGAGACCGAGACCGAGAGTCCCGGAATTTCCGAGGTCGGTGCGGGGAGGTGTCGGCCGGAACCGGCACTCCCTTCGGCTCGGATGGTCCATCCGAGGGCTCCGGAACCGGAGGCACAGGCGAGCCCACGGGATCCTCAACTCCTCCCGGGGGAACCGGGGAGAGGGGAATCTCGGCTGCTAAAGGCGACAGCCCGTCCAATGGGTCGAGAAAAATCTCGACTTCATCAGTGGGAGTCTCGGTCAACTGACCTGACGGGGACACCGTGAGGCCAGTGGCTGAAGCCGAGCGGTCGACCGAAGCCGACGGTCGACGGCCCGGGGAGAGGGACCTTTCCCGCTCCCAAGAGCGTCGACGGAGGGACTTACCCCTGTCCCTCTTTTTGGACCGAGAATAAGGTCCAGCAGACGCAGGCCCTTCTCCTTTAGTGGAGAGGGACAGACAAAGCTCCTTAAAAGAAGCCGTGTAGGAAGAACCCAGAGAGAGCGGGATAAATGCCGCGGCCGAGGAAGAAGATCGACCGCGCCGCCTCCTCTTCGGGGCTTACCATCCGCCGAGCTGATCCGCCGAAAGGCCATGACACCGCCAACCGGGCCTCTTGACTTCACCGGAGGGAAACGCTTCTCGGGACGGCCCAGTTGCAATCGGGCAGCACGGTCTTCGAGGACGTAGGCCGAGAAAGATGAGCACAGGTCGCAAGCCTGCGGGTCGTGCTCAAGGCCTAAGCAGTAGACACACGTGGAGTGTGGATCCGTCCGAGACATCTTCTGCCCACATGGGCATCTCCGAAATCCGGGAGTCGATTTGTCCATCGCAGCCGCGAGGGATAGAAGACTGAAGTCTTTTTCGCAAAATTTATTTTTAAATCCGCAAACGGAGAAATAGGAACCAGTCACAAACGCAGAGCGTTAAGGAGGGAACCTGAGCTTCCAAGCGGTAAGGAAGATCTGGCGTCATGGGGCGGAGCCGAGAGTTATACCACCCGGGTGGGTGGGAGGAGCAAGCTTGAAGACCTTCCGGCAAGATTTAAAGCGGCAAGGATACCTGCCAATGAGTGTGGATGAACAACATATCCATGTCCCTAGAACTAATATTTTTGAGTCTGTTTCCCCAGGGATTTGTGCAGAGGGATAGACACCCTTTTGGACTCTGGGGCATCCATCATTTCAACATAGTCAGGCTCCTCCTGATCCTGTTCAGCTTCTTCCACTGGAAGCTGAGGAGTCTCAGCCACCTTCTTTTAAAACAAGAAGTGGGAGGGAGACTCAGAAAGCCTGGGAGGAGACACATTAGAAGGCCTATCTGGGGAGATGTCAGGCTCAACAGGCTCATCTAGGTCTTCATAATCTTCATCTTCATCTCCTTCCCACTCGCCCTCATAAAATGCTTCAGGGTCATACTCAGAAGCAGACAAGTCTGACCGAACCGACCGTCTCTGTGTCGGTGTCAGTTCGGTCGGAACTGGGCAAAGCGACTGCACAATAGCGATCGCTTATAATCTCTGCCAGCGGTCGGACCATGGGAACCGGGATCCGAACCGGCTGACTTGCGCGTTCTTTTTGCAGGGACCGATTCCGTGGAATCGGTTCTCCTTTTCCCCCGAGGAGGTATCGCCCAGGTCAGAGGGCACCCCCTCAGGTTCGGTCGGAACCGAACTGGGCTGGTCATACGGGTCAGCGGATTTTTCAGCCTCCCTTTCCTTCAACCTACTTAAATGTTTTTCAACAGTGGCCTTAGGAAAGTTCCTGCAGATTTGGCAGTCTTCTTTGAGGTGGTCAAACCCCAGACAATACACATAGATGAGGTGGGGATCAGCCTTGGCAAAAGCCTCCCCACACTCAGTGCAGTGTTGAAACCCAGTGGGCCCGGTTTTCTTTTTGGGTTTCTCAGACATGCCTTTAAACACAAAGTCACCCTTACCAGCTTTCAAGCCAGGTGACTACCAAATCTATCAGTTCCAACCGTGTCACGGGTCGGATGGAAGAACCGGAGAAATCAATGTTTTTTTTTCAGGAACTGATAGATACTGGAAAACCACATTAAACACCTGTAAAAAAACAGAACAACAAATCGCTTCGGTTCCCAACTGGACCGACCGGGAAGAAACCAAAACCAAAAAACAATTTCTTCACAAACCACACTACTACCTACTAATACACTTACTGTACCGGGACAGAGATGTAAAGGCCGAAAAAATAAAGAAGCGGTTTATTAAACCGAACGATTTTACCACAACCGAACTGAAGTGAAGGACAGAATCTCCAGAGCGACTTCACAGTAAGGTGGAGTAAAGAATCTGACGGTTACACTAAAGAGTACCTGGGACAGAGGTTTGAAAACCGAGCTCGAGCTCAACGTTCCATGTAGGGTTACCACCTGTCCCTATTTTTGCAGGACAGTCCTAATTTGGGCAGCTGTGTCCTGCAAAAAAACATGGAAAAAGCTACATGTCCTGACATTATAGTGGAAAAAAATATTTTCTAATTTTCCACTAAATGTTGCAGAAAACTATAATACCTTAACTAAAATACCTTAAAATGATAAGAAACAATAGAAGCAAATAAGGAACTACAATACTTAGCCTTCATTCTGATTATATAGAGAAAACAAGTCTGTTGTATTGGTCGCGGTTATTTACTGTCCTGTGAAAAATCATGTTTCAGTAAGAAATGTCCCACTTTGGGCTTCTTAAAAGGTGGTAACCCTAGTTATATGCCTTGGCATAGAGTTAACTCTTTCCTCTCCGGAGCAGTTCAAGTGCTGGGGCTAACTGCATATAGTCAGAATACAGCAAGACTTCATGTTGTTTGAACTTCCTGTTTTCTGCTGGTGATGTCTCTCCCTATGCATCCCAGTATACCCCCCATCCCTCCTTACTGCCTTCTCACATTGCTGGCCCACCTTTATGTCATCTGATATGACTACCCCCAGGTCCCTTTCCATTTTTGTTGTTGTCAGTATCTCACCCCCCATTGTGTACTCTTCCCCTGGGTTTTTGTTTCCCAGGTGCATTACTTTGCGTTGAATCTAAGCTGCCATACATTTGACCATTCCTCCAACCTTGCCAAGTCCCTTTTCATCCTTTCCACCCCACCTTGTGTATCAACTCTGTTGCAGATCTTTGTGTCATCTGCAAAGAGACATACTTTTCCTTCCAGTCCCTCTGCAATGTCACTTATAAAGACATTAAAAAAGGACCGGCCCTAGTACTGAACCCCGCAGCACCCCACTAGTAACCCCCTTTTCACTGTGGACTTCATTTACTATTACCCGCTGTGCCCTGTTGTCCAACCAGTGTTTTACCCAGGCTACCACCCTGGGACCCACTCCCAGGCTGGCTAATCTGTTTATCAATCATTCGTGTGGGACTGTGTTAAATGCATACTTGAGGGCCATACAAGTGGAAGGTGCAGGGCAGGAGGCTGGATGCTACCAAAGCCCAAGGCTGGGCCAACTATGGCCTCGGCCACTGGGAAGACCTCAGATGGAGAATCCCCTTTTCTGAGGATATCAGTCAGTGGGTATTCGGCCCATATTTCGACAGGCTCCAAGGGCATCCCCGATGATTAAGAGATGAGACGGAGGATGACCAGGAAGAGCGTGGGACCTTCCTCCGTTGACAGATGCATGGAATCGTCACACAGACGCGAATGCAGGTATGAATCCTCGGACTAAGAGTCAATATACATCGGCTGGCCACCAGAGTCACTACAGACCCACTGTGGCATGTCGGGAGTAAGGGTGACTGACAGCCTGCTCGGGAGACCCTGAATGAGCTGAGACTCCCTGGCAAGAGCCCCTGAGGGAGGCTGCTTCGAGGACGGCTCCACCAAAATAGGTGGAGAGACCAGCTTTGGCTGAGCTGGGAGGGTCTTCACTGGCTTTGCGGGCAGAGGAACGGTGTCGATCGGCTCCGGAAGAGTCAGGGATGGGGCAGCACGAGCTGTTGCCACATGAGGTCCTTGTAGTGACGACATAGCTTGCGTTGAAGCCTCCCCTCACCCGAGGACAAATAGCGTCACCTCTTCTTAGAGCGCTGCTTGTGGGACTTCCTTGGCCTATCGGTCGAGGGAGTTCAAGATCTAGAAGATGACAGTTGGGGGGGATCGACAGGGCTTCTCATAAGGGGCTGGGGAGAAATGAAAATTACGTACCTACCGTAACTGTTGATCTTTCTGTGTATCTTCACCATTCATCACTACTTGGGTATAGCTCACCGGAGTTAGGACCCCGCGGGAGACTTTCCCCATGGGCGGTCGGCGTCGGGCTGGCGCGCCCCTCAAGGCCAATGTTCTACGTGGCGCTCAGGGTTGGCAGTTAGCCGTTGTCGACTCCGCCCCAGCCCCAGCCCCAGTTCTGAGACGCCGGACAGTGTACGGAAGGGAGGGTGGGACGAGGCAAGAGAGCCTAAGGGATAGATAAAAGGAAAAGAAGAATAAACCAAAAGCAGAAATAAATGACTAAGGCGACAGAGGGAGAAGACTTAGAAAAGGAAATTGGGGAGGGGGGCCCCCAATCTCTGGAAGGAGAGGAAGGAGAAGGGTGAGGAAGGAAAAATAAGGGGGGAAAGAGTAGCACACCCTCAGAAGCGGAGATGCACAATGTGATTTCAGGGAACAAGGGCCAGACCTGGACTATAAAGGACAGCTGCAGGACGAAAGTAGCAGCATGGGTCTGAAGCCCACCCACAGAGTGTAGGCTGAGGGTGCGTTTCAATCCTCCCCCATCAAAATAAAGGAGGAGAGAAAGTTTTAACAGCCAGAGGCTTCAAAGAAACAATGTGGCCTCAAAATTGAGGTCACTAATAATCAAAATATAGAAGAGGGGATGCCCCTTCCCCACTCCGAGACCCCTCTGGAAAGGGGGAAGGGTGGAGGCCCTCTCCAAACTCAACAACAACTAAAGGGTTTACCCCTGTGTGTCTCCACAGTCCCCTGCTGCCTACACACAAGGGAGAGGAGAGCAAGGAAAAGAAAGACACACAGGGAAGGGGTGGAGTCCAGAGACTGAGGCCCAGGGGGAAGGAGGGTGGGATTTAGTGATGAATGGTGAAGATACACAGAAAGATCAACAATTATGGTAGGTACGTAATTTTCATATCTTACCTGTGTCACTCTTCACCATTCATCACTGCTTGGGTGAGTACCAAGCCCCACCCCCCGAAGGGGGGGCTACCCAGGACACCCCAAGAGACCAGGTCCCTTAGATTCCAGTGGGTGAGACACTGAAGGATAGAAGCCTTACAGGCCTGGGGAGGTCTGAGACTGGTTTGGGTGAGACGGGGATCCCCACGTGGGGGAAGGAAGGCGCCCCGAAAGTCACCGTCTCACCCGTCGGGAGAAGAGATGGGTTCTCCGGTAGGCGGAGTAAATCACCCTACGCCGGGCCAGGGGTGACAACCGGGATAGGCGAAGTCATGCCGTCCGCCGAAGGCAGATCGTTGTCCCTACCACTCTGGAAGCTACCTCACTGGCATCGTAAGATGCCCTTGCTTGGTGCCCTGCTAGCTCCAGGCCCTGCGAAGAGAGGGCGATGGCTTGCCTGGTTTCCTTCAAATCAGGCATCGAAGCTAGGAGTTGTCTTAGCCTGGACCACAAGAACCTGTCATAGGCTGCAAAGTGGACCTGATGTGCTGCAATTGACAGGGAGATCCGTGCCGAGTAGAACACTTGTCTCCCCCAGAAGTCGAAGTCCGCAGAGTCCGAATCTGGAGGGCAGTCACGGTAGGGGGCGCGAGGCCCTGAGGGGGTGTCCAAGAAGGTCAAACCCGAAGAGGGATGAGGCAGAGAACCTAGAGACCTCAGGGGAGTGCAATACCACTGGTGTAAGTCCCTTGGGGCTAGAACAGTGGAGAAGGGACGAAGCCACAGCCGATGTGACGCTTCCTGAAAAGGAATCAGCCAGGCGGGAGCCACAAAGTGGGCTGCACTGAATTCACCCAAGAAGGCGCGCGCCACATGCTCGGGATTGCTGATAGGTACGGGGGGTATGCAGACTGAGGGTTCCTCTTCTCAGTAGAGGGAGAAGAGGAGGAAGACGAGCTCCCCAGCTCAGAGGTCAGCTGCACAGGGGCATGATGAAACTCCTGCTGGTCCAGGGCATGGAGGTAGGTGGGAAAAAAATGCAGCTGATCCTCTGAATTGTTCCCAAGTAAGAGGCCCGCGTGGACCAGGAATACTTGGGACTACCGGGGATGGAGACAGAGGCTTGGAGGGCAGGCTCCTGGCAACAGGAGAACGGTCTCTGTCAGGGCAGGGAGGCCAACAGGAAACCCTTCGCAAGGAGGGGGAACCCAAAGCCGCGGCAGCTAACAGCTGCTCAACCGGGTCAGAACGGTCAGGGCTGTGCCCCAAAGAAGAAATCCCCCCATGAGGTGACCGGGACCATGTTAGTCCAGAAAGATGGCCCCTGACCTCAGAAGTAGAAGTCCCCCTCATGGACTCTGTCAAGGAAAGGCGAGGGCCTGCACTACGGCTCCTACCAGGACCCAAATGGGACCTAGGAAGGGCTCACTGCACACCTCCTCTTCTTCTCAACCCTTCAGAGTCAAAGAGGGACCTCGTTCTCTTAGCCATTAACCTAGGCAGCTGGCATCCCCAAGTAGACTCTGAGGAGTCCACCCAGGGAACTGTACCCTCCCCCTCCTGATGTGCCCCGGGCTGCCCCAAACTTGGACTGTCCAAACACATCAAGGAGGGGGGGTACCTTAACTGAAGAAACAGCCTCACTAGTGACCTCAGGCTGCTCAGCAGTAGCCACAGGGGCCACCGCTGGCCGGTCAGACCCCCTGACCCTGAGGTCTACCGGTGAGAGCTGAATTCCAGAAGGGGGGAGAGTGGGGGCTGAGGTGCTGGAGACAGAAGGATCCCAAACATCCCGAAGAATCCGGAAGCCAGTCCGGATCAGATCCAGAATCCGAATCAGATCCGAATCCTATGCCAGACCACCCCACGGACTCCTCCAGTTCCCGGGCCCCGAGGTCGGGCACCCTGAGATTCAAAGCCCCAGAAGCAGCAGAGGATAGCAAAGCCCCACGACACCCCAAGTCCGCGAACCGGCACCGCGCCTGGTGCTGACATCCACCCCGGCACCGCGAGCGACACTAAAGGAAGGCCCGGCACCGAGCCTGACGCCGCACACCACTCTGGCGGCACTCGGGGACAGAGACAGCATCAGCTCATGCCCAGGAGTCGCCAACGGCACCAGAACCAGGCCCAGAAAGCTCCAAACTACCAACCCCGACACCGCAAGAAGAATCAGGGGTGACGACGTTGCCGAGGACAGGCCTGACGCCGGCCGCGTCATCGTCTCTGAGCCCACGGCGCAGTGAATGGCATCGGGACCAAAAGCGACACCAAGGGACAGCGCCGAGGACTGTGCTGGCCCGGTTCCGAGGGACCCGGAACGTGACACAGAGGGAGCCTCAGCTACCAAAGTAGCGACTGCCAGGATGGTGCCTCCCGACAGTCCCAAGAGGGTCAGCCTGAGCCTCCTGCACCATGGAAGAAACCCTGCCGTGGCAAGGCTAGAAAAGGTGGAGGTTCCCTCTTCCGTGGGCCGTACAGGACCGGAAGGGGACCCGGAGGCTGACCTTGGCTTGATGACTGCGACATCATCCGGAAGTCGGCAGCAGTCTGACTTCTCTTTCCACACAATCTCTAATGACACAGCTGTCCATGGAGAAGCAGAGATCGCAGTTATCCATATCATGTCTGGGGCCGAGGCAGGAGAGGCAACGGTCATGCTGGTCCATTATGGAGTAAAGGAGGCCACAGGGGCACCGACGCATGAAGGGCCACTCCACTTTCGACACCTTCTTGCCCCTTGGATGAGACATGACCGGACGAAAAATTAAATAAAATACAGTACTCGATGCCGCTTTACAAAAAGGAAAGATCTTACTGGTGTCGTAGAAGCGACATCGAGCAGATGGTCAGAACCGAGGCAACACTAAACAACGATGGACTAGGCCACAGAAATCCCTTCAGTCTCGCACGTAGGATCCTCACTTGATGGCAGGAGCGAAAGAACTGGGGTTGGGGCGGAGTCGACAAGGTCTCACTGCCAACCCTAAAGTGCCACATACAATGTCGGCCTGGAGGGCGGCACCAGCCCGACGTCGACTCCGCCCACGGAAAAAAAAAAAAAGTCTCCCACGGGATCGTAGCTCCGGTGAGCTATACCCAAGTAGTGATGAATGGTGAAGATTGACACAGATAACATCTGCAGCTCCTCCAGATCAGGGACCGTGACTACGGGTGGAGCCCCAGCTAGCTGGGTCTCCTAGTCCGTCAGTAGGACCGGAGTCCTAAATAGAGAATTGTAGGCCTCATCAGTTGACAATGGGCGGATGGGTCGATTATAATTTCGACCTGGTTATTGTCCTACGTCTGAGCCGGCTAGCCTGACGGGGGTACTGTGAAGCCGGCAGCTGAGGTCGCAATTTCGACCAAAGTCGAGATAGGAGACTCCTGGGACCGAGATCTCTCGGTCCCAAGAGCGTCGATGTTGTGAAGACTCTTCTCTCAATCCTCTGTCCTTCTTGCGGGACCAGGTGTGTGAACCGGACAGGCCCTCTCCTTTCGTAGGGAGAGACTGGCACATCTCCTTGAAGGATCTGGAGAAGAAAGTGCCCAGTTTAAGTGGAACAAAAACCAATACGGAAGAGGATTGCTCAGTGGCATGAGTCGCCTCCTCTTCGAAGGCTCTCATCTGCTCCAGCAGGTCAGTGGATTCCACAGCCGTGAAGACTACATGACGGGGGTCTTTAGATTTGACTGGCGGGTGCTGTTTTTCCAGTTGTCCAAGCTGCAAGCGACCATTCAAAACTTGCAGTCCCGCAAGAAGGACAGAGGCTTGAGAGAAGAGTCTTCACAATGTCGATGCTCTTGATTAAAGGAGCTCAATATGTATATCCTAGAGCAAAGGAGGGAGAGAGGTGATGTGATCGAAACTTTAAAACATCTTAAGGGCATTAACAAGGTGAAAGAGTTCAACATGTTTCAATATAAGAAAAATAGCAGGACAAAAGGACACAGCATGAGATTAGAGGGAGGCCAATTAAGGGGGTAATGTGAGGAAGAACAGGTTACTCACCTGTAACAGTAGTTCTAGGAGTCGTACATGTTGTTCATCCACACTGTTTGTCATGTCCCCTTCCACTTTAAATCTTGCCAGAAGTCTTCAAGCTGGCTCTTCCCACCCACCCAGGTGGTATATACCTCGGCTCCGCCCCATGACGCCAGATCTTAGCCCGCCGGAATCAAGGTTGTGCGGCCGAAGCCGAGGCGGTCGGGTGTGTGTGTGTGTGTGGATGAACAACATATACCACTCCAAGAACTACTGTTACAGGTCAGTAACCTGTTCTTCTAGGAGCATGGATATGTTGTTCATCCACACTGTTTGGCAGACTCCAAGCAGTTCTCTGGGAGGAGGGAGGCAAGGCACACACCCCCTACTTAGGAAACAGTGATTGGAGAACCGAGACCCCAAAACCAGCATCCCCGCATGACTCAAGGTCGATGTGGTAGTGGGTGATAAAGGTGTTTGCTGACTTCCAGGTACAGCCTGGCAGATCTCCTGGATAGGGAAGTCCCTGGAAGCAGCCACCAATGCAGCAGTACGGCGGGTTGAATGAGCTCTTATCCCTCTGGGTGGCTCCTTGCCTGCCAACTCATAGCACAGACCTATGCATGATGAAATCCATCTTGCTATGGTCTGTTTGGCTGCAGTTCTGTCAGAAATGGCTTCGGTGTAGGTGACAAACAGCTGGCGAACCACTCCACGAATTTCCGCCATCCTCTCCTTGTAGTAGGAGAGAGCACGTCTCAGGTCTAGAATATGAAACCTGTACTCGACATCCGAGGTGTAATTAGGGTAGTAAACCGGCAGAGCCAACATCTGGTTAAAGTGAAACTCTGACACCACCTTCGGAAAGAATTTCGGGTGGGGGCGCAGGACAACTTTGTCCCTGTGAAAGACCAGATAAGGGGAGTCTACCGAGAGCGCCTGGAGCTCCCCTGTCATTTGGCTGACATGATAGCCACCAGGAAGGCAGTCTTCCATGACAGCTCACACTTGTGCATGGGTTCAAATGGCTTGCCCATGAGCTTTGCCAAAACCAGCAACAGATCCCACGGAGGTGGAGATTCATGCACTGAAGGGGAAATGTGATCCAGGCCTTTGAAAAAGCACCTGACCACTGTCTCCTGCGCCAATGTTGGCTGACCGGCCCACGCCCAGTAAGCAGAAATGGCTGCCAGGTGCACCCTAAGGGTCGATGACTGTAGACCCCCTTTGGAGAGAGACCAAAGGTATTCGAGAATGTTGGCCACAGATCAGGATAAGGGGTCCAGACTCTTACCCTGACACCAAATGGAAAACCTTTTCCATTTGAAGGTGTAACATTTCCTGGCCAATTCCTTTCAAGATGCCTCCACTATGGTGTAGACATCTTCGGAAAGACCCAAAGCCTGGAACTCTAGCCGCTCAGGTACCAGGCTGTGAGGTGCAGGGATTGAAGGTCAGGATGGAATACCTTCCCCTGTTTCAGAGATATCAGATCTGGGCATGTACAAAGCCGCTCCTGGGGCCTGCAGCTGAGGCTGAGGAGATCTGGGTAACAGAACTGGTGCGGCCAATCTGGGGCTACCAGAATCACCTTCGCCTTGTCCCTCCTCACCTTGAGTAACACCTTGTGGATCAAGGGAAATGTAGGGAAGCTCTAGAGGAGGCCTGGTGTCCACGGCCTCGAGAAGGCATCCCGCTGCAGCAAGCCCTGCTGAGGGAGGCGGGCATGATACAACCTCAGCTTGTTGTTTTCCCTGGAGGCAAACAGGTCCACCATCGGTTTGTCCCAAAGGAAGAGCAGGCTGTAAGCTACCTCTGGATGGAGAGCCCACTCTTGGAACGTCTGGCCTATGCAGCTGAGAGCATCCGCCAGCTGGTTCGAGGTTCCTGCCACATGAATGGCTAGGAGATCCGCCTCCAACCGGCTTACGAAGATCCAGATACGGAACACCTCCTTGCACAGCAGACGGGAGTGCGTGCCGCCCTGCTTGTTGAGGTAGTACATGGTCGTGGTATTATCCGTCTGGACTTGAACCACTTGACCCTGGAGCTGAGGAGCGAATGCTGACAGTGCCAGTCTGACTGCTCTGAGCTCCAACAGGTTGATGTAGCATCGGGACTCCTCGAGGTTCCAGAACCTGTGGGCCCTGTTGTCCCCCATGTGGGCTACGCAGCCCATGAGAGAGGCATCGGTTGTAAGGATGACCGTTGGCTCGGGGCAGACAAACAGGATCCCTTCCTGCAACCGGTCTGGGGCGATCCACCACTGGAGAGCATCCCACATCTTCTGGGTTACAGTGATTTGCTGGTCAAAGTGACCATATCGCTGAGTCCACTGGGCGGCCAGCTCCTACTGAAGTGGGCGCATGTGTCACCAGGCCCCACGGACCACCAAGGTGCATAACGCCATGTACCCCAGAAGGTGCAGAAAGTCCCGGGCAGGGCGCAAATGTCCAACCAGAAATGATCAGCTGTCAGGAAGTGACCACCACTCAGTATGGCTCACATTGGATATGGGCAAGGAAGGAGTGGAATCTGGCATAAGAGTGCTGGACTTCAGGAGGGCCAACTTTGGGAGGATGGGGGAAGTGGTAAAAGGGTACCTGGCCAGAATTCAATCTAGTATGGACACTAACCAGAGGTAGGAGCTCATAAAGCTGGGGATAGTGGAGGCAACCAAAACCTGCTGCAAGACCCAGAGCAAGAAGGCTAGGGCTAAGAAGCAGAGCTGGTTGAACAAGGAGGTCATGGAAAAGATAAGGAGGAAAAGAGCTGCCTTTAGGAAGTACAAGAAAACAGGGAGAGGGGAGGACAGGGAGGAGTACCTGATGGAATCGAAAGAGGTGACAAGGGCAGTAAGGGGAGCCAAGGCATCTACGGAACTCAGGCTGGCACAAGGCATTAAGAAGGAGGAGGAGAAGGACTTCTTTAGGTACATCAGGGAGAAAAGGAGCTGTAAGGACCACAAAGTAAGGCTTAGGAAGGAGGGGGGTTGGGTGGAAGCAGGGTGTGATAAGGCAGAAGCACTAAATGAGTACTTCTGCTCAGTATTTACTAAAGAGAAGAGGTGACACCCAAGGGGAGAAATGGCAGAAAGGGGTGGAGGGGTGACAGATGGAAATCATGGAGGGCAGAGTTCGGGAGGGTTTGAAGGCACTGAGGGTGAATAAGGCGCCAGGCCCAGATGGCATCCACCCAGGGTACTGAAGGAGCTGGCAGAGGTCCTTGCAGGACCTTGCAGCAGCCTGCTTGAAGCCTCACTACACTGGGGGTGTAACTTAGGATTGGAGGATGGCTCATGTGGTGCCCTCCACAAGAGTGGCCCCAAGGATGAACCGGGAAACTACAAACCAGTGAGCCTCACATCCATTGTGGGTAAGCTAATGGAGACTATCCTGAAGGAGAGGCTGGTGGCCCTCTTAGACGCCAAAGGACTATAGGACAGCAGACAGCATGGCTTCATACAGGGCAGATCCTGCCAAACCAACCTGGTGGAGTTCTGTGACTGGGTAACTAGGCAACTGGACAGGGGCCATGCAGTGGATGTCCTGTATCAGGAATTCAGTAAGGCATTCGACTCGGTGCTGCATGGAAGGCTGGGAAGTAAGTTAGTAGGCACAGGGGCAGGTGCAAAGCTGGTGAGATGGATAGGGAAACTGGCTTCAGGGAAGGCAACAGAGGGTGGTCGTGGTTGGGGAGCTCTCACACCCAAGGGTAGTGACGAGTGGTGTTCCACAGGGCTGTGTTGGGACCAGTGTTATTCGGGATATTCACTGCAGACATATCATTGGACATCAAGAGCAAGATCAGTCTGTTTGCTGATGATACCAAGGCAGGAGCAGTGGTGGATGCCCTAGGGGGATGGCAGGGGTTGCAGGATGATCTGGCAAAGCTTGAAACCTGGTCAGACAACTGGCAACTGGGGTTTAATGCCTAAAAGTGTAAGGTGCTGCATTTTGGGATGAAGAACCCAAGGAGGAGTTACCAGCTGGGGGGAGTGCAGCTAGCCCAGACAGAGGAGGAGAAGGATCTGGGGGTGCTCATTACAGGGTCAATGAACAACTTGGCACAATGTAGGAAGGCAGCTGCAAAGGCCAACAAAATGCTGGGTTGTACTGCAACGGGTATATCCTCGAGGATGTGATTCTGCCACTGTATAGGTCATTAGTTAGAGCACACCTGGAGTACTGCGT
Organism: Neoceratodus forsteri; assembly: GCA_016271365.2. NCBI lineage: Eukaryota > Metazoa > Chordata > Ceratodontiformes > Ceratodontidae > Neoceratodus > Neoceratodus forsteri. The sequence continues at coordinate 185,429,417 of JADMNL010000027.1, forward strand.
GCAGTACTGGCGCCCGTATGTGAAGAGGGACATTAAGTTACTGGAGGGGGTGCAGCGCAGGGCGACAAAGATGATCAAGGGGCTGGGGGACTTATCATACGAGAGGAGGCTGAGGGAGTTGAACATGTACTCACTGGAGGAGAGGAGGGATGGGGGCACATGATTGAAACCTTTAAGTACATGAAAGGAATAAACAAGACAGGTACAGAGGGGCTGTTCAAAGTAAGGGAGAGGAAGGACACCAGGGGCCATGATATGAGACTGGAGGAGGAAGGTTCAGGAGGGAGATGAGGAGACACTTTTTTACACAGCAGGTGGTGGCCGGGTGGAATGCATTACCTGCAGAAGTGGTATCCAGTAGAACAGTGGAACTGCTTCAAAAGGGGATGGGACAGGACAAGGAGGAAGGTCAATGAAGGGGAAGGGTGGAAGGGAGGGGCAGCTGCAGAATAAGGGGTGCTAGCTGCACATTCAAGCAGACTTGATAGACCTCTAGGCCTTTATCCGCTGGCAAATTTCGTATGTTTGTAGGTTTGATCAGGCAAAGGAGGAGAGAACCTCCACCCTGTCCTCCGGAAGCCGAGCTCTGGCTTGACAAGAGTCGAGCTCTGCCCCGATGAAGCCCATCACCTGAGAAGGCACGAGTTCTGACTTGGCCTCGTTGATCAGGAGGCCGAGTTGGGAGCAGGTCTGGAGGGCCAGATCCCTGGACCTCTCCACCTCCTGTTGGGTGGAACCTGCCAAGAGCCAATTGTTGAGATAAGAGTAGATTCTGACTGCTCGATGCCAAAGGTGGGCCGCTACCACTGCAATGCATTTGGTTAAGACCTGCGAGGCCGATGAGAGATCGAATGGCATGGCTCAGAACTCATACAGGGTCCCCTCGACCGTGAAGCGGAGGAACCACTGATGGGACGGACGGGTTGGGACGTGAAAGAACGCATCCTGTAGATCCAGTGAACAGAACCACACGTTTTTGCTCCAGGGATGGAATGATCTGGTTCAGAGTGACCATCTGAAAAGTGTGGGACCTGAGATATTGATTCAAGTTGTGGAGATCTAGGATGGGGCGCCAACCCCCCCATCCGCTTGGGCACCAGGAAGTACCTGGAAACAAAGCCTGATTCTTTCGGAGGATCCGGCACTGGAGCTACTGCCTCCTTGCGGAGGAGCTGGGCTACGTCATCTCGAAGAGCCGGCAGGGTGCACGGGAAAATCCATTCCTCCCGAGGGGCGGGCTCGGCTGGGAGGGTACTGCTCAAATTCTAGAGGTAGTCCCTGACCGACCACTTCAAGAACCCAGCTGTCCGAAGTGATAGCGGACCAGGCGCAAAGGAAGTGATGGGCCGACCCCCCATGGGAGGACCCAGAGCTAGCATGACGGTGTGGGGTGGCCACCCAAACCCGTCACTGAGCAGGCTTAGAAGAGGAGGAGGAGGCTCCAGGACCTGAGCCTCGGCCTCCTTTACGGGCTACTGAGGACCCTGTTTGGGCCGAAAATAAGCTTGAGCCTGCTGTTACTGTTGTTGTCTCCTTGATAGGAGGGCTGTCGGACCACAGGGGACGAGTGCCAAAATGGCTTCTTCTTTCTCTTCTGCTGGTTCTTGCCCAAAGAACCTTTGGCAGAAGTAGCAGCTAAGGTGGCACTGGACTGCTCTATATGCTGAAGGTGACCGGCCACTCCTGGACCGAACAAAGGTGGTACCCAGGAAGGGCATGTTAGCAAGCTTATGCTGAGTATCACAGGAGAGGACTAGCCTCAGCCAAGGCCTGCAGTGGCGAGGCCACTGCGGCTGCCAGCCAGGCGGCTAGGAATCCCATATCCAAGGTCATCTGAGCTGCTGTTTAGCAACAGCATGGCCCTAGGTCACGGACCTACTTGACCGTGGTCTGCATGTCTGGTGGGAGATGAGGGAGGACCTCATCTAATGACCCAAGAAGGGCACGAGAGAAGTGTGCCATAATGACAGCCGAGCTGGCCTGATGAAGGCCCAGAGAAGAGGCTGCATAGACCTTACAGGCAGTGTGGTTCATGTTCTTGGACTCCTTGTCCGGGGGTCAGTCAGTGTTGGCCGAACTACCAGTATGCCTGAACACAGAGGCGGTCACCAGACTCTCGGCCGAAGGGTGCTCTGTGAACCCCGCAAGGAACCCCATGGGCACCGCATACTTGCTGGCCATGCGGGCAGATGGTGCTGGGCAGGAGGCAGGATGCTGACAAAGTTCAAGGATCGGGCCAACAATGGCCTCAGCCACTGGAAAGGCCTCTGTCAGGGTATCCTCTCTCTTGAGGATGTCAGTGAGAGGGTACTCTGCCTTCTTCTGGATAGGCACCAGGGGCATTCCGGTGGAATCAGAAATGGGGCAGAGAATGCCCTGGAAAGAGGAAGGGCTTTCCTCCGTTACTGCGCCGACAACTCATCATTCCTGGGATGTGAGTGCAAGCCGGTGACGTCCAAGTCCGAAGAGTCGTGATACAGCGGTTTACTGCCTAAGTTACCCTCGATCTGAAATGGGCGGTCCGGGGTGACTGTTATCGACAGACGTCGAGGAAGCCCGGTGTCCTGTCGATCCTCTTTCGAGGGCACCCCTCCTTTGGGCTGTTTAGGCGGTGGTTCCACCCGAAACGGTGGAGAGACCGGAGCAGGCCTAACCGGGAGACGGCCCGGCCCCACGGGTGGAGGAACTGAGAGCTTCAGTTCTGGAGGGGTCGGCTTTGGCCTAGGAGGCGAAAGCCAAGTGATGGCTGTCACAACCCCACTCAGCAGATCAGCCCTCTACTCCCAAAGTGACAACCTCTGAGCATAGTATTGTGAGCAGTTAACAGAACAGGGTAACCCTCCTGTCTCTTTTGTGGGTTCGAGTCACCTTTTGTCCCAAGTTCTGGAGGGATTCAAACTGATAACCTCTTGTTAGTGTACCCAATTGTCAGGCTCAGATAATTCTGTCTTCGGGGGGCCAGATATCTTTGCCTACGGCACCTAAACAGGTATTACAAAATGAACCCTTAGAACTCTACCCAAGACCCAGAGAACTCTTACCTGTTTCCCAGTTTGGTACCACTATAAGCTCATGCACAGTGTCAGTGTTAACCATCTAAGTTTCACTTATAAAAAAAAGAAGTTTCAAGGCACACCAGGCAGTTTCTGTTTTTAAAATATATATTTTTACTTTAAAATAGGTGAAAATAGATAAACAGTAAATACAGAACAAGATATCCCAACACATACAATCTTAAAAACAAAACAGGTTTAAAAGTGCAAGATCCCTACTGACCATTAGACTTATTTCTCTAAGGTATTTCTTATAATCTTTCAGTGCTCTCAGATGTTCCTCTTCTCAGTCTAAGTATATATCTATGATATCTATGTGTGTGTCTAAGGTCTGCTCAGTATGCTTAAAAGCAGTCTTGAGCCAGCCTTCTCTCTGAGGTCACCCAACTCCACCTTGGTGTATTAAAATTTATATTTTATAACACAGGATGTCCTAATAAGATATTTAAAAAAAAAATAGGTGACATCAGTGAATCTCCTCTCTTCATGTGACTTCCCCATCTAGTCTGGGATCTGCTTCACAGAGACATCAAAGTCTCTTTGATGTAATTAACTGGCTTCCTCAGAAGACACCCCAAACAAATGCATATGCCCCTTTCCTCATGACACCTAGTGCAAATCAAAGGATTTCCCTGAGGGCATTATAAAATGGATATATTAGTTCCTGGCTTCAAAGCAAATGACAAGTTAATTGCATCCCAAATATCTGTAGTTTAACCTACATCCTGTACTTTGAACTGATACCGAGGGAAGGGGAGGAGTTGATGTGTAATTTCAGCAAGACAGTAGTTTCTCCTGACAGACAATCCCCTACATATTTTATATTGCAGAAAAAATATCATAGTGTAATCAGAACCAGCTGTCCACGTGCCACAATCCTCCCCACCTAGACTAAATTTGGGGGCTCTATCCCCTGCATGGGATGAGCTTCCCAAATCAGTTCACTCCTCATAGACACGAGACAGCCCATCTGAGTTCTGATTTGTCACTCCAGCCCTATGTAGAATGGTCATGTCATACCCTTGCAAAGCAAGACTCCATCTTAGCAATCTACCATTATTTTTCCCCATCTGTGACAGCCAAACCAGGGGTTGTGGTCAGTCTGCATCACAAAATGCTGCCCATATAAGTATGGCTCTAATTTCTTTAGGGCCCACACTATGGCAAGACTGCCACCAATCTGTCACAACCCCACTCAGCCTACAGCTTGTCTTTCTGGACCAGAATAAGGACCATGACTTCCTGACCCACCATGTACGAGCGAACTCTGGCTCTGCGGTCGTACCACACTTTTTTGTTTCTGTTGGGCAGCTGCCAGGTTGCTCTGGGCTGTCCCCATAAGCTCCTTCAGCTTTTCCCTAAACCTAAGGATGTAATCCACAATGGGGGTTCCCTGGGTGGCATGATTGCCTTCCCAGTCCTCCTGGATTAAGTCTAGAGGCCCATGTACCCGGCGTCCATACAAGAGTTCGAAGGGGGAAAATCCTGTCGACTCTTGGGGCACCTCACTGTATGCAAACAACAGGTGGTGACGGTATTTCTCCCAGTCCCTCCCATGCTGTTCAGCAAACGCCCGGAGCATTGACTTTAGGGTATCACTGAATCGTTCCACAAGCCCACTGGCTTGTGAGTGATACAGTGTCGTGCATCTCTGCACCACCCCACACTTCTCCCATAAACATTTCATCAGGTCCCACGTGAAGGAACCCCCTTGATCGGTGATTACCTCCTGCGGAAACCCAACACAGGAGAAAATCCCAACTAAGGCATCTGCCACTTCGTCTGTCCTCTGTGAGGATAGGGCGACTGCCTCTGGGTACCAGGTGGCATAATCCACCAGTCAGGATGAATCTCTTCCCTGAGGAGCTGGGGGTATTTAAAGGCCCCACAATATCCATTCCCACCCTCTAGAATGGCTCCTCCACTATGGGCAATAGAATCAGGGCGGCTTGGATTTTCTTGCCCGCCTTCCCTATGTCTTGGCACCGGTGACAAGACCTGCAATACTCCTTCACCTGCTGGGTGAAGTTTGGCCAATAGATATTCTGGGCCAACCGCTGCGTAGTGCGCGCGATTCCCAGATGACCAGACAAGGAAACATCATGTGCAATTTTGAGCAACTGCTCACGAAACCCCTGGGGAATGACAAGCTGCCTGCCTAGCATCCCTCCCTCTGTCTGTACTGCTTGTGTATACATAAGTCCATTTTCCCAATAAACCTTATGTCTGCCGTCACCTCCCTGTGTGCCGTCCGAGTCTGCCCAAGCCCTCAGCTTCTCTAAACTAGGGTCACTCCTCTGAGCAGCTGCAAGCCCCTGACACATTCCCAAGGCATGGGACAGGTCCCCTTCAGTCGTTAAACTAGGGTCCCTAGCACTAACATCAGGGAACTCAGGATCACTGTCAATCATAACCCTCTGACAATGGGTCACCCCTCCCTCTTCGAAGTAACCTTCCGTAGCTGTGTGGTTACTTGCTACTGGGGAAATTTCTACCCCCTTTTTATTAATCTTCATATCAGGAGACACAGGCTGAGGAAACAGCCTCTCAGTGGTTTCCACAATGGCTTCTGTGGGGTTCAGGGAACTACAATTTTCCCTTGCCGCTTGGCTATGGGTAACTGCACATACCATCCCCTGTTGGAGATTGTTACCTAGGATCACATCCACTGCTAATGTTTTGGCTATAGCCGCCTGTTGCACAGTTCCGCCTTTCACCTCAGTCCAGGAGAACACTGGCCAGTGGCAATGTTTTCTCTTCACCAATGAACCCTTGTACAGTGACGTATTTATTGGGTATAAGCTGACCAGGCTGTACCAGATCCCCTTTCACCAATGTCAGGGATGCCCCTGTGTCTTTTAACCCCTGCGTCTGTACACCATTCACCATGACTGGGTGCATGTATTCCCTCATGTTCATTGGCATGCTCACAGGGACACACAAACAACCCACTTCTTTTTTAGTACCATTCTGCGTATTATTGCTCATTCTTTTGGGACACTGTCTGGCAATATGCCCAGTTTCTTTACATAACCAACATTCACTTCTCTTTTCAGAGAAATCTTTTCTCTGAAACCTGGGGCTAACTGGTTTTGGTGGAGGCAGTGAGGGTTTTAGCTGCTCTGAAGGCACGCTTTTCCCTTTCTGCACTGCCACGCCCGCCCCATTCGCTCTCAGAGCAGGTCTGCTCTTGGCATGTCGGTCCGAGATCAGCAGCCTCTTGCACTGTTTTGGGATCTCAGTCCTCTAGCCAGGTTTTTAGCTCTGCTGGGCATGCCCAATAAAACTGTTCTAACAAAATCACATTTTCAATTTTATCAACAGAGTTTGCTTCAATTCCTTCCCACCGTTTTAAAAACTGACGTTGTTTCGTGGCTAGCTCCTCGTAGCTCATATCAGGGCTTCTCCCGAGCTTACGGAATTTAGCTCTGTATGATTCAGCAATTAACTGAAACTTTTTTAATAGTGCAGCTTTAAGTTTGCTGTAATCATCACTGTCCTCATTGTCCATTTGACCCAATGCATCCCAAGCTTTCCCGGTAAATAGCGGGGATAGCTGGAAGCTCCAGGACTCCCCAGAAATTTTAGCCTGAATACAAACCTTTTCAAAAGAATTTAAAAAGGCATCCATATCCTCTACCTCTTTAAACTCGGCTATTAATTTGGAATTCAATTTGTAACCCAGTCCTGCAGTCCCAGTTAAACCCAAGCCACTTACCTGCTCTGGTGCTGCTGGTTGGAGTCATAGCTTCTCCAGTTCGTGTTGCCTCTGGCGCTCCTCTCTCTTCTCCTCTGCATCTCGCTGGTGCTCACGCTCCTCCCGGTCTGCGTTTCTCTGTTCTCGCTCTGCCTCTCAGCGTTCTTGCTCTGCCTCATGGTCCGCCTTTCGTTGTTCCCGCTATGCCTCTCGTCTCTCTCGTTCTCTCTTCTCCTAGAGCTCCAGCTCCATCCTGTGCAACTCAATTTGCAGCCTGAGTACCTCTGGATCCAGGATACTGGTGACCTTCCCCTGCTGCTGTGGCCCTTCACTGACAGTAGCCCTGTTGCCCTCCTCATCAGATCTGGACACTGCACTGGCCGCTAGCCCTGCCACACTCAAGGTCTGGTCCTTTTCAGTCACGGTCTGTGACTCGCTGCTCTGGGTATCTGCTACCATCAGGGCATCAGTGAGGTTCTGCTTCTGGCTTTCGCCTCGAACGGGACTCCTCCGTCCCCGCACAACTGCTTTAAGTATTCTACAGTGAGCCTGCTGCAGTTGGAAGCCATCTTCCTTAACTACTGCTACTCTGACTGGCACTTTTAGGAAAAAAAAAAATAAAACGGGTAGGAACTTGATTGTAAGCCAAGGGATATAGTTCTGTTTCCTTTTGAAATAAAACACTGCCTTTCTTTTTTTCCAAGTGAGCTGAACAGTTTCAAGCTGACACAATGAACAATAAAGCTTATACCACCAAACTTTATCACACCTCTGCCACCAATCTGTCACAACCCCACTCAGCAGGTCAGCCCTCTACTCCCAAAGTGCCAACCTCTGAGCATAGTATTGTGAGCAGTTGTCTGTTTTGTGGGTTCAAGTCACCTTTTGTCCCAAGTTCTGGAGGGATTCAAACTGATAACCTCTTGTTAGTGTACCCAATTGTCAGGCTCAGATAATTCTGACTTCGGGGGGCCAGATATCTTTGCCCACAGGCAAATAACCAGGTATTACAAAATGAACCCTTAGAACTCTATGCAAGACCCAGAGAACTCTTAACCTATTTCCCAGTTTGGTACCACAATAAGCTCATGCACAGTGTCAATGTCAACCATCTAAGCTTCACTTATAAAAAAAAAAGTTTCAAGGCACACCAGGCAGTTTCTGTTTTTAAAATATATATCTTTACTTTAAAATAGGTGAAAATAGATAAACAGTAAATACAGAACAAGATATCCCAACACATACAATCTTAAAAACAAAACAGGTTTAAAAATGCAAGATCCCTACTGACCATTAGACTTATTTCTCTAAGGTATTTCTTATAATCTTTCAGTGCTCTCAGATGTTCCTCTTCTCAGTCTAAGTATATATCTATGTGTGTGTCTAAGGTCTGCTCAGTATACTTAAAGCCATCTTGAACCGGCCTTCTCTCTGAGGTCACCTAACTCCGCCTTGGTGTATTAACATTTATATTTTATAACACAGGATGTCCTACTAAGATATTTAAAAAAAAATAGGTGACATCAGTGAATCTCCTCTCTTCATGTGACTTTCCCATCTAGTTTGGGATCTGCTTCACACAGACATCAAAGTCTCTTTGATGTAATTAACTGGCTTCCTCTGAAGACACCCCAAACAAATGCATATGCCCCTTTCTTCATGACATGTAGTACAAATCTAGGGATTTCCTTGAGTGCATTATAAAATGGATATATTAGTTCCTGGCTTCAAAGCAAACTGACAAGTTAATTGCATCCCAGATATCTGTAGTTTAACCTACATCCTGTCCTTTGAACTGATACCTGGGGGGGGAGGGGGTTGGATGTGTCATTTCAGCAAGACAGTAGTTTCTCCTGCCAGACAATCCGCTACATATTTTATATTGCAGAAAAAATGTCACAGTGTAATCAGAACCAGCTGTCCACGTGCCACAATGGTTGGGGTAGACAGCGGAGCCGGCTTCTGCCCAGTCAAGATCAGCTGCTGCCACATAAGATCTTCATAGCGCCGACGGAGTTTCTGTCGGAGCTTCTCCTCGTCCGAGGAGGAGGATGAGGACCTGTGGCATCGCCTCTTTTTTGAATACTTATGGCTCTTCCTTTGGTCGATCGTCCAAGGGGGTCCTGGACTGAGACCGAGACAGGGGAGGCTGGCTTGGTCAATCAGAAGACACTGGGATCGGTCAGCCGGGTCCTTGATGAGGACACCAGCAGGCTGGGTCTCCTCATCTGGAAAGACCAGGTCCGGAGTCCATTCCGATGAGTCGTCGGGCACAGCTGGCGACAAGGGGTCGATTGGGTCGAGGATAATTTTGACCTCGTCGGCCACTTCCTCAGTTCCTTGGCCAGACGGAAGGTCCGAAAAGCCAGCGGCTGAGGATGCGATCTCGACCGAGGTCAAGACCGCGTGCTCTTGTGAGTCGGACCTCTCCCGGTCACAAGAGCATCACCGTCAGCTTCAAGCATGCCTTGCGGTCGTCCAGGATGTTGGGATGGAAGGCCAAGCAAAAACCGCAAGAGGAGGTGTCATGTCCGACACCTAGGCAGTAGACGCACATGAGGTGGGGATCGGTGGACGACATCTTCTGGCCGCAGGGGCACCGGCGAAATCCTGGGGAAGATTTCTCCTCCATAGTTGATGTGACGAAAGCGCGATCACTAACTCGAACGAGTCTGATTTTCAGTAAAACCAACAATTTGAAAGCCAGGGCCTACGAAATGCTGAGAGCACGAGGGAACCTGTATCTTCCAGCGGAAAGGAAGATCTGACGTCATGGGGTGGAGCTGAGGTATATACCCCCCAGATGGGTGGGAGGAGCCAGCTTGAAGACTTCCGTCAAGATTCAAAGTGAAAGGGGACATGCCAAACAGTGTGGATGAACAATATATCCACGCACCAAGAAGTTCTTTTTCATAGAAAAGGTGGTGGATGCATGGAATGACCTACCTCAGGAAGTGGTGGATATGAATACAGTGCAGGGCTTCAAACAGGCAGGGGATAGGCATAAGGGAGTAATACAGATGAGTATGAATAGACAGGCCATTGGCAGAGTACAGGCCTATGGCACATTCATAAGGTAGAAAAAATGGGCAGACTGGACGAGCCTTGCGGTCCTTATCGGCCGTCAACTTCTATGCTTTTATATTTCTATGAAAAGCGCAACAAAAACGGCAGGCCTGGGGCTCATGCACATGGTCCAGGCAGTAAACGCACGTGGAATACGGGTCAGTAAGGGACATTTTCTGCCAAAAAGGACACTGGCGAAACCTAGGCAAGGACTTGTCCTCCATCGCGGTCGTAATCACGAATTTACGTGGAGGAACTAGAACGAGTTTTATTTTCGGTAAACTAGCCAAAGTATTAAGCACCAGGGCCTACTCAACACAGAGCGGTAAGGAGGGAATCTGAATCTTAAAAATGGAAAGGAAGATCTGGCATCATGGGGTGGAGCCGAGGCATATACCACCTAGGCGAGTGGGAGAAGCCAGCTTTTAGACCTTCCGGCAAGATTTAAAGGGAAAGGGACATGCCAACAAGTGTGAATGAACAACATATCCACAATTCTAGAAATGAAAGTTACATACTTACTGTAATTGTTGATCTAAATATCTTGTCCATAGATTACCACTAATGGGTCTTTGCCGGAGCTGCTAGGACCCCCGAGATCCAACATTTTTCAGGAGGGCTGGCGGCAGAACTAGGCAGTGTATGTGTGCATTACTGCACGTGCCTGCTGGTATACAGTGGCACCAGCCCCCAGCCCCTAACCACTTTCGTACCTTTTTCACCAAGGAGTTGAGTAGCATGAGCCTATCATACAACCTATGCACTTAACCTAAGGGCATAAGATAGCACTGGTTGCTCATATAATGAGGGCCACCAAACCCAGTAATGCAATGTCTTCACTGCCCAAACCAAGTACAAAGGGGTGAAGATCAACACAACAATATTGGAGTGAGCCTGGAGGATGGTGGGCAGTGTGGTACCCTATGGAGAAGATATTCAGTAAGATAAACCATTATGTAAATTATGAAACGTTCGTATCTTTCAAGAATCAATCTTCTCCATAGATTTCTACTGATGGGTCAGAGTATTAAGCACAGAGAAAATCCCCCAGACTAGGTAGGCTGGAGCTCAGGGCTCACTCAGGATAGCAGTCCATTCAGAATTGTTCTTCTGAAGGTAGAATGCTGCCTGACATGGACATCCAATGGATAGTGCTTGGTAGAAGTATGCAGCACAATGGTGGACTGGGCATGTACCTTGCCCTGCAGTTTAACCTGAATCAAGGCATAGCAGTGGTGAAGCAATTTACAAATCCAGGCTGAACTACAGTTGATTGTGATAGGCTGTCCCTTTCAATTGGGGTCAAAAGAAACAAAGAGCTGTTTTGACTGTCTGTAGTCCTTAGTCCTGTCCAGGTAAAACCCACGGGTCGTTTTAACATCCATTGAGTGGAAAGTTCTTTCTCCCTCATTCTGGAAGCTGGAAAAGTAGGCAGCCAGGATTACAGTCTGATTAAGATGGAACTCTTGACACCTCTTTAGGTAGAAACTTGGGGTGAGTACACAGAACTACCTTATCTTTATGGAAAAAAAGCACACAGAGGATCTGTAACCAAAGCATGGATTTCAGATACTCTGCATGCAGAGGTGGCAGGTACCAGAAATACTGCTGTCCAAGTCAGAAACTTCATGTCACAAGTTGAAGCAGGCTTGAGCTGCTTGAGAGTAAGCATATCCAGCACAAGATTGCGATCCCAGGGAGCCACTGGCTTCCTGATGGGAGGCCTTGTGTGTAGAATACCCCCCCCCCAGAGGAACCTCTTAAAGAGTGGAAGCTGTGCCAAAGAGAGGGTACCTACAGCTTTGTGGTATGCTGATATAGCATACAGGGGAACCTTAACTGTGGAATACTGCTGAACAGCATCAGAAAGGTTCAGCAAGTACTCTAAAACCCTTTCAGGTGGACATCTGAAGGGACCACAGGGGTTGGGGGGGGGTGGTGAGCTTGGAGCACAAGACTGCAAATCTTTTCCATTTGGTTACATATGTCTTCCTGGTGGAAGGTCTACACACAGCCAAGAGTATTTCAGAGGCCTTCTAAGATACTTTAAACCTGTTCACTTCTATCTCTTGAGGACCTAAGTCTGAACATGAAGCGTAGGTTGGGGTGGACTAGCTGATCCTGGGTCAACAAGTCTGTCATAAGTGACAGAATCCTCGGTTTGCTGCCTGATAGTCAATTGAAGAGGAGACCATATCTGCCAAGGCCAGCAGGGGACCACTAGGATCATCTCCAACCTGAACAGCAGTCTCTGGATGAGAGGGACTGGGGGAATGGATACAGAAAAAGACACTGCCATGGCAGTCTGAATACGTGCTGACAGGTCCTGGATTTCTGGAGTGGAATGGAGTTAGCTTGGCATTGAGTGAGGAGGCAAAAAGGTCCATGTCTCAGGTGAACCACTTACTGAATAGCCATTTCACGAGGACTGGTGCTAGTGACTGCTTGTGAGGATCTGCCTTTGTTCAACTGAACTCGTCTGAGTGTTCTGGACCCCTGGCAGAAAGATTGCCTGGAGCAGGATCCCCTGCTCCAGGCACCATTCACGTTCTCTCATTTCTTCCCTACAGAGAGGGTAAAAGTGTGCACCTCCTTGTCTGCTGACGTAGTACATGACAGACCTGTTGCCTGTCTGGAGGACTGTCTCATCTGACTACGTCCACTTGGGTTTTCAGCCCATACAGCAAAGCATGCATCTCTATAACATTAAAGTGGAGACGTGTTTCTGACGAGCCCCAGACTCCTTTTTTCTGAAGACATTGGCAGTGGTTCCCAACCCCAGTAAGTAGGCATCCATTATGACAGCCACTTCTGGCTCTGGTGGGGAGAAAAGGAAGCCTTAGGGGAGATTCTCCTCCACTGACCACCACATCAGGGACCTCACTAGGGGCTTGGTCACCTGAATGGGATAGTTTCAAGGGTACGATGCCTGTGACCACTGGTTACTAAGCATCTACTGAGTTGTCGTCATGTGTAGCCTTGCTAGAGGCACTGTGAACACTGAGGAAGCTATTAGGTTCAGCATGCGTTGCATGAAGTGGACTGTCATAGTCTTATGTTCCAGGATGTAGCATGCCATTTGCAAGATTGCCCACAGTCTGCTGTCTAGGAGGAAGGCCTGAGCCCGGGTTGTGTGCAGAACAGCTCCTATGAACAGCAGTTCCTGGAAGGGCTCTAGCTGAGACTTTGTGGGGTTCAGCTGGACTCTCATAGATGCTAGAAACTGAGAGGCAGTGGCCACTTCCAGCTCTGTCTCCTACCTGCATGGACTTGAAATTATCCAGTCATCCAGATACAGGAAGACTTGGGAGTCCTAGCTTTTTGAAGTGTGCTGCAAGTACTGCAAAGCACTTTGTATAGACTTGTGGCACAGGGGAAAGCCCAAAGGGTAAGACTGTAAACTGGTAGTGTTTCCCTTCCACACAGAACCAGAGGTAATTGTGGTGGTTGGGGTGCACCTGTATGTGCTGTTATGTGACTCACATATCCAGTGATACTAGCGATGTTAGCAATCCTGACTTTTCAGGTAAGGCAGCAAGTATCCCAGAAAAATCATTCTGAGTTTTACTCAATCCATATATTTACTCAGGTTTCTGAGATCGAGAATGGGCACATACCCCTGATTTCTTTGATCCTAGGAAGTAGTGGGAGTAAAATCTCCTGTTTCATTCTGACTCTGGCACTATTTCCACTGCCGTGTTTCTCAGAAGGCCCGCAATCTCCTGTGCCAGAAACTCTATCATTTGAGCTGGGAGGATAGTCCACGAGGTCTTCAACAATTCCAGGGAATGCCCCTCTCAGATGTTCCTTAGAACCCACTTCTCCACTGAGATGGATTTCAACAGATGGAAAAACTGGATGGTCCACAATGGGAAGATGAAGCGTAGCTGGGGCCAGAGCTTCAGCTGGTGGCACTGAGAGCTTCTGGCACCTGTGCCTTCAGCTGCACTTTATCATTCTATCTGATGCCGCCATTTTGGGTCAGGTTAGCAATGGATGGTTCTGACGCCATATGGCGCTAATGGGTAGAATGGGACAAGGGCCTGGGGAGGCTGGGGCTTGTTGTTTTGGGTTTCCTTCCTCCACCACAAAAGGACTGCTTGTTGTAAAAACAGCTGCATCCTCTACCCTGTCGTGTGTTATAGGGAGCTAGCCTGGAAGTCTTTAGTGTCATTCTTGTTTCGCGAGACTATTTAAGAGACTGCTCCACCTGCTGTCCAAACAGATAAGTGCCATCAAAGAGCACATTCATGATCTGTTGCTGGACTATTGGGAGTGAAGGCAGCAGTCAGCAGCTAGGAATGCCGCCTGAGGCAAAAACCTGCAGTCGCAGAGTGAACTGCTGTATCAATGACACCCACAGAGGCTTTATGTTAGTGGCTGTTAGATGCAATATCTTGTTTAACAGTGAGCAGCATCTCGTTTTGCCTCTGTGTCTGGCAGGGCCTCTGTCCGAGCCTTAGGCTTGAACCAGAGGTGTACTTGTATTTAAGAAGTGACCCTGGTAGCTAGCTGAGGTACAGACCTGCTTGCTCATGGCGTCTACCTTTTGCATGACTCCTAGTTAGTGGGGTGTGCCATGACCTCACTGGGCACGATGGCTTTGACATTTTCAGCCAGAATAACAATGGTACACGTTATTGGCTGAGTAAAATACATGGGCTTAGATTTAAGTACTGTGTATTTCTAGCCTGCATGCTTGGAGACAGCTGCCACAGTGGCAGGCCTCCTCCAAGCTGCCTCAGAGAGCATCTCCAGGGCTGGCTGGATGAGAAGAAATGAAAATTATGTAGTCACTGTAATTCTTATCTTCTAGGAATATCCTCACCACTGATTCACACTAGTGGGTCTGAGACAGAGGGGCTAGGACCCTGCATGACTCAGAACTTTTCAGAGGGCTGGTGCCGAGGTAAGCTGCATGCATGCATGGCTCCATGAGACTGAGCTTGCAGGCACAGGCTTACCTTGGCACCAGCCCTCAACTGCCTCAGTACCTTTTTACCGAGGAGGTGCAGCATAATATAACAAGTACCTATGCACTTAACTTAAGGGCATAAGATAGCTCTGGTGGCCCGTGTAAGAAGGATCACCAAATCCAGCAAGTGTCTTCACTGCCCAAACTAAACATAAAGGGGTGAAGACCAACAAAACATACTGGAATGAGTCCAGGGATGGCAGGTGGGCATCTGAATCAATGGTAAAGATAGTCCTAGAAGATCAAGAATTACAGTGAGTACATCATTTTCATATCTTTCAGGAATCAATCTTCATCACTGATTCCTACTATTGGTTCAGAGTACCAAGTGCAAAGTCCCCTGGACTAGGGTGGTTGCAGCTGAGGGCTCACTCAGGATAGTAATCCATTCAGGACTGTCCTGCTGAATGTGGCATGCTGCCTGGCTTGAACATCCAGGGCACAGTGCTTTGTGAAAGTGGGCACTGTGCTCCAAATCACAGTTCTGCAAATATCTCTGACAGGCACAGAGTGGATCTGTGCCAGGGACGTGGCAACCACTCTGGTGGAGTGGGCACACACCTGACCTTTCAGCTTGATCTGGGCCAAGGCATAGCAGTGGCGCAGGCAATTCACAATTCAGGCAGAAATGCACTTGAACGTAATAGGCTGTCCCTTCAGATTCAGATCGAAGGACACAAAGAGCTGTTTTGATTCTCTGAAGTCCTTGTTCTATCCAGATACAACTTAAGAACCCTCTTAACATTGAGGGAGTGGAAAATCCTTTCTCCCCTATTCTGGAAGTTGGCAAAGTAGGAAGGTAGCACTAGTGGCTGATTAAGATGGAACTCCGGCACCAAAACTTGGGAGTGTGTATGGAGAACCACTTTTTTTTTAATATATTTATTAGACAAAGCACTTTTGGTATTATATATCAAGGGCATTGTATAAGTGCAATTGTTACACAGCATATACAGTAGGTCACAGAAACAACTTCCACAAGTGCAGCAATGTCACCATTCTTATAACAATTTTCTTACACACTTTAGACATCCCCACAGAACCCAGCTCCTTCAAACTAGGGTTATCAATCAATGATTCATTGATCTTCCCATCCCCTTCCCCTCCCCAGTGGAAGCGGCAACCTCTTATACTCTGTAGGATAAGCATTTCAAGGAACGAAACCAGTATCAATCTGGGCCATATACCACCATTCCCATTTTTGCCATTTTGAATTAAATGTGGCAAGTTTTTCACTGAGCCCGGTTGCCTATTTTTCTAACTGATATAAATCCATTACAATTTGTCTCCAATCATTTATTGATGGAGTAACTGGGGTCATCCACCTCCGGGTAATAGCTTTTTTAGACACCAGAAGATATAATGGTAGTAACATATGAACATACGATCATTAATATCACCATCTCAGCAGTTAATTCAACCATTTCTCACAAGCATTCCCTAAGTTCAATGGTGAACTAATTTGTCTTTATGGAAAACAGTATATGAAAGATCTGTGATGAGGGCATAGATCTCAGACACCCTGTGAGCAGACGTGATGGTCACCAGAAATGCCACTTTCCAAGCACAAAATTTCACATCACACATCTCAAGGGGCTCACAAGGCTTGTGAGAGAGAATATCCAGCACAAGGTTGATATCCCAGTCAGTCAAGGGCTTCCTGACAGGACGCCTTGTGTGCAAAATGCCCTTAAAGAAACTTTTGAACAGTGACAGCTGTGCCAGGTCGAGGGAACTGACAGGCTCATGGTATACAGATATAGTACACAGGTGGACCTTTACTGTTTAATGCTGGACAACCAGCACCAGAAAAGTCTAGTAGGTACTCCAGAACCTTGTCAGGTGGGCACTCAAAGAGATCCATGTGGGTTTTGGAGCACCAAAATGAAAATCTTTTCCATTTGGCTGTGTATGTCTTCCTACTGGAAGGCTTACACATAGCCAAAAGTATTTCAGAGACCCTATGAGATACCATGTACCTGTTCACTTCTATCTCTTCAGGAGCCAGACCTGAAGATGAAGGGAGTGCAGGTTGGGATGGACCAGGTGACCCTGAGTCAGCAAGTCTGTCCTGAGTGGAAGAATCCTTGGCTTGCTGACTGACAGTCTGCTTTGCAAAGCGAACCATATCTGCTGAAGCCAGTAGGGGGCCACTAGTATCATCTTGCTCCCTTGCGTCTCCAATTTGAGTAATACCCTCTGTATGAGAAGGATTGGCAGAATGCATACAGAAACAGATTTTGCCACCGCACTCTGAATGCATCCTGACAGAAAGCGCCAAGTCTTGGATTTCTGGACCAGAATCAAATATGTTTGGCACTGAGTGGGGATGCAAAAAGATCCACATCTGGGGTACCCCCATGGTCAAATACCGATCTTACAATGTCTGTAGCTAGTAACCACTCATGAGGCTCGGCCTCTGTTCGACTGAGCTCGTCTGCCAGAGTGTTCTGGATTCCTGGCAAATAAACTGCTTGGAGCAAGATCCCCTGCTCCTGGTAACATTCCCACACTCTCATCACCTCCCTGAAGAGACGGTAAGATTGTGCTTCTCCTTGTTTATTGATGTAGTACATGACAAAACCGTTGCCTGACTGTAGGACTGTTTTGTAGCTGGCTAGGTCCACTAGGGCTTTCAGTCTGTCTGTACAAGAAACAGTGCACATCTCCAACACACTGATGTGGTGATGAGTCTCTGAGGGGTCCCAGATACCTTGTGTTCGGAGGCCCTGTGAACAACAGCTGCAGAGAGGGTTGCAACTGAGACTTCAAGGCTCAGCAAGATCCCCATCGAATTGAGGAACTAAGGAGGTGTGGCCATTGTCTGCTCTGTCTCCTGCCTGGATGAGCTGGCAACCAGCCTGTCGTTCAGGTATGGGAAGACTTGGAGTCCTAACTTCTGCAGGTGTGCCGTAAGTACTGCACAGCACTTTGTAAAGACTTGTGTCACTGAGGAAAGCTCAAAGACAGGACTCTGAACTGGTAATTCTGTCCCAGTTCAATAAAATGGAGGTAGCTGTGGTGGCTGGGGCACACCTGTATGTAATGGTATGCATCCTGCATATCCAGCGATGCTAACCAATCCTGAGGATACGGGAAGGGTAGCTGGGAACCCAAAGAAAGCATCTGAATATTCCTCGACCCATGAATTTGTTCAGATTTCTGAGGTCAAGAATGGGGCGCATGCTTCCCAATTTCTTTAGAACTAGGAAGTAGTGGGAGAAGAACACTGCATTCCATTCTGACTCTGGCACTAGTTACACAGATACATAGACAGTGTCGGCAGATAAGGGCCTATGGCCCACCCAGTCTGCCCATTTGAGCTTGTAAGTTCAGTTTATGTTTTCCTAGAAGTCTGTTGCCCCTTACCCCTGACTGCCAGAATTCCTTCCTGTCTATCCCATGCATTCTTAAATCCCGTGATTGTTTCAGCCCCCACCACTTCCTCTGGCAGGGTGTTCCACTTGTCCACTACCTGTTCTGTGAAGAAATTCTTCCTCACGTTTCCTCTGAATCGTCCTCCTTCCAACTTCATCCCATGCCCTCTAGTTCTGGAACATCTTTTTCACTTAAAAATAATGTATTCCTGCACCCTGTTCCTCCCTGTAAGATACTTGTATGTCTCTATCATATCCCCTCTCTCCCTCCTCTCCTCCAGGGAGTACATGTTCAGTTCCCAGTTCCTTCAACCAGTAGTTCCACTGCCCTGTTGTTTAGAAGGCCCACAGTCTTCTGCCCCAGAAGCTCTGAGATAGGAGCTGATTAGACGGGCTGCCTTCTGGGTGGATAGTCTAGAGCGACTTATGTAAAATCAGGTAGTATCCTTCTCGAATGATCCTGAGGGCTCACTTGTCTGTTGTAATAGACTCCCACTGATGGTAAAACTGAGTCAGGTGCCCCTCACTGGGGAGGAAAGGTCTGCTTTGGGCATCTGAACAGGACCAGGGCTGGAGCTTCAGTTGGTGGCACCAGGTGCTTTTGGCATCTGTGCCTTCGGTTGTACCTTTTCCTGAGGCTGAGGAGGCTGAGTTTTGTTATGGGCTCCCCTGCCCTTGCCACAAAAAAACTGCTTATTCTGAAAGGAACCATGTCATCTGCCCTTCTGAGGGTTAAAATGAGCTGGCATGGAAGTCTTAAGGGTCATTCTAGTTTTGTTGGATGCCTTGCTCTATCCACTGTCCAAACAGGTAAGTTTCATCAAAGGGAACATTCATAAGCTGTTTTTGGACATCTTGGGTGAAGCCAGAAGTCCATAGCCAGGAATACCGCCTGATGCAAATGCCTAATATGGCAGAACAAGATGCAGTATCAAAGGCATCCATAGAGGCATTAAACTGGTGACTGTTGGACTCAATACCTTATTTGACAGTCAGCAGACTATACTGTTTAGGCTCCGACTCTGGCTGAGACTCTGTCAGGGACTTCAGCTTGCTTCAAAGGGGTACACTCATATATCGAATAATGCCTTGGTAGCTGGCAATACTCCTGCCCAGGGTAGCAGAAGCATATGCACGCTTGCCCACAGTATCGGTTTTGCAAGACTCCCAGTTAACAGGGTGTGCAGAGACCTCTTGGGGAATAATGGCCTTGTCAATCTTGGTGAGGATAACAATGGCATCAGCTATGGTCTAAAAAACATACACAGGCCTGTTTTTGTGGGCAATGTACTTTTTAATCAACCTGCTTGCAGACAGCTGCCACTGAAGCAGGCCCACTCCAGACGGCATCAGACAGAGTTTTAAATGCAGAAGGAACAGGCAGAACTACACTAACTGCTACATTGGAAACATTAAGCCACTCCAGATGGAGGTGTTTACCCTGGTCAATGGCTGTAGACATGAAACTGAGTGCTGAGTGCATATTTCTCAGCAAGGCATGAAAAGTTAGATCCTCCTGGGGCACACACACACACACACATGAACTGGGTCAGAGGTGTCCAGACTAAAGAAGGAGTCAGCATCACTGCCATCAGAGATGATGAGGTCAGGGTTAGACTCATCCCTCTCTATATACCCTCCTCAGAAGGGGAGTCATAGAGGGGTTTGGGTCACAGGCCCATTAATCCAGAATGCGGCTGCGGCAGCACCAGAGACACAGGTCCTGAAGGACAAGGGACCGGTGCCAGAACCAGAACAAAATCCAGTGCCAGGACCAGCAACAAGCCAGGCCTCGAAGGGCAAAAGCCTGGCATAGGAACCAGCACCAGAACCAGTGCTGACAACCCAGCCAGCACCAGTGTGACCGGCAAAGGCACTGTGGCTAGCCCCATCCCTACACGGGGTTGGGGGGAGGCCAGTAGGACAGACGGTGGTGCAGTCACTGGCAAGGAACTTAAGGCTGTTGCAAGAGCTAAACGCTGTACCTGGCCTGACAGCCACGCTTGCAACTCAGGGCCAAGGTCTGGTTCCGCCAGTGGAAGCATACTGGCCCAACACTGCACCCACTGCTCCATAAGAGCTGCCCAGTGGTGGAACTGTCCACCGGAGTTCCCACTTACGGGGGCGCTCCGTGCTCAAGACTCCAACCTCTTGGGACCAGAGGTCCTTGGTGACACCGAAGATGACAGTGACAGCCTCCCGCTCTTACAGACTGGAGATTTCACAGTGAATCCCACAGAGGGCGACCTCAACCGGTGCCATTTCTTCCCCTTCCAACATGAAGAGGAAGAAGTTGAGGCCAAGCGGTGCCAGGATCATGAACGAGATCGGGACTGCTTCTTTTTGTGCTTAAGGGAGGACTGCCCTTCCTCCTGGGCTCTGGGCTACCCACTATCAGAACCCTTCAAGTGGAGTGGACATGGCCCCGCTGCCTGAGCCCCCTACCTCTGGAGGCTCCCTACCATACTGTATGGCCTTCGACCGCGGATGCTTGGTAGGGCAAAGAGAAATTGACAGAAACATTTTGTGACAAATACACTAAACAGACATAAAATAAACTCTAGCTTTAAACACTAAAGCTGAGAACCAAATGCTGTAGTCATACATATATAAAGTTCTGACTCCTGGAAGGCGAACGACATCCACACTGATATGCACTCAATGGTGGGGGAAAAAAGGAACTGAGGCGATTGAGAACTGGTGCCAAGGTAAATCTGTACCCGTGAGCTCAATCTCATGGACCCAAGCATGCGTGCAGCATACCTTGGTGCCAGCTCTCTGAAAAGTTCTGGCCCCTGCAGCACCTAGTGCCTCCAACACAGACCGACTAGTGGGAATCAATGGCGAAGCTTGATTCCTGTAAGATCTAGAGACACTGAGAAATCAGGCATGTTTAGAAAAGTACAGTTACGGAAGTACTTACCATAACAGTAGATTGCCCCCACGTCAGGTGACTGGCGTCATGCAACATCAGTATAAAGGGGCGGTCCCCCACGCCTGCCTTCCAGTTCTTTACCGACAAAGGCAAGACGAGAGAGAGAAGCGGAGATTCCCCCCCTGGAAAAGGAGCTGAAAAAGCTAAGGAGGATGGAGGGCCGGAAGGTATTACTTACTGCAAGAGCCTCTCTCGAAGATCTACTGTTACGGTAAGTTCTTACGTAACTATACTATCTTACTTTGAGAGGGCTCTTGCAGTAGGTAATTACATATA
Organism: Neoceratodus forsteri; assembly: GCA_016271365.2. NCBI lineage: Eukaryota > Metazoa > Chordata > Ceratodontiformes > Ceratodontidae > Neoceratodus > Neoceratodus forsteri. The sequence continues at coordinate 185,450,796 of JADMNL010000027.1, forward strand.
GGACCGAGTCCCAAGCAGTCTGGAACAAAGAGAAGCTCACGGGAGGAGGAAACTACTCATACACAGATCCTCAGGCTGTGAAGTTCTTAGAAAAGAGGACATTGCAGAACAGCCAACCCAAAGCCAGCTCTACGGCGAGAGGCAATGTCCAAAACTGTAATGTTTCATAAAGGTAAGGACAGAAGTCCAAGTTGCAGCTGCACAAATGTCAGCCGCCGACACATTCTTGAAACAAGCAGCAGAGGCAGCTACACCCCTAGTGGAGTGACCTCTGACCTGACCCAGCAAGGTCTTGTGATACTTGTCATAACAGAAAGTGATACAATGAGCCAACCATTTCAAAAGGCATTGCTTGGAGACAGCATTGCTCTCTCTTTTACGAGCAAAAGAGACAAACAGTTGATCAGTCTTTCTGAGATCCTTAGTTCTGTTGGTGTAGTATCTCAGAATCTGGTGAACATCCAGAGTATGCAAGAGGTACTCCCCTTGATTGGAATGTTACGTAAAGAATGCAGGCAGTTCCATGGACTGGGTCAGCATAGATTCCGTTACCACCTTAGGGAGAAACTTAGGGTTGGTACGCAGAGCCACACGCTCCTTGTGGAAAATCAAGTAACGATTTTTGCAATTAAGCCTGAAGCCCGGAAATTCATCGAGCGGAGGTAATGGCCACCAGGAAGAGAGCCTTCCAGGAAAGGAACTTAAGGTCTGCAGACGCTGCCGGCTCAAAGGGAGGCAGGGTAAGCTTCTCGAGAATGAAATTCAAGTCCCAAGGAGGGGCAGGTGCGTGAATGGGGCATCTCAAATGGAGGACCCCTCTAAGGAAAGTCTTGGCGACTTCCAGCTGCGTAAAAGACCTGTCCCCAAAGGGAACATGGTAAGTGGAAATAGCCGCCATGTGACCCTTCAAGGAGGAGTGACTGAGACCCAGGTCGAAGAGGTGACGCATGTAATCCAGGAGCCTCCCAAAAGAGCAAGAGAATGGCTCGAAAGCTCTGGAAGAGGCCCAAACAGAGAACCTTTTCCATTTCACGGCGTAAGTGGAATGAGCGGAGGGCTTTCTGGCCTCCACTAGAATCTCCGCCACCTGCGACAAAACCCCAAACCAGGTTTGAATCACATTTGCAGGAGCCATGCATGCAGCTGAAGGGATTTGAGACCTGGATGGACCAGGGTCCCCTGATCCTGGGCCAACAAGAGTTGCGACAGAGGAAGAGGAGGTTCCTCTGAGTACTGTTGTAGAAGAAAGAACCAAACTTGCCTGGGCCAGAACGAGCGATGAGAATCACGCGTGCTCCCTCTGAACAGAGTTTGTGTAGGACCCTCGGAATCAACAGGATCGGGGGGAAAGCACAGACAAATCTGCCCTTCCAGTTTAGAGACAGAGCGTCTCTCCAAAAAACTCTGCGCCCTGGAGCGAGTGAGCAGAAGACGGGAAGTTTTGCGTTGAGAGGAGAGGCAAACAGGTCTACCTGAGGGGTTCCCCAGCGTAGGAAGACGTCTTCTACTACCCCCGATACAGTTCCCATTCATGTGCTTGGGCGGACGACCGGGCTGAGGTGATCTGCCAAAGTGTTCTCGACCCCCAGAACATGAACTGCCGTAAGGTGAAGGTTGTGAAGTATCGCCCAATCCCAAACCCACATTGCTTCCCTGCAAAAAGGGAAGGAATGAGTTCCTCCCTGTTTGTTGATGTACCAGACTATGCACATGTTGTCAGTCTGAACAGCCAGATGACAGGGAAGCAGATACAGATGCAGAGCTTGTAAGGCATACACGGCAGCCCTCAGCTCGAGTACATTGATGTGAAGAGTCTGCTCGAGCCTGGACCAGGAGCCCTGGGTCTGTTGAGATCCCAGGTGGGCTCCCCAACCCTCACCCGAGGCGTCTGCTGTTAGAATTTGGGAGGAGGGAGAAAGATAGAAGGGAACTTCCCGGCAAAGGTTCTCCTGAACTATCCACCATTGCAAGTCCCAAACCATCGGAGAGGAGACCAGGATCTCGCGGTCCAAGTCGTCCACCAATTGATCCCACTGAGACCGAAGCATCCACTGAGAGATTCTCATGTGGAGCCGAGCGCAAGGCACCGTCGGGATGGCAGCCGCCATAAGCCCGAGGAGGCGAAGGACCGACCTGGCAATGGCCCGCCTGCGGCCGGACAAAAGGCGTGCCTGAGCCCGGAGGGTGGCCACCCTGTCCAGAGGCAGGAAGGCCATACCGGAAGTCGTATCCAGGATCGCCCCGATAAACTGGAGTCTTTGAGATGGGATCAAATGGGACTTGGCCTGGTTGATGGTAATACCCAAGCTGGTGAAAACCTGCAGGGTAAGGGAAAGGGAGCACAGGAGATCCTCCCTGGATGGGGCCGCCAGGAACCAATCGTCCAGGTTAGGGAAAATCTGAACCCCCTGGGTACGCAGGTGGGCCACCACCACAGCAAGGCATTTGGTAAACACTCGGGGGGCAGAGGAGAGACCAAATGGGAGGGCCCTTAACTGGTAGTGGTCCCCCTGAAAGGAAAACCGGAGGTATTTGCAGTGGGACGGGTGGATAGGGATATGCAGGTAGGCATCCTGCATGTTCAGGGTGCACAGCCACTGTCAAGGCCGAATGAGGGACAGACGGCTCTTCAGAGAGAGCATTCGGAACCTCTTGTACTCCACGAACAGGTTCAGGGAACTGAGGTTCAGGATGGGCTTCACATCGCCTGACTTCTATGGAACCAGGAAAAAATGAGAATAGTAACCTGTCCCCCTGAGATGGAGGGGGATGGGCTCTATCGCCGCCTTCCGAGGAAGGGCGGAGAGTTCTTCCCGAACCAGAAGAAGGTGTTCCGGGAGTAAGATGACCTTGGAGGGGATTTTCTGGGAGGTTTCTGAAGAAACTCTATTGAGTGTCCTTCTGCTATCAGCTGGAGCACCCAAACGTCTGACGTAATCCTTTCCCAACCCAGTAGATGCAGGGAGAACCTCCCCCCTACCGGTTCCTGTGAAAGGGCCTGGAAGCAGTGGAGAGGAAAGGAGTTAGGTGGAGTGAGACAGCGCCGCAACTGGAGTGCCTGCTGCTGGATTTTGGGCGGGGGACTTGGCAGCCTGAGGGGCCCGGCGTTTATTGGCCCGCTTCCCTTGTGGTTTTGCCTTGGCCTGTGCCCACTTGCGAAAGGGACGGCGCTGCTGTTAAGGAGCTCTGTACAAGTTGTCGACCTCCTTGACAGCAGTGCCCTTCTCTCGCAGTCCAGTGATGATATCCTTGACATCAGCACCGAACCCCTGAAGGGCATGTCCTGGATGGCAGACTGCACTCCGGGGACCAAACCCGACACTGGAAGCCAGGCGTGTCGCCACAAACCTACAGCGAACGCTGAGCTCCTACCAGCAGCGTCCACTGCATCGTATGAAGCACGAAGCATGTGCCTACTGGCCGAATGAGCAGATTGGACCAGGTCTGCCACTTCCTGTTTGGTCTGTGACTCAGGAAGGGACTCCAGTATTGCTTCCACCTCGCTAAGGATGGCCTTTTGGTAATCCCCCATATGGGTGATGTAGTTCAAGGCCCTAATACCCAGAGTGGAAGAAGCGAAGACTTTCTTCCCATACTGGTCCAGAAGGCAGGATTCTTTATCGGGTGGTGACGAGCTCAAATGCTTTGGACTGGCTGTTTGGCCATGGGCGGCGCTGATCACGACCGAGTCAGCCTTGGGGTGAGAGGTAAGAAACTCAACACCCTCGGGAGCCTGATATAGCCTGTCCACCTTCCTCGGAAGAGGGACCATGGTGGAGGGTTGCTTCCAGATGGTGGAAACAAGGTCCACGTGAGGCTCAATCCAGGGTGGAACCAAGGTAGGAGCGACCTCGGGCAGATCCAAATGGGCAGCTAGCTTCTACCGCTGTGGATCTGGCTCCAAAGAGTGCCACTGATGGATAGCCTGGATTTTTCGCAGCAACTCTGTAAAGGAAGGATCCTCCGGAGGAGACTTCGGAGGAGTCCTCGGCCTGGGCTTATCCGGACAGCGGGGCTCATCGTTCAAGTCGGAGCGCCCATCAGAGTCATCTGAAGGCTCTGAGGAGGAAGAGGAAGAAGAGGAGGAAGACACCACCTCCTGATGCAGGGGAGGAACGGACCCCTCGGAAGCCCTCGGGGAAGAGTATCCAACCCTGCTTTGGAGCTGGAGGGCTCACCTCTGGTATCTGGAGTAGGGGATGGAGTCTCTTGTCTCCAACGTAGGGGGTCCAGAACCGGGACTGCCGTCGGAAGATGACTCTCCCCCTCCCAGGTGAGCTGAGCTTTGGCCTCAGCCCACCAAGAAGCCAGAGTCTCCTTCAAATCCACCGGCGGCTGAGGGGGTGGTGGAGGAGGAGGAGAGGGATGCGGATACTGAGTGTATCCATAAGGAGCGTATCCATAACCGGATGGCGGGTACCCCGGCGTTGGGTAATGAGGCACCGTGTACTGCGGCATCAGATAGGCTGGCATCGTGTACTAGGGCATCGGATACTGCGGACCCGGGTATGATGGCGTCAGATATGACGGAGTCAGATACCAAGGAACCGGGGGGTCTGCCAGGGCAGACAGCCCGGCAGGTGGGCCTTGAACAGGAGGACCAGCAGGCGGTGGACCCGGCGTGGGGGTGGCATCCGGGAGGGGGATGTCGCCTGGTGTAGGCAGGACTGGCGTCAGGGCCGGCGTCCGGGGAACTGACGTCAGGTCGTCCAGCCCAGCGGGAGGGAGACCTGACGGGGTGCCGAAAAATCCTCAGCATCGCCCGGTGAAGGAGGGGAAAAATCCCCGGGGTCAGGCTGAGGAGAACCAGGGTCCCCGGAGGGCAGCGAAGGCTGCAGAGAGCTGGGAACGGTGGATGAAGTAAGGTCTGGCATCGGCTCGGCGCGGGCGTCGGGCAGCCTGACGTCAGACTTATCGGCGGAGTCTGGGCAGACGTCGGGGGAGCCGATGTCCGACTTAGCGGACTCTTCGCCAAGGCAGACCACGGCGAGGGGTGGTCCTGGTCGGTGGAACAGGGTCGTGTGCCGCCCGGGCGGTCGGGCTAATTAGCAGCCGATCTCGGCGGGTATCAGAGGAGCCGACGCCTGGCTTACCAGAGCCACTCGGACCATTAGACCGCGGCGGCAGCCTTACTGGGAGTGGGAGCCTCCAAAGTCCGGAGGTGCCCAAAGGGCCCAGTGGAAGCCAGACGAGCACGCGCGCAGAGAGCGGTCCTCGGGGAACGCACTGTAACGGGCAAATTCCAGTCAAGTCACGGTGGAAGAGGAGCCCCAATCCTGATGCTTCTCCTTGTCCTTCTTATGATGGCCTTCAGGGAAGTAAGCCCGATGGAGCTTTTTTAACTCGTTCTCCATGGAGGTCATTTTCTTTTTTAGGATGTGGGCCTCCAGGGACTGCTGCCTCCATCTGCGGGTGGAGGTGTTGAATTTCAGGCAATGCTGGCACTTCTCCACCTGATGATCCGGGCCCAGACAGAAGAAACACTGGAAATGGCCATCCTTGTGCGGGAGTTGGGCGCCGCACAAGTCGCACTTATTCTTGTGCTCGGAGGGTGTAGGGGACAACATACACTGCCGAAAAAGTAAACTATTTATCGAATAAATCGAGAAAAAAAACGACAGTAGAACTACCGACGACAGACTGACGAGCGTTGAACTTCACCGCAAGGCACTGACACGAGCTAACGGCGGGAAAGAACTGGAAGGCAGGTGTGGGGGACCGCCCGTTTATACTGATGTTGCGCGACGCCGGTCACCTGACGAGGGGGTGGTCCCCCACCAGAGACTGCTAGCTAGAAATTTTTCCGTGGGGTCCTGACGCCTGCCGACTTCAGTCCTATATGTAATTACCTACTGCAAGAGCCCTCTCGAAGTAAGATCTCCAGTTCGAGGCACCTAGCCTGGTTTATGGCTGCTGGTTTGAAATTCAGTGCAGTGTACACATATTTCTGAGCAGAGCCTGAAAGGACCCACCAGGGATGCACTGGTTGTCAAAATGAGTGATGGTTACACTTGGACAAATGGGATGCCCTCCAAAAGGTTCAGGGGAAACAGACATCAACAAATAGTGTCCAGCATCAGCTGAGTTACCCAAGCTTGCTGGCTAAGGCTTGTGTGCAACCAGGACCACTGGTGCCCCAATTTCCACTAAATGGGATGTCTGAGCCGTCAGGCCCAGTGGACCATGGCCATCATAGAGGTCATGAAACCCAAAAGCTGGAGGAAGTACCAGGCCAGGGTCGATTACCTAACCCAAAATGAGTGGGCAAGAGAGGACAGATTCTCCATCTTGTCCAAGGGTAAGTAGGATCTGACTTGAAGAGAATCTAACTCTGCTCCAATAAACAGAATAACCTGCTTCAGAACCAGCTCTGACTTGGCTAGGTTAAATCAGGTCTAAGTCCCACAAAATCTGGATGGCCAGAACTCTGCATCATTCCACATCTGGCAGGGAGTTGCCAGTGATGAGCCAGTCATTGAAATACAGAAGCATCTTGATGCCCCAGCATCTGAGGAAGGCCGCCATGACCTGTAGACATTTGGTGAACACCCTGGGTGTCGAGGACATCCTGAAGGGTATTGCCCAGATCTAGTAGAGGGTTTTTTGTTTTGTTTTTTTGTCAAAATACTTTTTATTGATTTTAAATTTTCAACCATTCACTGCTATACAGTACACGTTCTGAAATATTCAGCATGAGCATTTCATTAACATATGAGAATCAAGTCACGTTAATACTGAAGACCACTTGTATAACAACATGTTATTGTATAGTTAACCAGTTGAAGGGTGCTGTCCACATGGGTGAGGAGGAATCGACAACGCAACTGATGTAGAAAAGTAGTTTATTCATGAGAGCCACGGGTGAATAAACTACTCTGGCAAGCTTGAACTGATGTAAGTTGATTCTATCTTTATATATTGCCTTGGAGTGCAGCTTTTTATGTGGTTTGCTGAATCTCCTGTAAGAAGACAGAGATCCTGTCCAAGGAGATTGCTGCAGGAGCTAACAGACCAACTCAGCTGTTTTGGACTGTCGACAGACAGTGTAATCTGGCCTGTCTTCAGTCCGTTGGAGCTTTTTCGCAGTCTAAGTGTGATGAGTTTGCTCTGTTTTTTTGTTGATAAGATTGCCTCCATCAGATCAGGGATCCAGTTGACACCCTCTAGTGAGGTGTGCGGTGATGGGCCGAGGGTCATAGGCATTCCGCCTTTCTGGGTTGACTTTGACTGGTTGGTGTTCTTAAATATCGTGAGGGTTATCCAGGAGTTGAAGCCTACCTACCGTAGTTTGGGTCCGGGCCCAACGTGCCTTCTGGTAGGGTGCGTTGATTCCATCAGCCCGGTCCTGGCTGTGATAGTCCGGTGTTCGTTAGTAAAAAAGCTCTTCCCTGAGCCCCTAAAGGGGGCAGTGGTGTGACCACTTTTGAAGAATTCATCACTAGACCCAGACTGCTTAGCTAACTACAGACCTATCTATAAGCTTCCCTTTGTGGGGAAGGTTACTGAGAAGGTAGTGGCTCTTCAACTGGTGGCCCATTTATCAACTCATGACATCTACGACCCACTCCAGTCAGGATTTAGGAAGAGGCACAGTATGGAGACTACCCTGATTCGGGTGCAGAATGATCTGGTGGCGAGGAATGGAGGTAAGTGTTCCATCTTAGTCTTCCTCGATCTCTCGGCTGCAATTTTTTTTTTCCGAACTCTATTTATTCTCCTTACCCCCGAACTCTCTCAGGCTACCCCAACTCGCTGGTATACTCTACGGCCCACTGTGGTCCTCCTCCTGCATATGGTTACTGCCCCTTGGTGACCTACACCAGGCAAGCCCCCCCGACTCTGAACCCCTCAGGACAGGGCCGCCATCCACTTCAGCGCTGTATCTAGAATCCAGATCGCCTGGTTTCAGCCAACTGAGAGACTGAAGGGCGGAGAGAGGACCTGGCGTTGGGCGTGTGGCATCCAGCACTGTGAGGAGCCGTCGCCTATCAGGAGAAGGGTTTTTTCCTTGTTACGCCCCATGCCCCTCCCTCCCTTCAGAGCTCGAGTGTGCACTAATGCCAGGGACATCCGTCACAGCTCTGCATCTCCACTACGGTGGCCCTGAGCATTGCAGTGCCTCCGGTCTCCACTGCAATGCCAGGCTGTCCTTGGATCCCCGAGAGAGGAGGCAGTCCTCCGGATGCTCGATCCTCTCTCTCTCCCCTGCCAACCCCCAACAGCCAGGGCTCGTTCCCGAACCCGGGTCGCCAGCGTGGCGTGAGGTGTGGCGTCCAGCGCCTCAACCCTCAGCACCACCGGGCCGGCCTCTTGGCTGCATTTGACACCGTGGACCATGGGGTGCTTCTGGAGTGCCTGCGGGTTTGTTGTGGACTGGCTGGTACAGTTCTCAGCTGGTTCCACTCTTTCCTCACTGGCAGGATAAAGAGGGTTATGTTAGGGACTTTTTCCTCTGCACCACTGCCCCTAACATGTGGAGTGCTGCAGGATTCCATTTTGTCCCCAGTGTTGTTCTTGGTGTATATGCTGCCACTTGGGGGCATAATAACATGGTATGGACTGAGTTTTCATTGCTATGCTGATGATACTCAGCTATATCTGCCTTTGCGCCTGAACAACAGGATGCAGTCTCGGTATTCAATCGATGCTATACCAAGATCCAAGGCTGGATGAGTGTGTGGAGGAGTTGTGGGATAACAGATGGACCAGATACCGAACTTCAGGTTCAACACACAATCTCTGTGTGATGTTTATTCAAAATACAAGAAATAACCTTCGGCAATGGCATATTTCTTCTTCAGCACATCAATTTGCAGCAACGGACTATGAATGTCCTTTCTCTGCACTTAACCAGCACCTACTAACACTGATCTCTGAGCCCATCCATTAGTTGAGATGTAGCGACCATCCCTATGCAAGCCCCATTTGCTTACGTAGTGGGGGCTCAAAAGGAAAAAAAACAAAGCAAGCTATAAACAAAGAATCTCAATGCAGAATCACTGAAAGAAGGGTTACCCCAAAGGACACTGGCAACAAATCAAGTTTCAAAGAAATACAACATCATACATACTTCCATAATGCAATGCATCATGGGATATATGCAAATCATCATGCCATTTCTTACTTAAGTTTACAACAATATACATGCATTTTAAATAACACAACTAGCTTAATTTCTATAACAGTCACCTAGTACTTTTTACCATTATCAAAACACCAAGTGCCATGGTATTTTCAACATTTACAGGTTTCATAAACATAAGGTATATACATTAAGGTATTTTATAACATAGTGCTGTTACATACTAAATCCAACAACAATAAACACAACCTGTTTTAATTATACTCTGACGTCACAACAATAACCTCCCTATACACGGACCTAAGAAGGAAAAGGAAAATTAAAGAGGACACTATAGCACAGTCAAGGGAGGGAGAAGGGGGTGCCCACAGGTGGCCAACCTTATGGACTAGAAATAGTAAAGGATAGATTAGACTGAGAAATAGAAGAGTCACAACAGATTTAAGAAAAGGTCAGTCCTCAAGAGTGGCAGGAGCTCCCGGACACATATCCCCCACCTTAAGAGGGAAGCAGTTGTTGCAGACAGCTTACCACCTTCCTGTCCCAGGAAGGGATGAGCTTCTACCCACCATCTTCAGAAGCTCTGTCTCAGGGTCCCTATTAACGATAAACATTCTATCATAAACATGGTGGATATCATCATTCTTTACCTTGAGGCATAAACACATTTCTCAACAGAGACTAACGGTACCTTCTCATCTCCTTTTAGGGAAAGTCAGTTATATTTCTTAACCAAAAATCTGGACGGCTGTAAAGTCCAGTACCACAGAAAGACTTTCTCTGGGGTGAGCAACTACCTGCTCCAACCCCACCAGACAAGTCAGTTTTAAGCAGGGGCCCATTCCTAGGTTCAACCCCTCTACATACACCCACTATGACTCCTGATTCATTTCACTTGTTACAGATACAGACACCTATGGGTAAACACTCAATGTGTTACCCCAGCACAGGTTCCAATCCATTTTCCACCCACTTCTCCTTTGTAGGTTTTCACTCAGAAAAGAATAAAACACACGTACCACCTCAGACTCCTTGTCTGCCCTTGGGTACCTCTTTCTTTGACATCAGGCCCGCATCGACCAAACATGCTACACTTTTGCCTACAGAAAGGGACCACTGCACAGCCACCTCTGGCATTGGTGCAACCAACTTGACCCCTCTGTCTTGCACAAAGTGTCTGCGGGAATATGGAAGGAGCAATAGTAGTTTCTACTCTCCTTCATCAAACTTTTATAACTTATGACCCCAAATCCTTGGTCATCTTATCCCCAGGCAGGTTTCTACAGAAACCTACAGGACCCCAAGGAACCTCCCATGCTGAATACCCTGCAATAGTAAACAGCAGATTCCTTAACTTTTTAACTCTGGGGTGTCTTAGCAAACATCCTTTTAATCTCTGTGCTATTTTCAGCCATCTGTTACCATCTAATACCTTGTAACCTATGTGAGAGTTTCCCTTTTTCCAAGGGTGACATTTTTTTAAATGATCTCTATCCACCTTAACTTTAACATACTGTAACAGTTTGACAATATTAGTAATTTTAGCCTGCAGTATACCCCAGTCAATACTGTTAATAGACTTAGCTGCATCAATACAAGAAAAGTCCCTTCAGCCTCATAGGCTTCTTCTTGTTTGTTTGGAGTCTTCAACCCCAGCACAATATCACTAGGCACAGTCTTACCTGGGGTCTCACATTCAAGTTCCATACTTTTATCTCCGACCTCCAAGAGGTAACATCCTGGGAACACAGAAAACAAAGGAATATCCTGCTCAGTCAGGGGGTCCTCCTCAAACTGAGCCCATGAAAAATCCTCCTCCGACTCTTTGTCCAAAGTCTCCAGCAGGAACCTCTCGAGCACCTGGCACCAGTGTTCCGCCTCTCTGTGTAGTCAGTCACAGATACATAGATACATAGACAGTGTCAGCAGATAAGGGGCTATGGCCCACCCAGTCTGCCCATTTCAGCTTGTAAGTTCAGTTTATGTTTTCCTAGAAGTCTGTTGCCCCTTACCCCTGACCTCCAGAATTCCTTTATGTCTATCCCATGCATTCTTAAATCCCGTGATTGTTTCAGCCCCCACCACTAACTCTGGCAGGGTGTTCCACTTGTTCACCACCTGTTCTGTGAAGAAATTCTTCCTCACGTTTCCTCTGAATCGTCCTCCCTCCAACTTCATCCCATGCCCTCTAGTCCTAGAACATCTTTTTCGCTTAAAAATAGTGTATTCCTGCACCCTGTTCCTCCCTGTAAGATACTTGTATGTCTCTATCATATCCCCTCTCTCCCTCCTCTCCTCCAGGGAGTACATGTTCAGTTCCTTCAACCTGTCTTCATAGGACTTGTGATGCAATCCATGCACCATCTTTGTTGCCCTCCTCTGAACCTTCTCTACCCTGTCTATGTCCTTACGTAGGTATGGTCTCCAGAACTGTACACTGTACTCCAGGTGGGGCCTCTAGCCATTGCCAACTCGTCCAGTGGACCATCCTCATCAGGGTCTCCACCTCCTGAGCGTTGTCTCTCGCACCTCCAGTCTACCTCAACCTGCATCTCTTCGTCGTCTCCAGGCTTGGCCTTCCTCCGAGCTCTCAGGCAGCAGCTTCTCTCCGTCTGTCAGCCATGGTTCTGGTCAGAACTCCACGGACTTTCTTCTTTGGGTTCTCCTCTGGCAACTCCTGGTGCACTGGTCCACCTGGGATGTCCAGGCAATATCCACCAGATAACGTCCCTCTTCGGCCAGTCCAGACGCTTCCAGCAAGTTATCCCACTGCTGACACCAAGTCTGTGGAGGGGTTGTTGGATAACAGATGGACCAGACACTGAACTTCAGGTTCAACACACAATCTCTGTGTGATGTTTATTCAAAGTACAAGAAATAACCTTCTGCAATGGCAAATTTCTTCTTCAGTACATCAGTTTGCAGCAACAGACTATGAATGTCCTTTTTCTGCACTTAGCCAGCACCTACTGACACTGATCTCTGAGCCCATCCACTAGTTGAGATGTAGTGACCACCTCTATGCAAGCCCCATTTGCTTGCGTAGTGAGGTCTCAAAAAGAAAAAAAAACAACAAAACAAGCTATAAACAAAGAACCTCAATGCAGACTCACTAAAAGAAGGGTTACCCCAAAGGGCACTGGCAACAAATCAAGTTTCAAAGAAATACAACACCATACATACTTCCATAATGCAATGCATCATGGGATATATGCAAATCATCATGCAATTTCTTACTTAAGTTTACAACAATATACATGCATTTTAAATAACACAATTAGCTTAATTTCTATAATAGTCACCTAGTACTTTTTACCATTATCAAAACACCAAGCGCCATGGTATTTTCAACATTTGCAGGTTTCATAAACATAAGGTATATACATTAAGGTATTTTACAACATAGTGCTATTACATACTAAATCCAACAACAATAAACACAACCTATTTTACGTATACTCTGAAGTCACAACAATAACCTCTCTGTACGAGGACCTGAGAGGGAAAAGGAAAATTAAAGAGGACACTGTAGCATAGTCAAGGGAGGGAGAAGGGGGTGCCCACTGGTGGCCAACCTTATGGACTAGAAACAGTAAAGGATAGATTAAGACTGAGAAATAGAAGAGTAGCAAAAGATTTAAGAAAAGGTCAATCCTCAAGAGTGGCAGGAGATCCGGGTCACAGAATGCCAACTAGTTGAGGTTAAATCCAGACAAGATGGAAGTACTGGTGGTGGAATATGGTCGCCCGAGTGCTGGTGGGCAATCTGGTCGAGTTTCTGGGCTTAAGCTTGAAGACTCCCAGTTGCTCGCCTCAGTCAAGGTGTGGAATCTTGGTATTGTGCTGGATAGTGGCCTAACGCTTGAATTTTAGGTGTCAGCCGTGATACAGAGTGCGTTTTACCATCTCAGAAACATTGCCATGATTAAGCTCCTGATCTATAAACACTGCATAGACTGGGGCCTGGCTACCTGCATGACCTCCTACAGTCTTACCATCCATCTCGTTCCCTCCGGTCAGCCAACGAGGGCCTCCTGGTGATTCTCAGGGTCTTTCTTAACTCATCAGCTGCCCGGGCATTTTCGTTCACTGCCTCATTCGATTAGGGAGGCCTTGTCGGTAAATGCCTTCAAGAGGGAGCTAAAGACATTCCTATTTAAAGAAGCATTTCCCTCCAGCTGATGCTTATTTAAGTAATTCAAATGCGGTATTTTATGTATTTTACTGTCGATATGCAGCTTACTCACTTGTACAGCGCCCTGAATAAAAATGAAATTGCGCACTATATTAAATAAATGAAATGAATGAATGAAACTGGTGCAGTCACTATGCAAAACTTCTGACTGCAAATAAACTTGTTCAGTGCTTGAAGATTGATGATGGGGTGTCAGCCCCCATTCTTTTCAGTATCAACACATAATGTGATAGGAACCTCTGCATTTCCTGAGTGTTTAGGACAGTCTCTATCAAACATCACCCTAGGAGGTAAACTACTTTGCTCCATAGTGCAGAAAGAGTGTCCAGTGATAAAACCTCCATTGGTGCTCATGTCCAAGATAGTAATGTCTCCAATTCCAGAGACAACCCCAAGCCCACAACTCCAGGACCCACTTGTCTGCCACTGTGGCAGGAAGTGGGCAAGTTAGTGGAGGAAAGGCACTAATTGGTCTGTCACTTCTTGCCCTTGGAAGTGTCCCTAGAAAACTCTTCCATGTTGGTGCCACCTCTACCACCCCTATTCTAGCCATGCAAGAGCACTTAGTTGGAAAGTATTGCTAGACCTGCTACTGAGGTTGCTGTTGCTTCACAGGCACACTCCAAAAGGACATCCTGTGAGCAGCCTTATGGCCTGGAACTGGACTGCCGCTCAGACAGGGTACTGAGGATGGTGATAACCCTGGTCAGTGAGACCTCCTGTGACCACCCAGAAGGTACAGGACATTTCATGTCACCACTTAATACTGCATCACAACTCCAACGGCGAGGGGAGCCTCAAACCTTGATTGGCTCTGAAGAGATTTGAGAAAATGGTTCCTGGCTTTCATTTTGTGTGTGTATGTGTGCGTTGGTGGGAATTTCATTTGCGGGACAATCCAGATGTCGAATAGGGATTCAGGACCAAACATCTGATTCTATATAGTCATTTGGAACTAGCTACAGTCAGTGACGGCATGTAGGGACTGTTATTTGATCATGTTCAGATAGTTTCAGCTTTGTTCCAGTTTGTTTTTATTTAAATTATTTTTGGTACAACTCATGGCTCATAGCGCATGCCAGGACATCAAAGTCATTTAATTCAGACCAAGACAATGCACCTTTGCTAAAGGACCCCTAAAGCACTGTGCTCGCTTGGTAGTTATCCCACAGGACAACTGTGGACGCTGCGGTGTCTCTGGGGATACACTCACTCATATTCAGTGGTCCTACCCCCTTGACAATCCCCTTTTGGTCTGCAGTCTACAGGCCTGCCAAAGTGTGCTGAACTAGTTTCCTATGACTGCCAAGACCTACCTCTCTCCTCCCTGGACACCTTCAGTAGTTGGGCCAATGGCTGGTCGCAGCTGGCTTAGAGGCCAGGTGGGAAACCCTAATGGCATGGCACACTACCATGATACCTCCATGAGCAGTTGGAAGTGGGCTGTGGGCGGTAGCCTCATATGAGTAGCTATCCTACTGGAGTTCAGGACAGATGCACATCTTCCTCTCTACTTTGGGTACATATTGTATCTGTCCTCACCTCTTTGCACCAGCTCACCATCAATGTCTGGGGGCATAAGGTCACTGGTACCAGCTCCTCCTGGGCCTGCAGAGTACAGCCCTCTGCATGTCCCTAGTTTAGTACAGTATGTGCAGTATGATGTAGTTTTAGGTGATGGACCAACCTTTACATGGCTTTTTCTGGTCTGTCCTACTTGCTCTTTCTCATGCTTCTTGGTATCCAATAGTGCTTGTTTGGTTTCCGTTTGCTGGATCCCTCGTACTGATAACTGTCTTGTGGCTGGAGTTACATGAGCATTAGGATTGCTGTATTACACTTCTCTGACCTACCCGTTTTTACATATTTCTGTATTTTGATGTCTATGATCTCATGAAAATCTCATTAAATCTTTTAACCACAATAAATGATTTTTTGTCGTCCCACACAATTTAATGGTCAAATGGTTTGACAAGGTTTGAAATAAGGTGGGGGGGCAGTCTTTTTGTCACACTGGTTCGCCTGTCCCTGATAAATATTAGTCTTCTGCTTCTCCCCATCACTCCCCAAACAGGAGCTACTAACCTTCGAATGTGTTTCAGTGCATAATCCCGTTTCAGGTACTTGGTGTTTTCTCGGATGGTGGAACGTGTCCCGTCCTCTTCTTGTAAATTTTTTTCAAGCCATTCCACGACAGCTTGGTTATTTTCCCAAAGATATGCCTGTAGAATACCAAAAAATAATCAAACCCTTGTGCATATGATTTTTTAAACATTTTTTTTGCTTTACAATTTATTCATCGAGGATAGCCTAGGTGAGATGCAGCATCTCATTTCCAGTAGGGTCCAGCTTTTTATCCATTTCTGCAGCTGGGCAGACTTGAACTCTGGGAGGTTATGTGACTTACTAAAGGTCACACATGCCTTTTTTAACAATAAAAAAAAATACAAAAACAGATACTCTGAACCTGCCTGTTTCCATGGCGATTGCACTTGAGACACACTTTGTCTAAAGTATTTTGCTGATTTTCAGTAAACACTTTACGGCTGGCATCAGCAGAACTCAGCTACACAACATTGTAATCTCTGGGCATTCCATTTTATAACTGTTAAATACATTTTGTATCAAAACAGACTCTTAGCCCTTCAGACTTGGAAATCACAATCCTCTGCTTGTAACATCAGAGTAATTTCCATGGCAACAGGTTGTGATGTCACAAGAGAGGATTACGACTTTAAGGCAAGAAAATTAGTGGGAACAGATGAAGCCTTGGGAGAAAAGAGCTTGATTTTCTGCAAATATCTTCGGTAATAAAGAACTGAATTACCTCAAATTCAGCTTTTTTGGGAATCATATGGGATTTGAGTCCTGCTAACGCCAGCTGTCAGTGTACTGCAGAAAACTGGCAAATCACTTTAATGAGAGTGTCTCATGCACACGGGAACAGGAAGCTGTGATCAGTCAGCAGCGCTCTCTTGACCTGTAATTCACAATTAGTTGCTTTTTATATCACTTTTAACCCTCTCAGGCACCTGCGCTCTGAGCCTGGAGATGTGCACAGGAGGGAGTGGGTTCGCCATGCAAATGGTCCACTGGGCCAGTCACAAAGCATGGCATCCTTGCTGCTGCCACACTTATTTAACAACTGCTACCCTAGAAATGAAAATTACGTACCTACCGTAATTCTTAATCTTACTGTATATCTTCACCATTCATCACTGGTGGGTAATATGCCAGAGGCGCTAGGAACCCTTCAGGAGCTATTAGCTTAGAGATTTTTCCTCCAGGTGGAGGGGCCGGTGCCGGGATGGTGCTGCCCTCGAGGCCGACACATTGCGCGGTGCTCAAGGGTTGGCCAGTAATGGACGCCAACTCCTCCTCCGCCTCCGTTCTGCATGCCACAGAAAGTGGAAAATAAGGGACAGAGGAAGGGGCAAGGGAGCTCGAGGGACAGTATAAGGAAAATATATAAACAGAAAATGGAATAAAGTCAGCCACAAGAGGAGGGGAAGTTACCCAGGAGTCTGAGACATGGGGCCCCAACCACTGGGCAGGCCAAAGGAGGGATAAAAGAAGGGGAGGGAGAGGAAGAATAGAAAAAATAGAGAGAGGGACAGAGAGAGAGGGTAGAGGAAATGAGAGATGCATATAGCACCCCCAGCAGAGATGCCAAGGGACTCCCATGGGGACCAGAAGCGGACCTTACTGCTGGACTCCATTCTCTCAAATAAACCATTCCTTGCCCTCCCCCCATAGGTGGGTTCCTGTCAATTACATGAAGGATCAGTGGACCTGGAGGTACCAGTGGGACTTTGCCCACAACTGGCCTCAGTTGGGGGGAAGACAAAGCAGGGACGAGGCACTGCTCAGAGGCTGAGGCCCAAAAAGGGAAGATGGGCGGGATACAGTGATGAATGGTGAAGATATACAGTAAGATCAAGAATTATGGTAGATACGTAATTTTCATATCTTAAATGTATGTATCTTCACCATTCATCACTGGTGGGTGAGTACCAAGCACCTTAGACACTGACACCTCCCTGAGGGCTGTAACTTCCTTCAGCCCTCTGTGGGGGAGAACACAGGAGGAAGGGGCCTCTTATGGGCCTGGCAAGGCCCAGGACTCCCAATGCCTGGGAGAGGGAAGGTGCCCTGCTAACTCCCGTCTCACCCTGCTGGAGAAAAAGTGGGCCCTTTTAAAGAAGAGGCAATCACCCTACACCAGGCCAAGGGTCATGACTGGGAGAGACGAGGCCATGCCATCCGCCTAATGCAGACCGCAGTTCCTGCCAGCCTAGAAGCTACCTCACTGGCGTTATAAGACGCCCTTGTTTGGTGTCTCGCTAGCTCTAGGCCTCTAGCAGAAAGGCAAATGGCTCGCCTGGTTGCCTCTGTGTCAGGCAAGGTCACTAGGTTGTCCCAGCACCGTCCACAAATGCCCGTAGGCAGACATATGTGCCTGATGCACTGAGATACATAAAAGAAGATGTACCGCTGAGAAGACACTCCTCTTCCAGCAGTCGAACTTGGCTGAGTCAGACTCCTGGGGTGGTCGTGTCTTGGGCAATGATGCCTAGAAGGGGTGTCCAGGAGCTCTGTACCACAGGAAGGGTGAGGCACGGAACCTGGCGATCCCTGGGGTGCGAAAAACCTGTGCTGGCAGTCCGTTGAGGCTGGAGAAGCGGCAGAGAGGTTCTGCCAGACCCGATGCAACACTTCTGAGAAAGGAACTGGCCAAGGAGGAATAACAAAATTCTCCAGGCTGAACTCTCCAAGGAGACCATGTGTCACATGGTCAGGATTGCAACTAGCGAAGAGGGATATATGGAGCTCCTCCAACAGCCAAACAGGAAATGAAAATTATGTACCTACTGTAATTCTTTATCTTCCTGTATACCTTCACCATTCATCACTGGTGGGTACTACGCGGAGGCACTAGGACCCCACGGGAAGGTTTTTAGCTTAAAAAGCTTTTCTCCTAGGAAGAGGGGCGACATCGAGGAGAGCACCGTCCTCGGGGCCAACGCACTGCGTGACACTCGCGGGTTGGCCAGAAACTGACGTCGTCCCCTCCACTACCTCAGTTCTGCTTGCTGGAAAGGAAAACAGGAATAGAGAAAACAAGGGAGGAGGGCAGAGCAAGGGAGCCCAAGGGACAGCAAAAGGAAAGGATATAAAGTGAACAAGGATAAGCCAACCAGAGAGAGAGAGAGAGAGAGAGAGAAACAGAGAGAGAGAGAGAGATCGAGAGAGAGCGATCGAGAGAGAGGGAGGGGCAGGGAGAGAGACAGAGAGAGAGAGACAGGAAACGAGGAGGAGGAGGAGGAGAGGAAGTGGGAGGATGGGAAACCATACCCCCACGCTCCAGAACCCTGTGGACCAAGGTGACTTAACTTGACTGCTTTCATCCTCTTGTGAAATTTTTTTTTTTTTTTGTCTTTTCAGGAAGCCTGAAAATAGGCACTTGTTCAGAGATCTGGACCACCCTATAAGGAGAGGGATTTAACTTCCCAACAAGAGGGGTCTGACAGGAGACATTGCCTGACAGGCCAAAGATAGCCCCTCCTGGTCCACTAGGAGGGAAATGAAAATTACGTACCTACCGTAATTCTTGATCTTCTTGGATGAGTCTCCACCACTCATTCACACTATTGGGATCTGCACCGGAGGCACTAGGACCCAGCGGGAGCAACCTTTTTGCTGGAGGGTCAGCGCCAGAGATGGAGCAGCGAAGCGGCACATGAACCTCAGCTCGTGCGGTAATGACTATCTCGCATCGACCCTCCAACCGCCTCAGTACTTTTTACCGAGGGAGGTGCAGCGACCAACCTAGAAGGATAACCTGACCAAAAACCGACATAAGATAGTCCGACAACCCATATAAGAAGGGTCAACAAAGAAGTCTTCACAGCCTAAAGATTTGAGGGAGTGAAGACCAACAATAGAGGTGAGCTCGGGAAACGGGGGGTGGGCATGTGAATGAGTGGTGGAGACTCGTCCAAGAAGATCAAGAATTATGGTAGGTACGTAATTTTCATATCCCTGGACATAAGTCTCCACCACTCATTCACACTATTGAGTACCGAGCTAATAATCCCCCGAGAGGGCGAAAGGAGAGACCAAGAGCTCACTTTTCTAGGACAGAAGTCCATTAAGGATGGCTCTGCCAAAGGAAGAATGTCGTCTGGCATGGACATCCAGTGCATAATGTTTAATGAAAGTATGCACTGAGCTCCAGGTGGCCGCGTTGCAAATATCTGCAATGGGCACGTTGCGAATTTCCGCCAGGGATGCTGCGACCGCTCTAGTAGAGTGAGCGTAAACCCTGCCCTCTAACTTGACCTGTGCCATGGAATAGCAGTGGCAAAGGCATGCCACTAACCATGCTGAGATACATCTGTTGCGACAGGTTGACCTAGCCGGGTCTCGCTGAAGGAAACAAATAGTTGTTGGGTTTTGCAAAGGTCCTTGGTTCTATCTAGATAGAAACTCAAAGCTCTCTTAACATCCAAGGAATGAAGAGATCGCTCTCCTTCATTTTGGAAGTCCGCAAAGTAAGAGGGAAGGACCAAAGGTTGGTTTAGATGAAATTCTGATACAACCTTAGGAAGAAATTTAGGATGAGTCCTAAGGACTACTTTGTCCTTATGGAACACAGTATACGGAGGGTCTGTGACCAGGGCATGTATCTCAGAGACCCTGCAGGCTGAGGTAATGGCCACTAGGAAGGCAGTCTTCCAGGTGAGAAATTTTAGCTCACAGGTAGCCAGAGGTTCGAAAGGTTTCTGAGTGAGCATGTCCAGCACAAGATTAATGTCCCAGGCTGCAACTGGACGTCTTGTAGGAGGTCTGGTATGCAGAATTCCTTTAAGAAACCTCTTAACCACAGGTAACTGAGCCAGTGTTAAGGAAAAAACGGGCTCATGATACGCTGAAATGGCATTAAAGTGAACTTTGACTGTAGAGTACTGTAGACCTGAATTTGAGAGGTCTAAGAGGTACTCCAGAACCTTATCTGGTGGGCAGGAAAAGGGATTCAAAGAGGACTTTGCACACCAGAGCGAAAAACGCTTCCACTTGGCTGTGTAAGTTTTCCGAGTGGCTGGCTTCCGCGCAGCCAGAAGAATATCTGAAACCCTTCGAGACACATTGAACCGGTTTACTTCTACCTCTTCAGGAGCCAAGCGTGAAGGTGAAGCGATCTCAGATTGGGATGGACCACCGGCCCCTGAGTCAAAAGGTTCATCTGAAGGGGGAGTGGTCTCGGAGGAACTGCCAATATATTGTTGAGTAGTGGAAACCACTGCTGTCGAGGCCAGAAGGGAGCAATGAGTATCATTTTGTCCTCCTGGGATTCGAACTTGAGGAGTACCCTCTGAATTAGAGGAAGAGGTGGAAAGGCGTAAAGAAAGCGTTTTGTCCACTGCAGCCTGAATGCATCCTGACAGAAAATGCAAGGCCCTGGATTTCTGGAACAGAAGAGAGGCAGTTTTACGTTGAGTGGGGATGCAAAAAGGTCCAGGTCTGGAGTTCCCCACTCTTTGAATAGTGACTGAACTATGGTTGAGTCGAGAGACCACTCGTGAGGATCTGTCTCTGTTCTGCTGAGACGGTCTGCCAGTTCGTTCTGTATTCCCGGTAGGTAGACCGCTTGAATTAGAGCTTTGTGCTCCAAGCACCATTCCCACACTCTCATTGCCTCCCTGCATAAGGGGTAAGAGTGAGCACCACCCTGCTTGTTGATGTAGTACATCACTGCTTTGTTGTCCGTTTGAAGGAGAATGTTCTTGTGACAGAGAATGTCCTTCAACGCTCGGACCGCATAAAGGACAGCTCTCATTTCTAGGACATTTATGTGAAGCTGGGACTCGACCTGAGTCCACGTACCTTGAGTATGGAGAGCCTGACAGTGAGGTCCCCACCCCATTAGGGACGTGTCTGTGGTAATGGAGATCTGATGGTTCAGAGGAGCAAAGGGATACCCTTCCAGGAGATTGCTCTCTGGAGTCCACCAGGTGAGCAACCTCTTTAGAGGTTCTGTCACTTTGATGGGATAGGACTGCAGGTGAGTGGTTGGGGACCACTGAGTACTGAGCATCCACTGAGTGGTTCTCATGTGCAGATGTGCTAGGGGTACGTGAACACCGAGGATGCTATGAGGCCTAGCATCCGTTGCATCGAGAGAGCTGGGACTGAGTTGTTTTCCCCGATGTGATGGGCCATCTGAAGGATATCGTTCCTTCTGTCCTCTGGAAGAAAAGCCTTCGCACAGGAGGTGTCCAGAAGAGTCCCTATAAAAAGGAGCCTCTGGGAAGGCTGCAACTGCGATTTTTTGAGGTTCAGCAGAACTCCCATGGACGAAGAAAGCGAGAGGTCATCTCTACGGCGTCCAGAGTTCCCTGCCTGGAAGGGCTTGCCAGAAGCCAATCGTCCAGATAAGGGAACACCTATATTCCGACCTTTCTGAGGTGTGCTGCGAGAACTGCACAACACTTTGTAAAAACCCCCGGCGCCGAGGATAGCCCAAAGGGCAGCACTCTGAACTGATAATGTTGTCCCAGAGCCACAAACCTCAGGAATTTGTGATACCTTGGGTGAATAGAAATGTGCTGGTAAGCATCCTGCATGTCTAGGGAGGCTAGCCAGTCGTGTTGATGAAGCAAAGGTAACAAGGTTCCCAGAGAAATCATTTTGAATTTCTCCTTGGGGAGAAATTTGTTTAGCTTTCTGAGATCCAAAATAGGGCGCATGCCCCCGGACTTCTTTGGAACCAGAAAGTAATGGGAGTAGAACCCTGTGTTCCGCTGGTGCAGCGGCACTACTTCTACTGCCCTGTTGTTCAGAAGGCCCTGAATCTTGGCGCAGAAGGGTCTGATTGAAGGTTGACAGCCTGGGCTGTCATTTGGGAGGACGATCCGGAGGGGTCTCCACAAGATTGAGTGAATACCCCTTGCGAATTATCCGAAGGACCCATTTGTCTGAGGTTATGGACTTCCATTGGTTGTAGAAGTGCACCAGACGACCTCCCACCGGTGAAGAAAAGTCCACCTCGGGCAGTTGAGATGGGACTTGGGCCAGCAACTCATAAGGTGGCGCTGGGCGCCTCGGGCCCTTGCGCTTTCTGTTGTGTCTTCTTTTGAGGTTGGGCAGGTTGATTTTTATGGAAACCTCCTCTGCCTCGAAGGGACTGCCAGTTATGAAACTGGCGTTTATTGACACTCCCTCAAGAAGGGACAGGAGGAGGTCGAGCCAACTTAATGGCTGACCTAGTCTTTTGCGTAGCTTCTAGAGCTTGTTCTACCTGAGGACCGAAAAGATATGCACCATCAAAAGGCAACGCCATTACCTGCTGCTGTGCGTCATTCGTGAAGCCTGAAGTGCGCAGCCAGGAATGACGGCGGGTACAAATACCAGCAGCCGCCGTACGGGAAGCAGTGTCGAAAGCATCCACAGCTGCTTTAACCTGCTGGTTATTAGATTCGATACCTCTGGTAATGGTTTGAAGAAGCTCTGGCTTTGCATCCGATTCCGGTAGAGCCTCAACCATCTGTTTGATAGAGTGCCACAGGATATACTCATATTGGGAGAAATAGCCTTGTTAGCTGGCAATACGCATACCCAGGGTGGAAGCAGCAAAGACTCTCTTACCTAAAGTGTCTATCTTACGAGATTCTTTGTTAATAGGTCGAGCTGTAGTAGTTTGGGGAAGAACGACCTTATCATTCTCTGCCAGGACTACAATAGGATCTGCAAAGGCTTGAGACGCCAAAATGGGTCGATCCTTGGGGGCTGAATATTTGCTATCTATGGATTTAGCCACCGAAGGGGTGAGAGCAGGATTATTCCATACCATTTGAGACAGCGTCTCGAAGGAAGGCTGAACCGGAGGAGTCAAATCCGTAGGGCTCTCCAGAGCATGAAGATATTGGAGTCTTAACAATTTCCCAGGATCGATGTCTGTAGTCTGGAGAGAAAGAGTGGAAATCAAATTTTTCAGCAGAGACTTAAAGGACAGGTCCTCGACCACAGGCTCTGCAGCAGAAATAGATCCTGCTTCCTCCACTTCATTGCCCAGCCGAAGGTCTGGGTCAGGCTCAATGTCATCTCCTGACAGTCCAGGAGGGACTGTATGGACAGGAAAGGAGTGAAAATCAGAGGAAAGGGATGAAGGAAAAGAGTGACAGGAGGAGTCCAGAAGCGGAAGATGCCTGACGGTCCCGGTGCTGCGGAGGCGTCTGGCGCGAAGCGCCTGACCAGCCCAGT
This sequence comes from Neoceratodus forsteri, assembly GCA_016271365.2. Lineage (NCBI taxonomy): Eukaryota > Metazoa > Chordata > Ceratodontiformes > Ceratodontidae > Neoceratodus > Neoceratodus forsteri. The sequence continues at coordinate 185,474,336 of JADMNL010000027.1, forward strand.
CAGAGATGTGCAGAAGGCCAGCACGAGATGACTGACGATGCCGACAGGCCTTGTCGGCCGAGGCGCCAAAACACTCCAAGACTCCAAAAACAGGATTTGAAGGTAAGGAGGGAAGAAGAGCAGGAGATAAAGGCATCGGTGTGGCCTCCTGCACCGCAGCCATGTGGGGGGGGGGGAGACACCTGAGCACGGAGTCGACGGCACCGAAGACGGTGCCACGCGACCAGGGAACCTCAACCGCCCTACCTGGTCTCCCAAGAAGCCCGAAGGCCCCTGAGTGACCAAGCCAGGTAGCTGAACCAACCTCCAAGCCCATTGCTCCATAAGAGCTGCCCACTGATGAAACTGCTCATCTGAAGACCTACCTGCGGACGGGGTAGGGCTTCGATGTCGAAGACGTCGGCTACCAGAAACAGAAGCTGGCGACTCCGAAGGAGGAGACCGGCAACTAGCCCCAATAACCGACCGTCTATGCGCAGACATATCAGAGGGCAACCTCGAGTGATGCCTTCTCTTTTTTGATCTGTGGGCCGAAGAAGAGCTCGAGGCCGAACGGTGCAGAGAATGCGACCGTTTATTTTTATGCTTCCGCGGGGACCGCCCGTCCCCTGAGGCATTGGACTGACCATTGCCAGACCCCCCTTCCGGAGAAGGCGGTGGACCGGACCCAGCCTGACTGACTGAACAGCTTTCATACGAAGTCTCCCTACCGTCACCTGACCTGCTCATGGTCGACTCCGTCAAAGCAGGCTGAGACTTCTTTTATTTTTAAAATAAGAATAAACTTAAGCGATACTTATCAAGATATTACTACAAAATAACAAAACTGAAAACTATGCTGCTAGTTTGAAGTTTGACTCAGCGAGCGGTGGCGTCGTTACTGAAGTGCACTCGACGGCGGGAAAAAAGGAACTGAGGCGGTTGGAGGGTCGATGCCGAGATAGTCATTACAGCACGAGCTGAGGCTCATGGTGCCGCTCCTCGTGGCTCCATCTCTGGCACCGACCCTCCAGCAAAAAGTTTGCTCCCGCTGGGTCCTAGTGCCTCCGGCGCAGATCCCAATAGTGCGAATGAGTGGTGGAGACTTATGTCCAGGAAGATCACCGGGTCTTGAAACGTTCCTCCTCTTCTTATGGCTGTAGGCAGTGTCCACTTTTTTTTTTGTTCTTCTTCTTCAATTGCTTAACCAGGAGTAGCACACTAAGCTGAAAGATTGTTTACAGGTGCGATCTGGGAGCACTGGGAAGTTAACTGACTTGCTCAGGGTCACACAGTATGCAAGTGGGGGCTGTGGGATTCAAACCCTGGTCTCCAGATTTGCAGCTCAGAGCCTTAAACCTCTACGGAGTTCACCTTAGCGCCCAAAGGGAGTCCCAGGGAGTAAAAGGGTGAGAACCCTTATCTATAATACCACCGGGGAGGTGAGTTATTGAGGAGAGAAACCTCAGGGAGGTTCCCAAAACTTAAAAGTCGGAAAGAATTGAATCTTAGACAAGGGGCCCCAGAAGTTGTCCCCTGCAAAGGAAAGAAAAAGAGCAAAATATATAGGGTCCCTGGGACCCTTGTCCCAGCAGAGGGGCCCTAGGAGAAAGCAGAACGCTGCTAGTGGGACCAGAGGCAGGACTCTAACTATTAGAGACCTGAGGGCCCCTTCTACTGTCAAGAGGGCCCCATGGAGCCAAGGAAAGAGGGCAAGAGCCCCCTATTTGCCTTTCCCCCTGAGTGGGTCCCTGGTGCTTCAAGGAAGTGGCAGGGAACCTGGAGGTACCAGTGGGGCTTTGCCCTCAATTTGGGAGGGGGCAAGAAGGGAGGAGGCACTGCCCAGGTGCTGAGGCCAAAGAGGGGATGGTGGGTGAGAAGCAGTGATGAATGGTGAAGATATACAGGAAGATCAAGCCTGGAGGCTACTGCGTTGGTGTCATAAGATGCCCACGCCTGGTGTCTTGCTAGCTCCAGTCCCCCTGTGGAGATTATGATGGCTCGCCTGGCTGCCTCGCTATTAGGCAAGGCTAGCAGGATTTGCCTTAACACGGCCCACAAGCGCCTCTCATAGGCCACGTGTGCCTGATCTGCCGCAATGGATAACAAGAGACATGCTGAGGCAAAAATTCTCCTGCCCCAGCGGTTAAACTCCATAGAGTGCACGTCCAGGGGGCAGTCTCTTGTCAGGCACAGATGCCCAGAAGGGATATTCAGCCACTCTGAGCCCAATGTTGGGTGGGGCAAAGACCCTGGAGACCCCGAGGGAGTGCAATACCTATGCTGATAGTCCCCAGGGGCTGGAAAAGTGGAGACGGGTGACTGACAGGCATTGTGCGACTCCTCCATAAATGGTTTAGGCCATGGAGAGATCACTAAGTATTCCTGGCTGTATTCCCCATGGTACACCGTAGTCTCATGCACAGTACTGAGTTGGATCACAGGGCAAGACGGAGCTCCTCCAACATCGTCACCAGGAACCGCTGATACTCTGTAAAGTCAGCATCAGTAGACCAGTATAACATGGAGTCCTGTTCCTCAGAGGAGGAAGCTGATGAAGCAGAGGGGCTCTGCATAGGGAACGATGGTACGGAAAGAGAAGGCGCAAACACCAGCTCATCCATGGCCCTGTAATAGATGGGAAATGCACTCATCGTGGCCCTATACTGCTCCCAAGTAAGGGGCCCAGGGGACCAGAGAGACCAAACCCTCCCTGACAGGGCTGTGGGCACAAGCGAGGGGTGTGCGCTGCCCAGAGCCCGCCTGCTGCTCAACCATCCCCAAGCCAGCAGAGGGAAGCCCAAGGGGAGAAGACCCCTGGTGGGGGAGGCCGGAGCCGAGCAAACCCAACAGGGTGGCCCCTGTCCCCAACCGATGCAGTACTCCGCCCCTAGAGGGGGAGGGGTGCCTAGCCCAGCACTCCAACTCCACCCAAGAATGACCGGGGTCACCCAAGCAGAACAAGAGGAGGACTGGCCCCCGACCCCCCGCAAAGAGGGCAGACACCTGCCCCTCGAGCAAGGTCTCACAATGGCCACCGAGCTCAAGGAAGGGGGGTGAGAGAGAAGCCGGCACCAGGGTCAACCCCCAATTCCCCCTCTAACTCCACGCTAGCACCGAAGAGCGACCCAGAGCCAAAATCGACCTCCTCTACAGAGACGGCTCTCAAAGTGGCACCGGCCCAGAAAGCGGTACTGAAAATGGTACCGGGAGTCGGGCACGGCACCAACCTCGGTGCCACCACCAGAAGCAGCACTGTCATCAACACTGACTGCGGTGTTGACATTAAGAGAGGCACTGACATTGGGTAGGGCGCCAACCATGGCACCAACCACTGAAACAGCACCGAGCATGGCACTGACACTGAGCGCTGTGCTCACGCTAGGCGCAGCACCGAACGCAGCACTGCCATCTTCTTCGCACCACCGAGCACTATCATCAGCCGCCAATGCCGCAAACGCCGCCATTGCTAGGGACGGCACCGGAGTCCTCTGCGGCATCGTGGATGGTGTCACCTCCAAGTCACTTTTCCACAGGCGACGACCTCGAGCGGATCCTGGCAGTCGACCACTCTGGGGAGCTTGGCTGCCAATCAGGCTCCTGCTGGTCTTTCTCTGAATTTGAAGAGAAGATCAAGAAGACCCTGAGAGAAGCAACTCCAGTCACCCCGGCCTGTCCCAGCATTGAGAGCAGTTGGGAAAGGATTCTGCGGCACCGGAGGGTCAACCTCGCTCACCAAAACCGGTGTCAGGAGCTGAAGCTTCACCCCATGAAGCCCTCGAAGGGACCTCTAATGTAGGCCCCACGTGTAGCTGAGGCCTCGACACTGGGGTTGTCTGATCCATGCCCGACCCTCCGGAGGCCAACCGTTCCCCTGACCACTCATCCAGGCACCAGGGCTCAGCAAGACCTGAGCCCGCAGTGGTCTGCTCTTCCCCGGTGCATGTAGCAGCAAGAGGAGCCCGGGGATGGGCCTAAGGTTCTCGCCTTAGTGGCTCTCATTCTACGCCGTCCACTGAAGGTTGGGAGGTCACGTCCCAACTTCGCCATGTGGATTTCAAGGGTGCGGTAGTCCATGCTGACAAAGGTGTCACAACAATCTATGTCGTGGTTCGGCCCTAAGCAGGAGAAGCATCGGTCATGCGGGTCCATTACGGAGAACCAACTTCTACAGGGGCACCGGCACATAGGGGAAGTCCATGCCATGGAATCTTTATACCCTGAACCCAACATGATCCGACCCCACCAATTACAACAAAATGCAGGATAAAGAACTCAACGCTGAACTAAATGAAGAAAATAAAAAGACGGTGCCAAACGCGGTATGTACTAGTATGGCGTTGAGTAAATGTTCGATGAGCAGAACGGCAGAAAATGGTAGTGTTACAGTTGACTCTTGATGTCCTATGGAGTTGCTTGCACCCTTGACAGCAGGAAAAGCAGAACTGAGGTAGTGGAGAGGCCGACGTCGGTTACTGGCCAACCCGCGAGTGTCATGCAATGCAATGTCCTCGAGGGCTGCGCTGTCCTCAGTGTTGCCCCTCCTCACAGAGCAGAAAAGCTTTTTAAGCTAAAAAGCTTCCCGTGGGGTCCCAGCGCCTCCGACGTAATACCCACCAGTGATGAATGGTGAAGACTGCTACAGGTAAGATCAGCTAATAGCTGGTGAGATCAGCGTTTGAGGACAGGGGGCCCAAGGAATCTTCTTCCTCTGGGGAGGAAGATGAGGAGGCAGAGGAGCTCGGTTCACATTCCAGGGCTGCAGAGGGTTCTGGTCAGAAGACAACTTGGTCCAGGGCTCTTAAATAGCATTGAAAAGCAGCTGCCAACGACCTGAAATGATCCCTGATCAGAGGCCCTGAAGGGCCCAAGATGCCCAGGAGAGCAGAGGGAGGAGGCAGAGGATCCGAAGGAGGGGGAAAAGTCTGGTGAGCCAGAGTAGGATCCCTGTTAGGGCTATGGGAGCACACAGGCGGCTCCTCCTGGGGGAGGAACTGCACAAAATGCCCACTGCAGGTCACCCAACCATACAGGAGTGGCCAAACTGGTGCCCTACAGAAAGGACCCCATGATGGGGTGATCAGAGCCGGTCTGTCCCTTACGGGCAGCCCCACCTGCTACAGACCCCCCCTGCTAAGGAAAGTGAAGGAGTGAGGGGTCAGCACAACTCCACCAAGAGACATCAGCAGCTCTAGAAGTGGGTCTATGTACCACTCCAGACCCCCAAGCCCCCAGAGTGGGACCTGCCTTTGCTCGTCTCCCGCACACTTGTAATGGGGGCTCTGAGACAACCCCAGCACCAGAGGAAGTGGCCGAGACCATTCCAGACCCCACCCTGATACTAGAATCCAACCCGGCGCCATGCATGGTGCCGGCACCAGACTTAGCGCCCGGATTCAAACTGGCCACAAGCACGGCACCGGCCCCAGACACGTTGCCGGACCTGCCACTGTTCCCCAGCCCGGCGCCGTCCTTGGTGCCAACCTCCTCCTCAACACCGAAATCGGGGCCAAGAGACCCAGAGGAGTTGGCCTCAAGGGCAGGGACCACCGGGGGAACGACTGAAGGGGCAACAACACGAACCACACAGCTAGGCCTAAGCGGGTGATGGGACTCCTTAGAGTCAGGTAGCCACTCCAGGTCATCCTGATCATTCTCCTTCGAAGAGGAAGAAATCAGGGAGACCAGCAGAGAGGCCACCCCGAAACCCTCCCACTCACGGTGCTGCTGGCGGCACTGGAAGTGGGCCTAGCATGTACCGCAACACCACCCGGCTCACCAATTCCAAGGGTGGAACCGGGAGTTGGGGCAACGTCAACAGGCGGTGACACAGACGCTGCCGACTCGGGCCCAGCATACAGCTATGATCGCGCTTCCGAGAAAGCAAAGGACCAAGAGGGGTGCTCAGCTGGCCCCCCAGAGGCCGACTGTCTGCCTGACCCCTTTGGCAGGCCTGCGGTCTCAGTGTGACTGGAGCCTGCTGAGGCCTGCTCCCTCTCGGTACGCGTAGTGCCCGAGGGTGACCCAGGGGAAGCACCCAACCTCCTGTCCTTGGAATCCCAGGACCAATGCCATTCCCGAAGGTGGGAGGATCCTGACCCACCTTCAACATGTACGTTTCAAGGACCCGACGGTCCACAGAGAAACAGGTACCACAGTTGTCCATGTCACGTTGGGGACCCAGGCAAGAATGACAGTGATCATGACAGTCTTTTACAGACATGACTTGCTGCAGGGGCACCGATGTATGGGGGCACATCCCACTTAGATCTGGAAGAAGGCCCTGAACCGGACATGATCATCACAAAATATAACTACAGAAAAAGACTTGGCGCCGTAGAACCATGAGTAAAAGAAATAAAAGAAGCTGTCTCACCCGTCTGAAGAATCATATGGCATCGAGTTTCGGCAGCACAGAACCTTTCGGCAGTAGAACTTTTTCGAATATGCAGCAGCAACACCTCAGCTCCCACGAGGTGATGCACTCTTGATGGCGGGAAACACAGAACTGCGGTGGAGGAGGAGTCGGCATCTGTTGCTGGCCAACCCTCGAGTGCCAGCAATGAGTCAGCCTCGAGGGTGGCACCAGCTACTCCCCCTAGAGAAAACAATTTGCAAGCTAATAGCTCCTGTGGGGTCCTAGCACCTGTGGTGTACTACCTACCAGTGACGAATGGTGAAGATACATACAGTTAAGACCTAATCAGTGTGTCAGAATGCTGCACCCATCAGCACCAGACCCAGTGGGGGATGGAAGTCAGTGAGAGACAGTAAGTAAAACTGGCCATACATGGGGAACCACGATCGCTGGAAGTCTGCTGGATGCCAAAAATGCTCATGGGGCTAGGGATAGCAAGGCATCTTTATTTATACAAGCGCTCTTCCCCAAGGGCACAGGGCACTGTACCCACAACTAAGAAGGAAGCCACTGGACCAACAGAATGGCAACAGACAAAGGAAAATACAGTGGCCAGTAAGTGGGCTTTACAGTGCTGATTAAGTGGGTGGGGAGGACAACAAAGGCAGTAGAACCAGTGCCACAGCCTCCGGGCCTGGCACAGCACCATGCACACAAGTCTGTGGCTGTCACAAGTCAGGTGTTAGGACGCGCAAACCCCATTTGCACTACCGAACATCTGGTGAGCCTCATTTGTATTGAGACTGAGTCGTGGATGGTGGTGGTTGTGGTGGTGGGGGGACTCCTCCAGCGAATAAAGAAGACCTCTGTGGAAAGCTACTAGGTGTGTGGTCACAACAAAATGCCTGTTCGCACCCCATTTTGAAGCTCCACCGACTATGAGGCCCCAAATGTCAAAAAACTGAACGAAACTCGCAGTTTAAATGGGGACAATTCCGTAGACAATGATATCATATATGATATGATATTGTGATATTGTGGCAGTCACAGAAACATGGTACACAGAGAACCATGACTGGGATGTCAACATACCAGGATACACAATCTACAGGAGGGACAGGGAGGGTAAAAGAGGAGGAGGAGTAGCTCTCTATGTAAAGGAAGGGATCAAAGCAACAGAACTAAAGAGTAAACAGGGAGCAGATGAGGCACTTTGGGTCACCCTGGAGACAGGAAATGGCACCACAATCCGCATGGGGGTTGTATACAGACCCCCATCTCAGGGGAAGGGAATGGACAAGGAAATGATAGGCTTTCTTAGAATGGCAGAAAAAGGGGAGATATTGTTGATGGGGGACCTGAATATGCCAGATGTTAACTGGAGCACCTTTGCTGCAGGCACATCCAAGAGCAGGGTCATTCTTGATGCCCTACAGGGACATGCCTCAGACAGCTAGTATTGGAACCCACTCGGGAGGGAGCAATCTTAGACCTGGTACTTTCAACTGGGGATGGAGAAAGAATCTCAGATTTAGAAGTGGGTAGCCATCTGGGAACAAGCGACCACCAAACAGTGTGGTTCACGATAAACACAGCCATACAATCAAGCCATAAAAAGCAAGAGTACTAGACTTTAGGAGGGCTGACTTTGGGAAAATGAGAGAGTGCCTCAGAAAAGCACTAGCAAACAGGCAAGAAGGAGGAGTGGAGGAACAATGGGGAGTGATCAAAACAGCCATCACAGAGGCAACAAGCCTTTGTGTAAAGCAAATCAATAAAACACAATGAAGGAAAAAAACGCTATGGTTCACAAAAGAGGTGGCAGGGAAGGTTAAGAAGAAAAGGACAGCATTCAGGAAATATAAGGAAACACAGAAGGAGCAGGACAGAGAACCTTATCAGTTAAAGCAGAAGGAGGCTGGGAAGGCAGTCAGAATAGCAAAGGCCCAAACCGAGGAAAGGATAGCCAATTCTGTTAAGAAGGGGGATAAGACCTTTTATAGGTACATTAGGGAACGAAGAAAGACCAAAGGAGAGTTACTGAAGCTTAATAAAGGGAAGGGAATGTGGGTAGAGGGTGACAGTGAAAAAGCAGGGATACTGAGCAGAATATTTCTGCTCAGTATTCACAAAGGAAGAGAAGTTACCTAAACCAAACAAGAGAAACACTCTGAAGGCGGGGTCGATACCAGTCCATTTACAGAAGAATGGGTTCTGAAAGAACTAATAAAATTAACGGTGGACAAAGCAATGGGGCCTGATGGGATTCACCCGAGAATTCTAAAAGAACTAAAGGTAGAACTAGTGACACCGCTGACTACTCTCTTTAACAAATCATGGGAGGATGGGTAGTTCCGAGGACTGGAGGAGGGCAGATGTGATTCCTCTTCACAAAAGTGGGAGCAGGACAGAGGCAGGAAACTACAGACCAGTTAGTTTGACCTCAGTGGTAGGAAAATGATGGAATCACTTCTGAAGGAAGAATTGTTGAGTACCTAGAGGCCAGTGGGGCACAGGACCCAAGGTAGCATGGATTCACGATGGGAAGGTCGTGTCAGGCCAGATCTAATAGATTTCTTTGACTGGGTGACCAAAGTAGTAGACCAGGGAGGGGCTGTGGACATGGCCTACCTAGATTTTAGCAAGGCATTTGATACAGTCCACACAAAGATTAATACACAAGATAGCCAGCCTTGGGTGGGTCCCAAGGTGGTAGCCTGGATAAAACATTGGCTAGACAACAGGACGCAAAGGGTAGTAGTAAATGAAGTCCACAGTGAAGAAAGGAGGGTTACTAGCGGAGTACCACAGGGTTCAGTACTGGGACCGGTCCTTTTTAATGTCTTTATAAGTGACATTGCAGAGGAACTGGAAGGAAAAGTATGTCTCTTTGCACATGACACAAAGATCTGCAACAGGGTTGATACACAAGATGGAGTGGAAAGGATGAGAAGGGACTTGGCAAGGTTGGAGGAATGGTCAAATGTATGGCAGCTCAGATTCAATGCAAAGAAGTGCAAGGTAATGCACATGGGAAACAAAAACCCAGAAGCGTACACAATGGGGGGGTGAGATACTGACAACAGTAAAAATAGAAAGGGACCTGGGGGTAATTATATTAGATGACCTAAAGGTGGGCAAGCAATGTGAGAAGGCAGTAAGGAAGGCTGGGGGGATACTGGAATGCATAGGAAGAGGCATCAATAGTAGAAAACAGGAAGTTGTCATCCCTCTGTACAGACAGTTGGTGAGACCCCATCTGGAGTACTGTGTGCAGTTCTGGAGACCCCATCTCCACAAAGACATAGACAGAGTGGAGGCTGTCCAGAGGAGGGCAACCAAAATGGTGCAGGGTCTGCACCAGAAGACATACGAAGAAAGGCTAAAGGAGCTTAACATGTATACTCTTGAGGAAAGAAGGGAGAGGGGACATGATAGAAACTTTCAAGTACCTAAAGGGAATTAACAAAGTCAAGAGGAAGCATCTTCCAGAAAAGAAGATGTGCAAGAACAAGGGGGCACAATTTGAAGATAGAGGGGGGACGGCTCAGGGGTAATGTGAGGAAGTATTTTTTCACTGAGAGGGTTGTGGATGCATGGAACAGCCTCCCTAAGGAGGTTGTGGAGTCAAGAACAGTGGGGGACTTCAAGAATGCATGGGACAGGCATAAGGCAGTCCTAGTGGCGGGTAAGAGGAAGTAAGCTGTTGGTTAACTAGGATCTGCAGCTTATCTGTTAGGTAGGGAAATGGGCAGACTAGGTGGGCCAAGCGGTCCTTATCTGCCGTCAAATTCTATGTTTCTATGTTAATGTGCTCCAAAATAGATGGAACTACAGAGCTCTCGAAAGGTGCTACATGCGGCCACAAATGTTATCAGCAATGTTACAGAAAGAGAGAACCTTCAAGACAGAAAACAGTAAACAGACATCTTTATTTGCAGTGCTCAGTTTGTTCAGCAGCAGTTGAGATCTCCATCTGCTTGACTGACAGTTTTACCTATGTGTGTGTAGACTTAGCTTGTTGACTAACTGCTAGTTTCTGTTAGTAATGCAGTGCGACCGTTAGATGAGTCATGGGGAGCAATGGTTCAGTTAAGGGAGTGCTGACATGAGCTGAGTTGGAATGGACCAAAGGAAGGTCATTGGGGGAATTAATGTTTGGTATACACTGCGGTTAAAATCCAGGACTGTCCAGGAATATGTTTCTCAGTACTGTACATCTAATCAGCCTACAGCTCTGTGCAATCTCTCTCTGCCAGCATTTTCATGTTAAGAGAGCAGAAAGTGTCAAAAAGCCATAGTGAAAACCAGTTGAACAAGCTAGGCACCCTGTGGTCTGGTTTGTGCAAACTGACAAAGTTGGAAAGAGGAAATAGGAAATGGAAAAAAAGAGAACGGTGGCAGGAGGATAATGTAATAAAAATTTAGCAAATTGAATTAAAAAAAAAATTAGATGAGTGTGGTTCTCAATGACAGAAAAGTACTAGCTACTTCCGATGCAGTAACTAATATCACGCATTGTCTACCTTCACGGAAGTACACTTGCTTTTGTATACAAGCATACAGCCCAATTTTAAACTAAAACATTTTACTGTTATAAGTGTATTGATGCATATCAATGTGTAGTGACACATGGAGAGTCAATGTTACTCAGCTGTAAAAGAAAGTCATGTACCGTCACACCTGGGGCTAGATTCACAAAAAATCCCAAAGCACAGCAAAAAACTTTATTTTTATTTATTTATTTTAGTCTTTGGTAATTGGGTAAGGCCCAGTAGGCACAAGTGCCTGTTATCGGGGCAACCTGACAGCACTGGGGAGGTTAAGTGACTTAATCAGAGTCACACAGTACATGCAAGTGGAGGTTGTGGGAAATGAACCCTAGTCTGCTGGATGTACCAAGCCCATTCACAGCTCGTTACTCTAAACTCTAGGCTATACTGACAGCCCAAAAAATTCCAGAATATGACTGAGAATAGGGCCAGGTCGACACGGCGCTAACCCCACTAGCGCTGCCCCGACATATAGCCAGGAGTATGGCCCCACAATGAATAGCGCAGGTGCACTATTTCCGATTTACAAAAGCAGCCATGTAAATTAGCCCACTGGGCATGTAAGGCAGTATGTGGCCATCTACATGCCCATTATGGGTCTATTTACATGGGCTATGATGGAGTTTAGCGCACCCCCCCAGCCCCTGCCCCAGAGGCAGCCCCGTGTCCATGTTGTCTCATGGTCCTCCCCGCGATCGCTGGCCTGATAACAAAAAAGAACAGGTTACTCACCTGTAACAGTAGCTCTAGGAGTGGTATATGTTGTTCATCCACACTCTCTGGCATGTCCCTTTCCCCTTTAAATTCACCGGAAAGTCTTCAAGCTGGCTCCTCCCACCAACCCGGGTGGTAAATACCTCGGCTCCGTCCCATGACGCCAGATCTTAGCCCGCTGGAAGCAAGGTGGTCCGCCTAAAGCCGGGGAGGTTGGGTGGGTGCGTGTGGATGAACAACATATACCACTCCTAGAACTACTGTTACAGTGAGTAACCTGTTCTTCTAGGAGTGTGGATATGTTGTTCATCCACACTCTCTGGCAGACTCCAAGCAGTTCTCCAGGAGGAGGAAGGCAAGGTGCACACCCCCTATTTAGGAAACAGAGATTGGAGAATCGATGCCCCAAAACCAGCATCCCGGCGTGACTCAAGGTCGATGTGGTAGTGGGTGATAAAGGTGTTTGCTGACTACCAGGTAGCAGCCCGACAGATTTCCTGGATAGGGATGTCCCTGGAAGCAGCCACCAATGCAGCGGTATGGCGGGTAGAATGAGCTCTTACTGTATCCCTCTGGGAGGCTCCTTGGCCGCCAACTCATAGCACTGACCTATGCATGATGTAATCCACCTAGCAATGGTCCGCCTCGTTGCAGGTCTGCCAGAAGCGGCTTCAACGTAGGTGACAAACAGCTGGTGAACCTCTCCCCGAATTTCCGCCGTCCTCTCCTTGTAATAGGAGACAGGACGTCTCAGGTCCAAAGTATGGAGCCTGTACTCGGTGTCCGAGGTGTAGTTAGGGTAGTATATCTGCAGAGTCAGCCCCTGATGAAGGTGAAACTCTGACACCACCTTCGGAAGGAATTTCGGGTGGGGCCGCAAGACAACCTTGTCCCTGTGAAAGACCAGATAAGGGGAGTTCACTGAAAGCGCCTGGAGTTCCCCTGTCCTTTTGGCTGACGTGAAAGCCACCAAGAAGGCTGTCTTCCAAGACAAGTGAGAGAGCTCACACTTGTGCATGGGTTTGAATGGCTTGCTCATGAGCTTTGCCAAAACCATCAAGAGATCCCACGGAGGTGGAGGTTCACGCACCAGAGGGGATGTGTGATCCAGGCCTTTGAAAAAGCGCTTGACCACTGTCTCTTGTGCCAATGTTGGCTGACCGGCCCGCGCCCGGTAAGCAGGAATGGCTGCCAGGTGCACCCTAAGGGTTGATGACCGTAGACCCCTTTGGAGAGAGACCAAATTTAGTCTAAAATGTTAGCCACAAAGCAGGATAAGGGGTCCTGACACCAAATGGAAAACCTTTTCCACTTGAAGGCATAACATTTTCTGGTCGATTCCTTATGAGATGCCTCCACTACAGTGTAGACATCCTTGGAAAGACCCAGAGCCTAGAACTCTAGCCGCTCAGGTACCAGGCTGTGAGGTGCAGGGATTGAAGATCCGGATGGAAGACCTTCCCCTAGTTCAATGATATCAGGTCCGGGCGTGCACAAAGCCGCTCCGGGGCCCTGCAGCTGAGGCTGAGGAGATCTGGATACCAGAACTGGTGGGGCCAATCTGGGGCTACCAGAATCACCTTCGCCTTGTCCCTCCCCACCTTGAGAAGCACCTTGTGGATCAATGGAAATAGAGGGAAGGCGTAGAGGAGACCTGGGGTCCACAGCCTCGAGAAGGCATCCCCCTGCAGCGAGCCCTGCTGAGGCGGACATGGTACAGTCTCAGCTTGGTGTTCTCCCTGGAGGCAAACAGGTCCACCAACAGTTTGCCCCAACAGGAGAACAGATTATGCTTACCTCTGGATGGAGAGACCACTCGTGGGATGTCTGGCCTAAGCGGCTGAGAGCATCCGCCAGTTTGGTTCGAGACTCCTGCCACATGGATGGCTAGGACATCCACCTCCAACCGGCTGACGAGGGTCCGGATTCAGAGCGCCTCCTTGCATAGCAGACGGGAGAGCATGCCGCCCTGTTTGTTAAGGTAGTACATGGTCGTGGTATTGTCCGTCTGGACTTGAACCACTTGACCCCAGAGCTGAGGAGCGAAAGCTGATATAGCCAGTCTGACTTCTCTGAGCTCCAGCAGGTTGATGTGGCATCGGGACTCCTCAGGGATCCAGAACCCGTGGGCCCTGTGGTCCCCCATGTGGGCTCCCCAGCCCAAGAGAGAGCCAATGGTCGTCAGAACGACCGTCAGCTCTGGGCAGACAAACGGGATCCCTTCCTGCAACCGTTCTGGGGTGGTCCACCACTGGAGAGCGTCCCACATCTTCTGGGTTACAGTAATCAGCTGGTTGAAATGACCCTGGCGCTAAGTCCACTGGGTGGCCAGCTCCCATTGAAGGGGGTGCATGCGCCACCTGGCCCAACAGACCACGGAGGTGCAGGCCGCCATGTAACCCAGAAGGCGCAGAAAGTTCCGGGCAGGGCGCAAGTGCCCAACCAGAAATGATCAGGCAAAGGAGGAAAGAACCTCCTCCCCGTCTGCCGGAAGCCAAGCTCTGGCTTGACAAGAGTCGAGCCCTGCCCTGATGACGCCCATCACCTGAGAGGGCACGAGTTCCGACTTGGCTTCGTTGATAAAGAGGCCGAGTTGAGAGCAGGTTCGGAGGGCCAGATCCCTGGATCTCTCCACCTCCTGAAGGGAAGAACCTGCCAGGAGCCAGTCGTCGAGGTAGGGGCAAATCCAAACCCCTCGATGCAGAAGATGGGCTGCCACCACTGCCATGCACTTGGTAAAGACCTGTGGGGCCGATGGCAGGCAGAACAGCATGGCTCAGAACTCGTACAGGGTCCCTTCAACCCTGAAGCGGAGGAACCGCTAGTGAGACAGATGGATTGGGACGTGAAAGAACGCGTCCTGTACATTCAGTGAATAGAACCACATGTTTCTCGCCAGAGATGGTATGATCTGGTTCAGAATTACCATCCGGAAGGTGCAAGACCAGAGATATTGATTCAGGTCATGGAGATCTAGGATGGGGCGTCAATCCTCCGTCCGCTTGGGCACCAGGAAGTACCTGGACATGAAGCCTAGGTCTGTAGGAGGATCCAGCACTGGAGCTACTGCCTCCTTGCAGAGAAGCTGAGCTATGTCGTCTCGAAGAGCCGACTGAGTGCAAGCTGAGATCCTTTCCTCCTGAGGGGCGCGGGCTCAGCTGGGAGGGTACTGCTCGAATTCCAGAGGCAGTCCCTGGCTGACCACTTCCAGAACCCACCTGTCCGAAGTGATACTGGACCAGGCAGAAAGAAAGTGACGGAGCCGGCCCCCCACAGGAGAACCCAGAGCTGGCGTGATGGGTGTAGGGGTGGAAACCCCCGACCCATCACAGAGCAGGCTTAGAGGAGGAGGAGGAGGAAGCTCCTGGACCAGCACCTCGTCCACCTTTACAGGGCTGTTGGGGACCCTGCTTGGGCCTGGGACACCAAGCTTGAGCCTGCTGCTGCTGATGTTGCTGCTGGCCTCCTTGAAAGGAGGGCTGACTAACCGCAGGGGAAGAGTGCCAAAAAGGCTTCTTCTTGCACTACTGCTGGTTCTTGCCTGAAGAACCCTTTGCAGAGGTAGCTTCCAAGGTAGCACGGGACTGCTCTATGCGCTAGAGGTGACCAGCCACTCCCGGACCAAAGAGGTCGGTGCCTAGGAAGGGCACGTCAGCTAACTTGTGCTGAGTATCCGTCGGAAAGGAGGATAACCTCAGCCAGACCCTTCGGCGAGTGGCCACTGCGGCTGCTAGGGAGCAGGCACAGGAATCTCCAATATCCAGGGCTGTCTGGAGCTGCTGATTTTGCAACAGCATGGCCCTGGTCACGGACTTGCTTCACCATGGTCTGCAAGTCCGCTGGGAGATGAGAGAGGACTTCATCTAATGACCGTAAGAGGGCATGAGAGAAGTGTGCCATAATCACAGCTGAGCTGGCCTGATGAAGGCTTAAGGATGAGACCACATAAACCTTCTGGGCAGAATGGTCCATATTCTTAGACTCCTTGTACGGAGGGCGGTCAGTGTCGGCTGAGCTACCAGTGCGTCTAAACACAGACTCAGTCACAAGGCTTTCAGCCAAGGGATGCTCTGTGAACCCCGGCAGGGACCCCATGGGTACCGTGTACTTGTGGGCCATGCGGGCAGACGGAGCTGGACAGGAGGCAGGGAGCTGCCAAAGCTCAAGGGCTGGGCCAACAATGGCTTCGGCCACCGGAAAGGCCTCTGTCAGGGTATCCCCTTCTTGAGGATACCCATGAGGGGGTATTCTGCCTTCTTTTGGATAGGCTACAAGGGCATTCCGGTTGATTTGGAAATCAGGCAGAGGATGCCCTGAAAGGAGGAAGGACCTTCCTCCAGACCCACCACTGATGACTCGTTATCCCAGGGATGCAAGTGCAAACCAGTGGCATTCGAGTCTGAAGAGTCGGGATACAATGGTCTCCCGCCTAGGTCTCCCTCGATGCGCCGAGGGCGATCAGGGACAACAGTGACGGACAGACAATGGGGCAGTCCAGTGTCTGTCCGGTCCTCTTTAGAGGGAGCCCCTCCCTGAGGCTGCTTAGGCGGTGGTTCCACCAAAATAGGTGGGGAGACAGAAACAGGCTGAGCTGGAATATGTGCTGGCCCCACAGGTGGGGGAACCGAAGCCTTCGGTTCCGGAGGGGTCAGCGTCAGCCTAAGAGGCAGGGGCCAAGTAATGACCGGTGGTGCTGGTGGAGCCAGCTTTTGACCGGTCAGAATCAGCTGTTGCCACATGAAATCCTCATAACGTCGTCGAAGTTTCCATTGAAGTCTCTCCTTGTCCAAGGAGGATGAGGATCAATGGCGACGCCTCTTTCTGGAGTGCTTTTGACCTTTCTTCAGTTTTTCAACCGAAGGGGTCCTAGTCCTCGATCAAGACCAACGGGGTCGGCTTGTTCGATCGGGAGACGCCAGAGTCGGAGAGAACTGAGGTTATGGCACCTTTCCCTCAATCGGGACACCCGAGGGCAGGGTCTCCTCATCGGGGAAGGAAAGGACAGGCGTCCTTTCTAAGGAGTCGTCGACCGGAGTTGGTGACAAAGGCTCGATTGGGTCGAGGGTGATCTCGGCCAGTGGAGCCATTTCCTCAGTCTCGGTGCCTTGGCCTGACGGAAGGTCCGAGAAGCCGGCGGCCAAGGAAGTGATCTCGACCGAGTTTGAGACCGCAAGTTCCTGAGAATCAGACATCTCTTAGTCCCAGGAACATCTCCTTCGGGAGGAAGAAGACTTGGGGTCCTTGTCCCTCTTCCGAGGTGGAAGGAGTGTGAGCCCGAGGGCGCCTCACCCCTCGTGGAGAGAGACTGGCACAGCTCCCAAAACGACCCAGTAAAGGTAGAGCCAAGGTTGAGAGGCACGAAAAAAATTCAGCTGGCTGAAGCTTGAGCAGCTTCTTCTTCGAAAGCTGCCATTTCATCGAGCTGCTCGGCTGATCACGCGGCTGCAGAAACCACCCACCTTGCCTCCTTCGATTTCACCGGTGGATTGCGAAGTTCCGGTCTCCCCAATTTTAGGCGCACCTTGCGGTCATCCAGGACGTTGGGATAGAAGACCAGACAGATGGTACGAGAGGTGGTGTCATATATGACACCTAAGCAGTAGACACACGAGAGGTGGGGATCAGTGCGTGACATTTTCTGGCCGTAGGGACACCAGAGAAATCCAGGGGATGATTTGTCCTCCATGTCCAATGCGCTAGGATCGGAATCGTAAACTCTAATGAGTTTTAGAGAAAGCGTTTGCAGTGAAAACCGATGTTGAGAATCCAAGGCCTACGAACTGCTGAAGAAGCACGAGGGAACCTGAATCTTCCAGCGGAAAAAAAATCTGGCGTCATGGGGCAGAGCCGAGGTATTTACTACCCGGGTGGGTGGGAGGAGCCAGCTTGAAGACTTTCTGGCAAGATTTAAAGGGGAAAGGGACATGTCAGAGAGTGTGGATGAACAACATATCCACGCTCCTAGAAAAAGAAGATTCCCTGGTGTCCGGTGGTCCCTCCCCCACCCGCACCTGTGCTCGATCTACACACAAAAGTTCCCTGGTGCTAGTGGTCCCCCCAAGCTATGATCACCAGCCGAGTATACAAAACAAGTCCAGTATAACCCCCCCATCCTAATCCCCTGTATAGTATATTTAAACATTTCCTTAGTGGTTTAGCGGACCCCTTCCCTATCCCTGATCCCCTGTATAGTGAAATTAAACCTTTCCTTCTTGGTGTCTAGCAGACCCCTACCCCCCTCACCCTGGCAGGTAGTGTCCCACCACCCCGCTCTCCCCCCATCCCGACCCGAGTCAGCAACTGACACAGCCCTCCACTCTACACCACGGTCGACTGTGGACCGAGCTGTTAATGAGCAAGTACTGTATACAGTACGCGCTCACTGACTGACAAGACACCAGGGAATATGCTGTCAACATCGGGCGGGTGATCAGATGGGGGAAGGGACCACTGGACACCAGGGAAACTTGTGCTGTATACTCGGGCCGGCGATTGTGGGTGGGGGAGACTACTGGACAACAGGAAGAAAAAATTACTCACCTTAGTAATGTTGTTTCTTCTAATGGAGTCTTGCTGTAGTCTGACAATTTGCAGTGAGGTTCAACCTTCGAACTGCCCCGGAGATGAAAGAGTTAACTTTCCATGCCAGGCATGGAACGCTGAGCTCGATTGAAACTCTGTCTGTTGCTGTTTGAACTCAAACCGTCAGATCTTTATAAGCTAAACTCACTGAGTGTCCTGTGTGGAAGCTGTAAACCTACACTAGCCAACTGGCTACTAAATATAATAAACAGATTTTTTGGTCCCAAAACAAAGACTCAAGTCAGAAAACCCAAAAAATGAAATAAACACAACACCCACTCACCCAAAGAAAAAACGGGTGATAAAAAAGTGGGGCACCTCCCGAGTGCCAACACAGCTACTGCCCACCCACATCCCAAAAACAAAGGTTCTGAGAGGGGAAGGCAGGAGGGGAGGTCAGAATACAGCAAGACTCCATTAGAAGAAACAACATTACTAAGGTGAGTAATTTTTTCTTCAAACAACATGAAGTCTTGCTGTATTCTAACAATTAGCAGACTACCAAGCAGTACCTCCATGGAGGAGGGACAGAACCTACTTAGGAAATAGGCTGTGAAGCACTGCTGTGCCAAACCGAGCATCACTCCTAGCCTGGATATCCAGAGAGTAATGTTTGGTAAAAGTGTGAACTGTTTTCCAGGTAGCTGCTTGACATATCTCCAAGATAGGAATGTCCCTGGCAGCAGCCAGGGAAGCAGCTGTACCTCTGGTAGAGTGAGCCCTCAGGCCTGAGGGTGGAGTCCTAGCTAGTTTTTCATAGCAAAATTGAATGCAAGAGACAATCCACCTGGCAATGGATCTTTTAGTGGCAGTTTTTCCTACCAACCTCACCATAAGTGAGGAACAGTTGGAGGGAGTCAAACCTGTGACCCTTGGTACGCTCTATGTAGTAGCTAAGGGCTCTTTCACATCCAACTGTGCAGCCTCCTCTCACCAGAGGAGGAATGGTCAGTGAAGAACACAGGAAGAGACATAGATTGGTTAAGGTGGAAGTCTGAAACCACCTTAGGTAAAACTTCCTGTTAGTCCTGAGGACCACCTTATCTCTATGGAAAGAGATAAAATCAGGCTCCACTGACAGTGCTTGTAACTCGCTTATGCGCCTGGCAGAAGTGATGGCCACCAAGAAAACAGTTTTCCAAGTCAAGTACTTAAGCTCTGCAGAGGACAAGGGCTCAAAAGGGGGTTGCATAAGCTGAGCAATGCAAACATTAAGGTCCCAAGCAGGGGCAGGGTCCCTGAATGGCGGATTGCTATGAAGCAATCCCTTGAAAAACTGGGAGAATACAGGATGAGCTGAAAGGGAAGAAGGCTTACCTGCTGAAAGAAAAGCAGAGACAGCTGCCAGATGCACTCTTAGTGTAGCTGGCCTGAGTCCCAAGCTATTCAGATGAACCATATAGTCAAGGACTGTGGGCAGGCCAGCAGCCTCTGGAGAAATATGCTTCCCAGAGCACCATATGTATCTGGCTCTGCGCCTATGAAGGTGAGGAGCTGTACAGGCTCTAGAACTGACTTTGAAAGATTCAGAAGGAAACCTAGAGAAGTGAGCAGTTGCTGAGTTATCTGCAGGTGTGACTTGACTTGGTCTGGGGACTGCCATTTGGAAAGGATGTATACATTTTTTTAATTGAGGGGGTGTAACTGTTGGAGACTGTGTACAAAATGGAAATTTCTGGCTACACTCCTGCATAGTAGGCCAGTCCCCAGACCAAGTCAAGTCACTACCCGGGTGGGCGGGAGGAGCCAAAAGACAGGAAGGGGTGTGAGCTGAGTGAGAGCTGTTGAAGGCTTCAGAATTTTTTCAAGGAAAACCGGGGGCAAATGCCCTGAAAAAGAATCAACAGGATTCATAAGACATGCAAATGTCCAAAAAAGTGGAAATAAAAACAACAGCAACATGAGCTAAAAATTCATCAATAAGAAACTTCAAATTTGGTAAAAGATGACATAAACAGCTCTTCTCCGACAGGTGAAGTGGGGAGGAATGGTAGGAGCTTACTGATGCTAAAGGACTCCTTGGAAGAAAGAAGATTACTGCGGTAATTTTTTCTTCTTATCCCAGGAGTTCTTTAGCATCAGTAACGTTTTTGCAGTCTGCTGAGCAGTACCAAGTGGGAGGTGGGCAGAGAACCTACTTAGGAAAGAGGCTCTGCAGAACCACCCTGCCAAATCTGGCATCAGATCTGGTCTGCACATCCAAACTGTAGTGTTTCACAAAGGTGTGCACAGATTTCCAGGCAGCTGCTTTGTAGACATCCAGTAGGGGAATATCCCTTCCTGCTGCAAGCGAGGCTGCAGTGCCCCTGGTGGAGTCGGCCCTGAGCCCCACTGGAGGTTGGTGCCCAGCTTTCTCATAGTGGAATCATATGTAATACAAGAGACCAACCAACCAGAAATAGTTCTCTTGGTAGCTGGTCTTCCTCCGCCTACATCCCCGTAGGTGAGGAACAACTGAGTGGAAGAGCCTCTGGACTGTCTAGTATGCTCTAGGTAGTGAAAGATGGCTCTTTTGACATCCAAACTGTGGAGCTTTTGCTCGCAGGAGTGGATGTCTCAGTAAAGAAGACAGGCAGAGTAATGGACTGGTTCAAGTGAAACTCTGAAACCACCTTTGGCAGAAATTTCCTATTTGTCCTGAGATCAACTTTATTGTTGTGAGTGATGATGTAATTCGGCTCAGAGCACAGGAACTGCAACTCTGAAATCCTTCTGGCAGACGTAATGGCTACCAGAAACACTGTCTTCCAAGTTACAAATTTGATGTGGGCCGTGGACATAGGCTCAAAGGGTGGATTCACGAGCTCGTCTATGCAAAGGTTCAGGATCCAAGGAGGTTGGAGGTGCAAGAGGCCTCTGAAAAACTGTTTAAAAATGTTGTGGGAAAAAAATGATTTTTCCTTTCCCACCGAAAGGTAGGCCGAAACTGCCGCCAGGTGTAGCTTGAGGGAAGATGGTTTCAAGCCTGATGCCTGTAGGTGTACAAGGTTGTCTAGCAGCTGAGGGTCTGAAGCTGATAGAGGTTTGACCTTTTCACTCTTGCACCAGAGGGAAAATCTTTTCCATTTGGCTACACAAGTCTTCTTAGTGTTCTTTTTTTTTTTTTAGCCATCCTCAGAATCTTAAGGACCTTTTCAGAGTACTGTGAGGATAGAAACTCTCACTCCTCAAGAACCAGGCCTTGAGGTGAAGAGAGTGTATTTTTGGGTACTGCTCTCCTGTCTGAGGAAGCGTCAGCAGGGAGTGAGTTGGAGGCAGGCGAATGGACCTGCTGCAGGACACTGAGAGAAGGAGAGGGTACCAGGCTGCCCTGGTCCAGTCTGGAACCACTAGGATCATCGATGCAGGCTGTTGTCTGAGTTTCAGCAAAACCCTGAATATCAGGAGATTTCTTTAGATTTACCAGGAAACCCAGAGACTCCAGAGTGTGTTCTGTGAGGGAAAGAGAGTCCTTGACCTGGCAAGGAGACTTTGCTACTATGAGCCAGTCATCCAGATAGGGGTAGAGAGCGACACCCAGTCAGTCTCCAGAGATATGCTGCAACCACTGTGAGACACTTGGTAAAGACTCTTGGGGTTGAGGACAGACCGAAAGGCATTGCAGCGAACTGATAGTGACCTGAAGGAAGTTTGAACCTGAGAAACATCCTGTGATAGCTCCTTATGGGTATGTGGAAGTAGGTGTCCTTTAAGTTGAGGGAGGCCAGCCAATCTCCCTGCTGTAAGGATTGTATGACCAGTAACAGAGTGACCATTTTGAATTTGGGTTTTTTCAGATGTTTGTTTAAATATCTGAGATCTAAGATGGGTCACCACTCCCAAGTTTTCTTTTGTGTCAGAAAATACCTGGAGTAGAGGCCCTTGCCCTTCTCGTGGGCGGGGACCCTCTCCACTGCTTGTAAAGCCAGAAGGGTTTGTACCTCCAATTCCAACAGCAGTATCTGTGTTGGGAACAGAGGCCTTGACACCTGGGTACGCTTGAGGTCTGTCATCTGCTTGAACTGTAATGGCAGACCCTTCTCCAGTATCTCCAGCATCTGCTTGTCCGACGTGATGAGGGACCAATGCTGAAGATAGTGGTAGAGTCTGCCTCCAACTGGAAGCATGGAGGCGACCTGGACACTCACATCAGGACTTAGACTGAGAGGCAGATGGCTGGGTAGAGATGGCTCTTCTTTGGCCCCTTCTGCCCCTGCCTCTGAAAACCCCCATGTATTGGCCAAAGTCAGACTGGGGATAGAGACTGTAAGGCCTGGGAACAAAACTTCTGCCCTACCGCCCCTGGGTTGGGATCTTTGAGCGGTGGTGGGCTTAGGCTTGGATGAGTGGCTCTGCCAGGAGCCCTCGTACTCATCGACTTTTTTCATGTAGTCAGTGGTTCTGTAATCAAACAACATAGTTTGATCACAGGGAAAATCCATGGCCTTGTTCTGAGTGTCTGTGGTCAGACTGGTTGTTCTAAGCCAGGAGAAGCATCTCAGACAGATGACATGGGCCATCGCCCTAGAGGCTGCCTCACTGTTGTCATCTGCCATGTGGAATTGGTACATAGTAGCTTCTAGGGCAGTTTTTGACGTATCCACCAGCTCCTGCAACATACAATCTGATCCGTTGCGGGCGATAGCCTGGACAGATTTCCAAAGGGCTTTCTGATATTTGGCTGTGAATGCCAAGTAAGAAGAAAGTCTGAGAAGCAGGGAAGCTGTGGCATACATTTTCTTTGCTGTGAAGTTAATTCTCTTGGAATCCTTGTCAGGAGGAGAAGGGGACAAGGAGACTCCAGCTTTCTCCCAAGCTGCCTGCTGCACTATACTCTTGTGACTAGTGTGTGCAGACAGGAACTCGGTACCATTTTTAGACAATTTATATTTTCTTTCAAGCCACTTGTCAACCCGATACTGAAGTGGGGTGTTGAAGCACCTTCATGGTATTGTTTCTAAATGCATTATAGTTAGGGACGACCAAGGTCTTTGAGGATGAAAGACCTCTCATCTCCCTATAATCTTCATCTTCATCGACATCCTGGTTGGGCTCCTGCGTAGGGAGGTCCAGGGTGTCCAGCAAATTTTGTATAAATGTAAACATAGAGGAAGGATCCCCAAGATGAGGATCCAGGGACTCCTGGGGCTCAAGGCCCTCAAAATCCATGTCAGGGGTATCATAAAATTGATCATCATCTGCGTCACCCTCACAGTCTACAGAAGAGAGAACTGTGGAAGAGTGCTTGCCAGCCCCAATAAACAGAGGACCTATCTTTTGAAGGGTCTGAAACAGTTGCCATGCTTTTTCCATATGCTGCACTGACTGAAGAACCTGTGCAGACTTGGTTTGTAAGTGTTTTGTTTTTTCTGTATGCTTTAAGCTGCCTTTTGTCTTGCTATTGGCTTTCCCAGAAGCAACAGGAGCATTTTTGTCTTAACAGAGTTTCTTTTTAGCCACTTTACCGGCGGCTTGATGAAGCTTTCTTTTTTTGTCACTGTTATTATTTTTTAATTTGTGAGAAACTTCATCTTTGGAAGCTTTATTTTTTGGCTGGGATCTGGAGGGTTCCTCAGCACCTCTGCCTTTGGTATTAGTACTTTTGGACGGCCCCTCATCGGAAGCCTTTGATGTATCCTCAGCCATAATAATCAAAGGTTTGTCTGCTATGTTTGCCAATTTAAGCAAATCAAACCAGTCCTGGGCCTGCAAACTGAGTGCAGGTTCTGTGAAAATGCCACTGGTCAGTCCTCCCCCCAGTTACTGAACTCTGGCTATTACTAGTGCCTTTTTTTTTTTGGGTTGTAGAACTGGGATCTATACCAGTGCCAATCTTAATAGAAACCCAGTAATACTGGTCAACTATTCACAGGTGGCTGCTGGATCCTTACGGACACTCCTGCCACAGATGATACCAAGGTCCAGTAATATAACAAAAAAGGTTCCCTCGTAACTGCCAATCTAAAGAGAAAACCTCCAGGCACTGTTTACATTTGAAATCCACTGCGGGTGCTTCATGATAAATCCCACGAGGTCTGAGGTAAAAAAACAAGGCAACTGTCCCTAATTTGATGGTTCCCACAAGAACTGCCCCAAAAATGAAGGAAACCATCGAAAATAAGCACCCACGATAAAATTATGTTTTAAAATTAAAGTTGCGGTAAAAATAAAGTCAAAATAGTGCGGTCATGCTAAAAATAAAAAAATTTGCACGGCGCTAATAAAAAGGAAAAACTTTTATTCAGCACACTAGTAGAAATAATTTATGAGGAAAACTTTACCCAGATAAGCACTAGGAGGCTGTCAACAAGGAAAGCTGAGAGACACCTCAGTGGCAAAGTTGCTCAGTCCAGCGGAGAAAACATTCTGAAGCCTTCAACAGCTTTCACCCGGCTCACACCTCTTCCTGTCTTTTAACTGGCTTGGCCCTAAGCTTATTTAAATATCTCTTAAATGTACACCTTCGGGACAGTTGCACCTAGCCAGCTAAGTGCAAAAAAGTTACTGATGCTAAAGGACTCCTGGGGTAAGAATGAAGAAGTTAATTATCAGGCAAAGACTTGTCATAAAAAGAGCAGCAATATTTTGCTGGGGGGAAGAGAATGAAACTTGGAATTAGAGATACCCTCAGATGAAGGACTTTGTTTTCTCTGTTTGTACAGTGATCAGTTCCTAGGTCTCACAAGAACAACTGGTTGTGCAACCAGACAGACTAGAGACAGAAAAGGAGAGGATAGAACGGATCCTTGTATTTAACTTTTTCTGTGTAACAAATGGGATGGGGCCTTATTCAACCCTGTCATAGGGAAGGGAAACCACTAATATATTAACATACTAATTGCCAGCAGATTAGGCCATACGGTCTATCGAGTCTGCTCGAACCTCAGATCCTTAGTTGGGTGACGAGGCCCTCCCCCACCTTGTGTTCCAGAAACCTCCATCATCCATCCCCACCCCCCGGGCCAGGAAATCATCTGATACATCTGTTTTCTGTGTCTGTCCCACCCTCTTTTGAAGCCCTCCACTGTGGATCACTGAACCAGCTCACCAGGCAGCGCATTCCAAGGGTCCACCACCCTCTCAGTGAAAAACCTCCTCCTCTTTTCCCCCTTACCCTTCCACCTTCAAACCATGCCCTCTGGTGATACCTCCCTGCTTTAGTCTAAAGATCCCCTCCATGTTTACCCTATTTATTCCCTTGAGGTACTTGAAGACCTCAATCATGTCCCCACTGTCTCTCCTCTCCTCCAATGAAAACAGGCAGAGCTCAAGTCTGTCCTCATACGTCAAATCCCCTAGTCCTCGTATCATCTTGGTTGCCCTCCTCTGTACCCTCTCCAGGAGCTGTATGTCACTCTTCAAGTGTGGTCTCCAGTACTGTACACAGTACTCAAGCTGTGGTCTAACCAGTCCATTGTACAGCGGCAGAATCACTTCCCTGCTCCTAGAGGTGATCCCCCTTACGATGCATCCCAACATCCTGTTTGCCTTGCTAGCCGCTCTCCTGCACTGCTCAGAGTTATTCATACATGCATCCACCATGACCCCTAGGTCTTTTTCCACTGTTGAGGCCTCCGGCGCCTCCACTCCCAGGGTGTACCTGTGTTTAGGGTTTCCCCGCTCAAGATGTAACACCTTGCACTTGGTGATATTGGAATAGGTGATATTGAAACTAACACCAAGGAAACATATTTTTTTGTTATTGTATCGGACCGCCTATCGGGGGAGTGGATTGGCGGGGGAGGAATCCACTACCACCAGGGAAACGCAGGGGAGTCCACTCGTGAGATGCAGCACCTATCCGGCTGAGGGCACTGGCCAGACTGTTGGAAGCTCCTGCCACATGGATTGCTAGGAGATCCGCCTCCAGGCTGATCACGAGTGACCAGATGCGGAGAGCCTCCTTGCACAGAGGCAAGGAGTGCGTCCCGCCCTGACGGTAGAGGTAGTACATGGTCATGGTGTTGTCCGTCAGGACCTGAACCACCTTACCCTGTACAAACGGAGTGAAGGCGGTGAGGGCTAGTCGGGGCGGACAAACGGAATACCCTCCTGCAGATGAGCTGGGACGAGCCACCACTGCAGGCCATCCCACATCTCCTGGGTCACTGTCACTGGCAGGTCCAGAGGACTGGAGCGCTGTGACCATTGGCTGGCCAGCCCCCATTGCAGGGGGCGCATATGCCAGCGGGCCCAACGGACCATGCTGGTGCAGGCCACCATGAGGCCCAGAAGGCGCAGGAAGTCCGGGTAGGGTGCAACTGCCCAACCAGAAATGATTGGGCAAAGGAGGAAAGGACCTCGTCCCTGTCCGCCGGGAGCTGTGCTCTGGCTCGAAGAGAGTCGAGCTCTGCCCTGATGAACTAAATCACCCGCGATGGCATGAGTTCTGATTTGGCCTCGTTGATGAGGAGGCCAATCTGACAGCAGACCTGGAGGGCCAGATCCCTGGACCGCTCCACCTCCAACCTGGAGGGGGCTGCAATCAGCCAGTCATCCAGGTAAGGGTACACCCAGACCCCTCGGTGCCGCAGGAATGTTGTCACCACTGCCATGCATTTGGTGAAGACCCTGGGAGCTGGAGAGAGGCCTAAGGGCATGGCCCGGAACTCGTAAAGAGATCCCTCTGCTCTGAAGCAGAGGAAACGCTGATGAGACGGACGGATTGGGACATGAAAGAATGCATCCTGGAGGTCTAGAGAACAGAACCAAACACCTAGTTCCCAGAATAGAATGATCTCAGCCAGAGTGACCATCCTGAAGGTCCACAGCCTTAGGAACTTATTCAGGTCATGTAAGTCGAGAATGGGGCACCAGCCCCCCATCTGCTTTGGGACCAGGAAGTACCTGGACACAAACCCAGGTCTGGAAAAGAATCTGCCACATCGCTGATCATCTCCTTCTGAAGGAGCAGGGCAATGTCACCAACGAGCCGACAGACAGGCTGCGAGCCTGCTGTTCTGCGGGGCTTGCACGGCCGACAGGGCTGGAGACTGCTCGAACTCCAGAGGCAGACCCTGCTGACCACTTCTAGCACCCAGCGGTCCGTGGTGATAGCGGACCAGGCGGAAAAAAAGTGGCAGAGCCTTCCCGGGGAGGAGTGACAAGGCTGGGGGCGACACCCCGCAACCAGTCACTGGGCAGGCTTGGAGGAAGGGCCGGCCAAGGGGCCTCCTGGACCCTTCCCTCCAGGCTTCCTACTGGAGGAAGTGGCAGACTTGGCCTTGGGGCGCCAAGTGTGAGCCTGCTGGCACTGTTGTGGGTGCTGCTGAGCCAGACGTGCTGCAAGGGCAGAAGGGCGAAAGGGCTTACACTGTTGCTGGCGGCCTTTGTCCTTCTGGGCAGATGTGACCGAGTCCAAGGTGGCACTGGACTTCTCAATCCTCTAGAGATGGCCTTCCATCCCTGGCCCGAACCAGTCGGTGCCCAGGAAGGGAACGTCTGCCAGCTTGTGCTGGGTGTCCGCCGTGAAGGTGGAGATCCACAGCCAAGCTCTGCGGCGCATGGCTACTGTGGCCACTACTGACCGGGCACAAGAGTCACCAATGTCCAAAGAAGTTTGGAGCTGCTGTTTAGCCACTACCCTTCCCTGATCCCGCACCTGCTTGACCATCGTCTGAAGGTCAGCCGGGAGATGGAGAATCACCTCATCCAGGGAACCCATAAGGGCATGTGAGAAATGTGCCATCAGTACAGCCGAGCTAGCCTGATGAAGGCCTAGGGAGGAAGCAGCGTAAACTCCCCCCAGTAATCCAGCTTTTTGGATTCTTTATCGGGTGGTTGTCCACGTCCCTAGCGCTCCCAGAACACCAGAAAACACTGTTGGTCACCAGCCCCTCCGCAGAGGGGTTCTCTGAGAAACCGGAGAGTGAACCGGTGTGGACAGCGTACTTGTGAGCCATCCTGGCTGAAGGCGCGGGACAAGATGCAGGTTGCTGCCACAACTCCAGGGCCGGGCAAACAATGGCTTCAGCCACAGGGAAGACCTCCGTAGGGGAATCTCCTCAGTCCAGTATCTCCATAAGGGGATACCCGGCCCATTTCTGAACGGGTTCGAGCTGCATCTCAGTGGACTCTGAGATGAGTCAAAGTATTCCCAAGAATGAGGATGGGCTCTCATCCACCGACTGACCCCATGCAGATTCCAGGTCAATAGGCCTGGAGTACAGGAGAAACGTCAGATTCCGAGGAGTCTGCGAACAGCTGCCGAGCGCCTGAGACACCCTCCACCTGCCGAGGTCAATCGGGAGTGAGGGTGACCGACAACCTGTGGGGCAAACCTTGATCTGACCGAGAATCCTTGGTTGGAGACCCAGTCTTCGGTTGAGGCGATGATTCCACCACACTGGGCGGAGCAGCCGGTTTCGACCGAACAACCGGTGCCGGGGTCGGCTCCTTGACTACTACAAGGGGCTGCATCGGTCGCTCGGGTGACAACCACTTAAGGGCTGGAGAAGGTAATGGGCAAACCCTGATCCGACCGAGAATCCTTGGTTGGGGACCCAGTCTTCGGTTGAGGCGGTGGTTCCACCACACTGGGCGGAGCAGCCGGTTTCGACCGAACAACCGGTGCCGGGGTCGGCTCCTTGACTACTACGAGGGGCTGCAACGGTCGCTCGGGTGACAACCACTTAAGAGCCGGAGAAGGTAATGGAGTCGGCTTGTTACCAGCCAACAAAAGTTGCTGCCACATCATGTCCTTGTAGCGCCGGCGTAACTTATGTCAGAGCCTATCCTCCAAAGAGGACGAGCGGCGACGCCGCTTTCCATGGTGCCGAGACCGCCGATGTCAGAGGGATCTACCCAACATGGAAGAGGACTGAGACCGAGAGCTTCGGGGTCGCCGAGGGTGGGTCAGAGAGGGGGCAGGGAAACCCACTTACCCCTCCGTTCAGGGTCCTTGACCAGGGACTTCGGCACAGGAGGCACGGGCAAGTCCTCGGTTACCACCGGGGGAACTGGTGAAGAAGGGCTGTCGGCTTCTCCAGTCAACAACCCGTCCAACGGGTCAAGAAAAATCTCGACCACATCGACGGGTGTGTCGGCCAGCTGACCTGACAGGGACACCGTGAAGCCAGCGGCATTAACTGCAACCTCGACTTGAAGTCGAGAGCCGACGGTCCGGTGAAGGGGATCTCTCCTGCTCCCACGAACGTCGATGGTGGGACTTACATTTCGGTTCTTTTTTCTTTGACCTACTGATATGTCCCGATAGCCCAACTCCCTTGGTGGAGAGGGACTGGCAAAACTCCTTAAAAGAAGCAGTGTAGGAGGAGCCCAAGGAGAGCAGGATAAACACCTAGGCTGAGGAGGAAGATGGAGCGGCCTGAGCTGCCTCCTCCTCGAGGGCGATCAACTGCTCCAGCTGCTCCGCGGAGCCCGCAGCCACGGAGACCGTCCAACGGGCCTCCTTCGACTTCACTGGCGGGTACCAATTCTCGGGGCGCCCAAGCTGTAGTCAGGCAGCGTGGACCTCTAAAACCGAAGCCGAGAAAGACTTGCACAGATCGCAGGCCTGCGGATCGTGGTCAAGACCCAGGCAGTAAACGCACGTGGAGTGCGGATTGGTCCAGGACATCTTCTGCCCGCAAGAGCACCGCCACCGACGGAAGCCGGGAGTGGATTTATCCATCGCAGCCACAAGGGAAGATGAAGACTGTAGTCTAGTAAACTTTAAAATTATTTTCGGAAATTCAGAAGTGTTAGGATCCAGGCCTAAAACGCAGAGCGCTAAGGAGGGAACCTGAGCTTCCAAGCGGTAAGGAAGATCTGGCATCATGGGGCAGAGCCGAGGGTTTTACCACCCGAGTGGCTGGGAGGAGCCAGCTTGAAGACCTTCCGGCAAGATTTAAAGTGGCAAGGAACCTGCCACAAAGTGTGGATTGAACAACATATCCATGTCCCTAAAACATATTTTACACACAGAAAGGAAAATTACGTACCTACCGTAATTCTTGATCTTCTCTTGTATCTTCACCATTCATTACTTACTGGGTGTAAGCCGGAGGCGCGCACCCGCCACGGGAGTTTTTTTTTTTTTTTTAAAGTTATCTAGCTAACGGCACCGCCGAGTGACGTCATGCGTCATCTTGGCGGGCGCCGTTAGTAGCGACGACTCCTCCTCCAACTCAGTTCTGTGAGCCGGAGGCAAAGAGAAAGCAGAGAATATAGATAGCGAGGCAAGATAGCCAGGGATAGCAAAGCAAGGAAGAATGAACTGAAAAGAAATAAGCCGATGGAGGAAGGACAGAGGATAAAAGTATCCCTAGCCTAGGGACTGCAGGGCCTCATTACCTGGGCGACTCTGGGAGGAGAGATAAGAAGGAAATGAGAAAATAGAAGAAGAAGAAGAAAGAAGAGAGATGGGATGTTGAAGGGACCAGAATGCCCATGAGCATAGTTAGCTTACAGCTGAAGGCTCGACTAAAGGGAAGCAAGAATCCCGGAGATAGAGCTGAAGAGAAGGTTCACGAACCCGCTAGACAGACCCAGGAGGGCATAGTCCTCATCTTCAACATGCCATTGTTCTTGATACCTACCTCGGGCTCCTGGCTGCGGAAGGCCTTCAACTGGAGGGAACCCGAGGAGGGAGAATAAAACCCAGGCAGCATGAGAGCGCTGCTCAGGGGTTTAGAAATGGAAAATGTAAGCCTTTCAGGCGTCTTAAGATAGAAATGGGACTCAGACTGACTGGCCAAGGCAGGCCAAGGCTTAGGCAGGCTGGGATCGGATATGGTCAGCACTGCTCTTCTGCAAAAATTGTCCAGGAGGACACTTAAAAAGGAAAAACCAATAAGCAACTAGCGAGAAGGATAGCCTACCTTCTCATTGCCTTCCTGTTTATTTTTCCTTTTTTTTTTTTTTAGGTAAAATTTTTAGACTAGATGCATGACCGATACCAAGATGCCTATAACAGTCGAAGAGAGTCCCTCAGCATTTAATATTTATTTATTTATTTATTTTTTGCAAAAGAAAAGGATTAGACGCCTGTTCCTCTGCTCTGCAAGGCAAGAATGGAGGGGATTTTGATTTCAGGGCAACTATCTGGAACACGGAATTGCAGGATCAAATCTGAATAGCCTGAGCCAGGCCAAAAACCCCAGAGGTATCTTGCCAGAAGAATGGCAAGAGATAGTTGTGCAGTCTGATGCCAATGCAATCCACGAGATGGCCCATGAATCTTAGAGTAAGTAATTTTCTGGAAAATTAGAACCCCCTCCCCAAAAGAAAGATTTTTTTTTTTGGAAAAATTAAGCAACTTTTCCTATATTTTAAGAAAAATTTTTTTTTTTTATGCAGAGAGAGGAAGGAGACGGGAGGTGGAGAAGCCACAGGAAGAGGCCACTGAGGGGATGGTGGGCGGGTGTAAGTAATGAATGGTGAAGATACAAGAGAAGATCAAGAATTACGGTAGGTACGTAATTTTCCTATCTTCCCTTGTCAATCTTCACCATTCATTACTTCCTGGGTGAGTACCAAGCTCCTCTTCCCCTGGAGGGGGAAGAGGCCATACCCTGAGGGAACAAGACCCCCAGCCTTCTGTTGGTGAGAAACAGAAGGAGAAGACCCTGGCTTATTCAGAAAGCCTAAGTGGGAGAAGAGCTAGGAGGTGCCTCCCGGGGCGAGGAGACGGATGGAGCCCCTGTAAAATCTCCTAGCTCTGGATGAGAAAAAGCAGGTCCCCGGAAGGCGGAGCGCATCACCTACGCCGGGCCAGGGGTGACAACCTGGAAAGAGCGAAGCCATGCCGTCCGCCTGATGCAGATCGCTGTCCCGCAAGCCTGAAAGCCACCTCATTGGCGTCATAAGATGCCCTTGCTTGGTGTCTTGCCAGCTCCAGGCCTACATGGAGAGGGCAGCGGCTTGTCTGGTTGCTCCATGTCAGGCATAGATGCCAGCAGCTGGGACATCATCGACCACAGATGCGGTTGTAGGCAGCGTGGTGAGCCTGATGTGATGCAATACAAGCACTTTCGCGAGAGAAGAGAACACTCTTAGCCCCAGCGGTCGAACTGGAGAGTCCGAATCCGGTGGTCGGTCGTGCGCCAGGCAACGGCGCCCAGAAGGAGTATCCAGGTATACCAAACCTGAGGACGGGTTGGGAAGGGAACCTAGAGACTCAGAGGGGGCACAATACCTACGCTGGCAGTCCGCCGGGGCTGGGGAAGAAGCGGCAGGGAACTGCCAGGACCGGATAGACGCCTCCTGGAAGGGGATAGGCCAGGAAGGTACCACCAGATGCTGGGCACTGAATTCACCAAGGAATTCACGCGTCTCCCGTTCGGTATTGTCTCTCCGAACGTAGGAAATCCGGAGATCCCTCACCATCCTCGAGAGGAAACGCTGATATTCTGTGAAATCAGCATCGGAGGACAGATGAGCAGGGGGTTCCTCTCCCTCAGAGGAGGGAGACGAGGATGATGGGGAACTGGAATGTCCAGAGGATTCCTGCGGCGGTGGGGAGAGTCGAAAGACCCGCTCATGCATGTATCTAACATATGAGGGGAAGGCCGCCGCAGAACCTCTGAACTGCTCCCAGGATAACGGACCCGTAGGACCGACATGGCCCGGGAGGCGGGGTGGTGAGGCAGAGAGATGGGAGAGGGCAACTCAGGAGGCAACTGCTCTCTGCGAGGCTCTGGAATCCAGGGAAAGGAGCCCTAGTAGGAGGGATTCGGATATCAAACCAGGCACAGAGGCGGAACTCTGGGAAGCGGAGCCTGGAAGAGCCCTGGGGAGAAACTCCCTGTGGCGCCTTGGGACTGCATGGATCCAGAGGGAAGTCCGCACACACGCGCCAGAGGACACCCTAGAACCCTGGGGGAGGGTGGGGCTCTGCACCTCGACTCCTGGCCACCCCTGAGGTGGCCAAGAAGACCGGGCAGCAGGCCACCTGCCCCTCAACCCTCAGATTCGAGAGGGCCTCCTCCTCGACTACACGTCCCCTGTCCTAGAGGAGGCAACAGCACCCGGGGTAGCTGTCACGGGCCTCAGAGAGGGCCTCCCCTCCGTCACCCCACATCTGCCCCGGGACCCTCGGCCACCCCAGCCGAGGAACCCTCAGGAGATGATGGCAAGGGGACAGAGGGAGGACCCGCTCGCCGCCTGGTACCCCTAGCCACCGAGGACCCAGATTCCAGAAGAATGGGGGTGCCAGGATGGGTCACATCCGAGTCATCGTCCTCCGAGGAGGGCGAGACCAGCAGGACCTCAATGCTGGCCACCCCAGGGGTCCCGAGGCCGCAGGGCATGAGCAGCCCCGGTACAAGCTGCGCCGCTTGCCCCACGCCCGGCAGCAGGAGGCCTAACCCCACACCCCAGCGGCTCCGGCAGGCCAGCACCGCCGAGGAGGAAGAGCAGCAGCGCCCGCCCGCAACGTCGAAAGCGGCGGCACCGTCGCGCGCCGCCATGCCATCGGCACATGAGCGGCGCCGAGGCCAAAAGCAGCACGCCAGCAGCGCCGCTCCGATCACCGGCGCAGCGAGCAGCGCGGGATCCAAACAGCGCGCGGAAGCGGCGCGCGCCGATCACCAGCACCGCGAATGCGCCGGGATCAGCGAGCGCCGAGGCGGCGTCGAGGAGATCCCACCCGAGCCAGGCCCAGCAGTCGAGGAGCCTCGACACAGAGGCCTGCACCTCCCGAGGTGACTGCAAAGGGGTGTCGGTGTCGCTATCCCGGGAGGGACCACGGCGCTCCCCGACACCGCGAAAGGGGCCTCCCCCTCGGCAAGAGAAGACGAGGAGACCCCCTCCTCCACGGACCGTATAGGCCCGGGAGGGGACCCGGGGGAAGGGCCAAGAGACCTTACCTGGGCGTCCCTTGAGCGACGTCGTCCCCCGAAGGTCGGCGGGGTCTTGCCGAGCTTGAACGCGCGGACTTCTAGGACACGGCGGTCCATGGAAAAACAGGCGTCGCACGAATCCATGTCATGGTTGGGACCCAGGCAACGAAGGCAAACGTCATGCCGGTCCGAGACGGAGAAATGCCGGCCGCAGGAGCACCGACGCATAGGGGCACGGCCCGTCTTAGAAGAACGTTTCGCTCCAGAACCGGACATAACGCGAAATAAACAAGGTTAAACACAGTCGGAAATACACCCGGCGCCGTACAAAAGAAAAGGAACAGTCTTACCGTAGGCGTCGAGTGTAGAAAAAAAGGAGTCGGCCTAAGACGCAGTTAAACTGAAGGTACCGCGAACAGGTGCTGCCTCGACGGCGGGAGAAACAGAACTGAGTTGGAGGAGGAGTCGGTCGCTACTAACGGCCGCCCCTTGCGCATGACGTCACTCTCGAGGGCGGTGCCGTTAGCTAGACTTTAAAAAAAAAAAAAAAAAAAGCTCCCGTGGCGGGTGCGCGCCTCCGGCTTACACCCAGGAAGTAATGAATGGTGAAGATTGACAAGGGAAGATACACAAGCAGTACTGTACATTACAATATGAACCTTTTCCAAAACATGAACTATCCACCCTTTGCTTAGGGATCTCTGGACTTCTGACCAAGTATATTTATAGTGGGAATTGCCACACACTTAAATTGAACCT
This sequence comes from Neoceratodus forsteri, assembly GCA_016271365.2. Taxonomy (NCBI): domain Eukaryota; kingdom Metazoa; phylum Chordata; order Ceratodontiformes; family Ceratodontidae; genus Neoceratodus; species Neoceratodus forsteri. The sequence goes on from JADMNL010000027.1 coordinate 185,509,042, forward strand.
CCGGACGAGATGGACCATTGTTAACATCCTCAGGCAACTGTGCCTATCTGGTAACCAGTTAGCTCTGAACTTTGACTATAAGTGAGGTTCTGCCCACCCTAGCCCCAGTCAGACTCTGCCATTACTTTAGGACACACCAAACTGGATCCTTCAGCCCCACTGGATTGCTAAAGGTATCCTTTTCTTCAGTATACTTCAACAGCACATATTTGTGGTGAACAGGGTCCTGAGTGAATGTAATCTAGCCAGCGTAGGGCACATACATCACCAGACAACCCAAAAAGTCTCTCTCAAATGCTCAATGTACTCATGGTTTGGTATTCCCTTGTTACAGGCATTAGACAACACTGTAGGAAACATTTCTTCCTTAATGTCTATAGCTTTGAAAGAAACTCTCTCAGTCTCTTTCCTCTGGGCAACTTTGACAATCTTCAGTCCATCAGGGGGTTGCCCCTTAGAACCACTGATTTCTCTTTCCCTTTCCCCTTTTGAAAGAAGATGAACCCACTGGGACTCCACTGGCACAGGCCTCCACCACTTCTTTAGGCAACACTGTTGTTCTCCACACTAGAGTGAGAAAAGAAATGATGACCAGAGGTCCTTCACTGAGCCAAGGGATGTTGGCAGACACCCCTAGCTCTCTGCAGTCACACAGAGCTCCTTCTCCTTCACTCTTCAAGCTGGAACTCCCCAAGATTCTAAACTGCTTTCCTGTAGCTGAGGCAGAAGGACTTATGCTGCTGGAAGAGTTCCAAATGACATCACTCATTCTCTGCCCAGCTGAACTAGGTAAACAATGAGGTAATGTTTTGTAGAGAGTTTAAAGCCCTCTATGGCTGCCCAGAAACCTACCTGGTCTAATACTGATGGGATTCTAGTAACCCCAGGGGACTGGGTGGTTACATGAAAATGATAGTTTTTAATGACAAGCCCTGAGCATTATAAACCTTCTGGAAGCAGTACCCTGGTCATTCTGGTGCAGAAAAACAGGCAGCCAGAACTCCATGCTCCCAAGTATGGCGTCCTGATTTCCAGTGGTGTGAGGTGAGGAGCTGTAAAGGATAGCCACTGACTAATCTGCCTGCTTAGTTCCCAAGACCAGAACTAGTCATCCCACAGAAATGTCCCAGCTTTGAGTAACCACTGCATAAAGAAGAGGGGGATGGCAGGTGGGAAATTGTAGCTGTATGGGGAAGATATTTTTGAAGACCTAGAATTATGGTAATTGACATTCGCATCTTTCAAGAATCAGTCTTTACACAGCCCCACTCTTTGGATAAGTATCAAGCTTTCCCTTAAAAGGGAGGTGTGCAATTTCAACCTGAAAGGTTTAAGTCTTTTTGTCCTCAAGTCGGTCAGTGTGGAGTTAGTGAGTGTGGACAATCCTGGGGGAGCAGGCCTAGTAGTGCCTGCAGCACCATGGCGGAGACAGGAATTTCCTACTACTGCAGCTAACAAAGAAAAACACCTACTGAAGACACCAGGTAAGGCCATAATAGGCAAGGCCTCTAGAATTTTACGGCCGCAGAATTTTGCGCAGAACTTGCAATCTGCCGCAGAATTCACTGTTCTTGGTGATTCTTTATTAATATTTCCATTTATCCATAGAACCTGGTTCCCTTCCCCATCTTTTTATATCCAAAACCGCTCTATGCTCGGAAATGGAAATTACATACCTACTGTAATTCTTGATCTTCTTGGACGAGTCTCCACCACTCATTCACACTAATGGGTTCTGTGCCAGAGGCACTAGGACCTAGCAGGGGCAAACTGTTTGCTAAACGGTCGGGCGCTGGTGATGGAGCAGCGGTGGCTGGCGAACGCCTCCGCTGGAGTGCGGTAATGACTATCTCAGGCCACCCTCCAACCGCCTCAGTACCTTTTTTCCGAGGAGGTGCAGCGTAATTAACTTAGATGGATAGCCTAACAAAAAACTGGACATAAGATAGTCCGGATGACCCATATAAGAAGGGTCAACAAAGAAGTCTTCACAGCCTAAAGATTGATTGAGTGAAGACCAATAACAGAGGTGAGCTCGGGGGATGGTGGGTGGGCGTGTGAATGAGTGGTGGAGACTCGTCCAAGAAGAACAAGAATTACGGTAGGTACATAATTTCCATATCTTCCTGAACATAAAGTCTCCACCACTCATTCCCACTAATGGGAGAGTACCGAGCTAATAATCCCCCGAGAGGGCAGCAGCAGAGACCAAGACCTCACAATTTTAGGACAGAAGTCCATTAAGGATGGTCCTGCCAAATGAAAGATGATGTTTGGCATGAACACCCGGGCATGGTGTTTGATGAAAGTATGCACTGAGCTCCAGGTGGCCGCACTGCAAATATCTGCAATGGGCACGTTGTGGATTTTATTTTTATTTATTTATTTATTAAATTCTCGGATTACAAATACCTTTGAGCAGAAACTGCTCGTTTACAAAGGTTCCACGTCAAAGGATGAGGGTCAACATACATACAGAGGTAGTAAAAGAATGAACAATAAACAACCAAAACAACTAAAAGAAAAAATAAAGATACTCAGTTATAACATACTTTGAGATAATATTCATATAACGAGCAGCTTGAGTAGGCAGCTGGCTGCGGTAACAATAAGAGATAGAGGGCACCATAGGCAGTTAGTATTGCAGGCGTGCGACCGGGAGAGGAAGTTGGCAGGCTAATGGGCCACTGTCCAATAGTGGTGGAAAATGTCTTGTACCAGTGGAGATGTGAAGCAGGAAAGGAGTCACAAGGAAGGCCCAGTGCCAGAGGGAATGAGACTGGGAAAGGGCGGGCTGTGAGACATGAGTGAGCTGGGAGGTGTTTAGAGAGATCTCTGTTCAGAGAAGCAGTCACATTGAGTGGTAGAGGTGAGGTAAAGTTTGAGATTCCTTTTGAAGGGTCCAAGTGTAGTAGAGGAAAGTGCTTCTTTATTGAGGGAATTGAACCATTGAGCAGCTTTATAGATAAAGGACTGCTGACCATGGAGTTACGACATCTTGGAACCTGAAAGGTTAGAGATTGGGCACCATGTGTTTGTTGAGTGCCACTGTAGGTAGTAAGGAGTGAGCTAACACCAGGTGGCATGACACCAAGGAGAATCTTTTTGGTAAGTAAGCAGGTCTGGTATTGTATTCTGCTGCATAGGGGTAGCCAGCTGGCCCGTGCATAGAGGTCACAGGTGTGAGACTGTCGGGCTGCACCCGTCAGTAGTCTACAGGCTTTGTTGAGAGCAACTGAGATCCAGCGGAGGGCACTTGTTGAGGCAGAGCCATAGATGACAAGGCCGTAGTCAATGATAGAGGTGACAGAGCTGTAGATGGCTAGTTTAAGGGCATCCGCAGGCATACAGTGCTTGTGTTTGTGTAGTAGTCCAACCCGTATATTGGCGGTCTTGGCAACAGTGTCAATATGCCGAGTGTAGGAGAGGGTACTATCCAGGGTAATACCAAGGTACTTGAACTCCTTGACATGTTCGAGTGGGTTCCCAGCATGGTTCTTGATAGTGAGGGACAGAGAGTTGTGCCTGCTCTGTCGGTTACAGAAGGACATGGCTTTAGTCTTGCTGTGGTTCAGGACAAGTTTATGAGAATTGAACCAGTCTTCGATGCGCTTGAAGTCGAGCTGCAGCTGGGATTCAAGGACTGTAATGTCATGGTGGCTGGAAAACAGGACTGCATCGTCTGCGTATAGTAATATTTTTTGGTGGCAGGCACTGGGGAGATTGTTGATGAAGAGGGAGAAGAGTAGAGGCCCAGAATAGACCCTTGGGGGACTCCGGAGCGGACCGTTTTCTCATCCGAAGAGATCCCTGCAATCCTTACACATTGGATCCGATTATCAAGGCAGCTGGTAAACCATGGAAGGGCATCGCTGGAGATCCCAATGGAGGACAGTTGCTTGAGCAGTAGGGGGTGGTTAACTGTGTTGAATGCCTTGGTAAGGTCTATAAATACTGACCCTCCACAATTCCCTTTGTCAAGCGCGGCATGGATGAAGGTTGTAAATTCCAGTAGTGCAGTGGTGGTGCTGTGCCTTTTCTGAAGCCATGCTGCTCTGGGCACTGTACATTGTACTTATCCAGGAATTCAACTAGTTGGTCTGACACTATTTGCTCCAGCGCTTTGGATAGTGAGGAGGAGTGAGATAGTCTGTAATTGGTGTGCAGTGTCCTATCTCCGCTTTTGTGAGCCGGTGTGACAGTGGCTTTCTTCCAGAGAGAGAGGGGAAATGGCCCAATCTAAGTGAGAGATTTAAGATCTTTGTAAGTGGTTCTAAGATTTCATCGAGGACTTGTGCCAGCAGTTTCAGGTCAAGGGAGTCACCACTGTACCCTTGTTTGCCGATGGCCTTTTGAATGTATTTTCTAGCTTCTTGTGGTGGGACCTCCTTAAAAAAAACTTTGGGGTTGTACGTTCTAGTTGGGGGGTAACTTGGGAGGAGCTGGAGGGGAGGTAGTCAAAAAAATTTGGTGGAAGAACACTGTCCAGGTTTGTAAATGCATTATTAAAAGTACTGGTGATGGTACCTAGGTCGAGTGTAGGAGTGCCATGAAGGTTGAGCATAGTGGGTGGCGCTTTAGGATCCTTGCCTGTGAGTTCTTTCATGCTGTTCCAGAATTTGTTTCCCTGGCCCCAAGAGTTGGTCAGAGCCTCTTTGTAATAGCTGCGTTTAGCATTCCGTATTTTACGAGTGCAATCATTTCTGGCTGCTTTGTATAATTGTATGTTTACTTGTGTCGGAGTTGCACGAGCACGATGCCAGAGGTGGTCTCTGTGCTTGAGCAGAGTTAAAAGGTCAGTAGTAACCCAGGGGTTGGTCTGTCCTTTGACCTTCATCTTTTTCACTGGTGCACAGATGTCACAGGCTTCGTTGAAATGTTTGATAAATAGGTCCAGAGCTTTGTTGGAGTCATTAAGGGAGTCAAGCACTGCCCAGTTCAGCCTGGTTAGATGGGATTTTAACAGCTGGAGGTGCCCTTGTTTGATAACCCTGGCATACATAAGCTTGGGAGGGGGCTTGTGGTATTTGTTTGACCAGGAGCAGATGACAGGTGAGTGGTCACTTATTGTATCCGGGAGTACAGAAACATTGGAGATGCGTTCAGGGTGGTTAGATAGAATCCAGTCTAGAAGTGTATTTCCGCTAGGGATGCCGCGACCGCTCTAGTAGAGTGAGCGTACACTCTGCCCTCCAGCTTAATCTGCGCCATGGAATAACAGTGTTGAAGGCATGCCACCAGCCATGCAGAAATACATCTGATATCGACAGGTTGACCCAGCCGAGTCTCACTGAAGGAAACAAACCATTGTTGAGCTTTCTGAAAATCTTTTGTTCTAGCTAGATAGAAACGCAAAGCTCTTCTGACGTCCAAGGAATGAAGAGAACGCTCTCCTTCATTTTGGAAGTTTGCAAAGTAAGTAGGAAGGACCAAAGCTGGTTTAGATGGAATTCTGAAACAACCTTAGGGAGAAACTTAGGATGGGTCCTAAGAACTACTTTGTATTTATGAAACACAGTGTACGGAGGGTCTGTGACCAAGGCATGTATCTCAGAGACACTGCAGGCCGAGGTAATGGCCACCAGGAAGGCCGTTTTCCAAGTGAGAAATTTTAACTCACAGGTAGCTAGAGGCTCAAAAGGTTTTTGAGTGAGCATGTCTAACACAAGATTAATGTCCCAGGCTGTGACTGGACGTCTGATAGGAGGTCTGGTATGTAGAATTCCCTTAAGAAACCTCTTAACTACAGGCAACTGAGCCAGTGACAAGGAAAGTACTGGCTCATGATAAGCTGAAATGGCACAAAGATGAACTTTGACAGTATAGTATTGCAGACCTGAATTTGGGAACTTTATCTGGAGGGCAGGAAAAAGGATTCAAAGAGGATTTTGCACATCAGAGCGGAAAAACGCTTCCATTTGGCTGTGTAAGTTTTCCTAGTGGCTGGCTTGCGCACAGCCAGAAGAATATCTGAAACTCTGCGAGAGACATTGAACCTGTTCACTTCTATCTCTTCAGGAGCCAAGTGTAAAGGTGAAATGATCTCAGATTGGGATGGACCACAGACCCCTGAGTCAGAAGGTTCATCTGAAGGGGGAGCGGTTTCGGAGGGGTTTCCGACATACTGTTGAGTAATGGAAACCATATCTGTTGAGGTCAGAAGGGAGCAATGAGGATCATTTTGTTCCCCTGGGACTTGAACTTGAGAAGTACTCTCTGAAGTAGAGGAAGAGGCAGAAAGGTGTATAGAAAGTATTTTGTCCACTGCAGCCTGAACGCATCCTGACAGAAAATGCCAGGCCCTGGATTTCCAGAGCAGAAGAGAGGCAGTTTTGTGTTGAGTGGGCATGCAAAAAGGTCCAGGTCTGGAGTTCCCCACTCTGCGAATAGTGACTGAACTATGGCTGAGTGGAGAGACCATTCGTGAGGATCTGTCTCTCTTCTGCTGAGACGGTCTGCCAGTTCATTCTGTACCCCCGGCAGGCAGACCGCATGAATTAGAGCTTTGTGCTCCAAGCACCATTCCCACACCCTCATCACTTCCCTGCATAAGGGTTAAGAGTGAGCACCGCCCTGCTTGTTGATGTAATACATCACTGCTTTGTTGTCCGTTTGAAGGAGAATGTTCTTGTGACAGAGAATGTCCTTCAAAGCCGGATTGCATAAAGGATGGCTCTCATTTTTAGGACATTTATGTGAAGCTGGGACTCATGCTGAGTCCACATACCTTGAGTGTGGAGAGTCTGACAGTGAGCTCCCCACCAAATCTGGGACGCATCCGTGGTAATGGAAATCTGATGATCCAGAGGAGCAAAGGGATACCCTTCCAGAAGATTATACTCTTGCGACCACCAGGTAAGTGATCTCTTCAGAGGTTCTGTCACCTTGATGAGAAAGGACTGAGGGTGAGTGGTCGGGGACCACTGAGTACTGAGCATCCATTGAGAGGTTCTCATGTGAAGGCATGCTAGGGATACAGCGAGCACCGAGGATGCCATGAGACCTAGCATCTGCTGCATCGAGATAGCTGAAACTGAGCTGTTCTCTGCAATGTATCGGGCCATCTGAAGGATATCGCTCCTCCTGTCCTCTGGAAGAAATGCTTTCGCACAGGAGGTGTACAAAAGAGTTCCTATGAAAATGAGCCTCTGGGAGGGCTGCAGCTGTGATTTTTTGAGGTTTAGCAGGACTCCCATGGATGTGAGAAAGTGTGAGGCCATGGCTACGGTGTCTAGAGTTCCCTGCCTGGAGGGACTTGCTAGAAGTCAGTCGTCCAGATATGGGAACACTTGTATTCCAATTTTTCTGAGATGCACTGCAAGAATTGCACAACACTTTGTAAAAACTCGTGGCGCTGAGGATAGCCCAAAGGGCAGGGCTCTGAACTGATAATGCTGTCCCAAAGCTACGAACCTTAGGTATTTATGATGCTTTGGGTGAATAGGAATATGCTGGTAAGCATCCTGCATGTCCAGGGAGGCTAACCAGTCGTGTTAATGAAGCAAAAGTAACAGGGTTCCTAGCGATATCATTTTGAATTTCTCTTTGGGAAGAAATTTGTTTAATTTTCTGAGGTCTAAAATGGGGCAAATGCCCCCGTTTTCTTTGGAACCAGAAAATAATGGGAGTAAAACCCTGTGTTCCGCTGATTCAGCGGAACTACTTCCACTGCCCTGTTGTTCAGAAGGCTTTGTATCTCGGAGGCAAGAAGTTCTGACTGAAGAATTGACAGCCTGGGCTGTTGTTTGGGGGGACGATCTGAAGGGGTCTCTAAAAGATTGAGGGAATACCCCCTGCAGATTATCTGGAGGACCCATTAGTCCAAAGTTATGGACTTCCACTGATCATAGAATTGAGTCAGATGACCACCTACTGCTGAGGAAGAGTCTCCCTCGGGCAGCTGAGGTGAGACTTGAGCCAGAACCTCAGAAGGCACCACTGGGCACTTTGGGCCCTTGCGTCTTCTGCTGCATTTTCTTTTGAGGCCGAAGGGCTTGGTTTTTATTAAAACCTCCCCTGCCTTTGCCTCGAAAGGATTGATGGTTATGAAACTGGTGTTTGCTAACGCCCCCTCGAGAGGGAGCGGGAGGAGGTCGAGCCAATTTAATGGCTGACCTAGTCTTTTGTGTGGCCTCTAGAGCCTGCTCTACTTGAGGGCCAAAGAGATACACACCATTGAAGGGCAACGCCATGACCTGTTGCTGGGCATCATTCGTAAATCCTGAAGCGTGCAGCCAGGAATGACGACGGGTACAAATGCCCGCCACCACCACTCGGGAGGCAGTATCGAAGGCGTCCATAGCTGCTTTAACCTGCTGGTTGTTGGACTCGATACCCCTGGTTATGGTTTGAAGAAGCTCTAAATTAGTGTCCGACTCCGGAAGAGCTTCAACCATCTGTTTGAACGAATGGCAAAGAATATACTCATATTGAGAGAAATAGCCCTGGTAGCTCGCGTTACGCATACCTAGAGTGGAGGCAGCAAAGACTCTCTTACCAGAAGTATCTATCTTATGAGATTCTTTGTTTATAGGTCAAGCTGTAGTAGTCTGAGGAAGGACGACCTTATCATTCTCTGCCAAGACTACAATAGGATCCGCAAAGGCTTGGGATGCCAAAATGGGTCAATCTTTGGGAACAGCGGATTTCCTATCTATGGACTTGGCCACAGAAGGAATGAGAGCTGGATTACTCCATACCATTTGAGAAAGCGTCTCAAAGGAGGGTTGTACCGGGGGAGTTAAATCCATAGGGATGTCCGGAACATGAAGGTACTGGAGTCTCAAAAGCTTCCCAGGATCGATGTCCATAGTCTGGAGAGAAAGAGTTAGAATTCAAATTTTTCAGCAGAGACTTAAATGACAGGTCTTCAACCACAGGCTCTGCAATAGGATCAGAACCTATTCCTTCCACATCATCACCCAGTCTAAGATCTGGGTCAGGCTCAACATCATCTCCTGACAGTCCAGGAGGGACTGTATGGACAGGAAAGGAATGAAAATCAGCAGGAAAAGAGGAAGGAAAAGAATTCAGAGAGGAGAGGCCCTGAGTATTGGTCAGCAAAGAGCCAGGCCTTGGCACTGAGGAACATGGCATCGAAAGGCTACAAGGCACCGAAAAAGCCAACGCTGCCGTGGACAGTGCTGATAGGCAGCATGGCGCTGCAGTCGGCGCCGAACAACCCACTGGCGCCGGGGGCACTGAAACCAACCCAGGACCCCGAAAACCAGGATTTGAGGGAAAAGAAGGAAGAAGATCAGGAGATCGAGGCATCAGTGTGGCCCCCTGCGCTGCAGCCATGTGAGGGGGGTGGGAGAACACCTAGGCGTGGAGTCGACGGCACCAAAAAAGGCACCGCATGACCAGGCAGCCCCAATCACCCTGCTCGATCGCCCGAAGAGCCGGAGAGCCCCGGGGCAACCGGGCCAGGCAACTGGACCAACCTCCGAGCCCACTGCTCCATCAGAGCAGCCCACTGATGAAACTGCTCATCGGAAGCCCTACCAGAAGGCGGGGAAGGGCTCTGATGTCGAAGAGGTCGACCAGAACCAGAAACCAGTGACTCTGAAAGAGGAGACCGGCAACTGGCCCCAATGTCCGACCGTCGATGTGCAGACATATCAGATGGCAACCTCAAGTGATGACTTCTCTTTCTTGACCTAAGGGCCGAAGAAGAGCTCAAGGCCGAACGGTGCCGAGAATGTGACCGTTTTGGTTTATGCTCCCGGGGGGACCGCCCCTCCCCTCGGGCACTGGACCGACCGTCAGACCCCCTTTCCGGAGAAGGCGGAGGACCGGACCCAGCCCGGCTGATTGAACAGCTTTCATACGAAGTCTCCCTACCGTCACCTGACCCGTTCATGGTAGACTCCCTCAATGTATGTTGAGACTTCTTTCTTAAGAATAAATTACTGTAGCGGTACTTTATTCGAGAAAATGTTATAAAATAATAAACTGAAAACTATACTGCTAGTTTGAAGTCTGACTCCCGACGGGCGAGCAACGTTGTCACCGAAGTGCACTTGACGGCGGGAAAAAAGGAACTGAGGTGGTTGGAGGGTCGACGCCAAGATAGTCATTACTGCTCGAGCGGAGGCTCGCGGTACCGCTCCTCGCGGCTCCATCTCCGGCACCGACCCTCTAGCAATAAGTTTGCTCCCGCTGGGTCCTAGTGCCTCCGGCGCAGAACCCATTATTGTGAATGAGTGGTGGAGACTTTATGTCCAGGAAGATCTATTTTTGCAACTTTCTGTAACCACTTTTGCTAATGTACAAGCTTCTTTGTAACTATTGTGTCTTATTCGTTGCCACTGTATCTGATGTCACTGTATATAATGACATGGAACCTTTGTAAAGGAGTCTTTGACTCAAAGGTATGTTATCCGATATCTTCAATAAAATAAAAAAATAAATAAATAACCACTGCTATCAAAGTGAAGTCAGAATGACAAGCTGACACTGTGATGTGGTAGTTTTTAGTGCCACAGAACTTTCGCAGAAATGACAAACCACTGCCGCAGAAGTTCTGCGGCAAATGGCAGTCTTGTGGCCGAACTTGGTCCCAATGAGCCGTAGATAATTACAGGCCTTGATAATAGGAAAAAAGACTCCAAAAGAGCCACTTAATATGCCTGAAGTGCCAGACAGAGGAGCACAAAAGGCTTATCATAACCCTCAAAAAAAAAAGGGTGGGGGGGGAAGAGTTATCTGAGATGAGATTTCTTCCTAAGGTTAATCCTCCCCAAAAACCTTTCCCAAAATAAGGAGTCCATGCTGCCGTATAGGAGACTGGAGAAAAATTATTATCTAATGAGACCCAACTGGAGCTCCACACCAAGTCAGGAGGCTGCTTGGAGCAGGGAGTGATGAAGGGACATCTGCAGAATGCCAAGGTGGCCCTTCCCAAAGCTGTATGCTAGGAAGGGATCACAACTGTGTTCTGACTGGGCAATGCAAGTCCAGTGGCATGGCATTATGGATTAAGCCTACTAGATAGGGCCATTCCAATGCCTCCTGCATCTCCTTCACAAGCTGCAAAAAGACAACATCTTCACCAGCAAAGTGGACATAAATAGGGGATTTGGTAGCCTCCGTGGAGGATGCTGAGGAACAGGAGGCTGGAACACTGCTACAGAATGGGGCTAGCGGAGGCACTGGAAACAGTATGAAGTTAAGTCTTCATGAACCAGAACTGAACATTCTCCATCCATTGATGGAACTGCTGCTGAGACAACTGGCCCAGGGGCCTGTGAGACTCAGCCACCCTGGCAAAAACAGACTATGGCACTTGAGGAGGCAGCATAAAGAGGATGTTGGTATCTTGGGAATCCAACGTACCAGTGTAGAGTCTTGGACTGTGTGCACTGCTTGGGGGCCTTGCTTGAGAACAGAAGCAAGTAGAGTAACACTTCCTGACTTAGTCGCCCTAATGCTGGTGGTGGCTAGGAGAGGAGCGTCCCAAAGGAAGTTCTCAGGTCGGACGAGAAAGGGTCTGCCTCCGCAGAACCTTGCTGCAGGGACCATCCTGGACCTGGAGTCAATGTCAGCTGTGAAACTGGCCCTGACTGCGACAACCAAAGCACTGGTGATGCCATGAAGTGATGACGACAGCTGCACCAACCCCAACACTGGCACAGCAAGTGATGCCTACATTTGACATTGATGTTCTTGACACAGTGATTGGCACCGAGGAGATTTTATTATGGGATGGTCTGTCACAGATGGCTAACAGACCATGGTGGGTGTTCCTGCAACTGCCCAGAATAGTTTGGAGGTCACCCAATGCTACCATCAGAGACTCCATCATAAATCCAGCACAATGAGGGGAGAAAGAGAGCTCAGAACCTTGATCTTGACCAAAAAGTGGTGAGAGGGTCGGGGGGAAACAATACGGTGACCTAACTGGAAACCACCTGTGTTGAGGCCTGCCCCTGAATTCTAAGACATGTTGTCCCATCTTCAGAGCCAGTAGCTTCAATGTCCAACCAGCAAAGGTGGCACAGGTGTTGCAGGCCTCATGGGTAGGTCCAAGGAAGTATAAGTAAAGTGTACTGTATGTCAGTCCATAAGCGTAAGGTTTCTCACGCACCTACAACACCTCACAAGCAGCCCAGATGGCTCAGAAAGTTTATGCTTTTTGAAACTCAACATATTACTCCAGAAAAAAACTAAAAGCTTTAAACAGTGAACTGAGACACACACTTGGCTCCCATGCTATGCTCTTGAAGACATGATAAAAAAGAACTGAGGTAGCTAGGGTGTTGACAGTTCTTGGTTGCAGTGACTGTGTCAAGCATGTGCTACTGCTGACACGGATGTCAGCACCCTGACTGAAAACGTTGCTCCCATGGGGTCCAAGCATATCTGTCCCTAAGACCAAGAGTGGGACTCTTGGGAGAAGATCAATTCTTGGAAGATATTCTAATACTGTGGTAATGCTTCTCATTGTTGACGTAAGAGAGAACCTTCCTGTTTCAGGTACGGACATGCCCACTCTCAACAGTGGAGGCAGATCTAGGGCTAAACATATGTCTGGCACAGATGGCCAGATGGGAATATTAGGCAGCCCTTGTCCTGCAAGCACCAGTCCCCACTGACAATAAGAGTAACGTGTGGTGGGTCAAGTTGTTAAAACTCAGAGGAAAATTCCATTAAAAAATCAGGAAAACTCAGTGTTTACAGTGACACCACCCTCAGCATCATACACAGCACCATGCTCGACAACATGCATGCCACCAAGTCTGGTGCATAGGTACGAACGTCAGTACTGGCTCGGATGCAGTGATACCACTGTCTATGTGGATGTCACGTCATGGGGCTGACGTGAATGAAAGATGCTGAAGGGTCAGATTTTACATGACAAGCCTCAGGGGCGACTACGTCAAGGAGTACTTCTCCCTAAGAACAGTCTAAAAGACTTTGTTCTGACCCGTAAAGTCCTGCAAACAATGTCTGAAATTAGAACAATGACAAACATAGATATAAGCCGAAAACACTCCATTACTTGGGTTTTGTGGCTGAGAGGAGGAGACTGGTGCCAGAGTGCAAATGGCACAAGAGTTGTAACAGTAGTTCAGCACAGCAAGTTTCAAGCCAAAGTGTCTTTTAACATCGAGAAAAATGATAAATGAAAAGTATTTTCAAACTCATGGAAACATAAATGTTTTGTTACCAGTAACAGTAGATCTTTGAGAACATCTCCTCCATAGAGCCACACCTTTGGAATTGTAAGCTGCTGGAATCAGGAACACTCGGAAACTTGCCAAGCTTGGGCCACCCATGATGACACACATCAGCACTCCTTATTAAACGTGGGCAGCTCCATACTTCCTCGGTTTCCCAGTGAAAATAAGCTTGCAGATTTATCATGCCAGCAGGCACGGGAGATCAGAATCATGATCAGGTACACAAGAACAGTGATGGTTCCGGACAAGAAAGCCCATCAAGGGTGCAGAAAAGGAGAAACACAGAAAATGCAGGCAGAAAAAGACCATCGGTCCATCCAGTCTGCCCTGTTTTACCCTTTCCTACCCTGGGACCTAATGTCTAGTCTGGGTTATTGCCCTCGTTCCCCAATGCCCTGTTGCTTCCCCCTGTGTAACTATTAAGCTTGTTACTCCGTCCCAGCTGTGTCTGAAACCATTAATGGTTCTTGCACACACCACATCTACTGCTGGTTGGCTTTTCCATGGCTCAACCACTCTGTCCCTCCTCAAATCTCTCCCGACCCCCCAAGTTTCCACTCATGTCCCCATGTTCTTAATTCACCAGTCCTGCTACATATTTCCCCACAATCTACTTTAGTCATTTCTTTTCGGAACTTAAAGGTCTCTTTCTTATTGCCCCGCTCCCTTCTGGTACTAAACTTAATTTTTTTTTGGGGGGGGCAGCTAATAAGCAGCTTGCTGCCTTCTCAATAAAAAAACATATCAATCACAGCAACTCTGACAATGATTGATGTGCTCATCTAACTATACAGTGTCAGCATATCGCAGAGCCCCTGGAAGATGGGGCTTTGCATGTGAGCTCCGGATTTCCACTCTTGGTATGGCACAGGTAGAAGGGGGCAGAGTATTACAGAAGTGAGAAGTACATTTCCTGGGAATGTAGGGATCAGGCCACTTGCCATTTTGTGCACCCCTGCCAACTGACCACAGATCAGCACTGTCGATGGCTTGGAAAATGGCTAATTACTTGCCCTCCCAGTTGAAGTATACAGCTGCTGTCAGCCTATCAGGGTGGCAAACAGAGAAATAAACTGGGATAAAGGGAAAAAGGTGCTTATGACAGTAACTATTTCTTTTAATGGATTTGATGTGAGAAGGCCCAGAGTGCAAGGAAAATAGGTTACTCACCTGTAACTACAGTTCTGAGAGTGGTATATGGTTCACATCCACACTGTGGAAGTTCCACTGGAATATGCAGATTTGTTGAATGTCTTCAAGCTAAGCTCCTCTCACTACCCAGGTGGTATATCCCAACTTCACCCGTGACATCAGATCTTTGCACCCTGGAAGCAGGGATCCATGTGCCACTTGCCTGGGGAGGCTGGGTGTGTTGCGTAGTTGTGAACCATATAGCACTCCTAGAACAATGCTTACAGGTGAGTAACCTATTTTTCAAGGGGCATGGATATGGTTCACTATCTACACTCTGGCAGACTCCTGGCAGATCCCTGGGGGAAGGGGGCAAGGCGCGCACCCCTCCCTGACAAACAAAGACTAGAGAACAGAGGTCACAAAACCAGCATCCTGCCAAGACTAGAGGTCGATGTAGCAGTGGGTAATGAAGGTGTATGCTGACTTCCAGGTAGCAGCCCTGCAAATTTACTGTATAGGAACATCCCTGGAAGCAGCCACTGAGGCAGCAGTATGTTTGGTGGAATAAGCGCTACGCTCTATTGGAGGCTACCGACCAGCCAACCTATAGCAGAGGTCGGTGCAAGATGCTATCCACCTGTTAACTGCCTGCTTTGCTGCAGGTCTGCCAGGAGTGGCTTTAGTGTAAGTTACGAACAGCTGGAAAGTCTCTTCCCCAAATACCAGCCATGTACACTCTGTAATAAGATAGTGCCCGCCCAAGGTCCTGGGTATGGAGCCTGCAGTCGGCTTCTGAAGTGGCACTAGCAAACTAGACCAGCAAGTTTGTGACCTGGTTATGGTGAAACTCCGATATTAACTCCGGGAGGAAGGGAGCACCCTCCCAAGGTCCTGGGTATGGAGCTTGCAATTGGCTTTTGAAGTAGGATTAGCAAAGTAGACCGGCAAGTTTGTCACCTGGTTAAGGTGAAACTCTGATATTAATTTCTGGAGGAACTTCGGGCTGGGGCAAAGGACGACTATCTCTGTGGAAGACCAGGAAGTGGGGCTACACTGAGAGTGCCTGGAGTTCCCTGATACTCCTAGATGATGTAATGGTCACCAAGCAGGCCATCTTCCACAACAGGTGTGACATCTCACACCTGTGCACCAGCTCAAATGGCTTGCCCATGAACATTGCCAACATCAGCAGTAGTTCCCGAGGTAGAGGAGGCTCAGACACCGGGGGGGGGGGGTGCAGGTGGTCCACGCCCTTGAAGAAGCACCCAATCACCTTGTTCTAGGCCACCATTAGCTTACCAGCCCTAACTCAGTAAGCAGAGACAGCTGCTAGGTGCACCTTAAGGGTCATCGCCTGCAATCCCAACTGAGAGAGGGACTAGAGGCAGTCCAGGATGCTAGTCACAGGGCAGACAAGGGGAATCAAGCTCCTTGCCCTGACACCAAATGAAAAATCCCTTCCATTCAAAGACATAGTATCTGTGAGTTGACTATTTTCAGGAGGCCTCCATAATGTGGAGCACATCCTCTGAGACACCCAAGGCTTGGAACTCTAGCTGCTCAGCAACCAGGCCATGAGGTGTAGGGACTGCAGGTCTGGATTCAGGACCATTCCCTGTTGTGTGGTCAGCATACCCCGATGAAGAGGCAATCCTCACGGAGGTCTGCTGCTAAGGCTGAGAAGATCCGGCTACCAGGACAACTTTGGCCAGTCTGGAGCTATCAGGATCTTGCGTAGGTTGTGCTTCCGAGCCTCAACCAGCTTGTGAAACATGGGGAAGGGAGGGAAGGCGTATATGAGGCCTGGGGTCTAGGGCCTCTCATGAAGACATCCTCCAAGAGTGTTCCAGACTGTTGGGAGGCAGGCACAAAACAGTCTCAGCTTTGTTGCCACCTTTTCCATAGCTGCTAGTTGGGCTGCAAACCCCGTTGCAGTGGAGACCACCTTGAGACCACTCTTGACCCACAATTTAGGGTCTAAATAAGCCAACCAGCTGAGGAGAAGACAGACCTCTCTAACTTTGAACAAGAACGGGAGCATTGTCTGGCAGAGTCAGCAACCGGCAATATCGTGTGTTGTTTCCAGGCAGTACAGGCACAACACGTGTGGGTCTGTCTGCAACATCTTCTGCCAGCATGTGATGCATTGTTTGAAGCCAGGAATATACAAAATGTTCGAAAAGTAGAAAAAAAAAAATCACTAAATTTGCCAGTGACGTGGCCCTACTACACACAGAACTGTGAAGGAGAAGACAGAATTCTTCCAGTGGAAAGCAAGATCTGCTGTCAATCGGCGGGGTATAGGGATCTACCACCCAGGTGGTGGGAGAAGCTTTGCTTAAAGATGTTCTGGTTAATAAGCTCTTAAGGAACAACTGCTATCGTGTGGATAAGTGAACCATATCCATGTCCCTAGAAACAGTTGCACAGTATACTAGCATTCCCATAAGGCACTCCTTCAGCACTGCAATGTGACACATGATTTCAACTGTTCATCAGTTTAGTACTTCAATAAAATAATATTAACCTTTACAGCTCCTTCAGACTCCACGAACCAGCGACGCAGCATCGACTGAATATGTCCATCACTGAGTTCACTGTTGGCTTTCAGGACCTCCTGTTTGACCACCTCCTCCAAAAGAAGGCGACGCAAGCGCCAGTAGAAAAATGTGCGGGCATTCTTCCATTCAAGGATATCCTAGAACAAAAGAGCCACACAATTAGGTTTCCACAGGGAAAGATGTGCACGGGACACAGATGTCTAGGGAACGGAGATATGCGTTGGGCTTATTCTTAGATTTCATTAATTTTGATGCACGTTTGAGCATTGAGGCACATCCAGAAGTTTGGTTCCTGTTACATAATCTAATGTTAGTGGGATCAACGGTAGTGGGATCATGAGGCACGAGGTAAAGGTAACTGCTTTATGCACCTACGGTTATATTAATGAAAGTAAACAAAACCTTAGAGTGCCTTGATGTTATTATTAAACTCATTTCGTTTTCAATTATTATTTTCAAATTCAAATTCTATTGTTTTATTGCACAGGTTTTCCTAAAATGCAAGCCAATGACTCAGAGTTAGGGGTAATCTGAATTGCAGCTTTGTAATCAGAATAACTAGATTCTGATCCAATTTTATGAATTAGGATTTTTGAAATTGCTGTCTAAAAATCTTAATTCTGAAATTAAATGGACACCGTCAACCTCTTACGCCTCAAACTATTCCTAGATTAAAAAACATGTTATGATTGCTCACATCCTGTACAGATCGTTCATGGGGTTGGTAGTTTGATTCAGATTCATTTTTCTTTTTAAAAGTGAAAAACAGACTGCCCACCATACTGGTGTTACCAGACAAAAAAGTGTTTGTTTGCATTCTTTGGTCAACTTCCACTGCATCTTTCCTGGGCTTGGGAATGCCCCTAACACAATCTAGCCACGCCTGGTGCTGTGGGAGGAAAGGAGACCACTGCTTCTTGAGTGGCTGCATTGCTGGGGGTGTTCCTAACGTTCAGTATATATGCAATCAGAGTAGAGCAAGGATTTGAAGCAAAACAGGATTGGGTATAATTGCACTATTCCCATACATTTTAGTTCTACAAAGGAAGGAAGAAGATCAAACAACCAACAACTTCAGTGAGTTTTTAGAGAAGGTAAGCAATCATAAAATGTGGGTTTTCAACTAGGAATAATATGATGCACATAGGATTGACGGTGTCCCTTTGAAGGTAAAATAATAGGTAAAATACTGTTTCTACTTTGAAAATTAGGATATAGGATTCAAATTCTGTTTCTAAGGTCCAAATCAGAATCAGAATTAAATAAGATTGAAAATTTCTATAAACTAGAACAGGAGAATTCTCCAATTGCTTTACACATTTATTTATGCAGAAAACCTAGCTGAGATACATTATCTAACTTTAAAGGGACTCCGCTCCTACCATTTTCCACAGCTGTAAAGAGTGGCATGCTGGGAGGTTAAATAGCTTTCTTAAGGTCATACGGTGGGTATTTGGCTTTGCAAGGATTTGGACCTGTGATTCCCAGGTTCCTAAGCCAGTGTTCTAACCATTAGATCACAATCCTGCAGGGTTTAACAATAAGAATTCCAATGCAGTAGGTGTCGCTACTATCAGCATCATCAATTTTATTTGGTATAGCACTCTTTTTCATTATGATTCAAGGTGCTTTACAAGCAAGCAGAATTATTTCTTGTCTCCTACAGCCGTCATAAATTGGCATACAGTGGTGTTTAAAGAATGTAAAGATTTTTTCCTATTAAAGGACAGCTATTTTATTTGTCTGGCATCTTATCGTCCCATCAATGTCTATGAATCTATGTCTCTATCCAAAGGCTCAGGGTGCCTCACAAAGGTAAAAACACACAAGACAGTTAAAACAATTATCCAGTTTATACACCACAAAGAATAAATGAATAAATAATAAATCTGGGTCGGCCTGACTAAATAAAAATGTTTTCAAGGAGGACTTAAAGATTCAAATGGTGCAGGCAGAACATGCTTAAGGAAAGTGTTCCATGACAATGAGGCAGATTCCCCCAATGCCCCGTCCCCCAACTGCTTGAGCTACAAATGGGAGACCAGGAGCACACCCGCATCCCTGGAGTGGAGAGGATGGGTAGGGGTGTAGGACAACAGGCAATCCTTCAGGTAATTAGGGCAACAACCATGTAGGGCCCTGAATGTTAACAAGCTGCTCTTGAAAGTGATGAACCACCAAATCGTCAGTCAGTGCAGAGCGCATATGACCGACCAATGTGGTCACTTTGAGAAGTTACCACCAGCCAAGCTGCAGCACTCGGGACCAACTGCCAGCTATGCACAAAGCTTCCAGATAACCCTAAGCATGAAGCTTTGAAGTAATCCAGTCCGGAGGGGACAAAAGCATGTACTATCGCCACCAAATCAGCAGGTACTAGATGTGACTTGATCTGGGTAATGCTATGAAGATGGTAAAGGTAGTTTAGGACTACTAAGGTTCATACTAAGGTTAGAAGAAAGAGCTAGTAGGCCAAAGCCCATAATGCTCCTATGCTAGGCCATAGAGTAGAATGTTAAGTCATACCCAGACATAATTAGCATGTCGAGACGATGTTTAAAAATCTCTTTAGTATTACTTGTTACTACATCAGATGGAAGTCTATTCCAAGGCCCAATAGTTCTTACAGAAAAGAAAAACTTACGATTATTGTGTTTAAAAGATTTACCAGTTAACTGGAGGACATGACCTCTAGTATTATGTATTGATGACTTAAAAGAAAATCCTAACTCAGTCATGATATAGGGTCATGAATAATGTATAGGAGGAGAAGGTCACCTCTAATGCGTCTGATAGTAAGAGGCATTAGTTTCAATGTATCAACCTAAACTCATAAGATGAGGATTCGAGACCAGATTTTTTTTAGTGTATTTACGCTGAACCCTTTCAAGAGAGTGACTATCTGATTTTTTAAAAGGACACCACAACTGTGAAGCATATTCAAGATGGGGACGGACATAGGACCCGAAGAAAAAATTACTCACCTTAGTAATGTTGTTTCTTCTAATGGAGTCTTGCTATATTATGACAATTGCAGTGAGTCCCCATCTTCGAACTGCCCCAGAGGTGAAATAGTTAACTTTCCATGCAAGCATGGAACTCTGAGCGCGAGCTTGGTTAGAAGGCTCTGTCTGCTGATCTTCAAACATAAACCGTCAGATCTTTACGAGCAAAAACTCACTAAGGCTCTGTGTGGAAGCTGTAAACCTACACTAGCCGACTGGCTACTAACATAAACACACACCTCTGGTCTCCAACAAAGACTCAAGTCATGAGACACAAAGAAATGAAAAATACAACACCAATTCACCCCAAAGGAAGGGTGGAAACAACAAAGTGGCATAAAGAAAGTGCCAACACTGTAATACCCACCATCCCAAAACAGAGGTTCTGAGAGGGCAGGCAGGGAGGGAGGTCATAATAGCAAGACTCCATTAAAAGAAACAACATTACTAAGGTGAGTAATTTTTCTTCAAACAACATGAAGTCTTGCTATATTATGACAACTGCAGACTACACAGCAGTACCCCCATGGAGGAGGGATAGAACCTACTTAGGGAATAGGCTCTGAAGGACAGCTGTACCAAACCGAGCATCACTCTGAGCCTGGATGTCCAGGGAGTAATGCTTGGTAAAAGTGTGAACTGTTTTCCAAGTAGCTGCTTGACCTATCTCTAGAATAGGGATGTCTCTGGCAGCAGCCAGAGAAGCAGCTGTACCTCTGGTAGAGTGAGCCCTCAGGCCTGAGGAAGGAACCTTACCCAGTTTTTCATAACAGAATTGGATACAAGAGACAATCCACTTGGCAATGGATCTTTTAGTGGCAGGCTTCCCTTTACCAACCTCACCATAAGTGAGGAACAGTTGGAGGGAGTCAAACCTGTGACCCTTGGTACGCTCTATGTAGTAACTAAGGGCTCTCTTCACATCTAGGCTGTGCAGCCTCCTCTCACCAGAGGAAGAATGGTCAGTGAAGTACACTGGAAGAGATATAGATTGATTAAGATGGAAATCTGAAACCACCTTAGGCAGAAACTTTCTATTAGTCCGGAGGACTACCTTATCTCTGTGAAAGGAGATAAAATCCGGCTCCACTGACAAAGCTTGTAATTCACTAATGCGTCTGGCAGAGGTGATGGCTACTAGAAACACAGTTTTCCAAGTCAAGTACTTGAGCTCAGCTGAAGACAAAGGCTCAAAGGGGGGGGTTGCATAAGCTGAGCAATACAAACATTAAGATCCCAGGCAGGGGCAGGATCCCTGAATGGAGGGTTGGTGTGAAGCAATCCCTTAAAAAACTTGGAAAATACAAGGTGAGTTGAAAAAGAAGAGGATTTACCAGCCCGAAATAAAAGCAGACACAGCTGCCAAATGCACTTTCAGGGTAGCTGGTCTCAGCCCCAAAGTGTTCAGATGGACCAAATAATCCAGGACTGTGGGTAAATCAGCAGAGTCTGAGGAAATATGCTTTTCTGAGCACCATATGGAAAACCTTTTCCATTTGGAGTTGTAAGTAGCCCTGGTGGAAGGCTTCCTAGAAGCCTTCAATATATCCATTATGCCTTGTGAGAGGTGTAAGTCAGCAAACTCTAACTCTTCAAGAACCAGGCCTTGAGATTGAGAGATTTGAGTACCAAACCCTTCCCTGGGCACAGGTTAACAGATTGTGATTCCTGGGAAGGCACAGGGAGGATGGACTGCTAAGGACAGTAGGAGTG
The DNA here is from genome assembly GCA_016271365.2 of Neoceratodus forsteri. Taxonomy (NCBI): domain Eukaryota; kingdom Metazoa; phylum Chordata; order Ceratodontiformes; family Ceratodontidae; genus Neoceratodus; species Neoceratodus forsteri. The sequence continues at coordinate 185,530,639 of JADMNL010000027.1, forward strand.
GATACCAGGGTTGTCTGGCCCAATCCGGGGCAATCAGAATGACCGTGCAGGATTGGGATCTGATTTGACTAGCACTTTGAATAGGAGAGAGAAAGGAGGAAGGCATGAAAAGCTTCCCTTCCCAACTGAGGACTAAGAGCATCCAGAGGGACTGAGCCCAAGACTGGGGGCCTGCAGCAAAAGAGGGGAAGTTGGTGATTGTCTGGGGCTGCAAAAAGATCTATCTGCGGGGTGCCCCATCTGGCAAATATCACTCCCAGAACCAGGGGATCCAGGGACCACTCGTGATGGCCCTGAGAAATTCTGCTGAGAGCATCTGCCAGGACATTGTCCTTGCCTGGGAAGTGAACTGCTGTAAGGGAGGTGTTCAGGGAGTAAGCCAGAGACCACAACTTCATGGCTTTGGTGCACAAGGCCGTAGACCGAGTGCCCCCTTGCTTGTTGAAGTACCACATTGTAGTGGTGTTGTCTGTTCTGACCTGTACAATTTTGTTCTGAACAGATTTGGAGAAAGCTTGAAGTGCTAGAAAAACTGCTCTGCGCTCCAACAGGTTGATGTGGAGCAGAGTTTCTTGGGGAGACCACAGTCCCTGGGCAGTGAGGTCGCCCATGTGAGCCCCCCACCCCAAGAGGGATGCATCCGTAGTAAGGATTAAGGAGTGAGACTGAGTGACAAAAAGAACTCCTTGTCTCAAGTTGCTCTGATCCTGCCACCACTGTAGGGCTTGGATCAGGGTTCAAGTTACTGGGATCAACTTGGTAAGAGGATCCTTTCTTTGAGACCAAAAAGCTCTCAAATGGAACTGAATGTCCCTCATCTGAAATCTTGCTCCTTGCACTACTGCTGTGGAAGCAGCCATGTGTCCTAGGAGCTGCAGAAAATGCCTTGCTGGTCGAGACCTGCAGGGTAAATGAGGGAGGCCAGGAGACTAGGGTCTTTCCCTGTCCAGAGGAGGAAGGCCCTGGCTTCCTGTGTGTTCAGTTCTGCCTATGAAGGTTAGGAGCTGGACAGGCTCTAGAACTGACTTTGAGAGATTCAGAAGGAAAATTAGGGAGGTAAGCAGTTGCTGAGTTACCTGAAGGTGTAAGCTGACCTGTTCTGGGGACCAGCCTATTATGAGCCAATCGTCCAGGTAAGGAAAGATGGCAATTTTTTGCCTTCTTAGGCATGCAACTGCTACTGCCAGCCATTTGGTGAATACCCTTGGAGCAGAGGTGAGGCCAAAGGGCATTGCTCTGAACTGGTAATGGCCTGAGGGCAGCTCGAACCTGAGGTACTTTCGATGGGAGCTTCTGATGAGAATATGGAAGTAGGCATCCTTGAGGTCCAGGGACGCTAGCCAGTCCCCTGGCCTTAGAGAGGGTAAAATAATTCCCATGGTCACCATTTTGAACTTTGGTTTTAAAAGGTGCTTTTTTAAGTATCTGAGATCCAGGATGGGCCGCCATTCTCCTGTCTTTTTTGGGGTAAGGAAGTACCTGGAGTACAAACTTTTGCCCTGGTCTAGGGGTGGAACCCTTTCCACGGCTCTGAGAGCAAGGAGGGTAGAGACCTCTGCCTCTAGGGCAAGTGCCTCTGATGGAGATGCAGGTGGAAAAGATCTGGTTCTCATTTTTGGAAATTTTTTGAAGCTGAGAACCAGTCCCTAGCTTACTACTTCCAGGACCCGCTTGTCTGACGTTAGAGACTTCCAGTCCTGGACAAAGTAAGCCAGCCTGCCCCCTACAGGTAGAGAAGAATCGGCCCTGGCCACCCCATCAAGGTGCCTGCTTGGCAGGGCTTTAGGTTGAGGGGTGGAAGCAGGCCTGCTTGAGAACCCAGGTCTGCTCCCTCTAAAGAACCCCCTCTGGGCATACGCAGAAGAGGAGGCTTGGGATTGGTAAAAAGGCCTATGAAAAGGCCTGCCCCTGCCCTTGGGAAGCTGCTTCTGAGGAGTGACCTGCCTTTCCTTGGCTTGTGCACTCCTATAGGTGGTCCTCATCCATTTTCTTCATGTAATTCTCTGTTTGCTCCCCAAACAGAGAGTTGCCCACAACAGGAAAATCCATGGCCTTAGACTAGGTATCCTGTGACAGGGTAGTACATCTGAGCCAAGCCATTCTGCGAAGTGCCACAGATGTAGCCATGACTCTTGATGACACATCATTAGAGTCCACTGCAGCATGAAATTGCACCTTAGATGCCTCAATACCATCTCTAGCCACCTGTTCCAGCTCTCTGGCCAGCTGGTCAGGTACTTGTTTTGCTAGAGCCAGCACAGTATCCCATCTGGATTTCTGGTATCTAGCAGCATAAGCCATATAATTTGCCTGTCTGAGTCCCAAGGATGCTGCCATGTACTGTTTCTTTGCCATAGCATCAATCTTCCTGGAGTCCTTCTCAGGAGGTGTGAAGCTAGGGAATATTTGCCTTGTCACAGGCTGCAGCCTGCACTACTCCCACATGGCTGCATTGCTGTGTAAGGAACTCCGTATCAGAGCCTGATAAAGTATACCTTTGTCCATCCTTTTATCTACAGGAGGTATAGTGTGAGGAGTTTTTAAAACTTTTACTGTCTGCTTCCGAAAAGATTTATGCAGAGGAATAGACGGTCTCTTAGATTCTGGAATATCCATCATTTCTACATAATCAGGCTCCTCTTGGTCATCAACAGCTTCCTCAACAGGGAGCTGGAGAGTTTCAGCAACCTTCTTATAAAACATGAAATGAGAAGGGGACTCAGAGAGCCTTGGAGGAGAAACCCCTAAGGGTCTGTCTGGAGAGGTGTCCAGTTCAATGGGCACATCCAGGTCTTCAAAACCATATTCACTCTCCTTATACTCCTCTTCCCCTCCACGGTTCATAAAATCCCTCAAAATCATAATCTTGAACCGGTGGAACCCACAGCCAGACGAGCATCTCCTGATGGTACCGGTTCAGTCGTACCGGGAAAGAGACTGGACAATTTGGATTGCTTTAGCTATTTCTTCAGCGGTTGGAGAGATAACTTTTGGCTCCACACCAGCTGACTTTCTAGTCCTTTTTGCAGGAACTGGCTCCTCAGAGCCAGCTCTTCGTTTGCCCGAGGAAGTATCGCCCTGGTCAGAGGGCACTCCCTCTGGTTCGGTTGGAACCGAACCGGGCCGGCTATCCGGGTCAGCGGACTTTTTGGCCTCCCTTTCCCTGAGCCTACCAACTCTCTTTTCTATGGTGGCAGCAGGGAAATTCTTACAAATCTGGCAGTCTGCATTGAGGTGGTCAAACCCCAGACAATAGACACAGGTGGTGTGAGGGTCAGCCTTAGCAAAGGCTTCCTCACAGACACTACAGTGTTGAAACCCAGTGGGCCCGGTTTTTCTTTTGGGTTTCTCAGACATAATGCCAGCCTAACCAAACTTGCCCGTTTATGGCAATCTGCCAAGCAAGACTCTCTTATCGGTTCCCAACCATGTCACGGGTCGTGGAAAAATCGTAATGAAATCCGTTTTTTTAGAACCGATAAGAACCGGGAACCGCACTCTAAAAAAGGACTAGCAATTTTAAAACACAATCTAATCGGTTCAACCGAACCGATAAATATTTACAAGTTCCACACAGAGAAAACGAATGTAAAACCTATCTATTACTTACATTACCACAGACAGAGCTTGAACCGACCGGTTGCGGTATAATTTAGGTTGAAAACCGATAAAATAATACTTTTAAACTGACAAAATGAACCGAGCAGCAGGAGAAATCTCCGGAGCGACTGTTCAGTGAGACGGAGTAAAGAATCTGACAGTTTATGTTTGAAGATTAGCAGACAGAGCCTTCTAATTGAGCTCACGCTCAGAGTTCCATGCTTGCATGGAAAGTTAACTATTTCACCTCCGGGGCAGTTCGAAGATGGGGACTCACTGCAATTGTCATAATATAGCAAGACTTCATGTTGTTTGAATAGGGGTAACAACACCTCCTGATCTTGAGATCTAATATTACGCAAAATAGACCAAATAATTTTATTAGATGTAGTAATAACCTAATGCATATGCTTGGAACATGTTAAGTCATCTGAAATGTTTATACCCAAATCCTTCTCATCATTAGTGGCACACAATGGTAAATCGCCCAGAATATACTGGAAATTTAAATTATTAGAACCCAAATGCATTACTTTGCATTTTGTGGAGTTTAACTTCATGCCCCATTTATTAACCTATTTACTAATAATATCAAGATCATGCTGAATACAAGATATTTGGTCTAAATTAGAACATGGTCCTCCGATCTTCACATCATCTGCATATTTAATTGTAAATGAAAGGCAGGAATTAGTTAAATCAGATATAAAAGCCGGAAAAAGACAGGGGCCAAGAACCGAGCCTTGTGGAACACCACTTAAAATTTTACCAGAGTTAGAAAATGCCCCATTAATCATCACCTTTTGAGTTCTGTTTGAAAACCAATTGTGAATCCATGTAATTATATGACTATTAATACCAAGACCTGTGAGTTTTTGAATTAGAGCCCAGTGTGGCATGGTGTCAAAAGCTTTACTGAAATCAATAAAGACAATGTCACAGGCTAACCGGTTATCCAAACAAGAACTAAAATGTTCATAAAAGCAGAACAAATTTGTCAGACAGCTTCTACCCTTCTTAAAGCCATGTTGTTCCAAATCAGATGCATCAATAATAGGGGCAATAATATCCTTTAGTAGACTTTCTAACACCTTACATATGGATGAAGTCAAACTAATCGGCCGATAATTTTCCCATAGATGTTTTGATCCCTTATGCACTGGTACCACAAACGCCTCTTTCCATTCACAAGAGATAACATTATATTGTAAAAAAAAGGTCAAATAAAAATTTGAGTGGAAAGGCAATATGTTTAGATAATAGGTAAAGTAAATGCCCTGCTATATTGTCTGGGCCTGAAAAAAATTTACCTTTTAGTAAGTGTAGTTTTTTAAGAATAGACTCAACGGAGAATGTGATAAAAGTATCTGATGGTGAAATCATAGGTACAGGTGACTGAACTTCTGATGCAGAGAAAACTTTACAGAATTCATTATTAAATACATCAGCAATGGCTTTCGGCTCATGGATAAGTATGTTTTCTGTTGTAAAAGGCCCCACCACACTTGGACTTTTCCTGAGGGAGTTTATATAAGAGTAGAATTGTTTGGAATTAGACTTACTAGCTGTTGTTGCCAGTTTCATTTCCCATCTAGATTTGGCCCTACAGATGACTAATTTACACTTCCTACTTGATTTTAAATAGGATTCCCAATTAGAAGTTGTCCTATTCTTTGAGTGAATTCACGATGTTTTTATTTTTATATTTATTAAGCGTTTTATGTTTTTATTCATCCATCTAAGTCTGTTTCCCATTAGAATTCTTATTTTTTGATGGAATATAAGTATCACGAAGAGTCAAAATAAGTGATTTGAAAAGTACCCAACTTTGATATAAGGACTGGTTATCAAAACAAAGATAACCAGTTTATTTTTTCAAGGTATAGATTGATACTGTGAAGATCAGCTTTGTCGTACAGGTATATAATCAAAGAATCAGTATTAAAGACTATATGTATCTGCAAGTTAAATAAAATAGAATTATGATCACTGCTGCCAATTGGTGATGAAATATGCACATCCCTAATATCTAAGGCGATACTACTCAGAACAAGATCTAATATATTATTACCTCGGGTTGCAGAAGTTATCCATTGCTGTAAGTCCAATTCCGAACAAGTGGACAAAACTTTATCACTAATACTGCTAGATGTTGTGAATGACTGCCAATTTATATCTATCTACTACTAACACCTGTTGTTCTAATGTCAGCTTGTGGTCCAAAAGACCCCCATCATTTACCGCAGAATCAACAGATTCATAGTGTTCTAAGAAAATGAAATTGTGACCAACACCCATTATTGAGAGAAATAAACAGAATGATAAAATGAGCAACAGATTTCAACATTAACATTTAACAGTACAAATCACACAATTATTACTGTGATAAATGTTTTTTTCTTAAATACGAACTAGAATGCAGTTATTAATCAAAAGACACATACCTCTAACTGTGACAGAAATTAAGGTTATGCACTTACTGTAACTGCAGATATTCTTGATATTCTTGAATATCATCTCCATAGATTACCATGTAAGGATCTGCGCAACCAGCACCCACCAGAAAAATGAAAATTACATACTCATCGTAATTCTTAATCTTCCAGAATATCTTCACTATTCAGTCACACTAATGGGTCTTAGCCAGAGGTGCTAGGACCCAGTGGTAGGAAAGTCTTTGCAGCTTCAGGAGAGGATTATCATCAGTACCAGCGATGCCCATGAGCCCAAAGTAGCGACGTCACACATGTGAGATAGCCAGTAACTGATGCTCCACCCCAGTTCTGTTAGCCAGGAGAAGGAAACAGATGGGAGAGAAAAAGTATAGAGAGGGCTATAGACTCCTAGCCCAAGGAGATAGGGCAAGGATATAGAATCTTAAAATAAAACCCAACTCCTAAGTTAGTAGAGCTAAGGGTTGGGCCTATGGGTGGCACAAGGGTAGCGGGACTCTTAGCCAAAGCCTGACTCAGCCATCTGGACAGGTACATGGCAAGGAGATGGGCAGCAGCCCTGGCAAAAACCTCTAGCTAGAACACTGAGGCCTGGAGGACCTCATGTAAGTAAGATGGCAGAAAGCCATCTAATGAGTCTTTGTGCTCTATGTGGACAAAGAATTAGTAACATAGAAACATAGAAACATTGAATTTGATGGCAGATAAGGACCGCTTGGCCCACCCAGTCTGCCCATTTCCCTACCTGATGGATAAGCTGCAGATCCTAGTTAACCAGCAGCCTACTTCTTCCTACCCACACCCCCTAAAATTGCCTTATGACTGTCCCATGCATGCTTGAATTCCACCACTGTTTTTGACTCCACAACCTCCTCTGGAAGGCTGTTCCATACATCCACAACCCTCTCTGTGAAAAAATACTTCCTTGAATTACCTCTGGGCCACCCCTTCTATCTTCAAATTGTGCCCCCTTGTTCTTGCACACCTCTTTTTGAAAGATGCTACCCTCTTGGACTTTGTTGATTCCCTTGAGGTACTTGAAAGTTTCTATCATGTCCCCCCTCTCCCTCCTTTCCTCGAGGCTATACATATTAAGCTCCTCAAGTCTCTCTTCATATGTCTTCCGGTGCAGACCCTGCACCACTTTAGTTGCCCTCCTCTGGACAGCTTCCATCCTGTCTATGTCTTTGCATAGATTGGGTCTCCAGAACTGCACGCAGTACTGCAGATGTGGTCTCACCAGCTGTCTGTACAGAGGGATAATAACTGTTGGTTTTCTACTGGTGATGCCTCTCCCTATGCATCCCAGTATCCCCCCAGCCCTCCTTGCTGCCCTCTCACATTGCTTGCCCACCTTTAGGTCATCTGATATGACTACCCCCAGGTCCCTTTCCATTTTTGTTGTTGTTAGTATCTCACCCCCCATTGTGTACTCTTCCCCTGGGTTTTTGTTTCCCAGGTGCATTACCTTGCACTTCTTAGCACTGAATCTAAGCTGCCATACATTTGACCATTCCTCTAACCTTGCCAAGTCCCTTCTCATCCTTTCCACCCCACCTTGTGCATCAACTCTGTTGCAGATCTTTGTGTCGTCTGCAAAGAGACATACTTTTCCTTCCAGTCCCTCTGCAATGTCACTTACAAAGACATTGAAGAGGACCGGTCCTAATACTGAACCCTGCGGTACCACACTACTAACCCCCTTTTTTTCAGAGTGGACTCCATTTACTATTACTCTCTGTGTCCTATTCTCCAGCCAATTCTTATCCCAGGCTGTCATCTTGGGACCACTCCCAGGCTGGCTAACTTGTATATTAATCTTTTGTGTGGGACTGTGTCAAATGCCTTGCTAAAGTCTAGGTAGGCCATGTCACAGCCCCTCCCTGATCAACTACTTTGGTCACCCAGTCAAAGAAATCTATCAGATTTGTCTGGCATGACCTTCCGCTGTGAATCCATGCTGCCTTGGGTCCTGTGCCCTCTGACCTCTAGATACTCAACAATTCTTTCCTTCAAGTGATTCCATCATTTTCCCTACCACTGAGGTTAAACTAACAGGTCTGTAGTTTCCTGCTTCTGCCTTGCTCCCACTTTTGTGAAGGGAATCACATCTGCCCTCCTCCAGTCCTCAGGTACCACCCCATCCTCCCATGATTTGTTAAAGAGGGTAGTCAGTGGTGTCACTAGTTCTACCCTTAGTTCTTTTAGAATTCTGGGATGAATCCCATCAGGCCCCATTGCTTTGTCCACCTTCAGTTTTAAGAGCTCTTTCAGAACCCTTTCTTCTGTAAATGGGCTGGTATCAACTTCTGTATCCAGAGTGTTTCTACTGTTTGTTTTAGGTACCTCCCCCTCTTCCTTTGTAAATACTGAGCAAAAATAATTTGTTTAGTATCTCTGCCTTTTCACAGTCACCCTTTGCCCACCCTCCCTCCCTTTATTAAGCCTCACTATCCCTCCCTTGGTCTTCCTTCGCTCCCTGATGTACCTATAAAAGGTTTTATCCCCCTTCTTAACTGAGTTAGCTATCTTTTCCTCGGTTTGGGCCTTTGCTGTTCTGACTGCCTTTCCAGCTTCCTTTTGCTTTAACTGATACAGTTCTCTGTCCTGTTCCTTCTGTGATTCCTTGTACTTCCTGAATGCTTTCTTTTTCTCTTGAACCTTCACTGCCACTTCCTTTGAGAACCATAGTGGTTTCTTACCTCGTTTCGTTTTGTTTATTTGCTTTACACAAAGGCTTGTTACCTCTGTGATGGCAGTTTTTATTATTCCCCATTGTTCTTCCACCCCTCCTTCCTGCCCATTTGCTAGTGCATTCCTTAGGCACTCACCCATTTTGGCAAAGTCAGCCCTCCTAAAATCCAGTACCTTTGGCTTTGTATGGCTTGACTCTATTGCTATGTTTATTGTGAACCATACTGTTCGATGGTCACTAGTTCCCAGATGGCTACCCACTTCTACATCTATGATCCTCTCTTCATCTCCATTTGAGAGAACCAGGTCTAAGATTGCTCCCTCTCGAGTGGGCTCCAATACTAGTTGTCTAAGGCATGCCCCCTGTAGGGCATCTAGAATAACCCCACTCTTAGAAGTGGCTGCTGCAACTGTACTCCAGTTAACATCTCGCATATTCAGATCACCCATCAGCAATATCTCCCCTTTTTCTGCCATTCTAAGTATACTTTCTATCATTTCCTTGTCCATTTCCTCCCCTGAGAGAGGATCTGTATCAACCCTGTGCGGATTGTGGTGCCATTGCCTGCCTCCAAATTGACCCACAGTGCTTCTTCTCCTCCCTGTTTACCCTTTTGTTCTGTTGCTTTGATTTCTTCTCTTATGTGAGAGCTACTCCTCCTCCTCTTTTACCCTCCCTGTCCCTCCTGTAGATAATGTATCCTGGTATGTTTACATCCCAGTCATGGTTCTGTGTGTACCATGTTTCGGTGACTGCCACGATATCCAGATCTTCCTCCTCCATCAAGGCCACTAATTCAGGAAGCTTGTTACCCAGACTATGGGCATTGGTCTCATTGCTCTCCATTTTTTGATGGCTTTACCTTCTGTAGCGGCATCCCCCACTGACCTTTCTACCTTGGTCTTTTTCTCATTTAGTACCCTGTTTTGTAGGGGGAGGCTGGGATTTTCCTGCTGCTTATCAGTGCCTCCCCCCTTGACTAGTTTAAAGGCTTGCCAATGAAGCATTTAAACCGATTGCCCAAAAGACTTGTTCCCTTCCTGGACAGATGCAGACCATCCTGCCAGTATAGGCCGGTGTCCCTCCAGGTGGAACCCCAGTCCCCAATGAAGTCAAACCCTGTGCTCCACACCATTTTTCAACCATTTGTTAAACTGCATGGTGCAAAGTACCCGCCTCACCCATGCCACTGACAGGCAGCACCTCTGAGAAGAATACTGTGTGTGCTACTTGTCTTAAGCCCCCAACTCTACAAAGTCCTTCTGCACTGCTCTAATCTCATGATGAGCCAAGTCATTTGTCCCTAGGTGGACAATGACGTCCAGCTCAGACTCCCGTGCAACTGTTCTCGTGATCCTAAGGATGCGTTTCCTGTCCCTCCAAGCCATGGCACCAGGCAGGCACCTTACTTCAGTTTTCCCTGCTCCCCCCAGTTCTATCCCCCTAATAATTGAGTCCCCCACCAGGAGCTGCTTTCTTTCCCTGTGTGCCCTCTGCCTCCTTCCTGAGGGCCTCCCTTGTGACAGTTGTCTGCACCCTCCTTAGTCTCCTCTGCGGGTGCATCCATAGGAACTATGCTCCCCCAGAATGGTGTATGGATTGTGGAGTGGAACAACTGACTGGGTGTGCCTCTGTTCCACCACCCTTACCCTCCCTGAGCCCACTGTGGTCCAACTGCTGTGCTTTCTTCACAACCTCTGAGGTAGTGGTGGTGGCTCTGGTGCTCCCTGGATGGGGAGGTTCCCTTGCTACTGTCCAGTGCGGCCTGAAGGCAGGCAGCTTCCTCCCTCAGGGCAGATAGTTGTCTGCAAACAGGGCAGCATCTCAGCCTCCAGAAAGACTCCCGGAAGACTGCTGCCCACAGCCATTACATTGTACTACTCCCCACATAACTGTCTACCTTGTTTAGTTTTTTTTTTTTTGTGTGTGTGTGTGTGTGATTGGTGCGTTATATAGAAATATATTTATTTATATAATGTGTATGCTTATATTGTCAGTGCAGTGTGCTAGACAGGATATGACAGTGATATGTACCTTGCCCTCTTGAGGAAATGATGTCAGAACCCCAGGTATAAATGAACTACTTCCAGGGGTGGGTGGGTGGGGTAGAGTATGAACCTCAAAAAATACTCCAGAGGAGCATATAGCAGGTGTTGTGATCAGACACAGTCCAAAAGCACAAACACTATAAAAAGGAAAATGAGAAACATGTGGTTCCACAGGTAGCGTGGGACAAAAAAAGCACCCAGTGCAATAAGTCAGGAAGTACAGCACAAAAATCCCAGTGTCTCTCCCTGCAAAACAGAAGGAAAAACCCAGCATCGTGTTCAGTGCAGGCACTGCTGCACAGCAAAACTACGGGTATGGACAGGATGACTGCAAGGCAGCAACAGGGATGGCCACGTGTATTCCTAACCGGGAGAGAGTCTTTGGGGAACAAACACACCCAAGTTTAACCCCTCCTTTTTTGGTTTTGGTGAGAAGAGGACAAGAGGGCCCACTTCCCCTTTATGTTTTCTGGATAAATAGCTAAAGCTCCAAGAGAGAAGGCTTTGTAGGGAGTGACAAGAAGGATGTCAGTGTGCAATGCACCACAGGGTGAGCTGTCCAGAGGTGCTAGCTCTACATGAGTGGGAGATGGTGGGTGGATGTGTGACTGAATAGTGAAGATATTCTGGAAGATCAAGAATTACTGCGAGTACGTAATTTTCATATCTTTGACGAATAAATCTTCAGCATTCAGTCACACTAATGGGTCACAGTGTGAAGCCTTCTCCATAGAAGGGGAGATGTGGGCTCATCCTGAGGGAAAAATATTCCTCAGTCCTCTGTGGGGGATGACCACTGGAGGGCAGGGACTCCTCACAGGTCTGGCGGGACCCGAGACTGGTCAGAGTCCCTTGAAAATGTGAGTTAAGCACTCTACACCCGGCCAGGGGTGCAAACCGGGAAAGGCAAAGCCATGCCATCTGCCAAATGCAGACTGCTGTTCCCACCAGCCTGGAAGCTACCTCACTGGCGTCGTACGATGCCCTTGCTTGGTGCTTTGCCAGCTCCAGGCCATGGACAGAAAGGCAAATGGCCTGCCTGGTTGACTCTCTCTCTGGCATGGAAGCTAAGACCTGACTTACCTTTACCCACAGGCGCTTGTTGTAAGCTGTAAGCTATACATAACTCACAAGGCCGCCCCGAGCACAAGTCCAGCACCAACTACTACAAAACGCTAGGTAACAAAACACAGGAAAACAGATTTTAAAAAGTGTTTGTTATTAAAGGGGAATGCCCAGCGACCCAGAATAAAAGTAGCGGGACCTATAGTCCTTATTTACAAATTCACCAAAAAGTGTAATTATTAAACTGCACACTGGCCAGTAATATTTGTTTTTATCTAGTTGATCCTACGACTCCCCGTCTGCCATTACAGGGAAAGTGCAGTTACGTAAGAACTTACCATAAAGTACAGTTACGTAAGAACTTACCGTAACACTAGATCTTCGAGAATAGCTCTTGCAGCAGGTTATACCATTAAGACTGAAGCCGGAAGGCGCCAGGACCCCACGGAAATTTTCTAGCTAGCAGTATTCAGTGGGGACCACCTCCGACGTCAGTCCCGCCCCCGATGTCAGGCATAGTACATAAGGAGGCAGTCCCCCAGAATCCCCAGTTCTCCCGCCGGAGACTCCCCAGCTGCTGGATGACATCAGAAGAGGAGACTGAGGATCTGCCATCCAATGGCAATCAGATTAGTATTGAGAACACCTGATCCTAGGAGAATGATATTGGAACCAAAAAATCTACCTCCAGCGGGCATGGTGGGAGGGAAAGTACCTGCTGTAAGACCTGTTCTTGAAGATCTACTGTTACGGCAAGTTCTTACGTAACTGTACTATCTTACTTCGAGAAACAGCTCTTGCAGCAGGTTACACCATTAGGACTGATTCCCAAGCAATAGTGGAAATCCCACACCATCGGGAGGAGGGAAGGTAGAAATCCTTTAGAGAAACCTACGCCTAGGACGGAAGTCCTTGAAGGACTGCTAGACCAAAACCTGCTCTCCGCCTCGATGCAACATCCAGGCTATAATGCCTGATAAAGGTGGCACAGTGCTCAAGTTGCTGCTGCACAAATGGCTGAGGTGGACACGTTCTTTAACTCCACGCCGCAAAGGAGGCAGCCACCCCCCCTTGTGGAATGACCCTTAACCGCACCTGGTATGGGTTTGTTGCACTTCTGGTAACAGAATGTGATACAATGAATAAGCCACCTGGACAGCGATTGATTGGAAACGGGAGCTCCCAGCATTCTGTGGACGAAAGATACTTAAAGTTGATCAGATTTTTGGTGGTGTTTGGTCCTGTTCAGGTAATATTGCAGACACCTATGCACATCTAAAGTGTGCAACAGGGCCTCTCCTCGATTTGAATATTTAGGGAAGTACACTGGTAGATCGATATCCTGATTTAGAGTGAGAGCTGAGACCACCTTAGGCAAAAATTTCGGATTGGTCCGTAAGGATACCCTGTCCTGGTGGAAAACCAAATAAGGTTCTTTGCACATCAGTGCATGAAGTTCCGTAATTCTTCTGGCCGAAGTAATGGCAACTAAAAACAACGTCTTCCACGTAAGGAGATGTAGCTCGCAATCCACGGCTGGTTCAAAAGGTGGCAGCGTAAGCTGCTCCAGGACAAAGGGTAAATCCCAAGGCAGAATAGGATCCTTAATTAGAGGTCTAAGGTGGAGAACACCTCTCAGGAAGGCTCGTGCCGTGTCCAACTGAGAGATAGGATGTTGGCCTATCGGAGAGTGATAGGCTAAGATGGCACAAAGCTGTACTTTTATTGAGGAATAGGCCAAGCCTGTCTGAAAAAGAGACAGAAGGTAGTCCAAGACTGACTTTTCTGGACAGTCTAGAGGCGAAAACCACTGCGCTTGAGCCCACAGGCAAAATCGGCGCCATTTCATGGCGTGAGTAGCATGAGTGGCCAGTTTTCTCGCGGCCACTACAACGTCAGCTACCTCTTGCGAGACCCCGTGTCACAAAATGGCTATGTTTCAAGGAGCCAAGAGAGCAGACTCAGCAAACGAAGGTCCGGATGGACCAAGGAGCCTGCCTCCTAAGACAACAAGTGAGAGCTGATTGGCAGAGGCACCGGAGGTTCACGGGATAGCTGATGTAGTAGAGGGAACCAGATCTGCCTGGGCCAGAACAGCGCGATAAGTATCAGCGTTGCTTGCTCTCTGCGAAGTTTCAGAAGGACCTTCTGGATCAATGGAAAGGAAGGGAAGGCATAGAGGAATCTGCCCGCCCAGGAGAGGGACAACACGTCTCGCCAGAAAACACCAGGCCCTGGATCTAGCAAGCAAAAATTGGGCAGTTTTGCGTTGGATGGGGACGCGAAAAGGTCTAATTCTGGTGTATCCCATCTGCGAAACAGATCCTCTACTACTTCCTGGAGTAGTTCCCATTCATGGACTCTGGCCTGAGAGCAACTCTGGCCATCTGCGATGACATTGCCTACTCCTGATACATGAACAGCAATGAGGTTTGTGCCGTGTTGTAAAACCCAATCCCACACCCTCATGGCCTCCCTGCAAAGTGGGTAGGAATGGGTGCCTCCTTGTTTGTTGAGGTAATACATCACCACAGAGTTGTCTGTTTGTAACAGAAGAGTACCCGGTGGAATCTCCGACTGGAAAGCCTGCAGAACGTAAAGAACTGCTCTCATTTTCAGGATATTTATATGGAGATGAGACTCTTGGACTGTCCACAGGCCCTGAGACTGGACACCGTCTAGGTGTGCTCCCCATCCGAGCCCTGAGGCATCTGTGGAGAGCGTCACAATTGGAGATAGCGCAGTAAAGGGGACCCCCACTGAAAGGTTCTTCGGGTCCAGCCACCATTGCCAATCCCAGATTACGGTCTTCGTGATCCAAATTGGGAGCTGCAGATGGTCTTGCTTTTGATCTCATTGGACCCGTAACATCCACTGGGTCACCCGCATGTGGAGACGGGCTAGCGGGACCGTTGCAATGGCCACAGCCATGTGTCCGAGCAGGCAAAGGACCAGTCTGGCAAGGACGGTCTTCCTTGCCAATATGTCCCTGATGAGGGATCTAATGTGTTCCACTCGGTCCTGGGGTAGAAAAGCTTTCTTCTGGACGGTGTCCAGTACTGCGCCTATGAACTGCAGAATCTGAGACGGAACCAGGCGTGACTTGATTGATAATGATACCCAATGTCTCGAACAGAGACTGCGTACAATGAATGGCAGACATCAGGGCCTTCCGAGAGGGCGCCATGAGAAACCAGTCATCCAGGTAGGGGAACATGTAGTGGCCTTGTCTCCTCAGAGTCACCGCTACTACCGCCATGCACTTCGTGAATACCCAAGGTGCTGATGACAGTCCGAAGGGGAGGGCTTGGAACTGATAATGGTGACCCTGGAACTCGAAGCGCAAGAACTTCCTGTGCGCTTGAGCTATGGGTATATGCAGGTAAGCATCCTGCATGTCCAAGGACGCTAGAAAAGCGCCCTGCTTAAGCATGGAAATCAGACCTGGGAGGGTCACCATGCGGAAGCGTTTGTACAGGACCGACACGTTGAGGTCGCTGAGGTCCAGTATTGGACGGAGGTCCCCTGTTTTCTTGGGAACCAGAAAGAAGTGAGAATAGTAACCTGTACCCTTTTGGTTCCGTGGTACGTGCTCTATAGCTTCTTTTCCCAGAAGCGCAAGCACTTCCTGCTGTATGAGCAGGGCATGCTGACCAAAGTAACGGGAAAGCAGGTGAGGTCTTGACAGTGGGTGGTCGAGAAATTCTATGAAGTGGCCTTTCCTGACCAACTGTAGAACACACCGGTTGGCGGTAATCGACTGCCACCCTAAAAAGTGGCAAGCGATGCATCCCCTGCCCTTCTGTGCCCGTTGGTCCAGTGGAGGGTTGGGGGCCGGGAAGAAGTTATGCTGTGGCAGCACTGGTCCCTGCGGGCTGGGCAGGTTTTGTGTAGTGCTGGCCTCTGCCTGGGGATGGCTTAGCCTGGGCTTTACGTTGAAAAGTGCCCCTTTGTTGCTGTCCGGAACGTGGCTGTTGCCTTTGCTACCGGCTGCGAAAACGGCTCTGGTTCCTACGAAAGGAACCAGGCCTCGATCTGTACATGGCCTGTACAGACCTGACTGCCTTCCCAGCGTCCTGGAGTTTAGTGATAACCTTCTCAGAGGGTTCACCAAAAAGTACTTTGCCATTATAAGGGACGTCAAGAATATTCTTTTGTATGTCCAAGGTAAAACTGGAGACACAGAGCCAAGAATGTCTCCAGAGACAGATGCCTGAAGCCGCAGCTTTGGCAGACGAGTCTGCGGAATCATATGCGGCTTGTAGCACTTGGGTACCCACATCGGACCCAGTGCGGAGGAGGTTTAGGAGCTCCGCCTTCTGATTGCCATCCGGTAACTTATTGACCAGGTCCTGGCCCTGTTCCCACAGAGCATTCTGAAACTGTACCATGTGAAATAGGTAGTTCAGGGACCTGATGGAGCATGTAGCAGCCACATACATGCACCTCCCCAGGACATCCAGCTGTTTGGATTCCTGGTCCGGTGGCTGTGTGCTCATGTGCTGCGGTCTCTGGGACCGGTCATGTGAGGCCGTAATGAACAGGGAGTCAGACAGAGGTTGTTGAGTCAAGTACTGGTCCTCTTTCAGGGCCTTGTACAGGCAGTCAGCTTTCTTCAGCACAGCGTGAGTGGAGTGCGGATGCTTCCACGCAGCCTTGGTGACGTCTGTGAAGGTGTCCACCAAGGGTGGCACTACCACAGGCTTTGGATCTTTCTGCCGAAGATAACGGGCAAGGCGCTGTCTTTTGGGATCGAGGTCTTCAGCATCCCATCCCATGTTGTCCTGGATGTGCCTCATGATCTCAGAGAAAGAGGGATCATCCGGAGACCTGGGTAGATCATGTGGGTCAGGCGATGGAATGCTGAGTAGAGAAGGAGATCTGGAGTATTCCGAGATAACTGATCTGGAGTCCTCCCCTGATGGAGTATACTGACGATGTCTGGGTCGCTTGGGGCTGGGAGACCCTGATGGGGATCTTGAGGGAGGCCTTCTCCAATCCTTAGATCTACCCCTAGGAGATGGAGTCTGCTCCTTAGGGGTTGGTGGTCGTCCTGATGGCCCCTGTGGTGGAGGAGGGGGCGTAGGAGGTAAAGGAGTAGGAGGAGGAAGAGGTTTTACTGGGACTACGTCTTTTTGGATGGTGTTCCACCAGAAAGTAAAGAGATCCTTTACCTCTTGTAAATTCATGCCCAACAACGGGCCTGGCACCAGTGGTCTGTCGCCGGGGTCGGGCGTCGGGTCCTCGGGTGTCTCCGGGGTGGGCGAAGGCTCCCTCAGAAGCCCTGCATCCTCTGTGTCGCCCACCTGGTCTTCAGGCAATGTCGTATCCTCCTCTATGGAATCCCTGTGACTGGTGTCCACCGGTGACTGGGGGGCGGTCTTCAGCTCCGGCGAATGTGAAGCCGACGACTTCAGGTCCGGTGAACGCCCGGCCGGCGTCTGGTGTTTTAGGGACGTCAGGTCCTTCATCTTCCTGGGTGGTGGATCCGGGCCCCTGGGGGGCTGGGAGACTGACCTGGAGTCGGGGTCCTGACGTCGGGTGGATGAGGAAGACTTGCGGCATTCATTGGACTTGGAAGAGGCCAGAAAGGGAGTGGAGGAAGCCGAGGGCCTAGAAGTCTTGATGGTCTGAAGAGCCAAAGAACCGCCTGAAGCCCGGACTTTAACCAGAGGGGGCTGAGACCTAGCCCTGGAGGGAGAGCGATCCGATTAGGTGGAGCCTGAGCTCCGCGAGTCCG
The DNA here is from genome assembly GCA_016271365.2 of Neoceratodus forsteri. NCBI lineage: Eukaryota > Metazoa > Chordata > Ceratodontiformes > Ceratodontidae > Neoceratodus > Neoceratodus forsteri. The sequence continues at coordinate 185,548,240 of JADMNL010000027.1, forward strand.
AAGCCCGGTTTGGGGATCTGGACCTTGCTTTCTCCCGGTGCTTGTCCCAGTGTTTATGGGCCTTGGAAGAAGAATCACCCCTGGAAGAAGGTTCTTTGTCCATCCTGCTAAGTTTTTCCTCTAACAGCTAAGCCTGAAGTGCCTTCTGATGGCAGATACTGGTGCGGCTGTTGAACCCTTGGTGAAAGGTGCAGGCCTTGGTGTCGTGGTCCGGGCCTAAGCACCGCATGCAGGCACACTTTGAAAGGTGTCCCTCAGATGAAGGAGTTGGAGAGAACATTAGTTATGTAGAAACTTTTGAAGTTCTAAATCATCGTGCGCTAGGTAGAGACCGAGAGGCCGATGCTGGCGAGTCGACAGAGGGAAAAGAACTGGTACTATGCCTGATGTCGGGGGCGGGACTGACGTTGGAGGTGGTCCCCACTGAATACTGCTAGCTAGAAAATTTCCGTGGGGTCCTGGTGCCTGTCGGCTTCAGTCCTAGTGGTGTAACCTGCTGCAAGAGCTATTTCTCGAAGTAAGATCGGTAGATATTTGAGAGGATCTCTTGCAGCAGGCCACACCTGCAGGACTACAGCTATCAGGCACTAGAACCACATGGAAACTTTTCTAGCTAGCAGTCTACAAGGGGGCTGCCCACGACGACATCTACCCTATATAAATGTGGGTGGCACCGTGCCCTCCTCAATTCTCCCACTAGAGACCATAAGCAACAACGCTCAAGCCGTGGAACTGAGGAAGGCTAGAGGTTCCCACCATGGAGACAAAGGTGAAACAGTAGGAGAGCCTTTATAGAGAAAGAGAGACAAAGACGGAGAGTCCCCCAAGCCAAGGGGGATGGAGGGTGGGATAGCATGGCCTGCTGCAAGAGATCCTCTTGAAGGTCTACTGTTACTATAGAGACTTTTACATACCCCAAGAGTTTTAATAAGGCCCAGGTGAGGAGCCCCTTTGAGAAAAAAAGAATGCTCTATAACAAGGGGGCATGATATGAGACTGGAGGGAGGTACAATCAGGGGGATTGCGAGGAAAGTTTTCTTCACTGAAAGGGTGGTGGATGCCTGGAGCCTCCCCAAGGAAGTGGTTGGGGTGCAAACAGTGAAGGCATTCAAGAATGCGTGGGATAGGCATAACGGAACCTTAGCGACAGCACAGAAAGGGTAGTCAAGGAACACTTGGGGGGGTAGGAAATATGGACAGACCAGATGGGCCTGATGGTGCTCATCTGCCGTCAGATTTTGTGTATCTATGTTACAGTAAGTTCTTATGTAATTATACTGTCTTCATCAAGGGTCTCTCTTGCACGAGGCCACACCTGCAGGACGAGTTCCAAGCAGTTCTGACAGAAGAACCAGTCTGGTTGGCCAGAAGCTATAGGCCTAAAAAGAAGACTTTGTAGCACAGACAGGCTGAAGCCTGCCTTTGTTCTCGAGGCAATGTCCAGACTGTAGTGTTTAGTGAAGCTGTGGGCAGAAAGAACAGGTTACTCACCTGTAACGGTAGTTCTAGGAGTGGTATATGTTGTTCATCCACACTATTTGGCATGTCTCCTTCCACTTTAAATCTTGCCGGAAGTCTTCAAGCTGGCTCCTCCCACCTGGGTGGTATATACCTCGGCTCCGCCCCATGACGCCAGATCTTAGCCCGCTGGAAGCAAGGTTGTGCGCCCGAAGCAGGGGAGTTTGGGTGGGCAGGGAGGTTAGGGAGGCAGGATGAACAACATATACCACTCCTAGAACTACTGTTACAGGTGGGTAACCTGTTCTTCTAGAAGCGTGGATATGTTGTTCATCCACACTGTTTGACAGACTCCAAGCAGTTCTCCGGGAGAAGGGAGGCAAGGTGCACACCCCCTACTTAGGAAACAGATTGGAGAACCGAGGCCCCAAAACCAGCATCCCGGCATGACTCAAGGTCGATGTGGTAGTGGGTGATAAAGGTGTTTGCTGACCTCCAGGTAGCAGCTCGACAGATTTCCTGGATAGGGATATCCCTGGAAGCAGCCATCGATGCAGCAGTATGGCATGTAGAATGAGCTCCTATCCCTCTGGGAGGCTTCTTGCCCACCAAGTTACAGCACAGACCTATGCACGATGTAATCCATCTTGCTTTGGTCCACTTGGCTGCAGGTCTGCCAGAAGCAGCTTCGGCGTAGGTGACAAACAGCTGGTGAACCTCTCCATGAATATCTGCCATCCTCTCCATGTAGTAGGAGAGAGCACATCTCAGGTCCAGAGTATGGAGCCTGTACTTGGCATCCGAGGTGTAATTAGGGTAGTATACCGGCAGAGTCAACACCTGGTTAAGGTGAAACTCTGACGCCACCTTTGGAAGGAATTTCGGGTGGAGGCGCAGGACAACTTTGTCCCTGTGAAAGACCAGATAAGGGGAGGCCACCAAAAGCGCCTGGAGCTCCCCTGTCCTTCTGGCTGACGTGATAGCCACCAGGAAGGCCGTCTTCCACGACAAGTATGACAGCTCACACTTGTGCATTGGTTCGAATGGCTTGTCCATGAGTTTTGCCAATACCAACAGTAGATCCCACGGAGGTGGAGGTTCACGCACCAGAGGGGATATGTGATCCAGGCGTTTGAAGAAGCGCCCGACCACTGTCTCCTGCGCCAATGTCGGCTGACTGGCCCGTGACCAGTAAGCAGAAATGGCTGCCAGGTGCACCCTAAGGGTCGATGACCTTAGACCCCCTTTGGAGAGAGACCAAAGGTAGTCAAGAATGTTAGGGACAGGACAGGATTAGGGGTCCAGACTCTTACCCTGACACCAAATGGAAAACCTTTTTCATTTGAAGGCGTAACATTTCCTGGTCGATTCCCTTCTACTGTAGATGCCTCTACTACGGTGTAGACATCTTTGGAAAGACCCAGAGCCTGGAACTCTAGCCGCTCAGGTACCAGACTGTGAGGTGCAGGGACTGAAGGTCCGGATGGAATACCTTCCCCTGGTTCAGAAATATCAGGTCTGGGCGTGTACAAAGCCGCTTCCGGGGGCCTGCAGCTGAGGCTGAGATAATCTGGGTACCAGAACTGGCACGGCCAATCTGGGGCTACCAGAATCACCTTCGCCTTGTCCCGCCTCATCTTGAGGATCAAGGTGAATGGAGGGAAGGTGTAGAGGAGGCCTGGGGTCTGCGGCCTCGAGAAGGCATCCCCCTACAGCGGGCCCTGCTAAGGGGGGCGGGCATGATACAGTCTCAGCTTGCTGTTTTCCCTGGAGGCGAACAGGTCCACCATCGGTTTGCCCCAACGTGAGAACAGGCTGTAAGCTACCTCTGGATGGAGAGACCACTCGTGGGATGTCTGGCCTACTCAGCTAAGAGCATCCGCCAGCTGGTTCGAGGCTCCACCACATGGATGGCTAGGAGATCTGCCTCTAACCGGCTGACGAGGGTCCAGATGCTGAGTGCCTCCTTGCACAGCAGATGAGAGTGCATGCTGCCCTGCTTGTTGAGGTAGTACATGGTCGTGGTATTGTCTGTCTGGACTTGAACCACTTGACCCCGGAGCTAAGGAGCGAAAGCTGACAGTGCCAGTCTGACTGCTCTGAGCTCCAACAGGCTGATCTGGTATCGGGGACTCCTCAGGGATCCAGAACCCATGGGCCTTTTTGTCCCCCATGTGGTCTCCCCAGCCCATGAGAGAGGCATCGGTCATGAGGATGGCCATTGGCTCTGGGTGGACAAATGGGATCCCTTCCTGCAACCAGTCTGGGGCGGTCCACCATTGGAAAGCATCCCACATCTTCTGGGTTACAGTGATCAGTTGGTCGAAATGACCGTGGCACGGAGTCCACTGCGTGGCCAGCTCCCATTGGAGGGGCGCATGTGCCACCAGGCCCAACGGACCACAGAGGTGCACGCCGCCATGTAACCCAGACAGTGCAGAAGAAAAAATTACTCACCTTAGTAATGTTGTTTCTTCTAATGGAGTCTTGCTATATTATGACATATGCAGTGAGTCCCAACCTTCGAACTGCTCCGGAGGTGAAAGAGTTAACTTTCCATGCCAGGCATGGAACGTTGAGCTCGAGCTCGGTTGAAACTCTGTCTGTTGTTCTTCAAACTCAAACCGTCAGATCTTTACAAGCTAAACTCACTGAGGTCCTGTGTGGAAGCTGTAAACCTACACTAGCCAACTGGCTACTAAACATAAGAACACATTTTTTGGTCCCAAAACAAAGACTCAAGTCAGGAGACCCAAAAAATGAAAAACACAACACCAAGACACCCCAAAAAAGGAGGGGTGAAAACAACAAGGTGGGCATCTACTAAGTGCCAACACTGCACTGCCCACCCACATCCCAAAAACAGAGGTTCTGAGAGGGGCAGGGGGGGCATAATATAGCAAGACTCCATTAGAAGAAACAACATTACTAAGGTGAGTAATTTTTTTCTTCAAACAACATGAAGTCTTGCTATATTATGACATATGCAGACTACACAGCAGTACCTCCATGGAGGAGGGTCAGAACCTATTTAGAAATAGGCTCTGAAGCACAGCTGTGTAAACCGAGCATCACTCCTAGCCTGGATGTCCAGGAGTAATGCTTGGTAAAAGTGTGAACTGTTTTCCAGGTAGCTGCTTGACATATCTCTAGAATAGGGATGTCCCTGGCAGCAGCCAGGGAAGCAGCTGTACCTCTGGTAGAGTGAGCCCTCAGGCCTGAGGGAGGAACCTTACCCAGCTTTTCATAACAGAATTGGATACAAGAGACAATCCACCTGGCAATGGATCTTTTAGTGGCAGGTTTCCCTTTACCAACCTCACCACAAGTGAGGAATAGTTGGAGGGAGTCAAACCTGTGACCCTTGGTACGCTCTATGTAGTAACTAAGGGCTCTCTTCACATCTAAGCTGTGCAGCCTCCTCTCGCCAGAGGAGGAATGTCAGTGAAGTACACTGGAAGAGATATAGATTGATTAAGATGGAAATCTGAAACCACCTTAGGCAAGAACTTCCTGTTAGTCCTGAGGACCACCTTCTCTCTATGAAAGGAGATAAAATCAGGCTCCACTGACACAGCTTGTAATTCACTTATGCGTCTGGCAGAAGTGATGGCTACCAGAAACACAGTCTTCCAAGTCAAGTACTTAAGCTCTGCTGAAGACAAGGGCTCAAAGGGGGGTTGCATAAGCTGAGCAATGCAAACATTAAGATCCCAGGCAGGGGCAGGGGCCCTGAATGGAGGGTTGGTGTGAATCAATCCCTTAAAAAACTTGGAGAATACAGGATGAGCTGAAAGAGAAGAGGGTTTACCTGCTGAAATAAAAGCAGACACAGCTGCCAAATGTACTTTTAGGGTAGCTGGTCTAAGCCCCAAGGTATTTAAATGGACCATATAATCCAGGACTGTGGGTAAATCAGCAGATTCTGGGGAAATATGCTTCCCAGAGCACCATATGGAAAACCTCTTCCATTTGGAATTATAGGTAGCCCTGGTGAAAAGTTTCCTAGAAGCCTTCAATATATCCATTACACCTTGGGAGAGGAGTAGATCAGCAAACTCTAACTCTTCAAGAGCCAGGCCTTGAGATTGAGAGATTTGAGGTTCAGGTACCAAACCCTCCCCTGAGCACAGCTTAACAGGTTGTATTTCCTGGGAAGACACAGGGGAAGATGGACTGCTAAGGACAGTAGGAGTGGATACCAGGGTTTTCTGGCCCAATCTGGAGCAATCAGGATCATCTTGCAGGACTGAGATCTGATTTTGACTAACACTTTGAACAGGAGAGGGAAGGGGAAAGCATAAAGAAACTTCCCTTCCCAATTGAGAACTAGGGCATCCAGAGGGACTGAGCCCAACACTGGGGGCCTGCAGCAAAAAAGGGGAAGTTGGTGATTGTCTGGGGCTGCAAAAAGATCTATCTGCGGGGTGCCCCATCTGGCAAAAATTATCTCCAGGACCAGGGGGTCCAGTGACCATTTGTGATGGCCCTGGGAAATCCTGCTGAGAGCATCTGCCAGGACATTGTCCTTGCCTGGGAGGTGAACTGCTGTAAGGGAGGTATTCAGGGAGTAAGCCAGAGACCACAACTTCATTGCTTCAGTGCACAAGGCCGTAGACCGAGTGCCTCCTTGCTCGTTCATGTACCACATTGTGGTGGTGTTGTCTGTTCTGACCTGTACAACTTGGTTCTGAACAGATTTGGAAAAACTTGAAGTGCTAGAAAAACTGCTCTGAGTTCCAACAGATTGATGTGGACCAGAGATTCCTGAGGGACCACAATCCCTGGGTAGTGAGGTCGCCCATGTGAGCTCCCACCCAAGAGGGATGCATCTGTGGTAAGGATTAAGGAGTGAGACTGAGTGACAAAGGAACCCCTTGTCTCAGATTGCTCTGATCCTGCCACCACTGTAGGGCTTGGATCAGGGTTCGAGTTACTGGGATCAATTTGTTAGAGGGTCTTTCCTTTGAGACCAAAAGGCTCTCAAATGAAACTAGATGTCCCTCATCTGAAATCTTGCCCCTGCACTACTGGCTGTGAAAGCAGCCATGTGCCCCAGGAGCTGTAGAAAATGCCTTGCTGATCGAGAGACCTGCAGGGTGAATGAGGAGGCCAGAGAGACCAGGGTCCTTGCCCTGTCCAAAGGAAGGAAGGCTCTGGCTTCCTCTGTGTTCAGCTCTGCGCCTATGAAGGTGAGGAGCTGGACAGGCTCTAGAACTGACTTTGAAAGGTTCAGAAGGAAACCTAGAGAGGTGAGCAGTTGCTGAGTTATCTGTAGATGTAACTTGACTTGGTCTGGAGACTGGCCTACTATGAGCCAGTCGTCCAAGTAAGGAAGATGGCAATTTTGCCTTCTTAGGGAAGCAACTGCTACTGCCAGGCATTTTGTGAATACCCTTGGAGCAGAGGTGAGGCCAAGGCCATTGTTCTGAACTGGTAATGGCCTGAGGGCAGTTTGAACCTGAGGTACTTTCGATGGGAGCTTCTGATGAGAATATGGAAGTAGGCATCCTTGAGGTCCAGGGACGCTAGCCAGTCCCCTGACCTTAGAGAGGGTAGAATAATTCCCAGAGTCACCATTTTGAATTTTGGTTTTAAAAGGTGCTTGTTTAAGTATCTGAGATCCAGGATGGGCCGCCATTCTCCTGTCTTTTTTGGGGTAATGAAGCACCTAGAGTACAATCCTTTGCCCTGGTGTAGGGGTGGAACCCTTTCCACAGCTCTGAGAGCCAGGAGGGAAGAGACCTCTGCCTCTAGGGCAAGTGCCTCTGGTGGATTTGCAGGTGGAAAGGATCTGGTTCTCATCTTTGGGAATTTTTCGAAGCTGAGAACCAGTCCCTGGCTTACTACTTCCAGGACCCACTTGTTCGATGTCAGAGACTTCCAGTCCTGGACAAAGTAAGCCAGCCTGCCCCCTACAGGTAGCTGAGAATCGGCCCTGGCAACCCCATAAGGGTGCATGCTTGGCAGGGGCTTTGGGCTGAGGGGTGGAAGCAGGCCTGCTTGTACCCCGTCTGCCTCTCCCTCTAAGAACCCCCTCTGGGCATAAGCAGAAGAGGAGGCCTGGGCTGGGTAAAAAGGCCTATGAAAAGGCCTGCCCCTGCTCTTGGAAAGCTGCCTTTGAGGAGTGGCCTGCCTTCCTTGGCATGTGCACTCCTATAGGTGGTCCTATACATCCATTTTCTTCATGTAATTCTCTGTCTGCCCCCAAACAGAGAATTACCCACAACAGGAAAATCCATGGTCTTAGTCTGGGTATCCTGTGACAGGCTAGTACATCTGAGCCAAGCCATTCTGCGAGTGCCACAGATGTAGCCATGACTCTTGATGACACATCATTAGAGTCCACTGCAGCATGGAATTGCACCTTGGATGCCTCAATACCATCAGCAGCCACCTGCTCCAGCTCCTTGGCAAGCTGGCCAGGGACCTGTTTTGCTAAGAGCCATAACAGTATCCCATCTGATTTCTGATATCTAGCAACATAAGCCATATAATTTGCCTGTCTGAGTCCCAAGGATGCTGCCATGTACTGTTTCTTTGCCATGGCATCAATCCTCCTGGAGTCCTTGTCAGGGGGGGTGTGAAGCCAAGGGAATATTTGCCTTGTCACAGGCTGTAGCCTGCACTACCCCAACATGGCTGCATTGTTGTGTAAGGAACTCCGTATCAGAGCCTGACAATGTGTACCTCTTGTCCATTCTCTTATCACAGGAGGTATAGTGTGAGGAGTTTTTAGAATTTTAACTTTCTGTTTCCCAAAGATTTATGCAAAGGAATAGACAGTCTCCTAGACTCTGGGATATCCATCATTTCCACATAGTCAGGCTCCTCTTGATCATCCACAGCTTCCTCCATAGGGAGCTGGAGGGTTTCAGCCACTTTTTTATAAAACATAAAATGAGAAGGGGACTCAGAAAGCCTAGGAGGAGACACTCCTGAAGATCTGTCTGGGGAGATGTCCGGGTCAATGGACACATCCAGACTTTCAAATCCACATCCACTCTCCTCAGACTCCTCTTCCCCCTCCTCCGGTTCATAAAATTCCTCTAAATCATACTCTTGAACTGGTGGAACCAGACGAACCGTACGCTTACCTAATGGTGCCGGTTCGGTCGGAACCGGGGAAAGTGACTGGACAATTTTAATCGCTTTGGCTATTTCTTCAGCAGTTGGAGAGGAAAGTTTTGGCTCCACACCAGCTGATTTCCTAGTCCTTTTTGCTGGAACCGACTCCTCAGAGTCAGATCTCCTTTTGCCCGAGGAAGTCTCGCCCTGGTCAGAGGGACTCCCTCCGGTTCGGTTGGAACCGAACCGGCTAGCCATCTGGTTCAGTGGACTTTTTGGCCTCCCTTTCCCTGAGCCTACCAACTCTCTTTTCCAGGGTAGCTGCAGGAAAATTTTTACAAATCTGGCAGTCTGCATTGAGGTGGTCAAACCCCACACAATAAACACAGGTGGTGTGGGGGTCAGCCTTAGCAAAGACTTCCCCACAGACACTGCAGTGTTGAAACCCAGTGGGCCCGTTTTCTTTTGGGTTTCTCAGACATAGTGCCAGCCTAACCAAACTTACCCGTTTATGGCAATCTGCCAGGTAAGACCCTCTTATCGGTTCCCAACCGTGTCACGGGTCGTGGAAAAAACGTAATAAAATCCGTTTTTTTTAGAACCGATAAGAACCGGTAACCACACTCTAAATGACAGATTAATATATTTTAAACAACCTGATCGGTTCAAACTGAACCGATAAACCGTTTACAAGTTCCACACAGAATAGAAATTAATGAAAACCTATCTAGTACTCACAATACCACAGACAGAGTCTGAACCGACCGGTTGCGGTTTAAATTCGATCGAAAACCGAGAAAAACAATACTTTAACCGACAAAATGAACCGAGCAGAAGGAGAAATCTCCGGAGCGACTGTTCAGTGAGGCGGAGTAAAGAATCTGACGGTTTGAGTTTGAAGAACAACAGACAGAGTTTCAACCGAGCTCGAGCTCACCGTTCCATGCCTGGCATGGAAAGTTAACTCTTTCACCTCCGGAGCAGTTTGAAGGTTGGGAGTCACTGCATATGTCATAATATAGCAAGACTTCATGCTGTTTGAAAGTCCCGGGCAGGGTGCAATTGCCCAACTAGAAATGATTGGGCAAAGGAGGAGAGAACCTCCACCCTATCCGCCGGGAGCCGAGCTCTGGCTTGACGAGAGTCGAGCTCTGCCCTGATGAAGCACATCACCTGAGAAGGCACGAGTTCCAACTTGGCCTTGTTGATCAAAAGGCCAAGTTGGGAGCAGGTCTGAAGGGCCAGGTCCCTAGATCTCTCCACCTCCTGCTGGGTGGGACCAGTTAAAAGCCAATCGTCGAGGCAGGGGTAAATTCTGACCCCCCCCATGCCTGAGATGGGCTGCTACCACTGCGATACATTTGGTGAAGACCCATGGGGCCGATGACAGGCCAAATGCATTGGCTCGAAACTCATACAGGGTCACTTCGGCTCTGAAGCGGAGAAACCGCCAATGAGACGGATGGACTGGGACGTGAAAGAACACGTCCTACAGATCCAATGAACAGAACCACATGTTTCGCTCCAAGGATGGTATGATCTGGGACACAGTGACCATCCGAAAGGTGCGTGACCTGAGATACTGATTCAGGTCATGCAGATCTGGAATGGGGCACCGGCCCCCCGTCCGCTTGGGCACCAGGAAGTACCTGGAGACAAAGCCTGGGTCTGCTGGAGAATCCGGCACTGGAGCTACTGCCTCCTTGAGGAGGAGCTGAGCGATGTCGTCTCGGACTGCCAACTGAATATGGACAGATACTCCCCACCCCCCAACCGAGGGGCACGGGCTCGGCTTGGAGGGTGCTGCTCGAATTCCAGAGGCAGTCCCTGACCAACTACTTCCACAACCTACCTGTCCGTGGTAATAATGGACCAGGTGGAAAGAAAGTGGCGGAGCCGGCCCCTCACGGGAGGACCAAGATCTGGCGTGATGGGAGAGGAGGTGGCAGCCCCGGCCCCGTCACTGAGCAGGCTTGGAGGAGGAGGATCCAGGATCTGAACCTCGGCCTCCTTTACGGGCCTGGGAAGGCCCGGGGTTGGGCCGGGGGCACCAAGCTTGAGCCTGCTGCTGCCCTCCTTAAAAGGAGGGTTGCTGTGCCGCAGGGGAAGAGTGCCAAAAAGGCTTCTTCTTCTTCTTCTGCTGTTTCTTGCCTGAAGAACCTTTAGCAGAAGTAGCATCCAAGGTGGCACTGGACTGCTCAATACGCTGAAGGTGACCAGCCGCACCTGGGCCGAAAGGTCGCTGCCCAGGAAAGGCACATCAGCTAGTTTGTGCTGAGTATCTGCTGAAAAAGAGGAGAGTCTCAGCCAAGCCCTGCGATGAGAGGCAACTGCAGCTGCCATCGAGCGGGCACAAGAATCCCCAATGTCCAGGGCTGTCTGAAGCTGCTGTTTGGCAACAGCCCGGCCCTGATCCCGGACCTGCTTGACCGTGATCTGCATGTCCGCGGGGAGGTGTGGGAGGACTTCATCCAAAAGACCCCAAGAGGGCATGGGAGAAGTGTGCCATGATGGCGAACTTGTCTGTGAAGGCCTAAGATGAGGCCACAAGACCTTTTAAGTCGAATCATCAAGAGTTTGGATTCTTTTGAGGCGGTCGCAGTGTCAAGCAGAACTGCCAGTATGCCTGAACACAGAGGTGATCACCAGGCTCTCGGCTGAAGGGTGCTCTGTGAACCCCGCAAGGGACCCCATGGTCACCGCATACTTGCGGGCCATGCGGGCAGACAGAGCTGGACAGGAGGCAGGGCGCTGCCAAAGTTCTAAGGCCGGGCCAACTATGGCCTCGGCCACAGGAATGGCCTCCGTCGGGGTATCCCCCCTCTCTTGAGGATGTCCATGAGAGGGTACTCCGCCTTTTTCTGGATATGTTCAAGGGGCATCCCTGTAGACTCAGAGATGAGGTGAAGAATACGCTGAAAGGACGAAGGACCTTCCTCCATCTCTAACCCACCAGCCGATTCGTCATCCCTGGGATGAGAATGTAGGCCGGTCTCATTAGAATCCGAGGAATCCGAATACAACGGTCGACCGCCCAGGTCACCTTCGACCCACCGGGTGGTTCGAGGACAGTGATCGAAAGACGCCAGGGAAGCCCGGTGTCTGGTCTGTCTTCCTTAGAAGGAGCCCCTCCCACAGGCTGCTTGGGCGGTGGTTCCACCACGATCAGTGGAGAGACTGGTTTAGGCCGAACCGGAGGTTTGGCCGGCTCCGCGGGCGGGGGAGCCAACTTAATTGGCTCCAAAGGAATCGGCTTCGGCCTGGGAGGCGAAAGCCAAGTAATGGCCGTGGTAGAAGCCTGGGACGGCTTGTGCCTGGACAAAATCAGCTGTTGCCACATGAGGTCCTCATAGCGCCGGAGTTTCCACCGGAGCCTCTCGTCATCCGAGGAGGATGAGGACGACCGATGGTGTAGCCTCTTTTTTGAGCGCTTGTGGCTCTTCCTCGGCCTGTCGGTCGAGGGGGTCCTAGACCTCGACCGAGATCGGACGGGCCGATTCGGCTGCTTGGGAGAGGGACCGGTGATTCCCCAGGGTCGGGGACTTCCTCGACAGGATTCCCAGCAGGCTGGGTCTCCTCATCGGGGAAAGAAAGGACCGGAGTCTGATTGAGAGAATCGTCCACCGGAGCTGGCCACAATGGGTCGATGATTATTTCAACCTCCTCGATCGACACTTTGGTCAACTGGTCAGACGACAAAACCGAGAAGCCAGCGGCCGAAGAAGAAATTTTGACCAAAGCTGAGACTACCGGTTCCTGGGACCAAGATCTTTCCCAATCCCAAGAACGTCTTCGCCGAGACGAAGACGATCCTGGGTCCTTTTCCTGCTTACGGGACTGAGAGGAGAGCGTGCCCACAGGACCCTCTCCCTTAGTCAGAAGAGACTGGCACAACTCTCGGAAGGAACCCGAGAAGGTGGAGCCCAGGTTGAGCGGAACGAAGAAGCTCCGAGAGGAAGATTCCTTGGCACAAACCGCTTCCTCCTCGAAGATTTGCATGCGTTCCAACTGCTCGGTGGATCCCGCAGCTGCAGAAACTGCCCACCAAGACTCCTTTGATTTCACCGGAGGGTTCCGTTTTTCAGGTCTCCCCAACTTCAGGTGTGCGAGACGGTCGTCGAGGAGGTTAGGGTGAAATGCAAGACAAAAATTGCACTTCGAGGTGTCATGGTCAACACCCAGGCAATAGACGCACGTGGTGTGGGGATTGGTGCGTGACATTTTCTGGCCACACGAACACCGGTGAAATCCAGGGGAAGACTTGTCTTCCATAATCGAAGATGAGTAGTCGCGATCGCTAATGCGAACTAGACAAATTTTTGGAATAACCGAAGGTTTTGAAGCCAGGGCCTACAAAATGCGGAAGCACGAGGGAGGCAACCTGAATCTTCCAGCAGAAAGGAAGATCTGGCGTCATGGGGTGGAGCTGAGGGTTATACCACCCGGGTAGGTGGGAGGAGCCAGCTTGAAGACTTCTGGTGATTCTTAAAGGGGAAAGGGACATGCCAATAAGTGTGAATGAACAACATATCCACGATCTTAGAACAGTTTTTAACTTATTTACTACCTTCTGAGTTGTGTTGGTATTTGTAACTATAGCCAGACAACGCTGACAAGTGTCTTTTTATTGAAATATTTAGCGTGGATAAGTACATCGCAGTTCAAACTTTCAATAGAAAGATGCCATTTGGCATCTCGCTAAGTTGAAAAACCACTATGAACACTGCTTAAATTAAACAGAACAGGAAGGGCTTTTGGAGGCTGGTATGTCCTGAGCTGGGTGGCAGGGCCGAGGGATTTTTATTTATAAGTTTATATACCTGGCAAATGTTTTTTTCTGTGTGTGTTTTGATTTTTGTAATAAGGTCACCAGAAAATGGAAAATCTGCTATGGTAAGGCAACTGTGGATTAAATCATGTAATTAATCAATGGTCACCCACCACTTTAAGTTTATTTGCAGAAGAAAAATTATTTTGAAACTGAAAGGGTTACTTAACTGTAATGGCTCCCTTTTCATGCATTCTTCCTGGTGTGTCATGAAGGTCAGCAAACTGTACTGCCACCTGGTGGTAGATGGGTAGCAGAAACTCTTCCCTAGCTTTTAACCGGCTTGCCAAATCTTTGCGCAACTCTTCAGAGAGCTCTGGTGTGCCTGTTTTTGGAGGAATGGGAAAATATAGAATCTTTCAGGTTATTTATTTCTAGAATACTAATACAACATTTGTTTCTAACATACTAAGAAGCCAGCAGATTAGGTCCTATGGTCTATCGAGTCTGCTCGATGATCAGTGCCTTCCCAGGGCACCGTTGTACCCCCCCCCCCACAAGGTCCCCCACCTGGGCTCTGGGATGCACCTTCCCCCTATACCCATCCCAGTCTTTCTTGAACCCTTCCACTGTTGCTGCAGCCACCAAGTCCCCGAGCAGTGCATTCCAGGGCTCCCCCACCCTTTCAGTGAAGTAGTGTCTCCTTGTTTTCCCCCTCAGCCTCCCCCCTACCAGCTTCATTGAGTGACCCCTGGTGGTCCCCACCTCCCTCAGCTGAAGCACCCCCTCAAGGCTTACCCTGCTTATTCCTTTGAGATATTTGAAGACCTCTATCTTATTCCCTCGTTCCTTCTCTCCTCCAGCGAGTGCAGCTTGAGCTCCTCCAGCCTCTCCTCATAGGGCCTCCCCCCTAGTCCCAGTATCATCCTGCTCACCCTCCTCTGGATCTTTTCCAGAAGAGCAATGTCCCTTTTTAAGCAGGGATGCCAAAACTGCACGCAGTATTCAAGGCGTGGTCTAACCAAGCAATTGTACAGCGGAAGGGGCACCTCTAGACTCCTTGAGGTTATCCCCCTGGCTATGCACCCCAGCATTTTATTTTGCTTGGGCCACAGACCTTCAGCACTGCTCTGAGTTATTCATTTTGGCATCCACCACCACCCCAAGGTCCTTTTCCCCCTTAGAAACCTGCAGTGCCTCCTCCCGCAGGGTGTATTCATGAGCTGGGTTTTTGGCTCTCAGGCGTAGAACCCTGCATTTCCCAGCACTGAACTTTATCTTCCATGCTCTTGACCGCCTCCCCAGAGCCTCTAGGTCTTCCTGGGGAGCTAGCTTCCCCTCCTCCCCTTCCACCACCACCCACAGCTTCGAGTCATCAGCAAAGAGGCTCACCCCGCTCCTGATACCATGTCTGATGTCCGAGATATAGTTTCTGATGCTTTGCATTCACTAGTTCCTTGGGTAATCTCTCATTAGGATTTTGCATCCGGCTCATCTGAATAAAGATGGCTATTTTACTGTTTTCACATCACCCCAAATGGGTCGTTTAACTTTAATTAACATACATGAAGAGCGCGTGTGTGTGTGTGTGTGTGCACGCCTGTGTGAGTATGCACACATACACTAGCAGGTATTTATTCTACGATTTCCAAGCATTGTCGGGTGTAAAAGTGTGGTTACTACAGGGCATTTTGATTCTACACACGAAAATGATGTACTTATCAAAATTGTTAATCTTCCCAAATATCTTTGCCTGTTTTTTTAATTCAGGTTTATTGAAAGTCAAGAAGCAGTGTACAGCCATATCATTTCATCCTAAAATAACAATAACATTGCACCCAGTAATCACCGTACATACAACCATTTTTATACATCGAAGCATTTCACGAATTATGTTATAACAAAGTAGACCATTTGTCTATCGCTACGTTAATACTCCTCCTAGTGGATCAGCAATAATTAAGTCTCATACCTTAGAATAAAATAAATTGAAGGTAAGGGTATTTCATTTCTCCTATATGTCCTTATTCAAGACCCAGTTCTGGGCATTCCCGTACATGTTAAAGCCTCCTCCCCCTTTTTGTCCTCATGCCCACTCTGATATAATGTTTGGGAGGGGCGAGTGTATTCAAACTCCTCCTTCCAGGTCCTGGTCTCCCAACATGGACCACCTTGTCCATCTCCTGGTGAATGCTGTGAGTCAGTTCCTCCATTTCTTTAATTTCTTGAACAGTGGCGATCCATTGTTTCCTGTCTGGCGGGCCAGAAGAGAGCCATTTTCTGGTGATTGATTTATGGGTAGCCACCAGGAGGATATTCCACAAATAGAGTGCATCCGCCCCTCTCACCCCCTCTGGGGGCAGGCCCAACACCATGTTCTTCACTGTGAGGTGATGGGGTCCTGGGAACACTCTGGAGGCATCCCGCACCACCTCTTCCCAGAATGGTTTTATGACCTCACAGTCCCAGAATATATGGGTGTGGTGGGCATGTTAGGTTCCACAGCCCCTCCAGCAGTTCCCCTGGGCTCCCCCTCCCCACTTGCCCTGAATTTTGGAGGTGTAAAAGTACCTTACCCTTACCTTCCATGCAAACTCTCACCAACCAGGCGAGAGGGTGGTTTTGTTGGTGGAGTTAAAGATCATTTTCCACTCCCTGTCTGTTATATTTAAGCCACTCTCCCTCTCCCATCTGGTTTTCACTGGAGGGGTACTTGTGACTTGGAGTTGTAGGATTGTTTTATATAGGGCCAAGATTTGGCTCCTTTCAAGTCTCCCCGACATGACAGAGAATATTACCTGCAGCAGACTCTCTATGTTGGATTCTGAGTCTGAGGCACTCTGGGTGGCCAGAAGGTGAGCTCTCAGCTGCAGATAATGGAAATGGTCCCTGTTTCTGAGGTTAAATGTCTGTTTAAGGGTTTGGAAGTCTAAAACTATATCATCAGTGATCAGCTGTCCCAACCTCTGTAAGCCCAGTATGGCCCAGAGCCAGTAGGTGTGATCCAGCTTCGCTGGGATGAACTGTGCAGACCACGCAAACCATCAAAGTGGCCAAACAGTCCCTTTGATGCCCAGCTTGGACCAGAGCCTGTGTGTCATGTTCAGGGTGTTCTCTACCACCTGTGGCAGATCAGCATCCCCCCTGACAGGGTGGCGAAATATCTTCACCTTTGATTACCAATAACGAGTCTGAGGCCGGAGTCACTAGGACTGCATGGAGCAAAATGTTTTGCATGAAAGGAGCCAGCCACAGCAACTGAGCATGGCACCTGTGCATCCCCATGTGGTGTCACACGCTAGCCAATAACCACTGCCAGCTCCCTCAGATATTTCAGTTCTGTTCACCAGAAGAGAAACAAAGTGGGAAAAAAGAGAGAGAGAGAGAAGGCCAAGAGGTTTCCTAGCCCAAAGAGATAGGGAAAGGATATTGGAATATTCAATAAACAACAAAATAAAACCCAACTACCAACTTTAAGACAGAGAAAACAGGGCCCAGTAGGTGACACAAAGGGGTAGTTGGGTATGTATAACCAGAGTCTTACACCACTAGCCAAATAGGATGTGGATAGTGATCTAAAGGCAGCAGCCCTGAAGCATGTGGCTATGGCTGGGGGTGCCCAGAATTGGAACCCCCTTGTAAATGAGATGGCATAGTGTGCCAGGATAGGAATGAACACACAGACTCCTGGGGGAGAAAAAACAATCCCCTGCTACTACACAGAGGACTGACTAGATAAGTCAATGTGTCCCTTTTTACTCTAGTTAGAGGGGTAAGGGATTCCAGGTGCATATGGAGTTGTAGGACTATAAAGTCTAAAGGAGTTGAGATGTGTTCCTCTCCCCAGGTATCCCCAAGGGTTGTAGGCCAACAGCCAGGGGGCATAGGGGTTGAAATGGGCATACCAACCAAAGATAGCCTGACACAGTCAGAAAGCGTTACGTGAGGAAATGATCTCTTTCTCCTGGAACCACAACAATATACCCTGCTGAAGGGCTAATGCACATTCCCCAAGCCAGAGCACAGCACCTCCTACAGACAGCACAAAGTTGAGACAGATTGGATAGTGCTCAGAGGCACAGACTGCATTTAGCAAGTAATAGGGGTATACCCTGAAAAGGGGATATCCCCCAGGCAGGGAGGAGGAGAAAAAAGAAGGGAGCTGACTTCCCTTCATCTTTTTTTTTGCGTGTGTATGTGTTTTTGGCATCACTGCCCAAGAAGGACCCTTGCCCCAGTTAAGTTTTTTTGGGTGGGAGAGGGGACCCAATAATGAACCCCCAATCCCTTTTTATTTTTTGATATTTTTGAAGGCCACGCCAAGGGAATGCAACTAGGGAGATGCCCTAGTTCTTGTGGTGCTGGCCAGCACTGAAGGATGAGCTGCTCAGAGGCACTGGCTCTACTAGAGTGGTGGATGGTGGGTGGATGTTTTAATCAAAGTTGAAGATATTCTGCAACAGTTATGGTAAGCACGTAATTTTCGTGTCTTTCAAGAATCAATCTTTGCCACTGATTCTCACTTATGTGTCTGAATATCAAACTGTCCCTTCTTCTGAAGGAGAAGCTGGCTCACCCTGAGGGTAACAGATACTCTCAGCCCTCTACGCAGAGGAAAACACATGAGGACAGGGGCTCCTTTCAGTTCTAGCGAGAGCTGACATTGGTCAGGGCCAGGCAGGGGCTCCTGTGGCAAAGTAGTAGGAGGGTGCCCTGACAGTTCCAGCTTGACCCTGGGGGAGAGGAAATGAGTCCCCTGGGAATCTGAGTTAAGCGCTTTACACCCGGCCAAAGGTGCCAGCTAGGAGAGGCAAAGCCATGTCATCCGTCTGAGACTGCAGTTCCTACTAGCCTGGAGACCACCTCATTGGCATTGTACAATGCCTCTGACTAATGCCAAGCTACCGTCAGGCGATAAGCAGAAAGGCCAATGGCTTGCCTAACTGACTTGCTCTGAGGCACAGCAGCTAAAAGCTGACCTAGCTGCAACCAAAGGTGATGACTTGAAGGTCACCAGATATGCCTGGTGTGCAGAGACGCACATGACAGCACGTGATGAGGTAAAAGCCTTCTTGCCAAGGGCATCCATCTGAGTTGAGTCTGCTTCTGGAGATCGATCCCCCTCTCCATCCTGGGTCCAATACTTTTTAGTCTCTACCTCAACACCCTCCCCAGCTCATGTACCGTTAAAATGCTCCTCTACTCCGACTATGCAGTCCTCGTTGCCTCACATCCCAATCCCACCTCCCTCCAATTATCCCTCCAGCAAGCTTACAACCAAGCGGAAAGGCGGTTCGGAGACCGCAGACTGGTCATTAACCTAAAGAAAACCAAATCAATGCTCTTCTCCCACCACCAAAATAAAGCTAAAAATATCCCCCTCTTGATTATCCCCAGCACTCTGCACCTGCTAGAAAAAGTGACCACATACAAGTACCTAGGCATCACGTTCGATACTGCCCTCTCCTTCCACACCCACATTAATGCCCTGTCAGCTACCATTAACTCTTGGATTGGCCTGCTATACCGGCAGAGGGACTGCCTGCCTCCGGTTGCCCTCAGGATGGTCATCACCTCTTCCGTCTTGTCCCTCGTGGACTATGGCTTGCCCATCTGCGCTGCAGCTGACAACACTGCCCTATCCAAAATCCAACTCTCCATCAATAAGGCCTGTAGGCTCCTGACCGGTGCCCCCAGCCGAACTCACACCTGCCTTCTGTATACTATCACCAATCTTCTCAACTTTGAGGAGCGACTGCTCTACCAGACCTGCCTTCTCGCTAAGAAATCTCTGCTAGGACTCTCCCCGCCGGGGGTCTCCACCTCCCTACAGCAGCCATCTTCATCCATCACCACCCGTAGCTCTGTTAAGGCTACTTTCAAGGTGCCCAGAACCAAGACCTCGCTTGCCCAGAGATCCTTCCTCTACCGAGCCCCCAACTGGTTCAACTCCCTCCCTAGCTGCATCTTCAACTTGCCAAAAATTGGCTCCTTCAAAACAGCCCTTCGGAACCATATCTTTAATACCCGCTGTTGTAGGTGCAACTAACCCCCTGTTGTAACCTGTGGTTCCCACGCTGCCCTGGCTCGACAACGTCCACTGGACAGCCTCTCCTTCCCCCAGACCTACCCCTTCCCTACTAGGTCCAAACAGGGATGTAACCCGCTGTCTTCTCCGAGGACCTACTATATCCATGAGTGTAACTCACAATTTTGTAACATTATGTAACCTAAGTAACATACAAACTACTACATTATGTAACCTAAGTGTATCTATGTTAAATGTTCCTTTTACTGCACTTGTAATTTTATCCTCTGTTTTAATCTGCATTGTAATAACTGTCTTGATGTCTACCCCCCCTCCCGCGACGAGGTGCCTTTGTAAATGAGTCTCTGACTCAAAGAATGTAAACCCGATTTGTAATGAATAAATGAATAAATAAATGAGGCACCGACGGGGTCTGCAGTACCTCAGTCCCTGAAGAGGGGTGAAGTACCACATCAGCCGACCCTATAGGTGCACAATACCACATGAGCAGGACTCTGGGGTCACTTGGACAAGAGAGGGGATGCCTCCACACTGCCCTTGATGTCTCCTTGAAGGCTCTAAGCCATTGAGGGATGACAACTGTTTCATCATTGGGAAGGTAGGGCTGCTGGATCACAACCTGTTTATGAACCTAGGTTAAGGGCTTGGAGTATCTCCATCAAGAATCCTTGGTATACAGTGTACTCAGCAGCCAAAGACAGGTAGAAGGATAATTCATTATTCTCTGAGAAGGACGTCGATGGAGATGAGACACTGACCCCAGATGCTGACAGTGCCAGGAAGAAGGGCTGAAACTGGACCCATTCAGAGTCTCTATGAAAGCTATCTAGGGCACCAACAAACTCCCTGTGTTGCTCCCACGTTAATTGTCCCTCACGGCCTATGAATGCAGGCAGCCTCTCCAAAAAGTAGTGAAGTCCTGGAGGGGGGACCAGACTCAGGGTTTCAAGGGCCTCTACCTGGGCTTAGAGACTGCACAGGGGGCCTTGCAGGAGGGGAAGAGCCTGGCAGAATTGCCCAAAAGGGGTCCTCCTACATCAGAGGAGATACCCGATTGGTGCTCATAAGAGGAAAACCTCCAGGTGAAAAGAGCAGAGCCTTACAGTCCCCATAGGGCAGCTCTGTTCCTCATTGGTGCCAGCGTTGTCCAGCAGCTCCTGGGAGAAATGAAAATGACATACTCACCGTAATTCTTGACCTTCTTGGACAAGTCTTCACCATTTACTTATACTGCCGGGTTACAGGCTGGAGGTGCTGGGACCCTGCGGGGGCCAAAAATCTTCAAGAGGGCTAGCACCGCGGTAGCACCACACATGCGCAGCACCACGAGACTGGCTCACGCCTGTGTAGGCTACTACGGCGTCGACCTTCCAGCCGCCTCAGTACCCTTTTTACCAAGGAGGTGCAGCATAATATAACCTCACACCTAACCTAACAAGGGCATAAGAGAGCCCGATTGACCGTTATAAGAAAGGTAAATTTAAACAATGTCTTCACAGCCCAACCTGATGAGGGAGTGAAGACTAGGAACAGATTGAGTGAGCTCGGGGGATGGTGGGTGAGTATATGAATAAACACTGAAGACTTGTCCAAAAAGATCAAGAATTACGGTGAGCACATAATTTTCATATCTTCCTGGACTTAAAGTCTTCACCATTTATTCACACTGCTGGGTTACAGTACCAAGCTAAAGGGCTCTGAGCTGCAAACCTGGAGACCTGGGTTTGAATCCCACAGCCCCCACTTGCATACTGTGTGGCCCTGGGCAAGTCACTTAACTTCCTTTTGCTCCCAGGTTGCACCTGTAAACAAGCTTCAGCTTAGTGGGTCTCTCCTGGTTAAAAAAACAAACAAAAAAATCCCCCAAGCAGGGCAGTAGGAGACTGAGCTCACTCAGGACACTAAAGATTAAAGCGGTGGGTGTACTGTCTGATTGCATAAGAGATCACTCTCCCACCTTCTGTGTTTGGAGGAATAACTGTCCCAACCCCCCACCCAAGATCACCCTTATTCGTGATATGTCCAGACTGGACACTAATGACTTCATCAATTCTATCTACAATACTTTCCTATTAAAACTCTCCCTGACATAAACTAAGCTCTGGATTATTTCGTCTCCACCCTTACAAAACTCATTGATAATCATGCTGCCCTGAAAAAATGTAGGTCCAAAGGTGTCAAGGCCCCATGGCTTAATAAGGACATCAGGATGCTCATGTCCTCCCGTGACTGCGCCTGGCGGTCCTACAAGAAAAGTGGCCTATCCTCGGACTGGCAACTTAGAAATAAGTGCAAACACTCCCTAAATAAAGCCAAGTGACATCATTATAAAACAATACAAACTGAACACCTAAGTAACCCCAAATCATTTTGGAGACAGGTCAACTCCTTGATCAAGGGAAAGGCTGCTGAACTTCTGATCTCCCTCATTTCCCAAGGCACCTCCCTCACAGACCCCTTTTTGCCTGCAACTAGCTTCAACGAGTTTTTTACTGACCTTGATAGGTACACTTCACTCTTTCACAATTCAGCCATGCCCCCCCAACCCCCTTCCACCCCTGGCTATAAGGGGGCCAGACCTTCTTTTCACCTAAAGCTTGCCTCCCGTAAGGAGGTTCAGAGGCTTCTTGCTAACCTAAAAGCCGAGAGTTCACCTGGCTATGACACCCTAGAACCCAAGTTCCTCAAGCTAGGTGCTCCAGCCCTCGCTCACCCTGTCCGTGACCTCTTTAATAGGTTCTCCCTATCCTGCTCAGTCCCCAACAATTGGAAAGTAGCGGTAGTCGTGCCGGTGCATAAGGGGGATCCAATGCCGTAGCAGAGAATTATTGGCCCATATCTATCCTTTGCCCCTTGGCTAAAATCCAGAAATGCATAGTCTATAACCAACTTCAAAATTACCTGAAACACCACAATCTACTATCCTGTTACCAACATGGATTCAGAAAGAATCACAGTACCCTCACCGCCTTGATAAAAGTAACCACCGACATTCTCTAAGCCTTGGATCACGGTTCTTACATGGGTGCCACCTTTGTCGACCTCACTAAAGCATTTGACTTGGGGAATCAGGGTTTTCCTGCTCCAGCAGCTGCATATTCTTGGTTTTGATCCCATAGCACTTGAGTGGGTCCACAGTTATCTGTCATGCCATTCCCAGAGGGTTAAGTGGGCTGGTTATCTCTCTAGCCTTATGCCTATATCACATGGGGTGCCACAGGGCTCAATCCTGGGCCCAATCTTAGACTCATTACAAGTTTGGGTGGCCCAACATCAGTCTGACATTCTATATTGTCGAAACTTGGCTTAATCCTAAAATAGCCGACACTGCTACTCAATTACCAGGCTATACCATGTTCAGGCTCGACAGAGTAGGCAAGCACAGAGAAGGGTGTGTCCTGTACATTAAGGAACACCTTCAGGCTCATGTACTACCCCCCATCAAAACGAAGTTGCAATACACAACTCCCTGCGGCGAAAGTCTTTCTAGGCACTAATGGTAAATCAGTAACTGTGGTAATGGTATAGATTCCCCTAAGGCCCAAACCAGTGGTTTCAAAATTATACACAACTACCTCAAGGACCTTCGTCAGAGTGCTGAATTAATTATGATGGGAGACTTTAACATAAACTGGGCTTCCCCTGAAGCTGCCCCCTACAGAGATGCATTAACTGCTTTAAACATGAGGCAAACAGTCAACTCCCCCACCTGCATAAACTATCGCAAGGGTACTAGCTCCCTCATAGACTGGATTATCACAATCTGCCCAGACAGAATAACACACACAACAGTCCTTCCAGATTCCCAAAACGACCATTCGCCCATCCTTCTCAACTGGACTGATAAAGTCCACCAAGTTACCGCCAAGAACAGTCATAAACAGGTTGCTGAAAAAAGGGGAAACTTGCCTCCCTGAAAGCATGCCTAAGGCTTCAAGGCTGGAGCTTCCTAGACACTGTAGAAGACATTGATGCTGCCTTAGATGGCTTCATACACAAATTCAATGAATCATGCAGTATCTACGCGCCTCTCATGAAGCGGAAAATCGGGACTTCCACAACTCCTGGATCTCTCCACAGCTCCTAGATATGATGAAACACAGGGACAACCTATGGTCAAAAGCTAATATAACAGGCTCCCTGGCTGATACTCAACTATACAGAGCTGCACAGAACAGGTGTACCTGGGCAATCCATCAGGCAAAAAGTCAGTATTTCAGGGTGCAACTAACCAACTCCTGGGGTGACAGCAAGAGGTTCTGGGAGAACATAAAATCACTATCAGGTAAACCTAATAAGACTCCCCCAACTATACTCAATGTTGATGGCTCACCCACCCTCAACCCTATCATCATAGCCAACACTTTCAATAACGTATTCACTGATCTCAATGGTATCCTGCCTCCTGACCCCCTCCAACCAATGGCTGCTGAAACTCATTCTCAAGACCTCGGGACCCCCTCAAACAACCCTCCCCCCTTATATCTGAAAAATCCTCGCTCCTGCTGAGGCCAAAAAATACCTCACTGCAGCAGCTGGTAAGCCCAGAGAAAGCAGTGCCATGCTTAACCTCAAACTTGTTAAACTCACCTTTGATGTTATCTTTATCCCCCTTATCAAAAATTTTAAACCTTTCTCTTTCAACGAGAAAATTCCCTGAGCTCTGGAAAGCTGCCATGGTTACCTCTATCCACAAATCTGGTGACAGAACGTCCCATTCAAGCTATAGATCAATCTCAATACTCCTCCCTCTCTCAAATGCCCATGAGCGCATAGTATCAGACCAACTAGCGGAATACCTCGACAAATACCAACTTCAGTGCCGACAACATGGTTTTTGGAAGCTGCATAGCACTTCTACCACTTTAGTTGAATTTATCAGTTATATTCAAAATGCACTTGATCAAGGGCTCTTGGTGGAGACAACCTACATTGACCTCACCAAGGCCTTCAACACCGTTGACCATGAACTGCTATTGAACCAACTCTCCCACATGGGTCTATCCGCAGAGTCCGTATCCTGGTTCAGGAGCTACCTCACTGGTAGAGTGCAAACAGTGAAAATTCTAAATGTCCTCTCTGAAAGTCGGCCCGTGACAACAGGTGTTCCCCAAGGCTCAATCCTTGGCCCCCTTCTTTTTAGTCTATTTCTTAACCACCTTCCATCAGCAGTTACAGACATCTTACTTTATACTGATGACGCTGTACTTTATTCAAGCCACCAAGACCCCTCCACACTAGAAAAGCTGATGCACTCTAATTTCTCTTCAGTGGAGAAAAGGTTTCTTAAGTCCAAATTACTTCTAAATTGCAAAAAAACAAAAACCATGATCTTCGCTTCTGCTCACAATAAGAGCAGGTCCCACCAGCTAAAAGTCTGTAACAATCTTAACTCCCTCCTTGAAATGGTGCAAAGCTTCAAATATCTTGGGGTTACTTTGGACAGCACCCTATCTTACACGCAGCACATCGACACGGTGGCTAAGACCGCTAAAGCTAAACTAGGTTTGCTCTACCGCAACAAACATTGCCTAACCAGTGCTGCCCTAAAAATTGCTATTACTAGCTCAATGCTGTCTACCATTGATTATGGCCTAGTGGTATATGGTTCTGCCACCCCTACGGCCGTCAACCTTATCAAGTCAACACTCAACAAAGCTTGCAGGCTTGCGTTGGATGCTGAACGTATGACACACATGTGTGAACTATACGCCCAGACTGGTTGGCTAAACCTAGACAACAGAATATGATATCAGACCTGCCTTCTGGCAAAGAAAGCAACCTTAGGCCTCACCCTGTCTTGGGTAGGAAACCTCATCCAGGTACAGAACTCCTCCAGAAGTACTAGAGGCCTGAACAACCATTCCCTAAAAATCCCATTTCATCGGACCTCGCTACGACAACGGTCCTTTGAATACTGTGTGCCTCTCTGGCTTAACTCTCTTAGGTCAGATTTCCAGCACGAATGAAAGCTTGGACCTTTTAAAGTGAAACTCAGGACTCTACTAACTTCAAAAAAAGGCTGTGAGTGTGAGAACTGATACCCTACTCTCCCCCCCTCGTGCATTTCCAACTCTACGTCAGCTACCCCTGGTCTCCTCCTTCCCTCCTATCGTACCCTCCCTCCTGTATCCCTCCTCTACTCTACCCCTGTTCTGCCCTCTTCTCCCCCTCCCCTTGAGTACTAATACTCTTATGTGTTCCCCTCTGTTGTAGTAAGAGTGCAACCTTCCTCCTCTCCCTCTCTATACTTGGACAGTAGTTCATATTTACTTCATTGTGACATGGCAATTACCTTGTAACCAACTGTTTTTGATGTACATAATATCTGAATGCTCTGTTATGTTTTATTCTCAATATCTGTAAAAGATTTTGTATATACAGTATCTGTTAATACTTTCTGTCTGTCTGTTTCAATATCTGTAAATGATCTTGCATATATTCTGTTAATATTTGTTTCAGTTGACGTGGAATCTCTGTAAACGAGCCCGTGGCTCAAAGGTCTTTCTGAAAATCTAAATAAAGAAATAAAATCTTGTTCTCTCTATTTATTAATAACTTATCCAGCAACCGCAGTGGTGCATCGGTGCACCTCTATGCGGACAATGCTATTATTTATCGCACCTCTCCTGACATTGACCAGATAAACAGCGATCTTGCTGCTGACTTCCTGGCCCTGGAAGATTGGTTCAGGCTTAATCAACTTGTCCTTAATACGAAAAAAAAAAAACAAAAGCGTGCTTTTTTCTCGCCTTCCCTCTTACCCTAGTACTCCCCCTCCCTTCCTCAGTATTACCTCCTCCAACAGCGACGCCCTGGAATCTGTGCACACCTTTAAATATCTAGGTATCACCCTGGATACCTCAGTCTCCTTTAATGATGACGTCTCCATCCTGATCAGAACCCTGAATCAAAAGTTAGGACTTCTCTACCATATCTGTCCCTTCCTTACCTCTGTCTCGTGCCTTATGATCGCCTCTTTGTCCCTTCTCCCGGCCCTAACCTAAGGAGCTCCTTTACTTCTATCTACCAGTACCTCCATCCTGTCCCTCCTAACTCAGGCCTATCACAGGGTGGGTAGATTTGCACTGGGGGTCAACGCTCGTCACCACCACTGTGATGTCCTCTCTTCTCTAGGCTGGCTACCACATGAATCAAAGCTGTGGTATTCCACGCTACGTTTCTTGCACAAGTTGGTCCTCAAGTTTACCCCTCCCTGCCTCAGTGACATCGTTCGCGTAAGACAACCTCCTCGTGCCCTTACATCGGCCTCTCTTCCCCTCCTCATCAAGCCCAATTTCTGTCTTGCTTCTGCCCACAAGGCATTCTCATAGGCCGTGATATCTGACTGGAACTCCCCTCCCTCCTTCTGTACTGTCCAGCTCCTCTCTTCCTGAGTTCCAAACTAAACTTTATTCCACTCTCTCCTCCTCAGCAACCTGTTCCTGTTTCCGCTGACTCCTGCTTTACCATCCCCTGCTCTTCTGCATCCCCTATACTAAGCCTGTAACTTTTGTTCCTGTTCATTGTATACATTTAATCAAGCCTGTGAATGTCTTAGCTTAGTATTAATTTATTGTATATTGCAACCATGCTTAAATCTTTTATTGTATACTGTTTTTATGTGACTTTTGTTTCTTAACTGCATTGCACCTCTTTGTTTTCTACTAATGTTGGAATTTGTATTGTACATCATATTGTTGCACTTCTGGGCCGCCCCTGAAAAAGGGGCTATAATTGTCTCAGTGGACTTACCTGTTTACCAAAATTCAATAAATAAATAAAATAAAGTCCATTAAGGATTGTCCTGCCAAAGGAAGCATGCTGTCTGGCATGGACATCCAGAGCGTAGTGCTTAACAAAAGTGTGTACTGAGTTCCAAGTAACTGCTTTGCAAATGTCAGCAATGGGAACCGAGTGGATCTCCGCTAAGGACGCAGCAACCACTCTGGAAGAGTGGGCTTGCACCTTGCCCTCCAACTTGACCCACGCCATAGAGTAACAATGGCAAAGGCATACTACTACCCAAGCAGAGATACATTTGATGGACACTGGCTGACCCAGCCGGGCCATGGTGAAGAACACAAAGAGTTGCTTGGCCTGACGGATATCCCTGGTTCCATCAATGTAGAATCATAGAGCCCTTTTAACATCCAGGGAATGAAGGGTGCATTTCCCTTCATTCTGGAAGCTAGAGAAATAAGTGGGAAGAACCAAAGGCTGGTTGAGGTGGAAATTCAAAACCGCTTTGGGTAGGAACTTAGGGTGAGTAAGGAGGACCACCTTGTCTTTATGAAAGACGGTATACGGAGGGTCTGTGACCAAGGCATGTATTTCAGAGACACTGTGAGCAGAAGTGATGGCCACCAGAAAGGTGGTCTTCCAAGTCAGGAACTTCAAATCATACACAGCTAGAGGCTCAAAGGGTTTAGAAGTGAGCATGTCTAGCATGAGATTAATATCCCAGGGGCAACCAGTTTTCTAACCGGGGACCTCGTGTGAAGAATGCCTTTGAGAAATCTTTTGAACAGCGGTAACTGAGCCAGGGACATGTTCTGGACTGGCTCATGATAGGCAGAAAGTGCACAAAGTAACACCTTTACAGATGAGTATTGCAGTCCTGCATCTGAAAGGTCTAGTAGGCACTCCCAACACTTTATCTGGAGGACAATGAAATGGATCTAAGTAGATCTTAGTACACCATTCTGAGAAACACTTCCATTTAGCTGTGCAAGTCTTCCTGGTGGAAGGCTTACAAACCATCAGAGGATCTGCGAGATTCTCTCAGAAACTTTAAACCTGCTCACTTCCATCTCCTCAGGAGCCAGGCATGGATATGAAGGGCGCGCAGGTTGGGATGGACCAGGGGTCACTGTGTCAGGACGTCCGTTCGCAGAGGCAGTTGCCTTGGAGGGGCCTCCAACAACTTGATGATTAAAGGAAACCAGATCTGTCGAGGCCAGTACAGTGCAATTAGAATCGTCTTGCCTCCATGCGCCTCCAGTCTGAGCAGCACCCTCTGAATTAGTGGAAGAGGAGGAAATGTGTACAGAAAACATCTTGTCCACCGCAGCCTGAATGCATCCTGACAGAAAATGCCAGGTTCTGGATTTCTGGAACAGAACAGAGGCAGTTATGCATTGAGTGGGGACGCAAAAAGGTCCAGGTCTGGACTGCCCCACTCATCGAAGAGCGACTGCACGACATCTGGTACAAGTAATCAGTTGTGAGGATCTGCTTCGGTCCTTTTGAAGTGGTCTACCAGATCAATTTGAGTTCCTGGCAAGTAAGCTGCCTGAATCAGGACATCATGGTCAAGGCACCTCTCCCATACTCTCATGGCTTCTCTGCACAGAGGATAGGAGTGTGCCCGGCACTGCTTGTTGATGTAGTACATCATAGTCTTGTTGGCCGTCTGAAGAAGAATTACTTTGTGATTGAAAACCTCTTCTAGGACTTGTAGGGCATACAGGACTGCTCTCATCTCTAGAATGTTGATGTGAAGATGAGACTCCTCCTGAATCCACACTCCCTGAGTGAGTAGGTCCCAGCAATGAGCTCCCCAGTTGAGCATAGGTGCATCCATGGTGATGGTAATCCATGATTCTGGTGGGGCAAAAGGCAGACCTTGTAGAAGGTTGTCCTCTTGTATCCACCATGCAAGTGACCATGGCAGAGGCTCCATCACTTTGATGGGGTAAGACTACAGATGTATTGTTGGGGACCAATGTGTGCTGAGCATCCACTGAGTGGCCCTCATGTACAATTGAGCTAGAGGCACTGTGAAAATGGAAGAGTCCATGAGGCCTAACATCCGCTGCATGGAGTGAGCTCATACAGGGTTGTTCTCTCTGATGAAGCTAACCATATGGACAACATTGTTCTTCTGGTCTTCCAGGAGAAAAGCCCTCGCTTTTGTAGTATCTAAGAGGGCTCCTATTAAGAGAAGCTGCTGGGAGGATTGGAGCTGCAACTTCTCTAGGTTCAGCAGGGCCCCCATGGAGGTGAGGAACTGAGATGCTGTGGATACTACTTGCTGTGTCTCCTGCCTTGACGGGCTTGCCAAAAGCCAATTGTCTGGGTAGGGGATGACTTGAACACCGAGCTTTCGAAAGTGTGCAGCGAGGACTGTGAAACACTTGATAAAGACTCGAGGCACCGAGGAGAGCCCAAACGGCAGGATTCTGAATTGTAGTGTTGACCCAAGGCCACAATGCGAAGGTACTTGTGGTGATTTGGGTGTACTAGAATGTGCTGGTAGGTGTCTTGCATGTCCAAGGATGCCAGCCAGTCATGTTGTTGGAGAAGTGGTAGGAGCGTCCCTAAGAGACCATCTCGACCTTGTCCCGGAACAAAAACTTGTTTAGCTTTCTGAGGTCGAGAACGGGGTGCATGCCGCCTGTCATCTTTGGAACCAGAAAGTAATGGGAGTAGAAACCCATGCTCATCTGCCCAGGGAACTACCTCCACTGCCCTGTTTTTGAGAAGGCCCAGTATTTCTGAAGCAAGGTCTGACTGAACGGCTGACAGATTGTGCTGCCACTTCGACAGAAGGTCTGGGGGAATCTCTGCAAGGTTGAGTGAGTACTCCTCCCAAACAATCTGGAGGACCCATTTGTCTATTGTGATAGACTTTCATTTGTTGTAAAACTGAGTCAGAGGACCTCCCACTGCTGTGGAAAAGTCCACCTTGGGCAGCTAAGGTGAGACCGGGGCCAGACTTTCAGAGAGTGGCACTAGGCGCTTTTGGCCCTTGTGCCTTCTGCTGCAGTTTCTTTTGCAGATGAGGAGACTGGTGCCTGTTAGGGGCTCCTCGGCCTCTTCCTCAAAAGGGGCTGCATATTACGAAAAAAACTAAAGGTTCCTGCCTCTCTGAGGAGCTGGCCTGGCTGTTTTAATGACAGTCCTGGTTTTCTGAGAGGCCTCCAGGGCTTGTTCTACTTGTTGGTCAAACAACTATATACCATCAAAGGGGATGTTCATTACCTGCTGTTGAGCATGGGAGGAAAACCCAGATGTCCTAAGCCAGGAATGTCTTCTAATACAGATTCCAGCAGCGGCCACCCTGGATCCTGTGTCATATGTGTCCATGGAAGCTTTCAGCTGATGGCTATTACATTCTATTTCCCGGGTAACAGTCTGTAAAATCTCAAATTTAGGCTCAGACTCCAGAAGGCCTTCCACTACAGATTTAAGGGAAGTCCAAAGGGTAAATGCGTACTGTGAGACGTGCCTTTGATAGTTGCCAATACGCATGACTAGAGTTGTGGCTGGGAAAGCCCTTTTTCCCACGATATCTATCTTATGCAACTCCTTATTGATAGGATGTGCTGATGCATCCTGGGGAAGAACAGCTTTGTAATTTTCAGCAAGGACAACCAGCGTATCTGCGATGGGTTGCGAGGTTAAAGTGGAACTCTCCTTGGGAAGGACATATTTCCTATCTATGGACTTGCAGGTAGAAGAAATAAGGGCAGACCTTGCCCACACAGCTTCAGACAAAAGGGTGGGGGAACAGGTGGCATAAGGTTCACCGGAATATTTGGAACATGAAGCCACTCCTGGCACAAAAGCCTACCTGAGTCTACAAAAGATGTCTGAAGAGCTAGGGTTGCCCACATATTCCTAAGTAAAGACTAGAACAAGAGGTCCTTCACTGGATTTTCAACTGGGACTAAGGGCTCACTGTTCAGGCTGTAGAATGAGTCTTCATCACCTTCTTCAGAAATGATAAGGTCGGGACCAGACTCTTCCTGCTCCATGTTCCCCACAGAGGGGGCAGAAGCTGCCCCTAATAGGCCGCTGCCTGGTCTGGGAAGAGGATAAACAGGAGACGCTGGACCCACTGCTGTAGGTCCCAGCGTTGGACCCAGCACCGACCCATGGGGAGCCAGCACCAGCCGTGATGGGGCTGCCCGAAGATCCAACCCGGACCTAGAAGAAAAAGAGGGGAAAGGGGATGATACCTGTGCCAGTCCCTGTGAGGAAAAAGAATGAGGGAGGGGAAGGCACGTGAACCAGCATCGGTGGCGCGGGCCCCAGCATGAGAGGAAAATCCATTGCCAGCACCGAACGCTCAACCTGTCCCAAAGGACTGGACTGCAGCTCCGATGCCCCTAGGCCTGAAGGCCCTGGTACCAGATCGACTGGGAGGGGCAAACGAAATGGACGCTGTACCCACTGCTCCATAAGAGTAGCCCAGTGCTGAAACTGCCCACCAGAAACCCCACAAGAGGACAGAGAGGGGGCCCCGGAGTTGAGAATCAGAGCGATCATGAGCAGAAACCATCGGGGAACCAGACGGAGCCAGAGACAACCTTCCACTCCCGACCACCTGAGACCTCTTGGCAAGTGTACCAGAGGGCGACTTAAAGTGGTACCGCTTCTTCCTCTTCTAACGGGAAGAGGAAGAACTTGAAACAGAGAGGTGCTGGGTCCCTGACCTGGACTGGGAATGGGCCCACTTCTTTTTGAGTTTACGGGAAGACTGTCCTTCCTCCCAAACAACGGATTGCCTGTGGTCGGACCCCCCCTCTCAAGAGGGCAGCAGATTGGACACAGCCCAGCTGCCCAGAGCAGCCTTCCAATGGAGAGCCCCTACCATCACTATCTCCATCCATGGTCGACTCCTTCAATTGGTAGGGCTGAGAGGAAAAATAAAAAAGATTTTATTTTTTTTGTTTTGTTCATGGAAACAATAAATCAGACTAAAAACTGAAAGACTAGACGATGTTGTCATACAGATGTGAAGATCTGAATCCCGGCGGGTGAGCAACGTTATCACTGAAGCACATTTAATGGCAGGAAAAAAAGGAACTGAGGCAGCTGGAGGGTCGACACTGAGGTAGCCTGCACAGACACAAGCCAGTTTCGCGGTACCACACATGTGCGGTCCTACCTTGGCGCCGACCTTCCTGAAGATTTTTGGCTCCCACAGGGTCCCAGGGCCTCTGGCTTGTAAGCCAGTAGTATGAATAAATGGCGAAGACTTTAAGTCCAGGAAGATCTCCACCTCCGGGCCGCTATCAGACTTCGAGCTGGTGCTGCCTGCAGCATCAGGCTGAGAATCGACAATGTCCTCAGAGACAAGTTCATGCCCATCATCATGGTTGGCAACATCCTCGGTGCCAGACTTGGTGTAAGCTTCAGCGTCGACCTTATAGTCATCCCCCACCCCAGTGCCACGAATGTCAACAGGGCTAGGGATGACCGCAAAAATATCTTAAAGCTGTGTCACAGATGAAAAAAATGATGATGGAGAAACTGAGGTATAGCCACTCCTATAGTGTGCACATGACAGCGGGAAGAGCAGAACTGAGGTGCGTGAAGAAGCCAGCAATGATAGTTGGCTAGTGCGTGACATCACGTGGGGGTACAAAGGCACCATCCTCAATTCCTGATGCTGGCTTCCTCCCTGCAAAAAATCTGTTCCTACTGAGTCCTAGTGCCTCCACAGTCCCAGATCCATAAGTAGTAATCAATTGTGATGATTGATTCTTGGAAGAATATCTTCCTACCCATGACATCCATCCATCTGGAGTCCTGCAAATGTGGATATGGTTGGTCACCTGGAAGGGTCTGTTGCCTGTTGGGGTCAGGTGAGATGTCAGCCACAATAAGGGATGGTCAAAGTTCCAGTGGAGATCTGATTGGAGCCCAGCATGGAGCCTGGAGGTCCTCCGGCACAAGAGGAGTGGAAAACGGAAATCTGCAGATTGCCATTATTGCCTCTACCAAAGCAAAATGCCAGAGAGGGAACACTACTGCTTCCATACAGGGTACCCTTATGAAGCACAGCATAATGGCTCTGAGGTCCCAGTCTACCAAATAGAGCTAAACCAGTGTCTTCTGCATCTCTCTTACAAATCGCTGATACAGAACGTGTTCAGCTGCTGAGGAAGAAGTTGAAAGACGACTCATTAACCTTTGAAGAGGACATCAAGGGAAAGGAGGCAGGAAAGCCACCAGCAGATGGAGCTAGGGAGTTGCTTGGAAAAGCATCAGGTCTGTAAGGCGGGAGAGCCTCGAAGTCCAGAGGCAACTCTCTGCCTACCATTTATAACACCCACGTGCCTGTAGTAATGGTAGACCATTGCTGCCAGAAGTGGCACAGTGGATCGTCGACTGGGAAACGAGACAGGGACTGGACAGGCAGGAGGATGACAATCCCGCGCAACAGGTCACCATGCAGCTTTGAAGGCGGCACTGGCCAAAGGGGCCGGTGGAGTGTCACTGCCTCTGCACTGCTTCTTTTCTGACCCTGGCCTCTGAACTTGAATTTCAGGTACCAGTGCTGATTCTGCCCCTGCTGGGGCTGCTGCCGAGGCTGCTATGGCTGAAAGGACCTATACTGGAAGGCCTAATATTTTAGGTTTCTGGGCCTTCAAGTCCTTCTGGGTTGATGCCACAGAGTCTAGCATGACACTGGACTTCTTAATCCTCGTAAGATGTCCTTCCACCCCAGGGCAAAAGAGGTTGGTGCTCAAGAAAGGGACATCATCCAGTTTGTGCTGGGTATCCGCTGTGCAGGTGGACAGCTGTAGCCAAGCCCTGTGACACATCACAACAGCTGTTGCCATGAAAGGGGCACAGGAATCATTCATGTCCAAAGCCGTCTGCAGCTGGTGTTTAGCCAGTGAGTGACTCTGGTCCCAGACCAACTTCACCAAAAGCCGCCTGTCGGCTGGGAGGTGAGGGAGGATCTCATCCAGCACTCCCAAAAGGGAGTGACCAAAGCTGGCCATCATAGCATAGCTGGCCTGACAGAGATCTAAGGAAGAAGCAGCATAGACCTTCTCTGTCACGTGGTCAAGTCTTCTTGTACTCTTTGTCTGGAGGCTTGTCCACAGCTCCTTGGCCTGGAAGGCTGAATCTGACACCAGCCCTTTGGCTGAAGGAATATTGGAACCTTGAGAGGGACCCAGTAGGGGCAGCATACTTGTGAACCATATGGGTGGAGGGGTGCCAGATAGGATGCTGGATGCTGCCAAAGCTTCAGGGCTGGTTCCAGAATGGCCTCAGAACCGGGAAAGGTAACCCCAAGGAATTTGTCCTTGTCTAGGATGTCACTGAAGGGGTATTGAGTACTCTTTTGAACTGGCTCCAAGGGTACATTCATGGATTCCGACATGAGTTGGAGTAAAACCCCAAATGACACCTACTCCCATGGTCGATGGTCAACTCCTTGACTGAGCCCAAAGAGAGCATAGATGACCCCCTCAGAGTCTTCAGAGCACTCTTCAAAAATGGCCCTTGACTGTTTCCTGTGGTGGCCCACCCTGGTGTTCTCAAACTGGGTTATCTTTCGGACTCCTTGGTAGGGGCACCCACCAAACACTACAGGGGTGGTGGTTTTACCCCTCAGAGATGGAGAAGCAGATGCGGGGCACGTCTGCTTAGGGTGGACTGGTGTGGGTACCACTGGTGTGTGCCAAGGGACTGAAGGCCCAGAAGGTAGAGCCCTACCCCACCTAACAACTGTCCACTGCTGCCAGAAGAGCTCTACATAGTGCCAACACATCTTGAGTCAATGCCTCTGCTTACCCCAGGAAGAGGAGGTTGAGCAGCATGAACAGTGGTGCCTCCCTAGTTGAGTGGGATCACAACAGGAGTGCCTCGACCGCAATCTCGACTTCGACCCTGGGGTCGACTTCAACATGGATCCTCCAGTGGGTCGTGGTGGACCACATGCCTTGCTACCTATAGAAGCAGAGGAACCGGAGGCATGACCACTAGTTGAGACTGCTCCCGCAGTTACGCAGCTGGGGACATCTACTTAGCCATGTCCTCCTGGGTGAGAACCTGGATCACCGGGGATTGGGAGATTGATTCTTTGTTGAGCTCCTCCAACAACTGGTTGAAAGGCTCAAGAAAAATCTCAACAGCCTGTTCAACCACAGTGGAAGTCGACAAGCCCAATGTGGGTACTAAGAAGCCCCCAACCCCTCGACTGAAGGGAGGTTGACCAAAGTTGAGCAGTTGGGGGGTTCGAGGGAGTGGGAGGAACATGTTCTCTCCTCATCCCATGACCTGCGCTTGTGTTTTTGACCACAGTGAGATGGGCTCTACCCAAAGGTCTGGAGGGCCCAACACATCTCCCAAAAATCTCTGAAGGACCCTCAGGCACTGGCCTCAGCTAGGAAAAGTGCCTGATACCGATGAAGAATTTGTCTCCACTTCCACAGCCATGATCTGGGAAGTTGATCCAGCAGCTGTAGAGGTCTGCTTGTCGGCTTTTGGTCAATCATGGTCTTTGACCGAGGACGAACGTTGCCTTCCAGTTCTTGTTGGAAGTTGGAAGCATCATCTGGCAAAGGCTGCAACCTGCCACGTCATGCTGCACAAAGGCAGTACAAGCACGTGACGTGTGGGTTGGTGACTAACAATTTCTGTCAGCATCAAAAGAATTTTGAAACCCGGTTTCTGCTCCTTCATCATCGATTGTGTTGCAAAGTCAGCACTGGAGATGAGAGCAGTGAAGTGTAGACTAAATAAGTCGAAGAGTTCCCCAAAAAGGCACTTGAAAACTAGAATTCCTTCCGTCATTGCAGAGCAATGAAGGAGGAGACCTGTCCTTTCCAGTAGAAAGAAAGATCTGACATCATGGGGCGGAGTGGTGGATATTCCACCTGTGTGGTGGGATGAGCTTAGCTTGAAGACATCTCACAGTTCAGCCTGTTCCAGGAAACTGCCGAAGTGTGGATACTGTACTGTATCCTCACCCTCAGGAAGGTAGAGTTAGTTGGTAAACTGTGGTAATGAGGTGCCATTCCACACCGTGCACTCAATGGCAGAAAAAACAGAACTGAGGTTGATAGGGCATTGTCAGCAATGGTTAAAGGACAAGGCATGTGTTGTCATGCATGCACCATTGACTGGTGCCCTGACTGAAAATGAAAATTATGTACTAACCATAATTCTTGGACCTCCAGAACATCTTCACCATTTATTCCCAATTATGGGTCTGTGCCAGAGGCAGTAGGATTCCACAGGAGCAAAGTCTTTGCATTCTACAGCTTGGGAGACAGACACTGGTGCCAGTGCACCTACAAGGCAGACATAATGACGTGGTGCTCATGGGCTGGCCAGCAACTAATCCCCACCCGCACCCCACCTTCCTCGGTTCTGTTTGCCATAAAAGAAACAAGTGAAAGAGAAAAGACAGACAGAGGGACTGAGAGAACTAGCTGAAAGGGATGGGGATACGATATAGGATATAAAATTATAAAAAGAATAAAACCTGACTACCAACTTAGAGAAAACTAAGAATTGGGCCAAGGGGCACAAGGGTAGCGGGTAAGAAAAAATTACTCACCACAGTAATCTTGTTTCTTCCAAGGGATCACACGGTATGATTAAACTAATGCAGTCAACCTTCAGTGTTGGACTGCCCGGAGAGATGGAATTTATGCAAATGATGAAACTCTAATTGGCTCGTGCCAATTTCAAACTGTTGCCCTTAGTAACTGCTGCACTCTGAGTGCTCAGATTCAATACGCAGCCTAACAGGGTAAAGACCTCTAGCTAACTAACCAAGTAGATTAAGCCCCCTTTAATCACATTCCCCCCCCCAAAAATCAAACAAGTCCAAAGTAGGGGCCACAATATAAACCAACTGGTTAAAAAACTGAAGTATCTAGTCATAAACCACATATCAAAGCAGAGATGAAGAATCAAGTCTGTCCCCCTTTTTTTTCTGTGTAATAAGTTCAGGTAGAGGAGGCAGGGTGGGAACTTTAATCATACTGTGTGATCCCCTAGAAGAAACAAGCTTACTATGGTATTTTTTCTTCTTCTAAACCCCAGGAATCACACAGTATGATTAAACTAATACAGACCACCAAGCAGTCCCTTTGAAGGTTGGGCCAAGAACCTATCTTGAAGCAGGTTCTACAGCACTGCTGTACCAAATCTAGCATCACTTCTGGACTGTATGTCCAGGCTGTAATGCTTGGTAAATGTGTGTACTGTTCTCCATGTAGCTGCTTTGCAGATTACCAAAAGTGGGATATCCATTGCTACTGATGCAGCTGTACTCCTGGTAGAATGTGCCTTGAGGGCTAGAGGAGCTTGTTTGCCCACTTTACTGTAACAGAACTGTATGCAGGTCACTATCCAACATGCAATGGTTCGTTCTGATGCAGGTTTTCTCTTACCCACTTCCCCATAGGTGAGGAACAGCTGGGTATGCTCTGGCCTGTGGTCCTTGATCCTTTCAATGTAGTGGCTTAATGCCCTTTTGACATCCAGGGTATGAAGTTTCTGTTAGGTGAACTGGAATTGTCAGTGAAGAAAACAGGCAAAGTGATGGTTTGATTCAAATGGAAGTCTGAGACCACTTTAGGAAGAAATTTCCTATTGGTCCTAAATACCACCTTGTCCCTGTGGAATGAAATGTAGTCCAGATCTGTACACAGGGCTTGCAATTCACTTATTTTCCTAGCTGAAGTGATGGCCACCAAGAAAACAGTTTTCCATGTGACATACTTCAAGTCTGCAGTTGCCATGGGCTCAAAGGGTGGCTCCATGAGCTTGGCAATGCAAATATTCAGATTCCAGGCCGGGACTCGCTCCCTAAGGGGAGGATGAAGGTGGTTGAGACCCTTGAAAAATTTGCAAAAGACAGGGTGAAAGGCCATAGATCTGTCTTTGCCAGCTGACACATATGCTGAGGCTGCTGCTAGGTGTACTCTCAATGTTGAAGAGCGAAGGCCCAAAGTATCTAAGTGTGTCAGGTAGTCCAGCAGGACAGGAAGACTTGCCCTGGAGGGAACAATGTCCTTTCCTGAACACCAACTGGAAAACCTTTTCCACTTTGAGGAGTAAGTTTTCTTGGTTGATGGTTTCCTGGATCCTCTGAGTACAGTCAAAACCTCCTCTGAGAGGTTTAGGCTAGCAAATTCTAGGTCTTCAAGAGCCAAGCCTTCAGTCGCAGGGACCTAAGGTTGGGACAGAGGTTCCTGCCCTGAGAGGACGTCAGAAGATTGTGCCTCTGGGGCAGGTGAATTGGAGGAGAGACAGACAGGGTTATCAGGAGTGAGTACCATGGCTGTCTGGCCAAGTCTGGTGCCACCAGGATCACTGTTGCTTGCTGGGACCTGAGCTTCACCAAGGTCCTGAGTACCATGAGAAAAGGTGGGAAGGCATACAGGAATCTTCTTGAGCAGTCCAGTACCCGTGCATCCAGAGGGACTGTGCCCTTGCTTGGAGGCCTGCAACAGAACTGTAGCAGCCGATGATTGTCCGTGGAGGCAAAGAGATCTATTTCTGGCATGCCCCACCTCCTGAACACTGCCTGCAGCACTTGAGGATTCAGTGCCCATTCGTGAGGATCCTGGCTGATCCACTGAGGGAGTCTGCCAGGATGTTGTCCTTCCCTGGAAGGTAGATAGCTGATAAGGACACCTGCAATGAGTAGGCCAGACTCCACAGTTTCATTGCCTCTGTGCATAGTGGTGTGGATCTGGTTCCTCCTTGCTTGTTGATGTAGTATATGGTGGTTGTATTGTCTGTTCTGATCTGTACCACCTTGTTTTTAAGTGAGGAACGAATGCATGAAGAGTCAGGTATACCACCCTGAGCTCCAACAGGTTTATGTGCAGAAGTGATTCCTGGGGGACCACATCCCACTGTTAGGTCCATCATGTGTGTCCATCAAGCAGTGTCAGTGGCTCAGTAGGTAGCACACTCGCCTCTGAGGCCGGGAGATCAGAGGGCTGTGGGTTCAGTTCCCACATCTGGCACTTGGGTTAATATCCCAGTACTGACACTGTAGTGCAGCATGAGAGGGGTGCTGCACTTCTGAGGTGCCGCCTTTCGGATGAGACGTTAAACCGAGGTCCCATCTGCCTGGATTGGTGGTAGTTCAGGTGGATGTTAAAGATCCCATGGCACTATCGAAAAGAGTAGGGAATTTCCGGTGTCCTGGCCAAATTCCTCATTCACTAAAAATACCACCAACAGCTTAATCTGGTTCAAGATCAGTTGGCATTCATCTGTAGCCCCCTCCCCCGGGTCGTGCCTGAAAATAGGCAGGATTTGTCTAGTGCACATACCCGGTCAACAAAAACGAAATAAATAAATAAATGTGTGCCCCCACCCCAGCACGGAAGCATCTGTTGTGAGCACCACTGAGGGATGCTCTTTTAGGAATGGAATTCCTTCCCTGAGGTTGCCCCTGTCTAGCCACCACTGCAGGGCTTGTATGAGTGTGGCCATGACTGGGACCAGTTTGGCTAGTGCATCTATTTCTGGGACCAGTGAGCTCCTAAATGGAGCTGTATGTCCCTCATCGGAAACCTGGATCCCGGAACAACTGATGTTGCAGCTGCCATATGGCCCAGCAAGCATAAAAACTCCCTTGCGGGTCTGGGCCTGTTCAGCTGGAATGATCCTGCTATCTGCAGGATGCTGTTCACCCTGACCTGAGGAAGAAATGCCCTGCCCAGGCTGGTGTCCAGCTCTGCTCCGATGAAGTTCAGAATCTGAACAGGCTCTTGCTGGGACTTTTGCTTGTTTATGAGGAATCTCAGAGATTCCAGTGTGCTCCTGGTAAGGGCCAGGGCTTCTCTGGTATGCTGCAGGGACTGGCCTATGACTAGCCAGTCATCTAGGTATGGGAACACTGTCAGTCCCTGCCTTCTTAAAGTGTGCCACCACCACCACCAAGCACTTTGTGAATGCCCTGGGAGAAGAGGTTAGGCCGAATGATAGTGCTGCAAACTGGTAGTGACTTGAGGGTAGCCTGAACCACAGGTACTTTCTGTGGCTTGGTCTGATTGGGATATGGAAGTATGACTCCTTCAGGTCTAGTGATGCCAGCCAATCCCCTTTTTGTAATGTGGGGATGATTATGGCCAGAGTCACCATCTTGAACTTTGGTTTCAGAATGTGTTTGTTAAGGAGTCACAGATCCAGAATGGGTCGCCAGTCCCCATTTTTCTTCCGGGTGAGGAAATATCTTGAGTAGAAGCCCCTTCCCCTCTAAGGCAAGGGGACAGGTTCCACTGCTTTGATTGCCAATAGGTTTGCCACCTCTGCTTCTAAAAGTACCTTGTCTGCAGAGGTAACTGGGGCAAAGTTTCTGGCTCTTAGCCTGGGTAGTGACTTGAAGCCTAGAGACAGCCCTTGGCTCACTACTTTCAGGACCCACTTGTCCCTTGTGATGGTGAACTAAGCTTGGAGGTAGTGGGCCAATCTGTTGCCTACTGGCAAGGGGGAGGCAACCTATACTGGCCTGTTAGGGATTCTGTTTGCCCTGGGCCTGCACTTGAGGTACCTGAGAAGGTCTCCTGCCCCCACTCCTAAAGTACCCCCTGGACTGTTGGTAGTGTGGCATTGCTTGTGCTTGAAACAAGGGCCTGGAGAAGGAGCCCCTACCCCTGCCTCTCCTGTACTGGGACCTGTAAGAGGTTGAAGACCTTTCCTTAGAGTTACTCCTATAGGTGGCCTTGTACTCCTCCACTTTTTCATGGAGGCTTCAGTTTTTTCCCCAAAGAGGGAATCCCCCTCACAAGGGAAATTCACTGCCCTTGTCTGTGTGTCCTGTGTCAGGTTAATGGCCCTGAGCCACACAAACCGTCTCAGGAAGAAGGAGAGAGCCATCAGACTGGCTGCAGTGTCATTCGCATCCACTGCCATATGGAAATGGTATTTGGTGGCATCCAATGCCGCCCTTGCAGTGTCAGCCAGGTCCACCGTTG
The DNA here is from genome assembly GCA_016271365.2 of Neoceratodus forsteri. Classification (NCBI taxonomy): domain Eukaryota; kingdom Metazoa; phylum Chordata; order Ceratodontiformes; family Ceratodontidae; genus Neoceratodus; species Neoceratodus forsteri. The sequence continues at coordinate 185,589,284 of JADMNL010000027.1, forward strand.
TTTCACCTGGAACTTTGTCAGATATTGCCAGCACAGTGTTCCATAAAGCTTTCTGATACTATACTGAATAGGCCATATACTGGCTTGTCTCACTAGGAGTGAGGCAGCTATATACCCTTTTTCCCCCCATCCCATCCATGAGTTTTCTGGAATCCTTATCAGGGAGGTGAGAAGCCAAGGGAATCCTTGCTTTATCACAAGCTGCTTCCTGGACCACCCCTTCATGATCTGGGTGGTTAATAATAAATGCAGCAGTGGATCTGTCTAACTGATATTTCTTATCCACTTTTTTATCAACTCCTGGCATCAAGGTGGGGGTTTTCAGGATGTGCAGCACTGCTTTCTTCAGTAATTTGTACATGGGAAACATCAAATGTTTTGTGAGTGCCAACCCACCATCTGACAAAAATAAATCAGCTTCCTCCCCATCCTCTTCTGTCTCCTGGATGGGGAGATTCAGGGTCTCTACCATTTGTTTTACAAATGAGCAGTGTGATTTGTAATCCTCTGGTCCCCTAGGTGGGGAGCCAAAGTCCTGCTCTGGGGATACCTCAGGTTCAGTGGGTTTCCCTTCATCCTCCTCCTGTTCAGGATTATCATACAAAAATAATGGTTCCTGACCCCCTAGAACAGGAGCAGGAACCAGTGGACCACTGCCTGCAGAGCCTGCAATACCTGCAGGGCATTAGCAATGTCCTCAGGAGAGGGCATAACAGCTTCATCTGCTGAGAGCTCCTTAGCGTTCTCAGCCAGAGGTGCAGCGACATGTTTTTCCTTATATGGAACCGGTTCTACAGGCCTTTTTGATTTAACAGTATCAGAGTTTTCTGTGGACTTAAGTTCCACTACCTCCTTAGGCCTGTCTTTATCCTTTTTTTGAGGAGGAGGAGGAGGTGGTGGATAGGACATCCTCTGAAGAAACAGCACTTGATGCCATCTCTTCTAACTTTTTAGCCCTCTTTTTTAGTGTTTTGGGGCAGAATGTTTTACAAATGGCACAACTGGAAAAAAATATGACTAGTCCCTAGGCAAAAAACACATAGGTCGTGTCTGTCTGCCTTGGCTATAATCTGGTCACAACTGTCACAGTACTTAAAACCAGTAGGTTCCGTCCATTTCTTGGGTTTATCTTTAGAAACCTCTGACACTGATTTAAAGTAAACGCTAAATCCATTAAACAAGATATCGGTTCCTGGAACCGATAAATACAATTTTAAAAGTAAAATGTTTGGTTCCAAAAAGCAAATGAGAACCAAGCACTACTGGTTCCCTGACTGAAAAGGGAACTGCAAACAACAAAAATAAATATAAAACTTAAACTGTATACGGACCTTGAGAGGAACCACCAGAGAACAACAAGTAAAAGTTGAGGACAGCTCTCTGAGGCATCTTAACTGGCAGGTGGAGTGAAGAATCTGAACACTCAGAGTGCAGCAGTTACTAAGGGCAGCAGTTTGAAATTGGCACAAGCCAATTAGAGTTCCATCATTTGCATAAATTCCATCTCTTCGGGCAGTTCAACACTGAAGGCTAACTGCATTCGTTTTTTGGTTTTTTTTTGTTTTGTGTGTGTAATGCTGTTTATGCCCCCTTCGTCCAGCTCAGCCACCCACTCCTTCGGGTGACCAAGCTCCTCGATCCGCCACCTTCCTCCTGACCGCTGCCCCTCATCTAGCCACTCCTCCAGTTGACCCGGCATATCCCTTCGCAAGGGGGACCACCCTCCTGTGGTGGGGAACCAGGAGGGGAGACTTCAGTACATACTGGCACCTTTTACCATCTATGCTGAAGGGGAAGAGAGGGTATAACACGGGGTGATCCTGGGCTTCACAACGCCAAGAGAGTGGGTTGCCGTCATCCGGGCGGCTGAATGGCATTTTCCATGTTCTGGTTGCCCCACCCACTGGAACACAAGCCATGGCTTCCTGGTGTGACCACACATGCAGTGTGTGGCCACCCACAGCTCAAAGCACGATGCCGGTTGCCAGGAACTGCCAAACGGCAGTGTGTTCTTGACCACCCCTCTGGGAGGAGAGCATCCAAAGGATGCTCTGGAGCCCTCCCTGCTGACCTCCGCTCCTGTCGTCCCGGGCTTGGGAACGAACCTGTGTTACCAGCGTGCCAGGCGAACTCCTTCACCCGGTGCCACAGAGTCATCCAACTGCATTAGTTTAATCATACTGTGTGATTCTTGGGATTAGAAAAAGAAAGGAGCCAGAGCCTACAAGCCACCTGACAGGAGGGCGGAAACGCAGCTGCCCTGGTAAAGGGCTCTGGCTGGATGGAAAGACAAGAAGAAAATTCAAAAGGGACTGAAAAAAAATCCTGTATCACAGTAGAAGAACAGGAGAACTAAAGGGAAGAAACAAAAGAGGTCCCCTTTGCCACTCCCCCAAGGAAGAGAAACAGAAGAGCTAGGAGTAGGATGCTCTCAATATCCTGCCCTCCAGGCCAAAGGCCTAGACAGCCACAATGGTTAGGAGGTGCTGGCAGAGCCATAAGGCAATGAGATTGTTTAGACTGTCTAACCGCAAAGGGTTGAGGAGTAAAGGGCGACGATGCCAGCTGAAGGATCAAGGGTAAAAAGGAGGAGAAGGACAGAGAAGAAGAGGGAAGAAAAATTCCCTTAAGTTTGTTTTTTTTTGTCAGATGAACCTTCCCTGTTCTTTTTTGCTGGGAAGGGATAGGGATCCCATTTTTTTTATTTCCCCTTTTTTAAACATTTGGGGGGGAAGGGGACAAGGGCCTTGCAGAGCAGAGCAGAGGAAAACCCTTAAAGGAGAACTGCATTAAATCTGAATGTAATTTTTTTCCCAGTAGAAGCATTTTTTTTTAACTGGTTCAAATTCTGTTATTGTCCCATCGATACTTGCCTATTAGTAACCTCAGGGATTGTTTCTGATTTACACACAGATAGTAAGTGCCATTTTAGAACTGTATGGTGTAGTTAATGTCCCTCTCCAACCACAGAGCTTTACAGTAGAACATGGATGCATTGTTCCAACAACGGAAGTGAACAAGGAACATAAGCTACATCATACAGTTCTAAAATGGCACCTACTGTCAGTATGTAAATCAGAAATACCCACTAGGATAACAAAACTCCCTGCAGAGATGGACCAGTAAGAGAAACTGAACTAGTACTTAAAAATCAGCTTCTACAGGGAAAACTGACTTATAGAGTCAATGCAGTTCTTAAGACCCCGAAAGGGAGCACCAAGAGGATACGAAGAAAAAGACACAGGGTGAGCTGCCCACAGGCCCTAGATCTTATCTGAGAGGAGGATGGTGGCCGGGAGTGGTAATTAATGGTGAAGATATTATGGATGATCAACAATTACAGTAAGTAAGTCATTTTCATATATTTACTGGTTACTGCCCATAATCAACCTCTGGTAGACGTTCCCAAACTCCGCAATTCACAAGTGTGAATTATGGAGTTCTGTAAATCATCTTTCAAGAGAATTCCAAAATACCACTCACTTCAGCATGGCACCTATGGCAAGTTCTGTCCTCGCGCTGACCGTTTTATTGTGCTCTCTCATGAAAACCACCAGCGTGAACAGTCATCTCAGCATTTCGAGAAAAGAAAAGCAGTACTGACTCAAAGTGCTGCAAATGCTAAAAACAACCCCTAAAATAGGGCAACAGCTTCACAGCATCGATTATTTTTCTAAGAACTGCTGCTCGTTTTCTCCACTCCACTCGCCCACTTGACCTCTCTCATAGCTTTGTACTGCCATACGTTCTCATACTAAGCAACCCCCTTCCAAAAAAAAAACAAACAAAAAAAACAACAAGAAACACTTTTGCTGTATTTTTTAAAAGTACCTTTATTTCTGACTCTCAGCGAACTCGCTCCACATCGCAGTTCCACTCCTCGCTCTGCCTCGCTAAGCGGTGCCACCATGTTGGACAGAAATGTTTTCTCTTGCCCCACATTAGCCAATCAGCTGCGACATTGATATATCAGCACCGACATCATGGTGGGGTATCCATGACAATGCCCATAGCAACATCACAAAAATAAAAGGGACTGACTCTATTTCACCAAAAAGGCCCTTCTTTCACGCAACATAATAAAAAATGCATGACTCAAAGAACCAGCAAATATAAAAAATAAAACATGGGGAAGTGTTAAAACTCAGATTTTGTGCACACCCTTGGTGTGCGATGCCCTGATAAGCCCCTCAGTCTTTGCCCTCGGGATTTATGGGGCATCACACACCTTGGGTGTGCATAAAAACCTTGCTAACTATACTTCCTCAAACATTATTCTATATATTTTCCAAGAATCAGTCTTCTCCATTTTATTCCCACCTATGAGTCAGAGTACCAAGCTTTTCACCCAAAAAAGGTGGAGTTGACTCATCCTGTGAGAAATGGCTATTCCCTCAGCCCTCATTGGGGGTAACCAAAGAAGGGAAAGGACTCTTCACAGGCCTGGTGGGACCTGAGACTGGTCTGTGGCAGGCAGAGGCTGCCATGGCCTGGGAGTAGGATGGTACGCCAAAAGCTCACATCTGACCCTATGGGAGAAAAAGTGAGTCCTTAAGAATCTCAAGCTGAGCACTCTACACTGGCCTGGGGTGCCAACTGGGAAAGGCGAAGCCACGCTGTCCAACAGATGCAGACTGCAGTTCCCACCAGCCTGGAAGCTACCTCGTTGACGTCATAAGATGCTCCCGCTTACTGCCTCATCAGCTGCAGGCCCTGGGCAGGAAGGTGAATGGCCTGCCTAGTTGCCTTGCTGTCTGGCAGTGATGCTAGGAGCTGACCAAGCATTGTCCACAGGCATCTGCCATAAGCCGAATGATGGGCCTGACACGCTGAAATGCACATCATGGTGTGTGCCCGAGAAAATCCATCTGTCCCAGATCTCAAACTCCACTAAGTTAGAGAGTCAGTCGTGCAACCAGGTGCCTAGGCCCAGAGTGGGTGTCCAAGAGCAGGATCCCATAAGAGGGATGTGGTATGGCACCTGGAGACTCCACGGCACTACAATATCTGTGCTTGACATCCCTCGAGGCTGGAGAAGGGGCAGATGGATGCAGCGAGATGTGCCTGGATGCCTCCGTGAAAGGCACAGGCCATGGAAAAATGACTGTAGAGTCTCTGCTGTAATGCCCAAGGAATGACAGCACCAGGGTAGCAGTACTGCAACCAGAAAAATGGTACAGGCTTAGATTCTGCATCATCTCCCTTAGGAACTGCTGATACCAACTGTACTCAGCATCAGAGGAGAGGCGAATAGAGGTGTCCTCTTCCTCACAAGAGGAAATGGGAGATGATGAAGAGCTGGAGTCAAGCGGTGGTGCTGCAGGGACTTCAGGGTGGAAAATTGTCTGGTCTGCCCTCTGCTGGTATTGGGAGAATACATCAGTTGTCGTACACAGGTCCCAGGACAGAGGCCCAAAAGGACCAAAGGCTGGGAGAGGGGGAGGAGGGGCAGAGGAGGGTCAGGTAAGACTAGGCCAGATCTTCTGCCAGGGCTGTGGGAATGCTCAGGGGACCTTTCTCAGGGGAGGGTCTGGCAACGCCACCTGTCAGTGAGCGGCCAACAGCTGGAGAACAGTCAGGATGGTGTCCATGGGGGAAGCCCCAAGGTGGGGAGAATGGAGCCATGCAGATCCCATGGGACGGTCCCGATCCCCACCACTGATGGGGCCAGATGGTTCCAGGGAGGAAGATGGGTTCCAACTAGTGTTGCGACACCTGCTAGAGTTACCACACTATCATAGGCAAGGGGTGAGCCACAGGCCCAGACTCCAAAGCCCTCCCCTCAACAGAACTGGCTCTGCCCCTTGGGAAAGTCCAGGCTCTAGACTAGAGCATCAAGGGGAAAGGGTGCCAGAATCGGCACCACGAACAGTACTGACTCTCTCCCCAGTGCAACAAACGGCACCAGGAACAGGGTCACCGCCAGAACGGCACTGAAAATTGCACCAGAAAGGGCTCTAGTGCTGATCACAGACACCTACCCCAACAGCCCCCCACCCTGAGCTAGGTGCAGAATCAGACCCAGGAAAGCTCCATCCTCACCATTCACCCCAGACCGGAGTTCTTCCCCAAATCCCTCTCCTGGGTTGTCTGACCACTTAGGAGAAGATATCCAGACCACTTTGAGGACTTGAAAAAGACCGACTCCAGAGACCTTCCCTTTCCTGGCACTGCAGGCAGCACCAGGAGTGGGCCCAGCCTTGTGGTTGGAACCATCTCATTCGCTGGTACCGGCCTGAGTACCAGGAGCCGAGGCATCTGTGGGCCACAACGTGAACATGCTCACCAGTGTAGACCCAGTGTACAGCTTTGGCCTCACCACCGGAGGGTGTCTGCTGCCCTGAAGGACTAATGGACTGGGAGGGAATGCTCTGCTGGTCCCCTGGGGGAGACCGACTGTCCACCAGACCCCACCCCCAGGATCTCTAATGTCTCGGTGGGATGACCGCGAAGACAGGCCCAGTCTTTCTCAGTACATATAGTACTGGGAAGAGGCTTGGGGAAGAGCTGAGGGACCTTATGTTGGCATTCTTGGTGCGATGCCTGCCTCCGACAGTGGGGGGCCTGTGACCCAACTTCAGCGCGCAGAACTTAAAGAGTGTGGTAATCCACGGAGAAGCAGGCATTTCACCTGCTCATGTCATAGTCAGCGCGAGGCAGGTCCAACAGGTGTTGTGCTAGTCCCAGACAGAAATGTGTCCCCACAGGAGAATCTATGCATTGGGGGGTGGGGGGAATCCTTCTGCTGCTGTTTCTTCTTTGAAGTCTTCTTTTTATGCCCCTTGGAACTGGACATGGCGCCATGAAGAAACTAACAAAAAGTAAAACAGAAAAGGTTCAGCACTGCACTAAAAGAGGAAAATAATAAAGACGGCACTGAGAGAGATGAGGGTGCTGAGGTACAGTGTCGAAGAAACAGCGGCAAACTGAGGGAGGAGTGTGAAGTAGTTGCAACGATGAATTCAAGAGTTTCCATGGTGTGCCCTCGACAGCAGGAAAAACAGAACTTGAGGAAGGTGGGGTGGCTGCTGGCCAGCCCAGGAGCACCATGTCATTATATCTGCCCCATGGGTAGTACTGGAAACGACATTGATCCCCCAAGCTGTAGAATGCAAAAGACTTTGCTCCCATGGGATCCTAGTACCTCCGACACAGACTCATAGGTGGAAATAAATGATGAAGACTGACTCTTGGAAGATCTTTTTATTCCTGTGGAGTTCTACGCCCTCTGGCCTAAGACCACAAAGTGGAGCTCTATGGAGAAGACTGATTTTTAGAAGGTAAGAGTATATCCTCCTGCACAAAAGAACCCGCAAATAAATAAATTAAACAAAATCTCACAAAGTACATCAAGAACAGGAATCAATATTTGCATTTCTGAATCACCAATCTATGGGCAACATGTTTTATCTACTAATTCTAAAACAAGTTTTAGGAGCCACTTGCCATAGTATGAAAGTATTTTATGAACAAGTGAGTTGAGGGATTACAAGCATTTGAAAAAGTGTCTTAACAAAACTTGCTCTGGATGATCCCGGAAATAACACTGTGATAAACAGATTATTTATAATAAAACAGCCAAAGAAAATCTACTTTTTACCTAACTGCTCTGCAAGGCTTGCATACACTTCATCAATTCTTCTCATTGTCTTCACAAGATCCTTCCTTCTGAACTTGATCTCCACTGTGCCTTCAGGCTCCAGAACACCTCCCCTAGGAAACAGGGAACTTTGATTAGTTTTTTTGCATTTGCTGGCAACAGTGTCAGACTCAGGATTTAAAAAGGGTCATACAGCAATAAGGAATGGGAACAGACTAACAGGATGGGCTGCCAGCAAGCAGGCAGAAAACTTCTGTTTCTACTGTCTTGTACTGAACATGATAACTACTGGTAGTGGGCCATGGCACAATTAGTTTCCGCTGTGCTGGAAATATATTATGTTGGATTGGTTCTATTCTATGCAAAGGTCAAAGAAGGGCCCCAATGCCGCAGGATCTTCACTAAACAGCTAGTGCACTGAGCTTTTTTTCTGCATTTTTAAAATTGGAGTACTGTGTTTTTGTGATTCTGTAGGTTTTAAATCAAAAACTTTTTGTTTTACTCTGGTCCATGATTTCGTGCAGGGTTTTTCAACCAGGGGTCCGCATTCCCCAGTGGGCCCTGAGCAACGTGTAGTGGGTCCATGGAGTGAGTACCAAAAATATTAACTTTGGTAAAAAAAAAATGGAAGCAGATGCAACCAAAAGCTTTGTTTTTCTCCACCAGTAACATAGTGCTCCACGAACTCAAACAAGTAATACAAACAAATAAATGAGTGATAAACTAGTGATAAAGTGCCACTATGATAATGTCTCCCCTCTAATCAGTTTCTTTGAAGATTTCCCCTAGTAACCTCAGCTGTGGTTAAAAGCAGTAAACTGGCCTCATGAGGTAGAGTAGCCACCCCCCGCCCGCCCGAGATTCCCGTGCACCTAGAGACTTCTTTACTATCTTCTTCTTTCTTTTAGTCTGTTGTGGGGTATAAATCCTATTAAATTCACTTTTTCTGCCAAGGTAGGTTGACAACCTGCCTAGGTATCCTCCCATCTCACTATCCTTAATCTCATCTTTATATAACTCACTATTGACACCAAGTCTTAATAGTGTAGGTAAATGTGATGGGGTGTGGGTGAAGATAACACAGACAACAGCAATGTGGTGCAACAAACATAGAAACATAGAATTTGATGGCAAATAAGGACCGCTTGGCCCACCTAGTCTGCCCATTTCCCTACCTAATGGATAATCTGCAGGTCCTAGCTAACCAACAGCCTACTTCCTCCTACCCCCACTAGAATTGCCTTATATATGAGGAGAGACAGGGGTGACATGACTGAAACCTTTAAATACATGAAAGGAATAAACAAGACGGGTACAGAGGGGCTGTTCAAAGTAAGGAAGGGGAGGGCCACCAGGGACCATGATATGAGACTGGAGCGAGGAAGGTTCAGGAGGGAGATGAGGAGACACTTTTTACAGAGAGGTGGTGGCTGGGTGGAATGCATTACCTGCTGAAGTGGTATGCAGTAGAACAGTGGACTGCTTCAAACGAGGATGGGACAGGACAAGAGGGAGGGTTAATGAAGGGGAAGGAAGGGGCAGCTGCAGAATAAGGGGTGCTAGCTGCACATTCGAGCAGACTTGATAGACCTCTAGACCTTTATCTGCTGGCAAATTTCGTATGTTCATATCTTATGCTCTTTTAGTCTTTCTTCATAGGTCTTCTGGTGCAGACCCTGCACCATTTTGGTTGCCCTCCTCTGGACAGCCTCCACCCTGTCTATGTCTTTGCGGAGATGGGGTTTCCAGAACTGTACACAGTACTCCAGATGTGGTCTTACCAACTGGCTGTATAGAGGGCCAACAACTTCCTGTTTTCTACTGGTGATGCCTCTACCTATGCATCCCAGTATCCCCTCAGCCCTCCTTACTGCCACCCACCCCCATTCCCAACCACCCCACACTACACCACTTTTACAGGGTACCATAGTTGTGACATTTCCTGTGGCAAAGCAGGAAGGTTCGGATCAGTGGGACATCCACAAGGTGAGCTCATTTACAGGGGCACTAGTAATTTAACTTGTTATTACAAGTTATATAAAAACAAAACACAAAATCAAACCATTACTTGCATTTTCTTCCTTCTAATTACTCTGACCAGGTTATAAACCCAGCAACTTATCTGGAATGGATATCATTAACTGCAGGTACTGTGGAACACTTTTCAGAAGGACAGTCTTATAGGATTTTGGACACTGTCCTACATGCTGGGCCACTGGAGATCTTAGGTCTCAGCTCCGGGCAGCATGGGCAGAGACTGCACGCCTCAAATTGCATATTCAAGAGGAAATGCATTGTAAGAACCACCCGCCATTTCCCCAACATCCAACGGAAGACCCTCGACAGCAGAAGGTAGTTTATCCAGGAGGTTGGCAGGTGGTTAGGAGGGGAAAATCGGGTGCCCCATCACTCTGTGCTCTCCAACATATTACCTCCAAAAACCATATAAACACTACAAACAGGTATCTGCCTCTATCTCCGAAATCAAACAAAGGGGCAGAGGACACTGCAGCACAGGAGCTAGCACAACAAAACTCGCCCAAATCAGGAACCAAAACAAACAAAAAAAAAAAACAAAAAAAAAAAAAAGGGAAATCCAAAAAACTTCTGATCATAGGAGACTTCATGATTCGGGGAGTTGATACCCATCTCCAGCCAGGGGTAATGGTCAGATGTCTCCCAGGTACCATCAGCATGGAGAGACACTGACCGCATTGCTAAAATTGTTCAGAAAGCAGGAGAAAACACTGATGTCCTGGTACACATAGGGACTAATGATTTCGCCAGCCAGCCAATTGTGGAGACCAAGGAACACCTGATCAGGCAGGGAGACAAACTATCATCCATTTCATCCGACATCTCCTTCTCTGAGATCCTGCCAGTCTGGGAGAGGGAGGCAGATGTATGGAAGGTCAGAGAAGGGGAGATAGGGGAGCTAAACATGTGGCTTAAGGGCTGGTGCCAGGAAAAAGGACACAGATTTGTAGGGAACTGGCAACAGTTCTGGGAGCGAAAGTTCTTTAAATTTGATGGACTGCATCTGACTAAGGAGGGAGTCAGTGCATTAGGGCAGAAGTTTGACGTCTTTGCAGAATATTTAAACTAGCAAATGGGGAGAGTACAGCACCCCATACATCGAATGGGAAGAACACCCTTCCCCTCTCAGCTAGTGGTCAAACAGGGATTCAGCATATTTGCAGTTCATTTGCATCACCAGGTAAGAAAAATGGCCCGTCTCCCCATACGACACACAGGGGAAATGCCAAACCTCACCCAACAACTAACACACCAAAATCTGGCCAATGGAAAATCATGTACACAAATGCTCACAGCCTGGGAAATAGGATCCCAGACCTGCAGGCAATAATGTCAGAGGTTAAACTGGACATAGTAGCAATTATTGAGATGTGGTTTACCAGTAACCACACTTGGGAGACTTCAGTACCTGGTTATATACTGTTCAGAAGAGACCAAGGTGCACGGGGGGTGGGGTGGAGTGGCCCTGTATGTCAATGAAAATATCAAAGCTACAGGAATTCAGAATACACATAAGGAGCCAGAAGAACTGTGGGTCACCCTGGAAACAGGAAATGGGACAGCCATAAGAACTGGGTTGTCTACAGGCCTCCAGACCAGGGGGAGGACATAGACATATTACTGTTAGAAGATATACAAAACATGACAGCTAAAGGGGAGGTTCTGATAATGGGAGACCTCAACATGCTGGATACAGACTGGTCAATACCAGCAGGAACATCTGCCAGAACTAGACACATGGTGGATTCCCTGCAGGGCGAGGGCCTCAAATAACTGGTACAACAACCCACAAGAGACAGGGCTATCCTAGATCTAGTACTGACTAACAGGGAAGGGATCACAGATCTCCAGGTAGAAGGTCACCTGAGGGCCAGTGATCATCACATGGTATGGTTCAATTTGGTCACTACATCTAAATCATCCCATTCCAAGGCAAAAATATGGGACTTCAGAGGAGCTGACTTTGATAAGATGGCCAACAGAGCTAGGCTAGCCCTGGCAAAAAGAAACACAGGTGAGGGGATACAGGCAAAGTGGGCAAGCATTAAGCATGCAATACTTGAAGCAACATCTCATTGTGTTACACAGAAAAGGAAGTGCAAAAGAAGAAGGAAACCACTTTGGTTCTCAAATACAGTAGCAGAAAAGGTCAGAGCCAAAAAGGCTGGCCTTCAGGAAATATAAGGTAACACAGCGGGATGAAGATGGGGAGGCATACCAAACTGTCCTAAGGGAAGCAGGGAAGGCAGTAAGGCAGGCAAAGTAACAAATTGAGGAAACACTAGCACAAACAGTAAAAGAAGGTGGCAAGACTTTCTATAGATACATTAGTGAAAGGAGAAAGTCCAGAGGGGGTATCGCTAAGCTCAAAGGAGAAAAGGGGGCGTGTGAGGAGGACCCTGTAAAAGCATCTATCCTAAATAGATACTTTTGCTCAGTATTTACTGAAGAAAAGGTAGGGCAGGGCCCACAGCTCAACACCATGGACACAGGGGGAGGGAGGTGAGCACTACACCCTTCACAAAAGAAAGGGTCCTACAAGAGCTCGCTAAGCTCAGGGTGAACAAGGCAATGGGACCTGATGGCATGCATCCCAGGGTACTTAAGGAGCTAAGGGTGGAACTAGCAAAGCCATTAGCAGAACTGTTTAGTGAGTCTCTGAGCACAGGAGAGGTCCCAGAAGACTGGAGAAGGGCTCATGTGATCCTGCTCCACAAGAGTGGTAGCAGGGAGGAGGCAGGGAACTACAGACCAGTCAGTCTTACTTCAGTAGTGGGCAAGATTATGGAAGCACTCAAGGAAAGGATAGTGCAACACCTGGAATCCATAGAGGCACATGATCCAAGACAGCATGAGTTTACAAAAGGAAGGTCCTGTCAAACTAATTTCATAGATTTCTTTGACTGGGTATCCAGAGTGGTGGACCAAGTGGGAGCAGTTGATGTCACCTACCTTGACTTCAGCAAAGCTTTCGACACTGTTCCACACAGAAAATTGATGAATAAGCTGGGAAGCCTCGGGGTGGGTCAGAAGTTGGTCAACTGGGTGGCAAACTGGTTAACGGGCAGAAAACAGAGAGTGGTGGTAAACGGTATACAGTCAGAAGAGATGCAAGTCACAAGTGGGGTACCTCAGGGATCAGTCCTGGGGCCAGTCCTCTTCAATATCTTCATTAGTGACATTGCAGATGGACTAGAGGGTAAGGCTTATCTGTTTGCAGATGACACCAAGATCTGCAACAGAGTAGATGATCCAGATGGAGTGGGCAGAATGAGACGAGATCTGGATAAACTAGCAAAATGGTCAGAAGAGTGGCAACTGGGATTTAATGCAAAGAAGTGCAAGATCATGCACATAGGGAAGAGAAACCCTGAAGCCACCTATAGGCTGGGAGGGGAGTAGCTGGCAGTCACAAAGGAAGAAAGAGACTTGGGCATCATCATCATCACCACTGATGACCTGAAATCATCCAAGCAGACCTCTAAAGCAGTAGGTAAGGCTAGGAGGATGTCAGGGTGTATTAGTAGGGGTATCACAAGTCGGAAGAGGGAGGTAATAATCCCTCTTTACAAGACACTGGTTAGGCCCCATCTGGAGTACTGCGTGCAGTACTGGAGGCCACACCTTCACAAGGACATTAACCAAATTGAGGCAGTCCAGAGAAGGGCAACCAAAATGGTGCAAGGACTGCAACAGAAGACATACGAGGACAGATTAATGGAGCTCAATATGTATACTCTTGAGCAAAGGAGGGAGAGAGGTGATATGATCGAAACATTCAAACACCTTAAGGGCATTAACAAGCTGAAAGAGTCTAACATGTTTAAATATAAGAAAAATAGCAGGACAAGAGGACACAGCATGAGATTAGAGGGGGGCCGATTAACGGGCAATGTGAGGAAATCCTTTTTCACAGAAAGGGTGGTGGATGCATGGAACGGTCTACCTCAGGAAGTGGTAGCTATGAATAAAGTGCAGGGCTTCAAATAGGTATGGAATAGGCATAAGGGAGCAATACAGATGAGTATGAATAGACAGACCACTGACAAAGCAAAGGCTGATGGCACATTTATAAGGTAGAAAAAGAAATGGGCAGACTGGATGGGCCTTGCGGTCCTTATCTGCCGTCAACTTCTGTTTCTTGTCACATTGCTGGCCCACCTTTAGGTCGTCTGATATGACTACCCTAGGTCCCTTTCCATTTTTGTTGTTGTCAGTATCTCACCCCCCCCCCATTGTGTACTCTTCCCCTAGATTTTTGTTTCCCAGGTGCATTACTTTGCCCTTCTTTCCAATGAATCTAAGTGGCCATACATTTGACCATTCCTCCAACCTTGCCAAGTCCCTTTTCATCCTTTCCACTCCACCTTGCATATCAACCCTGTTGCAGATCTTTGTATCATCTGCAAAGAGACATACTTTCCGTTCCAGTCCCTCTGCAATGTCACTTGTAAAGACATTAAAGAGGACCGGCCCCAGTACTGAACCCTGTGGTACCCCACTAGTAACCCCCCTTTCTTCACTGTGGACTCCATTTACTATTACTCGCTGTGTCCTGTTGTCAGGCCAGTGTTTTACCCAGGCTATCAGCCTGGGACCCACTCCCAGGCTGGCTAATTTATTCATTAATCTTTTGTGCCAGTCTGTATCAAATGCCTTGCTAAAGTCTAGGTAGGCCATGTCCACAGCACCTCCCTAGTCTACTATTTTGGTCACCCAGTCAAAGAAATCAATTAGATTTTTCTAGCATGACCGTTCTGCTGTGAATCCATGCTGCTTTGGGTCCTGTGCCCCACTGGCCTCTAGGTACTCAACAATTCTTTCTTTCAGAAGTGATTCCATTATTTTCGCTACCACTGAGGTCAAACTGACAGGTCTGTAGTTTCCTGCCTCTGTCTTGCTCCCATTTTTGCGAAGGGGAATCACATCTGCACTCCTACAGTCCTCAGGTACCACACCATCCTCCCACGCTTTATTAAAAAGGGTAGTCAGTGGTGTTACTAGTTCTTCCCTTGGTTCTTTTAGAATTCTGGGGTGAAACCCATCAGGCCCCATTGCTTTATCCACCTTCAGTTTTAAGAGTTCTCACAGAACCCTTTCTTCTTTGAAAGGACTAATATCAACCCCCCTTATAGAGAGTGCTTCTATTGACTGGAATAGGTATCTCCCCCTGCTTTTCCATTGTATATACTGAGCAGAAGTATTCGTTCAGTATCACTGCTTTTTCACTGTCACTCTCTGCCCAACCACCTTCCTCTTTATTCAGCCTCAGTATCCCTGCCTTAGTCGTTCTTTGCTCCCTAATGTACCCGTAACCCCCCTACAAATGAGGGTTCCTAAAAGCCTTCCCGGAGCTTGCCTAAGTGCTCCCTGCCTAACTGGCATTCGGCGTAAGGCCGCTTAAATGTGGGCGCTCTGAGTGCTTTTAGAGCCTCTGGTACTGTCTCTTTAAGAGCTGCCTGCTTGCAGGCTTTATTTGTTTTTGTAGGGGGGACTGTGGGTTTACTGCTAGAATCCCACTCGAGTTGTTGTTTGAATTGCTCAGTTTCTGCAGTCGCTAAGAGAGCAGAGGGAGCTTGGTTAAAAGATGTAACTGTTTGCTGGAAAATATGTAGTGCCATCACAAAAATGTAGTTTGTTTAACCTGCTTTATTTGCAGCTGGGACTCTGTGTGTTCAGCCCCTCCATTCTAGACCCGAACTGATGAGATGGGCCAGTTGGGGAAAGGGGGCTTTAAAATGGAGACTGCCGGAGCCAATTAGAATTTGGACTCCCACTGGGAGCCTGCCTGAAGGGGAATATATGGCAGGTGCTCCTGGGAAGTGTAGTTTGGACCCTGGCACCTTTTTTGCACCAATGGAGGGCGTATGGAGAGACTGACAAAACAAAGCAGCCAACCGGAGCCCTGTGGAGGTGAGGAAACTGCCCTGCAACTGCCCTGGAGGGGCAGAGTCATTGGTGATCGTGAAGGTGGAAGGAGCTCTGGCTCCTGCGCTGTGGAAGTCTTTGTGCCGGAAGCGCGTGTGGACGGCCAAGAAGTCGGGCTACGGCATTGCCAGAAGGAGCGGACAAGATCCATGGAGGAATGCAGGCAGAGGAGGCTGTACGTTTACAGCTACCTAAGAAGCTTTCCCTATAGAGGACTGCAGAATCTGCTTCAATCGCCCTCGGTCTGTCAGGACATGTGAAGCTGCGTCATTTGGCCCGGTTACTGCAGTGAAAGCGATCAGGAGTATAAAGCAGCTGCCTGGTATGGTACCCCTCTGCTCTTCATATAAATGTGTGGAGAAGTGTTTGAATCTCAGGCTTGGTCTTGCGAGTGGTGTGAGAACGATCTTTCTGCAGGGGTCGTGAGTACTCAATCAGGGTAGCTCCCTGTCAGATGTTCATTGTGAGGGCAAGATTTGTCTGGCTACTTTACTAGCTATACGAACTGAACCAGCTGGCTCTGCTTAATCCATTTAGGTATCAAATGCTCGTTTTCTGTGTCAGGGCCCCAGCCAGCTGCACCGAATAGGCTAGCCTTCTATTGCCTGGGTACCCAGAGACAGTGACTTATAGGTTTGGCCTGTGCACAGTGCCCTGGGGTGTGTGTGTGTATATATATATATATATATATATGCATATGTGTATATATATATATATATATACACATAGTAGAGTGTTAAGCTAATCAACCTGATCTTCCCCATCCTTGTTACTCCCCCCTTTAATAAATCAGATTTGTTGCTGCAAGGTATATTGTTTGAACTGTGCATCTGTGTTCTACCCTTTTGTGCATGGATTACTGTATAACTGCACTTTATTTTACAGGGGGTCCTCAGTACCAAGTTGGCCATCCCGACCTCGGGGTAAGTGTAAGTCATAACGATAGTGTAGGAATCGCTGGTGAGCCACTAGTGGGAATAAAGGGGGGGTTGCAGTGACCCAGAGGGCTGTGACCAGGTCATATCTGACTGTTCCAACCCCATCCTCTGGGTGGAGGCACCCGCCATTGGACCTAGGCCCCTCAACCTGTCAGTAGTCAGTAAGGCAGGGGTAGTAGCCCTTGAGATAGTGCCACCTGGGGGTTACATCTTGGAGGCACCGCTGGGATTAGCGTCTCCTAGTGGCCGAATATACGAACTACCCCACCATGGCCAAACCAAAAGAAAAACTGGAGGGGGATATCATGACTAAAATTAAGTTAGACCCTGTTAAGATGATGGTGCATAAACTGATGGGGTGGGGTGAAGCTGAAGAGTTGGATTCCCAGAAAATTGTGTTACTACTGGATGTACCTCGGGGGATACAGAACGCTGACCTTGTTTCTGCAGTTGAGCGTGTTAAATGTTTGGGCAAGGTAGAGGTGAAGGGGCAAATGGCCGACCTACTTCACCAGACCTTACAGGTGCTGCTGTTATGCAGTATAATTATAGACCCAGAGAGGGTGCCCTCGTGATTTATCTGGAAGGCGCTCCAAAGGGTTGGAGGGTCACTCATGTCTGGAGTGGTTCAGTCACCCCAGGGGGTGTCCCCCAAGACTAACAGCTTCAAAAATAAATTGCTTAAACTGTTAGCTGCAGAAGGGAGGACCACTCAGGAATTACTACAGGTGTTAGACCTTTCCAGTAATCCAACCCCCCAATTATCCACAGCTACATCTCCTGAGTCCTCCAAGAGTTCCATCCTGGCTTCGCCACCTATATTTGTTCCCCCCATACAGTCAGACTCCTTTCGGAGACTGAAACTTTTTTCTGGTACTGTGCCTGTGCCCTCGGGAGAAGATGATTTGGAGACTTGGATGGACTATGCTACCCCTTTAGTCCAAGAGTGGCAGTGCTCTGAGGGGGAGAAACGAAAGAGATTGATAGAGAGCCTGAGGGGCCCAGCTTTGGAAGCCATTCATTTCTTGTGGGCTACTAGCCCCGAAGCCACTGCAGTAGAGTACCTTTCTGCCTTAGAGAGGTGTTTGGGAGTACAGAAACTGGGGAAGACTTGTTGTGGAAGTTCAAGTCAGCTAAACAGTGGAGGAATGAGAAACTGTTAGCCTTTGTTACCAGAATGGAAAGGGCACTGCAAAAAGCTTATCGGGGGTAACTGCCCCTGCTTTAAATCAGGACCGCCTAGATCATATCTTGAAATCTGCCAGGTTTTCCAGTGTTATATTATTGAAGCTCAAACTACATGACCGACAGGCTGCCCTTCCCGAATACTGCCAATTGATAAGAGAGATTTGAGAAGTTGAGACTGATGAAGAAGGGTGGGAACCCTATGTGGGGGTCGTGAATCTATGCTAGACCCCTGAGCCCAGTGAACCAGATGAGACCCACCCCCTCGAGGGCACTGAACAAGGGACCTGATGCATTTCCTGTGCCCCCAGAGGCCCAGGGTGGAGTGGGGGTGCATGCTGTTTCCTGTGATCCCCGGGTGGAGAGTGATTTGAAGGCCGAGATTAGAGATTTACAGGAAATGGTGACAGAATTGAAACAAACTGCTGCCAACCCCTCCAAATTTGGGGGATCTGAGTTATCTGGAAACAAACGACCTAGTTCAGAGGAGCCCTCCAGAACCCCCCCGACAGCTCCCAGCAGGCGAGATATCTCCCTCCCAACAAAGACCCCTGAGATATTAAGTTCTGCTACCACTGTGGGGAGGATGGACACTTTCAGACTGAGTGCCAATTACCAGAGAACTTAAGGAGGGTCAATAGCAGGCTAGCAGCCTGGCATCGCAAGGCCTATACCAGACCCCAGGGAGGGCCTCCTCAGAAGAGTTTTGTTACCCGGGCCAATGCCCAAGCAACCTCCAAAACCATGCCCCCTGAATGGTCTGACATGGTGTGTCCCTCAATGGAGACTACCATGACAGTGAATGGAGTACCCACCCGGGCTGTGTTGGACAGTGGTTCCCAAGTGACCATTATGTTTCAGGACTGGTATTGGAAACACTTGCCTGAAGTGTCTCTGCAGCCTTTGGATGGACTACATGTTTGGGGACTGAGTGATAAGGCCTACCCTTATTCTGGGTATATCCGGATCTGGTTGTCTTTCCCTACTTCTGTGGCTGGGGTGGCTGAACAAGTGCAAACCTTGGCATTAGTGTGTCCCCCCACTGGACTGTATGATGGGGTGCCCCTGTTAATCGGAACAAATGCTCACATGTTTGGTCGCTTAGTGCAGCTGTGCTTTGAAAAACAGAGGTCCAGGACTGGGCGAGCATTCAGAATATCCGCCTTGATTCAGAAGGCCTACAAGACCAAGAGAAAGGCCAGCAAGGCAGAACCAGAAGGCCCGGTGGATGTTGTCTGGAAGAAGGATCCAGAATCCTTGCTGCTAGCCCCAAATGCCCAGTGTGTTCTACAGGGAGAGGTCCGGATTAAAAAGGATGTTAAGAATAAATATTGATGCTGGATGCACCAGGCGATGGAAAATTGCCAGAGGGGTTGCTGGTAAAATCTAGCATTCTGCCTGCTAGAGCCCATGCGTTTGCCAGAAGAGTAATGGTTCAAGTGCACAATATGTCTGATCGAGAGATTCGAGTGAAGCGAGGTTGCACTCTGGCCATGGTGCACTGTGCGGATACTGCTGTTCTGCCTAGCAACAAGACTTCTGGGAGGAGTGACCGAGTGACCCCCTGATCTGTTTGATTTCGGTGACTCCCCACTGCCAGCAAAATGGAAGAAAAGGATCAGTGAAAGGCTCGCCCAGAGGGAGCAGGTGTTTTCCTTGAAGGAGTGGGATGTAGGATGTGTGCAAGGAGCTGAGCACCACATTCAGCTACAGGATGAGTGACCTTTCTGTGAGCGATCTCGACGCCTGGCCCCTGCTGATATAGATGACATGAGATGACACCTGCAGGAGATGCTCGCGGCTGGGGTGACACAAGAGTCTAGAAGCCCCTATGCTTCACCTATTGTAGTAGTGAGGAAAAAGAATGGAACTGTTCGGATGTGTGTGGATTACCGCACTTTAAACAGGCGAACCATACCAGATCATTATACCATACAACGCATTTAGGATGCCTTGGACTGTCTAAATGGTAGCAAGTGGTTCTCTGTGTTAGACCTTCGCAGTGGGTACTACCAGATCCCGATGGCTCCAGAGGATCGAGAGAAGACTGCTTTCAATTGCCCGCTAGGCTTCTATGAGTTTATGCGGATGCCCCAAAGGATTTCAGGTGTCCATGCTACTTTCCAGTGCTTGATGGAGCGTGCTGTGGGGGACATGAACTTACTCGAGTGTTTAGTCTATCTGGATGATGTTATAGTGTTTGGCAGCTCCTTGGAGGAACATGAGAGCAGGTTGTTCAAAGTCCTAGATCGACTGGAAGATTTTGGTCTCAAATTGTCTATAGATAAGTGTCAATTCTTTCAGATATCTGTGAAATATGTATCCCCATGGAATTGTCAAATAAGGTATAATAAAAATTAGGATCCATTTTCGACATTGGGATTTCCCCCCCAACTCTTAACAGATCGTGAATGTGGGCTAACTGAATGGCCAAATAGTATAGACGCATGCTAGGTAGGCCCATTCCCCTCCTATTCTCCGGAGGCCACAATATCTCCTTCCTGACTCTGGGTTTCTTTCCTTGCCATAGCAGTTGTGTACATGCACCCTCCAGAGCAGTCAACTATTTCTGTGGAAGGGAAACTGGAATGGATTGGGAAAGGAAGAGTGCCCATGGTAGGATGTACATCTTAATTAAGCTAACCCTTCCCAGTAAGGTCAAGGGGGGGGCCCACCAGTTAATGCAGTCTACCTTAATTTTCTGACTCAATGGCCTACAGTTGATCTGGGTAATCTGAGAGAGTTTACTCGTGAGCAGGATTCCCAGATATTTTATCTGCATAGTTGGATTTATTGTGGCCGTAGCTATCTCTATTGACTATTTCTTTTCTCCCAGTGGAAGCCACTCACTCTTATCCCAGTTTATCTTATGCCCCAAGATGGGTCCATACCTCTCGAACATCTTGCCCAATGCTGGCAAGGCCTCGCTAAGGTTATCCAGAAATAGCAGGATGTCATCAGCGAACAGAGATATAACCTGGTTATCATTTCCCACCCTGTATCCCCTACTCTTTCTGTCCCCCCCATATGGCATTCGCCAAAGCCTCCACAGTGAGAACATACAGTAGGGGTGACAGGGGGCATCCCTGTCTAGTCCTTCTGGACAGTGCAAAGGGGGACGAAATAGTATTATTAGTTAATATCTGGGCTTGGGAGTTGGTATATAAGGTTTTTATCCATTTGAGTATGGGGTCCCCTAGTCCGAATCTCTGCAGCACTGCAAACATGAAGAGCCATTCGACTCGATCAAATCCCTTCTCGGCATCTAATGCAAGGAGTCCCCTGTGAGTCCCCCCCCTTCTCCATCCATGGATACCACTGATGGATCTGTGGAGGTTGTGTTTAGCCTGACGCCCCTTAACAAATCCTACTTGATCTATATGCACTAAACCTGGTAGGACTTTCTCCGGTCTGTTTGCTAAAATCTTTGCTAAGATTTTATAGTCCGTGTTAAGGAGTGATATAAGGCGGTAAGAACCACATTTAGTAGGATCCTTCCCTGGTTTTGGTAAGACTACAATGGTGGCCAGCTTCTGGGAGTTTGGCAGTTCTCTCTGTACCAGGGCATTATCAAAAACTTCTCCAATGGCTGGGCAGTCGGCGCAGCAGTTGGATTTCCGCTTGCGACGCTGGCGACCCAGATTCAGGAACGGACCCGGGTCGTTGGAAGGCCGGCCGAGGGAGAAGGATGGGGAGAATGTCTGGTGCATGAATGACCCCCAGCGGAGGCTGGGGACACCATAAGCAACCTGCATCTGGACCTCAAGGAGGCCGGGCGGACGCAGGTCGTCATTGCACATCCCAACAGCCTCTTGTATCTCTTCAAGGGATAAAGGGGAGTTTAATTCATCCCTTAGGTCTCCACCTAGGCACAGCATTCCTAGCCCCTGGAGAAAGTCTTCTGGGTCACCGTCAGGAGGTACTTGGGTAGTATACAGGTGGGAGTAAATGTCCTTGAAAAAGTCATTTATTTTTTTGGGGGGGGGGGTCAAAAGTATAGAAGCCATCTGGTTTTGCCATCCTGAGTATTAACCATTCAGCTTTCTTATGATTCACTAAATTAGCCAGCCACTTGCCTGATTTGTCCCCTTCAAAGTGCGTGTATGATTCTGTGACCACTAGGTCGCGCTCAAATTTCCGGGAGACAATTTGGTATAATCTTATAATCTCCCCTTTAATGTTTTTAACTGTTGAATTAGTTGTGGCTGGGGTTGGGCCATAGCTTTCCTCTCCTGCTCCAGGATGCCCTGTGTAAGTTGACCCTCTTCCTTTAGGGATTGGTGTTTTTTATGTGCTGCATAGGAAACTATTTCCTCACATATGAAAGCTTTTAGGGCATCCCACACAAAATTTGTGTCTCCTTATCCTTGTTGAGGTCAATAAATTCTGTGATTTTCCTTGTTATATGGTTAATATATTGGCCATCCAGCAGCATAATAGAGTCGAATCTCCACTGGGTTCCTATGGGGGGGTTGTGAGCCCATGGACAGGTTTAACTGCAGGGGAGCATGGTCTGAAATTAATATGGGCCCGTATCTTGCCCTCAAGTCCTCTGTGACTATATTAGGGGACATGAAGATATAATCCAGCCTCATATAGACTTGATGTGAGTGGGAATAAAAGGAGTATTCCCCATCACCTGGGTCAGAACGCCTCCAGGCTTCTACCAGTGCCCTCCCTGCTATGAGTTCCTGTAATGCTGCTACACTTTTGAGAAATGGTTTTGCTTTATTCCCAGAATGATCTAACCTGAGGTCTAAGTAGATGTTCAAATCTCCCCCAGCACCAAATTGTCTTAGAAAGGGGACAGAGTCATCCCCAGGTGTGTGAAGAAATCTGGGGAGTCAAAGTTCAGGCCGTATATTGAAATAAAGGTAGTTACCCTGCCCCCTAGGTCCACCTCTGCTGCAAGATATCTACCCGGAGGGTCAGCCACCTTGTTGTTCGCCTTATGTGGCAGACCAGGGCGGATCCAAATGGCCACCCCCCAGCCCCCCTTGAGGTGAATGGTGCCACCAGGAGGACCCCCCCCCACCAATGATTGGGCAAGTTTATCTGTTTCCTCTCTTGTGAGATGAATTTCATGTAGTAGTACCACATCACCCCTTACTTTTTTAATATAGGACCACACCCTTTTTCTTTTAACAATGGTTTTCAATCCATTGACACTCCATGATAATATCATGCCATTGTTCCAATATCCAATTACACAGAGCTTCGCTCACTGGACAGTACCTTATAAAAACTATTTTATGTTCAAGGCATTGTCCAAACAGTCCACAATGTTTAACTTGTAACATTCCCCCAACTAAACTTTGACCTTTACCCCATAAACATCATTTGTCCCTAACAATTTCCCCCTTTTATCTACCACCCCAATTTTGTTGCTGAGATCTCCTACCCCTCCCTGTCCCTCCCCATAGAGCAACTTATCCCAAACTGAGTACCCCGGAAAGTTCGAAAGGTCTGTCACCCTCTACGCCTCATGGACTGAGCTTCCAAACCCACTATAAACTGAGAATAATGCGATAACTTCAACAACCTGATAACAGAACAGATAATTATAAATAGATATGGGAGAGAGATCCGCGACCGGAGGACCCCTCCAGTCTCGGACAGCCACTAGCCAGTGCAGCGGCCAGTTTTCCCGCAGCCACCCTAAAACCCACCTGGTTCAAAAATTAGGGCAGTGTCGAAAGGGGCCCCCTTCCAGCGCCCTGACTGACGCGGGTGAGGCCCTCTCCTTCCACTGAAATGCTTCATACAGGTTGTCTCCATAGCTCTACTGTTGATTCATTAAAGTAGCCCCTTAGTACTGCTGTGATTCTAGGTACCTCGGTATGTCGTGAGTTTTCACCAGTTGGCTACAGATCACCCTCGCTACCCCCCCCCCTTTCTGTTTGGGAAATAAAATTTATTCTCTGTGTCCTCACGTACCTCTTCGCTACCCATACTGTCGTATGTATGTCTGCAGCTGGGGGATAATGGGGAAATGTCAGAGGAAGATCCATCTAGTCCCCTAAAGTGGAGATGAAACTGTAATCCGAATACCTCACTTGTGTCCCCTGGCGGGCCGAGCACATTTCCAGGGGCCCACAGGCAGAACTCAGATAACGCTGTTCCCCTACCAGGCCCCTGTCAGTAATATTCTAATATCCCCCCCTTTACGTGGGGAACAAATGCTCAGGCCCCCCAGTGGGGACCTCTAAGTGCCTCCCTCTGTCTCCCACCGCCCGTGACTTACAAGTATATTATTTTCCCCTCTCACTCCCCACCGCTGCTCAGTGGTTGTAGTGACTAGAACCCCCCCAATGCCCGCAAAAACATATCAAAAGTAAAAATTATACATTTCCGAATGTTCTTGGATGAGTATTGATGAGCCAGTTCATTATATAAGTCAAAAATAATAAGATGCGGTGTCCGATTATAAATAATGCCCCGGAGATATGACTTATGAACAGCCCCAACCACCTCAGTGGGAATGCCCCAAGTCTCTTCAGAGAGCAAGTTTGCTCTCAGCAGAGGGGGTGGGATAGATCGTGGACCCACTCTGGCCCAGCCCTGACAGGCCTCCAATCCCCAGTGTTATGGGCCAAGTTGGTCCCCTCCCCAGTAAGCTCTCAAACAGAAGTGGCTTACTAAACATCAGATTGCCAGATTCACTCTCCCTGCAGGTTTTCTCGATCAGCATCCTCTTTCCTCCTTAGGCCTCTCACATATTCCATGGCAGCTCTGGGGTCTGTGAATGCTTTCTGCTTGCTCCCAGGATGGCGGATGACCAATCTCGCAGGGTAAGCCAACGTGAATGGGCAGTTTAACTTGTGCAATTTCTTTTTAACTTTAGCGAAGGCTCATTTTCTAGTTTGCAGTGGCCTTGAAAAATCCAGGACTATGCTGACTCTTGAACCTTGCATTACTATGGGATTGCTCTTAGGAGCAGCTGCCAGAACTGCTCGACGATCTTGGAACCCAGGGTTTTAAATAACTCTAAAAATTGATTAGCGTTTTGCTCATAAAAGTTCTAAAACATTGTGAAAATGCATATCACTTTCCTCACTGTGTTTAACAAACATGACACTTCTAGAAAACCTATATAAATGCTTTCTGTATAGTTAGTATTGTCCCAAGAAAAAAACTGCTAATCAATTATTTAAAACCCTGGAACCGCAGGAATTTCACAAGGAGGTGCTTCGGTTTTTGCTCCGAAGGGGGACGCGGTTCGGGGAAACGTCGAGCTTGTTGTATTTCTAGGGATATTTCTGGTGCAAGGTTTTCCTCAACTAGCTCCCCATACAGGCCATGCAGTCGTTCCCTTCTAACCCTCCAGAAGACCCACAATTCTTATATTACATCTTCTTTCTCTATTTTCGTGGTCGTCCACTACTTGTTTCAGGACTTCAATGTCTTTTAAAGCCTGCTCTAGATCTGAGGATATTCTGGCCATGTTGTCTTTCTGAGTACTAATTTTAGCTTCTACTTCATCAAGGCGCACTCCATGGGCATCCACGGTTTCAGAGGTGGCATTTACTAGTTGTTGCAAGTGCTAGATTTGTGACGTCATGTTGTCAACCCCAGACTGCATCCGAGTCCCCAGATCGTATTTGAGATCACAGATCAGCCTTTCCAAGCTTTGATATCCCAGTTCCACAGCTGGATTTTCGGCGCTGTTACTTGGCTCCTCCCCTGCATTATTAGCCCAGGATGGAGAGCAGTACGGTGAATCAGCAGGCCTCACTGAAGTTGCAGGTTTTGCAGGCTGATTAAATCGCAGTTTGGCTCGTTTTTTTAGCCGATTCTGATGGAGCAGGCATTGGGGTCCCAGTCTCTTCTTACTTAGGGAGCTTTAGTAATAATGTTCAGCAGGATGGCGCCGATTTTTAGTAGATTTAGACGGAGCTCTCCTAAAACATCTCCATTCAGCTCCTCAGCTAGGCCACATCCCCAGAATGTATCAACTTAATATACAGTGAAAGGGACCATCACCTAAGAGAGCTCAACCAGTCGGGATTTCTAAGGGGATGGCACCTTCCATTGTCTGTGAAACAGAGATCGTGCGCAGATAAATTAAGCTGATTAATTTTTAAAACTTTTTCTGCACATTCAAGTTGATTGGCTCTTCTCTGTACACCCAGTATTGGGGTTAGCTGCGAGGCTTGTTTGCTTGTACTGATAATTTTTAGCCTTTTTTTTTTAATACTTACTTTATTTTGTTATGTCATAGTTAGACACATTTAAAAGAATACATTAGTGTAAAACATAAGAATCCACTGATACAGATCGGTATGTTCCATACAGCCAACAGTCTTAACTATCTACCATAATCAATGGTTTAAACATAAACCATAAAACCAAGAAAAGATTAAAACCACATTAAAAAAACAGAACAATA
This sequence comes from Neoceratodus forsteri, assembly GCA_016271365.2. Classification (NCBI taxonomy): domain Eukaryota; kingdom Metazoa; phylum Chordata; order Ceratodontiformes; family Ceratodontidae; genus Neoceratodus; species Neoceratodus forsteri. Next base: position 185,615,361 of record JADMNL010000027.1, read on the forward strand.
CCAGGTTACACAATTATAATAAGACTGCTTACTTCTATTCTGGTATCTTAATCCATTGCTATCAGGATAGGAGAATATCCAACCAATCGTACCTCGGACCAGGCAAACCCCTCCCTTATGTTCAAACATTTTCATACCGTAACTATCAAGGGTCCTCTCATCCTCCACTCACCGTTCTATAATGAATCTATTTGGGGATCCAAGAACCCCTCATATAGCAACCAACTTGTCCATCTATTTTGGTAGATGTGGGGTTGCTGTCTGAGATTAAATGTTAACCTTTCCATCTGATGGATGGATTCCACTATATTCTGCCAATCTGTCACTGTAGGTTGTATCTCTTGCCACCACTGCTTAGTGATGGCTTTTATCGAGGCAATGAGCAAGATTAGCCATCGGTATTTCGCCTCCTTACCCCTCATTTCCCATGGTATGATTCCTAGTACTAGGTGATCTTACTTCAAGAGGGCTCTTGCAGTAGGTAATTACAAATAGGACTGACGCTGGCCGGTGGCAGGACCCCACGGAAAAATTTCTAGCTAGCAGTCACTGGCGAGGGACCGCCCCCACGTCAGGTGACCGGCATCATGCGACGTCGGTATAAAGGGGTGGTCCTGGTCGCCCGCCCAGTTCCTTCTGCCATTAGCTCGTATATCACTCACGGGTAAAGTTCGTGGCTTCATCAGCCCTGTCTTCGTCGGTTTTTACCAAAATCAGTTATTCTTTTCAATCGCCAGTACGGCCGGTGTGTGTCGTCCCCTACACCCTCCGAGCACAAAAACAAGTGCGACTCATGCGGCGCCCAACTGCCACACAAGGATGGCCATTCCCTGTGCCTCTTCTGCCTAGGCCCCGATCACACGGTCGACAAGTGCCAGCATTGCCTCAACTTCAACGCGGCCACCCGTAAACGGTGCCAACAGTCCCTGGAAGCCCACCTCCTCAAGAAAAAGATGTCTTCTATCGAGAAACAGTTGAAAAAATTGAGGCAGGTGTCCACTTCGCCGGAAGGACATCAGAAACAGAAGGACAAGGAGAGGCACCAGGAGAAGTCCTCCTCTACAGCATCTCCCGCTGGAGTCGCGGCCCAGGTAATATCCCCTCCAGGGGACCATTCGACGGCAGCCTCCAAGGGTTTGGAGGAGGCGCGGTCCGCCTCGTCTGGCTTGTACTGAGGGCCTCTCGCGGGCGCTCCGGGTGAATCGAGGCCTCCGCCCGGTTCGCTGCCTACTGGCCGGACGACTCTCTAAGTCGGACGCTGGCTCCTCTGACATCCACATGGAGAGGGTCAATAAGACGGCCCGACCCTTCGGTGGCGCACGACCACTTCCCCATCGGACCGAACCACCTCTCCTCAGCCTGCCTCCGTGAGGACTCCTGAAGCGGATGCCGGCCCCTCCAGCGCCCGCCGACCTGCCCCTAGCCGCACGCCGCTCCTCCAACGCACGCCGGCAACAGAACCCACGACGGACCCCCTTCGCAAGGTAGTACCCAGTTCCCCGCAGACCTCGCTGCCATCTGGGAGCCTGAGTCACCCCAGCCTGACCCGGGATTTTCTCTCCTTCCCGGGCGACGCGGTGGATCTTCCACCTCGCAGACCCCTCTGATGGAACCGATCCACGCCGGGCCCCGGACACCGCACCTCCGACGCCAGTTTGCCGACGCCAGCAGGGATGTTCCTTCCGCTGGGCCCTCCGCTCGGGCCCATTAACGTGGCTCCACCCGTGGGGCCATTGACCAGTCGTCTGCTCCGCAGCTCCCCAGCTCCTGGGTACCCACCGCCTTATCCAACGCCAGCTGCACTCCTGGGACAGCAGTATCAAGAGCCAGAACAGTACCAGACGCGTTCCTCCGACGCCACAGTGCCTCGACGCTGGCTTCCAGTAGGTGTACATGGATACTACCTACGGGTACACCCGCATTTTCCCTCCTCCACTTCCACCGCCCCCAGCCGCTGGTGGATCTGTAGGAGACTCTGGCCTCTTGGTGGGCTGAGGCCAAGGCTCAGCTCACCAAGAAGGTAGAGAGCCGCCTTATGACGACAGTGTCGCCCCCGGCTCCCGTACGTCCAAGGCAGCACACTTCCTCACCACCTCCAGACACCAGGGCTCTTCCAGTGGATCCAGAGAGGGGCAGGATACGCGTTGACGGGTACCACCCAAGGAACCCATTCTTCCCCCTAGTCGTGTGAGGGAGTCTTACTCTTCTTCGGTCGCCTTCCCTCCTCGGATTCCTCTCGGATTCTTCCGATGGATGTTCCGAGAGAGACGACGAGCCCCGCTCTCCGTCTAAGCCCCGGCCGAGGACCCCTCCGAAGTCTCTTCCGGAGGATCCATCCTTCACGGAGTTGCTTAGAAAAATCCAGGAAATCCACCAGTGGCACTCCTTGGAACCAGATCCCCAGCGTTTAAAACTCGCTGAGCATCTGGACCTGCCCGTGACAGCTCCAACTTTAGTGCCACCCTGGATCGAGCCTCACGCCCACCTTGCTACCACGATCTGGAAACAACCGTCGGTGTTAGCCCCACTTCCCAGGAAGTCCAACAGGCAATACCAGGCTCCTGAGGGTGTAGACTACCTTGACTCTCACCCTTGTGCCGACTCAGTCATGATTAGCGCCGCTCACGGCCGGTCGGCACATCCAAAACATCTGAGCTCGTCTCCTCCGGATAAGGAATCTCGCCTCCTGGACCAGTATGGAAGAAAGATTTACACCTCTTCCACACTGGGAATTCGGGCCCTGAACCACGTCAGCCACATGGGGGATTACCAGAAGGCCATCCTTACCAGGCGGAATCTAAACTAGACTCTTACCTGACTCCCGTCAAACAGGAGCTAGCAGATCTTGTCTGTTCTGCTGTTCGGCCAGTCGCCACACGTTACGGGCGACATAATGATGCAGTGGACACTGCTGGATTGAGCTCCGTCACAGAAGTCTACGGCGGCCACGCCTGGCTCCAGTCAGGTTTGGTCCCGGAAGTGCAATCCGCCATCCGATGCAGCTTGTGGGGTCGGTGTTAGTGATGTCAAAGACATCATCAACACTTCAAGAGAAGGGTACGGCCCTGAAATCCGTGGATTCCATGTACCATCCCCACCCTCAGCAGCGCTGTCCTTTTTGCAGACAGACTCGGCCTTAAGCGAAACCCCAAGGAAGGCAGGCCACTAAATGTCGGGCCCCCGCAGCTGCCAGGCCCCCTCCGCCCCAAAAAGCAGCGGGTGCCTCAGCTGCGGCGCTTTCCCACACCACCTGACTCCTTTCCTCTCCCACTGCCTCCAGATCCTCCGGAGGAACCAGTAGGAGGGAGATTCTCCCTCCACCTTCCGGGTTGGGAGAGGATAACCACGGATTCTTGGGTGCTCCAGCTTATAGCGGAGGGGCACTCCATAGAGTTTCTTCAGAAACCACCCCGCCACCCTCCTCCGAAGTCGTCGTACTCCAGAGACCATCTTCCCTTGATCCAGGAAGAAATCTCGGCCCTTCTCGCGAAGCAGGCCATAGAACCTGTTCCCCTTCATCAGCGAGGGATGGGTTACTGTTCCCATTTCTTCCTGGTCCCAAAGAAAGATGGGAGATCTCAGACCCATTCTTGATCTCAGCTCCTTGAACCTTTATGTGGAATACAAAAGGTTCAGGATGCTCTCTTTGCAGAGCCTTCTGCCTCTTCTTCGGCCGGGTCAATGGCTTTGTGCGCTGGATATGCATGATGCCTATCTGCACATTCCCATTCGCCTTTCTCACCGCAAGTATCTTCGCTTTGCGTTTCAGGGGGACCACTACCAGTTCAGAGCACTCCCATTTGGTCTTTCCTCGGTGCCCCGAGTTTTTACCAAATGTCTGGCTGTGCTGGCGGTCCACCTGTGTACAATGGGAGTTCAGGTGTTCCCTTACCTGGACGACTGGCTCCTGGTGGCCTCATCCAGGGAGGAACTCCTGCATTTTCTCTCCCTCACCCAGCAGGTTTTCACTGGCCTGGGTATTACCATCAACCATTCCAAGTCCCATCTGGATCCGTCCCAGAGACTACAGTTCATCTGGGCTATCCTCGATATGACGGTGAGCAAGGCCTTCCTGCCCCCAGACAGGGCGGCCTCTCTTCAATCCCAGATTTCCCTGCTATCAAAAAGCAGGAGGGTTCCGGCGAGGTCAGTCCTCCGTCTTCTGGGGCTCATGGCGGCTGCTATTCCGATGGTCCCCCGAGCTCGACTCCACATGAGGATCTCTCAGTGGACTCTTCGCTCCCAGTGGGATCAACTTGTAGATGACCTAGATCAACGAGTTCTAATCTCCTCGCCAATGACACGGGATTTGCAATGGTGGATGGTTCGAGAGAACCTTTTTCGGGGTTCCCCTTCTTTCATCCTCCCCCCTCCCAGACTCTGACCACGGACGCATCAGGCGAAGGTTGGGGAGCCCATCTGAGCCCTCATCGGACCCAAGGCTTATGGCCCAGACTGGAACTAGCTCCCCACATCAACATGCTCAAGCTTCGAGCTGTGCTATATGCTCTCACAGTCCTTCACCAATACATTCTTCCCAGACACCTAGCCGTCCAGACGGACAACAGTGCGTGGTGTGGTACATCAACAAGCAGGGAGGAACTCATTCCTACCCTCTATGCAGGGAAGCTATGAGGGTTTGGGACTGGGCGACTCTTCACAACCTTCACCTCACGGCGATCCATGTTCCAGGAGTCGACAACACCCTGGCAGACAAACTGAGCAACTCCTCTGCCAGGGCACACGGGTGGGAACTGGATCAAAAGGTGCTTGACGATATCTTTCAGCTTTGGGGGACTCCGCAGGTAGACCCCTTTGCCTCTCCCCTAAACGCAAAACTTCCCAGCTTTTGCTCGCTCGCTCCAGAGCAAGGCGCTTTCTGGAGCGACGCTCTGTCTCTAGACTGGAAGGACAGATTCGTCTATGCCTTTCCCCCAATCCCTCTGATCCCAAGAGTTTTGCAGAAGCTATCCACAGAAGGAGCTAGAATGAGTCTCATCGCTCCTTTCTGGCCCAGGCAAATCTGGTTCTCTCTTCTACAACAATACTCAGAGGTTCCTCCTCTTCCTCTTCCTTTATCTTGAGGTTTGCTGACCTAGGATCAGGGGACCCTGGTCCATCCAGGTCTCAAGTCCCTTCAACTTCATGCATGGCTCCTGCAGACCTAGCCCAATCCCGTTTTGGCGTCTCTCCAAAAGTGGCGGAGATTTTGGTGGAGGCTAGAAAACCCTCCACTAGGTCCACTTATGCCATGAAATGGAAGAGATTCTCCATTTGGGCCGCATCCAGGAATGTGGAGCCATTCTCTTGTTCAGTGGCTGTTCTGCTGGAATACTTACGTCATCTCTTCGACCTGGGTCTCAGTCATTCCTCCTTAAAGGTGCACATGGCTGCTATCTCAGCCTATCATACTCCCTTCGCAGATAAAGTCTTTACCCAACTGGAGGTTTCTAAGACCTTTCTCAGAGGGGTCCTTCATCTGAGGCCCCCTATCCGAACTCCTGCTCCCCCTTGGGACTTGAACTTTATTCTCGAGAAACTTACTCTTCCCCCCTTCGAACCTGCAGAAACTGCAGATCTAAAGTTTCTTTCGTGGAAGACGCTCTTCTTGGTGGCCATTACTTCTGCTCGAAGAATTTCTGAGCTCCAGGCCCTTACGTGTAAAATTCCCTATCTGATTTTTCACAAAGAACAAGTTGCTCTTCGCACGAACCCTAAGTTTCTACCTAAAGTAGTAGCTGAGTCTACCTTAAATCAGTCCATAGAGTTACCTGCCTTTTTTACGTAGTACTCTAATCAAGGGGAATATTTGCTCCATACCATGGATGTTCTCCGGATTCTGAGATACTACACCAACAGGACAAAGGATCTCAGAAAGACTGATCAGTTGTTCATCTCTTTTGCTCACAAAAGGGAAGGCAATGCTGTTTCCAAGCAATGCCTATCGAAGTGGTTGGCTCATTGCATCACTTTCTGTTATGACAAGTACAACAGGACCCTTATGAGTCAAGTCAGAGGTCACTCCACTCATGGAGTAGCAGCCTCTGTGGCTTGTTTCAAGAATGTGTCTGCGGCAGACATCTGTGCTGCCACCACCTGGACTTCGGTTCATACCTTTTCGAAACACTACAGTTTGTACACTGCCTCTCGCCGCAGAGCAGGCTTCGGGCTAGCTGTTTTGCAAGGCCTCCTATCTTGAGGCTTGCACGGCTACTGCTTCTTTCTGGAGTAGTTCCCTCCTCCCGGTGCCTCTTATTTGTTCCATACTGCTTGGGATTCAGTCCTATATGTAATTACCTGCAAGGAGCCCTCTCGAGTAAGATAGTACAGTTACGTAAGAACTTACCGTAACAGTAGATCTTCGAGAGGCTCTGCAGTAAGTACACTCTCCCGCATCCTTCCCCCTAGGCTTTTCTAGCTTCTTTTCCAGGAATGGAAACATCTGCTTCTCTCGTCCAGGCCTTCCGGCCTGTGGCGAAAGAATCAAGGCAACCGGGACCGCTTTCATACCGACGTCATAGGACGCCTGTCACCTGACATGGGGCGGTCCCTCGTCAGGGACTGATAGCTAGAAATTTTTCCATGGGGTCCTGCTGCCGGCTGGCGTCAGTCCTATATGTAATTACCTACTGCAAGAGCCTCTCTCGAAGATCTACTGTTACGGTAAGTTGTTACGTAACTGTACTTTCTGGACCTAGTGGGGTCTGCACTGCAAAAATTTGGACTATGTGATGACACACTTCCGTCCAGTATGGCATAATGGTAGTGTATAGACAGAAAATGTGAGTCTGAGATGCATATCCTTCCCCACATCCCCACCAACAAGTCAGCTGAATCCCCGGGTTGCTGCGAGCAACCTGGGCTGGGACCAGGAAATATTGGGTCTGCAATTTCCACCCGAATTCCCTCCACATTGGGAAGACTGAGGTGGCCCAGGTGCTTCTCCAAACTAAAGACCACTGTCTGTCCGTTAAGGTGATGGCTAGAGCTTGTTCCCATTTAACTTTGATATGTTGTGAGAAGAGCCCCCAGGTCTGAGATATAATTAGCATGTAGTACAGAAATTGCATATTCAGCCTTACATGAATTCCAAATTCTCTGGAATAGGACAGCATCCCCAATGGCCTGCATATCCGGTTCCAGTTTGTTCATCTGTTTATTCAAAAAATCTCGCAGTTGATAATACCTGAATCTATCAGTTAAAGTGAATCCACATTTTTGTTGCACTGCCTCAAAGGGTAACATTGTGTGTCCTGCAAGTAACTGGAAAGGCGAGTGAAATCCCCTTCTAGCTTGTCTCAGGAACAGTCTATCATATGATGCTGGGGTAAACTGAGGATCATAAGCCCACCAACGGAATCTCCAAAGCTGCCCTCTAGTGATACCCCTGCTTGTCCCTCTCTTCCACCCCTCTAGAACTGCAATTGTACCTGTGAATCCTGAGATCCTAGCAAACCTTCTGTCTCTGAATAATACTGCTTAGAGGGGTGGGTCTCTCTGTTTCCAGAAATATAACCTTTTCCAATGTGAATCATACCTCGGGTTCCTTCGTCCTGTTGGTGTAGTATCTCAGAATCCGGTGAACATCCATAGTATGGAGTAAATATTCCCCTTGATTAGAGTACTGTGTAAAAAGGCAGGTACCTCTATGGACTGATTTAGAGTAGACTCAGCTACTACTTTAGGGAGAAACTTAGGATTCGTGTGAAGAGCAACATGTTCCTTGTCCTGTTGGTGTAGTATCTCAGAATCCGGTGAACATCCACAGTATGGAGTAAATATTCCCCTTGATTAGAGTACTGCGTAAAAAGGCAGGTACCTCTATTTTTTTTTTTATTCAGTTGTTTAACCAGGTATAGCACACTAAGCTGAAAGCTTTTTTACAGGAGTGACCTGGGAGGACAAGGAGGTTAAGTGACTTGCTCAGGGTCACATAGTATGCAAGTGGAAGCTGTGGGATTCAAACCCAGGTCTGGTCTGCTGGATGTCACCAGATTTGCAGCTCAGAGCCTTAGACCACTGCACTATACTACCTCCCTTATGGACTGACTTAGACTAGACTCAGCTACTACTTTAGTGAGAAACTTAGGATTCGTGTGAAGAGCAACATGTTCCTTGTGAAAAATCAAGTACGGGATTTTACACATCAGGGCCTGGAGCTTGGAGATTCTCCGAGCAGAAGTAATGGCCACCAAGAAGAGAGTCTTCCAGGAAAGGAACTTCAAATCCGTAGAAGCTGCAGGTTCAAAGGGAGGGAGAGTAAGTTTCTCGAGAACAAAATTCAAGTCCCAAGGGGGAGCAGGAGTACGGATGGGGGCCTCAGGTGGAGGACCTCCTGAGAAAGGTCTTAGAGACTTCCAGTTGAGCAAAAGCCTTGTCTGCGAAGGGAATATGATAGGCCGAAATGGCCACCATGTGTACCTTTAGAGAGGAATGACTGAGACCCAGGTCAAACAGATGATGTAGGTACTCCAGCAGAAGCCCCACTGAACAGGAGAAAGGCTCCGCATTCTTGGAAGCGTCCCAGATAGTGAATCTTTTCCACTTCATGGCATAAGTGGATCTGGTGGAGGGTTTTCTGGCCTCCACTAAAATCTCTGCCACTTTGGGAGACACTCCAAAATGAGATTGGGCTAAGTCTGCAGGAGCCATGCATACAGTTGAAGGGATTTGAGGCCTGGATGGACCAGGGTCCCCTCATCCTGGGGTCAACAGACCTCGAGATAGAGGAAGAGGAAGAGGAGGATCCTCTGAATATTGTTGTAGAAGAGAGAACCAGACTTGCCCGGGCCAGAAAGGAGCAATCAGAATCATTTGCGCTCCTTCTGAAGCTAGTTTCTGCAAGACTCGTGGGATAAGTGAAATTGGGGGAAAGGTATAGACGAATCTGTCCTTCCAGTCTAGAGACAGAGCGTCGCTCCAAAAAGCGCCTCGCTCTGGAACGAGCGAGCAGAAGACGGGAAGTTTTGCATTTAGAGGGGATGCGAACAGGTCGACCTGTGGTGTTCCCCAAAGTTGGAAGATACTGTCTAGGACCCTTGGTCCAGTTCCCACTCGTGAGTCAGGGCAGAAGAGCGACTTAGCTTGTCTGCCAGGGTGTTATCGACTCCTGGAACGTGAATTGCCGTGAGGTGAAGTCGTGTTGTGTTGCCCAATCCCACACCCTCATTACCTCCCTGCATAGAGGGTAGGATCAAGTCCCTCCCTGTTTGTTGATGTACCACACCACGCACATGTTGTCTGTCTGGACGGCTAGGTGGCCAGGTAGAATGTATTGGTGAAGGGCTTGGAGAGTGTACACTGCCCGAAGCTCAAGCACAATGGTGTGAAGAGCTTGTTCTAGCTTGGACCAGGAGCCCTGGGTCCGATGAGGGCCTAGATGGGCTCCCCAACCTTCGCCTGAGGTGTCAGTGGTTAGAGTCTGGGAGGGGGGAGGATGAAAGAAAGGAACTCCCCGAAACAGGTTCTCTCGAACCATCCACCATTGCAAGTCTCGAATCATCGGCGAGGAGATCAGAACTGGGTGATCTAGGTCATCCACTAGCTGATCCCATTGAGAGCGTAGAGTCCACTGAGAAATCCTCATGTGGAGTCAAGCGCAAAGCGCCGTCGGGATAGCAGCCGCCATGAGCCTGAGAAGGCAAAGGACCGACCTCGCAGAGACCATCCTGCGGTCAGACAACAGACTTATTTGGGTCTGAAGGGTGAACGCCCTGTCCGGAGGCAGGAAGGCCTTGCCCGTGGTCGTATCGAGAATTGTCCCAATAAACTGTAGCCTCTGGGGTGGGTCCAGATGAGACTTGGAATGGCTGATGGTAATACCCAGGCAGGCAAAAACCTGTTGGGTAAGGGAGAGGAAACGCAGGAATTCCTCCCTGGACGAGGCTGCCAGGAGCCAGTCCTGGAGTCCAGAGGTGGTGAGGGAGTGTGCCGCCTCGGACGTACGGGAACCTGGGACGGCACCATCGCTGGAAGGCGGCTCTCGATCTCTTTAGTGAGCTGAGCCTTGGCCTCAGCCCACCAGCAGGCCAGAGTCTTCTGCAGGTCCACCGGTGGCCGCGAGGGTGGTGGAGAAGGAGGCGGGGGATAAGGAAACGGGTTGTAACCTTATGGAGTGTATCCAAAACCTGGCTGCAGGAAGCCCACGTCGGGTACTGTGGCGTCGAGTACTGCAGCATCGGGAAGCCCAGCGTCGGGTACTGTGGCGCCGGATACTGCAGTCCTGGGTACACGGCATCTAATAGGATGGAGGGTACCCAGGAGCCGGGGCTGCGGAGCAAACGGCCCGGCCGGTGGCCTCACGGGCGGGTCCACTGTGGACAGCCCAGAGGACGGAGGGCCCGATGGGAGCGGAATGTGTCCAGGAGTTGGTAAGGCCGACGTCAGGGCCGATGGCGGAGGCCCTGGTGTTGGAGGTACCAACGTCGGAGGGACCAGCGTCGGAGGGGCTGGCGTCCGGGAAGCCGACATCAGGTCCGGCGCACCAGGTGGAGGAAGGACAGACTGAGGCAAAAGATCCCCAGCTTCGCCCTGGGATGGAAGGGAAAAGTCCCCGGGATCGAGTTGGGGAGACTCAGGTTCCCCAGATGGCAGCGAAGGCTGCGGGGAACCGGGTACGACGGACGTGGAGGGGGTCCATCGTCGGTTCCTTTGCCAGCCGGACGTTGGACAAGCTGATGTGAGGCTTAGGGGTGAGCTCCCGGTGGGCACTGGTGTCTGACTTATGAGAGCCATCACCGGAGGCGGGCCGAGTAGAGTGATCGGCTTGGTCCAGTGGAGTGGAGGCCGTGTGTCACCCCGGAGGGTCGGACGTCTTACCGGACCTCTCCGGGCGGATGTCAGAGGAGCCGACGCCCATCTTACCGGAGTCGCCCACAGTGGTAGGCCGCGAGCCTGTGGCCAAACCAGGGGCAGAGGCCTCCAACTGCCCGGAGGCGCCCACAAGGCAGCCACAGGCCGAGCCAGGCGAGGCCGTGCCCCTGGAAACTCAGGCGGCTGTGAGAAGCGATCCCCGGAGGATGTTACCTGTGTCCCAGTGACTCCCAAGGCAGATGTGATGTAGAAGCCCTTGTCCCAGTACCTCTCCATCTCCTTCTTCTTCCGATGGCCTTCGGGGTACGTGGACGCCTGCCTCAGTTTTCTGAGCTCCTTCTCCATAGAACTCATTTTCTTCTTCAGAATATGGGCTTCCAGGGATTGCTGCCGCCTTTTCCGGGTAGCCGCGCTGAAAATGAGGCAGTGTTGGCACTTCTCGACCGGGTGATCGGGGCCTAGGCAGAACAGGCACAGGGAGTGGCCATCCTTGTGTGGTAGTTGGGCGTCGCATGAATCGCACTTATTCTTGTGCTCGGAGGGTGTAGGGGACGACATACACCGATGATAGTACTGGCGTTAGTCGAAAAAAAACAGTATTTTCGGTAAAAACAACGAAGGTAGGGCTATTGACTTCAAACTTTTCCCGTGGCGCTACACGAGCCGCGAGAAGAACTGGAAAGGCGGGCGTCAGGACGCCCCTTTATACCGACGTCTCCTGACGCCGGTCACCTGACGTGGGGGTGGTCCCTCGCCAGGGACTGCTAGCTAGAAATATTTCCGCGGGGTCCTGCCGCCTGCCGGCGTCAGTCCTATATGTAATTACCTACTGCAAGAGCCCTCTCGAAGTAAGATCTCATGTTCTTGTTCTCCTATTCTAATCCTTTTAATCTCTGGGTTCTGTCTTATGCTCTGAGCCAGAGGTTCTATATGAAGTGCAGATAATGGGGATAAAGGGCATCCCTGTCTGGTTCCCCGACCTAGACTCACAGCATAAGAGATACGGCTGTTCGCCCTTATAAACACACAAGGGGATTCATGTACCTTAAATAGGGCCAAGACAAACTCCCGTGGGAAACCAAACCAGGAAAGGACCCAGCCCAAAAAGGGCCATGCCACCCTGTCAAAAGCCTTTCCGGCATCCAGGTTCATAATTAGTGAGGGTATCCCCGTCATGTTAACATGGTCAATGATATGAGTTGTTCTTTGCAGGTTATCTTGGGCCTGGTGACCTGGTATAAACCCAGTTTGATCTATGTGCACCAGGGTGGGTAGGAATTGCTGTATATGTCTAGCTAAAATCGACATCTGGATTTTATAATCTGTGTTTAATAGGGAGATTGGACAGTACGAGGTACATCTAATAATAATATCTTTATTTATTGAGCGCCTTTCAATTATCAAGGCGTGTCACAAAATTTAAAAACACACTTCATTAAAACACAATATCAGAATTATAACAAACCAGGAAAAGCCTTATTCCACAAAAACGTTTACTAGTAGGGTCCTTTCCCGGTTTAGGTATCACCAAGATTATAGCCCTAGTCCACAACAGGGGGACCCGTTCCTCCCCTCCCAACACCTCCCTATAGACCTGCAACAGCAGGGGTTGGACCTGTCCCCTGAAACCTTTACAGAATTCTGCAGGTAGGCCATCTGAGCCAGGGCACTTTACCGTCTTTAGTCTACCAATCTCCCCTTTCACTTCTTCCATTTTCACAGGGGACATTAAGGCCTACCCCTGCTCCTGCGATAGGCTAGGTAGCCTCAGTTTCTCTAAAAACTCCCGGGCCTTCTCTTCATTCGGGATGGTCTCTTCCGTATACAGCAATAATTTTTAGCCTTATGCAACTTTATGCTGGGGGGGGGGAGGACCTCTCCTTGGATTATGCACAAAAGTGGGAGCAAGGCAGAAGCAGGAAACTACAGACCTGTAAGTTTGACCTCAGTGGTAGGGAAAATGATGGAATCACTTCTGAAAGAAAGAATTGTTGAGTACCTAGAGGCCAGCAGGGCACAGGACCCAAAGCAGCATAGATTTACAGCAGGAAGGTCATGTCAGATGAATCTAATAGATTTCTTTGACTGGGTGAACAAAGTAATAGACCAGGGAGGGGCTGTGAATATGGCCTACCTAGACTTTAGCAAGGCATTTGACACAGTCCCGCACAAAAGATTAATAATCAAGTTAGCCAGCTTGGGAGTGGGTCCCAGGGTGGTGGCCTGGGTTGCAAACTGGCTGCACAACAGGACACAGAAGGTAATAGTGAGTGGCACACATTCCGAAGAAAGGGGGGTCACTAGTGGAGTACCTCAGGGCTCAGTACTGGGTCCAGTCCTCTTTAACATCTTTATAGGTGACATTGCAGAGGGTCTGGAGGGAAAGGTATGCCTCTTTGCAGATGATACAAAGATCTGTAACAGAGTTGATACACAAGGGGGGGTAGAAAGGATGAGAAGGAACTTGGCAAGGTTGGAGGAATGGTCAGACATATAGCAACTAGATTCAATGCAAAGAAGTGCAAAGTAATGCACCTGGGAAACAAAAACCCAGGAGAAGAGTACACAATAGCAGGGGAGGCACTAACAACAACAAAAAATGGAACGGGACTTGGGGGTAGTCATATCGGACGATCTCAAGGTGGGTAAGCAATGTGAGAAGTCAGGGAGGAGAGCCAGGGGGATACTGGGATGCATAGGAAGGGGCATCACAAGTAGAAAAAGGGAAGTGGTTATCCCTCTGTACAGACAGTTGGTGAGACCCCATCTGGAGTACTGTCTGCAGTTTTGGAGACCTCATCTACGCAAGGACATAGACAGGATGGAAGCAGTCCAGAGGAGGGCAACTAAAATGGTGCAGGGTCTGCATCAGAAATCATATGAAGAGAGACTGAGAGGGCTTAATATGTATACCCTTGATGACAGGAGGGACAGGGGGGACATGATAGAAACATTCAAGTACCTCAAGGGAATCAACAAAGTCCAGGAGGGTAGCATCTTTCAGAAAAAGAGATGTGTAAGAACAAGGGGACACAATTTAAAGATAGAGGCGGGACGGCTCAAGGGTAATGTGAGGAAATCTTTTTTCACGGAGAGAGTGGTGGATGCATGGAACTGCCTTCCTGGGGAGGTTGTTGGGGCTAAAACTGTGGGGGAATTCAAACATGCATGGGACAGACACAAGGCAATTGTAGTGGGGGGTGGCAGGAAGTAGGCTGTTGGTTAACTAGAATCTGCAGCTTATCCAGTAGGTAGAGAAACGGGCAGACTAGGTGGGCCAAGTGGTCCTTATCTGCTGTCAAAGTCTATGTTTCTATGTTTCCATATTAGGGCCATAGTGAAGGGGGACTTGAGCTATGCAACAGCAGCCCACATTATACAAACAAAAGATAACTAGGAACACAAATTTACCTTTCAAGCAATAGAGAAAGTACATCCGAAATCAAGAGGGGGTAATTTTAATAACACAGTGTTGTGACGAGAAGTATTCTGGATGATAGAATTAGAAGCCACTAAGCACAAGGTCAAGGTTACCAGACGTCAGTTTTACTCGGACATGTCTTTTTTTAAGGCTGTGCTAATTGTGTCCAGGTGGATTTTTTTTATTTAGGGCTGTTTTGTCCAGGTTTGGGGCTTGGCAAAGGACTTGTTGTTTGCTGCCAAGTAACCGTCTACTGCTGTGCGGCCGCAGGTGGGAAAAAAACAAACCCTGAACGCTCCTGTCATGCGCGGTCCCTTGGCACATGACAGAGCATCAGCCATGTACGGGATTTCTAAAGTGTCAGTGAGGAGTCATGAAGTGGAAGTGCAGAACACGGTCGGTGGAACTGCTGACAATGGAGGCGGGAGGACTGCCCCCAAACCAAGGCAAATATGATCCTGGACTCTGGAGGAGACAGATGGCAACCTTGGGTAATGTTATCTTTTCTGGTATGTTAATATACATATGGGCTTTACTGTACCACGGGGGTAATGGCACGTTCATCTGACTGTCTGGGATATGAGGATTTCATTTCGGGGCAGGCACCCAAGCAACAGACTGTCATTTGGGCTTGTTTAAAAATGGTATTGGTACAGCCATATTTGTATATATACTACAGCGATCTATTCAGTTAAACGGGAGTGGAGGTTAGCTTTGGAGGTGTCAACACACAGTATGTTGTGTAGGTTTTTCAGTTTACATTAGAACTAAAGCTGAATGATCGAGTGGAGACTTAGAGTGGATTCATGCTGCTCAAAATGTACATCAGGATGAGGGAGGCAGATGTCCAGACCCTGTAAATATTTAACTGCTTGCTTGCCTCTGAAGCAGTCTGAGAGAGTGGAGCAGTGAGGGTTGGACTGGGAGGCTGTCTGCTATACTGTGCCACCACCGCTGTCTTCTTGAGGGCGCAGGGCTGTGCTTTAGAGATACATTCTATTCCTGGGCATGGCTGTGGGCAAGGCCAGGGAGGGGGCTCTTTTTGGCATCCCAAAATCTGGTAACCCTACACCAGCTCTGAATGCTAATGTAGATATTAGACCATTTTGTTTGTATTTTGCTTTTTACCTCCCACACACCGACCAAGCTGCCCTCTCCTTCAGGCAACCAAGCCTACCACCACCGCTCACTGCTCCCTCCAGGTCACTGTCCGTTGCCCCTCATCATGCCTTCCCTGACCGACCCAACGTATTCCTTCATCGGGTTCCCCCTCCCCCATGGTCATGACCGGGAGGGGAGACTGTCGTGCACCCAAATGCACACACTTCCATCCTCGTCGGGGAGGTGAGGGTGCAGCTTAGGGCTATCCTGGGCTTCGTGGTGATGGAGAGGTGAGCCGCAATCATCTGGGTGACATAGGGGGCCATTCTTGTTCTCGTTTTTGACCCACCCACCTCCCAATCCGACCTAACGGGGACGCCCAGGGGTGGAGACATATGGTGGCACTTCAAGGTGGCACACCACTAAGTATATCTCCAATCCATCACCAGGAGACACAAGTCTGCTCACCCACCCCCCAGAGGGAAGTGTCCAATGGATGCTCTTCACTACCTCCCTGCGGGTCTCCACTTCTGGTATCTGGGCTTAGGGCGTGAACCTGGGTCGCCAGCATTCCGAGCGAACCTCTTCGCTTGGCGCCATGGAGTCAGACTTAGACCATTTTTAAATAAAATATAAACTGGTTTCCATTTATTAATATGCATTCAGTTTTGTTACATCTCAGTCTTTTTAAATAAATATAGTAGTATGAACTAAGGATTTTTAATTAAGAATTCAGATATTCCTACCTTGCTGTCCTTTTATCAAATCCAGCCAGCCCGGTGGCATACAGGGCTGAGGCGCTAGTGCCTTACCTCGACCCACGCCAGTGACCTGGGTTTGGGAATAGACTTGGGATGCCGGAGGCTGGCAGGGGAAGGAGAGGCTCGAGTGTACGTAGGATAGCTCTCTCTGGGGTGGGTAGTGGGGTTGGCGATGGTACTGGCAGCCTGGTGGAGACCAGAAGCACAGCAGACGCACGTCGGGGAAGTACCAGAAAAGCGGAAATACCGCCCCGCTATAAGCCAGATGACGGCTGCCCAGCTCTCTGGTGCCGTTCATGTCCCTGCTGAGTCCTACATCTCAGCAGCACCCCGGGGCCAAGTGTAGCACTGGCTTGCCCTCTGGGCTGGTGCATTCCCCCTCGGAGGAGGGGGACCCATCCGGAGAAGGGTTACTCTGGATTACCCTGGGGCCGGCTGCTGTATGGGACCAGAGGATTGGAGGACAGATGGACCAGAGCCAGCATTGGTAAGCCCGAAGGAGAGGCTGAAGCAGTGCACGTAGGAGGAGGTAAAAAGATAGTACAAAAAAAAAAAAAAATCCAACCCCCCCGCAACACCCCAGTTAATATGCAGCATTCAACTATATGTTTATTTACTGTGTATGTTTTTACAATATGAATGTTGCATAGCTAGTACTGATTGGATGTATTAAGTATGTTTCAACCAATGATACTGTCCATTTTTAAATTGTGTCATCATGACGCCACTGTGTGTTTTTGCTGTCTACTGTATGTGCGTTTTTCACTGCTTCAGCCTTTGATAAAGTGCCATAACGGTCCGAAACGTGTCAGGCGGAGCAGCCTGTTGTTTATGTTTGTCAAATAAATGACAATTTAGCCATTTATTGGAACTTGGCATCTTTACTATGAGGGTGCGTGCCCAACTCTTTAAAACTGCAAAGAAAAAACAGTGGCAGTAACTACAAGAAGGTGTCCAGCATTACAAACACTAAAGACGGCATTGAATTGAGGAGATAACTGTGATGGAACAGTTGAAAATTAACTCAGGCGGCCCCCATGGTGCACACTTGACAGTGAGAAAAACAGAACTGAGGTGGGCTGGTTTTGATTACTGTCCATCTCACGTGTGTGACATCACTAAGCTGGCCTCATGGACACTGCTGGCACTGATTTAGGTCATCTCCCTAAGCTGCAAAAGACTTTGCTTGCTCTCACTGGGTCCTAGTGCCTCCATCTAAGACTCATTAGTGTGAATGAAGATTGTTTCCTGGAAGATAAATGACTCACAGGTTTCCTGGGTTGATGCTTTCAGTCTAAGGGGTGTAATCACATGGTGTTCATTTCTGCATTTTCCCCAATTACAACGTTGTATGACTTCTGTGCTGGGGCCTATGATAACATGGCATGGTGGATGCTGGACTACTGGAATGCAGAATGCGAAGATATCACAGTGCCATTCTCCAAAGAACTTACGCAAATATGCACTTTTAATGAGAAAATCGATGAGCGCTATAGCTTTAAGGAGAACAAATATATGAGGATTACTATATTACCTGCTTTCTTTATCTGCGTAGAGCTCCATGTACAGAGGGTTGATGGTTGGATCGATCACTACCCATGATCCCCCTCTCAGCTCAGCATATGGTGGTATATAAACAAGAACAGGTTGCCTAAACTCCCTCAAGCTGTCCACAATGTATGCTCCGAACTTTAGCACCTGATCATACATGTCTGTTGGAAATCAGAGCAAATCATCAGAAATTTCTCAATATTCTTTTTAAGCAAGTTAGTATGCTTTTTATTAAAATAATCAATTAAACCAAGCACTTTTTTATACTATTAACCCCACCAGTGTAAGGCATTGTTCAGTTTCTACAATTATGACAAACCAGCTCCCAAACAGATAAGTATATCAGAGGCTTCATTAAAGCCGTGCGCATTTCCAAGTTGGGTGGGACCAGTGATTCTGCAGGTCTGGCACAGCTTGTTGCTGAACCAGAGGTCCCATATGACGAGGCTGTACTGGCACTCTATCTTTCTACTTACTGCACACAGGCTGGGGAAGAGCAAAGCTAACTTTTTTATTTGTATAAAAAGAGATGGCATCAACAATAGTTTAAGCCCCAAAGGAAAGTCAGATGACAACGGATTATCAATAGCAGTAAATCTAAGTCCTTTGTTACTGACTCAGAGCTTAAAAGGTAAGAAATAGCAAGAGAAACTCTCTCTTCTAATTGTTATCCTAAATGTAGTATCTAACCTTTTCTAGCAATTTATATATATATATATATTTATGTGTATAGAAATCACAATTGCACCCCCCAATAATGCAAAGCATCATGGGAAACATATGCAAATCCCCATGAGAGAATCTGGACTGGCTCAATTTTAAGCAGAATTGCATGGTGCCAGAAGGCCTCACAGTGCAATCAGCAAAGGCTAAGAACAGCAGACACATACATGTGTTTCATCCTCATTTGGACTCATCAGTGTGCCATATCTGTGTCTTAGCTCAGTGAAAGGGAGCCAGCCACCCACCTGTTATGGGGGATATTATTTGTTTGGGCCATGGGGACCCCAAAATATGAAATGTACTTTCAAGTGTGAAGGCAGAAGATGAACCAAGGAGGGTGGGGGTTCCAAAAATGGTCAGTAAGTACTAGTGATAGGGGACTCCACTGTAAGCAGAGCTTGAGCTTTGCACATGACGGAAAGGTGGAAGTTCACTGTTGCCCTGGGGCAACAACAGGCAAACCAGTTCAAGGAGGTGGAACTGTTGGAAGGGGGTGGGGAGGCGAAGGCTGGACATATGGTAGTGGTGGTGCACGAAGGCATGAATAGAAACACAGACTGTGACATCAGAAAAAGATCAATGGTCCATCCAGTGTGCCCACATTACCCTATCATATCCTAGGACCTACTGTCTTTGTGGGGTCTTCACTTACACTATTCCTCCTTTTGTTCTCTGTGTTTCCACCTTTCTCTTCCTGCTGAGTAGCTACTATACCCTTGACTCTATCCCAGATGTGTTTGAAACTATGTATGGTTATGACACCCACCACCTCTTCTGGCAAATCGGATCACGGGTCAACCACTCTTTCTGTAGTATAATACTTCCTCGCATCCTTTTTAAACCTTCCCCCCCATTAACCTCCACTAATCACCTCATGTTCTAGTTTCTCTGCTACTGGTAAATAGCTCCCCATAGTTCACCCTGTTAATTCCTTTCAGAAGCTTGAAGGTCTCCATTATATCCCCACTTTCTTCTGGTTTTAAGTAAATACAGTACATGTTCAGTGTCTTTAGCTGATCCTTATAGGATCTGCCCTCCTGGACCTGAATCATCTTGGTCACCCAACATTGTACTGTCTCTAGTCTGTCCCTGTCCTGTATCAGGTGAGAACTCCAGAAATGGGTACATCATCCCAAGTGTGGCTTCACCGGCAACCTATGCACTGGTAATAGTACCGCCTGAATTCTACTGCCGAATCCTCTCCTGATGCACCTGAACATCCTGTTAGCCTTGCCGAAGGCCTTGTTACATTGGCTGGTTTCTTTAAAGCAGCAGTGCAATGAAATTGGGCAAAACATTTTGACCCTACCATTTTCATTATAAACTATTCTAGGCATCTTCCAGTTTATTTGGTTGTGAAATTTTCTAGCTCCACCAAAAAAACTTGAGTATTTAGCCTTAATTTATTTTTTTCTCAAGAAAAAAGATGGCCAGCATATTTGGCTTAGAAATAGCCTGAGCTGTACTCCTTGCAAGGGTTAGAATCGAGAAAAAAATCTCATGGTGTGCAGCACAGGAGGTACCTACAAAAGTAAATTTGACAGGTATGTTATTTTTTTATTAACTGTAAATGAAAATGAAAATGGCATACTCATCGTAATTCCTGATCTTCTAGGAATATCTTTACCATTGCTTCACACTAGTCAGTCTGAGTCAGAGGCATGAGGACCCTGCAGGAACCAGAACTTGTCAGGAAGGCTGGCGCCAAAGTAAGATAAGTGCATGCATAACACCGCAAGACTGGCTTGCAGGCACAGGCTTACATCAGCACCGGCCCTCAACTGCCTCAGTACCTTTTTTTACCGAGGAGGTACAGCATCACCTAACAAGTACTGATGCACTTAACTTAAGGACATAAGATAGCTCTGGTGACCCATGTAAAAATGGT
Source organism: Neoceratodus forsteri (assembly GCA_016271365.2). Taxonomy (NCBI): domain Eukaryota; kingdom Metazoa; phylum Chordata; order Ceratodontiformes; family Ceratodontidae; genus Neoceratodus; species Neoceratodus forsteri. Next base: position 185,635,618 of record JADMNL010000027.1, read on the forward strand.
CAACAAACCAGTAACACAGTGTCTTCACAGCCCAAACCAAGTACAAGAGGCAAAGAACAATAAAAATGGAAATTACGTACTAACCGTAATTACTGATCTTCTTGGACAGTCTCCATCACTCATTCATACTAGTGGGATAACGCCAGAGGCGCTAGGACCAAGCGGGAGCCTAACGTTTTCTGAAGGGTCGGCACCGAGAGAGGACCACGCATGCGTGGCACCATGAGATTAGCTCGCGCCTGTGTAGGCTATCTCAGCGTCAACCCTCCAACTGCCTCAGTACCTTTTCGACCGAGGAGGTGCAGCATAACTAATAAGAATAACTCATCCTGAGTTTCTGGGCCTGAGAGGGCCCAGATGGCCTTTACAAGAAAGGTCAAAGAATAATGTCCTCACAGACTGAACCAAAGGACCGCGAAGACCAGGAAAGAAAACAAGTGAACCCAGGGGATGGTGGGTGGGCGTGTGAATGAGTGATGGAGACTGTCCAAGAAGAGCAATAATTACGGTAAGTACGTAATTTCCATATCCTCCTGGACCAAGTCTCCATCACTCATTCACACTAGTGGGTGAGTACCGAGCTAAAACCAACAACCCTGAGTAGGGTGGTAGGAGACAGGATTCACTCAGAAAGGATAGCCAAGGACTGTCCTGCTAATAAAAAGAGCTGTATTGTAAGAGCATCTAGAACATAGTGCCTACAAGATAAGTGCTTGAGTTGTAACTTGCCACTTTGCAGACGAATGCAATGGGCACAAAATGAAAGTCTGCCAGGAAGCAGCAACCACTCTAGGAGAGCGGCAAGAACCTGGCCTCATAGTTTGGCCTAGGACCAAAATTTATAGTGTCAAAGACATGTACTAATGTAATGTAAAGGGACCTCAGGAAATGAAAGAGTCGGAGGTAAAGTCTACTGGCTCAGGGTAGATCGGAAAGTGCAGATGGAAACCCCCACTATCAAGCATGACTGACCTGTAAACAACAGGTCCAAGAGCACTTGAACCCCGTACTTGGTGAGCAAGGGGCCAGGTGGGGTTAGCCCATCAAGGAGAATGGTCTCCACTTAGTCACAGGAATCTTCCTGATGGAAGGCCAAGCATGACTTAGAAGCCTCTCGCGGTGGTCTAGTAGAACCAGATCCTACCCACTGCATATTCCAGAAGGAATCATCCTGCCCCTGTGTGTACAACTGTAGCAGCAGTCTCTGAACTCAGGGAAGAAAGGAAAAAGAGTATAGGAGGACGTGTCCACTGTGGAAAAAAAACATTCCGACAGAAAAAAAAACGGGCTGGATTTCTAAGCTGAATAGAGGCAGATGTGCGTCGAGGAGGGACACAGCAGGACCAAATTAGGGCTAACCCATTTGTTGAAGTGACTGAAAAAGGCAGTGACTCAACATGGTGAGGCACTACCCACTCTGACCTCCCTGAAGGGAGTAGGAAAGGATTCTAGTTTGTTTGCTGAAAAACAAACATCACAACTCCATCCTGCACTTGAGGAGAATAGCTTCATGAGCGACTGGCATGGACCAGTGCGCAGAACCAAAGGTGTGAATATTTGAGAAGCTACCTCAGAAAAAGGACCTACTTGACCTTCCATCAAGAGGGAGAAAATTGGCTGTTAAATTAAGCAAGCAAGGAAGTAGGAACCTGAGTTCCAACTCGGTGAAGAGTCGCTTCTGCTGCTGCAAGGCTCTGCTCAAGAGAAGAAAGCCAGATAAAAAGAAAGGGGAATTAACAGACTGGGCAGTCGCCTAGGTCTAGGAAATGTCTCTGAATGACAGAAATCTCTCTTAGAGAAAGAGATGACCCATACCGCCGCCGGATCAGACTCCTCCTAGGGGAAGAAGAACTCAGGTACTCTTTACCATACTCTGGAGACGAACGCCTCAGGGGCTGAGGTGGAACCTGACCAGATCCAAAAAAGGGGGGGCATCGGGTAATTTCGGCTAGGCCCTGTGCTGTGATAAAAAGTATATTTATATATATATATATATATATATATATTTTTTTTTTAGTCCAAGCCTAACAAGGCTTTCAGGCTGCTATTTGCAAGGATTGTGTTGATACAAAAAGACGAAGATGTTCTCCATCTGAGTGCAGAAGGAGCCTGAGCATCCATAGTGAAATCATGATTGGACTAATAATCACAGCTGGAGAGATGTTAACCACCTGTGCCGAAGAAGCCACGAAAGAGCCAATATCACAAGGGGGCTATATACCCCTATCAAAGGAGAGGAAGAGTCAGAGCAGCTCCCAACCATTAAATTAGATGTTCCACACAGTGTAACTGTCTTGACGACTGAAAAAGTCCAGACGCAGAAGTGTATGGTCCATGGACGCAGTGTGAAATACTATAGTGAACCCCACTACTGAGGAACTACTGAAAAGATTTTCCATCACGGACTCTGATGATAGAGAGGACGTGCCCTTCAGTATATAAAATGAGTCATCCACTGTATTACTGACCAGAAGGACAGGGAAAGACCCATCTAGATGCACTTCTACCCTAGGAGGACCTCCAAGACAGGTCTAGGTCAGAGCCACCATCAGGAAGGATGTCAAGGAGCTTGGTACCACGTAGGGAGCAGAGAAAGTGCTGAGCAGAATGAGATTCCATTGGCAGAGCAGTACAGCAGAGTACCATCAGCAGAAAACTGCTGGATGACACAAGATCCCACAGAGACCACCACTCACTAAGATGTGTGGAAAAAATAATCCGCAGAACAGGCGTTCATTCTGCAATAAACATCCCGCCACAATTTCTGTGGAAAAGAAGTCTGAAAGGAAAAGTGTGTCACTACTTCTGCCATACAGCATCCACTAGCACCTGTGTGGCACCAGCACCACTCGTGGCAGAGGAGGGCACCAAGCAGTGCCTATGCCAACCTGGGCGAGACCCAAGGGGAGCCACGGCAGTATCCGCAGACACCCCTGGCACCTATGTAGCAATGGCACCCGAGGGCACCCCCAACACCCATGCACCCATGACACCCATGGCAAAAATAGCAACCGAGGGCACCAGTGGCACCCATGACTCCCCGAGGGCACCCATGGCACCCGCGAGCACCCTGCACGCATGGCACCAGTGGCACCCACGGAACCCACGGCCCACGCACCACCCGCGGGACCCACGGGTGCTCCTGGTGCCACCCATGGCACCTGCAGGTGCCACCCGCGCACTCGCAGGTGCCCGGCATTGCCCTGAGTGCACAGTGCCGCCCGACACCCACGGGCACCACTGACTGCGCTGACAACCAGCGGCAGCAACAAGAGCACCCACGGCACCGCACAGAGTGATGGCGCCGAGTAAGGAATGGCACAGACCAAAGGCACTGAAGCACGGCGCCAACCAAGGCACCAAGCCACGGCACCGAACAATGCACCAAGGCACAGCACCGACCAAAGTACGGCGTTGACCAAGGCACCAAGCTATGGCACTGAAGGAAAATGCCAATGGAAATCCTGAGAAGGGGAGAAGGAAAAAGGTGGTGCCTGTGCTGGCCCCTGCATGGAAAGGGGGAGAGGGGGGTAGGCACGAGGGGTCGACACGATGGCAAAGGCACAAAGAAGGCACCTCACCATTCATGATCCAATCGACCCAGCTCCGGTCCAATGGCTCTGAGGCCCGGATGTCCCGAAATCAGGAACAGAGCCAGGAAAAACTGAAAAGTCAAACCCCCTGCTCCATAGGAGCGGCCCAGAGGTGAAACTGCCCACCGGCGTTCCAACGAGGACAGAGATGGAGCTCTGAGTCGAGAATGCAGCCATTCGGAGCAGGGCCAAGAGGAACCCACGACAGTCGGTTCAGGCCCATCGCCCCTCCTGAACACTCCCGTGCAGACATACCAACGGGCAACCTCGAGTGGCACCAATTCTTCTTCCCTCAACGAGGAAGAGGAGCTCAAGGTTAAGCAGAGCCGGATCCCCGGAACCGCTAGATTTGTGCTTTGGAGGACTGTTCCCCCCCCCCCCAAGCACAGGACTGTCCCTAGTCAGACCCCCCCGTTAATTAAGGGTGGCGGACTGGACACAGCCCCTCTGCCATAAAAACTTTCAAATGAAGCCCTCCTACGGTCACCGCTACCGTCTAAGGACGACTCCGTTGATGGCAGGAAAGAATTTCTTCTTCTTCATAATCTTCTTCTTGTTTGTAAAATAAGAAATTACTACTTAAAATATTAAAAGCTGCTGTCATATAGACGAAACTTTGACTCCAACAGACAGCGTCGGCATCAAAGCGCTTTCGGCAGTAGGGAGAAAGGAACTGAGGTGGTTGGAGGGTGCGACTGCAAGATAGCCTGACACAGGCGCCGAGCGCTCATGGGTGCCACGCATGTGGTCCTCTCTCGGCGCCTACCCTTCAGAAAACTTTAGGCTCCCACTTGGTCCTAGCGCGTCCGGTGCTATCCAACTAGTGTGAATGAGTGATGGAGACTTAGTCCAGGAAGATCATACTGGAGTAAACCCAGAGGACAGTGGGTGGACTTGTGAATTAATGGTGAAGATATTCCCAGAAGATCAGGAATTATGGCGAGTATGTTATTTTCTTGTCTTCCAGGAATCAGTCTTCACCATTGATTCACACTAGTGGGACAGAGTTCCAAGCTCAGAAAAATATCCCCCAGACGAGGGCGGCGGGAGACAAGGGCTCACTCAGGACCGAAGTCCATTCAGAACTGTCCTGCCAAAGGAGACATTCTACCTAGTATGAACATCAAGGGCACAGTGTGCAAAAGTGTGCACTATGTTCCAAGCTGCAATTCTGCATATGATCACTGACAGGTGCAGAGTGAATCTCTGCCAGGAGCATGGCAACTGCTCTAGTGGAGTGGGCACATACCAGACCTTCAAGTTTAACCTGAGCCAAGCCATAGAAGTGGCATAGGTAGCTCACAATCCAGGCAGAAATGCACTTGATTGTAACAGGCTGTCCCTTTCAACTGGGATCGAAGGAGACAAAGAGCTGTTTAGATTGCTTGAAATTCTTAGTTCTATCCAGGTAGAACCTAAGTTAACATCCAGAGAAAAAACAGTGTGCTCTCCTTCATTCTGGAATTCAACAATGAATGTAAGCAACACTAGTGACTGATTCATATGGAACTCCAACACAACTTTTGGGAGGAAAGTACAGTTGCGTAAGAACTTACCGTAACAGCAGATCTCCGAGAGGAGCTCTTGCAGCAGGTAATACCATTAGGACTGAAGCCAGCAGGTGTCAGGACCCCACAGAAAACTTGCAGCTAGCAGTCTGAGGCAGGGGACCTCCCCCAACGTCGGCTATGCCCGACGTCAGACGTGGTATAAAAGGGACGGTCCCCTGGCGCCATCTCAGTTCTCCCGCCGGAGACCCGGCTAGAAACAAAACTGGAGAACCGAGCAGGAAGTCCCCACCATGTTCTGGTGCTATAATAACCAAAATACTATCCTGGGGAATGGAGGGTGGGAAAGCCACCTGCTGCAAGATCTCCTCTTGAAGATCTACTTTTACGGTAAGATCTTACATAACTGTATTATCGGTCTTCAAGGGTGAAGCTCTTGCAGCAGGTAATACCATTAAGACTGAGACCCAAGCAGTACCCTAGGATAAGCCCAGCTCTGAGGGTGGCAGGGGGAGATGCTCAAAGCTGAAAAACAGCTGAAAATGTTAGAAAAGCATCTAAGAGAGTAGACCTTGCAGGACTGCTAATCCAAAACCTGCTCTCCCTCTGGATGCAATGTCCAGGCTGTAATGTCTAATGAAAGTGTGGACTGAATTCCAAGTAGCTGCAGTGCAAATATCTGCCGAGGAGACATTTTTTAGTGCTGCGAAGGAGGAGGCCACTGCTCTGGTAGAGTGACCCCTGACTGTTCCCGGAAGTGGTTTGTTATGATGCTGGTAGCAAAAAGTAATGCACTGCACCAGCCAACATGGTAGTGACTGTTTGGAAACAGGAGCCCCTAACATTCGCTTGGTGAATGAGATGAACAACTGGTCCGACTGTCTGGAGGAGCGAGTCCCATGGAGGTAATATCTCAAAATCTGTGAACATCCAAGGTCTGCAACAGTGCTTCACCTTGGTTAACAAATTCCAGATAATAAACCGGAAGATTGATGTCCTGGTTAAGAGTCAGCACGGACATCACCTTCGGCATGAACTTAGGGTTCATGCAAAGGGCCACCCTGTGCCTGTGGAAAACTATGTAAGGTTCCTTACACATCAGGGCCTGGAGCTCAAAAACCCTTGGAGCAGAGGTAATGGCTACCAAAAGGAGGGTCTTCCATGAGAGGAAGCGCAGCTCGCAGGAGGCTGCAGGCTCAAAGAGAGGAAGGGTGAGTTTCTCCAGGACGAAAGGTAAGTACCAAGGAGGAACGATATCTCTCCTGAGAGGTCTGATATGTAAGACCCCTCGTAGAAATGTCTTATGGATGTTAAGCTGTGCCAGTGTTTCATCTCTGATAGGATCATGATATGCGGAAGCCGCACACATGTGTACCTTAATGGATGAATAGCTCAGTCCTAAATCCAGAAGGTGACAGAGATATTCTAGCACGTGTCTAGCTGGGCAACCCAGGGGATTTAGAGCATGGGCTGTAGCCCACAGACAGAAGCATTTCCATTTCAGAGCATAGGTGACCCTGGTGGAAGGATTCCTCACTGCAACCAAGATCTCAGCCACCTTCCTTGACACTCCTAGTCTTTCTTCTGCTAAGGCTGCAGGAGCCATGCGTGTAGGTGAAGAGAGTGAAGAGCAGGATGGACAAGTGTCCCCTGCTCTTGTGAGAGCAAGTGGCTGGAGAGTGGCAACTGAACTGGAGGCTCCAGTGACAGTTGCTGGAGCAACGGATACCAGATCTGATGAGGCCATAGAGGAGCCACCAGAATCATTCTGGCTCCCTCTGACTGCAACTTGAGCAGTACTCTCCGAATGAGGGGAAAAGGAGGGAAGGTGTACAGGATATGGAAATTACATACCTACCGTAATTCTTGATCTTCTTGGACAAAGTGTCCACCACTCATTCACACTAATGGGAGTACACCAGAGGCGCTAGGACCCAGCGGGAGCAAACTTTTTTCAGGAGGGCCAGCGCCTGAGATGGAGCCGTGAGGAAGCGGCACCGTGAGCCCGGCGCATGTGGTAATGACTACCTCGGCATCGACCCTCCAACCGCCTCAGTACCTTTTTTTCCCCGAGGAGGTGCAGCGTAACTAACCTAGAAGGACTAACCGAACAATCGGACATAAGATAGTCCGAATGACCAGTGTAAGAAGGGTCAACAACAAAGTCTTCACAGCTCAGCCACTGAGGGAGTGAAGACCATAAACAAAGAAGTGAGCTCGGGGGATTGTGAGTGGGTGTGTGAATGAGTGGTGGAGACTTCATCCAAGTAGTTCAAGAATTATGGTAGGTACGTAATTTCCATATCTTCCTGAACATAAAGTCTCCACCACTCATTCACATTAATGGGAGAGTACCGAGCTAAATAATCCCGAGACAGGCGGCAGGAGATACTGAGCTCACGTGCTTTGGACAGAAGTCCGTTAAGAATTGCCCTGCCAAATGACTGATGTCGTCTGGCATGGACATCCAAGGCATAGTGCTTGACGAATGTATGCACGGAGCTCCAGGTAGCTGCGCTGCAAATATCTGCAATGGGCACATTAAGGATTTCCGCCAGAGATGCTGCGACTGCTCTGGTAGAGTGAGCGTACACTCTGCCTTCTAGCTTGACCTGTGCCATAGAATAACAGTGGCGAAGGCATGCCACCAGCCATGGTGAAATGCACCTGACAGCAACAGGTTGAAACAGTCGTGTCGCGCTGAAGGAAACAAACAGTTGTTGAGCCTTGCAAAGTTCCTTTGTTATAGCCAGATAGAACTGCAATGCTCTCTTTACATCCAGTGAATGAAGGGTACGCTCCCCTTGATTCTGGAAGTTTGCACAGTAGGAAGGAAGGACTAAAGGTCGGTTTAGATGGAATTCTGAGACAACCTTAGGCAGAAACTTAGGATGAGTCCTAACAACTACTTTGTCCTTGTGAAATACAGTGTATAGGGGGTCTGTGACCACGGCGTGTATTTCAGAGATTCTACGGGCCGAAGTAATGGCCACCAGGAAGGCCGTTTTCCAAGTGAGGAACTTCAACTCTCAAGTAGCTAGAGGCTCGAAAGGTTTACGAGTGCGCATGTCTAGCACAAATATTTTTTTTTATGTAATGCTTTTTGCCACCTGCTGCGGCGCACTACCGGCTTGGGGCATCCAGCCGCCGGCTCCGCCCGCCCGGAGAACTGGGTAGCTTAGACTGCACCCAGGAGGATCCGGGATGGCCATCTTGCCATCCTGCTGGAGGGCTCCCTCTGCCTCAGCCAGCCAGGACAGCCCCGGACCCTCCCAGACAGGATTCCGCCAAAGTCCTCCAGGTGACTCGGAGCGCGGCCATCAAGCTGCACAGTCGCGCCCAGCCATTTTTCCTCCGATTGGTCCCCTGGAACGCGGACGTGCAATGACGTCCGGGCACTGTGTGCCAATGTCCACCGCGTTCCCCCTCCAGATCACCAGCACCTGTAGTGCCCCAGAGAGTCCCCAGGAGCCGCTACAGCACGGCGAGATTCCCCAACCCACCCCAGGACTGGGAGAGCAGTCTACGGATGCTCGATCTCAGTCCTCCCCTGCCGACCCCCGACGGCCTGGGCTCGTTCCCGAACCCGGGTCACCGGCATGGCACGAGGAGTGGCGTCCAGTGCCTCAACCCTCAGTGCCACTGGGCCGGATCATGTCTAGCACAATGTTAATGTCCCAGGCTGCAACTGGACGTCTAATAGGAGGTCTAGTATGCAGAATACCTTTAAGAAACCCCTTAACTACGGGCAACTGAGCCAGCGACATGGAAAGTACTGGCTCATGATATGCCGAAATGGCACAAAGATGAACTTTGACTGTGGAGTACTGCAGACCTGTGTTTGAGAGGTCTAAGAGATACTCCAAGACTTTATTCGGTGGGCAGGAAAAAGGATTCCAAGAGGATTTTGCACACCAGATGGAAAAACGCTTCCATTTAGCTGTGTAGGTTTTTCTAGTGGCCGGCTTATGCACAGCCAAAAGAATATCTGAAACTCTACCAGAAACATTAAACCTATTCACCTCTATCTCTTCAGGAGCCAAGTGTGAAGGCGAAGCGACCTCAGGTTGGGATGGACCACAGGACCCTGAGTCAGAAGGTTCGTCTGAAGGGGAAGCTGGGGCGGGGGTTCCATAGCCTGTTGAGCAGTGGAACTATATCTGCCGAGGCCAGAAGGGGCAATGAGAATCATTCTGCCCCCGGATTTCTTAATTTGAGCAGTATCCCTGAATTAGGGGAAGAGGAGGAAATACGACAGAAAGCATTTTGTCCATCGCAGCCTGAATGCATCCTGACAAAAAAACGCCAGGTCCTGGATTTCTGGAGCAGAAGAGAGGCCGTTTTGCATTGAGTGGGGACACAAAAAAGTCCAGATCTGGAGTTCCCCACTCTTTGAAGAGTGATTGAACAATGGTTGAGTCAAGAGACCACTCATGAGGATCTGCCTCCATTCTGCTGAGACAATCTGCCAGCTCATTTTGTACTCCTGGCAGGTAAACCGCCTGAATCAGAGTCTTGTGCTCCAGGCACCATTCCCACACTCTCATTGCTGCCCTGCATAATGGGTAAGAGTGTGCGACGCCCTGTTTGTTGACGTAATACATCACCACCTTATTGTCCATTTGAAGGAGAATGTTCTTGTGACAGAGTACGTCCTTCAAAGCTCAGACTGCATAGAGGACGGCTCTCATTTCCAGGACGTTTATGTGAAGTTGAGACCCGTCCTGGGTCCACGTACCTTGGATGTGGAGATCCTGACCGTGAGCTCCCCAACTCATCAGGGAAGCATCCATGGTAATGGAGATCTGATGGTCCAGGGGGTGAAGGGATATCATTCCAGAAGGTTGTCCTCCTGAGACCACCAAGTGAGGGACCTTTTCAGAGGTTCTGTCACCTTGATGAAAAAGGACTGAGGGTGAGTGGTTGGGGACCACTGAGAACTGAGCATCCACTGAAAGATTCTCATGTGAAGATGAGCCAAGGGCACAGTGAACACCAAGGATGCCATGAGAATCCGTTGCATCGAGATAGCTCGAACTGAGCCGTGTTCTCTGATGAATCAGGCCATCTGTAAGATATCGCTCCGTCTGTTGTTTGGAAGAAAAGCCTTAGCACAGGAGGTGTCCAGAAGAGTTCCTATGAAGAGAAGCTTCTGGGAGGGCTGCAACTGCGACTTCTTGAGGTTCAGTAAGACTCTAATGGACATGAGGTAGTCTGAGGCCACGGCTACGGTCTCCAGAGTCTCTTGCTTGGAGGGACTTGCTAGAAGCCAGTTGTCCAGATATGGGAATACTTGTATTCCAATTTTCCTGAGGTGCGCCGCAAGAATTGCACAACATTTTGTAAAAACTCGAGGTGCCGAGGATAGCCCAAAGGGCAGGACTCTGAACTGATAGTGTTGACCCAACGCCACAAACTTTAGGTATTTGTGGTGCTTTGGGTGTATGAGAATGTGTTGGTAGACATCCTGCATGTCCAGGGTAGCTAGTCAATCGTGTCGATGAATCAAAGGTAGCATGGCACCGAGTGATATCATCTTAAACTTTTCCTTGTGTAGGAACTTGTTTAACTTTCTGAGATCCAGAATAGGACGCATGCCGCCTGTTTTCTTTGGGACCAGAAAGTAGTGGGAGTAGAAACCTGTGTTCCGTTGATCCAGTGGAACCACTTCTACTGCCCTGTTGTTCAGAAGGCCTTGTACCTCGGAAGGAAGCAGGTCTGACTGTGCCGCTGACAGACTGGGCCATCGTTTGGGAGGATGATCTGGAGGGGTTTTCGAAAGATTGAGAGAGTACCCCTTGCAGATTATCCTGAGGATCCATTTGTGTGATGTTATAGATTTCCACTGGTTGTAGAACTGAGTCAGACATCCTCCGACCGCTGAGGAGGAGTCCCCCTTGGGCAGCTGAGGTGGGACCTGGACCAGAAAGTCAGAAGGTGGCACTGGTCACTTTTGGGCCTTGTGCCTTCTGTTGCGCTTTCTTTTGCAGCTGAGGGTTCTGGTTTCTGTTAAAACCCCCCTCTGCCTTTGCCCCGAAAGGACTGACAGTTGTGAAACTGGCGCTTGTTCCCACCCCCTCAAGAGGGGACGGGCGTAGGTCTGACTGTCTTAATGGCAGACCTAGTCTTCCGTGTGGCCTCTAGTGCTTGCTCCACTTGAGGTCCTAACAGATATATACCATCGAAAGGTAAGGCCATGACTTGCTGTTGGGGGTCATTCGTGAAGCCCGAAGTACGCAGCCAAGAATGGCGACGGGTACAGATGCCAGCCCCCCGGGAAGCGGTATTGAAGGCGTCCACTGCAGCTTTAATCTGTTGGTTATTGGCTCAATACCCCTAGTTATGGTTTGAAGTAGCTCTGAGTTAACCTCCGATTCGGGCAGAGCTTCTACCATTGCTTTGAGCGAATGCCAAAGAACATACTCATATTGAGAAAAATAGCCCTGGTAGCTGGCAATGCGCATGCCCAGGGTTGAGGCAGCAAAGACTCTCTTACTTAAGGTGTCTATCTTGCAAGATTCTTTGTTTATAGGATGAGTTGTAGATTCCTGAGGGAGGACAGCCTTATCATTCTCTGCCAGGACCACTATGGCATCAGCAAAGGCTTGTGAGGCCAAGATGGGGCGATCCTTGGGAGGGGCATATTTCCTATCTATGGACTTGGCCACAGAAGGAATAAGAGCCAGATTCTTCCACACCATCTGTGAAAGGGTCTCAAAAGAGGGCTTTACCGGAGGGGTTCAATCCATAGGGATTTCCGGGACATGAAGATATTGGAGACGCAGAAGCTTCCCAGGATCGATTTCTGTGATCTGGACAGAAAGAGTAGAATTTAAATTCTTGAGCAGAGACTTAAAGGAAAGGTCCTCAGCAACAAGATCTGCAGGAGGACTGATCCCTGCCACCAGGGCAGTGTCAGCATCAATGTCCTCACCCAGTCGAAGATCTGGATCAGGCTCAAAATCATCTCATGACAGTCCAGGAGGGGGCTGTATAGATAGGAATGGAGTGAAAACCAGGAGGAAGAAGAGAAGGAGAAAGAATTGGGAGTCGAAAACCTCTGGAAACCAGACGGCGCCACATCCATCCCTGGCGCCGAGAACAAAAAAGGAGCCATCATAGAAAATGGTGCCACACACGGCGGCGACAAAGAGTGCGACACCGCACCCGGCACCAACAGACAGTGTGGCGCCGCCAGTCCCGACGCCAAGGGTGGCACCAAAAGAGCCTGTGGTACCAACATGACTCGCAGCGCCGCAAGAAACCTCGGCGCCAGAGAAGTCGGCACCATAAACAACGGCAATGTCACAGAAGTCTGAGAACTGCGATTTGAAGTTACAAGATGAAAAATGGCAGGAGATAAGGGCATCGGTGTAAACCTCTGTGCCGCAGCCGTGTGAAGGGGATAGACAACAGAGCGCGGAGTCGACGGCACCGAAGAAGGCACCGCACAACTAGGAAGACCTAACCGCCTCGCCTGCCATTCCAGAGCCGAAGGGCCCAAAGGCCCCAGTGTCGGACTGGCCGGTTCGGGCAATCGGGCCAATCTCTGAGCCCACTGCTCCATAACAGCAGCCCAATGGTGAAACTGCTCATCTGAAGCCCCTCCAATAGGCAGAGAGGAGCTCCTGTGTCAGAGGTTGGCCACTAGAGACAGAAACCGACAGAGGCGAAGATCGGCACCTGGCCATAATAACCGATCATCTACGTGCAGATGTACCAGAGGGCGACTTCGAGTGATGACATTTCTTCTTCGACCTGTGTGCCGAAGAAGAAGAACTCAAGGCCGAACGTTGCCGAGAATGGCACCGTTTCTTTTTATGCTTTTGTGGAGACTGCCCATCTCCCTGAGCATTGGACCATCCGTTGTCAAACCCGTGGCGGACCAGACCCGGCCCCGCTGACTGAACAGCTTTTATACGAAGTCTCCCTACCATCACCTGCCCCACTCATGGTTGGCTCCGTCAATGGAGGACTGAAGACTTCTGTCTTATAAGAAGAATTTATTAAATATAATTGGTACTTATCGAAGATAAAATACTAAACAATAAACTGAAAACTAAGCTGCTAGTTTGAAGTTTGACTCCCGGAGGGCGAGCGTCGTCGTCACTGAGGCAGTTGGAGGGTTGACACCGAGACAGTCATTACCGCACACTCAGGGCTCGCTGTGCCGCTTCCTCGTGGCTCCATTTCAGGTGGCAGTTCTTCTGAAAAAAGTTTGCTCCCGCTGGGTCCTTTCACCTCCGGTGTACTCCCATTAGTGTGAATGAGTGGTGGAGACTTTATGTCCAGGAAGATCTTCCCTGTCCAAGAGAGAGACAATGCGTCTCACCAAAAAACACCAGGCCCTGGAACAAGCGAGCAAACATTTTGCAATTTGGCATTGCTCAGGGATGCACAGAGGTCCAACTCTGGATGGCCCCAGTGACCAAACAGGTTGTCTGTGACATCTTGGAGCAGTTCCCACTCGTGATTCAGAGAGGTAGACTTGCTGAGACTGTTGGCGAGAACATTCTGAACCCCAGGTAGATGAACTGCGATGAAATCCAGCCGATGTTCTACTGCCCAATCCCACACTCTCATGGCCTCCCTGCAAAGGGGGTATGAATGAGTCCCCCCTTGTTTGTTGATGTAGAAGACCACTGGTGTGTTGGCTGTCTGCACCAGGAGAAGACCCGCCGAGAGCTGGTCTCTGAATGCAATAAGTTCATTTAGCACTGCTCTAATTTCCAGAACATTTATATGTAGAGAGCTCTCTATGGCAGACCAAGACCCCTGGGTCCTGTGATCCCCTAAATGAGCCCCCCAACCGGACAGAGAGGCATCTGTGGTTAAAGTCTGGAGAGGAGTGAGTCTCCGGAATGGAACTCCTCCCACTAGGGTGTCGTGACGGGGCCACTATTCGAGGGAACAATGTACCGCCTGAGACATCTGGATTCGGAGATCGAGATCGTCCACTGATTGGTCCCACTGGACCCTGAGATGCCACTGGAGGGTCCTCATATGTATTCTGGCTAAGGGTACTGTGGCTATGGCAGCCGCCATATGGCCTAGAAGCTGTAGAACAGCCCGGACAGGGGAAGAGGGGACCTTCTGGAGCCTGCTGGCAAAATCCCGAAGGTGGTCTGCTCTGTCTGGAGGCAGAAAGCCTCTTCCCTGTCCAGTGTCCAGAATAGCCCCTATGAACTGCAGCCTTTGTGTCGGCCAAGGGTATGATTTTGGACAATTTACTGTGATCCCCAGGAAGGAAAATAGAGTTTGTGTCTGTTGTAAGGCGATTAGAAGCTCCTCCTCCTCTGACCGAGCGAAGAGGAGCCAATCATCCAGATAAGGGTAGACGAAGAGGCCTTTCCAGCGGAGGGCCGCCGCTACCACCGCTAGACACTTGGTAAAAACCCTGGGGGCAGAAGAAAGGCCGAAAGGAAGTAACCGGAACTGGTAGTGTTCCTCCTGGAAGCTGAAGCGCAGAAACTTTCTGTGAGACTTCAGGACCTTGATATGCATGTAGGCGTCCTGCATATCTAGGGAGCACAGCCAAGTCCCCTTGCTGGAGTAAGGGGAACAGACCTGCCAGAGTGACCATCCGAAACCTCTGGTATTTTACAGAGAGATTGAGCTAGCTCAGATCCAGAACTGGACGAAGGTCTCCCGTTTTCTTTGGGACCAGGAAAAAATGGGAGTAATAACCCTTTCCCTTGTGGGCCTGTAGAACCTTTTGGATGGCTATTTTTTCTAGGAGCTGTTGAATCTCTGCTTCTAGAAGAAGACTGTGTTCCGGTGGACAATGGGCCGGGGGGTGGGGGGGTTGTCCGGTGGGATAGAGATGAACTCTATCGTGTACCCTTTTCAAATGGTATCCAGTACCCATTGGTCCGCAGTGATACTGGACCATTCGAGTGGGTAAAGTGCAAACCGCCCTCCTACCTTCTCGCTCTGCCTGTCCCTGAAAAGGGGAATCCAGAATGGACTCTTGTAGGTCCAGCTGGAAGCCCGTGGGCCTAAGCCAAGACTGCCGTCTCATACAGACCCCCGAGGCGGCTGCTCTGGAGGCCATATCCACAGCGTCATAAGAACACCTGAGGGCATGTTTGTCTACATCTAAACCCAACTGGGCACACACTAGAGTTTCTTGTTTCGAGTCGGAGTCTGGCATAGCTTCAACGAGGTCCACTGTCTTCCTCCACAGCGACTGCTGCTAGGTAATCATGTGGGCCATGAAGTTTAAAGACTTGATGGCCCCATTGGCTGAGGAGAAGACTTTTCGGCCCCAACCGTCTAACTTTTTAGAGACGGGATCCAGAGGTTGGGAACTCAAATGCTTAGGCTGAGACCCTCTGCCGTGGGCAGCCATGAGGAGCAACAAACTGACCTTTGGTTGTTCAGCCAGAAAAGGTTTGGACTTTGGAGGCTTATAAAGTCTGTCTGTCTTCCTAGGGACTGCCGGAATGGAGGACGGCGTATGCCAGGTGAGGCGTGTTACGTCCTGAAATATTTCCACGAACGATGGAATCACCAAAGGTTTGGGTTCCTTCTCTCCGAGGAACTTGGCCAGATGCGTGCATCCTGGGTCCAGATCCTCCATGTCCCACTCATATATAGCTTGGATGTGCTTCATAATGTCCAAAAATGAGGGGTCATCTGGGGGGGGGACCGTGGGGAATCTTTAGGTCCCGGGGAGGGAGGACAGAATTCCCCATCTGAATAAGGCTCTGAATCCACGTCACCTTCATCTGAGGAGGACATGACAGGAGGGGAAGAAGGAGATGGAGATGAGGGTCGTTTCCTTTTCTTCTCCTTAGGGTCTGGACATGGGTGCTCGCCCTCACCCCCGAGGCCCTGGGGTGGGCGGGGGACCCATGGGTGGTGGAGGAGGGACAGTGTCTGGGGGTTTATACAGAAGATCCCCTTTAACTGTATTCCACCATGTAGTGAACAGACACCGATGTCTGCTACTGGGATGACCGCAGGGGCCGGCACTGGGTCTGAGGGGCCGGGCGTCGGGTCTTTAGGTGCGGGCGTCTGGGGCTCTGGCTCGGCAGGTGTCAGGTCCGGGATCCCGGTGTCAGTAGGCCGACAACCGGCAGCACCTTTGTCTGTAGGTCTGGCGTCTGGTGTGGCTTTGTCAGGAGTCTGGTCCCTTGGAGTAGGAGGGGTGGACGACTGGTCTTCATCCGGGGAGCGGGTCGATGGAGTAGGAGACAGGCTAGGCTTGTGCTGGTCTGGAGGAGGGTGCACCTTAGCTGGGGGACATCCGAGCCCAGGCGGCCTCCTGCCTATGTGAGGGTTCTTCTGAGCGCTTACGTTTATCAGAAGAACTGTGCCTGTCCTGAGCCCTGGACAGGCTTTCCTGGGTCAACCTTGAGGGTTTCAGGAGTCGGTGAGCCAGGGAAGAGTGATGGTGTCCCAATGACGCCAGCTCCCGATGTTTGCCCTGAGAGGAGACGGCAGCGGACTTAGACATGGGGGAAGGTTCGGACAGCTCGGCTGGAACCAAACCGGACCTCTGGCTGGAGGACAAAGAGGAGGAGGCCTGCTTGGCTGGCAACTTAGGGCAGGATTCAGACCTGGCCTGATCCTCATCTTTGTGGTGATGCTTCCCCCAAGATGACCTATCTTTGGGTGGGAAATCCCCGGCGGGAGAAGATGAGCTGGCTCCTGATCCTCGCTGCATGGCCGCAAGTTTATTTTCTGGCAGGAAGGTCTTGAGTGTGTGAGCCCTCCTGGCGCGCGTCTTCTGGTTGAACTTTTGACAATGTGTGCAGGTGTCAGGCTGGTGATCCAGGCCTAGGCAGAGGAGGCAGGCCGCATGGCTGTCTCTGGCCGGGATCTGCTTCCCGCACACACACTTTGAGCTTCACCGTGGTGGGGAGGGCGATGACATAAATGAGGCATTGGAGAAAAAAAAAGATTTTGAAGAATTCTGACATTCGATGGCTGTCGACTGCTAAGGAAGGCATCGGAGAAGCCAAACTACGCGGGTCAACAGTGGGAAAAGAACTGAGATGGTGCAAGGGGATCGCCCCTTTATACCACATCTGACATCGGGCATAGCCGACGTTGGGAGCGGTCCTGCCTCAGACTGCTGAGCTACAAGTTTTCCGTGGGGTCCTGACACCTGCTGGTTTCAGTCCTAATGGTATTACCTGCTGCAAGAGCTCTGCCCTCGAAGACAGATCTTAGGGTGCATGCAGAGAACTACCTCGTCCTTGTGGAAAACAGCATACAGAGGATCTGTGACCAAGGCATGGATCTCAGACACCCAGCATGCAGAAGTGATGGCCACTAGAAATGCTGCTTTCCAAGTTAAAAACTTTGGCTCAAATACTGTAAGGGGCTCAAAAGGCTTGCGGGAGTGGGGGGCACATCCAGCACAAGGTTACTCTCCCAGGCAGCCGTTGGCTTCCTAATGGGAGGCCTTGTGTGTAAGATGCCTTAAGGAACCACTTGAATAGTGGCAGCCGTGCCAGGTAGAGGGTAGTGATGGGCTTGTGGTATGCAGAAACAGAACACGAGTGGACCTTAACTGTGGCGTACTGGAAGTCAGCATCAGAAAGGTCCAGCAAGTACTCCAGAACGTTGTCAGATGAGCACCCACTGGGTTCCATTGGTTTTGGAGCACCAGATGGAAAACCATTTCCATTTGGCTATGTAAATTCCTAGTGGAAGGTTTATGTGCAGCCAAAAGTATTTCAGAGACCCTCTGACATACCTTGTACCTGTTCACTTCTATCTCTTCAGGAGCCAAGCTCTTAATGCAGGTTGGGATGGACCAGATGACCCAGAGTCAGTAGGTCAATAAGTCCATCCTGAGTGGAAGAATCTTTGGTTTACTTACAGATAGTCTGTTCAACAGAGGAAACCATATCTGTTGAGGCCAGCAGGGGACAATCAGTATCAGCTTGCCCTGTGCACCTCCAGTTTGAGCAATACCCTCAGCCCCATGGAGGCTGAAGGGAATGCATACAGAAATAGACTTTGCCACTGAAGTCTGAATGCATACTGATAGAAAACACCATGTCCTGGATTTCTGTAGCAGAATCGAGGCAGTCTGGCATTAAGTGGGGGTACAAAAAGGTCCACATCTGGGGTACATCACTTGTCCAACAGCAACCTCACGACATCTGGTGCATGTGGCCACGCATGAGGAGCAGCCTCTGCTCAGCTGACTGTATCAGCCAGAGTGTTCTGAACTCCAGGCAGATAAATGACTTGGAGCAGGATCCCCTGCTCTAGGCACCATTCTCACACTCTCATCACCTCCCTGCAGAAAGGGTAACAGTGTGCTCCTCCTTGTTTGTTGTTGTAATACATGCCAGTGCCAATGTCCCAGATGGCACCAAAGTGACCGGTCCCATCACAGTGACATGGAATGGGGTGCAGCTAAATGGACAGGAGTCAGTGGCACAGTCACTGGTAAGGGCCCAGGGTCTGTTGCCATAGTCAAATGCTCTATCAGCTTGTGGGCCCTGCCTGCAGCTCCAGTTCCACTGTCCCCGAAGGACCAAGGGCCGGCTCCACTAGGAGAGGCAAATGAGCCAGACGCTACACCCACTGCACCATAACACCTGCCTAATAGTGGAACTGCCCACTGAAATTCCCACTTACAGAGAGGGGCTCCAGGACAGAGACCTCGACCTCCTAGTATCAGAGGCCCCTGTTGTGTCGATGGCACTGGTAAGGGCCTCCGACTCCAGGAGACCAAGGATCTCAAGGCAGACCTCACAGAGAGTGACCTCAAGTGGTACCATTTCATTGCCTTCCAGTGGAAAGACTAAGAACTCAAGGCTGAGCAGCACCAAGAACCAGGATCAGGAGCTGGCCCAGTGGCGCTGAGAGGTGAGGCGATGGACGCCTTATCTCATGCCACACTGGTGACCCGAGTTCAGAAGCCAACTCGGGTCATCAGGGGTCAGCCGGGGAAAAGAGGATTGAGCATCTGGAACACTGCTCTCCTCTCCTAGGGACAGGTGGGTCGTGGATCCCTGGCATCAAGCGACTCCCAGTGGAGACTAGGAGGTGCTACAGCTGGAGAACACCATGGAAGGGGGTGGAGGCGTCGGTGGACATTTTGTGGGTGGGTGCGGGAATGTTCCCATCTCGTACTGGATGCCACTGCACATCCGTGCCTCCAGGGTCACGTCTGGGAGGACGATGACAAGCCCTACAGTGGCCCCCATGCCCAATGCCAGATCCAGCCAGATGGATCTCCAATATCCTCTGCCTCATCCCACTGGCAAACTGCATTCATGGAGCACCAAGGTAGGAGGTGGTGGCCCTGCCTCGGAGGGTAACACGCGGGGGAAGAGATTGATTGCAGGCATGGGTACAGGATGGAGCTTCAGAGGGGGACCTGACCAGGGAAGTCTCAGGCTGGGCAGGAGAAAGCCACCTATAAGAGGCTACATCTGAGGGAGATCTCAGGGGCCGGCGACTAGAGGGAAAGAGAAAAAAAAAAAAACAGTATTAGGAACAGGCCTGCTTTTTTTTGTGCTTCTTGGAGGGCAGCCCTTCCTCCTGAGCACAGGACTGCCCATTATCAGAAACCTTCCCGATGGGGAAAGTGGACCAGACACAGCCCCCATGTCGGAGCACCTTGTCTAAGAAGGCTCCCTATCATAGTCTTCCATGACAATCGACCACTGACTCAGTAGGGCTGTGACAGAATGACAGAAATATTTTTCTAAAATCAATAAACTGATGGATGGCCCACTGGAGAAAAGGCAGAGCGTCCGTCTGTGACGCCGATGACCCAGGTTTAGGAAGGACTCGGGACAGTGGAGGGCTGGCTGGGGGGAAGAAGGACTGAGCATCCTAGGGACTGCTCCCCTTCTCTGGGGAAGGGGGGGTAGTGTGTCCAGCATACCACGGACCTCTGGCAGAGGCTGGGGGTTCTATCATGCCGGCACCGTCACCTGAGAGGGGCGGGGCAGATGCAGGATGTCATTGCACGTCCCCAGCCCCAGGTTTTTGCCGCAAAAGTCATCTAAAAAAATATCGGTCCCCTGAGCATGACACCCTGCTCCACTGCTGTCCCCGCTGGGCGGGGGGTAAGCCAGGGCACGATACCAGCGACTGTGGGGAGGGGGCACCCGCCAGGTGGCCATGCCCGGAGGGTGTAAGCCTGGGCATGGGGGGACGGTGTGCGGGCATGAGCTTAGCTCCCCCTTCGGGGGGGGGGCACATAAATACAAAATTTGAAAAACAAATCAATAAACTGACACAAAAATAAACTAAGAACTGAGAGAACTGAACACTGCTGTTGTATAGACGTGAAGTTCTGATTCCCAGCAAGTGAGCTACGTCGTCACTGATGCACACTTGGTGGGTAAAAAAGGAACTGAAACAGTTGCAGGCTGGTGTTGAGTTAAGCCATGTAGCGCAAGCCAGTCTTGTGATGCCGTGCATGCATGCTGCTTATCTCGGTGCCAACCCTCCTAAAACGTTCTGGCTCCGGCAGGGTCCTGGTGCCTCTGGCTCAGACCCACTATTATGAATCAACGGTGAAGACTGATTCCTGGAAAATCTGTCATTTCTAGGTGGTGGAACCCACCTATAGTAATCAGAGGATAAAGATGACAGAGGTGCAGGAACTCTCATGCAATTTTGTGGAAGAGGTGGGATTTAGTTTCTGTGGGCTCCAGACCAATTTAACCCGTGAGAAATGCCTGGTGCGGGCAGCAGCCAGCAGAGAAGCAGCAGAGCACTAGGAAGGGACTGTTTATGAAAGAGGTGCTATCTGGGATTGTAAGCAGGGATAGGCTCTCTATCTGAACCTGTCTCACTGCTGTATATCCTTACCTTTCATGCCACCTGAAAATCCTCTCCAGTTGGCAAAGACCATCAGAGGAAGCCGCTCTCGGTTGAAGTCCTTTATAGCCTGAGCAGTTTTAAATGCAGAATCTGGGAACCACACCTGCCCAGCCTGCTGGATTATCTAAACAGAAATGGTCAAATCATGGTAGATGGTTAAAAGGTATTTATATCAGCCAATATCCAGTGTATGCTTCTAAATGTCCAGCTGCCAAAACTATGTTCCAATACAGCTTTCAGCAATAGTCTAAAATAGCTCAAATTTTTTGTAAACTATTCACCAGCTCTGCTTGGAAAAGCACCTGTGAAACTACTGCAGTGCCGAGTCCATTAGGCAGAAATTGACAAGTTCACATTAAATTGCATTTCCCATTTGATTTGGGGAACCCTAAGGTAAATGGTCAATATATGTACCAACATAAAGTTATCACTGCCTAGGAGTCCCCCAAAGAAATCTTTTTTTTTAATTTAATTTTTAAACATGCATACAAACCAGCTCCCCCAGGTCTACATGCAGGATTCTCCTTGGGCCTACCTTTTAGTGACATCAGCTAAAAGACATGTTATGGAGCAGAGCCATTTCTTGTAATTTTTTTTTTATTTAGTATGCTTCGTCCCACACCCAACCGGCCCACATAGGCCCAATCTCCGTTCCCAGCCCTGTCACCCAGCTCCTGGGACTTACTTCGCCAGTCTTCCTCACTGGCTTACTCCCCAGGTCGGGGCCTATAGGTGTGGCCCCATTCCCCTGTTGGATGTCTAGCCAGGTGTCTAGAAAGTACCATGAGGCAATGATGCGAGGCCTGTGGAGCAATGCGGGCGTCACACTGCTCGGTCTGAATTTTCTGGTTTTCTGTCGTTGGGAAGGCATGGCGTGCAATGACATCTGTGGCCCTACGCCGACGTCTGCCCTGCCTCCCCCCCTCCAGCAAGCTCGTTCCCCAGCGTCCCCCTCCAGCAAGCTCCAGCTGCTACTTCCCCAGCCTCCACCAGGAGTCTATCTGGTGCTACCAGTGAACTCTCTCCCCCGCCCCGCAGGACAGCAGTCCGGAGGGCGCTCAATCCTCCTCCCCTGGCTGGCCCTCCAACTCCTGGGCTCCTTCCCAAACTCAGGTCATCGATGTCGCAAGCAGTAGCACTACCGCTGCGCCGGCGGCCCGGCCTTATCTCTTGTAATAATGCAACACGTTCAGACTACCGCTGCGCCGGCAGCCCGGCCTCACCTCTTGTAACAATGCAGCACGTTCAGACTACTGCTGCGCCGGCAGACCGGCCTCATCTCTTGTAATAATGCAACACGTTCAGATTACCGCTGCGCCGCGCCCGCCTCATCTCTTGTAATAATGCAACACGCTCAGACTATCACGGCGCCGGCGGCCTGGCCTCATCTCTTGTAATAATGCAACACGCTCAGACTATCATTATGCCGCGGCCCGGCCTCATCTCTTTTAATAATGCAACACGTTCAGACTACCGCTGCGTCGGCGGCCCGGCCTCATCTCTTGTAATATGCAACACGTTCAGACTACCACAGCTCACACCCAGTTTCTTTGCACTTTGGACTGGAAGTGTCAATCAGCTACTTCCTGGCTCAGCTGTGCCATTTTTGAAACATAAAATGCCTTTTTGTCCCCTCAAAAAATGATCTGTATGGAGAGGGTGGGACCTAAATCACTCCCCTGAGAGACCAGTGTATCCCTTGGTGATCAAAGAAAAAATTACTCACCTTAATAATGTTGTTTCTTCTAATGGAGTCTTGCTATATTATGACAATTGCAGTTTGTCCCACCATTAGAACTGCTCCGGAGGTGAAAGAGTTAACTCCCATTCAAAGAATGGAACTTGGAGCGCGAGCTCGGTTAGAGAAGCTCTGTCTGGGTTATTTCAAACCTAAACTGTCAGATCTTTACGAGCAAAACTCACTAAGGTCTGTGTGGAAGCTGTAACCTACACTAGCCAACTGGCTACCTGACTATTAAGACATACTCCTGGTCCCAACACAAAGACTCAAGTCAGGGGACCAGAAGTAATAATATAATATAACATAAAATAAAAACATCACACCCCAAAACCCCAAGAAGGGGTGGAAAACATATAATGGGCATAACTAGCGCCCACACTAGACTGCCCACCCCATACCCAAGTAGAAGTTCTGAGAGGGGCAGGCTGGGGGGGAGGTCATAATATAGCAAGACTCCATTAGAAGAAACAACATTACTAAGGTGAGTAATTTTTCTTCAAACATGAAGTCTTGCTATATTATGACAATTGCAGAATACACAGCAGTACCTCCATGGAGGAGGGACAGAACCTACTTAGGGAATAGGCTCTGAAGCCAGCTGTGCTAAACCGAGCATCCCTCCTGGCCTGGACATCCAGGGAGTAATGCTTGTGAAAGTATGTACCGTTTTCCAGGTAGCTGCTTGACATATCTCTAAGATAGGGATGTCTCTGGCAGCAGCTAGAGACGCAGCTGTACCTCTGGTAGAATGAGCCCTCAGGCCTGAAGGGGGAACTTTCCCCAGTTTTTGATAACAAAATTGGATACAAGAGACAATCCACCTGGCAATGGATCTCTTAGTGGCAGGTTTCCCTTTCCGACCTCACCATAAGTGAGAAAAAGTTGGAGGGATTCGAACCTGTGACCCTTGGTACGCTCTATATAGTAACTTAGGGCCCTCTTAACATCTAAACTGTGCAATCTCCTCTCACCAGAGGAAGAATGATCAGTGAAGAACACTGGAAGGGAGATAGATTGATTAAGATGGAAATCTGAAACCACCTTAGGCCAAAACTTCCTGTTAGTCCTGAGGACTACCTTATCCCTGTGGAAGAAATAAAGTCAGTTTCTACTGACAGGGCTTCAACTCACTTATCGCCTGGCAGAAGTGATAGCCACTAGGAAAACAGTTTTCCAAGTTAAGTACTTAAGCTCTGCAGAAGACAGAGGTTCAAAAGGAGGTTGCATTAACTGGGCAATGCAAACATTAAAGGTCCCAGGCAGGGCGGATCCCTAAAAGGTGGATTAGAATGAAGTAATCCTTTAAAAACTTGGAAAATACAGGGTGAGCGGAAAGAGGAGGGCTTTCCTGCTGAAACAAAAGCAGAGACAGCTGCCAAATGTACTTTCAGGGTAGCTGGTCTCAGTCCCAAGGAATTAAGGAGGACCATATAGTCAAAACAATGGGCAAATCAGCAGATTCCGGAAATATGTTTCCCAAAACACAAATGGAAAACCTTTTCCACTTAGAATTGTAAGTAGCCCTAGTGGAAGCTTCTAGAAGCCTTTAAGATTTCAAGAACACCCTGAGAAAGGTGCAGGTCAGCAAATTCTAACTCCTCAAGAGCCAGGCCTTGAGGTTGAGGGATTTGAGTTCGGATACAAACTCTCCCTGTGCACAGGTTAACAGGTTGTGATTCCTGGGAGGCACAGGGAAGATGGACTGCTAGTGACAGAAGGAGTGGGTACCAGGGCTGCCTGGCCCAATCTGGGGCAATCAGAATCATCCTGCAAGGCTGGGATCTGATTTTGACTAGCACCTTGAATAGGAGAGGGAAGGGGGGAAAGGCATAAAGAAACTTCCCTTCCCAATCTAGGAGAAAGGCATCCAGGGGGACTGAGCCCAACACTGGGGACCTGCAACAGAACAGTGGAAGTTGGTGATTGTCTGGGCTGAAAAAAGATCTATCTGAGGGGTGCCCCATCTGGCAAAAACTATCCCCAGTACTTGAGGATCCAGAGACCATTCGTGATGGCCCTGGGAAATCCTGCTGAGAGCATCTGCTAAGACATTGTCCTTTCCTGGAAGGTGAACTGCTATGAGGGAAGTGTTCAGGGAATAGGCCAGAGACCACAACTTCATTGCCTCGGTGCACAAGGCCGAAGACCGAGTGCCCCCCTGCTTGTTGATGTACCACATTGTTGTGGTGTTGTCTGTTCTGACTTCCACCACTTTGTTCTGAACAGACACAGAAAACACTTGAAGTGCTAAAAAGACAGCTCTGAGTTCCAGAAAATTGATGTGGAGCAGAGATTCCTGAGGGGACCCACTCCCTGAGTGGAGAGGTCGCCCATGTGGGCTCCCCACCCCAGGAGGGAAGCATCCGTAGTGAGGGTCAAGGAGTGAGACAGAGGAATGAAGGGAACCCCCAGTCTTAAATTGCTCTGATCCTGCCACCACTGGAGGGCCTGGATCAGGGTTCGGGTCACTGGGACCAACTTGGAAAGGGGGTCTCTTCTCTGAGACCAAAAGGCTCTCAAGTGAAACTGAATGTCCCTCATCTGAAATCTTGCTCCTTGCACTACGGCTGTGGACGCAGCCATGTGCCCCAGGAGCTGCAAAAAGTGTCTTGCTGGTCGAGAGACCTGCAGAGTGAAGGAGGAGGCCAGAGCCACCAAGTTCCTTACCCTCTCTAAGGGTAGGAAGGCTCTGGCCTGCTTTGTGTCCAATTCTGCACCTATGAAGGTGAGCACCTGAACTGGTTCCAGAACTGATTTTGGAAGATTGAGCAAGAAGCCCAGGGAGGAGAGCAGCTGCTGGGTAACTTGCAGGTGAGATCTTACCTGTTCTGGGGACTGGCCTACAATGAGCCAGTTGTCCAGATAGGGAAAGACAGCAATCCTTTGCCTTCTTAAATGAGCCACTGCTACTGCCAGACATTTTGTGAATACCCTTGGGGCAGAGGTGAGGCCGAAGGGCATTGCTCTGAACTGGTAGTGACCTGAGGGCAGTTCGAATCTGAGGTACTTTCGGTGGGAGCTTCTGATTAGGACGGAAAATAGGCATCCTTGAGGTCCAGGGAGGCTAGCAGTCCCCTGGCCTTAGAAGAGGTAAAATCATTGCCAGAGTTACCATTTTGAACTTTGGTTTCAAAAGGTGTTTGTTCAGATATCTCAGGTCTAAAATGGGCCGCCATTCTCCTGTCTTTTTTGGGGTAAGGAAATATCTGGAGTATAGACCCTTGCCCTGGTGTAGGGGAGAAACCCTTTCTACAGCTCTGAGAGCCAGGAGGGTTGAGACCTCTGTTTCTAAAGTAAAGGTCTCTAAAGAGTTTGCAGGTGGGAAAGACCTGATTCTCATCTTTGGGAACTTTTGAAGCTGAGAACCAGACCCTGGCTTACTACTTCCAGGACTCACTTGTCTGAAGTTAGAGACACCCAGTTCTGACCGAAGTAAGCCAACCTGCCCCTTACAGGTAAAGGAGAATCGGCCCTGGGCACCCCATCAGGGTGTCTGTTTGGCAGGTGCTTTAGGCTGAGGGGTGGGAGCAGGCCTGCCCACACCCCGTCTGCCTCTCCCTCTGAAGAACCCCCTCTGAGCATAAGCAGAGAAGGCCTGGGTTTGGTAAAAAGGCCTGTGAAAAGGCCTACCTCTACCCCTGGGGGCCTGCCTCTGAGGAGTGGCTTGCCGCTCCTTAGCCTGAGCACTCTTATAGGTAGTCCTATATTCATCCATTTTCTTCATATAATTCTCTGTCTGCTCCCAAACAGAGAATTTCCAACCACAGGAAAATCCATAGCCTTAGTCTGGGTATCCTGTGACAAGCTAGTACACCTGAGTCAGGCCAACCTGCAAAGCTAGACGCAGCTACGACTCTAGAGGATACATCATTAAAATCCACAGCAGCATGAAACTGCACCTTAGATGCCTCAATGCCATCAGCAGCCACCTGTTCCAGCTCACTAGCAAGCTGGCCAGAGGCCTGTTTGGCCAAGGCCATGACAGTGTCCCATCTAGATTTCTGTACCTTGCTACATAAGCCATGTAATTTGCTTGCCTGAGTCCCAAGGATGCTGCCATGTATTGTTTTTAGCCATGGCATCAATCTTCCTGGAATCCTTGTCAGGAGGATGTGAAGCCAAAGGAATATTAGCTTTATCACATGCTGCAGCCTGAACCACACCAACGTGGCTGCATTGCTGTGAAAGGAATCCTGTATCGGGACCTGACAGAGTGTACCTCCTGTCCATCTTTTTGTCCACAGGAGGCACAGAATTAGGAGTTTTTAAAATCTTTATTGTCTGTTTCCTAAATGATTTATGCAAGGGAACAGACAATCTCCTAGACTCTGGAATATCCATCATTTTTACAAAATCAGGTTCCTCTTGTTCATCCACAGCTTCCTCCAATGGAAGCTGGAGGGTTCAGCAACTTTTTTGTAAAACATAAAGTGAGAGGGGGACTCAGAAAGCAAAGGGGGAGATTCTAAAGGTCTGTCTGGGGAGATGTCCGGTTCAATGGGCACATCCAGACCCTCAAAGTCACATTCATATTGTTTATAATCATCCTCCCCCTCCTCTGGTTCATAAAATTCTTCAACAACATATTCCTGAACCGGTGGAACCGACCGAACCGACCTTTTATCAGACAGTGGCGGTTCGGACGGAACTGGAGAAAGTGACTGGACAATCTGAATAGCTCTTGCTATCTCTGCAGCAGTTGGAGAAGGAATTTTGGGCTCCACACCTGCTGATTTTCTTGTTTTCTTTACTGGAACTGGCTCCTCCGAGCCAGCTTTACGTTGGCCCGAGGAAGTCTCGCCCTGGGCAGAGGCCACTCCCTCCGGTTCGGTTGGCACCGAACCGGGCTGGCCATCCGGGTCAGCGGACTTTTTGGCCTCTCGTTCCCTGAGCCTGCCAACTCTCTTATCCAGGGTGGCTGCAGGAAAATTTTTACAAATCTGGCAGTCTGAATTGAGGTGGTCAAACCCCAGACAATATACACATGTGGTGTGTGGGTCAGCCTTGGCAAAGACTTCCCCACAGGCATCACAGTGTTGAAACCCAGTGGGCCCGGTTTTTCTTTTGGGTTTTTCAGACATAATGCCAGCCTAACCAAAAACTTGCCCTTTTAAACGGCAGTGCCAGGCAAGACACCCTTATCGGTTCCTAACCGTGTCACGGGTCTTGGAAAAAAACGTAATGAAATCCGTTTTTTTTAGAACCGATAAGAACCGGGAACCGCACTCTAAAACCTTCAATTCAAGTTTTAAAACAAGCTGATCGGTTCAAAACCGAACCGATAACATTTACAAGTTCCACACAGAAAATAAACTTAAATTACTTACGATACCACAGACAGAGCTTGAACCGAACGGTTTTGCGGTTAAAATAATAATATTCTCGGTTGATTTGAACCGAGAAAACACTGTTTAAACCGAGAAATGAACCGAGCAGTAGGAGAAATCTCCGGAGCGACTGTTCAGTGAGACGGAGTAAAGAATCTGACAGTTTAGGTTTGAAATAACCCAGACAGAGCTTCTCTAACCGAGCTCGCGCTCCAAGTTCCATTCTTTGAATGGGAGTTAACTCTTTCACCTCCGGAGCAGTTCTAATGGTGGGACAAATTGCAATTGTCATAATATAGCAAGACTTCATGTTGTTTGAATGTTGGTAATGCCTTAAGACAGCAGTATGTTTTCCTTCAAGGTTTTTCAGTGCTATTTAGTCTATTAACTGGCAGAAACTCCCAAATGCTATAAAGGCTACATTTTCAAAACATGTTAACATGCAGGTCAGCTACTTGGGCAAATCTGAAAATGAAAAATATGTACTCACCATAATTCTTTATCTTCTAGGAATATCTTCACCATTGATTCACACTAGTGGGACTTAGCTGGAGGTGCCAGGACACTGAGGGAGTCAGTAATTTTCAGGAGGGCTAGCACCCGGGTAAGCTGCTTGCATGCATGGCACTGCAAGAGGGAGATCGCAGCACAAGGCTTACCTCTGCACTAGCCCTCAACCGCCTCAGTACCTTTTTACCGAGGAGGTGCAGCATAACTTAACAAGTACTTACGCACTTAACCTAGCAGTATCAAACAGCCCTGGAGACTTGTGTAAGAAGGGTCAACAAACCAGTAACACAGTGTCTTCACAGCCCAAACGAAGAGCAAGGAGTAAAGACCAATAAAACATACTGGAGTGACGAGAAACGCAGTTTGAACTAAAATGTAGGCTTTGGGCCTTCTATATTTCTAGGGAGGATGTCTCTTTGTTCCTTGATGTGGGGAGGGTGGGTTGGGGCTAGATTAGATTTCTGTTGGTGACTGATGTAACTGATTACTGGAGCAGCCTGGACCCAGTAATACTGGGATCTAGGGAGGCCCTTTTCCTTTTTTCCTTGAGAGAAGAGCCTTGAACAATTATAGAAGCCCCTCTCTACACAAACTATAGTCAGTCTGATGCATCTACTTTAGAAATGGGATGCATATCCTGACTGGGTTCTTTATATACCCCAATGCAATGGGAATTACTGTAAAGGAAAACAATGTGTACACTACTTTTCTCTGAACGTATAAACAAAGAATTTAAACAAAAAGAAAAAAAAAAAACATACTGGAGTAAGCCGGGCGGGGGGATTGGCATGTAAATCAATGGTGAAGATATTCCTAGAAGATCAACAATTATGGTGAGTATGTAATTTCCATATCTTCCAGGTAGCAATCTTCACCAATGATTCACAGTAGTGGGTCAGAGTACTAATCTCAGACGAAATCCCCCAGATTAGAGCAGTAAGAGCCAAGGGCTCACTCAGGACAGAAGTCATTCAGGATAGTCCTGTGAAAGGTGGCATGCTGCCTGGCATAGACATCGTAGAAACACCGAAAGTGACAGCAGAAGACCATACAGTCCATCTAGTCTGTGCATAGGCCTACCCTCCCTTAACTACTAGTCAGTGTGGTGGTGCCTTTGTACCTGTCCCAAGCGTTCTTGAAACCTACCACTGTTTTCACCCCCACCACTATCTGAGGAAGGCTGTTCCATGCATCCAACATCCTCTCAGTTAATAAAAACTTGTGTGTGTTACCTCTGAATTTGCCTCCCTCTAACTTCATGTTGTGCACCCTAGTTCTTGTGTGCTTCCTGATTGGAACATTTCCTGAACCTGCACCTTGTTTATTCCATTTAGGAACTTGTAGGTCTCAATCATGTCTCCCCTCTCCCTCAGCTGCTCCAGGGAGTACATGTTCAGGTTTTGCAGACGCTCATCATAGTTTTTATTCTATAGGCCACATATCATTTTTGTAGCTCTCACGGCATACTATTTAACAAAAGTGCACACCATTCTCCAAGTTGCAGCGCTGCAGAGCTAATAGCTGCCAGGGACATGGCAACTGCTCTAGCGGAGTGGGCACATGCCTGGCCATCCAACTTGAGCTGAGCCATGGCATAGCTATGGCGTAGGCAGTTGACAATCCAGGCAGAAATGTGCTTGATTGTAACAGGCTGTCCCTTCTGATTAGGGTCAAAGTAGACAAAGAGTTGTCTGGACTGCATGAAGTCCTTACTTCTGTTCTGGTAAAATGTAAGGACCCTGTTAACATCCGGGGAAAAGATAGGGCACTCTTCTTCATTTTGTAAGTTGGTGAAATAGGCAGGCAGCACTAGTGGCTGATTCAGATGGAATTCTGACACCACTTTAGGAAGGAACGCCGGGTGTGTGTGGAAACTGCCTTGTCCTTGGGGGAAACAGTATATGGGGGATCTGTGACCAAGGCATGGATTTCTTTTCTTTTTTTTCCCCCTTAATCTCTTTATGGTATTCGACCTCCTCAGCTGGGTTTTTTTGCCTTTGGTTCCTCCTTCCAGCCAGCCCTCATGGTCCCCCAACCCCGGCCGCAGCCAGGGCTCGAACCCCCTTGCTCCTAGCCCTCACAGGACGCTATGCAGTGAGTATTAACCCCACCACTGCAGAGACCTGGTGACTGGGCTTGGGGCAGCTGACTTGGGTGCGTCCATGGTGGTGCTGTTGGGGCCGACCTTCAAGCACGCTGGAGGATTGTACTGGTTCCCCACCCCACGGCACAGGCATACAATGAAGTCAAGGACACTGCCATGCACGCTTCTGCACGCTGCATGTTTGACGCCATCCCCACAGTGAACTGCGCGTGCACCGACCCTCAGCCACCACCAGGAGCCAGCACAGCCATGGCTGTCCCAACCCACCCTCCCCGGACGAGAGCAGTCCCTGGATGCTCAATCCTCCTCCCCTGGCCAACCTCGGGTCGTCGGCATGACACGAGGTGTGGTATCCAGCACCTCAACCCTCAGCACCACCGGGCCAGCTGAAGGCAAGTATTTCTGACACTGTGAGCACAGGTGATGGAAACTAGAAATGCTGCTTTCCAAGTTAAAGACTTCAGCTCACAAGCTGCAAGGGATTCAAAAGGTTTGTAAGTGAATATATCCAGCACAAGGTTGATATTCCAGGCAGCCACCGGCTTCCTGATGGGAAGTCTTGTGTGGAAGATGCCCTTAAGGAACCTCTTGAACAGTTGCAGCTGTGCCACATAGAGGGTACTGATGGGCTTGTGGCATGCAGATATAACACACAGATGGACCCTGACTGTAGAATACTGTAGGTCAGTATCAGAAAGGCCTGGCAAGTGCTCCAGAACCTTGTTAGGTGGGCACCAAAAGGGGTCCACGTGGGTTTTGGAGAACCAAATGGAAAATCTTCTCCATTTGACTGTGCAAGTTTTTCTAGTGGATAGCTTATGAGCAGTCAAACGTATCTTAGAGACCCTTTAAGGTACCTCATGCCTGTTCACTTCCATCTCTTTAGGATCCAAGCCTGAAGATGAAAGGATCACAAGCTGGGATGGACCAGGTGACCGAGTCAGTAAGTACATCCTGAGTGGAAGAATCCTTGGTTTATTGACTGGTAGTCTGTTCAACAGAGGAAACCATATCTGTCTGGGCCAGCAGGGGGGAACTAGAATCATCCTGCCCCCATGTGCCCTCATCCTGGAAACATGCTGTAGTCCTCCCTCTCCCCAAGGGTGGTGACACATCCACTCCTGGCAACTATCGCCCGATTTACCTCCTTCCTACCTCTTGCCAAACTTTAAGAACATTTAGTTCTCTCTCAACTATCACCACTCCTCTCTGATACCTCCTTCTTCACCCCTTCCAATCTGGTTTTCAGAAGAACCACTCAACTACCACCTCCCTCCTGAGGCTAACTGACTCCATCCTTTCGGGGATGGATGATGGCCTGATTACCTTGGCCATCTTTGTGGACCTAGCTAAAGCTTTGGACACTGTTTCCCATCCCCTGCTTCTTGATTCACTCTTCTTAGTTGGCCTTGCTCCATCAGCCACCAACTGGTTTAAATCCTACTTCATTGGCAGGACCCAGTCGGTGAGAATCCTTGATTCCATCTACCCTTCACTCCCCATCAACACTGGTGTCCCTCAGGGCTCAGTGCTTGGTTCCCTACTCTTTTCCATTTTCCTTAATGATCTTCCCACAGCCTGCTCATCCTCTTCTATCCACATGTACGCTGATGATACTGTTTTGTACAGTTCTGGCAAAAACCCTGCTGCCGTGCAAACCAGCTTACAGCATGACTTCAACCAAGTTCAGCACTTGTTTGCTTCTCACCAGCTTTTTCTAAATGCCAGGAAGACAGTCTCAATGACCTTTGGCACCAGGCAGAGACTCTATAGGCTCCCGGCCCTACCCACCTTCCACACCCTTGATGGGACCATCTTGGAGGACACCTCCTCACTTCGATATCTGGGAGTTTGGCTAGACCAGCACCTCAACTTCTCTGTGCATATCGATGCTATCCTGAAGAAACTGCGCCCAAAGCTTGGTGCTCTGTACAGGAATCTTAGTTGCATCCCGCTGACTGCGAGGCGAGAAATTGTCCAGAAGATGATACTCCCCATTTTTGACTACTGCAACATAGTCTATGGTGCTGCTCCCAAATCTTCCCTGACCAAGTTGGACACTCTCTTTAACTCCTTCTGCCGCTTTGCTATCGACCCCCCTTCCCGCTCCCAACACTGAGAACTCTATCGCTCTCTAATCTTCCTTCCACTATCTCACAGAAGCATCTCTCACTGTGTCAAACTAACCTCCAAATTCTGGTTCGGGGGGCTTCCCGCCTATCTCTCATCCTCTCTATCCACTCCACCTCCCCCCATCCACTCTCTCAGATCAAATGACGCCTGCACCTTGCCGGTCCCTCGCCACTCCACCCTCATCGGTCAGACTGGTTTCGTCCATCGTTTCCCTAAAATCTGGAATTCCCTCCCCCCGAAATACGACACTCCTCCTCCAACTACTCCCTTACCTCTGCCCTACACAATTACCTCTCCCTCAGCTGTTCCTTCTTTAACCCACCTTAATACCTGTCCCCAGTTTCTGTCTTCCTACCATGACCTCCCTGGCAGGGTTCTCTACATCCTGAAGGGGAAACCAGGAAATGGCTACCCCTTCTCCTCATATTCGGTTCTTGCCTCTCCCCCCCCACTCTTCTCCACCTGCCCTTCTGGGTCACCAGTGTGCACAACCTAACCCCATCCTTTTTACTCCAACAGCACTTGGGTACTACCTCGAGCCTGCTCCTGGTACACTCATGCACTATAAATGGTTTTATAGGTTTTGTATGTTCATATATTCTTTTGTATGATTTTGGACATGTATTGTAATTTACCCAATGTTCTTCTACTGTTTATTGTACAATACCTTGTGTCTCAACTGTTGCACAATCTTGCAATGTTGTATTGTTTGTACTACCCACATACTATTGTAACTGATCATCCTTCACAACCCTGTGTAACCCCTCCCCCCCAGGTCGCACCATGAGACGAGCAACTTGTTGTTCAGTGTGCCCTCCTGGTGAAACATTTCAATAAATAAATGTGTTTCCAGTTTGAGCAATACCCTCTGCACTAGAGGGACTACTGGGAATGCATACAGAAACAGATTTCAACACTGTAGTCTGAATGCATCCTGACAGAAAACACATGCAGAACTGAGGCAGTCTGGCATTGAGTGGGGACGCACAAAGGTCTGTATCAGGGGTGCCCCACTCGTTGAACAGTGATCTCATGACATGTGAAACTACTGAGCACTAGTGAAGATCGGCCTCTGTACGGCTGCGCTCATATGCCAAAGTGTTCTGGACTTCTGGCAGATAAATGGCTTGGACCAGGATCCCCCCCTTTCAGGCACCACTCCCACACTCTCATTGCCTCCCTGCAGAGACAGTAAGAGTATGTTTCTCTGCTTGTTGATGTAGTACATCACAGACTTGTTTTCTGTTTGGAGGAGGACTGTTTTGTCGCTGACAAGATCCACTAGGGCTCGCAGGCCACACAAAACAGCTCATATCTCCAACACACTGATGTGGAGATGAGTCTCTGATGGGTCCCAGACACCTTGTGTTTGGAGACCCTGACAGTGAGTCCCCCCCCTCCACCCCAACAGAGAGGTATCCATGGTGAGAGTCACCTGAGGCTCTGGCTGGCAGAAGGGAAAACCCTGGAGTACGCTGTTCACACCTGAACACCATGTGAGTGACCGAACCATGTGCTTGACCACCTAAGTGGGGTAGGTCTGAGGATGTGATGGTTGTGACCACTGTGCACTGAGTATCCATTGAGTCCTTCTCATGTGCAACCATGCCAGGGGGCACTATGAACACTGAGGAGGCTATAAGAGCCAGCATGCATTGCATGAAGTGGTCTTGAACAGATTTGTGCTCCATGACGTAGCATGCTATCTGCAGGACTGCCTGCATTCTACTCTCTGGAAGGAAGGCATGGGCCTTGGTCCTATCCAGAAGAGCTCCTATCAATAGCAACTGCCATGAGGGTCGGAGCCGAGACTTTTATAGATTCAGTAGAACACTCATGGAGGTAAGGAACTGAAAGATCATGGCCACTGCCTGTTCTGTCTCCTGCCTGGATGGACTGGCTATCAGCTAACTGTCCAGGTAAGGGTAAACCTGGAGCCCCAGTTTTCTCAGGTGCACTGTGACTACTGCAAAGCACTTTGTATAGACTCGAGATGCTGAGAAAAGCTCAAACAGCAGGATGCTGAACTGGTTATGCTGTCCCAGCACACCAAATCAAAGGTATCTGTGGTGGCTGAGGTGCACCAGTATGTACTGGTATGCATCCAGCATATCCAGGGAAGCTAGTCAATCCTGAAGTTTCAGGAAGGGAAGCAGAGATCCCAGAGAAACCGTTTTGAATTTTTCTCAATCCATGAACTTGTTCAGGATTCTGAGGTTGAGAATGGGGTGCATGCCCCCTAATTTCATTGGTACTATGAAGTAGAGAAAGTAGAAGGCTATGATTCATTCAGGCTCTGGCACTATTTCCACTGCCCTGTTGCTCAGAAAGCCCTCAATCTCCTGCACCAGAAGCTCTGACATATGAGCTGATAAGAGGTGCTGTCTGGGTGGATAATCTGGAGGGAATTTCTGTAAAGTCCACGGATCATCCCTCCTGGATGAACCTGAGGGCCCACTTGTCCTACATAATGGACTCCCACAGATGATAAAACTGTGTAAAGGTGCTGAGGAGAGGTCTGCTTCAGGCAGCTGAGGCAGGACAGGGGCCAGAGCTTCAGAATGTGGCACTGGGTGCTTCTGGTATCTGTGCTTTCAGCTTTGTCTTCTTTTCAGGCTGGGACAACTGAGATTTGTTTTGGGTTCCCCTGCCTTTCCCATGAAAGGACTGCGGTTCTGGAAAAGAAAAAAAAAAACACCCTTTACCCCTCTGAGGGTTTGCAGGAACTGACCAGGAAGTCTTAAGGGACATTTTAGTTTTCTGAGATGCCTCAAGAGGCATGTCTACCTGCTGTCCAAAGAAGTAAATACCATCAAAGGGAAAGTACAGTTATGTAAGAACTTACCGTAACAGTAGATCTTTGAGAGGAGCTCTTGCAGCACATATCATGAGGACTAATGCTGCCAGGCATTAGAACCTCACGGAAAAATCTTGTAGCTAGCAGTCTGTAGTGGGAGACCGCCTCCAACGTCGGCTCTGCCCAACATCAGATGTGGTATAAAGGGGGCACTCCCCCGGCGCCATCTCAGTTCTCTCACCAGAGACCCGACTGAAGTAAATGGAGAACCGAGCAGGATCTCCCCTACCCTAAAGAAGAGTAACAACAGTAGTTCCTGGGGGATGGTGGGTGGGAAAGCCACCTGCTGCAAGAGTTCCTCTCGAAGATCTACTGTTATGGTAAGTTCTTACGTAACTGTACTATCTGACTTCGAAGTGGAGCTCTTGCAGCAGGTATTACCATTAGGACCAGGTCCCAAGCAGTACCCAAAAACAGGCCCAGGTCTGACGGAAGGAGGAGAAGAACAAACAGATGAAAAGCCTCAAGAGAGTAGGCCCTGAAGGACAGCAAGTCCAAATCCTGCTCTCCTCCTAGAGGCAATGTCCAGGCTGTAATGCCCAATGAAGATGTGGACGTGCTTCAAGTTGCAGCAGCGCAGAGATCTGCTGAGGAAACATTTCTCAAAGAGGCAAAGGAGGTAGCCACAGCCCTGGTGGAGTGACCCTTGACCGATCCCAGCAAGGGTTTACCATGATGCTGGTAACAAAAAGAAATGCAGTTCATTAACCAATGGGTTAGTGTCTGCTTGGTGACAGATGCCCCTGTCTTTCTGTGAGCAAAGGAGACAAACAACTGGTCTGTCTTCAGTAAGGAACTTGTTCTGTGAAGATAATAACACAAAGTGCTATGAACATTCAGAGTACGCAACAAAGCTTCTCCTTTATTGGAGAACTGTGGGTAGTAAACTGGAAGTTGGATGTCCTGGTTCAGCGTCAATTCAGACACCACGTTTGGCAAAAATTTGGGATCCGTACGCAGGGCCACCCTGTCCCTATGAAACACAGAATAAGACTCCTTACACATAAGTGCCTGAAGCTCGAAAACCCTTCGAGCGGAAGTAACAGCAACTAAAAATACTGCTTTCCATGAAAGAAAACTCAGCTTGCAAGTTGCGGCTGGTTCGAAGGGAGGCAGGGTGAGCTTCTCAAGAACAAAAAGTAGATCCCAGGGAGGGGTCTGATGTGCAGAACACCTCGTAGAAAGGTCTTGCACATTTTAAGCTGCGCCTGAGCCTTCTCCCCATATGGTGCATGATATGTTGATAAAGCACACAGGTGCACTTTGATGGATGAATAGCTTAAGTCCAGATCCAAGAGGTGGAGAAGGTAGTCTAGCACATGCTTGACCGGACAATTCAGGGGATCTAGGGCACGTGATGTTGCCCAAAGGCAGAAACGTTTACACTTCATGGCATAAGTTGCCCTAGTGGAGGGTTTCCTCGCTGCCACCAAAACCTCTGTCACCCTGCTTGACACTCCTAATCTCTCCTCTGCCAAGACTGCAGGAGCCAGGCGTGCAAGTGAAGAGACCACAGAGCAGGATGGACTAGTGTCCCCTGCTCTTGAGAGAGTAAGTGAGTGGAGAAGGGCAACTGCACGGGAGGCTCCATGGCCAGTTGCTGCAGCAGCAGATACCAAATTTGTCAAGGCCAAAGAGGAGGCCCCCAGAATCATTCTGGCCTCCTCTGTCTGCAATTTGAGCAGAACTCTCTGAATGAGAAGGAAGGCATACAGAAACCTCCCTGTTCAGGACAGAGACAATGCGTTACACCAGAAAACACCAGGCCCTAGATCTAGCAAGCAAAAATGTGGCAGTTTGGTGTTGTACAGGGACGCAAATAGGCCCAACTCTAGTCGGCCCCAATGACTGAAGAGGTCATCTACGACTTCCTGGAGCTACTCCTATTCATGACACAGAGAACGAGAATGACTTAGACTGTCAGCGAGAACATTCTGGCTTCTGGGCATGTGCACAGCCGTGAGATCCAGAAGGTGTTCCACTGTCCAGTCCCAAACTCTCATGGCCTCTCTGCAAAGGGGATATGACTGAGTGCCTCCTTGCTTGTTGACGTAGAAGACAACCGGAGTGTTGTCTGACTGCACCAAGAGAGGACCCTGGGAAACTTGGTCTTGAAATGCCCGTATGGCATACAGATCGGCCCTCATTTTGAGACTGTTGATATGAAGAGACCGCTCTGTGGGGGACCAAGCACCCCTGGTCCTGTGGTCCCCTAGATGGGTCCCCAACCTAACTTTGAGGGCGTCTGTCATCAAGGTTTGCGATGGTCACAGTCTCTGGAAAGACACTCCTCTCTCGAGATGTGGAGAGCAAAGCCACCACTGGAGAGAATGACGGATCACTGCTGAGACTCTAATCGGGTGATCCAAGTCGTCCACTGCCTGGTCCCACTGGATCCTGAGGTACCACTGCAAAACCCTCATGTTTAGCTTGGCGAGAGGGACAATAGCTATGGCCTCAGCCACGTGTAAATGGACTGAATGTGGCACAAGATATCCAGGAATGAAGGGTCATCCGGGGGGGGGGGACCTGGGTGAGTTCCTGGGACCCAGAGAAGAGGGAGTAAACCCTTCCTCATCTGAGGAAGAGGGACTCGCAGCACTGTCGTCTGAAGAGGTCAGGCATCTGCTGGAGGAGGGGACTGGGGATGAGTACCTTCTCCTACGTTTGCCCTTTGGATCTGGGTGGGGTTGGTCACCTCCATCTGGTTTATCAAGAGTTGGAGGGGGCCCCATAGGAGTTTCCCTAGGAGATGGGTCAGAGGGTCTATATAGCAGGTCCCCTTTGACTGTATTTCACCAGATAGAAAAGAGCGAGACGATGTCCACCAGAGGAACTACAGGTGGGACGGGTGTTGGATTCGCAGGACTGGGCGTCTGCGGATCTTCAGGTTCTGGCGTCCGGTCAGGGGATCCCTCTTTGCCCTTGTCAGGCTGCTGCTCAACGTCCGTGTCCTTGGGGGACCCGGCGTTTGGAGCAGGAGGGGGCCCATCGGGTGACCGCCCTTCATAAGGTGGGGCAGGTGACCAAAATTCATCCGGTGACTGCCTCCGATCAGGCGTCGGAACATGAGTCGCCAGAGAGGGAGACTGGCTCTGGCGGCACCTGTCGGCTGGGGGCGGGTACACCTTGGCCGGAAAAGGAGAAGGGGGCATCCAATGGCGGATGGTCTCTTCTTGCCTGTCAGAGTCATAGGTCGCTTGCATTTGTCAGACAACCCACCAGGCTTATGGCTGGAGTTCTTAGGCCTGCCAGCAGGTGAATGGCCTTCCTGGGTCGACTCAGTGGAAGATTTGTGGGGTCGGTGGGCCAGAGAAGGTTGTGCGGTTGAACACCGGGCGGCTCCCTATGCTTACCTTGGAGAGGAGGGATCCAGTGTCGAAGATGTCCCTGCTGCCGCCGGAGGGATCAGAACCCGACTTTCCTCACTGAGGTCAAGATGATGCCGCCTTGAGGTGACTTTGGCGGACTCAGACCTGGCCCTATCTTTCTCCCTATGGTGGTGTTTCCCTCCTGAAGCCTTCTCTCTGAGCGGGAAGTCCCTGGCGGGAGAAGAAGAGCTGCGCTCCGAGGTCCTCTGCATAGCTGTCACCTTTTGCTCGAGGAGGTAGGCCTTGAGGGCACTGGCGGGCCGATGGTCGGGGCCTAGGCAGATAAGGCAGGCCATGTGGTCGTCCTTGGCCGGTATGTGTTTCCCGCACGCACACTTTGCCTTGCACCGCAGTGGAGAGGGTGAAGACATGCAAGAAAACTTAACTCTAGTAATATTCATAAACTGGAAAAAATGGCAGAAAAGGCACGGTTGATTGCGATGAAAGGTGTCTGTGGAGCCGAACTAAACAGGTCTATGGTGGGAAAAGAACTGGGATGGTGCCGGGGGACTGCCCCCTTATACCACATCTGACATCGGGTGTGGTCCCCCGCCTCAGACTGCTAGCTACAACATTTTTCCGTAGGGTCCTAACACCTGGCGGCATTAGTCCTAATGGTAATACCTGCTGCAAAAGCTCCACCTCGAAGTCAGATCATTCATAACCTGTTGTTAGACATCCAGAGAAGAGCCAGCAGTACATAGCCATGATCTTCTGATACAGATGCCTGCAGTGGCAGAGTGGGAGGCAGTATCAAAGGCATCCATAAATGACAATTCCATGTGTGGCAGTCAGCAGAATGTTTTGCTTAGTGTCAAAGTCTGGCAGGGTCTCTGCCAGAGACTTAAGTGAGCTACAAAGGTTATTCTCGTATTTGGAAAAATCCCCTTGGTAGCTAGCAATCCACATGCTAATGATACCTGCTGTGTAAGCCCGTTTGCCCATAGTGTCACTCTTGTGCAACTTCTTGTTTTTAGGGTGTGCAGTGACCTCTTGGGGGAGAATGGCTTTGTCATTCACAGCAAGAGTAACAATGTCATCAGCTATAGGCTGAGAAATGTACCCCATCTGCCCTTAGGGGCACTGTATTTTCTGTCTATCTGTTTGCAGACAGGTGGAATAGAAGCAGGTCTATTCCAGACAGTATCAGACAAAGTTTCAAATGTGTGCAGAACAGGAGGAAATGGAAATTACATACTAACCGTAATTATTGATCTTCTTGGACAGTCTCCATGACTCATTCACACCAGTGGGATAGCGCCGGAGGCGGTAGGATCAAGCGGGAGCTTAAAATTTTCAGAAGGGTCGGCGCCGAGACAGGACCACGGGCGCCGGGCACCACAAGAGCAGCTCGCGCCTGTGTAGGCTATCTCGGTGTCGACCCTCCAACCGCCTCAGTCCCTTTTCGACCGAGGAGGTGCAGTGTAACTAATGAGAATAACTCATCCTGAGTTTCTGGGCCTGAGAGGGCCTTTGCAAGAAAGGTCAAAGAACATTGTCCTCACAATCTGAATCACAGGACCATGAAGACCAGGAAAGAAAACGAGTGAACCCAGGGGATGGTGGGTGGGCGTGTGAATGAGTGATGGAGACTGTCCAAGAAGATCAATAGTTACGGTAAGTACGTAATTTCCATATCTTCCTGGACTAAGTCTCCATCACTCATTCACATTCGTGGGAGAGTACTGAGCTAAAACCAACAACCCTGAGTAGGGTGGTAGGAGATGGGGTTCACTCAGAAAGGACAGTCAAGGACTGTCCTGCTAATAAAAAAAGCGGTCTTGTAAAGAGCATCTAGAACATAGCGCTTACAAGATAAGCACTCGAGTTGTAACTCACCACTTTGCAGACGACTGCAATGGGCACAAAATGAAAGTCTGCCAGGAAGCCGCAACCACTCTAGGAGAGCGGCAAGAACCTGGCCTCACAATCTGGTCTAGGACCAAAATTAATAGTGTCAAAGACATGTACTAATGTAACATAAAGGGACCTCAGGAACTGAAAAAGTCGGAGGTAAAATCTACTGGTTCAGGGTAGACCGGAAAGTGCAGATGGAAACCCCCACTATCAAGTATGGCTGACCTGTAAACAACAGGTTCAGGAGCACTTGAACCCCTTACTTGGTGAGCAAGGGGGTCCAGATGGGGTTAGCCCATCAAGGAGAATGGTCTCCACTTAGTCACGGGAACCTTCCTGATGGAAGGCCAAGCATGACTTAGAAGCCTCTTGTGGTGGTCTAGTAGAACCAGATCCTACCCACTGCATATTCCAAAAGGAATCATCTTGCCCCTGTGTGTACAACTGTAGTAGCAGTCTCTGAACTCAGGAAAGAAAGGAAAAAGTGTACAGGAGGACGTGTCCACTGCGGAAAAAAAAATTCCGACAGAAAAAAACAGGGGCTGGATTTCTAAGGCAAATAGAGGCAGATGTGCGTCAAGGAGGGACACGGCAGGACCAAGTATGGGCTAACCCATTTGTTGAAAGTGACTGAAAGAGGCAGTGACTCGATGCGGTGAGGCACTACCCACTGTGGCCTCTCCCTGAAGGGAGTAGGGAAGGATTCTAGTTGGTTTGCTGAAAAACAAACATCACAACTGCATCACGCACTTGGAAAGGATAGCTTCTTGAGCGACTGGCATGGACCAGTGCGCAGGAACCGAAGGTGTGAATATTTGAGAAGCTGCCTCAGAAAAAAGACCTACTTGATCTTCCGTCAAGAAGGAGTAAATCACCTGTTAAGTTAAAGTAAGCAAGGAAGAAGGAACCTGAGTTCCGACTCGGTGGAGAGTCGCTTCTGCAAGGCTCTGCTCAAGAGAAGAAAGCCTGATAAAAAGAAAGGGGAATTAACAGATTGGGAAGTCACCTAGGTCTAGGAAATGTCTCTGAATGAGAGAAATCTCTCTTAGAGAAAGAGATGACCTGTACCGCCGCTGGATCAGACTCCCCCTAGGGGAAGGAGAAGTCAAGTACTCTTTACCATACTCTGGAGACGAGCGCCTCGGGGCTGAGGCGGAAGCTGACCAGATCCAAAAAGGAGGGTATCGGGTAATTTCGACTAGGCCATGTGCTGTGATAAAAATTTTTTTTTTTTTAGTCCGAGCCTAACAAGGCTTTCAGGCTGCTATTTCGCAAGGATAGTCTTGATACAAAATGACGAAGATGTTCTCCATCTGAGTGCAGAAGGAGCCTGAGCGTCCATAGTGAAATCATGATCGGATTAATAATCACAGCTGGAGAGATGTTAACCACCTGTGCCGAAGAAGCCACCGAAGGGGCAATATCACAAGGGGGCTATATACCCCTATCAAAGGAGCGGAAGGGCCTGGGCGGCTCCCGACCATTAAATAAGAATGTTCCACTGAGTGTAACTGTCTTGCCGATTGAAAAAGTCTAGACGCAGAAGTGTATGGTCCACGGACGCAGTGTGAAATACTATAGTGGACCCCATTACTGAAGAACTACTGAAAAGATTCTCCATCACAGACTCTGATGATATAGAGGATGTGCCCTTCAGTATATAAAATGAGTCATCCGCTGTATTACTGACCAGAAGGACAGGGAAAGACCCATCTACATGCACTTCTACCCCAGAAGGACCTCTAAGAGAAGTCTAGGTCAGAGCCACTAGAGACTCAACCATCAGGAAGGATGTCGAGGAGCTTGATACCACGTAGGGAGCTGAGAAAGTGCTGAGCAGAATGAGATTCCGCTGGCAGAGCAGTACAGCAGAGTTCCATCAGCAGAAAACTGCTGGATGACACAAGATCCCACATAGACCGCCACTCACTAAGATGTGTGGA
This sequence comes from Neoceratodus forsteri, assembly GCA_016271365.2. Taxonomy (NCBI): domain Eukaryota; kingdom Metazoa; phylum Chordata; order Ceratodontiformes; family Ceratodontidae; genus Neoceratodus; species Neoceratodus forsteri. Next base: position 185,678,372 of record JADMNL010000027.1, read on the forward strand.
AAAAATAATCCGCAGAACAGGAGTTCATTCTGCGGAAAACATCCCGCCACAAGTTCTGTGGAAAAGAAGTCCGAAAAGGAAAAATGTGTCACTAATTCTGCCATACAGCACCCACTAGCACCCCTGCGGCACCAGCATCACTCGTGGCACAGGAGGGCACCAAGCAGTGCCTATGCCAACCTGGGCGATACCAGAGGGCACCCACGGCAGTACCCGCAGGCACCCCCGGCACCCATGTAGCAATGGCACCTGAGGGCACCCCCAACACCCATGTTACCATGGCAAGAATGGCACCCGAGGGCACCAGTGGCACCCATGGCACCTGAGGACACAAGTGGAATGAATGGCCACCTGCGGTGCCACCTGCGGCACCCATGGGTGTCCCCGGCACCACCCATGGCACCAGTGGCACCCGTGGGCACCCACGGCACCACCCGTGTCACCCACGGGTGCTCCAAGCGACACATGGCACTCCGCGAAAGCGGCACCACTTAGACACTGCAGAAAGTAACACTGATGGCGCTGATAACTAACGGCAGCAACAACAGCACCTACAGTGTCAAGACAGAGCAATGGCGCCTTAATTACAGACCGGAGGCACAGTGCCCACCAGCACCAAGGCTCGGGCGCCGACCAAGGCACCGAGCCACGGCTCTGAGGCAAGGCACTGACCAAGGCACCGAGCCACGGCGCCGAAGGAAAATGCCAATGGAAATCCAGAGAAGGGGAGAAGGGGAAAAAGGTGGTGCCCATGCTGGCCTCTGTATGGAAAAGGGAGAGGGGGGTAGGCACGAGGGGTCGACATGATGGCAAAGGCACCAAAAGGGCACCTCACCCATCGTGATCCAATCAACATGGCTCCAGTCCAACGGCTCCGAGGCCCGGAGGCCCTGAAATCAAGAACAGAGCCAGGAAAACTGGAAGTCAAACCCCCTGCTCCACTGAGCAGCCCAGAGGGGAAACTGGCCACCGGAGCTCCAATGAGGACAGAGATGGAGCTCGGAGTCAAGAATGCAGCTATTATGAGCGGGGCCAAGAGGAACCCACCAAAGTCAGTTCAGACCCATCGCTCCTCCCGACGAACAATCCTCGTGCAGACGTTCCAACGGGCAACCTCAAGTGGCACCAATTCTTCTTCCCCAAATGAGGAAGAAGAGCTCAAGGTTAAGCGGAGCCGGATCCATGGAACTGCTAGATTTGTGCTTCGGTGGACTGTCCTCCCTCCCCGAGCACAGGACTGTCCGTAGTCGGACCCCCCCCCCCCATTAATTAAGGGCGGCGAACCGGACACAGCCCCTCTGCCATAAAAACTTTCAAATGAAGTCCTCCTACTGTCACCGCTACCGTCTAAGGACGACTCCGTTGATGGCAGGAAATAATTTCTTTTTCTTCTTCTTCATAATCTTCTTTTCTTGTTCGTAAAATAAGAAATTAGTACTTAAAATATTAAATTAAACGCTAAAAGCTGCCGTCGTATAGATGAAAACTTAGACTCTGGCAGACGAGTGCACTCAAAGGTGGGAGAAAAGGAACTGAGGCGGTTGGAGGGTTGACGCCTACATAGGCGCGAGCTAGTCTCATGGTGCCGCACATGCATGATCCTGTCTCAGCGCCGACCCTTCTGAAAATTTTAGGCTCCCACTTGGTCCTAGCACCTCCGGCGCTATCCCACTAGTGTGAATGAGTGATGGAGACTTAGTCCAGGAAGATCTAAACTGACCAGCATGGTAGAAATATGTAACTACTGCAGACACATGTTTACCTGGGGCCAATGGCTGAAGGCTCAAACTCAAATGCAGTATGCATATTCATGAGCAAAGCCTGGAAAGTTAGATCTTCCTGTGAAAGTGAAGAAGGGCTTGGGTACAAAGAGTCCAAGCTAAAGAAAGAATCTTTGTCGCTGTTCTAAGAAATGAAGAGGTCCGGGTTAGACTCGTCCCGCTCCACATCCTTCCTGAAGGGACGGTCATAGAAAGGAGTGGATTGTAGGCCCTCCAATCCAGAATGCAGTCTTGGTAACGCTGGCCCCCATGGGACGAGGGTCAGGTGCCAGTAGTGCACTGTAACTGAATCTGGCATCGGGAAGATTCCCAGCACCGAGGGTAGCACCATAACAAGGCCAGGCCATGAAAGGTCTAAACCTGAATCCAAGACCAGTGCTGAACCTGGCTCTAATAACTCTGCCAGAACTGAAGTTACTGGCAATGGTACCATGGCCAGTTCCATCATAGTAACACTGAATAGGGGTGCAGCCAGTGGGACACGAGTCAGTGGCGCAGTCACCAGCAAGGGCAAAGGGCCTGTTGCCAAAGCCAAATGCTCTACTCAGCTTGTGGGCTCTGCCTGAGGCTCCAGGACCACTGGCCCCAATGGAACAGGGATCAGCACCGCTGCCAGAGGCAAATGAGCCAGATGCTGCATCCAGTGCACGATAAAAGCTGCCCAATGGAAGAACTGCCCACTGGAGTTCCCACTTACAAACGTAGAGGGGCTACATGCCACAGACCTCGACCTGCTGGTATCAGAGGCTCCCGGTGATGCCGACGGGGCTGGTGAGGGCTTCCAGCTCTGGGAAACAGAGGATCCTGCAGCAGACCTCACAGAGGGCTACCTCTAGTGGTACCATTTCTTTTCCTTCCAATGAGAACAGTAAGAACCTGAGGCCGAGCAATATCAATAATCCCACCAGAATCAGAAACAGGCTTGGTTCTTTCTTAGCTTCTTGGAAGACTCTTCTTCATTCTAAGCACAGGACCACCTGTTGTCAGAGTCCTTTCCCAACAGGGAAAGTGGACCAGAAATGGCCCTGCTACTGGAACAGCTTGTCTGGAAGTCTCCCTACTGTTGTCTTCCATGGCCGTTGATTGTCGACTCAGTAGGGCTGTGAGGGTGACAGAAATATTTTTGTAAAACCACTAAACTAACAAAAAAAAACCACAAACTCTTACTTTAAACACTAAAACTGAGAGAACTAAACACTGCTGTCATACGGACATGAAGTTCTGACTCCCAGTGGGCGAGTGACGGCATCAATGATGCGCACCTGATGGCGAGAAAAAAGGAACTGAGGCAGTTGAGGGCTGATGCTCGGGTAAGCCTTGTGCTGCAAGCGAGTCTCGTGGTGCCATGCATACATGCAGCTTACCTTGGCACCAGTCCTCCTGAAAAGTTCTGGCGCCTGCAGGGTCCTATCACCTCCGGCTAAGATCCACTAATGTGAATCAATGGTAAAGGCTGATTCTTGGAAGATCTACATTTTGCAAGAAAAGTACTTGCCCAGACTTTCTAGGGACATGACCAGAAATTCTAATAGTCACAGTCTAATGATGGGCCCAGAAACTTTAAACAGCCATTTTCTGTTTTAAATAGTATTTGAACAATAAACTTTGATGTGCACAGTTGTTTTAAATTATGTTATTTACCCAATTTCTTCCCTGTACCCCAAAATATCCAAGGTTGTCATGACAGCATCCTTCCTTCACCTAGGAAGGTGGGTGGCTGCCTATCTTTACAAACACCAATACCATTCCTTTGTAAGCCACCAGAGAGAATGCCAGGTGACCTGCTTTCAGCCTCCCCAACAGGCTCGGCCCCTAATCAGCACATCTGTAAAGGAAAGTTACTTAACATAAGTCCAGATTTTCAGGATATCTTCTCCGTAGTGATACATTCGGTCATAGAAGTTAAGCACTAGAACTCCAGGGGAGAAAATCTTTTCAGTTAGGGTGCTGACAAAGGTGTCAGCTCCAATGCATGTGGGACACTGTGTCATGGAGTTAGTAACCATCTTTGACGTCCTAATTGCTTCAGTTCTCTTAGCAAGCAGAGTGAAAAAAAAAACAAACAAACCAAAAACCCACTGTGCTTGAAGTAAGAACAAGAAATGAAAATGGATAGAGAAAAAGAAAGGAAAAATTAACAATATAAGAGGAGGGAAGGAATGAGCTTCCCTAGAGACCCCTGACAGGTGAGGAAGCTGTACATATAAAATATATATTGGGAAGTCCAAAGCCAAGACTATCACCCATAAAGCCTAAAGGTGAGAAAGAAAAATAAGAATGACTCCACACAGCTGCCCTCCTAAATACTGCTAAAGCAGAATACTCTGCACCCAAAGTATACAACAAATGTCTAAGGATGCCCAAGGTAATCTGTGTGTGCCAAGCCCCAAAACAGTGGGTATGTAAAGGTACCTCCATATATATATATACACATATATATGTATATATAGATATATATATACGTGTGTGTGTATATATATATATATATGTATTTATGCCATACCTGTGAGGATAAAAAAAGGCAAATATTTTCGATATTCTCAGGGTGGTCAGACCTACAGTGAGGATATTGCATTTATCCTCACTGAAGGTAAATTTATCCACACAGTTGGTAGAGATTGGCTCATTAGGAACTCATTTGCATATTCAGCTGCAGTAGCAGTAGTAACTGTGTTCAAATGCGAACAACTTTAAAATGAAAAATGATACTATGGTACTGTGAGCATGAAAGTTGTTCAGCTCAAACGCAAAATGATAGCATGGTACTGCGAGCACAAAAGTTGTTCTGCACAAAAATATCTACAAAATGAGTGATGTTTTATTTATGACTAACTTATTTTTTTATATAATAAAAAAACAGCAGAAAATGCTATTTTGTTTTACTTTTTCAACAAACAAATGTGAATAACTTTAAAATGAAAAATGACAGCATGGTCCTACGAGCATGAAAGTTGTTCATCACAAAAATATATACAAAATGAGTGGTGTTTCATTGATATATACCTGTTAGATTTTTTATAATTAGCAAAGAAACTGCAGAAAATTAATTTTTTTTCACTTTTTCAACAAACAAATGCATATAACTTTAAAATGAAAAATAATAGCATGGTACTTTGTGAAAAAAGTTGATCAGGACAAAAATACCTACAAAATGAGTAGTGTTTTATATATAGATTTCTTTAAGATTTTTAATAATCGGCAAAAAATGGCAAGAATTTACTTTTTTTTCCCACTTTTTGGAGGTATGGCATAAATCAAGTATGCAACCCCCTTACTGGAAATGCCAGTTGACCCGATAACATCACTCGTGGCTTCGACACTCATGATGTTATCGGGTCAATTGACACTTAAACAAAAAATATCGACAATATTTCCAGTGGGGAGGTTGCGTATCCCATATGTATATATACACAAACACACACACTGGAAAGCAAGTATATGCAATCCATTGTGTCCAGTGTCCACAATAAGAGCAGGTTACTCACCTGTAACAGTAGTTCTAGGAGTGGAATATGTTGTTCATCCACACTGTTTGGCATTGTCCCTTTCCCCTTTAAATCTACCAGAAGTCTTCAGGCTGGCTCCTCCCACCCAACCGGGTGGTACAGTCCTCGGCTCCACCCCGTGGCACCAGATCTTAGCCCGCTGGAAGCCAGGTTGTGCGTTCACAGCCGGGGAGGTCGGGTGGGTCCGTGTGGATGAACAACATATACCACTCCTAGAACTACTGTTACAGGTGAGTAACCTGTTGTTCTAGGAGCGTGGATATGTTGTTCATCCACACTGTTTGGCAAACGCCAAGCAATTCTCCGGGAGGAGGGAGGCAAGGCGCACACCCCCTACTTAGGGAACAGAAATTGGAGAACTGAGGCCCCAAACCAGCATCCCGGTGTGACTCAAGGGCGATGTGGTAGTGGGTGATAAAGATGTTTGCTGACTTCCAGGTAGCAGCCCAACAGAGTTCCTGGATAGGGATGTCCCTGGAAGCAGCCACCGAAGCAGCAGTATGGTGGGTAGAATGAGCTCTTATCCCTCTGGGAGGCTCCTTGCCAGTTAACTCATAGCACAGACCTATGCATGATGTAATCCATCTCGCAACGGTCCGTTTGGCTGCAGGTCTGTCAGAAGCGACTTCAGCGTAGGTGACAAACAGCTGGCAAACCTCTCTGCGAATTTCTGTTGTTCTCTCCTTATAATAGGAGAGAGCATATCTCAGGTCCAGGGAATGGAGCCTGTACTCAGCGTCCGAGGTGTAATTAGGGCAGGGTCAACACCTGGTTAAGGTGAAACTCTGACACCACCTTCAGAAGGAATTTCGGGTATGGGCGCAGGACAACTTTGTCCCTGTGGAAGACCAGATAAGGGGAGTCCACCAAAAGCACCTGGAGCTCCCCTGTCCTTCTGGCTGATGTGATAGCCACCAGGAAGGCCGTCTTCCATGACAAGTGTGACAATTCACACTTGTATATGGGTTTGAATGGCTTGCCCATGAGCTTTTCCAATACCATCAGTAGATCCCACGGAGGTGGAGGTTCACGCACCGGAGGAGATATGTGATCCAAGCCTTTGAAAAAGCACCCGACCACTGTTTCCTGCGCCAATGTCAGCTGACCAGCCCATGCCCGGTAAGCAGAAATGGCTGCCAGATGCACCCTAAGGGTTGAAGACCATAGACCCCCCCTTTGGAGATAGACCAAAGGTAGTCAAAAATGTTAGCCAGAGAACAGGCTAAGGGGTCCAGACCCTTACCCTGACACCAAATGGAAAACCTTTTCCATTTGAAGGCATAACATTTCCTGGTCGACTCCTTTCGAGATGCCTCCACCACGGTGTAGACATCTTCGGAAAGACCCAAAGCCTGGAACTCTAGCCACTCAGGTACCAGGCTGTGAGGTGCAGGGACTGAAGGTCTGGATGAAGGACCTTCCCCTGGTTCGGAGATATCAGGCATGTACAAAGCCTCCCCGGGGGCCTGCAACTGCGGCTGAGGAGATCTGGATACCAGAACTGGCACGGCCAGTCTGGGGCTACCACAATCACCTTCACCGTGTCCCTCCTCACCTTGAGTAACACCTTGTGGATCAAGGGAAATGGAGGGAAGGTGTAGAGGAGGCCTGGGGTCCACGGCCTCAAGAAGGCACCCCCTGCAGCGAGCCCTGCCGAGGAAGGCGGGCATGAAACAGCCTCAGCTTGGTGTTTTCCCTGGACGCAAACAGGTCCACCATTGGTTCGCCCCAATGGGAGAACAGACTGTAAGCTACCTCTGGATGGAGAGACCACTCGTGAGATGTCAGGCCTATGCAGCTGACACCATCAGCCAGCTGGTTCGAGCTAAGAGATCCGCCTCCAACTGGCTCACGAGAGTCCAGATGTGGAGCACCTCCTTGCACAGCAGATGGTATTGCGTGCTGCCCTGTTTATTTAGGTATTACGTGGTTGTGGTATTGTCCGTCTGGAGTTGAACCACTTGACCCCGAAGCTGAGGAGCGAAAGCTGACAGTGCCAGTCTGACCATTCTGAGCTCCAATAGGTTGATGTGGCATCGGGACACCTCTTGGGTCCAGAACCCGTGGGCCCTGTTGTCCTCCATGTGGGCTCCCCAGCCCATGAGAGAGAGGCATCGATCGTGAGATGACCATAGGCTCGGGGCGGACAAATGGGATCCCTTCCTGCAACCGGTCTGAGGCAGTCCACTATTGGAAAGCGTCCCACATCTTCTGGGTTACAGTGACCAGCTGGTCGAAATGACCATGTCATTGGCTCCACTGGGTGGCCAGCTCCCACTGAAGGGGGCATATGTGCAACCGGGCCCAACGGACCACTGAGGTGCACGCTGCCATGTAAGCCAGAAGGCGCAGAAAGTCCCGGGCAGGGTGCAAGTGCCCAACCAGAAATGATTGAGCAAAGGAGGAGAGAACCTCTGCCCTGTCCGCCGGGAGCCAAGCTCTGGCTTGACAAGAGTCGAGCTCTGCCCGAATGATGCCCATCACCTGTGAGGGCACGAGTTCTGACTTGACCTCGCTGATCAGGAGCCCAAGCTGGGAGCAGGTTTGGAGGGGCCAGATCCCTGGACTGCTCCACCTCCTGTTGGGTGGAACCTGCTAGGAGCCAGTCATCGAGGTAAGGATAGATCCTGCCCCCCCGATGCCATAGATGGGCTGCCACCACCGCAATGCATTTGGTGAAGACCTGTGGGGCTGATGACAGGCCGAACGGCATGGTTCGGAACTCGTACAGGGTCCTTTCGACCCTCAAATGGAGGAACCACTGATGGGATGGAGGGATTGGGATGTGAAAGAACACGTCCTGCAGATCCAGTGAACAAAATCACGTTTCACTCCAAGGATGACATGATCTGGTTCAGAGTGACCATCCGAAAGGTGCGTGACCTGAGATACTGGTTCAGGTCGTGGAGATCTAGAATGGGGCACCTGCCCCCCCCCCCATCCGCTTGGGCACCAGGAAGTACCTGGAGACAAAGCCTGGGTCTGCAGATGGTTCCACCACTAGCGCTACTGCCTCCTGGAGGAGGAGCTGAGCAATGCTGTCTTGAAGAGCTGACTGGGTGCATGCGGAAATCCAATCTTCCCGAGGGGCGCGGAATCGGCTAGGAGGGTACTGTTTGAATTCTACAGGCAGTCCCTGACCGACCACTTTGAGAACCCAACGGTCCATTGTGATAGCAGACCAGGCGGAAAGGAAGTGGCGGAGCTGGCCCCCCACAGGAGGACCAGAGTTGGAGTGACAGGAACAGGGGTGGCCACCCCACCCCGTCACTAAGCAGGCTTGGAGGAGGCTCCAGGACCTGAGCCCCGGTCTCCTTTGCGGGCCTGCTGGGGTCCAGGCTTGGGCCGAGGACGCCAAGCTTGAGTCTGCTTCTGATGCTGTTGCTGCTGTCCTCCTTGATAGGAGGGCTGCCGAACCGTAGGGGAAGAGTGCCGAAAAGGCTTCTTCTTCTTCTGCTGGTTCTTGCCCGAAGAACCCTTGGCAGAAGTGGCGTCCAAGGTGGCACTGGACTGCTCTATGTGCTGTAGGTGACCAGCCACTCCTGCACCGAACAAGGCGGTCCCCAGGAAAGGCATATCAGCTAACTTGTGCTGAGTATCCACCGGAATGGAGGAAAGCCTCAGCCAAGCCCTGCGGCGAGAGGTCACTGCGGCGGCCATCGAGCAGGCACAAGAATCTCCGATGTCCAAGGTCGTCTGGAGCTGTGTTTGGCAACAGCATGGCCCTGGTCATGGATCTGTTTGACCATGGTCTGCATGTCCGTGGGGAGATGAGGGAGGACTTTGCCTAATGACCCGAGAAGGGCATGAGAGAAGTGTGCCATAATGACAGCCAAGCTGGCCTGACGAAGGCCCACAGAAGAGGCCGCACAGACCTTTCGGGCAGTGTGGTCCATATTTTTGGACTCTTTGTCCGGAGGTCGGTCAGTGTCGGATGAGCTACCAGTAAGCCTGAACACAGAGGCGGTCACCAGAATCTTGGCCGAAGGGTGCTCTGTGAACCCCGCAAGGGACCCCATGGGCACCGTGTACTTGCAGGCCATGCGGGCAGACGGTGCTGGGCATGAGGCAGGGCGCTATCAAAGTTCATGGGCTGGGCCAACAATGGCTTTGGCCACTGGAAAGGCCTCCGTCGGGGTATCCCCTCTCTTTAGAATATGTGTGAGAGGGTACTCCGTCTTTTTCTGGATGGGTTCCAGAAGCATTTCCGTGGATTCGGAAATGAGATGGAGAATCCCTTGGAAGGAGGAAGGGCCTTCCTCCAACCCTGTGCCAACGGACGACTCGTCATCCCCTAGATGAGTGTGGAGCCCGGTGACATCCGAGTCCGAAGAGTCATGATACAGTGGTCTACCGCCTAAAACACCCTTGATCCACCGAGGCAGGTTCAGGGTGACTGTAACTGACAGACACTGGGGAAGACCAGTGTCTAGTCGGTCCTCTTTCGAGGGAGCCCCTCCCGTAGGCTGTTTGGGTGGCAGTTCCACTGGAATACGAGGAGAGACCGGAACAGGCCAAACCGATGAACGGGCCGGTCCCTCAGGCGGAGGAACCAGAGACTTCGATTCCGGAGGGGTCGGCTTCGGCCTAGGAGGCAAAAGCCAAGTAATGACCGGGGTGGGCGGTGGAGCTGGTTTCTGCCCAGTCAGGATCAGCTGTTGCCACATAAGGTCCTCATAGCGCCAACGGAGTTTCCGCTGGAGCCTCTCCTCGTCCAAGGAGGATGAGGACGACCTGTGACATTGCCTCTTTTTCGAGCACTTATGGCTCTTCCTTGGGCGCTCGTCTGAGGGGGTCTTGGACCTTGACCGAGATCGGGGAGGCCAACTCGGTCAATCAGGAGACACCGGAGGAATCGGTGAAACCCGAGGGTCCAGAACCGGTTCCTTGATGGGGATGCCAGCAGGCTAGGTCTCCTCATCAGGAAATACTAGGACCGGAGTCCGTTCTAAGGAGTTGTCGGCCACAGCCGGCAACAAAGGGTCGATCAGGCGAGGATAATCTCGACCTCATCAGTCACTTCCTCGGTCCCCTGGCCAGATGGAAGATCTGTAAAGATGGCTGCCGAGGAGGCGATCTCGACCAAGTTTGAGACCGCATGCTCTTGGGACTCAGATCTCTCTCGGTCCCAAGATCATCTTCGTTGAGACGAAGACAAAGGTTCTTTTTCTCTCTTCCGAGAGCGAGAGGAGTGTGAGTCCAAGGGCGCCTCACCCCTGGTGGGGAGAGACTGACACACCTCTTTAAAAGAACTAGTAAAGGTGGAGCCTAGGATGAGAGGAACAAAGAAGCTTCGATTGTCCGAAGCACGAGAGGCTTCCTCCTCGAATGCCTTCATGTGTTCCAGCTGCTTGGCGGAGCCCATGGCCGTGGAAACCGCCCACCTAGCCTCCCTGGACTTCACCAGAGGGTTCTTTTCTTCCAGTCTCCCCGGCTTCAGGCATGCTTTGTGGTCATCCAGGATGCTGGGATGGAAGGCCAAGCAAAAGCTGCAGAACGAGGTGTCATGGCTGACACGTAAGCAGTAAACGCACGTGAGGTGGGGATCGGTGTGCGACATCTTTTGGCAGCAGGGACACCGGTGAAATCCCAGAGAAGATTTTTCCTCCATGATCGATGCTACAAAAGCGCGAACGCTTACTTGAATGAGTTTCAATTTTGGCAAAACCGACGATTTGAAAGCCAGGGCCTACAAAATGCAAGAGCATAAGGGAGGCAACCTGTATCTTCCAGCGGAAAGGAAGATCTGGCATCATGGGGCGGAGCTGAGGACTATACCACCCGGGTGGGTGCGAGAAGCCAGCTTGAAGACGTCCGGTAGATTTAAAGGGGAAAGGGGCAATGCCAAACAGTGTGGATGAACAACATTTCCATGCTCCTAGAAATATAGTTTACTCATGTGTAACCATAGTTCTAGGAGTGGTATACAGTTCACATCTATACACTGGCAGTCTTCCCAGATGACAGATGGGTCATCTGAATGTCTTCAAGCTGAGCTCCACCTGCCACCCAGGTGGTACATCCTCCAGCTCTGCCCTGTGACATCAGGGCATTGCATTTTGGAAGCAGAGATGCAGGTGCTACATTTCCAGGGCAAATCGGATGGGTGGTGTGGATGTGAACTGTATACCAATCCCAGAAATGAAAATTACTTACTCACTGTAATTCTTGATCTTCCAGAATATCTTCACCATTCTGTCACACTTACGGGTCTACGCCGGAGGCACTAGGACCCAACACGAGCATAGTCTTCTGCAGCCTAGGAGAGGACAGACATCGGTGCCAGCAGCAGGAAAAATAGAACTGAGGAATGGAGGGAGCTGGCGTCAGTTACTGGGCAACCCAGGAGCACAATGTCACCACGTCTGCCTCGTGGGTAGCGCCGGCACTGACACTGATCCCCTCCTAAGCTGCAAAAGACACTGCTCCTGCTGGGTCCTAGTGCCTCAGGATTAAACCCATAAGTTGGACTGAATGGTGAAGATTGATTCTTGAAATATCAACAGTTGTAGGTGAGTAACTTATAGTTTTTAAGTGTGTAGACATAGTTCACTATCCACACACTGGCAGACTCCTAGCAGCCCTCTGGGAGAAGGGGTCAAGGTGTGCAGCCCTATTTTGCGAGCAGAGACTGGAGGATAAAGGACAGAAAAAAGCAGCATCCCAACAAATAATGACATCAGTGCTGCAATGTAAAGTGAGGGTGTGCACTTTTGTTCAGGTTGCAGCCCTGCATATCTTCGCAATGGGATATCCCTGGAAGCAGCCACTGAGGCAGCAGTATGTCTGGTGGAATGAGCCTTACGCCCACTGGATGACTCCCTACCAGTCAATCCAGATTCAGATCCCATGGAGGAACTAGGATCGTAACAGAGGTTGGCTTCTGCTGAGAACTCGCAGAAAATGAATGGCTTCCCAGTTCGTGCCTCTGGATGACCCCAAGGAGGCTCCCAGGCCTGACACCCGACCTCTCAAGGCACTCAAGCCCAAGCTTTTTTCCACTCCTTCTTGAAGAAAGTCCAAAATCTGTGTAACTGTGGCTTTAGAAGGCTGGATAGTTTTCATTCTGGACCAAGCCGAAAAGGCTTTTCACACATGAGCATTAAGCTGCAGACATGGAATTCTTTCTGGTGGCCATCAGGGTGTCCACTACCTTTTTAGAGAAAGCCTGTTTTAGAAGTCTCCTCCTTTCAGGAGCTATGCTGTGAGCTGCACTGCTCCTGGATTTAGATGCAGAATGGGAACTTGAGAGAGAAGGCTCTCCCCATATTGGGAGTCAAAACGGTGCATGTTAAGCAAGGTTCACTAAGTCCAAGAATAAGGCCTTCTGGGCCACGCCAGAGCTATTAGAAGATAGTTTCCTCTTGAATGCCTTATTTTGTGTATGACCTTGGGGAGGAGAGGCAGAGGAGGGAAGGCATACACTCTGCTGAAATTCCATGCCTGTGACACAGCATCCACTGCCTCTGCCCGTGAATACTAGTAGAGGCTAAAGAACCGCTGCACTTCAGCATTTGGGCTGGAGGAGAACAAGTCAATCTGTGGATGACTGTATCTTCTGCACAGAAGGTCAAACACCTCTGGGTTCAGCATCCGCTCCCCTGGGTGGACATTCTCGTGGCTTAGCCAATTGGCCTGAATGTTTAACTCCCTCACCAAGTGAACTGCTGACAGAGAGAAGGTTCTCCTCTACCCACAACATGAGACTGGTTGCTTCTTTTAGCATCTTTCTGCTCTTTGCTCCCCCTTGATTGTTTACATACACCACCATGACAGCGTTGTCTAACCTTATTTTCATGGCTTTTGACTGCACCCGATTTTTATAATGAAGGCGAGCAAGGCACACAGCCCTCATCTCCAGGATGTTAATGTGTAGATGCCATTCCTGTACAGACCAAGCCCCCTGAAAGGGGATGTGCTCCGGCATTGCCCCTTCCCCCCAATCCGACAGGCTGGCATCGGTTGTCAGAATCAACTCTGGGAGACTTCAGCGGGAGACTCCTTGCTCAAATTCTCTAAACTCACCTACCAACTTAGAGACTGCCGCAGGAGTGGAGAAACTGGAATCCTGGACGGAGAGTCCCCTGAGGTCAGATCCCAGGCTGACAGCAACTCGATCTGAGAGGCTGCATGGGAAGGTGAGGCAACAAATTCAGCTCTATTGTCGCCATCATGAAGTCCACAATCGGCAGGAGGCTGTAAGCTGGCGCAGACGAGCGGCTCCTCAGCCACTGAGCCTCATTCAACAGGGTCCCTTCCTGGCTGATGAGAGGACCCCTCATCCATCCTGAACACTATCCATAGGTGCTCCAGGGTCTGTGATGGCTCGAGAGAGCTTTTCTCCCAATTTACTACCCAGCTGTGGGATGACTCCAAAATTTCCAGAGTCCTAGTCACTGACTTCCTCGCCAATGGAGCAGACGGTGCTCAAATGAGCAAGTCGTTCAGGCAGGGATAGACACAATGTCCCTCCTGTTGGAGTTCAGCCACCAGGACTATGAGCATTTTTGAGAAGACTCTCAGAGCTGTTGCTAGCCCAAATGGAAGCACCCTGTACTTGGAAGTGTTGCCCTAGGTTCAAGAACCTGAGGAACTTCTGATTAGGCTGCCAGATGGAAAAGTGGAGATACGCATCATTCAAGTCTATGGATGCTAGATAATCCCCTGGCTGGACAGCCCGGATGGTTGACTGTAATGACTCCATCTTGAAGGTTGTATGGTGAACACATTTTTTGAGGTCTTTCAGATCCAGAATAGATCTGAACCCCACCCAACTTCTTGGGAACCACAAAATAAATCAAGTAGAATCCCTGGCCTTGTTTGCTGGGAGGCACAGGAAAGTAGTTACGTAAGAACTTACCGTAACAGTAGATCTTCGAGAACAGCTCTTGCAGCAGGTTACACCATTAGGACTGAAGCCGGCAGGCACCAGGACCCCATGGAAATTTTTTAGCTAGCAGTATCCAGCGAGGACCGCCCCTGACGTCGGCCCCGCCCCTGATGTCAGGCATCATATAAAAGGGGGCGGTCCCCCAGAATCCCCAGTTCTCCCGCCAGAGACTCCCAGCCGTTAGATGACATCAGAAGTGGAGACTGAGGATCCGCCATCAAAAGGTATTCAGAGCAGTGTTAGAAACACCTAATCCTAGAAAAGAGATATCGGAACAACTTTACCTCCAGAGGGGATGGTGGGAGGGAAACTACCTGCTGCAAGAGCTGTTCTTGAAGATCTATTGTTACAGTAAGTTCTTACGCAACTGTACTATCTTACCTCGAGAAACAGCTCTTGCAGCAGGTTACACCATTAGGACCGATTCCCAAGCAATACTGGAAATCCCTCGCAGGTGGGAGGAGGCTAGGTAGAGATGGCGAGTTGGACCGAAGCCTAGGATAGGAGTCCCTGAAGGACTGCTAGACCAAAACAAGCTCTTCGCCGTGCTGCAACATCCAGGCTATAATGCCTGATAAAGTTGTGCACGGTGCTCCAAGTAGGTGCTGCGCAGATGGCTGAAGTGGACACGTTCTTCATGGAGGTAGCCACCCCCTTGTGGAATGACCCTTAACTGCGCTCAGTAAAGGTTTGTTACGTTTCTGGTAACAGAACGTGATACAATGGATGAGTCACCTGTACAGCGATTGTTTAGAAACTGGAGCTCCCATCATCCTATTGGCGAAGGAGACGAAAAGCTAATCAGATTTACGGTGGTGCCTGCTTCTGGTCAGGTAGTATCTTAGACACCAATGCACATCTAGAGTGTGCAGCAGGGCCTCTCCTCTATTAGAGTATTTAGGAAAATACACTGGTAAGTCAATGTCCTGATTGAGGGTGAGAGCTGGGACCACCTTAGGTAGAAACTCTGGATTTGTCTTTACGGACACCCTGTCCTGGTGAAAAAACAATTAAGGTTCTTTGCACATCAGTGCGTGAAGTTCAGAAATCCTTCTGGCCGAAGTAACTGCAACTAAAAATAATGTCTTCCATGTTAGGAGACGTAGCTCGCAATCCGCGGCTGGTTCAAAAGGTGGCAGTGTGAGCTGCTCCAGGACAAAGGGTAAATCCCATGGAGGAATAGGATCCTTAATCGGAGGTCTAAGGTGGAGAACACCTCTCAGGAAGGCTCGTGCTGTGTCCAACTGAGTTATGGGACGTCGGCCTATAGGTGTATGATAGGCTGAGATGGCACAAAGGTGTACTTTAATAGAGGAGTAGGCCAAGCCTGCCTGGAAGAGAGACAGGAGGTAGTCCAGGACTGACCTTTCCGGACAATCCATCTGGGAAAGTCCTCATGCTTGAGCCCAGAGGCAAAATCTGCGCCATTTCATGGCGTATGTAGCATGAGTGACCGGTTTTCTAGCAGCCGCTAGAACATCTGCTACCTCTTGCGAGACCCCGTACCGCATGATAGCTATGTCTCTAGGAGCCAGGCATGCAGGTTCAGAGAGCAAAGGTACGGATGGACCAAAGAACCTGCCTCCTGGGACAATATGTCAAAGCTGATTGACAGAGGCACTGGAGGTTCCTGGGACAGCTGGTGTAGCAGAGGGAACCAAATCTGTCTGGGCCAAAAAGGTACGATAAATATCAGCGTCGCCTGCTCTCTACGGAGTTTCAAAAGGACCCTCTGGATCAACGGGAAGGGAGGAAACGCGTAGAGGAATCTGCCCATCCAGGAGAGGGACAACGTGTCTCGCCAGAAAACACCAGGCCCTGGATTTAATGAGCAGAAATTGGGCAGTTTTGCGTTGGATGGGGACACAAAAAGGTCTAACTCTGGTGTGCCCCATCTGTGAAACAGATCCTCTACTACCTCCTAGAGTAGTTCCCACTCGTGGACTCTGGCATGAGAGCAGCTCAGGCTGTCTGTGATGACGTTGTCCACTCCTGGGACATGAACAGCAATGAGGTTTGCGCCGTGTTGTAGAACCCAATCCCACACCCTCATGGCCTCCCTGCAAAGCGGGTAGGAATGGGTGCCTCCCTGTTTGTTGAGGTAATACGTCATTGCGGTATTGTCTGTTAGTAATAGGAGAGTACCCGGTGGGATCTCCGACTGGAAGGCCTGCAGGGCATAAATAACTGCTCTCATTCCCAAAATATTTATATGGAGATGAGCTTCCTGGGGTGTCCACGAGCCCTGAGACCTGACCCCGTCGAGGTGTGCTCCCCAACCGAACCCTAAGGCGTCCGTGGAGAGCGTCACAATCAGAGACGGCGCAATGAAGGGGACCCCCGCTGACAGGTTCTTTGAATCAAGCCACCATTGCCAATTCTGGATTACGGCATTCGTGATCCGAATTGAAAGCTGGAAATGGTCTTGCTTCTGATCCCATTGAACCTGTAACATCCACTGGGTCACCCACATGGAGACGGGCTAGTGGGACTGTTGCAATGGCCGCAGCCATCTGTCCGAGCAGGCAAAGGACCAGTCTGGCTGGGACTGTGTTTTTTGCCAGGATGTCCCTGATGAGGGATCTGATGTGTTCTGCTCGGTCCTGAGGCAGAAAAGCTCTCCCCTGGACGGTGTCCAGAACTGTGCCTATGAACTGCAGATTCTGTGATGGAACCAGGTGTGACTTCTCCTGATTGATAATGATGCCCAACGCCCCAAACAGGGACTGAGTACAGTGGACTGCGGACATCAGAGCCTCCCGAGAGGGTGCCATGAGGAGCCAGTCATCCAGGTTGGGGAACACATAGTGGCCTTATCTTCTTAGGCCGCCGCTCATCTGCCATGCGCCGTAAACACCGAGGTGCGATGACAGTCCGAAAGGGAGGGCTCGGAACTGATAATGGCGACCTAGAAATTCGAAGCGCAAGAACTTCCTGTGCGCTCGAGCAATGGGTATGTGCAGGTAGGCATCCTGCATGTCCAAGGATGCTAGGAAGGCACCCTGCTTGAGCATGGGTATCAAACCGGGAAGAGTCACCATGCGGAAGCGTCTGTAAAGGACCGAAGCATTGAGATCACTGAGATCCAGTACTGGATGGAGGTCCCCTGTCTTTTTGGGAACCAGCAAGAAGTGGGAATAGTAACCTGCACCTCTCTGGTTCCTCGGTACGTGCTTTATAGCTTCCTTTCCCAGAAGCGCGAGCACCTCCTGCTGTATGAGCAGTGAGTGCTGATCCAAATAACGGGAAAGCAGGGGAGGTATTGACGGTGGGTGGTCGAGGAATTCTATAAAGTGACCTCTCTTGACCAGTTGAAGGACCCACCGGTCGGTGGTAATCGACTGTCACCCTGAAAAGTGGTGAGTGATGCGACCCCCGACCTTTTCTGCCCGTTGATCCAGAGGAGGGGCAGGGGCCAGGAAGGAGTCATGTTGTGGTGGCATTACCCCGGCCCCCCCGCAGGCTGGGCCGGTTTGGTATACTGCTGACCTCGGCCTGGGGAAGACTTAGGTTGGGCCTTACGGTGGAAGGTGCCCCTTTGCTGCTGGCCGGAACGTGGCTGCTGTCGTTGTTTTTGGCCGCGAAAACGGTTCTGGTTCCTATGAAAGGAACCAGATTTGGGTCTGTACATGGCCTGTACAGTCCTTACTGCCTTCCCGGCGTCCTGAAGCTTGGTGATGACCTTTTCAGAGGGTTCACCAAACAGGACCTCTCGGTTATAAGGGACGTCCAGGATACTGTTCTGTACGTCCAGGGTAAATCCCGAGACATGGAGCCAGGGGTGTCTCTGGAGACAGACGCCTGAAGCTGTGCCCCTGGCAGATGAGTCTGCAGAATCATATGCAGCTCTCAACACTTGAGTCCCCACGTCTGACCCTGCCTGGAGGAGGTTCAAGAGCTCTGCCTTCTGCTTGCCATCCAGTAGTTTGTCGACCAGGTCCTGACCCTGTTCCCACAGGGCATTCGGAAACTGAACCATATAAGGCAGATAGTTCAGTGACCTGATGGAGCATGTAGCAGCCGCATACATGCGCCTCCCCGGGGCATCCAACTGCTTGGATTCCTGGTCCGGTGACTGTGTACTCAGATGCTGTGGTCATTGAGACCTATCATGGGAGGCCGTGATGACCAGGGAATCAGCCAGGGGTTGTTGTGCCAAGTATGGGTCCTCTGCAAGGGCCTTGCACAGGTGGTCATCTTTCTTCGGCACTGCGGGGGTGGAGTGCGGACGCTTCCACGCAGCCTTGGTGATGTCTGCGAAGGTGTCCACCAAGGGTGGCACCACCACAGGCTTAGGGTCCTTCTGCCAAAGGTAATGAGCTAGGTGCTGTCTCTTGTGGTCGAGATCTTCCGAATCCCATCCCATGTTCTCCTGGATGTGCCTCATGATTTCGGAAAAAGAGGGATCATCCGGAGGTGGCCTGGGCAGGTCTCGTGGTTCAGGTGATGGGATGCTGACTGGAGAAGGAAACCTGGAGGTATCTGAGGTGTCAGGTCTAGAATCATCCACCTGCAGAGTGGACCGTCGACATCTGGGTCGCTTAGGACTGGGAGACCCTGAGGGAGATCTTGAAGTGGGCCTTCTCCGTTCTTTGGATGTTCCCCTAGGAGGTGGAGTAGGTTCCTTGGGGGTCGCTGGTCTTCCTGCTGGCCTCTGCGGTGGAGGAGGGGGAGTAGGAGGTGAAGGAGTAGGAGGAGGAGGTTTTACTGAGATCACGCCCTTCTTTATTGTGTCCCACCAAAAGGTGAAGTGATCTTTGACCTCCTGAATATTCATACCGGACGACGGACCTGGCGTCGGTGGTCTGTCGCTGGTATCGGGCGTCGGGTCCAAAGGCATCGCCGGGTTTGGCGAAGGCTCCTGTAGAAGCCCGTCATCCTCATTGTCGCCTACCTTGTCATTAAGCAACGTAAGGTCCTCTTCTGTAGAGTCCCGGCGACCGGTGTCCACCGGTGATGGGTAGGCAGTTTTCAGCTCTGGTGAACATTTCACTGACGTCGGGTGCTTAGCCGACATCTGGTCCGACGGGCGTTTAACCGATGAAGGGTCGGTAGCCCACTTCGGGTCCATCGTCCATTTTAGGGACGTCAGGTCCTTGGTCTTCCTGGGAGGGGGATCTGGACCCCTAGGAGGCTGGGAGGCTGATCTGGCGTCGGAGTCCCGGTGTCTCTCTGAGGAAGCTTGAGGTAGTTTTGAAGAGGACTTGGACCGGTGACAGTCTGAAGACTTCGAGGAGTCCCGGGAGGGAGCTGAGGAAGCCGAAGGCCTGGAAGTCTTGATGGGATGCAGAGAAGCCGAAGCGCTGCCTGAAGACTTAACCTTTACTGGAGGGGGCTGAGAGCGAGCCCTGGAGGGAGAGTGGTCTGAGCGCGTGGAGCCTGAGCTGGTGCGCGAGTCCGAGGCCCAGTTAGGGGATCTGGACCTGGCCTTCTCCCGATGTTTGTCCCGGTGCTTATGGGACTTACAGGTAGACTCACCTCTGGAGGCGGGGTCTTTGTCCATGCTTTTCAACTTTTCTTCCAAGAGGAACCCCTGAAGTGCCTTCTGGCGGCGGATCCGGGTGCGACTATTGAACTGCTGGCAAAAGGAGCAGGCCTTGGTGTCGTGTTCTGGGCCTAAGCACCGCAGACAGGATGAATGTAGATCCTTGAAAGGGATCTGTTTGCCACAGGCACACTTGGAGGGACACCCTTTTGAGGAAGGAGTTGGAGATGCCGACATTTAGAGGTAAAACTTTGAAAGTTGTAGGCATCATTCGCAAGAGTGGGACCTTGAGGCCGATGCTGGCGAGTCGACGGCAGGAAAAGAACTGGGGATTCTGGGGCACCACCCCCTTTTATATGATGCCTGATGTCAGGGGCAGTCCCCACTGGATACTGCTAGCTAGAAAATTACCTGCTGCAAGAGCTGTTTCTCGAAGTAAAATCAATCGCCCCGATCTGTGTGAGGTGATCCAATGTCTGCAACTCCTCTTGCCTCTTCATAGCCTACAGGGGACAGCAGAAAACATCCCCTTGAGGGAATGGCTAAAAACTCTGTTGCATAACCTAAAGCGAAAATCGACAGAACCCAAACATCTTATGTTATCTGGGCTCATCTTGTGTAAAAACTGCACAGTCTTCCACTGAGGGAAGTGAGGCAGAGATGGGCCCATGTACCCTCATTGTGAGGTGCCACCTCTTCACCCTGGGCCTCTGTTGTGTCTTTGGGCAAGGGCTCCTCTGCTACTATTGCTCTAGAAACTAGAATAGGATCCTTTGATCCTCTGGTTCCCAAAATTTTGAATGGGACAAAATAAAAACCTCAGTGCTTCCTATGTCAGGCACCTCCTTGATCTTTTGAAGCTGACCTGGCCTTTTGCTGTTGTTTTGACACTGGAAAGTGGCCCTTTTTATCCTGAACATCCTTCAAAATATCATCCAGGCCTGAACCAAACAATAAGCCTCCCTCAAAAGCTAAGTTAAACAGCTTGGACTTTGATGCTTGATCAGCAACCCAATGCCAAAACCACACATCTCGCATAGCAGACACAGTGTGATAAGCGGAGTGAACTGACAGGCATAAGTTCTCCACCATGGCATCCCCCCAGAAAGGTGGAGGCCATGGATAACAACTGGAAAATACTCGCCCCCTCCAAATCAAGGGGAACAAAGCTGCTCAGCGCTGTAACCCACAAGTTTAAAGCTCTGGCAAGAATAAAGGAGGCATAGGAGGTGTGGAGGTTTGTGCCATTGGAAGAGAAGGCTCTTCTGCACAAGGAATCCACTTGCCTGTTGTGCGAATCTGCTAGGGCCAAATACCCTTCAATTTGGACAGCAGTGTTTTCTGATGGAATTATGTACAGCTTTATCTGCCAGGGAAGGGGTTTCCCACTCACGAGTATTCTCCTCCAGAAAGGGGGAATCACTGTACCTTGGGTTTTGGCAGATATTTTCTTTTGTCCACCTGCTCATTCTTGTTCAATAATCTGGTCCCAATGAATACAGTTTTGAAAGCACTTTGGAGCAGAGGAAGATGCAGACAGAAGAAGATTTATATCTAATCCTCCATGGATTGCGCTTCTTTCAGTTGTAATGTCTTACAGGCCTCTGTTATCAGACTGAACAATAATTTGGTATCAAACAGGGGAGGGATAGGAATCCTTCTCTTCAGCATTGTCCACTCCCCTTCCTCCTCCTTATAGGGTTCATCCTCATCATCATCAAAGTAACTTCTTCAAGTCAGGATTGTCCGCAAGATCCCCGATATCCTCATCCTGACCCTCTGTCTGGTCAGGGTCTGCCTGCAGATCCATACTAGCAGACTTTTCCTGCTCCGCCACACATGGACATGCCTGTGTGGTCCCACCCTGAACCGAGGGGCCTGGTTTGGGCTCAGGTGTGTCTGAAGGGATGTCCTGCTGAACATCGGGGCCCAAAAGCTTTTCTAAGAGCAACAACAAAGATTTACACAATTCTGTTTTGCCACTACCAGCCGTTACACCAGGTGCACCCCCCCCCAGCTTGGAGTTTTGACGGGGAGAGAGACTGTAAGAGACGAATTAGCTTCAGTAACACAGTGGGGGCAACAGGACACAGTGGAGAGGGTCGCATTACCCTTTTTCAGGTCTTAAATCGTTTACGCACTAGAGATCTCCGATAAGCCATGGTGCCCAAAATAAATAAGCACAGCTAAAGAAAGTGTCTGGAGTTGCCAAAAAACACTGTTTCACCAGACACCAAATATATGAAACTGAAAGAAAACTGCCATGATCCCCACCTCCCTGCTGTGGGAAAAAACACCCCCCCCAAAAAAAAAAAACATTCCTACCAGCCTATAAAACCAAAAAGGCTGAAGTTAGAACCATCATGCTCAGCCAGCAACGCTGAGCTGACAGGAAAACACAGCTGCCACATCTAGCACTTGAACAAGTGCTAGCGCACGCATGCTCTCATTAGTGTGTGCGTGCATGACATCATCACGATGGGGAGGGGGGCACATGCCCAAGCTCAGATGTGCGAATAGGCGCGCTGAGACTTGGAGAAGCCTCTGGATATGAAACACAGCACGAGCCCAATGGCCAGGACTCTGAAAAAAAAATGTCGGGAAGCCGCATGGCTGAAAAGAGCTGTTAAACATCACCTAGAATGCTATAACAACAGTTACCCTTCGAAAACTGCCTTACAGGAAGAAAAGTTTACAGTTTTGGTTTTTTTTTCTTTGTTTTTGTGAAATTAAAGCAGCACCTTTAGTCCAGGTAGAGAAAAGAGGAAAGTAACCCTCAGCTAAGAGCAGAAAAAAATACCTATAACTAACACAAAATAAGGACACAATAGACACCCTATAGTCCTTGGGGAGGAGGGGACCGATGCCAAACTAGATGAAAAGGGAAAAATAGGGAACACCCTAAAAACCTAGACCAGGTACTTAGCTGAGGCACCATGGCAGAAGAAAACCGGAGACCTGCCAAAATAAGTACCCTTGACTAGTGTAGCAGCCGTAGCCCCCAATCTAAGCACAACCAGGCAGTGGAAATGGGAGAAAGAAAAGCAGGTTAGCCAATTTAAAGGCCACAGTTTAACAGGCACAATTTTAAATTTAGGGGGTGCTCCCTGTCACCAGGTAGCTCCAACCTGCTATGCAGAATCACAGCCCCAAAGGTAAAAAAGAAACTGAAGTAAAAAGAACATTTTTCTTCAGAGAACTTCCTATGCTGCTTCCCCTACAACGGCACAGCCAAGACTGGGGAGTTACTGCTGTCCGGAATGTTCATGTGATCAGGATTCTATGCTGATTACAGCCTTGGGCTGTGCCATTTCCCCTAGCAGGGGTGCACTTTACCCATTTGTGATGAATTCCATTGACAATGTGGAGTGCTAAAGAAATAAGAGTCTGCTGAGTAGGATAGACTGGCATGGAAATGACCGGCAAAGGCCAAGGGACCGGCAGCTCAAGGAGCAGAGCCCTACCCCTCTGTGCAGTGGTCCACTGCTGCCAGAGAAGCTCCTAGTAGCAGCGATGCATCAGTTGTCAATGCCTCTCCTCACTCGAGGATCCGGCAGGAGGTTAAGAAGCACCATTGTCACTGCCTCTCAGTCTAGCAAGACTGAGAGCACAACCGGCACCTTGACCTCGACCCAAGGGCGGACGTTGACGGGAGTCCTCTGGAGGGTTGGAGTACACCATATGCTTCGACAAAGGGACAACAATGGGTCTCGGAGGCACGACCACTGGTAGACTCAGCTCCTGAGGCAACTCAGGTGGGGGTTCTAACTTGGCCTCGTTCTCCTGGGTGAAGACAGGGAGCACTGGGGTCTGGAAGAACGACTCCATGTCACTCTCCTCCAACAACTGGTTGACCAGTTCAAGAAAGATATTGACCTCTTTCTCAACTGGAGTCAAGGTTGACAGGCCTGAAGGAGTCACCATGGAGCCCTTGACCAAACTCTTGATCTGATGAAGCATGACTAATGTGAGGCGGTTGGGGAGTTAAAGGAGCAGGAACAAGATCTTGTCCGGCCCCACGACCTGCAGCAATGCTACTTCTTGTGTTTCTGTCTGTGGTAAAAATGCATTGCACTAAGAGTCTGTGATAAACAAACTGCTGTCAGAAATGTACTACAGTAGCATGCTGTTTTGAATGCACTGCACTAGAAGACACTCATGAACGCACTGCTGTCATAAAAGTACTACAGTAGCAGCCTGTTTCAAGTGCATTGCACCAGGAGTCTGACATGAACACACTATGGTCAGAAATCTGCCACAACAGGAGCCTGTTTCAAATAAAGTGCACTAGGAGTGTGACGTGAATACACCATTGTCCGAAATGTGCTACAGTAGAAGCCTGTCTCAATGTACTACACTAGAAGTTTGACGTGAAGGTACTGTACTTCAAAATTGCTGTGAACGTACTGTGTTAGGACTGTGTCATGAATGGAGTGCATATCTGTCATGATGCAGTACACCACATGACTGCTGAGAATATGCTGCCATAGAAGCATCATTCCATAATGTGTTGCCCAAATCCCCCCTAAACTGGAACTGCAGGAAGAAAAAAATTACTCACCTTAGTAATGTTGTTTCTTCTAATGGAGTCTTGCTGTATTCTGACAATAGTAGTGAGTCCCAACCTTCGAACTGCCCCGGAGATGAAAGAGTTAACTTTCCATGCCAGGCATGGAACGCTGAGCTCGAGCTCGGTTGAGACTCTGTCGGTTGTTTAAACTCAAACCGTCAGATCTTTATGAGCTAAAATCACCAAGGCCCTGTGTGGAAGCTGTAACCTACACTAGCCAACTGGCTACTAAACATAAAACAGATTTTTTGGTCCCAAAACAAAGACTCAAGTCAGGAGACCCAAAAAATGAAAAACACAACACCCACTCACCCAAGAAAAAGGGGTGAAAACAACAAGGTGGGGCACCTCCTGAGTGCCAACACTGCCACTGCCCACCCACATCCCAAAAACAGAGGTTCTAAGAGGGGAAGGCAGGGGGAGGTCAGAATACAGCAAGACTCCATTAGAAGAAACAACATTACTAAGGTGAGTAATTTTTTCTTCAAACAACATGAAGTCTTGCTGTATTCTGACAATAGCAGACTACCAAGCAGTACCTCCATGGAGGAGGGACAGAACCTACTTAGGAAATAGGCTCTGAAGCACAGCTGTGCCAAACCGAGCATCACTCCTAGCCTGGATATCCAGGGAGTAATGCTTGGTAAAAGTGTGAACTGTTTTCCAGGTAGCTGCCTGACATATCTCTAGAATAGGGATATCCCTGGCAGCAGCCAGGGAAGCAGCTGTACCTCTGGTAGAGTGAGCCCTCAGGCCTGAGGGTGGAACCTTACCCAGTTTTTCATAACAAAATTGGATACAAGAGACAATCCACCTGGCAATGGATCTTTTAGTGGCAGGTTTCCCTTTACCAACCTCACCATAAGTGAGGAACAGTTGGAGGGAGTCAAACCTGTGACCCTTGGTACGTTCCATGTAGTAGCTAAGGGCTCTTTTCACATCTAAACTGTGCAGCCTACTCTCACCAGAGGAGGAATGGTCAGTGAAGTACACAGGGAGAGACACAGACTGGTTAAGGTGGAAATCTGAAACCACCTTAGGCAAAAACTTCCTGTTAGTCCTGAGGACCACCTTATCTCTATGGAAGGAGATAAAATCAGGCTCCACTGACAAAGCTTGTAATTCACTCATGCGTCTGGCAGAAGTGATGGCTACCAGAAAAGTACAGTTACGTAAGAACTTACCGTAACAGCAGATCTTCGAGAGAGGCTCTTGCAGTAGGTAATTACATATAGGACTGACGCCGCCAGCGGCAGGACCCCACAGAAAATTTCTAGCTAGGCAGTCCCTGGCGGGACCGCCTATCGCCAGGTGACCGCATCATACGACGCCGGTATAAAGGGGCGGTCCCGGACGCCCACCTTCCAGTTCTTTCCGCCACAGGCGGAAGGCCCAACGAGAGAAGAAGAAGATATTTCCTCAATGGAAAGGAGCTGAAAAAGCCTAGGGAGATGGAGGGCGGGAAGGTATTACCTACTGCAAGAGCCTCTCTCGAAGATCTACTGTTACGGTAAGTTCTTACGTAACTGTACTATCTTACTTCGAGAGGGCTCTTGCAGTAGGTAATTACATATAGGACAGAATCCCAAGCAGTCTGGAACAAATGAAAGGCACGGGAGGAACTACTCAAGAAGTAGCAAAACTCCTTGCAAACCTCAAGATAGGAGGCCTTGCAAGACAGCTAACCCGAAGCCTGCTCTACGGCGAGAGGCAATGTCCAAACTGTAATGTTTAGTAAAGGTATGGACGGAAGTCCAAGTTACGGCAGCACAGATGTCTGCCGCAGACACATTCTTGAAACAAGCCGCAGAGGCTGCTACTCCATGAGTGGAGTGACCTCTGACTTGACCCAGTAGAGTCTTGTTGTACTTGTCATAACAGAAAGTAATGCAATGAGCCAACCACTTTGATAGGCATTGCTTGGAGACAGCATTGCCACCTCTTTTGTGAGCAAAAGAGACGAACAACTGATCAGTCTTTCTGAGATCCTTCGTCCTATCGGTGTAGTATCTCAGAATCCTGTGGACATCCATGGTATGGAGCAAGTATTCTCCTTGGTTGGAGTACTGCGTGAAAAAGACAGGTAATTCAATAGACTGATTTAATGGTAGACTCCGCTACCACCTTTGGAACAAACTTAGGATTCGTGCGAAGAGCTACTCGTTCTTTGTGAAAAATCAGATAAGGGATTTTGCACATAAGGGCCTGAGCTCGGAAATTCTAAGCAGCAGAAGTAATGGCCACCAAGAAGAGCGTCTTCCACGATAAAAACTTCAAGTCTGCGGAAGCAGCAGGCTCAAAAGGAGGAAGGGTAAGTTTCTCGAGGACAAAGTTCAAGTCCCAAGAGGGAGCTGGAGTCCGAACAGGGGGCCTGAGATGAAGGATCCCTCTGAGAAAGGTCTTGGATACCTCCAATTGGGCAAATGCTTTATCAGCGAAGGGAACATGGTAGGTTGAAACAGCAGCAATGTGAACCTTCAAAGAGGAGTGACTGAGACCCAGGTCGAAAAGATGATGCAAATAATCAAGCAGAACGGCCACAGGACAGGAGAAAGGCTCCACATTCCTGGAGGCAGCCCAAATGGGCAATTTTTTCCATTTCATGGCGTAGGTGGACCTAGTGGAGGGTTTTCTAGCCTCCACCAGAATCTCAGCCACCTTAGGAGAGACGCCAAAACGGGATTGGGCTAGGTCTGCAGGAGCCATGCATGAAGTTGAAGAGACTTGAGTCTCGGATGGACCAGGGTCCCCTGATCCTGGGTCAGCAATCCTCGAGATAAAGGAAGAGGAAGAGGAGGAACCTCTGAGTATTGTTGTAGAAGAGAGAACCAGATTTGCCTGGGCCAGAAAGGAGCGATCAGAATCATTCTCGCTCCTTCCAATGCTAGTTTCTGCAGCACACGAGGGACCAGAGGAACTGGGGGAAAAGCGTAGATGAATCTGTCCTTCCAGCTTAGAAATAGAGCGTCGCTCCAGAAAGCGCCTCGGTCTGGAGTGAGCGAGCAGAAGGTGGGAAGCTTTGTGTTTTGGGAAGAGGCAAACAGGTCTATCTGTGGAGTCTCCCAAATCTGGAAGATGCTTTTTAGGACTTTTTTGTCTAGTTCCCACTCGTGAAGCAGAGCCGAAGAATGACTTAGCTTGTCTGCCAGGACATTGTCGACTCCTGGAACACGGATCGCCATGAGGTGAAGGTTGTGAAGCGTTGCCCATTCCCAAACCCTCATCGCTTCCCTGCACAGCGGGTAGGACTGAGTCCCTCCCTGCTTGTTGATGTACCAAACCATGCAAATGTTGTCTGTTTGGACAGCTAGGTGACCGGGAAGGATGTATTGGTGAAGGGCCTGGAGAACATACAGCACTGCTCGTAGCTCGAGCACATTGATGTGGAGAGTTAATTCCAATCTGGACCATAATCCCTGGGTTCGGTGGGGACCCAGATGGGCTCCACAACCTTCGCCTGATGCGTCCGTGGTCAGAGTCTGGGCGGAGGGAGGATGAGAGAAGGGGACCCCCCGGAACAGGTTCTCTTGAACCATCCACCATTGCAAGTCTCTTATCATCAGCGAGGAGATCAGTACCAGATGATCTGGGTCATCTACAAGTTGATCCCACTGAGAGCGGAGAGTCCACTGAGAGATCCTCATGTGGAGGCGCGCACGCAGAACCGTCGGGATGGCAGCCACCATAAGCCCCAGGAGACGGAGCACCGACCTGGCCGGAACCTTCCTGCATTCCAAAAGAAGGGAAATCTAGGACTGGAGGGAGGCCCCCCTGTCCGAAGGCAGGAAGGCCCTGCACACTGTCGCTAGGATTGCCCCGATGAACTGGAGTCTCTGGGAAGGGTCCAGATGAGACTTGGAATGGTTGATGGTGATACCCAGACCAGTGAAAACCTGCTGGGTGAGGGAGAGAAAATGCAGGAGTTCCTCCTGGATGAGGCTGCCAGGAGCCAGTCGTCCAGGTAGGGAAAACCTGAACTCCCAAAGTACATGGGTGGGCCACCACCGCCAGGCATTTGGTAAAAACTCGGGGCCGAGGAAAGACCAAAGGGCGCCTGGAATTGGTAATGGTCCCCTGGAACACAAACCTGAGGTACTTTGGTGCGAGGCGAATGGGGATGTGCAGGTATGCATCCTGCATATCCAGTGCACAAAGCCATTGGCCCGGCCGGAGAAGGGGCAAGAGGGTTTGAAGTGAGAGCATCCTGAACTTTTTGTATTCCACATAGAAGTTCAGGGAGCTGAGATCGAGAATGGGTCTGAGATCTCCCGTCTTCTTTGGTACAAGGAAGAAATGGGAATAGTAACCCGTCCCGTGAAGGTGAGGGGGAACGGGCTCTATGGCCTGCTTCGTGAGGAGAGCAGATATTTCTTCCCTGACCAAGGGAAGATGGTCCCTTGAGTAAGAGGAGTTCGGGGGTGACATGGAGGTTTCTGCAGAAACTCTATGGAGTGCCCCTCTGCTATGATCTGAAGCACCCATGAATCCGATGTTATCCTCTCCCAGCCCGGAAGGTGGAGGGAGAACCTCCCTCCTACTGGTTCCTCCGGGGAGTCTGGAGGTGGTGGGAGAGGGAAGGAGTCAGGTGGTGTGAGGCAGCGCCCTGCTTTTTTGGGGGGCGGGGGCCTGGCAGCTGTGGGGGCCCAACGTTTAGTGGCCCGCCTTCCCTGCGGTTTTGCTTGAGGCCGACTGCATCTGCGAAAAGGACGGCGCTGCGGGGGATGGGGACGGTACATGGAATCGACAGATTTGAGGGCCGTCCCCTTCTCCTGTAAGTCGGTGATGATGTCCTTGACATCACCACCGAAAAGCACTGAACCTCTGAAAGGTGCTTCTTGAACTGCTGACTGCACCTCCGGGACCAGACCTGACACACGGAGCCATGCGTGGCGCCCGAAGACTTCGGCGAATGCGGAGCTCCATCCTGCAGTGTCCACTGCATCATAGGTCGTCCTCAGAATGTGACAACTGGCCGAACGAGCAGAATGAACAAGGTCAGCTAACTCCTGCTTGACTTGGGAGTCAGGCAAGGAGTCAATCTTAGATTCTGCCTGGGTAAGGACAGCCTTCTGGTAATCCCCCATATGTGCTACATAATTTAGGGCCCTGATCTCCAGTGTGGAAGAAGCATAGATCTTCCTTCCATACTGATCCAGAAGGCGAGATTCCTTATCCTGCGGAGACAAGCTCAAATGTTTCGGGTGTGCGGACCGGCCGTGAGCGGCGCTAATCACAACCGAGTCTGCACGGGGGAGAGAGTCTAGAAAGTCTACACCCTCCGGAGCCCGGTATAGCCTGTTGGACTTCCGAGGAAGTGGGGCCTAAGCCGACGGTTGTTTCCAAATGGTGGAAACAAGGTGGGCATGAGGCTCGATCAAGGGTGGCACTAAAGTAGGAGGCATAAGAGGTAAGTCCAGATGTTCGGCGAGTTTAACCTGCTGAGGATCTGGCTCTAAGGAACGCCACTGATGGACTTCCTGGATCTTCCTTAGCAACTCCGTGAAGGAAGGATCCTCCGGAGGAGACTTCGGAGGAGTCCTCGGCCGGGGCTTGAACGGAGAGCGAGGCTCGTCATCTTTCTCGGAACATCCGTCGGAGGAATCCGAGAAGTCCGAGAGAGAAGAAGAACAAGAATTTGAAGCAGAGTAAGACTCCCTAGCTCGTCTAGGGGGAGGAACGGGTTCCTTAGGGAGGATCCCTGGTCGCGTGTCCTGCCCCTCTCTGGATCCCAAGGGGAGAGCTCGGGAATCCGGAGGTGGAGAGGGAGTGTGCCATCTGGGGTGTACGGGAGCCGGAGGTGGCACTGTCGCCGTGAGGCAGGTCTCGACTTCCTTGGTGAGCTGAGCCTTGGCCTCAGCCCACCAGGAGGCCAGAGTCTCCTGAAGATCCACCGGCGGCCTGGGGGGCGGTGGAGGAGGAGGAGAGGGATAGTTGTACAGATGATATCCGTAAGGTGAGTATTCATAACCCGGCTGCGGGAAGACCGGAGCTGGGTATTGCGGTGTCGGTGGGGTTGGCGCCGGGTACTGCGGTGCAGGATACTGAGGACCCAGGTAGATCAGCGTCGGATAGGACAGCGGATACCCGGGTACCGGAGGAGCTGCCGGAGCAGATGGCCCAGTAGGGAACTCCATGGGCGGATCGACCGTGATAGGCCCGTGAGGTGGAGGGCCCGATGGGAGAGGAATATCCCCCGCCGGCATCGGAGGGGCCGGCGTCGGCGGAGCCAGCGTTGGGGTCGGCATTGGAGCGGCGTCAGATCCGGTTTGTAGGGAGGGATCTGGCCGGTGAGCTATCGAGCATCGCCTGGGGACAGAGGGAAGTCCCGGGGTCAGGCAGGGGACTCGGGCTCCCGGATGGCAGCGGAGCTGCGGGGAGCCTGGGACGACAGATGGTGCAGGGTCTATCATAGGCTCCAATGCCTGGCGCACGTCAGAGGATCCGACGTGCGACTTAGGGGCCGAATCCCGGCGGACATCAGAGGAGCCGGCATCCGACTTAGGGGTTCCCTCGTTGGAGGCGGGCCGAGGGTGGGAAGAGGCCCGGTCCAAGGGGGACACTGCTGTGCGCTGCCCCGGAGGGTCGGGCATCTTAGCGGCCTTCTCCTGGCAGACGTCGGAGGAGCCGGCGTCCGGCTTATGGGGCGCCCGCGCAATGGGCCACAAGCCTGTGGCAGTACTGAGGCAGAAGCCTCCTTTGCCCGAGGCACCCGGCGGGCTCGACGCGAACCCAATGGGCGGCCCAGCGCCTCCTCCAAAAGCCTTGGAGGCTGCCGCTGGCCGATCCCGGAGGACGTTACCTTAGCCGCGGCTCAAGCCAGAGTCGCAGAAGAGGAGGCCTTCTCCCGGTGCCTTTCTTTGTCCCGCTTCTTGTGTCCTTCTGGGGAGGTCAACGCCTGCCTAAGCTTCTTCAACTCCTTCTCCATTGCGGACATCTTCTTTTTAAGGAGATGGGCTTCCAAAGACTGCTGGCACTGTCTGCGGGTGGCCGCGCTGAAATGCAGGCAATGCGGGCACTTGTCGACCGCGTGGTCGGGGCCTAAACAAAAGAGGCAGCGGGAGTGACCATCTTTGTGAGGCAGTTGGGCGCCGCACGAGTCACACTTATTTTTTGAAGGGGGCGACATAAACCGACGTTCACCTGACGAATAAAATGCAAAATACTGATACTTTCCGTAAAAAACCAACGAAGCAACAGGGCTGAGCACGAACTTCACCGCAAAACTACTGCACCTGAGCGGTGGGAAAGAACTGAAGGCGGGCGTCCGGGACCGCCCCTTTATACCGACGCTGCCTGACGCCGTCACCTGACGTAAGCGGCCCCAGGGACCAATAGCTAGAAATTTTTCCATGGGGTCCTGCGCCTGCCAGCGTCAGTCCTATATGTAATTACCTACTGCAAGAGCCCTCTCGAAGTAAGATCACAGTTTTCCAAGTCAAGTACTTAAGCTCTGCTGAAGACAAAGGCTCAAAAGGGGGTTGCATAAGCTGAGCAATGCAAACATTAAGGTCCCAAGCAGGGGCAGGGTCCCTGAATGGAGGGTTGGTATGAAGCAAGCCCTTAAAAAACTTGGAGAATACAGGGTGAGCTGAAAGAGAAGAGGGCTTACCTGCTGAAATGGAAGCAGAAACAGCTGCCAGATGCACCTTTACTGTAGCTGGTCTAAGCCCTAAGCTATTCAAATGGACCATATAATCAAGGACTGTGGGCAGATCAGCAGACTCTGGGGAAATATGCCTTCCAGAGCACCATATGGAAAATCTTTTCCACTTGGAATTATAAGTAGACCTGGTGGAAGGTTTCCTAGAAGCCTTCAGAATATCCATTACACCTTGGGAGAGGTGTAAATCAGCAAACTCTAACTCTTCAAGAGCCAGGCCTTGAGATGGAGAGATTTGAGATTCGGGTACCAAACTCTCCCCTGAGCACAGGTTAACAGGTTGTAATTCCTGGGAGGAGAAAGGGGAAGATGGACAGCTAAGGACAACAGGAGTGGATACCAGGGCTGTCTGGCCCAGTCTGGAGCAATCAGGATCACCTTGCAGGGTTGAGACCTGATTTTGACTAGCACTTTGAACAGGAGAGGGAAGGGGGGAAAAGCATACAGGAACTTCCCTTCCCAACTGAGAACTAAGGCATCCAGGGGGACTGAGCCCAACACTGGGGGCCTGCAGCAAAAAAGGGGAAGTTGGTGATTGTCTGGGGCTGCAAAAAGATCTATCTGTGGGGTGCCCCATCTGGAGAATATCACCTCCAAGACCAGGGGATCCGGTGACCATTCGTGATGGCCCTGAGATATCCTGCTGAGAACATCTGCCAGGACATTGTCCTTGCCTGGGAGGTGTACTGCTGTGAGGGAGGTGTTCAGGGAATAAGCCAGAGACCACAACTTCATTGCTTCTGTGCACAAGGCCGTGACCAGTGCATCCTTGCTGTTGATGTACCACACTGTAGTGGTATTGTCTGTTCTGACCTGGATAACTTTGTTCTGAACAGATTTGGAAAAAGCTTGAAGTGCTAGAAATACTGCTCTGAGTTCCAATAGATTGATGTGAAGCAGAGATTCCTGAGGGGACCACAGCCCCTGGGTAGTCAGGTCGCCCAACTGAGCCCCCCACCCCAAGAGGGAGGCATCGGTAGTAAGGATTAAAGAGTGGGACTGAGTGACAAAGGGAACTCCCTGCCTTAGATTGTTCTGATCCTGACACCACTCTAAGGCCTGGATCAGGGTTCGAGTCACTGGGATCAATTTGGTCAGAGGGTCCTTCTTTTGAGACCAAAAGGCTCTCAAATGGAACTGAATGTCTCTCATCTGAAATCTTGCTCCCTGCACCACTGCTGTGGAAGCAGCCATGTGCCCCAGGAGCTGTAGAAAATGCCTTGCTGGTCGAGACACCTGCAGGGTGAATGAGGAGGCCAGTGAGATAAGGGTCCTTGCCCTGTCCAGGGGAAGGAAAGCTCTGGCCTTTTCTGTATCTAGCTCTGCGCCTATGAAGGTGAGGGGCCGAACAGGCTCTAGAACTGACTTTGAAAGATTCAGAAGGAAGCCCAAAGAGGTAAACAGTTGCTGAGTTATCTGTAGGTGTAACTTGACTTGGTCTGGGGACTGGACTACTATGAGCCAGTCGTCCAGGTATGGGAAGATGGCAATCCTTTGCCTTCTTAGAGAAGCAACTACTACTGCCAGGCATTCTGTGAACACCCTTGGAGCAGAGGTTAGACCGAAGGGCATTGCTCTGAACTGGTAATGGCTTGAGGGCAGCTCGAACCTGAGGTACTTTCGATGGGAGCTTCTGATGAGAATATGGAAGTAGGCATCCTTGAGGTCCAGGGACACTAGCCAGTCCCCTGGCCTTAGAGAGAGTAGAATAATTCCCAGAGTCACCATTTTGAATTTTGGTTTTAAAAGGTGCTTGTTTAAGTATCTGAGATCCAGGATGGGCCGCCATTCTCCTGTCTTTCTTGGGGTAAGGAAGTACCTGGAGTACAATCCTTTGCCCTGGTGTAGGGGTGGAACCCTTTCCACCGCTCTGACAGCCAGGAGGGAAGAGACCTCTGCCTCTAGGGCAAGTGCCTCTGAGGGATTTGCAGGTGGAAAGGATCTGGTTCTCAGCTTTGGAAATTTTTTGAAGCTGAGAACCAGTCCCTGGCTTACTACTTCCAGGACCCACTTGTCTGATGTTAGAGACTCCCAGTCCTGGACAAAGTAAGCCAGCCTGCCCCCTACAGGTAGTGGACAATCAGCCCTAGCAAACCCATCAGGGTGCCTGTTTGGCAGGGGGTTTTGGCTGAGGGGTGGAAGCAGGTCTGCTTGCACCCCTTCTGCCTCTCCCTCTAAAGAACCCCCTCTGAGCATAGGCAGAAGAGGAGGCCTGGGCTGAGTAGAAAGGCTATTAAAGGCCTGCCCCTGCCCTGGGTGCTGCCTCTGAGGGTGGCCTGCCTTTCTTTGGCCTGTGCACTCCTATAGGTGGTCCTATATTCGTCCATTTTCTTCATGTAATTCTCTGTCTGCTCCCCAAACAGAGAATTACCCACAACAGGAAAATCCATGGCCTTAGTCTGGGTATCCTGTGACAGGCTAGTATATCTGAGCCAAGCCATTCTACCAAGTGCCACAGATGTAGCCATGACTCTAGATGACACATCATTGGAGTCCACTGCAGCATGGAATTGCACCTTGGATGCCTCAATACCATCAGCAGCCACCTGCTCCAGCTCCTTGGCAAGCTGGCCAGGTACCTGTTTTGCTAAAGCCATGACAGTGTCCCATCTGGATTTCTGATACCTAGCAGTATAGGCCATATAGTTGGCCTGTCTGAGTCCCAAGGATGCTGCCATGTACTGTTTCTTTGCCATGGCATCAATCCTCCTGGAGTCCTTGTCTGGGGGGTGTGAAGCCAAGGGAATATTTGCCTTATCACAGGCTGCAGCCTGCACTACTCCAACATGGCTGCATTGTTGTGTAAGGAACTCCATATCTGAGCCTGACAATGTATACCTCTTGTCCATTCTTTTATCCACAGGAGGTATAGTATTAGGAGTCTTTAAAATCTTAAATGTCTGTTTCCCAAAAGATTTGTGTAAGGGAATAGACAGCCTCCTAGACTCTGGGATATCCATCATTTCCACATAGTCAGGCTCCTCCCGGTCATCCACAGCTTCTTCCTTAGGAAGCTGGAGGGTTTCAGCTACTTTTTTTATAAAACATGAAATGGGAGGGGGACTCAGAAAGCCTAGGAGGAGACACTCCTGAAGGTCTATCTGGGGAGATGTCCGGGTCAATGGGCACATCCAGACTTTCAAAACCACATTCACTTTCCTCATACTCCTCTTCCTCCTCCTCCGGTTCATAATATTCCTCTAAATCATAATCTTGAACCAGTGGAACCGGCCGAACCGAGTGCCTTCTTGATGGTGCCAGTTCGGTCGGAACCAGGGAAAGCGACTGCACAATTTTTATCGCTTTGGCTATTTCTTCAGCGGTTGGAGAAGAAAGTTTTGGATCCACATCAGCTCATTTTTCCTTTCTTGTTCTCTTAGCCGGAACCGACTCCTCAGAATCGGCTCTCCTTTGGCCCGAAGAAGTCTCGCCCTGGTCAGAGTGCACTCCTTCTGGTTCGGTTTGAACCGAACTGGGCTGGCCATCCGGTTCAGCGGACTTTTTGGCCTCCCTTTCCCTGAGCCTACCAACTCTCTTTTCTAGGGTAGCAGCAGGAACATTTTTACAAATCTGGCAGTCTGCATTGAGGTGGTCAAACCCCAGACAATAAACACAGGTGGTGTGGGGGTCAGCCTTAGCAAAGACTTCCCCACACACACACTACAGTGTTGAAACCCAGTGGGCCCGGTTTTTCTTTTGGGTTTCTCAGACATTGTGCCAGTCCTAACCAAACTTACCCTTTTAATGGCAATCTGCCAGGCAAGACCCTCTTATCGGTTCCTGACCGTGTTATGGGTCGTGGAAAAAACGTAACAAAATCCGTTTTTTTTAGAACCGGTAACCACACACTAAAAGTACAAATAAAGATTTTTTAACAGCTTGATCGGTTCAAACCGAACCGATGAACCGTTTTCAAGTTCCACACAGAATAGAAATTAATATAACCTATCTAGTACTCACAAATACCACAGACAGAGACTGAACTGACAGGTTACAGTTTAAATTTGGTACTTTAACCGACAAATTGAACCGAGCAGAAGGAGAAATCTCTGGAGCAACTGTTCAGTGAGGCGGAGTAAAGAATCTGATGGTTTGAGTTTAAACAGCAACAGACAGAGTCTCAACCGAGCTCAAGCTCAGCGTTCCATGCCTGGCATGGAAAGTTAACTCTTTCATCTCCAGGGCGGTTCGAAGGTTGGGACTCACTGGTATTGTCAGAATACAGCAAGACTTCATGTTGTTTGAACAATAAAGCAGATTCTTTTTCCTAATGGTTTCTGTCTGGCCTCTGCACACTCTAGAGTATATTTCAGCTGAGACTCCTGTTAGGCGTAAACAACTATTACGATGCTCCCTTAAATACAATTATTATTAATTAGGGGTTTGTTGGAACAGTAATTAAGTGACAAGATGTTTTCTAAAGATTTTTGCCAGAAGTAACAAAAATGACTGAGATAGATGTTAACATACTTTTGCTTCTGAATCGGGGTTGGCTGGGTCTGCAGGTACTGCCAGTTCTACAGTTCGGGTCTCTACTGCAATAACACCAAGAGGGATCCCACCTAACCTGTATAATCCAAAACAGAGCAATTACTTCATAGTACAAAACTTTATGTATCAATTAACAGTAAGAGTTTAATATGTCATGTCCCACTAAAGTTTAACCGGTGTAAAATACAATCTGCACTTTGCTTGTATTACAGACAGTTGGCACATTTAGTTGATTCACTGTATCAGGCAAAGACAGGGGTCTAGATAATTTCAAAGATGGGGAAGTGTATCCTGCAGGCTTCTTCACAGTAGTATTTTCCTCTAAATGATAGAAAAACTACATGCACGACAGTCTTAAACCATGGGCTCAATTTTCAAAAGCCCGAGAATGTCCACAAGCCCTGGTGTACTCAATCGTTTGGCACAAGGATTCTCGGCAATAAACCAGGATTTTCAATCCCAGGTGCCAAATACCACAAGTTGAGCTAGCTTTTCCTGGTCTAACTTGTGGCGATCAAAGAACCCTTTTTACAGGGCTTGCAGCAAACCTTTGGAGCAAACTGCTGTAAACTGAGGAAACTGCTGCATCTGCGCCCGATGTACTAAAATCAGGTGTAGTTGTAAGGTGTTTGGCGCAGCTGCGCCAAAAAACAGGTGTGATGCAGGGTTCACAAAAGCCCTGCATCTCCCTTTGAAAACCGAGCCCCATATCTCAAACACACTGGGTACAGCAGCAAATACAGATTACTCACCTGTAACAGGAGTTCTAGGAATGGTATATGTTGTTCATCCACACTGTCTGGTAGGTTCCTTGCCGCTTTAAATCTTGCCGGAAGGTCTTCAAGCTGGCTCCTCCCACCCACCCAGGTGGTAAAACTCACGGCTCCGCCCCATGATGCCAGATCTAGCCCGGTGGAAGCCAGGTTGTGCGTCGAGGCCGGGGAGGCCGGGTGGGTCATGTGGATGAACAACATATACCATTCCTAGAACTCCTATGTATGTATGTATGTGGGATGTATAGGCAGGGGCATCACCAGCAGGAAAAGGGAGGTCATAATTCCGCTATACAAGACACTAGTGAGGCCCCACCTGGAGTACAGTGTACAGTTCTGGAGACCATACCTACGTAAGGACATAGACAGGGTAGAGAAGGTTCAGAGGAGGGCAACAAAGATGGTGCATGGATTGCATCACAAGTCCTATGAAGACAGGTTGAAGGTACTGAACATGTACTCCCTGGAAGAGAGGAGGGAGAGAGGGGATATGATAGAGACATACAAGTATCTTACAGGGAGGAACAGGGTACAGGAAAACACTATTTTTAAGCGAAAAAGATGTTCCAGGACTAGAGGGCATGGGATGAAGTTGGAGGAGGGCGATTCAGAGGAAACATGAGAAAAAATTTCTTCACAGAACGGGTGGTGGACAGGTGGAACACCCTGCCAGAGGAAGTGGTGGGGGCTGAAACAATCACGGAATTTAAGAATGCATGGGATAGACATAAAGGAATTCTGAAGGTCAGGGGTAAGGTGCAACAGACTTCTAGGAAAATAAACTGAACTTACAAGCTCAAATGGGCAGACTGGGTGGGCCATAGGCCCTTATCTGCCGACACTGTCTATGTATCTATGTATCCTGTTACAGGTGGGTAACCTGTATTTCTAGGGACATGGATATGTTGTTCATCCACACTGTCTGGCAGTCTCCTAGCAGTTCTCCGGGAGGAGGAAGGCAAGGCGCACACCCCCTACTTAGGGAATAATGACTGGAGAACCGAGGCCCAAAAACCAGCATCCTGGCATGACTCAAGGTCGATGTGGCAATGAAGGTGTGTGCTGACTTCCAGGTAGCAGCCCTGCAGATTTCCTGGATAGGGACGTCCCTGGAAGCAGCCACCGATGCAGTGGCATGGCGGGTAGAATGAGCTCTTATCCCTCTGGGAGGTTCCATGCCCGCCAAACTATAGCAGAGATTTATGCAGGAGGTGACCCACCTGCCTATCGTCTGCTTGGCTGCAGGTCTGCCAGGTGCAGCTTCAGCGTAGGTGACAAACAGCTGGCGAACATCTCCCCGAACTTCAGTCGTCCGCTTCTTCTAATAAGCGAGCGCTCTTCTAGGGTCCAAAGTATGAAGCCTATATTCAGCCTCCGAGGTGTGATTGGGTAGAACACCGGCAGAGTCAACACCTGGTTAAGGTGAAACTCCGACGCCATCTTCAGAAGGAATTTCGGGTGGGGGCGCAGGACAACCTTGTCCCTGTGGCAGACCAGATAAGGAGACTCGATGGAAAGCGCCTGGAGCTCTCCCATCCTGCCCGGTAAGCAGAGATGGCTGCCAGGTGCACCTTAAGGGTCGTCGACCAAAGCCCTTGCTGAGAAAGGGACCATAGGTAGTCCAGAATGCTTGCCAAGGAGCAGGAGGAAGGGTCCAGGCCCTTGCCCTGACACCAAATGGAGAATCTCTTCCATTTAAAGGCATAGCATTTTCTGGTCGACTCCTTACAGAAAGCCTCAACAACGTTGAGGACCTCATCAGAAAGACTCAAGGCCTGGAACTCTAGCCGCTCAGGAACCAGGCCGTCAGGTGCAGGAATTGAAGGTCCGGATGGAATACCTTCCCCTGATTGACTGAGATCAGGTCCAGGCGGGCTGGGAGCTGCCTCGGGAGCCTGGAGCTGAGATTGAGGAGATCTGGATATCAGAATTGGCAGGGCCAGGCTGGGGCTACCAGAATCACCTGCGCCTTGTCCCTCGTCGCCTTGAGAAGCACCTTGTGGATCAAGGGAAATGGGGGAAAGGTGTAGAAGAGGCCCAGGGTCCACGGCCTCGAGAAGGCATCCCCTGCAGTGAGCTCTGCTGAGGGGGGTGGGCATGAAACAGTCTCAGCTTCGCATTCTCCCTGGAGGAAAACAGGTCCACCTGAGGCATGCCCCAGTGGAGAACAGATCTTGTACTACCTCCGGCAGGAGAGACCACTCATGAGACGCAGTCCCTATCCGGCTTAGGGCATCGGCCAGAATGTTGGAGGCTCCTGCCACATGGATGGCAAGGAGATCTGCCTCCAGGCTGCGCACGAGGGACCAAATTCGGAGAGCTTCCCTGAACAGAAGCATGGAGCACGTCCCGCCCTGGCAGTTCAGGTAGTACATGGTCGTGGTATTGTCCGTCTGGACCTGGACCACTTGACCCCATACAAACGGAGCGAAGGCGGTGAGGGCTAGACGAACCGCTTGAAGCTCCAGCAGGTTGATATGGCATCGGGACTCCCGAGGGGACCAGAGGCCGTGCGCTCTGTGCTCCCCCAGATGGGCACCCCAACCCATCAGAGAGGCATCAGTCAATAGAGAGACCGTCGGCTCGGGGCGGACGAACGGGATGCCCTCCTGCAGATGAACTGGAACGGTCCACCACAGGAGAGTGTTCCACATCTCCTGGGTCACTGTCACTAGCTGATCCAAAGGATTGGAGCACTGTGACCATTGGCTGGCCAGTCCCCATTGTAGGGGACTCTTGTGCCAACGGACCACGCTGGTGCAGGCCGCCATGAGGCCCAGGAAGCGCAGGAAGTCCCAGGCAGGGCGCAATTGCCCAACCTGAAATGACTGGGCAAAGGAGGAAAGAACCTCGGCCCTGTCCGCCGGGAGCCGTGCTCTGGCTCGCAGAGAGTCGAGCTCCGCCCCGATAAATTGGATCACCTGCTTTGGCACGAGTTCCGACTTGGCCTCGTTGATAAGGAGGCCAACTTGAGAGCAAACCTGGAGGGCCAGATCCCTGGACCGCTCCACCTCCATTCTGGAGGAGACTGCAATCAGCCAGTTGTCCAGGTAGGGGTAAACCCGGACCCTTCAGTGCCTCAGGAATGCTGTCACCACTGCCATGCATTTGGTGAAGACCCTGGGAGCTAGAGAAAGGCCGAAGGGCATGGCTCGGAACTCATAGAGGGACCCCTCTGCCCTGAAGTGGAGGAATCGCTGGTGGGACGGACAGATTGGGACATGAAAGAACACATCCTGGAGGTCCAGAGAACAGAACCACATGCCTCGCTCCAAGGATGGAATGATCTGAGCCAGAGTGACCATCCTGAAGGTTCGAGGCCTTAGGAACCTGTTCAGGTCGTGCAGGTATAGAATGGGGCGCCAGCCCCCCGTACGTTTCGGGGCCAGGAAGTACCTGGACACAAACCCGGGTCTGGTGGAGGATCCGCCACCTTCCTGATCACCTCCTTTTAGGAGCAGGGCAATGTCGGCTCAGGCCGACTGCCAATCATGAGACCCGTAGCCTCCCATGAGGCTGACAGCTCGGGAAGGGCGGGGCCTGCTCGAACTCCAGAAGCAGACCCTTTTCTACCACTCCAACACTCAGCGGTCCATGGTGATAGCGGACCAGGCAGAAAGGAAGTGGCGGAGCCGTCCCTCCATGGGGGAGCGATGAGGCTGGGGGCGACACCCCTAAACCCGTCACTGGGCAGGCTTGGAGGAAAGACCAGCCGAGGGACCTCCTGGGCCTTTTCCTCCCTTCCTGTTGGAGGAAGCTGCAGGCTTGGCTTTGGGGTGCCAAGCGTGAGCCTGCTGGCCCTGATGCTGGTGTTGCTGGGCCAGACATGCCGCAGGGGCAAAAGGTCGAAAGGACTTATGTTGCTGACGATGGCCCTTGTCCTTCTGGGCGGACGTGACAGAGTCCAAGGTGGCACTGGACTTTTCGATCCTCTGGAGGTGGCCTTCCACTCACGGGCCGAACAGGTCAGTCCCCAAGAAGGGGACATCTGCCAATTTGTGCTGGGTATCCACCGTAAAGGTGGATATCCTCAGCCAGGCTCTGCGGCGCATGGCCACTGCGGCCGCTACTGACCGGGCACAGGAGTCTCCGATGTCTAGGGACGTTTGGAGCTGCTGTTTTGCCACTGCCCTTCCCTGATCCCAAACCTGCTTGACCGTAGTCTGCAGGTCAGCCGGGAGATGAGGGATCACCTCATCCAGGGAGTCCATGAGGGCATGGGAGAAGTGCGCCATCAGTACGGCCGAGCTGGCCTGATGGAGGCCGAGGGAGGGCATGGCGTATACCTGCGCCCGGCATAGTCCAGCTTTTGGACTCCTTGTGCGGAGGCTTATCCAGTCCCTAGCATTCCTGGAGGCGCGGGCAGCTATGGGTGACTAACCCCTCCGCAGAGGGTGTTCAAAAATGCCAAAGAGCGGTGGGGACCGCATACTTCCTGGCCATCCTGGCCGAAGGCGCAGGACAGGAGGCCGGCCACTGCCAAAGCTCCAAGGCTGGGCCAACAATGGCTTCAGCCACAGGAAAGGCCTCCGTGGGAGAATCCCCTTGGTCCAGTATGTCCGTGAGGGGATACTTGGCCTGCTTGGATATGGACTTGAGCTGCATCCCTGTAGACTCCGAGATGAGCGGAAGCAGACCCATGAATGATGAAGGGCTCTCGTCCATCGACTGCCCCACGGAGGACTCCAGGTAAAGGGGTGTGGAAAACAGAGAGGAGTCGTCGTCAGACTCCGAGGAGTCTGCGAAGAGCTGCCTGGGGCCTGAGCCTCCCTCCACCTGCCGAGGACGGTTGGGAGTGAGGGTGACCGACAACCGGTGGGGCAGACCCTGACCCGACCGAGAATCCTTAGTCGGAGCCCCCGATTTTCGATTGTGGAGGTGGAGGTTCCACCACAATCGGTGGGGCAGCTGGTTTCGGACGAACAACCGGCCCAGG
Source organism: Neoceratodus forsteri (assembly GCA_016271365.2). Classification (NCBI taxonomy): domain Eukaryota; kingdom Metazoa; phylum Chordata; order Ceratodontiformes; family Ceratodontidae; genus Neoceratodus; species Neoceratodus forsteri. The sequence goes on from JADMNL010000027.1 coordinate 185,720,464, forward strand.
CTTGGGCACCTCGACCACCGCGAGGGGTTGTTTTGGCCTTTCGGGTGACAGCCACTTAATGGCCGGGGAAGGTGACAGCATCGGCTTGTTCCCGGACAAAAGGAACTGCTGCTACATTAAGTCCTCGTAGCGTTGATGCAATTTGCGCCAAAGCCTCTCCTCTTCCGAGGAGGAAGACGAGGACGAGCGGTGCCGCCGCTTTCCTCGGTGCCAAGACCTCGCTTTCCTCAGTGCCGGTGTCGGCGGGATCGGCTGGACCGAGACGAGGTCCAAGACCGAGACCCTCGGTGTTTGCGAGGGTGGGTCTGGGAAAGAGCGGGGGACACCCGCTCCTGGTTCGGCTTGGGAGCCTTGACCGGGGACTCCGGCACAGGAGGCACAGGCAAGTCCTCGGTTTCCACTGGGGGAACCGGTGATGAAGGGTTGCCAGCTTCACCAGTCGACAGCCCATCCGACGGGTCGAGAAAAATCTCGACCGCGTCGACGGGTGTCTCGGCCGGCTGACCTGACGGGGACACCGTGAAGCCAGCAGCCTTAGCCGCAACCTGGACCGAAGTCGAGTGTTGACTGTCCAGGGAAGGGGACCTTTCCCGCTCCCATGAACGTCGACGGTGGGACTTACCCTTCGAGTCCTTCTTTTTTGACCAAGAAGAGTGTCCCGATGGCCCCTCTCCCTTCGTGGAGAGGGATTAGCAAAGCTCCTTAAAAGAAGCTGTGTAGGAGGATCCCAAAGAGAGCGGGATAAATGCCCCAACTAAGGAAGATGAGGATGCGGCCTGGGCCGCCTCCTCCTCGAGGGCGATCATCTGCTCGAGTTGCTCAGCTGAGCCAGCCAATGCGGACACCGCCCAATGGGCCTCCTTGGACTTCACCGGCGGATAATGTTTCTCGGGGCACTCAAGTTGGAGCCGGGCAGCGTGGTCTTCAAGGACGCTGGCCGAAAAAGACCTGCACAACTCGCAGGCCTGCGGGTCGTGGTCAAGCCCGAGGCAGTAGACGCACGTGGAGTGCGGATCCATCCTGGACATCTTCTGCCCGCATGGGCACTGCTGAAAACTGGGAATCGATTTGTCCATTGTAGCCGCCAAGGAAGCATTTGACCGAAGTCTTGAAAACGTTAAAATTATTTTCGGGTGAACTGAAGAGTTAGGATCCAGTCTATACGCAGAGCATTAAGGAGGGAACCTGAGCTTCCAAGCGGTAAGGAAGATCTGGCGTCATGGGGCGGAGCCGAGAGTTTTACCACCCGGGTGGGTGGGAGGAGCCAGCTTGAAGACCTTCTGGCAAGATTTAAAGCGGCAAGGAACCTGCCAGACAGTGTGGATGAACAACATATCCACGTCCCTAGAACTGGCCGACTTAGCCTGATACTACCACAGAGTCTGGGATACTTCGCCATGTAGTGTTACAACCTTCATATGATCCGTTATTAACATTTTCATGGGTTACACCAACCTGTCTGGTCAGTGAGCTGGCAACACCTGACAGTGTCTCCAGTTCTGTACACAACTGATACTGATGTTGGTTTCTGTCCTCACCTTACTGATCCTACACTGTGTGTGGTGCCAGAGCTGCTAGCATTGCATGGTGCTGTCAGTTTTCTTTCACACGCCTGCCCGCCATCCCCTGGACTCACTCCAGTATGGTTGTGTTGGTCTTCACTCGTTTATGTTTGGCTTGGGCTGTTAAGATACTGTGTTACTGGGTTTGGTGGCCCTTCTTACATGTGCCACCAGGGCTATCTTATGCCCTTAGGGTAAGAGTATAGGTGCTTCTTAGGTTATGCTGTACCTCTTTGGTAAAAAAGGTACTGAGGCAGTTAGAATTGTTCTGTGTGCACTCGGGCGTGCATGTACCTGCTTACCTCAGTGCCAGCCCTAAAAGTTCTGGCTCCTGCCGGGGTCCTAGTGCCTTTTACTCAGACCCACTAGTGTGGATCAATAACGAAGATATTCCTAGGCGATCAAGAATTCTGGTGAGTACGTAATTTTCATATCTTCCAGGAATTAATTTTCACCACTGATTCCCACTAGTGGGTCAAAGTACCAAGTTCAGACAAAGACCCCTGGACTAGGATGGAGCAAAACAAAAAAACTGGCACCCTCCAAAACGTAAGAAGAAACTTGCAGCACAACAGATGCCGTGCAAAATGATGCAAGTTTATTAACGTGAGGGTGCACAAGACAATGCTCGTTTTGCAATCGATGCTTTCTCAAGAGTGTAGGGTGCCACCTAGAGTGCACATTTATACTATGCACCTAAAGGCACAGACCCATATAAGAAAACAGTGCAAAAAGGTGTAACAGTTCTCAGTCATCACACACAATACTTATTAAAACCAATTCAGATACGTTAGCTGACAGATATTTAAAAATAGCTGATGAAAACTAATACTTGCAAAATAAGTTATCAATAAGCACTGATGATCAAAGTTTCAGAGTTTATGTAGGCACGAAAATATTTCCTTCGTATCTGCAGAAGCTACAGATACTTTAATTGCTCCTAGAAACACCCTCATTATGTCACATAAAGGGAGACAACTCTAAATGGTCATCAAGTCCGGGGAACATAGTGGCCTGTGATTTAAAAATCCAGAAGTTGGGCCAGTTACGTTTGTGACAGAATTAAACAACACTGCAACGATAGATAACATTGTTCAGCGTAACTGGCCTATTCTTATGGGAGACAGTGAAGTTAGTGCTGCTGCTGTGGGTTGTAAACCAATGGAATCTTTTAAAAGGGCCACAAATTTAAGAGACTGGTTAGCTCATAGCTGCTTGCCTAACATTCCTTCTGCTGCTATGGGCAAAAACTGGCTAGCCAAAGACCAAAAGGCTTTTACAAATGTTCGAGATGTAACACTTGTAAGTATGTCCAAACTGGCAGTCACTTCACACACCCTACAGATGGGAGTTTGGGTGCTGAAGTGAAGGAGTGTATTACCTGTGATACCCTTTTTCAGTGTACGTCCTTTGGTGTCCATGCAACCTTATTTATGTAGGGCACACTGTGCAGCCCCTGAAACAGAGGATCCAGGACCATGTGAGGTCCATAGGGAATCAAAAGTTGAACACCCCTGCAGGGATACATTTTGCTAAGAGCCACGAGTCAAATCCAGATCTCATTAAATTTATAGGTATTGAAAAAACTGAGGCTTCTTGTAAGGGTGGGGGCAGAACTAGCAGTCTCCTGAGGTAAGAGTTATTGGATTTTTACACTTAAAAGTGTAAAATCTTTTGGTCTAAATGATCAATTAAATTTGAAATCCTTCCTGTGATGCGGCTGCCTGTTACTCGTGATACTGCCTAACAGACTACACTCTGATACTGCTCTGTTGTATTTATTGCCATCTTTATGCAGGTCCCTGTGAACTATAGTGTGTAACTGGTTTGTTTCTGTTTTCTCCTAGGTGTTCTTTCTTTCTTTCTCTCCTGGGTCATACCTGAAAATAGGCATTAATTTGTCTAGTGTACCTACCCGGTCAACAAAATCTAAATAAATATATAAACCCTGAACAGTTTGGCATATGGCTGATCTATCTCCAACGCCCCCAGCCCTCATCTAACCCTTTTCCCACCACCCCTTCCCATACCCTCTTCTCCCCATTCTTCTTCCATCCAGTTCTGTTCCCTCCAGTCACCCCTCCTTTTTTGTTCCTTGCTGTGGCTGGAAAGTACAATGATTATTAACATTTTTCTTAGCTATTCAGATCACAGTGCCTCTCTGTTCTCTCTTCAGTATCGGTTGCTGCTGCCATGCTGCTTATTAGATGAGTGAGCGCAACAGGTTATGAAGCTCCTGTCGGTTAAACTGCTGTAGTCATTTAAATCATGTATGCATGACACTGTCATTTTAATGTCACATCTTTCTAATTTTAATATTATGTTTATTCATTTTTGTCTGTATTTAATACCACTTTTGACTCCTGCAACCAACCATGTCCCCTGACAAAGAGTGTGATACATGAAGCGCTGGGGCAGTTTGGGGTTAGCACCTCCGTTTGCACCCTCACTATGTTTATTTGTGCAGTAAAGCATTTATTTTAATATTATACATAGTGTTGTTGGAGTTATCTCCTTGAGTGCAGGTATCTCCTGTCTGTGTATTCCACTGTCAGGCAGACCACCTCGTTTAACTACACCAGAGTTTCACAGTCCACGCTTTGGAGTTAAGTCTAAAACCTTGCAAAGCCGTGCACTCTTGGGGACATTTGAAAATCTCAAATGATGGGATGGTGCGGGCACATGGTGGCGCAAGTCCCCTTCTACCATGGTGCACCCCCTTCTCAGGTGCAAAGCTGGCACAGGGCCAGTTCGGTAGAGGGTCACCTGACTTCGCAGGAATGTCTCAAGTTTTGACGCAAGGTCCCCTTGTGTCAATGCCGTTTGTTGCAGGCACCTTGTGCCAGTTTCGAGGCTCTGAAAATTGAGCCCCCTCACTTTAATAAACTTGCTTTATTTTGCACAGTATTAGTTGAGCTGCAAGTTTCTTCTTATGTCTCAGTGAGTGCCAGTTGTTTTGTTTTCCTAATTATGATATTTGGGGATAACACGCATGATTTAAAATCCTGGGACATAAATAATGTATCAATTCAGGATGAGGTAGATTTCTGCTATTTAGATGTATAGTTCGGTAGAAGACAGCTGGAAAAATCATATCAAAAAGGTAAAACTCAGCCACAAAAACTGATATGGCAGTTAATCATTTCACACACACATTTGCCAAAAACTCGTACTTAGCATAAAAAAGATGGTTTGAGGCAACAGTAACCTCACAAATATTATATGGTGCTAAAATCTGGGGTCTTAAATGTAATCTCTACAAACTGGTGGTATTACAGAGTTGTTTTTTTTCTGAAACTGTTACTGGGCGTGCCAAGATCAGCCTCAAATGATGCCGTACGGGCTGAGATAGGAACCCTGGCTATGTACCCAAGAGTCATGAAAAGAAATATAGCACTTTGGATGAAGGTAATAATTGCCTCAACAGAAGACTTACTCCATAACTATTGGGATAGAGGATAAATGGCTAAAAATGGAGCAGACATGGTTTGGCAGATGAACAGGTTACTCACCTGCAACAGTAGTTCTAGGAGTAGCATGTGTTGTTCATCTGCACTTATTGGCATGTCCCCTTCTGCTTTAAATCTCAGCGGAAGTCTTCAAGCTGGCTCCTCCCACCCACCCGGGTGGTATATACCTTGGCTCCACCCCATGACGCCAGATCTTGGCCCTCTGGAAGCCAGGCTGTGTGTGTCCGTAGCCGGGGAGGTCGGATGGGTCTGTGTGGACGAACAACATATACCACTCCTAGAACTACTGTTACAGGTGAGTAACCTCTTCTTCTAGGATCGTGGATACATTGTTCATCCACACTTATTGGCAGACTCCTAGCAGTTCTCTGGGAGGAGGGAGGCAAGGCGCACACCCCCTACTTAGGGAACAGAGACTGAAGAGTGAGGCCCCAAAATCAGCATCCTGGCATAACTCAAGGTGGATGTGGTAATGGGTGATAAAGGTGTTTGCTGACTTCCAGGTAGCAGCCCAACAGATTTCCTGGATAGGGATGTCCCTGGAAGCAGCCACTGATGCAGCAGTATGGTGGGTAGAATGAGCTCTTATCCCTCTGGGAGGCTCCTTGCCCGCCAACTTATAGCACAGACCTATGCATGATGTAATTCACTTTGCAATGATCCGTTTTGCTGCAGGTCTGCCAGACGTGGCTTCAGCATAGGTGACAAACAGCTGGAGAACCTCTCCCCCTAATTTCCGCCGTCCTCTCCTTATAGTGAGGGATAGTATAGGGAGGCAGTATAGTGCAATGGTTTAAGGCTCTGAGCTGCAAATCTGGTGATAACCAGCAGACCAGACCTGGGTTTGAATCCCACAGCTTCCACTTGCATACTGTGTGACCCTGAGCAAGTCACTTAACTTCCCTGTGCTCCCAGGTCGCTCCTGTAAAAAAGCTTTCAGCTTAGTGTGCTACTCCTGGTTAAACAACTAAAAATTAAAAAAAATACATAAATAAAATAGTAGCAGAGAGCACATCTCAGGTACAAAGTATGGCGCCTATACTCGGCCTTCGAGGTGTAGTTAGCGTAGTATACTGGCAGAGTTAACACCTGGTCAAGGTGAAACTCCAACACCACCTCCGGAAGGAATTTCGGGCGGGGGCGCAGGACAACCTTGTCCTTGTGGAAGACCAGATAAGGGGAGTCCACCGAAAGTGCCTGGAGCTCCCCTGTTCTTCTGGCAGATGTGATTGCCAAGAGGAAGGCAGTCTTCCACGACAAGTGTGACAAGGCACATTTGTGCACTGATTTGAAGGCTTGCCCATGAGCTTAGCCAGTACCAGCAGTAGATCCCACGGAGGTGGAGGTTCATGCACCGGAGGGGATATGTGATCCAGGCCTCTGAAAAAGCGCCCGACCACACCGTCTCCTGCGCCAATGTCGGTTGACTGGCCCGCACCCAGTAAGCAGAGATGGCTGCCAGGTGCACCCTAAGGGTCGATGACCGTAGACTCCCTTTGGAGAGAGAGACCACAGGTAGTCGAGAATGTTAGCCACAGAACAGGACAAAGGGTCCAGGCCCTTGCCCTGACACCAAATGAAAAACCTTTTCCATTTGAAGGCATAACATTTCCTGGTCGATTCCTTTCTGGATGCCTCCACCACGGTGTAGACATCTTCAGAAAGACCCAAAGCCTGGAACTCTAGCTGCTCAGGTACCAGGCTGTGAGGTGCAGGGATTGAAGGTCCGGATGTAATACCTTCCCCTGATTGAGAGAGATAAGGTCTGGGCATGTGCAAAGCTGCTCCAGGGGCCTTCAGCTGAGGCTGAGGAGATCTGGATACCAGAACTGGCACGGCCAGTCTGGGGCTACCAGGATCACCTTCACCTTGTCCCTCTTCACACTGAGGAGCACCTTTTGGATCAAGGGAAATGGAGATAAGGCGTAGAAGAGGCCTGGGGTCCACGGCCTCGAGAAGGCATCCCCCTGCAGTAAGCCCTGCTGAGGGGGGCTGGCATGAAACAGCCTCAGCTTGGTGTTTTCCCTGGAGGCAAACAGGTCCACCATTGGTTTGCCCCAACGGGAGAACAGACTGTAAGCTACCTCTGGATGGAGAAACCACTCTTGAGATATCTGTCCTAAGCGGCTGAGAGCATTCGCCAGATGGTTTGAGGCTCCTGTCACATGGATGGCTAGGAGATCTGCCTCCAATTGGCTCACGAAGGTCCACATGTGGATCACCTCCTTGCAGAGCAGACGGGAGTGTGTGCTGCCCTGTTTGTTGACGTAGTACATGGCCGTGGTATTGTCTATCTGAACTTGAACCACTTGACCCCGGAGCTGAGGAGCAAAAGCTGACAGTGCCAGTCTGAGTGCTCTGAGCTCCAACAGGTTAATGTGGCATCAGGACTCCTTGGGGGTCCAGAGCCCGTGGGCCCTTTTGGCCCCCATGTGGGCTCCCCAGTCCATGAGAGAGGCATCGGTCATGAGGATGACCGTTGGCTCGGGCGGACAAACGGGATCCCTTCCTGCAACTGTTCTGGGGAGGTCCACCATTAGAGAGCATCCCACATCTTCTGGGTTATAGTGATCAGCTGGTTGAAATGACTGTTGCACTGAGTCCACTGGGTGGCCAACTCTAACTGGAGGGGGCGTATGTGCAACCAGGCCCAACGGACCACTGAAGTGCACGCCGCCATGTAACCCAGAAGGTGCAGAAAGTTCCGGGCAGGGCGCAAGTGCCCAACCAGAAATGATTGGGCAAAGGAGGAAAGAACCTCCACCCTGTCCACTGGAAGCCGAGCTCTGGCTTGACAAGAGTCGAGCTCTGCCCCGATGAAGCCCATCACCTGAGAAGGCATGAGTTCCAACTTGGCCTCGTTGATCAGGAGGCTGAGGTGGGAGCAGGTCTGGAGGGCCAGGTCCCTGGACCTCTCCACCTCCTGCTGGGTGGAACCTGCTAGGAGCCAATCATAGAGGTAAGTATAAATCCTGACTCCTTGACACCTGAGATGGGCTGCCACCACTGCAATGCATTTGGTGAAGACCTGTGATGCCGATGACAGGCCAAACGGCATGGCTCGGAACTCGTACAGGGTCTCTTCAACCCTGAAGTGGAGGAACCGCTGATGGGATGGATGGATTGGGACGTGTAAGAATGCGTCCTGCATATCCAGTGAACAGAACCACATGTTTCGCTCCAAGGATGGTATAAGCTGGGACAGAGTGACCATCTGAAAGGTGCGTGACCTGAGATATTAATTCAGGTCGTGCAGATCTATAATAGGGCGCCAGTCCCCCATCTGCTTGGGCACCAAGAAGTACCTGGAGACAGAGCCTGGGTCTGCTGGAGGATCCGCCACTGGAGCTACTGCCTCCTTGAGGAGGAGCTGAGCAATGTTGTCTCAGAGAGTCGACTGAGTAAGAGCAGATACTCTTTCCTTCCGAGGGGCGCGGGCTCGGTTTGGAGGGTACTGCTCGAATTCCAGAGGCAGTCCCTGACCGACCACTTCGAGAACCCACCTGTCCGAAGTGACAATGGACCAGGTGGAAAGGAAGTGGTGGAGCGGGCCCCCCACGGGAGTACTCAGAGCTGAGGTGACGGGAGAGGGGTTGACAGCCCCCGCCCCATCAAGGGATAGACTTGGAGGAGGAGGAGGCTCCAGGACCTGAACCTAGGCCTCCTTTACGGGCATGTTGGGGTCCGGGCTTGGGCCGGGGGCGCCAAGACTGAGCCTGCTGCTGCCCACCTTGGAAGGAGGACAACCTCATTGCCAACCTCATTGAATTTTTTGACTGGGTGACTAGGGAGGTGGATCAGGGGAGGCAGTGGACATGGCCTATCTGGACTTCAGCAAGGTCTTTGACACTGTGCCACATAGAAGACTATTGCACAAACTGGGGAATATGGGTGTGGGCAGGACAGTAGTACGGTGGGTAGGTAACTGGCTGGGCAGCAGGACACAGAGGGTGGTGGTAAATGGCTGTCACTCCACAGAGGGAAGAGTGACCAGTGGGTACCACAGGGATCAGTGCTGGGACGGTACTATTCAATATCTTCATCAGTGACATTGCGGGACCTAGAAGGCGAATTTCACTGTTCGCTGATGACACAAAGCTCTGTAACAGAGTAGACACACCAGAGGGTGTAGACAGAATGAGAAGGGACCTGCAGAAACTTGAAGAATGGTCAGGGGTTTGGCAGTTGAAATTCAATGCAAGGAAGTGCAAGATAATGCATATGGGGCACAAAAACCCTGGCACAATATATCAGTTGGGGGGTGAGGATATAGCATGCACCAAGCAGGAAAGGGATCTTGGAGTTATCATCTCTGATGACCTCAAGGCAGGGAAACAGTGTGACAAGGCAGCAGGTAAAGCAAATAGGATGCTGGGATGCATAGGCAGGGGCATCACCAGCAGGAAAAGGAGGTCATAATTCCACTATACAAGACACTAGTGAGGCCGCACCTGGAGTACACTGTGCAGTTCTGGAGACCTTACCCGTGAAGGACATAGACAGGGTAGAGAAGGTTCAGAGGAGGGCAACAAAGATGGTGCATGGATTGCATCACAAGTCCTATGAGGACAGGTTGAAGGCACTGAACATGTACTCCTGGAGGAGGAGAGAGAGGATATGATAGAGACATACAAGTTTCTTACAGGGAGGAACAGGGTGCAGGAATGCACTATTTTAAGCGAAAAAGATGTTCCAGGACTAGAGGGCATGGGATGAAGTTGGAGGAGGCGATTCAGAGGAAGCGTGAGGAAGAATTTCTTCACAGAGCGGGTGGTGGACAAGTGGAACACCCTGCCAGAGGAAGTGGTGGGGCCTGAAACAATCACGGGATTTAAGAATGCATGGGATAGACATAAAGGAATTCTGGAGGTCAGGGGTAAGGGGCAACAGACTTCCTGGAAAACATAAACTGAACTTACAAACTTAAATGGGCAGACTGGGTGGGCCATAGGCCCTTATCTGCCGACACTGTCTATGTATCTATGTATGTATGAGGACTGCTGAACCGCACAGGAAGAGTGCTGAAAATGCTTCTTCTTTTTCTTCTGCTGGTTCTTAACCAAAGAACCCTTGGCAGAAGTGGCGTCCAAGGTGGCACTGGACTGCTCAGTGCGCTGAAGGTGACCAGTCACTCCTGGGCCGAACAAGTTGGTCCCAAGGAAGGGCACATCAGTTAGTTTATGCTGGGTATCCGCCAGGAAGGAGGAGAGCCTCAGCCAAGCCCTGCGACGTGAGACAACCGCAGCAGCCATCGAACGGGCACAAGAATCCCCGATGTTCAGGGCCGTCTGAAGCTGCTGTTTTGCAACAGCTCTGCCCTGATCCCGGACCTGCTTGACCGTGGTCTGCATGTCTGTGGAGAGATGTGGGAGGACTTCATCCACTGACCCTAAAAGGGCGTGAAAGAAGTGTGCCATAATGATAGCCGAGCTTGCCTGACAAAGGCCCAAGGAGGAAGCCGCATAGACCTTCCTGGCTGAATGGTCCAACAGCTTGAACTCTTTATCAGGAGGTCGGTCACTGTCAGCAGAACTGCCAGTATGCCTGAACACAGAGGCGGTCACCAGGCTCTCGGACGAAGGGTGCTCTGTGAACCCCGCAAGGGACCCCATGGGCACCGCATACTTGTGGGTCATGCGGGCAGACAGGGCTGGACAAGAGGCAGGGGGCTACCAAAGTTCTAGGGCTGGGCCAACAAGAGCCTCAGCCACAGGAAAGGCCTGCACTGGTGTATCCCCTCTCTTAAGGTTGTCTGTAAGAGGGTACTCTGCCTTTTTGTGGATGGGCTCCGGGGCATCCCTGTAGACTCAGAGATGAGGCGAAGAATCCCTTGGAAAGACAAGGGACTTTCCTCAATCTCTAGGCCAATGGTCGATTCGTCATCCCCTGGATGAGAATGCAAACCAGTGACATCCGAATCCAAGGAATCCAGGTATAATGGCCGACCACCCAGGTCACCTTCGACCTGCACAGGGCAGTTCAGGGTGACCATGACTGACAATCACCGGAGAAGACCGGTGTCAGGTCTATCTTCCTTGGAAGAAGCCCCTCCCACAGGCTGTTTGGGTGGTGGCTCCACCACAATCAGTGGAGAGACCGTTCTGGGCCGAGCTGGTGGTTTTACCGACTCGGGGACTGATTGATCAGCTCCAAAGGAGTCCGCTTCGGCCTAAGAGGCGAAAGCCAAGTAATTGCCGGTGTAGAAGCCGGAGTTGGCTTCTGCCCATCAAAACTAGCTGCTGCCACATGAGGTCTTCATAGTGCCGACAGAGTTTCCGTTGGAGCCTCTCCTCATCCGAGGATGACCGATGGCGTCTCCTCTTCTTAGAGTGTTTATGGCTCTTCTTCAGCCTTCTGGTCGAGGGGGTCCGAGACCTCGATCAAGACTGGACGGGGCGACTCGGTTGCTCGGGAGATGCCGGCAGGACTGGTGATTTCCCGTGGTCTGGGACCACTTCCTCAATGGAAGTTCCAGCAGGCTGGGTCTCCTCATTGAGGAAATTCAGAACTGGAGTTCGATCGGGGGAATGGTCGACCGGAGTCAGCGATATCAGATCGATCACAATTTCCACCTCATCGATCGATAATTCGGTCGACTGACCAGATGGCACAGCCAAAAAGCCAGCGGCCAAAGACACGATCTCGACCGAAGTCGAGACCACATGCTCCTGGAATCGAGATCTCTCCCACTCCCAATAACGTCTCTGTTGAGACGAAGATGATCCTGGATCCTTCTCCCGCTTACGGGATCGAGAGGAGTGCGAGCCCGCAGGCGCCTCTTCCTTGGTCGGGAGAGACTGGCACAACTCTCGAAAGGAACCCGAGAAGGTGGAGCCCAGGTTGAGCAAATCGAAAAAACTCAGAGAGGAAGATTCCGCTGGCCGAGCCGCTTCCTCCGAGAAGGAAACACATCATTCCAACTACTACAGCGGATCCATAATATGAAACCATCCCACCTAGCCTCCTTTGATTTCACGGAGGTTCCTCTTCTCCGCATCCCCAGCTTCAGGTGTGCGAGATGGTCGTCGAAGACACTGGGATGAAAAGCAAGACACAGATTCACTTCCAGAGTGAGATTTAAAGTGGAAGGGGACATGCCAATAAGTGGGGATGAACAACATATCCACGATCCTAGAATAAACTTTATGCTCAGTAGGTATGAGCTAGATTAAAATGATATTTTTGAATCCCAGGGTGATTATAACAACTATGGGGGAGTAGCATTAAAAAGAAATGAAAATTACGTACCTACCATAATTCCTTATCTTTCCGTGAATCTTCACCATTCATCACATTTGGATGAGTACTGAGCCCCCCCGAAAAGGGGCCCTAGACCCTAAAGGAATAAGTCCCTTAGCTCCCAGTGGGGGAAAAAATGAAAATTATGTACCTACCATAATTCTGATCTTTCTGTGTATCTTCACCATTCATTACCTTTTGGTATAGTGCCAGAGGTCACGACCCCGTGGGAGCTCTTTCTTTTTTTTTTTGTCTGGGTGGAGTCGATTCACCATCGGTGCCGCGCCTGAGGCCGATGCACTGCATGGCACTTGTGGGTTGGCCGTTAGGTGTTGTTGACTCCGCCCTCCCACCAGTTCGGAGTCACCATAGAGTGATAAAAAGGTTGGAAGGGAGAGATAAAGAAGTCCAGGAGACAGACAAAGGAAAATATATACAAACTAAAAGGAGAAATAAAGGACTGAGAAGACAGAATAAGCTGGAAAACTAAGGGGATTGGGAACCAGCCCCAATCTCTGGAAGTAGAAAAAAAGAGGAGGGAGGAAGGGTTAAGGAATTTAGAAGTAAGGATGTGAGGGGAAGGGAGAAGAAATGGAAATGACATACCTACTGTAATTCTTGATCTTCTTGGACGAAGTCTCCACCACTCATTCATACTATTGGGATCTACACCGGAGACACTAGGACCCAGTGGGAGCAAACTTTTTGCAGGAGGGCCGGCGCCACAGATGGAGCCGCGAGGAGTGGACCCTCCAACCGCCTCAGTTCCTTTTTTCCCACCGTCGAGTGCGCATCATTGATGACGTCGCTCGCCCACCGGGAGTCAAACTTCAAACTAGCAGCATAGTTTCTGTTTTTTTATTTTGTAGTATTTTTCGAATAAAGTTCCGCTTACGATAATATATTCTTATTAAAGAAAGAAGTCTCAGCCTACACTGAAGGAGTCGACCATGAGTGGGTCAGGTAACGGTAGGGAGACTTCATATGAAAGCTGTTCAGTCAGCTGGGCTGGGTCCATTCTGCCACCTTCTCCTGAGGGGGGGTCTGACAACGGACGGTCCAATGCCTGAGGGGAAGGGCGGTCCCCCTGGATGCATAAAAGAAAATAGCTGCATTCTCAGCACCGTTGGGGTCCAGGCTTGGGCCGAGGGTGCCAAGCTTGAGCCTGCTGCTGTCCCCCTTGGTAGGAGGACTGCTGAGCTGCAGGGGAAGAGTGCCAAAAAGGCTTCTTTTTCTTCTGCCGATTCTTGCCCGAAGTACCCTTGGCAGAAGTGGCATCCAAGGTGGCACTGGACAGTACAGTGTGCTGTAGGTGACTGGCCACTCCTGGGCTGAACAAGTGGGTCCCAAGGAAAGGCACTTCAGCTAACTTGTGCTGAGTATCCGCCAGGAAGGAGGAGAACCTCAGCCAAGCCCTGCGGCGAGAGGCCACTGCGGCGGCCATCGAGCGGGCACAAGAAATGGAAATTACGTATCTACTGTAATTCTTGATCTTCTTGGATGAGTCTCCACCACTCATTCACACTAATGGTATCTGCGCCGAAGGCACTAGGACCCAGCGGGAGCAAACATTTTTGCTAGAGGTCGGCGCCGGAGATGGCCCTGCAAGGCTTCCATAAGCCTCCGGCCTAAATGCGGTAATGACTATCCCGGCATCAACCTCCAACCGCCTCAGTACCTTTTTTCCGAGGAGGTGCAGGCGTAACTAACCTAGAAGGACAGCCCTGACAAAAAGCGGACAAAGATAGTCAGGCGACCCGTGAAGGGTCAGCAAAAGAAGTCTTCACAGCCTAAAGATTGAGGGAGTGAAGACCAATAGCAGAGGTGAGCTCGGGGGATCGTGGGTAGGCATGTAAATGAGTGCTGGAGATTTGTCCAAGAAGATCAAGAATTACGATAGGTACGTAATTTCCATATCTTCCTGGACGTAAGTCTCCACCACTCATTCACACTAATGGGAGAGTACCGAGCTAATAATCCCCCAAGAGGGTGGCAGGAGAGACCAAGAGCTCACAATTTTAGGAAAGAAGTCCATTAAGGATGGTCCTACCAAATGAAAGATGTCATCTGGCATGGACATCCAGGGCATAGTGTTTGAAGAAAGTATGCACTGAGCTCCAGGCGGCCGTATTGCAAATATCTATGATGAGCACGTTGCGGATTTCCGCTAGGGATGCCGCAACCGCTCTAGTAGAGTGAGTGTACACTGTGCTCTCCAGCTTAACCTGCACCATGGAATAACAGTGGCGAAGACATGTAACCAGCCATGCAGAAATACATCTGATAGCGACAGGTTGACCCAGCCGGGTCTCAATGAAGGAAACAAACAGTTGTTGAGCTTTACGAAAGTCTTTTGTTATGTCTAGATAGAAATGTAAAGCTCTTTTGACATCCAAGGAATGAAGAGAACGCTCTCTTTCATTTTGAAAGTTCGCAAAGTAAGATGGAAGGACTAGAGGTTGGTTTAGATGGAATTCTGAAACAACCTTAGGGGAAAACTTAGGATGGGTCCTTAGAACTACTTTGTCTTTATGAAACACAGTATACGGAGGGTCTGTGACCAAGGCATGTATCTCAGAGACCCTGTGGGCTGAGGTAATGGCCACTAGGAAGGCCGTCTTCCAAGTGAGACATTTTAACTCACAGGTAGCTAGAGGCTTGAAAGGTTTTCGACTGAGCATGTCTAGCACCAGATTAATGTCCCAGGCTGTGACTGGACGTCTTATAGGAGGCCTGGTATGCAGCATTCCCTTAAGAAACCTCTTAACCACAGGTAACTGAGCCAGTGACAAGGAAGGTACTGGCTCATGATAAGCTGAAATGGCACAAAGGTGAACCTTAACTGTAGAGTATTGCAGACCTGAATTTGAGAGGTCTAGAAGGTACTCTAGAACTTTATCTGGTGGACAGGAAAAAGGATTCAAAGAGGATTTTGCACATCAGAGCGAGAAACGCTTCCATTTGGCTGGGTAAGTTTTCCTAGTGGCTGGCTTGCGTGCAGCCAGAAGAATATCTGAAACCCTGCAAGAGACACCGAACCTGTTCCCGTCTATCTCTTCAGGAGCCAAGCGTGAAGGTGAAGCGACCTCCGATTGGGATGGAACACAGGCCCCTGAGTCAGAAGGTTCATCTGAAGGGGAAGCGGTTTCGGAGGAGTTTCCAACATACTGCTGAGTAGTGGAAACCATATCTGTCGAGGCCAGAAGGGAGCAATGAGAA
Organism: Neoceratodus forsteri; assembly: GCA_016271365.2. Taxonomy (NCBI): domain Eukaryota; kingdom Metazoa; phylum Chordata; order Ceratodontiformes; family Ceratodontidae; genus Neoceratodus; species Neoceratodus forsteri. The sequence goes on from JADMNL010000027.1 coordinate 185,735,954, forward strand.
TCAATTTGTCCCCCTGGGACTCGAATTTGAGAAGTACTCTCTGAATTAGAGGAAGAGGTGTAAAGGCGTAAAGAAAGAGTTTTGTCCACCGCAGCCTGAACGCAACTTGACAGCAAATGCCAGGCCCTGGATTTCTGGAGCAGAAGAGAGGCAGTTTTGTGTTGAGTGGGGATGCAAAAGGGTCCAGGTCTGGAGTTCCCTACTCTGTGAATAGTGACTGAGCTATGGCTGAGTCAAGAGACCATTCGTGAGGATTTGTCTCTGTTCTGCTGAGACAGTCTGCCAGTTCGTTCTGCACCCCCGGCAGGTAGACCGCATGAATTAGAGCTTTGTGCTCTAAGCACCATTCCCACACCCTCATTGCTTCCCTGCATAAGGGGTAAGAGTGAGCACCGCCCTGCTTGTTGATGTAACACATCACAGCTTTGTTGTCCGTTTGAAGGAGAATGTTCTTGTGACAGAGAATGTCCTTCAAAGCCCGGACTGCATAAAGGACGACTCTCATTTCTAAGACGTTTATGTGAAGCTGGGACTCATCCTGAGTCCACATACCTTGAGTGTGGAGAGCCTGACAGTGAGCTCCCCACCCCATCAGGGACGCGTCCGCAGTAATGGAAACCTGATGGTCCAGAGGAGCAAAGGGGTATCCCTCCAGAAGGTTGTCCTCTTGCGACCACCAGGAGAGTGATCTCTTCAGAGGTTCTGTCACCTTGATGAGAAAGGACTGAGGGTGAGTGGACGGGGACCACTGAGTACTGAGCATCCACTGAGAGGTTCTCATGTGGAGGCGTGCTAGGGGTATAGTGAACACCGAGGATGCCATGAGACCTAGCATCCATTGCATCGAGAGAGCTGTCACGAGCTGCTTTCTCCAATGTATCGGGCCATCTGAAGGATATTGCTCCTCCTGTCCTCTGGAAGAAATGCTTTCGCACAGGTGGTGTCCAGGAGAGTTCCTATGAAAAGGAGCCTCTGGGAGGGATGCAGCTGTGATTTTCAGAGGTTTAGCAGGACTCCCATGGACGTGAGAATGTGTGAAACCGCGGCTACGGCATCTTGAGTTCCCTGCCTGGAAGGACTTGCTAGAAGCCAATCATCCAGATATAGGAACACTTGTATTCAGATTTTTCTGAGATGTGCTGCGAGAATTGCACAACACTTTGTAAAAACTCACGGCACCGAGGATAGCCCAAAGGGCAGGACTCTGAACTGATAATGCTGTCCCAAAGCATGAACCTTAGGTATTTATGATGCTTTGGGTGAATAGGAATGTGCTGGTAAGCATCCTGCATGTCCAGGGAGGCTAACCAGTCGTGTTGATGAAGCAAAGGTAACCGGGTTCCTAGTGATATCATTTTGAATTTCTCTTTGGGAAGGAATTTGTTTAATTTTCTGAGGTCCAAAATGGGGCGCATGCCCCCAGTTTTCTTTGGAACCAGAAAGTAATGGGAGTAGAACCCTGTGTTCTGTTGATCCAGCGGAACTACTTCCACTGCCCTGTTGTTCAGAAGGCCTTGTATCTCGGAGGCGAGAAGTTCTGACTGAAGAACTGACAGCCTGAGCTGCCGTCTGGGGGACGATCTGGAGGAGTATCCAAAAGACTGAGGGAATACCCCTCACAGATTATCCGGAGGACCCATTTGTCTGAGGTTATGGACTTCCATTGATTGTAGAAGTGAGTCAGACGACCTCCAACCCCTGAGGAAGAGTCCCCCTCGGGCAGCTGAGGTGGGACTTGGGCCAACAACTCATAAGGCGGCACTAGGCGCTTTGGGTCCTTGCACCTTCTGCTGCATTTTCCTTTGAGGCTGGGGGGCTTGGTTTTTATTAAAACCTCCCCTGCCTTTGCCTCAAAAGGACTGACGGTTATGAAACTGGCATTTGTTAACACCCCCTCGAGAGGGGACGGGAGAAGGTTGAGCCAATGTAATGGCTGACCTAGTCTTTTGTGTGGCCTCTAGAGCCTGTTCTACTTGAGGGCCGAAGAGATACACACCATCGAAAGGCAACGCCATTACCTGTTGCTGGGCATCATTCGTGAAACTTGGAAGTGCGTAGCCAGGAATGACGGCGGGTACAAATGCCCACTGCCGCTGCTCAGGAGGCAGTATCGAAGCTGCTTTAACCTGCTGGTTGTTGGAATTGATACCCCTGGTTATGGTTTGAAGAAGGTCTGAATTAGTGTCCGACTCCGGTAGAACTTCAACCATATGTTTGAGCGAATGCTAAAGGATATATTCATATTGAAAGAAATAGCCTTGGTAGCTGGCAATATGCATACCTAGGGTGGAAGCAGCAAAGACTCTCTTACCTAAAGTGTCTATCTTACAAAATTCTTTGTTAATAGGTCGAGCCATAGTAGTCTGAGGAAGGACGACCTTATCATTCTCTGCCAAGACTACAATAGGATCCTCAAAGGCTTGGGATGCCAAAATGCGTCGATCCTTGGGAGCAGCATATTTCCTATCTATGGACTTAGCCACAGAAGGAATGAGAGCAGGATTATTCCATACCATTTGAGAAAGCGTCTCAAAGGAGGGCTGTACCAGAGAAGTCAAATCCATAGGGATCTCCAGAACATGGAGGTATTGGAATCTTAACAGTTTCCCAGGATCGATATCTGTAGTTTGGAGAGAAAGAGTGGAATTTAAGTTTTTCAGCAGAGACTTAATTTATAGGTCCTTGACCACAGGCTCTGCAGCAGGAATAGATCCTGCTCCTTCCACATCATCACCCAGCCTAAGGTCTGGGTCAGGCTCAATGTCATCTCCTGACAGCCCAGGAGGGACTGTATGAACAGGAAAGGAGTGAAAATTAGAAGGAAATAAGGAAGGAAAAGGATTCAAAGAAGAGGAGCCCTGAAGACTGGATGATGCCCTAACAGGTCTTGGCACCGAAGAAGAGCATGGCGCCGAAAAGATACACAGCACCGTGGAGCCCCACGGCGCAGAGGATGGCGCCGAGAAGCCATCTGGCGCCGACGAGACACACGATGCCGAGGATGGCACAGAGAATCCACACAACACCGAGGAAGGCGCTGACAAGGTGCACGGTGCCGAGAAACTCAACGGTGCAGAGCACAGCGCCGAAAATGGTGCCGAGCATGCCATCAACGCCAACGGCATCAAAAACATCCCAAGACTCCAAAAAACAGGATTTGAGGAGAAAGAAGGATGAATACCAGGAGATGGAGGCATCGGTGTGGCCCCCTGCGCCGCAGCCGTGTGAGGGGGAAAACACCTAAGCGCAGAGTCGATGGCACCGAACACGGCGCCACGCAAACAGGGAGGCCCAACTGCCCTATCTGATCTCCCAAAAAGCCCGAAGGCCCCTGAGTGACCAGGCCAGGCAGCTGGACCAACCTCCGAGCCCATTGCTCCATAAGACCAGCCCAATGATGAAACTTCTCATCTGAAGACCTACCAGAGGGCGGCGTAGGGCTCCGATGTCGGAGACGTCGGCTACCAAAAATAAAACGGCAACTCCGAAGGAGGACGCACTAGCCCCAATAACTGACCGCCTATGAGCAGACATATCAGAGGGCTGACCTCGAGTGATGCCTTCTTTTGACCTGTGGGGTCAAGACGCAGCTCGAGGTCGAACGTGCCGTGAATGCGACCGCCACTTTATGCTGAGGGACCGCCCACCCTCGGGCATTGGACTGTCCGTTGACAGATCCCCCTCCGGAGAAGGTGGCAGACTGGACACAGCCCGGCTGACTGAACAGCTTTCATACGAAGTCTCCCTATCACCTGACCCGCTCATGGTCGACTCCGTCAATGTAGGCTGAGACTTCTTCGTTAAATAAGAATAAATAAACTAAGCGATACTTTATTCGAGATATTACTACAAAACAATAAAACTGAAAAACTGTGCTGCTAGTTTGAAGTTTGACTCCCGACGGGCGAGCAACATCGTCACTGAAGTGCACTCGACGGCGGGAAAAAAGGAACTGAGGCGGTTGGCGGGTCGATGCCGAGATAGTAATTTCTACACGAGCTGGGGCTCGTGGTACCGCTCCTCACAGCTCCATCTCTGGCGCCGACCCTCCAGCAAAAAACTTTGCTCCCGCTGGGTCCTAGTGCCTCCGGCGCAGTTCCCATTAGTGTGAATGAGTGGTGGAGACTTTATGTCCAGGAAGATTAATCTCAATCTCATCGGCCACTTCCTCGGTCGTCTGGCCAGATGGAAGGTCCGTGAAGCCTGCAGATGAGAAAGCGATCTCGACCGAGGTTGAGACTGCATGCTCCTGGGACTGAGACCTCTCTCGGTCCCAAGAGCACCTTCGCCAAGACGAAGACAAACTGGATTCTTTGTCCCTCTTTCGAGAGCGGGAGGGGTGTGAGCCCGTGGGCACCTCACCCCGGGTGGGGAGAGACTGGCACAATTCCTTAAAAGAACCTGTGAAGGTGGAGCCCAGGTTGAGTGGAAGGAAAAAGCTTAGATTCTCCGAAGCACGGGCAGCTTCTTCTTCGAAACACCTTCATGCGTTCCCGTGGCTGCGGAAACCTCCCATCTAGCCTCCTTAGACTTCACTGGAGGATTCCTTTTCTCCGGTCTCCCCAACTTCAAACGTGCCAGGCGGTCGTCCAGGACATTGGGACGGAAGGCCAAGCGAAAACTGCAGGAAGAGGTGTCATGGCCGACACCTAGGCAGTAGACGCACGTGAGATGGGGATTGGTGCACGACATCATCTGGCCACAAGGACACCGGCGAAATCCTGGAGAAGATTTCTCTTCCATGATCGAGGACACAAAAGCGCGATCGCTAACTCGAACGAGTTTTAATTTCAGTAAAACCGAGGTTTGGAAAGCCAGGGCCTACGAAATGTGTGAGCACGAGGGAGACAACCTGTATCATCCAGCGGAAAGGAAGATCTGGCGTCATGGGGTGAAGCCAAGGTATATACCACCCAGGCGGGTGGGAGGAGCCAGCTTGAAGACTTCTGGCAAGATTTAAAGGGGAAAGGGACATGCCAAAGAGTGTGGATGAACAACATATCCACGCTCCTAGAAGACAACATACCCTGGACCCTTGACCTGTCTCCAGATTGTATAGGAACTGCAAAGGAGTAGCCAGAAGGCTAAACTGCCAGAATTCAAGGCACAGAATCACTGGCAATAACCCCAACATAAGCAGAATTGGCTATTCTGAAAGAGAAGACAGGATACAGGGAATATCCCCACCCCCCCAAAACCAAATTTTTTGTACAAGAAAACTAGTTTCTTAAATTAAATTGAGGTTGTGTCGAAAGGAAAAAGAAATCAAAGTAAGCTGACGGGGAGAAGGGGAGAAAGAACAGAAAGGAGGGCAACTACAAACCCCCACCCCACGGGGGTGGAGCCGAGGCAGTGAGGAAGGAGTGCCCCCCATCCTGACCACTCTCCCTTCAGAGAAAAACATCCCCCTATGTGCCCAAGGTCACTCCACTCCTGAGCAACAGAAAAGAGTGGGGTGAGGAGAGGGCACAGAGAGGAAGGGGACCCAGAGACTGAGGCCTCAGGGGGATGGTGGGTGGGATTGTGATAAATGGTGAAGATACACAGAAAGATCAGTATTATGGTAGGTACACAATTTTCATATCATATCTGTGTCAATCTTTACCATTCATCACCTTTGGGTGAATGCCGAGCTCTCTGATGGGGGTCTTAACCCTAAGGGACTAAGTCCCTTAGCTCTCAGTGAGTGGCACACCAAGAGAGAGAACCTTCACAGGTCTGGAGAGGCACGAGAGTGGGAAGAGTGAGACGGGGACCCCCCCCGGAGGGGGTAGAAAGTTGCCCCGACAGACGTCATCTCACCCTACGGGAGAAAAGGTGGGTTCTCTGGCGAGCGGAGTTAATCACCCTATGCTGGGCCATAGGTGACAACCGGAAGAGACGCAGCCATGCCATCCGCCTAGTGCAGATCGCTGTCCCTACGACCATGGAAGCTACCTCACTGGTGACATAAGATGCCCTTGCTTGGTGCCTTGCTGGCTCCAGGCCACATGCAGAGTACAATGTCTTGTCTGGTTTCCTCTGTGTCAGGCTTTGAGGCTAGGAGTTGACCTAACCTGGACCACAGGAACCTGTCATAGGTAGCATAGTGGGCCTGATGAGCAGATATAGAGAGAAGCAACCGTGCAGTACTGCCAGCCCACGCGCGAGTGGCTAGATTTCCGCTGCAGCGCCAGCCCAGGTTAGGAACGGACCCGGTTCATCGTGGGCCAGCCGGGAGAAGGATGGAGCATCCTACGGATGTCTCTCTTTTCTCCGGTGGGGAAGGGTGAGGAAGTACCCAGCACAAGGAGGACCCCTGGCGGAGGCCAGGAGTCACTCAAGCTACCGGTGTTTGTAACATAGGGAGGCGGGGCAGACAATGGCGTCACTGCATGTCCCCACCTCAAAGAAAATGGAAAAAGGAACAGGCGGGGTGGGTCCTCTGTCTAAGTGAAGCCCTCTCCGGGGCTTCAATTAGCCTACATCGCAGCCTCCCCGACCAGATACTTGTCCCAGCTCGATATGGGGTCCGGTGCAGCCCACATCTCAGGCGGGTAAGCAGGAGGTAACTGGGGGAGGTAGTGGCAATAGATGGGGGTGAAAATCCCAGGGGCCTTGACTAGGGCTGAGGGCTGACAGAGATCTCACCAAGATAAGGAATGTAAAATAAAAAAAAAAGTGCCGAGTATAAAGTCTTCCTACCCCAGAAGTCAAAATCCATGGCGTCTGCATCTGGGGTCCAGTCACGGTGAAGGGCGCGAAGCCCATTGGGAGTATCCAATTGCATTAGTCCTGACTGAGGATGAGGCAAACTACCTGGAGACTCGGGGGTGCACAATAGCTCTGGCGGAGATCCCTAGGGGCTGGAACTCCGGAAAAGGGTCTCTGCCAGAAACACGACACCTCCCAAAAGGGAGCAGGCCAGGGGGATACCACAAGGGTGTCCGCACTGAAATCACCTAGGAAGACACGCGTTGAATGCTCCAGATTGTGCTGAGTGGGTGGGGTGACATGCAGGTCCTCCAACATCCTCACGAGGAAACGTTGATATTCCGCGAGGTCAGCAGCAGGGGAGATGTGGACAGAGGGCTTCTCTACTCCTGAAGAGGAGGATGAGGAAGTGGAGGACCTCATAGATTCAGTGGCTGGTTGCTCAGGGGGAGGTTGGAACACCTGCCTGTCCATGGCCCTGACATATGAAGGGAAATGAGCAGCCACAGCCTTGAATTGCTCCCAGGACAGAGGTCCGCTAGGGCCAAGAATGCCTGGGAGAGCAGGAGAAGGTGACAGAGGAGTGGGGGCAGAACCGACAACAGGAATCGACTGTCCTCTGTCCGGGCGAAAGAGCGCACCTGGAGCCCCAAGGAGAGAGGGAGCTCTGGAAAACTCAACAGCCAATCAGCCATGGTGGAACTGCCTAGGCTGTGCCTTGAAGATTCCCTCCTGTGAGGTAACCAGGACTCTGGAACTCCAAAAGGAAGGTCCTCTACGTCCAAAGAATAGGGCCCTCTCGAGGAGACCCGAGAAGGAAGGGCAGAGGTCTGCACTACAACTCCTTCCCAAACCCAGGTGGTTCCCAGAAAAGGGTCGCCGCATCAAACCCTGACCCTCGAACCCTCGGAGTCCGAAAGAGCACTCCTCCTCGCAAACACCAGCCTAGACAGCTGACAACTCTGGTCAGTCCCTGAAGGGACTACCCAGGGAGCAGCACCCTCTCCTCCTGTAGGTGCTCTGATCGGCCCTAAAGTTGGGCGATCCAGGCACACCACCTGATGGGGTACCACCACTGAGGGAGCAGAAAATCCTCTGAGGCCAGGCTGCAGGGCAATAGTGGCCTGTACCACTGCCTGCTGGTCAGCACCCCTGACCCTGGACATGGGGGTAACTGTCTCCTCCTCAGAGGGGGGTTGGCTCCAGTCAGTCGAGGAAACTACCAGGGTGTCCACGTGTGCAGCCAACTCCAAAGAGTCAGACAGCATGTCCGAATTAGATTCCGACCCCGCTTCTGAGGAGGTGGAGACCGAAGTCCGATGCCAGACAGTACGTGGACGTCTGCTGCCATCCCGACTGAAGGGGGTACCAGACCAGGTGTCTGCAACAGAGCCAGCGCCGACGTCTCCAACCGCACCGCGAATGGTGAGCAAAGAAGACATGGTGCCGCAGGCGGTAGCAGAAGTGGCATCGATGCCTGCCATGGCGCCGTCCCAATCCACGGCACTACAAGCGGCACAGAGGTCAGAGATGGCACTGACGACGGCACCGACAGCTCCCTCAGCACCGCGAATGGTGCAGAGGATGACAACAACCCCCACGGTGCTGTGTCCTCGTTCAGCGCCGCAAGCGGCACCAGAGCTAGACATGGTGCCATGCTCAGCCTCTGAGGCGAGAAACGATCAAGGATAGCGCCGTAGAACCTCCCACGGTGCCATCAGCACCACTGGCGCCGCGAACGGCGTCAACAGTAGAGATGGCGCTGAGCGATGGACCAGTGCCAACCACGGCACTATCAGGGCCCACGGTGCCGAGGCGGCACTGAAGGACGGTGTCGAGGACGGTGCCGACTCAGGCTTCCCAGCCCGAGGAGACGACACCGGGGGAGCCTTCACCCCCGAAGGGGCAATTGCCAATGCGGTGCCTCCCACCGGCCCCCCAGGGGGGATGGACTGAGCCTCCTGCACTGCGGAAGGGGCCTCTGCAATGGTGAGGCTACTAGGAGCAGAAACCCCCTCCTCCATGGTCCGTATAGAACCAGGAGGGAACCCGGAGGAAAGGCCATGAGACCACGGCTTGGCCCGACGAGTGAGCACCCATCCCCCGATAGTTGGTGGAGCTCATCCAACTTTCCACGCGCATTGCTCGATAACACTACGGTCCATGGAGAAGCAGGTGTCGCACGAATCCATGTCATGAAGCGGGCCAAGACACGCAAGGCACCGGTCATGCTGGTCGGTGACGGAGTACTTGTGGCCGCACGGGCACCGTCAGATAGAGGGCCGCCCCGTCTTTAACGATTTCTTGCCCCCCAACCGAGACATGATCCTCGGCAAAACAAGCTAAACAAAAGACTCGACGTCGCTGACAAAATAAAGAAAAGGAACAGTCTTACCACAGCGGCGTCGAGTGGTGGCAAGAATGGAACCGGCAGGGATACAGGAACGGTGTTGAAGGGTTTTCGGCATCGAAGGATTTTTCGGTGAAGTAGGCCTCTAACGCAGCAGCTCCACACAAGGTGCGACCTCTACGGCAAGAGATGAAGAACTGGCGGTAGGGCAGGTTCGACGACACCTAACAGCCAACCCATGAGCGCCACGCAGTGCGTCAGCCTCGAGGGCAGCGCTGATGGTACGTTGACTCCGCCCATCCAAAAATAAAAATTAAAAAAGCTCCCATGGGGTCGTGACCTCTGGCCACATTACCTAAAGGTGATGAATGGTGAAGATTGACACAGATAAGATCTGGGTTGTACACAGACAGGTGTGAGAGTCGAGTGCAGTCGCCGGCGTGCCGCGAGGTGTGGCATCCAATGCCTCAACCCTCAGCACCACCGGGCGGCTTAACTATGAATGTTGACTGTAACTTCGAGCCGGTCACTACTAAAAGAATGATTTTTTTCTTACCAAATTAGAAACACAAGAATCATTGGGGTTGGGGGGGATCTGAATTTGTTCTTCAGTGTACTAGCACATTTGCTGGATCACTACGGCAGCAGTGCATGTGCAGGGGATTTGAAAGCTGTTGCTTCACTGCCTTGACTACGGCGAGGTTTAAGCACTAAAGCATGGGTCAGACTTTGCATACTAACCATGAAATGTTTAGTGTTTGTGTTGGAAGGGAGGCCTTACATGCATTATGTGGTACTTTTCTAGCATTCACCCGAGTAATATATAGCAAGCCTTCTCCTCCCAGTAAACGTGTTCTAATAGGGGACTATTTTTACTATTTCAACCATTGAAACAAATTTTCTATTTCAAACTTTGCATTTGTTATTTGTGTTTTTTTTTTTTAATAATTACTTGGGGGGCCCATTTTATAAGCACAATAAGACACACTGCAGTGTGGGTTATGGCCTGGTAAGAGCACTTCCCAGGTGGTAAAGGCACTTGGCACAAGCGCCTCGTACCTCATAACACACCTGGGTCGTGCTCTTATCAGGCCATAACCCACACCTCGTCGTATCTTATTGCTGGCATATTTCTGGACTTAAGTCTTCACCATTTATTCATACTGCTGGGTTTGAGTACCAAGCTGAAACAATATCGCCAGAGCAGGGCGGTAGGAGACGGAGCTCACTCAGGACAGAAATCTGTTAAGGACTGTCCTGCCAAAGGAAGCACGCTGTCTGGCATGAGCATCCAGAGCACAGTGCTGAACAAAGGTATGCACTGAGCTCCAAGTAGCTCCTTTGCAAATATCAACAATAGGAACAGAGCGGATCTATGCCAAGGGTATAGCAACTGCTCTGGTAGAGTGAGCATGCACTTGGCCCTCCAGCTTGACCTGTGCCATGGAGTAGCAGTGGCGAAGGCAAGCCACTATCCAAGCTGAAATACACTTAATGGTTACTGGCGGACTCAGCTGGGTGGCATTAAAGGACACAAAGACCTGCATGGATTGATGGATGTCCTTGGTTCTCCTTGATGTAGAACAGAAGGGCTCTTTTAACATCCTGGGAGTGAAGGGTGCATTCCCCTTCATTATGGAAGTTAGGAAAATAAGTGGGCAACATCAACAGTTGGTTCAGGTGGAACTCTGAAACCACTTTGGTTAGGAACTTGAGGTGTGTACGAAAAACCAAACTGTCTTTGTGAATGATGGTGTACGGAGGGTCTGTGACCAAAGCGTGTTTTTCAGAGACCCTACTATCAGAAGTTATGGCCACAAGAAAAGCAGTATTCCAGGTCAGAAACTTGAGATCACACATAGCTAGAGACTCAAAGGATTTACGAGTGGGAATGTCTAGCACAAGGTTAATATCCCAGGGAGCAACCAGCTTCCTGACCAGGGGCCTTGTGAGCAGAAAGCCCTTGAGGAATCTCTTGAACAGATGCAGCTGAGCCAAAGTCATGTTCTGGACTTTTATTTATTTTTAATTATTTTACCAGGAGAGACACACTAAGCTGAAAGATTGTTTACAGGTGTGACCTGGGAGCACAAGAAGTTAAGTGACTTGCTCAGAGTCACACAGTACGCAAGTGGGGGCTGTGGGACTTAAACCCAGGTCTCCAGGTTTGCAGCTCAGAGCCTTAAACCACTGCACTATACTGCCTCCCTGGCTCATGATAGGCAGAGACTACACAGAGGTGTACATTTACAGAGGAGTACTGTAACCCAGCATCTGAAAGGTCTAGTAAGTATTCCAAAACGCTGTCTGGAGGACACTGGAATAGGTCTATGTGGCTCTTAGCACACCATTCCGAGAAGCGCTTCCATCCGGCTGCGTAAGTTTTCCTAGTGGAAGGTTTACCCTTATATAGGGCCAAGTGTGAGTGCAGAATCAATCAGCTCACTTCTCCACTTGCAGCTTATAGCCTTTAACCACTTGAGGCAGCACTGCACAACTTTCCAAATATTGTCACCACTTGTACCTTGCATACCTCTTATTTTTCTCTCTCAGACCAACTTTATTACTGTGCCACCACAGGCTCGTGTCTCTCTACTTTTGTAACCCATGGCATCTCTACCATCTACCATACAAATTATAACCAATACTCTTAACTGTGACCCCCTCTGGCAGTGCGGGTTTCTTACTGTAAGCCTTACAGGCCTTTTCACAATCTCACTCTTGTGAACATCCTCATCTAAACCTTTCTTCCGTTTACTGTTCTGGTCCCCACTGTGACTTATTGCATTACCATGACCTCCACTACCCTTCCCTAACTACTTATCACACTCCTTATCACACTCCTCCTGCTCAGTTCCCTCTCTGGGACTACCATTAACCTCCACAATAACGCATGGGATCGTCATGCTTCGCAAAGTGACTTCTACTTCTCCAACCTCCTTGTTTTGGATGTAATGATACTGGATCCCACCCCTCTCCTTCTCCATAGGGGTCTCATCTACATTGCTTCAGCGGGTTCTCTGACACACTGCTATGGTCCATTACATTACACCTCCTTTGTGCACTGGAAACTGTGGTATCTCATCCTCATTGCCCTTCTACTTTCCAGAGATGTTGAGACCAATCCTGGTCCTAGCTCCCCCCACTCCCATGCTGACTTTTTGGATGACGGCTTGAAAGGACTACGCATCGCTCATCACATCAGAAGCCTACTGCGAAACCAGGTGGAACTTAAGGCGTGGGTTACCCTCTACAAGCCAGACCTATTCTGCCTATCAGAGACTTGGTTGAAACCCACAGTTACTGACTCCTCCTGCCTATTAGCCACTTACAACCTTATCCGGAGAGATAGAATCTCTTCCAAAAAGGGAGGTGGTGTTGCTATTTATTATAGAGAGAATTTATATCTCTCTGTCCTCCCTACGCCTGACCTCCCCCACTGTGAGTCACTACATGCGATACTTACCTTAGGTACAAAAAGACTGCATAATGTATGTGCCTATAACCCCCCTAGCAGTGGCCTCACTGGTCTCGTGGAGCTACTTGAACAAACATCACTGTCGGCTGGGTCAAACGAAGTGACTATTATGGGTGATATTAACTTAAACTGGCTGGGAAACTGCCAAACTAACGTTCAATCCCAAATCATGCAACACAAGCTACATCAGCTAATTACTGAACCCACCAGGACAGCTATGCACACAAACTCTAGCACCTTAATTGACTGGGCACTAACTAGTCGGCCTGAACACATATATACTGCTGGCATACTTGCTGATGCACTCACTGACCATTCCCCTATTTTCTGTCTATGGTCTCCAGCCCCTACAAACCCTACCCCGCCTCCAAAGTATATCACCTTTAGGAACTTTTCAAGTTTCGATCCAGTACACTTTCTAAATGATGTCTCTCAAATTGACTGGAACAAACTATACAGGGCTAATGATGCCCACTTAGCCCTAGACTTCTTCCTTCATGAATTCCTGACACTCCAGGATATCCATACCCTTTACTCTACACGTAGAGCAAAGGGACAACAAACAAGATGGTTAAAAAAGGACCTCCTTTCCAAATTTAAAATGAGAGATACGAGCTAGAAACGTTTTAAACTCTCAGGTTTTCTGGCTATGACCTCTATAGGGCCCAGTGAAAAGAATGTAAAAAGTAAATACGACTTGCCAAAAGCAAATATTGCAAAAGTCTTCTCACTGATGCAGCAGGAGAGCCTAGAAAATTCCGGACGCACATTAGGTCCTTCCTGGGGTCTACCCAGTCCCCTACTCCAAATAACATGATCTTAAACAGGATCCACTGTAATGATCCGCGGACAACTGCAAATTTCTTCAACCAACAATTTTCGGACCTGTCCAAATACACCCTTTCCCACTATGCAACCCCTAGGCATACACACTGAGCCTCACAGTGATAAATTAAGACAATCTTTTCACTTCAAAACCATCTCTTAAGTCAGAGATACTAAAACTCCTAAACTCTATCTCAGACAATACTAGTACTGGCTCTGATGGTATTGAACCTAGACTTCTGAAGATAGCAGCCCCATTTATAGCCTCTCCTCTTGCCCGAATCTTTACATTATCCCTCTGTCAGAGCCATGTTCCTGACATCTGGAAAATTGCCAGAATCACTCCAGTATTCAAGAAAGGTGACTCTAAAGCCCCTTCCAACTATAGACCCACTGCGATATTATCTGTATTAAGCAAAATTCCTGAGAAGCTTGTTGCTACTCAAACCACTGCTTTCCTTCACAGAAACAATCCTCTCTCCTCTGCCCAACATGGGTTCTGAAAGGGCCATAGCACCACCACGGCCCTGCTCAAATTCACCACTGACACCCTGTCTGCCATGGACGCAGGCCTCCTCACAGGGGCAGTTTTTATAGATATGACCAAAGCATTTGTATGTTAGTATTTGATCTTGTTGACCACCCTATTCTTCTCACAACATTAAAGTCTATGGGTTTCTCGATGGGTGTTGTGGCCTGGTTCAGTAGTTATCTGTCAAACCGTGCCCAACTTGTGAAATACGCCTCCACCCTCTCGAACCAGTCTATTCTAAACATTGGAGTACGCCAGGGTTCAATTTTAGGGTCCCTTCTCTTCTCTATATTCATCAACAGCATCACCTTCGCTCTCACCTCCTGTTCATCCCTCCTGTATGAGGATGATATTGTTCTATATACTAGCTCCAAAAACTTGTCAGACATAAACTCGTCCCTCTCATCCAACTTCCAGAAAACTCAAAACTGGCTATCCGACCACAAACTGGTCCTCAATGTAACGAAAACCCAAGCTATGTTGTTTGCGTCTGCTACCAAACTAAAATCCTGCAATAAGAGCATCTCAGTCTCCTGCCCTGGCTCCCTTCCCATAAATAAATTTACCTCGTTCAAATATCTTGGGGTTGTCCTTGATTAATCTCTTAGCTTTGATCTCCATGTCAAATCCACTTGCAAATCAGTAAACTCTAAGCTAGGCATTGCCTATAGAGCCAGCTATACACTTACTCCATCCACCAGGCTGGCTGTTGCCCACAGCATCCTTCTACCAACCCTGACCTATGGTGTCGTCACATATGCGGCCATACGTAAGTCATCACTGTGTGTCTGGGACACCACCTACAATAACATTTGTCACTATGTCTCCTCATCCCCTAGGCTTGAACACCACTGCAAACTCTACTCAGGCCTAAACTGGCAGTCACCTACTGCACTGAGACTCTACTCAATTGGCTCCCTCGTGGACAATGTTATTAGAGCACAATCTCCTGATAGTCTTGTGTGGCTACTGTCCCCTCAAACACCCTCCTATGGACTACACTCAGCTGATAAGTCCCTGCTGCAGGTGCCAAGGTGTAAAACCTCAAAAGGCTCCCAAGCTTTCTCCCACTACGCCCCACTGATGGAGCATGCCACCGTTAACGCCATGGCGCGAGTCCCATGCACTCTTTAAAAAAGAGCTCTATGCCAGCCTATTTGCTTCAAACTCATGCACCTATTTTCAACCCCCTTGATCTCTCTCTCTCTCTCTGCCTACCTCCCAACTTCCTGCTGTATTCTTAACGACTAACCTGTCTCTTTGTCTTCCTCCTCCTCCTCCCCCCAATATGAATGGTTGCTGTTACGTCCCTTCCCACATCACTCCCTATTGCTCCGTCCAGTGTAAATGCCTTATCCTTTCTCCCCACAGGATGGCGGTGTTCCACCACAAACTGTCACATAAGAATGACTTTTTCCTGCCTCATTTTAATGTAAAATAAACTGTATTTGCTTAAACTCTGCACTTACAATGTACTCACTAGGTTACTGTAACTGTTGCCTAGCTTCCCTATATGTTAGATAGTTGATTTTATGGTTTTATATGCTTACTCTGCCCTACATGTACTCTTGTCTTCACCATGTATACTTTCTCAGCCAATTTGTAATTTGCTTTTCATGTATTTCTCCAATCTCTTCTATACAGTACTTGTAATGATGTTGTGTTTTCCCTCTCATGTAGTAATCCTCCCGGGTCGTGACTGAAAATAGTCATTCTATGGCTAGCTCACCTACCCGGTAAACAAAAACGAAATTAATAAAATAAATAAATGTGCAGCCAGGAGAATCTCAGGGGCCCTCTGAGAAACCTTAAAACTGGAGACAGGCATGGAGATGAAGGGAGCGCAGGGTGGGATGGATCACAGTGTCAGAAGGTCCATTGGTGCAGGCAGTTGCCTCGGGGGGACCACTAACAACTTGTTGATCAAGGGAAACCAAATCTGATGAGGCCAGTATGGTGCAAAGAGTATCATCTCACCCCTGTGTGCCTCCAATCTGAGCAGCACCCTCTGAACTAGAGGAAGAGGAGGAAATACATACCGAAAGTGATTTGTCCACCTCAGCCTGAATGCATCCTGACAGAAAATGCCAGGTTCTGGATTTTTTGAGCACAATAGAGGTAGTTTTGCACTGAGTGGGGATGTAAAACGGTCCACGTCTGGAGTACTGCACTCGTCAAAGAGACACTGCACGACGTCTGGTGCTAATGACCACTCGTGAGGATCCACTTCCGTTCTGCTGAGCTGGTCTGCCAGATTGTTTTGAGTACCTGGCAGATAAACTGCTTGAATCAGAGCACAGTGCTTGAGACACCACTCACCCTCATGGCTTCTTCGCAGAGTGGGTAGGAGTGTGCCCCCCCCCCCCAAATTGTTGATGTAATACATCACTGCTTTGTTGTCCATCTGTAGCAGGATTACCTAGGGATGGACATCTTCCAAGACACGGAGGGCGTAAAGGACTGCCCTCATCTCCAGAATGTTGATATGCTGGTGAGACTCTACGTGGGTCCAGAGTCCTTGAGTATGATGGCCCTGACAGTGAGCTCCCCACCTGAGGAGAAATGCATTTGTGGTGAGGGTTATCTGAGATTCTCGTAGAGCAAAAGGTAGACCTTTAAAAAGGTTGTCCTCCTGTGCCCACCATGCAAGTGACTGATGTAGGGGTTCCATCACTTTGATACACTGTTGGGGACCACTGTGTACTGAGCATCCACTGAGTGGTCCTTGTGTGCAGTCGTGCTAGAGGCACTGTAAAGAGAGAGAAGAGGCCATGAGGCCTAACATCTGCTGCATGGAGTGAGCCCACATGGGGTTGTTCTCCATGATGAAATGTGCCATTTGAAGGATGTCGTTTCTTCTGTCCTCTGGGAGGAAGGCCCTCACCTTGGTAGTATCCAAGAGGGCTCCTATGAAGAGGAGCTGCTGCGAAGGTTAAAGTTGTGACTTTTCCAGGTTCAGCAGTATCACCATGGAGGTCAGGAACTGAGCTGCTGTGGTCACTGCTTTTTATGTACCCTGCCTTGATCAACTTGCTAGGGAGCCAGTTGTCCAGGAAGGGAAAGATCTGAATGCTGAGCATTGGAAAGTGCACTGCGAGAAATGAAAATTACGTACCTACCATAATTCTTAATCTTCTTGGACGAAGTCTCCACCACTCATTCACACTAGTGGGACTATGCTGGAGGCGCTAGGACCCAGTGGGACCCAAAAATCTTCAGGAGGGCCGCCTGCTCGGCACCACGAGGCTGGCTCGCGCCATATAAGCTGTCTCGGTGTCGACCCTCCAACTGCCTCAGTACCTTTTTTATCAAGGAGATGCAGCATAAACTAACCTAGGAAACTAACCTATCCCGGACATAAGATAGGCCATATGACCCGTGTAAGAAGGGTCAACTCAACAGTGTCTTCACAACCCAGCCAACGAGGGAGTGAAGACCAAAAACAGGATGAGTGAGTTCGGGGGATGGTGGGTGGGTGGGTGTGTGAATGAGTGATGGAGACTTCATCCAAGAAGATCAAGAATTACAGTAGGTATGTAATTTCATATCTTCCTGGACTTAAAGTCTCCACCACTCATTCACACTAGTGGGAAAGTACCGAGCTAAAAAGAACCCCCAGAGAAGGGCGGCAGGAGAAAGGAGCTCACTTAGGACAGGAATCCATTAAGGATTGTCTTGCCAAAGGAGGGATGCTGTCTGGCATGGACAACCAAGGCGTAATGCTTCACGAAAGTGTACACAGAGCTCCAAGTGGCCGCGTTGCAGATGTCTGCAATGGGCACATTCCGAATCTCTGCCAGGGATGCCGCAACTGCTCTGGCAGAGTGGGCATACACCCTGCCTTCCAGCTTGACCTGCGCCATCGAGTACCAATGTCAAAGACATGCTACCAGCCAGGCTGAAATGCATCTGATGGCAACAGGCTGACCCAGCCGGGCCATGCTGAATGAGACAAAGAGTTGCTTGGATTTGCGAATCTCTTTCGTTCTGTCGCTGTAGAATCACAAAACCCTTTTCACATCCAGAGAATGGAGGGTACGCTCCCATTCATTCTGGAAATTAGCAAAGTAGGCCAGAAGGATCAAGGGCTGGTTCAGGTGGAATTCCGAGACTACTTTGGGATGGAATTTAGGGTGAGTCCTGAGAACCACCTTGTCCTTGTGAAATACTGTGTACGGGGGGTCTGTGACTAGGGCATGTATTTCAGACACCCTGTGAGCGGAGGTAATGGCCACAATGTAGCTGCCTTCCAGGTCAGAAACATCAAGTCGCAGGTTGCTAGAGGCTCAAAAGGTTTACAGGTAAGCATGTCTAGCATAAGACTGTTATCCCATGCAGCTACTGGTCTAGTGTGTAGGATACCTCTAAGGAATCTCTTAACTAAGGGTAACTGAGCCACTGACATATTGTGCATAGGCTTGTGGTAGGCCGAAATCACGCATAAGTGCACCTTTACTGTCGAGAATTGCAGTCCTGTGTTCGACAGGTCTAGAAGGTACTCTTAACATCTTGTTTGGTGAGCAAGCAGTGGAGTCCAGCGTGGACCTTGCACACCAAATGGAAAATGGTTTCCACTTTGCTGTGTAAATCTTCCTAGTGGATGACTTACTCGCTGCTAGGAGGCTGTCTGAGATTCTCCCGAGAGACACTGAGCCTACCTACTTCTATCTCCTCAAAAGCCAGGCATGGAGATGAAGGGATCAGAGATTGGTGGTGGACCGCTGTACCCTGCGTCAGCAGGTCTGTCCGAAAAGGAATTTATCTCGGAGAAACCTCCGATAATCCGTTGATTAACAGAAACGATATCTGATGAGGCCAGTATGGGGCGATGAGAATCATGATTCCACTGTGCCTCTAACTTGAGCAGCAACCTCTGAATTGAGGGAAGAAGAGGAAATGCATACAGAAAGCATCTTGTCCACCGCAGTCTGAATGTATCCTGACAGAAAGTAGCAGGGTTCTGGATTTCTGGAGCAGAATAAAGGCAATTTTGCATTGAGTGGGGACGCAAAAAGGTCCAGGTTTGGAGTGCCCCACTATTTGAATAGCGATTGCTCAACGTTTGAGTCGAGAGCCCACTTGTGTGGATCCGCCTCCATTCTGCTGAGGTGATCCGGCAGATCGTTCTGGATTCCTGGCAGGTAGACTGCCTGGATCAGGGCTTCATGCTCAAGACATCATTCCCACACTCTCATGGCCTCTCTGCACAGAGGGTAAGAGTGTGCCCCACACTGTTTGTTGATGTAGTACATCACTGCCTTATTGTCCGTCTGAAGGAGAATTACTTTGTGACAGAGGTCATCCTTCAGGGCTTAGACAACGTACAGGACAGCTCTCATCTCCAGGACATTTATGTACAGTGGGGACTCGTCCTGACTCCACAGGCACTGGGTGTGGAGGTCCTGACAGTGAGCTCCCCTACCGGTCAGAGAAGAATCCATGGTGATGGTGATCTGCGTCTCCAGTGGAGCAAAGGGAAAACATTGGAGAAGGTTGTCCTCCTGAGTCCACCAGGTAAGTGACCTTGTTAGAGGCTCCGTCACCTTGATGTGGAGGGACTGCGAATGTGTGGTCGGAGACCACTGAGTGCTGAGCATCCATTGTGTGGTTCTTATGTGCAAGCAGGCCAGGGGCACCGTGAGCACAGACAACGCCATGAGACCTGGCATGCGCTACACTGAGAAAGCCCAAACCGAGTTGTTCTCCTTGATGAAGTGAGCTATCTGGAGAATGTTGTTTCTCCTGTTCTCCGGGAGGAATGCTCTTGCCCTGGAAGTGTCTAGGAGAGCTCCTATGAAGAGAAGTTGTTGGAAGATTTGAAGCTGCAATTTTTCCAGGTTCAGAGAACTCCCATGGATGTGAGGAACTTGGAAGCCGTGGAAACCGCTTCCTGTGTCCCTTGTCTAGAGGAGCTCACTAGGAGCCAATCTTCCAGGTATGGGTACACCTGAATTCAGAGTTTTCTAAGATGCACTGCGAGTACTGCAAAGCACTTTGTAAAGACTTGTGGCACCGAGGAGAACCCAAAGGGCAGGATGCTGAACTGGTAGTGCTGACCCAGCGCCACAAAGCATAGGTACTTGTGGTGGCTTGGGTGTACTGAGACGTGCTGGTGAGCGTCCTAAATGTCCAGGAATGCCAGCCAATCATTTTGATGAATTAGAGGCAGGAGCGCTCCCAGAGATATCATCCTGAATTTCTCTTTGAACAGGTATTTGTTTAACTTCCTTAGGTCTGGAATGGGGCGCATACCGCCCGTTTTCTTTGGAACTCGGAAGTAGTGGGAGTAGAAACCTGCATCCCGTTCTGCTTGCGGAACCACTTCTACTGCCCTGTTGTTCAGAAGGCCCTAAATCTCAGAAACAAGGAGGTCTGACTGAGTGGTAGACAGCTTGGGCTGTTGTTTGAGTGGACGATCTGGAGGCGTCTCCAAAAACTTCAGAGAGTATCCCTCTCGAATTATCCTGAGGACTCATTTGTCTGTTGTAATGGACTTCCACCGGTTGTAAAACTGAGTCAGACTACCCCCTACCACCGAAGAAGAGTCCCCCTCGGGTAAATGAGGTGGGACATGGGCTGGGTCTTCAGAGGGTGGCAATGGGCGCCTTTGGGACCTGTGCCTTCTGCTGCATTTTCTTTTGTGGTTGAGGGGTTTGTTTTTTGTTGAAAGTCTCTCAGCCTTTACCACAAAAGAACTGTCGGTTATGAAATTGTCAGCAGTTTCCACCCCGCTGGGGGCGGCAGGGGCCGGTCTAGCCGTCTTAACAGCAGTCCTGGCTTTCTGAGTGGCCTCCAGTGCCTGCTCCACATGTGGGCCAAACAGATAAACACCATCAAATGGAAAATTCATGACTTTCCACTGAGCATCATTAGTGAATCTCAAAGTCCTTAGCCACGAGTGACACCAGGTGCATATCCCGGCGGCTGCTGCTCTAGAAGCGGTGTCAAAGGCATCCATAACAGCCTTAAGTTGCTGATTGTTGAACTCAGTGCCCCTAGTAATGGTCTGAAGATGCTCCGAGCTAACATCTGACTCAGGAAGAGCCTCCACTGTTTCTTTGAGCGAATGCCAGAGGGTAAACTCATACTGAGAGAAATAGCCCTGATAGCTAGCAATATGCATGTCCAGGGTAGCAGTAGCAAACACCTGCTTTCCCAGAGTGTCAGTTTGATGGGATTCTTTATTCACTGGATGAGCCGTGGATTCCTGGGGAAGCACAGCTTTGTCATTCTCTGCCAAGACCGCTATGGCATCCGCAAAGGCCTGAGAGGCAAGGATTGGCCTATCCTTAGGGGGAGCATACTTCCTGTCTATGGACTTAGCAACGGAAGGAATGAATGCCATTCTGTCCCACACCATGTGTGAAAGAGTCTCAAAAGAGGGTTGCACCGGTGGTGTTAGTTCCACAGGAATTTCAGGAACATGCAGATACTGAAGGTGCAAAAGCTTCCCAGGATCCACCTCAGAAGTCTGAAGAGAAAGAGCAGAATTCATATTCTTCGGTAGAGACTTAAAAGAGAGGTCCTTGACCAAAGGCTCTGCTGAAGTGGAGGGCTTACTTTCCACGCCAAAGGATGAATCTTCATCCAGATCATCCCCTAATCGTAGATCAGGATCAGACTCAACATAGTCTCCTACTACCCCAGAAGGGATAGTACAGAAAGGAAAGGGAGGAAGAAGAGCAGAAGGTGCCACTCCCTGAATCGTAGGTGGAAACAGGTGAAAACCCCGGCACCTGAGGCAGTGCCAGCACTGAAAAAACAGAGCCAACATCGTGTGCGGCACCGGGAGCAGTGCCGCCAAGGTCGTAGCCAAGAGCGGCACCGGTTGAGCGCCTGGGGTCCCCAATCCCAACACCGGGACACCCAAAACTGGAGACCTGAAAGTATGAAGAGGACAAGGAGAAAGCAATACCTGTGCTGGACCCTGCGCCAAAGCCATTTGAGGGGAAAAGCATGTGGGAGCGGCATCGATGGCACTGAAGAAGGTGTTGCACAACCAGGCTGATCCTACCGCTCCACGGCCCCCAGGCCCGAAGGCCCCAGGGCCTGGTCCACAAGTAAGGGCAGTCCGGACAACCGCCAGACCCACTGTTCCATAAGGGCGGCCCAATGATGAACCTGCTCACCAGAAGACCCCCAAGGGGGTGGGGAGGGGCTCTGGAACTGGGGACCGAGGCTGTAGGCAACCCAGATGGAGTCGAGGTCAGCCTCCTGTCCCCCGCTACCGACGACCTCTGTGCAGACATACCAGAGGGTGACCTCGAGCAGTACCTCTTCTTCTTCGACTGGTGGGAGCAAGAAGAGCTCGAGGCAGAGTGGTGTCAAGCCCCCGACCTCTATCAGGAATGGGCCCGCTTCTTCTTGTGCTTTCGGGAGGACCGCCCTTCCTCCCAAGCGCCGAACTACCCGTGGTCAGACCCCCCCTGCTCTGCTGCTAAGACAGCTTTGAAGTGAAGTCTCCCTACTGTCATCGGCCCTGTTCGTGGTTGATTCCGAAGCCGGGATGAAGAAGACTTCTTTTCATTGAACGAAATTAAAAACTTATTTTTAAATAAATAAATATACTAAAGATTAATCAAATACTGAATGACTACGCCGCTGTAGTATAGACGTGAAGATTTTACTTCTGGCGGGCAAGCAACGTCGCACTGAAGTGCACTTGACGATGGGGGAAAAAGAACTGAAGCGGTTGGAGGGTGGATGCCGAGATAGCCTATACAGCATGAGCCAACCTTGCGGTGCCGCACATGCGCGGTCCTATCCCGGCACCGGCCGCCCTGAAGATTTTTTGCTCCCACTGGGTCCTGGCACCTCCGGCATAGTCTCACTAGTGTGAATGAGTAGTGGAGACTTTAGGTCCAGGAAGATCAGCCTATCACCCTTCCCTTCCAAACTCAAATCCCACTAAAAGACATTCCTCACCACTACCTTTACCTGTAACTGCCAAAGCTTGCTGTGACATCTGGGGTCCCTCAACAATTCTGGTACTGGCTTTAGTTATATTTTAATACATGGTAGGCACTGCATTGGTACCAAGTCTCTGTGTACTATAACAACTGCCTGCATTAATGTCACCTTTACCCAATCGTTCATTTTGGTTCGGTTTATTTTTGTACTACCTAATGTTTTGTTACAATGTTCTGTACCTTGCATCTCATGTACTTGTTTTGTTTTCACCTTGACTGTGCCATCTTTATGGCCCAGGTTGTGCCTGAAAACGGTCGCTGGGATTAGAGCACCCACCCAGTTAACAAATCAATCAATGAATAAGTCAGACATAATTTCTTCTTTTGCTCTTGTTCTCTGTCTTTGTAGCCATTTGATAACCTAAAAATATTTTTATTATTGTCAGTGACATTTGGACAAGTGCCAGGTAAATTAAAGACCAACTTTATCAACTAGATTGACAGATAATTTATATTTAAAATTACCAAAGTGCTCTAAAAACATTGGACAAGCTGCTTTATATTACAGAATTAGTAGTTACTGGAATTCTCTACCTCTAACTATCAGAACTTTGATGAATTATAAAGCCTTTGTTACAGCTTTAAGAAACTTTATCAGAACGACAGCTACTTGTAATGGGCACAGATTTGTTTTTTGTATATATTGTTTGTTTATGTTACTATATGTTACTGACTCTCTTATTTGTACCACGACCATGGTTGCCTATAAAAACGGGCATTTACTGTCCATAGGATTTTGTTTTAAAATAAAACAAAATGAAATATGGTTTGTCAGCTTAAACATGTGTGCAGTTCTATAAACTGAGGTTTACTGAATTATTTGTAACAGACAAATGGTTTTAGAAGTTTTCATTCTTACCTTGCTCTACCCACCACAACAGTCTGTGCCCAGGGACTCATGATCTCCATGAAAGAGCCGTGATCAAAGAAACCACTCTGCCAGGTTCCTTTTATAGCTGGCAACCAAAGGGACAAGAGAAGCAAAGGAAGGCTGATAAGACACCAATTAGCAACACATAGGTAACCACACATATGATAGGGTCACTTTTCCAGTTCAAGCAATGGATATGTTTTACCGGACATAATAAAATAGGTGCCTAAGATCCTGCACTCTGATTGGTCAGTTAGTACTTGTGATGTGAAATTAAGAGAGCACAACACAGTTAGGCACTATTTCAGTACCACAGGAAAGAAAAGTTACTTACCATAACTTTAGATCTTCAAGAATATCTTCTCCGCTGGTTCCACGGCACGGAGTGATCACTCTGGCACCCTGACAGCTCTTGTTCACACTCTGAGTTGCAAACATGAGGAGTGGAAGCTGATATTCTCTGTACTGCTCTGTAGCAGCTCCTGGAGGAGGCACGCAAAGATACACTGATTGCTCAGGTGACCACGTGCCACTGGGCCGCACTCCAGCCAGCCACAGTATACAGGAGTTTTGAGGGAGAGCAGGGAGAAAAAGGTGGAAAAGTTACATTGGTATGCCGGATGATGGAACCATGGTCCCCCATGCCACAAATTCCCCAACATACTGGCAGCAGGAGCCCTCAGCCACATCTCTGTGCTCTCTCCTCCTTCAGATCGCTGCATGGCCAGCCAGCCAGATGGATCAGAAAGTGAGGTGAGGTTAGAGAAATGCACCTTGACAATGATCAGAGGAAGCCTCAAGCGAGGACAAGCTGGCCCAGCACAGAAGGCTGCAAGTCTGGATGGACTCTGAAACTGGCAGCAAGGAGCGAGTTTGGCAGGTAGTGGGGACAGGATGTGCGGCTCTAAGTAGTGGGGTGCCAGGGGACACATGAGGGTTGGATAAAAATATCAGGAAAACAAACAAAAAAAAGACTATCTTCTCCATAGAGTACCATTCTTTGGCCTTAACAGTCGGAGGCAACAGGACCCTGTGAAAACCAGAACTTTTTGGACTGACAGCACCATTGGGGTTTGGGGAAGAAGGTCAGAAGCACTAAGGATTGATTGATATGGAACTCTCACACCACCTTTGGCAGAAATTTAGGGTGTGTGGGGAGTACCACCTAATCCTTGTGGAAAAATATATATATGGTAGATCTGTCACTAGGGCTTGTAGTTCAGAAACTGCTCCTAGAGGTGGCAGCAACTAGAAACACTATTTTCCAGGTCAGGTACTTCATGGCATAGGAAGCCATGAGTTTAAAGGGCTTAGGGATAAGCATGTGTAATACCAGGTTGAGATCCAATAGGTAACAAGTTTCTTGACGGGGTCACATCTGCAGGATATCCCTCTGAAATCTTCTAAAGAGAGAGAGAGCTGAGCTAAGGGAAGCACTCCCACTAGCTTATAGGAGATGGAGATGGCCGACAGGTGGACTTAAATATATGAAAGGTTAGTAGCAGAAGGCTCAAAGGTCAAACAAGTCTGCTCAATATGGAGCTCATGCGTGAATGCTACATGTTGCTCCACCCACTTTCACCTGTCATCCTAACCATCCTGTTAAATCTATCACACCCCCTTTTAAACTCCCCAACTGTACTGCGATTTACTACCCCTCTGGCAGTGCATTCCATCTTGCCACCAACCTTTCAGTGCAGTGCTTTCTTCCAGTACCTCTCCGCCACCCCCGCTAATTTGTAGTTGTGCCCTATGGCGTTTCTGTTCTCACTTATGCAAAAAATATCCTGATGCCAACCTTGTTAATGCCTTTAAGGTACCTGAAGAACTTGACCATCCCCTCTCTCTCTTCTCTCCTCCACTGAGTACATGTTCAGGTCCACCAGCATCTATTCATATGGGATATTCTGCTGCCCCTGAATCATCTAGGTAGCCCTCCTCTGTACTACCTCCATCTGGTTTATGTCTTTCTTAAGGTCACACAGAACTGTAGATGTGAATGCACTATGGGCCTGTACAGGGGCAGAAAAACCTCTTTCCTCCTGCTGGAGAACACCACCCCCCCCCCCCCGATATGCAACCCGGCATCATGTTTGTCTTCTTAACTGCCTTTTTGTGCTGTGTTGATGCTTTCAGGTCGCTAGTTACCTTTCTCCTCCTCCATGACTGTGACCCCCCCACAACTGTACTTGTCCCTGCGGTTCCTACACCTTATGTGCATTATCAATCCTAATTGCCAGATTCCAGATCACGTTTCCAACCTTGTTAGGCCCTCCCTTACATCCCTCATGCCCTCCTCAGTGTCCATCCTCCTGTAGAGCTTGGCATTGCCCATGAAAACACATATCTTGCCTTTGATGCCCTCCCCATGTCACTGATAAACACACTGAACAGGACCAGAACTGGCACTGATCCCTATGGACCCTGCTAGTAACTTCTATCAAGACTTTCATCAAGACGTACTGGAGACCAGAATCTGAAAGGTCCAGGATATAATTAAGACTTCTTTCTGTAGGACAGCAAATGGGATCTTTGGAGTCCTTACAGCAGCAAATGTGAAAACGCTTCTACTATGCGCAATAAACATTTCTGAATGAAGGCTTGTAAACTGCCAGAAGAACTTAGGAGCCTCGCTAAAGCAACCACAATCTACCCACTTCTGTCTTTTCAGGAGCCATGTAGGGATTGCAGGTCTGGATGTACTAGCTGACCCTGAGCTGCGTCAGGAAATTTTGTTCTCGGGGGCAAAGTCTCAGCACAAGACTATCAGCATCATCTCGTCCTTAAGTGATCCAGCTTGAAGAGTACCCTTTAGATAGGGGGAGCAGTGGGAAAACGTAAAGTAAATGACCTGTCCACTGCAGCCAGAATACATCTGGACAAAAAGCATCATGCTCTTGATTTCTGGAGCAGAAGCAAGGCAGTTTTGCATTGTGGGGGATGCAATCAGGTCCAACTCCGGCACCCTCCACTCATCGAACAAATACTGAACAATGGTATCTGCTAAGGACCATTCATGATGATTTCCTACTGTTCGGCCGA
This sequence comes from Neoceratodus forsteri, assembly GCA_016271365.2. Classification (NCBI taxonomy): domain Eukaryota; kingdom Metazoa; phylum Chordata; order Ceratodontiformes; family Ceratodontidae; genus Neoceratodus; species Neoceratodus forsteri. The sequence continues at coordinate 185,762,714 of JADMNL010000027.1, forward strand.
GATTGTCTACAAAGATATTTTCTATCCCAGGCAAATGAGTTGTTTGAAGAAGGGTCTCGTTCTCAAAGCACCACTCCTAAACCCTCATCATTTCCCTGCACAGAGGGTAGGAGTGAGTCCCTCCTTGCTTGTTAAGTTACAGCATGACAAACTTGTTGTCTGTCTGGAGATGAACTACCTTGTGGTATACTAGTTCTGACAGGCCCTGTAACACATACAGGACATCTCTCATCTTTAGCAAATTTATGTGGAGGGGGCACTTCAAGTCCGACCAAGTCCCTTGGATCTGAAGACTCTGGCAATGTGCACCCCGCCCAAAAAAGGGGATGCCCATGCTGACAGTCACCTGTGGCTCTGGAGTTGAAAAAGTGAAGTCTTAAGAGAGTTTCTCCTTTGAGACAACTATAGGAGGGAGGGAGGGAGCGAGTAAGAGGCTTTGTCACCCATATCCATTGGTTCAGATGAGCAGATACTTGAGATCACTGTGTGCAAAGCATCCACTGCGATATTTTAACATGCAGCTCTGCAAGAGATAATGTGAATACTGTGGCTACCATGAGTCTCAACATCCTCTGCATCGAGTGCGCTGTCACCTGGGTGAATTTCATGATACAGCAGGCCATGCGCACTGTTGACTCTTCCTTGTCTTAGGAGAGGAAGGATAGGGCTTGAATGGAATCCAGGACTGCTGCTGTTAACTGCAGTCTCTGGGAGGACTCATCTGTGATATCCAAAGACTGAGTAGGACTCTCACAGACATCAGAAACAGGTACTAAAAGGATGCTACTGTTTCCATCAGGTGTTTGTATGGGCTCTTTATGAGCCAGTCATCCAAGTGAAGGAATACTTGAAGTCCCTTCTTTCTGAGGTGTGCTGCAAGCACTGTAAAACACTTAGTAAAGACACATAGTGCAGATGCAAGCCCACATGGCAGGACTATGTTTGGCTGTGTTTGAGACCCACACAAAAATAAGGTTATTTGCAGTGGCTGGTCCTAATCAGAATCATTGGTACGTATCCTGCATGACTAGGGATGCCAGCCAATCCTGGAATCTTAGGCACAGAAGGGGAGATCTCAGACACACCATCCTGAATTGTTTGCATCTAATGTAATTGTTCAGGCATCTGAGGTAAAAAAAAAAAAAGAAAATTATGTACAGGTATGTGGGGTCACAAAACGAAAATTACGTCGTCACCATAATTCTTGATCTTCAAAAATATCTTCACTATTCAGTCGTACTGATTGGTCTAAGCCAGAGGTGCCAGGACCACACAGAAGCAGTCATTTGCAGCTTAGGGAGGTGGCTGATGTTACCCACAAGGCTGACATAGTGATGCTGCGCACATGAGTTAGTCAGCAACAGATGCCACCCCCCCCCCCTTCCTCATTTCTCCTTGCCAGGAGAGAAACAAATAGGATAGAAAAGAGAGGGCTACAGACTCCTAGCCCAAAGGGAAAGGAAAAGGATCAGATATAAAAATAATAAACACCATAAAACCTGACTGAGAACTAAGGGCTGGGCCTAAAGGTGGTGCAAAGGTAGCCAGTATAAGAGCCAGAGACTATCTCATCCATCTGGGCAGTAAGGTGGAGAGAAGAACAACAGCATCCCTGGCATATAGCCCTGGCTGGTACAAGAGGCGTAGGAGACCTCAGTGTAGTTAAGATGGTAGGATGCCACCTTAAGTTCTTGTGCTCCCAAGGGGACAATAATTTAGTATGGAAAAATCCCAAAAGCTCCTAAGAGGAGCAGGTAGTAGGTGTGACTGGACAGCATCCGGGTGCACCAAAACAGTCTTCTTGCCACTCTACAGAAATGAATCCCAGCATCTAGGTGTGGGATAAGTACCCAGCCTAAAAGGCTGGGAAGTACAATGCAAAAAATCCTATTGCACCTGCTCCTCCCTGCAATAATGGAAGACTGAAGCTGCTCCTTGACACAAGAGCTAGAAGCCATGACAGAGGCTTAGAGCTACAGATAAGGTGGAGACCAGCTGTCACAGCAGCTATAGGGATATGTCCTTAGAGATATCCCAAACAGGAGAAGGAAGAAGTGCTTAGGTGAAAAAAGGGGAAAAAATAAACCCAAGCATTTTTTTGCTGGGAAGAAGGTATGGGAGTCCACTTAAGATTTTTTTTTTTTTTTTAAAAGAAGCTCTACCCTCAAGAGGGAAAAAAAATGAAAATTACATACTCACCATAACTGCTGATCTTCCTGAATATATTCACCATTCACTCACACTTGGGTTCCAAGCCGGAGGTGCCAGGACCCAGCGGAAGCAGTCTTTTTGCAGCCTAGGGTACCAACATTGGTGCCAGCACCACCCACAAGGCAGACAGAGTGATGCTGAGCTTATGGGTTGGGCCTGTCACCAACGCGGCCCCCTCCCTTCCTCAGTTCTGTTTGCCAGGAGGGAAACAATTGGAAGAGAAAACCGAGAGAGCTCTATAGACTCCTTGTCCAAAGGGATAGGAAAAGAGGCCAGCCCAGTGGCACTGAGGGTTGAGGTGCTGGTTATCACACCTCGCACCACGCTGGCGACCCATGTTCGGGAACAAGCACAGGCCACCAAAGGACAGCTCTCCTCTCCCAGGGAGGAGGATTTGTGCTCCTGCCGAACGACTGCCCCAAGGTGGAGACCAGAGGGCAGTGCAGATCTGAGGATGCCAGCGGAAGGGTAGGTGCTGCGGGACTTTCACAGAAAACTGTGCGCCACCACGCTTGCCATCGGGCTGTGTGTGCCCCAGCAGGGGAATGGTAGGGAATGGAAGAAAACTGGTGGAAAAACCCCTCCAGCTGCAAGATGACGATCTGAACCTTCTCAGGCTCTGCACCTGGACCAGGCAGGAAGATAAGGCACGGTGATTCACAGAAACACAGAATTTGACGGCAGATAAGGACTGCTTGGCCCACCCAGTCTGCCCATTTTCCTACCTAATGGATAAGCTGCAGATCCTAGTTAACCAGCAGCCTACTTCTTCCTACCCCCACCCCCTAGAATTACCTTATGACTGTCCCATGCATGCTTGAATTCCACCAGTTTTTGACTCCAAGACCTCCTCCGGAAGGCCGTTCCATGCATCCACAACCCTCTCTGTGAAAAAATACTTCCTTAAATTACCTCTGAGCCGCCCCCTTCTTCAAATTGTGCCCCCTTGTTCTTGCACACCTCTTTTTTTGAAAGATGCTACCCTCTTGGACTTTGTTGATTCCCTTGAGGTACTTGAAAGTTTCTATCATGTCCCCCCTCTCCCTCCTTTCCTCGAGGCTATACATATTCAGCTCCTTAAGTCTCTCTTCATATGTCTTCCGGTGCAGACCCTGCACCATTTTAGTTGCCCTCCTCTGGACAGCTTCCATCCTGTCTATATCTTTGCGGAGATTGGGTCTCCAGAACTGCATGCAGTACTCCAGATGGGGTCGCACCAGCTGTCTGTACAGAGGGATAACAACTTCCTGTTTTCTACTGGTGATGCCTCTCCCTATGCATCCCAGTATCCCCCAGCCCTCCTTGCTGCCCTCTCACATTGCTTGCCCACCTTTAGGTCATCCGATATGACTACCCCCAGGTCCCTTTCCATTTTTGTTGTTGTTAGTATCTCACCCCCCATTGTGTATTCTTCCCTGGGTTTTTGTTTCCCAGGTGCATTACCTTGCACTTCTTAGCATTGAATCTAAGCTGCCATACATTTGACCATTCCTCTAACCTTGCCAAGTCCCTTCTCATCCTTTCCACCCCACCTTGTGCATCAACTCTGTTGCAGATCTTTGTGTCATCTGCAAAGAGACATACTTTTCCTTCCAGTCCCTCTGCAATGTCGCTTATAAAGACATTGAAGAGGAACGGTCCTAATACTGAACCCTACGGTACCCCACTAGTAACCCCCCTTTCTTCAGAGTGGACTCCATTTACTATTACTCTCTGTGTCCTATTCTCCAGCCAATTCTTTACCCAGGCTGTCATCTTGGGACCCACTCCCAGGCTGGCTAACTTGTATATTAATCTTTTGTGTGGGACTGTGTCAAATGCCTTGCTAAAGTCTAGGTAGGCCATGTCCACAGCCCCTCCCTGATCTACTACTTTGGTCACCCAGTCAAAGAAATCTATCAGATTTGTCTGGCATGACCTTCCCGCTGTGAATCCATGCTGCCTTGGGTCCTGTGCCCCTCTGGCCTCTAGATACTCAACAATTCTTTCCTTCAGAAGTGATGATTCCAGGGTGACGGGGCTGGGAGGGCCGGTCAGAAGGGGGCAGCCAGAGACGAAGGAGAATAAAATGTATATAGAAAAAAAGGGATAGGAAAAGGATATATGATATGATATAAATCATAAAAATAAAAAATGACTACCAACTTAGCGAAAGTAAGGGATGAGACTAATTGGCATGGGGTAGTGGGTGTAAGAGCCAGAACCTACTAACCACCTGGACAGAAAGGCAGAGGGAGGGCAGCAGCCCTGGTATACATCTCTGGCTAGTCTAAAGAGAGATCCAGAGCAGTCTCAAGGATAAGATGGCAAAAGCCAATTTAAGGGAGAGGTCTTGTGCTCACAGAGGACAAGAACCTAGGATTAAAAGAAAATTCAGAAAGGTAGAAGATAGGCTGGAGAAGACCGAGAGCACTGCTATCATCCTCTTGCCACTCCAGAGAGTGAAGAGAAAGAAGAAAGGAAAGTAACAGACCCAGCACCTAGGTGTGGGGCAGTATGCACCTTGCATTGTGAACAGAGAAGAAGCTGTTAGACCCAGCATGTGTTGCATGGAGTGGGCTTACAAAGTCTTGCATGCCATTACGTAGCATGCCATCTGCAGAACTGCCTCTGGACTGCTCTTTGGAAAAAAAGGCCCTGGCCTTTGTTGTATCCAGATGAGCTCCTATGAACAGCAGCTGCTGTGAGGGCTGGAACTGAGACTTTCTGAGATTCAGCAGAACCCCCATCGTGGCAAGGAACTGAGAGGCAATGGCCACTGCCTGTTCTGTCTCCTGCCTGGAGGGGCTGGCAATCAGCCAGTCCAGGTATGGAAAGACTTGAAGTCCTAACTTTCACTATGCCACTGAGGAAAGCTCAGAGGGCTGGAGTCTAGTCTCAGCTGGTAATGCTGTTCCAGCACAATGAAATGGGCATATCTGTGGTGGCTGCGGTGCACCAGTATGTGCTGATATGCATCCTGCATATCCAGGGATGCTATGCTAACCAGTCCTGAGGTTACCGGAAGGGTAGCAGGAAACCCAAAGAAATCATTTTGAATTTTTCACAATCCATGAATTTGTTCAGATTTCTGAGGTCGAGAATGGGGCGAATGCACCCTAATTTCTTTGGAACTAGGAAGTAGTGGGAGTAGAACCTTGTGTTTTGTTCTGACTCTGGCACTACTTCCACTGCCCTATTGCTCAAAGAAGGCCTGCAGCCTCCTGCGCTAGAAGCTCTGATATATGAGCTGATGAGAGGGGCTGCCTTCTGGGCAGATAGTCTGGAGGGATTTCTGTAAAATCCAGGGAGTGTCCCTCTCAGATGATCCTGAGGACCCACTTGTCCATTATAATGGACCCCCTTTAATAGTAAAACTGGGTTAGGCATCCCTCACAGGAGAGGTCTGCCTTGGGCAGCTGAGGCAGGACTGGCGCTGGAGCTTCAGTGGGTGGCACTAGGTGCTTTCGGTGCCTGTGACTTTACTTGAAGCTGGGAAAGCTGAGATTTGTTTTAGGCTCCCCGGCTCTTTCCATAAAAGGACTCCTTATTCTGAAGAGAGCTGCATCCTTTGCCCTTCTGAGGGTTAAAAGGAGCCAGCCTGGAAGTTGCCCTAGATTCATTAGTTGCCTTAATTCAGTCTGTCCTGATGACGTCATGTGGCGTCATAAAAAACAAACCTCTTTTTCCTGATGACACCATATGGCATCCTAAATCATATGTTGTAGTGCCTGATGACGCCGATTGGCATTCATGTCTTTCTCTTGGTGCAGCTCAAGCATGTGTTTACATTTGATGAATTGAGTTATACCAGCTAATAGGGGACATCGTACCCTTACTGATTTTACCTAATATAATATGCGTTCCCATTGGCTATTTTTGAAAAAACAAGCCTTAATACGTAAATAAATTTACTATTTTTTTTGCATGTGCTGTGAAAATTGTTTATTATGTTCATTCTGCCATTAGTTTGTCTTGTAACAACAGATCATCTTGTTTTAGTGTAACATGTTAAGCTGATCAGGTTGACGCTATAATTAATTTCATAACATATTTTTTTTTATTCAAGCAATCCAATTGGCCATCACCACAAGAACATCTTCAGAGGAAAGAGATAGTTGGGGTATTTTTCTACAGTAACAGGTTGTCACTGATAATCATGACTGTTATAACTATTAGTCCATTTATACCACTAAGTGAGCTGAATATTTCTGTATTTAAAAATCGAGCTCTGCGATTGGTCAGATTTTCTGACATCATCAATTGTGAGTTTAATTGGTATAAAGGGATTGTCTTAGATGCAGGCACCATCCCCCTGATGAAGCCTCAGTTGTCGAAGCACCAGGGAACCTGCACGCAGATCTTTTTGTTGTGCCTTCCACTATTCTATTCAATGTGTGTGCCTGAAACGTTAGACTAAATTCTTATTTAGCATTCAAGCAATGACTTGTATTTTTTTAACAGCCGTCACTGGAGGGAAAGTGGCTCTCCGGGCTCTAGAGTGTACAATGATTTTTTGTTTTTGATGTTTCAGTTAGGGCTCGCAATCCTCACCTGCACCCGCCCTAGCTCTGTCGTGCGGCACCATTTGGTCATATTGATCCTCACTGTTGCCCTGCTTGCTCAGTGCTTATTGTATATGTCACTGTTTCCATTAACCAGTCAGAGCACACACTGGTGCAGGAAGAGCATGGTGACTGGAAGCTTAGTTTCAAGATGGAGGTGCTGCTCTCATCCTAAAATACTCACTTCAATTTGGTGCCAAAACCTCGATTTGTAATCTGTATTTATTTTGTTTTAATTTTTATTTATGATAAAAGGTTTCATAGTTGCCACTTTGTTCATTTTGGGATCATTTCTGGTCATCCTCTGTGATCACATCTTATGGATCCAGCTGGCATTCCTGATGGGAGAGAGTGTATCTTCCTGGACATAACGTCTCCACCACTCATTCACACTAATGGGAACTATGCCGGGCGCTAGGACTAGCAGAACAAACTTTTTGCAGGAGGGCGGTGCCAGAGATGGAGCTGCGGGAGGCGTGCCACAAGCCTCTGCTCATTCAGCAATGACTATTTGGCGTCGACCCTCCACACGCCTCAGTTCCTTTTTTCCCGCCGTCGAGTGCGCTTCAGTGATGACGACGCTCGCCCGCCGGGAGTCAAACTTCAAACTAGCAGCATAGTTTTCAGTTTTATTATTTTGTCATATTTCTCAAATAAGTACCGCTTACAGTAATTGTTCTTTTAAAGAAAGAAGTCTCAGCCTACATTGACGGAGTCGACCATAAGCGGGTCAGGTGATGGTAGAGAGACTTCGTATGAAAGCTGTTCAGTCAGTCGGGCTGGGTCCGGTCCGCCACCCTCTCCGGAGGGTGGGTCTGACAACGAATGGTCCAATGTCCGAGGGGAGGGGCGATCCTTCCAGAAGCATAAAAGAAAACGGTCGCATTCTCTGCACCGTTCGGCCTTGAGCTCTTCTTGACCCGTGGGTCAAAATGAGAAGGCATCACTTGAGGTCGCCTCTGATATGTCTCGCGCACGACGGTCGGGTCACTGGGTCAGCTGTCGTCTCTCTTTGAGCCAGCCGGATTCTGGTTCTGTCACCTCTTCGACATCGGAGCCCTTCCCCGCCTTCTGGTAGGGCTTCAGATGAGCAGTTTAATCAGTGAGCCGCTCTGATGGAGTAATGGGCTCGGAGGTTGGTCCAGCTGCCCGGCCCAGTCACTCAGGGGTCCTCGAACCCTTTGGGGAGTCAGGTAGGGCAGTTGGACCTTCCTAGTTGCGCAGCGCCTTCTTTGGTGCTGTCGACTCCGTGCTCAGGTGTTTTCCCCCCTCACATGGCTGCAGCACAGGGGGCCAGACCGATGCCTCTATCTCCTGGTATTCTTCCTTCTTTTTCCTCAAATCCAAATTTTCGGGGCCCTGGCTTGGTTTCAGTGCCATCAGCGGCTTGCTCGGCACCGAATGCGACTGTCAGCGTCGTCGTGGTGGTGTGCGGCTTTTGGTGCCGTCGAGTTTCTCGGCATCGTGTGACCTTCGGGTGCCAGGCTGCGCTGGTGTTCTTCACAGCCCGAGGCTCAGCTTTTCTTTGGCCAGTCTTCAGGGCTTCTCCTCTCTCGAATCCTTTTCCTTCTTCATTTCCTGCTGAATTCCATCCCTTGCTGTCCATACAGTCCTCTGGACTGTGGGGAGATGATATTGAGCCTGACCCAGACCTTAGGCTGGGTGACGATGTGGAAGAGATGGGGTTTAATCCTGCTGCAGAGCCTGTGGTCGAGGACCTGTCATTTAAGTTCCTGCTGAAAAATCTGAACTCCATTCTTTCTCTCCAGACTATGGATATCGATCCTGGGAACCTTTTAAGACACCAGTACCTTCATGTTCTGGACATCCCTATGGATTTAACTCCCCCGGTATAGCCCTCCTTTGAGACGCTTTCTCAAATGGTATGGAATAATCCTGCTCTCATTCCTTCTGTGGCTAAGTCCATAGATATGAAGTATGCTGCTCCCAAGGATCGACCTATTTTGGCCTCTCAAGCCTTTTCGGACCCTACTGTAGTCTTGGCAGAGAATGATAAGGTCGTCCTTCCCCAAACTACTACAGCTCGACCTATAAACAAAGAATCTCGTAAGATAGACACTTTAGGCAACAGAGTCTTTGCTGCATCCACCCTGGGTATGCGTATTACCAGCTACCAGGGTTATTTCTCTCAATATGAGTATATTCTTTGGCATTCACTCAAACAAATGGTTGAAGCTCTACTGGAGTCGGACGCTAATTCAGAGCTTCTTCAAGCCATAACTAGGGGTATCGAGTCCAACAACCAACAGGTTACAGCAGCTATGGACTCTTTCGATACTGCCTCCCAAGCGGTGGCGGCGGGCAATGGTACCCGCCGTCATTCCTGCTGTGCACTTCAGGCTTCACGAATGATGCTCTGCAACAAGTCATGACGTTGCCCTTCGATGGTGTGTTTCTCTTCGGTCCTCAAGTAAAATAAGTTCTAGAGGCCACACAAAAGACTAGGTCAGCCATTAAATTCGCTTGACCTGTTCCAGCCCCTTCAAGGGTGTTAAACGCCAGTTTCACAACCGCCAGTCTTTTCGAGGCAGAGGAGGTTTTAATAAAAATCAAACCCCTCAGCCTCAAAAGAAACTGCAACAGAAAGCACAAGGACCCAAAGCACCCAGTGCCGCCTTCTGAGTTTCTGGCCCAGGTCCCACCTCAGCTGCTCGAGAACTCCTCCTTAGCAGTGGGAGGTCGTCTGATACAGTTCTACGACCAGTGGAAGTCCATAACATCGGAAAAATGGGTCCTCTGGATAATCCACGAGGGATATTCCCTCAATTTTTCAGAGAACCCTCTGGATTATCCCCCCGAACGGCAGCCAAAACTGTCAATACCTCAGTCAGAACTTCTCGCCTCCGAGATACAAGGCCTTCTGAACAACAGGGCAGCAGAAGTAGTTCCGCTGGATCAAGGGAACACAGGGTTCTACTCCCATTACTTTCTAGTTCCAAAAAAAAACAGGGGCATGCGCCCCATTTTGGACCTCAGAAAACTGAACAAATTTCTTCCCAAAGAGAAATTAAAAATGATATTGCTAGGAACCCTGTTACCTTTGCTTCATCAATACGACTGGTTAGTCTCCCTGGACATGCAGGATGCTTACCAACATATTCCTATTCATCCAAGGCATCACAAATACCTAAGGTTTGTGGCTTTGGGCCAGCATTATCAGTTCAGAGTCCTGTCCTTTGGACTATCCTCGGCGCCGCAAGTTTTTACAAAGTGTTGTGCAATTCTCGCAGCGCATCTCAGAAAATCAGAACACAAGTGTTCCCATATCTGGACGACTGGCTTCTAGCAAGCCCTTCCAGGCAAGGAACTCTCAATGCCGTAGCCACGGCCTCAGACTTTCTCACGTCCATGGGAGTCCTGCTAAATCTCAAGAAATCGCAGTTGCAGACCTGCCATAGGCTCCTTTTCATAGAAACTCTTCTGGACACCTCCTGTGCGAAAGCATTTCTACCAGAGGACAGAAGGAGCAATATCCTACAGATGGCCCAATACATCAGAGAGAACAGCTCGGTTCGAGCCATCTCGATGCAATGGATGCTGAGTCTCATGGCATCCTCTTTGTTCACTGTACCCCTAGCATGCCTCCACATGAGAACCTCTCAATGGATGCTCAGTACTCAGTGGTCCCCAACCACTCACCCTCAGTCCTTTCTCATCAAGGTGACAGAACCTCTGAAGATGTCACTCACCTGGCTGTCGCAAGAGGACAATCTTCTGGAAGGGTATCCCTTTGCTTCCCTGGATCATCAGATTTCCATTACCACGGACACATCCCTGATGGGGTGGGGAGCTCACTGTCAGACTCTCCGCACTCAAGGTACGTGGACTCAGGACGAGTCCCAGCTTCACATAAATGTCTTAGAAATGAGAGCTGTCATTTATGCAGTCCGAGCTTTGAAGGACATTCTTTGTCACAAGAACAATCTCCTTCAAACGGACAACAAAGCAGTGATGTATTACATCAACAAGCAGGGCGGTGCTCACTCTTACCCTTTATGCAGGGAAGCGATGAGAGTGTGGGAATGGTGCTTGGAGAACAAGGCTCTAATTCAAGCGGTCTACCTGCCGGGAGTGCAGAACAAACTGTCAGACCGTTTCAGCAGAACCGAGACAGATCCTCATGAATGGTCCCTCGACTCAACTGTAGTTCAGTCACTATTCGCAGAGTGGGGAACTCCAGATCGGGACCTTTTTGCATCCCCACTCAACATAAAACTGCCTCTCTTCTATTCCAGAAATCCAGGGCCTGGCATTTTCTGTCAGGATGCGCTCAGGCTGCAGTGGATAAAACACTTTCTGTACGCCTTTCCTCCTCTTCCACTAATTCAGAGGACACTTCTCAAGTTCGAGTCCCAGGGGAGCAAAATGATCCTCATTGCTCCCTTCTGGCCTCGACAAATATGGTTTCTGTAACTCAGCAGTATGTCAGAAACTCCTCCGAAAGCGCTTCCCCTTCAGACGAACCTTCTGACTCAGGGGCCTGTGGTCCATCCCAATCTGAGATCGCTTCACTTTCATGCTTGGCTCCTGAAGAAATAGAAGTGAACAGGTTCAATGTCTCTCAGAGAGTTTCAGATATTCTTCTGGCTGCACGCAAGCCAGCCACTAGGACACTTACACAGCGAAATGGAAGCGTTTTTCGCTCTGGTGTGCAAAATCCTCTTTGAATCCCTTTTCCTGCCCACCAAATAAAGTTCTAGAGTACCTTTTAGACCTCTCAAATTCAGGTCTGCAATACTCTACAGTCAAGGTTCACCTTTGTGCCATTTCAGCTTATCATGAGCCAGTACTTTCCTTGTCACTGGCTCAATTACTAGTGGTTAAGAGGTTTCTTAAGAGAATTCTGCATATCAGACCTCCTATCAGACATCCAGTTGCAGCCTGGGACATTAATCTTGTACTAGACATGCTCACTCGAAAGCCTTTCAAGTCTCTAGCTACCTGTGAGTTGAAATTTCTCACTTGGAAAACGGCCTTCCTGGTGGCCATTACCTCGGCCTGCAGGATCTCTGAGATACATACTTTCAAAGACAAATTCAAGTGACACAGCCAAATCGGGTGTAGTGCTGAACTTCAAAATAGTCGGCCAGCCATACATAAATCAAAATACAAACGAAGCAGCACCACAGGTTGCATATAAAATAAATTTACTGTGTAAATAGAAATCACAGAGAGCGGTAGCCCAAACATCGACTAAACACCCAGCCTTGACATTAACAAGTCTTCATCAAGGGGTAATGCTAGTCCTGAAAACATCCTTATATACAGCATTTAATTAACACATTTATCAATTAAATTTAAAGCACATGGAGCTTAAAACACTTAAGGAGAAGACATTATTTAAAGAACCCTCACCTTCAAAAAAAAATATATATAATATAATAATAAATCAAAATCATATATATATAAATACATTTTAATACAAAAAATGAATAAAAAGCGTTAAGTTTAGAGTTCAAAATCAAAGCAGCACCATTAAAATAGTCATATTCAAAACTAATAAAATAACTTTCTAAAGCTGCTAAATTAAACAACACTAATACAAAAAAAGAAAATATGCTGCTTTAAATGGTAACTCCAAACTTATCCAAACAATAACAAAGTAAACCTACCCTTGGAAAATCAATTCTCCTTATAAAAACTGGCCAATTTTATTGAGTGATAGTGGGGTTAGCAATGCTGTTGGTTTAAAGCCAAGGGTTACATTTTCAAAAGCTAAAAGTTTGAAAGATAAACTGGTACAGAGTCGTATGAAAAAGGTTAAAAATGTTAGTCACACTTGGTTACCTGTGAGAACAAAAGGTTTTTTTAAGTGTTTCAGGTGTAATATATGCAAATTTGCTAGTATTTATCATGAAACATTTATGCACCAAATTTCTAACATTAATATTCAGGTTAGAGAGTTGATCACTTAGATACACCATATGTGTGTATGTGCTCTGGTGTTCTTGTGATTTAATATACGTTGGTAAAACCATCAGGCCACTTAAACAATGTATACAAGAACATGTTCGTTCTATTTTGAACAGTAATAGAAGTACCCCACTGGGTTTTCATTTTTCTGAATTTCATCAATCTGATCTGAGTTCTTTGAAGTTTATGGGTATAGAACATATTTATCCATTATTTATGTGGGGTGATAGATCTAATCTTTTGTTACAAAAAGAAAGTAAATGGATCTATAAGTTAAACTCTGTTAGACCGAATGGATTGAATAACCAATGGGATCTTAGACCTTTTCTTAAATGTGGTTATCGAGCATAAAAATGTTTAATGAATTTATGTGTCTTGATATGTTAGTAAAATTTTGGATGTTTACATTAATAATGTTGCAATTTGGCTTTTTTCTTTTTAGATTTACATCTTGAACCCGGATTCTACCCATTTGGATTTTCATTTTTTATTTTTTTGTTTGATTAACTTATTTACTAGGGGGTCCCTATATATGTTATAAGGAGAATTGATTTTCCAAGGGTAGGTTTACTTTGTTATTGTTTGGATAAGTTTGAGTTACCATTTAAAGCAGCATATTTTCTTTTTTGTATTAGTGTTGTTTAATTTAGCAGCTTTAGAAAGTTATTTTATTAGTTTTGAATATGACTATTTTAATGGTGCTGCTTTGATTTTGAACTCTAAACTTAATGCTCTTTATTCATTTTTTGTATTAAAATGTATTTATATATATCCGATTTTTGATTTATTGTTATATATATATATATATATATATTTTTTTTTTTTTGAAGGGTGAGAGGTTCTTTAAATAATGTCTTCTCCTTAAGTGTTTTCGCTCTATGTGCTTTAAATTTAATTGATAAATGTGTTAATTAAATGCCGTATATAAAGGATGTTTTTCAGGACTAGCATTACCCCTTGATGAAGACTTGTTAAAGTCGAAGCGCTGGGTGTTTAGTCGATGTTTGGGCTACCGCTCTCTGTGATTTCTATTTACACAGTAAATTTATTTTATATGCAACCTGTGGTGCTGCTTCGTTTGTGTTTTGATCTCTGAGATACATGCCTTGGTCGCAGACCCTCCATATACTGTATTTCATAAAGACAAAGTAGTTCTTAGGATACAACCTAAGTTTCTCCCTAAGGTTGTTTCAGAATTCCATCTAAACCAACCTTTTGTCCTTCTTACTTACTTTGTGAACTTCCAAAATGAAGGGGAGCGTTCGCTTCATTCTTTGGATGTCAAAAGAGCTCTGCGTTTCTATTTAAAGAGAACAAAAGAATTTTGCAAAGCTCAACAACTGTTTGTTTCCTTCAGTGAGACCCGGCTGGGTCAACCTGTCGTTATCAGATGCATTTCAGCATGGCTGGTGGCATGCCTTCGCCACTGTTATTCCATGGCACAGGTTAAGCTGGAGGGCAGAGTGTACGCTCACTCTACTAGAGTGGTCACGGCATCCCTGGCAGAAATCGGCAATGTGTCCACTACAGATATTTGCAATGCAACTATCTGGAGCTCAGTGCATACTTTCATCAAGCATTATGCCCTGGATGTCCATGCCAGGAGACATCTGCCATTTGGCAGAACCATCCTTAATGGACTTCTGTCCTGAATTTGTGAGCCCTTGGTTTCTCCTACCACCCTCTCGGGGGATTATTAGCTCGGTACTCTCCCATTAGTGTGAATGAGTGGTGCAGACTTTATGTCCAGGAAGATATGGAAATTATGTACCTACCGTAATTCTTGATCTTCTTGGACAGAGTCTCCACCACTCATTCACACGCCCACCCACCATCCCACAAGCTCACCTCTGTTGTTGGTCTTCACTCCCTCAATCTTTAGGCTGTGAAGACTTCTTTCTTGACCTTTCTTATACGAGTCTTCCGGACAATCTTATGTCCGGTTTTTGTTAGACTATCCTTCTAGGTTAGTTACACTGCACCTCCTCGGAAAAAAAGGTACTGAGCCGGTTGGAGGGTTGACGCCGAGATAGTCACTGCCACACTAGCAGAAGCTCGTGGCACCACTCCTCGCGGTTCCATCTCTGGCGCCGGCCCTTCTGCAAAATATTTGCTCCCCCGGGGTCCTAGCGCCTGTGGCGTACTTCCCATTAGAGTGAATGAGTGGTGGAGACTCCGTCCAAGATGATCAAGAATTACGGCAGTTATGTAATTTCCATTTCTTGTGCATGTACTAGATGAGTTCACATGAATACAGCACCTTTTGTTACTTTTTAAAGTTTATGTTCAGATTATAGCTATATTAAAAGCTATGTGGCATGTTGCTCCCTGCGTTATGGATGATAAGCAGGTTAGGATCAGTAACATGTTTGTCTCATGCTCTGCATTTGAGTTTTCTCCCTAATACGCAGTTGCTGATTGTTTAAAATGAAAAATAATGGTGCTGCCTTCAACTCATCTGGCATCAGTCCAGCCCCAATCTCTGATGCACTGTAAAGGCCAAATCAGTTTTGAGTCCCTCCACAGTCACTGGTGTTGTCCATCGACTCGTATGACGTCAGTCCAGACAACCTCTGATGCACTGTAAAGTGTTCTTCAGGTTAAAATCCCTCCACAGCTACTTGTAAGATCTAGCTCCTTATCATGCATCAGTTGAGCCCCAAACTGTAGTGAATAGAGAAGTGCATTTCAGGTTCAGA
The DNA here is from genome assembly GCA_016271365.2 of Neoceratodus forsteri. Classification (NCBI taxonomy): domain Eukaryota; kingdom Metazoa; phylum Chordata; order Ceratodontiformes; family Ceratodontidae; genus Neoceratodus; species Neoceratodus forsteri. Next base: position 185,778,102 of record JADMNL010000027.1, read on the forward strand.
TCCCTCCTCAACTGATGGTGTTGTCCATCAACTTACTATACATCAATTCAGACCAATCCCATAATGCACTGTGAAGTGCATTTCATGTTCAAAACCCTCCACATCCACTTGTGCGGTCCAGCAGTTCATATGACATCAGTTCAGCCCCAATCTCTGATGCACTGTAAATTATTCTTCAGGTTCAAATCCCTCCACAGCCACTTGTAAGATCTATCTCCTTATCGTACGTCCAGTCGAGCCCTAAACTGTAGTGAACAGTGAAGTGCATTTCAGGTTCAGATCCCTCCACAGCTGATGGTATTGTCCATCGACTTACCATGTATCAGTCCAAACCAATCCCATAATGAACTGTGAAGTGCATTTCACATTCAAAACCCTCCACATCCACTGGTGTAGCCCATCAGTTATATGACATCAGTTCAGCCCCAATCTCTGATGCACTGTAAAGTATTCTTCAGGCTCAAATCCCTCCACAGCCACTTGTAAACTCTATCTCCTTATCATGCATCAGTCGAGCCCCAAACTGTAGTGAACAGTGAAGGGCATTTCAGATTCAGATCCCTCCGCAGCCAATGGTGTTGTCCATTGACTGATCTGGTGTCAGTCCAGCCACAACCTCTACTGCACTGTAAAGTGCTGTTCAGGTTCATATCCCACCAGAGTCACTGATTTAGTCCATCTGTTCATCAGTCTTCAGTCCAGCCTTTATCTCTGACACTGTGATGTGCATTACTGATATGGATTCCTCCTCAGTCACCATGGTGTAGTCCATTGTGCACATCAAGATTCAGTCCAACACTACCCTAAGATGCACTGTAATGTTCTATTCAAGTTCGAATCACTCCACAACCACTTGTTTAGTCCCTTGTGCTCATAATGCTTCAGACCAGCCCTTACCTATGATGCACTGTGATGTGATCAGTGCCAGAGTATGACTTATACAGTCCATTCAAATGAAACATAGCACATAGTACACATGTGCGCCAATGAGCATCACTCCATGGTGCAGGCATACCCACACTCCTTCCCAACCACACAGCGCGCCATACTGAATACTGCAACATATCACATGTGTATGCAGGCAAACCATGTGACACAGCACATAGTACACAACCTTTACAGGTGCCAATGTCATCACCCTGTATGTGTACCCACAATGTCTCTGCATGGCATATCAACACCATTACCAGGTGCAGGCAGCCCCACCTGCTTCCCTACAACTGAGTAGACCCCAAGGACGGGTGCCAATTCATCACATAAAATGACTGCAGTGCCTATGAGCATCATTCCTTGGTACAGGCACACCCACCCCCTTCCCCATGACACAGTACACCCCAAATTACCAGTGCCTTTTCAGAAATTTCATCATCCTATGCGTATACCCATAATGCATCTACAGTGTCTGTTAGCACCCTTATTACATGCATACAGCCCCTCTCATTTCCCCAGAACATATGAAGTGCATCTGAGCACGTGACATGAATGCAGGACCCCCCAACTGACACACAGTGCTTCATCATACAGCCATTCCTCACCTTAAACCATCCCATAATACAACCCCCAAAAATAAACTATGTCAGGAAATTAAATAATACACACATTTATGTAACATGATGTTTACTAAAAGACTATGAACCTTTATAAGAACACCATGCTTCATTTACAGTATGATAAAGCAAACAGCACAAATAAGATACCGTTTCCTATACTTATTATGGGATTTTATTACAAAAATAAAAGTTTTTTTTCAATGAAATTACACATTTTAACTACAGCAAATATGCAATTAATCATAGAGAGACCTCCAGCACTAATAAATATATCCATTTCCTGTGTCAGCTCACTGACCTACACTGACAGTGTTCTTCCTATTTACATCACTTGACCTCACAAAGCACTTCATTCCTGCATCACTTCCTGATATGCCCTTCTAAGGTAATGTGTAAATATGTTCTTACTAAACTAGGGGAAAAACAAAAAAATTGATAATCAGATTCATAAACTAAAATCAGTGGGTAAGAAGAATTAAACTGCAAAAATTCCAATCAGTGGAATGGAACAAAAAACTCAAACTGTAATAACAAGAGATTCAAATATAGATTTCTGACTATAAAATGGTAAAAAACTTGCAAAATTTATATTTAGACAATGACAAATGTTTATTGTATATTTTTAACAATTTTAACCAACAGTTTTACAGAAATGTAATATTTTTGCATGATGAAGTAAACAGAGCATAATTATATTTAGATAAAATCATCAGAATTTATTAAAATATAAAAACAACCTTACACAACATTAAATCCAGTTAAATAGACATTACCAAACCTCACCCATTTTCAAAAACTTATTGTCCTGAAAAACTTTTCTTTTTACAGTTTAAAAATTGGGTGTATGGTTTTTAAGATATGTAGGTTTAAGCACAATGTGTTTGTATGAATGCTGCAGATCTAAAACCCCTTCAGAAACACAGGTGTTGTAGCAGCAGGCAGAGGGTACCTGAACATTCTAAGTGACAATAGGATAGAATGAGTTTTTAAGGGACTGCTCTAGCTGCTGTCCAAAGAGGTAAGTTCCATCAAAGGGACCATTTGTAACCTGCTGCTGGACATCTTGAGTGAAGTCAGAAGTCCACAGCCAGGAATGCCGCCTGATGCAAATGCCTGCAGCAGAAGGGGGGAATATAGCATCAAAGTTATTCACAGAGGCTTTAAGCTGGTGACTGTTGAGCTACATATTCTGCTTGTCAATCAGCAGAATATCCTGTTTAGCCTCTGAGTCTGGCAGAGACTCTGCCAGAGACTTTAGTTTGCTCCAGAGGGTACATTCATACCCATGGCTGCTGTCACTTTTCATGCCCAGAGTAGCTGATGCAAAGGGACACTCCCATAGTGTCAACCTTGTGTGATTCCTGGTTAATGGGGTGCACAGAGACCTTCAGGGGAATAACCGCCTTGTCATTCTCAGTGAGGATAACAACGGCATCAACTATTGGCTGAGAAACATACAAGGGCTTATTTTAGGGGCCTGCTTGCAGGCAGCTGCCACTGTAGCAGGCCTACCCCAGACTGCATCGGACAGAGTTCTGAATGTGATAGTTTACTTTCTCAAAGGATAGCGTCACAGTAGTGGGTGCCAGTTTTTAAACTGTTCACTTAAAGAGACCGTTATCTATTACAATGACATGAAATGAGTTCTATTCTCAGCCATCATATGAGCGTAATATTTAGTTAGTTTTTTTTGTTGACCGGGTAAGTGCACTAGAAAAATCCTGCCTATTTTCAGGCACGACCCGGGGGAGGGGGATACAGATGAATGCCAACTGACCTTGAACCAGATTAAGCTGTTGGGCACTGTCAGCTTTTCCCTTCGATTTGTGCTCAATTTCCATCTGACAATCTACAAGCACATAATAGCAAGTTGGTGACTGTAGAATGCGTCTGAATAAAACCAAAATTAAGCAGCTTACCAATTTTCGCGATTTAAACGCTATTCACATTACTGGCGTCCCGACTTTAAACCTCCATGCCCCCAGAAGCCATTCCGCGCCGAGAACGCGCATCTACTGGGACCACAGTCCCGACCAACACATTTTAACGTCGGTATGCCAAAAAATATTACATCCATAAGAGAAGGGTATACTAAACTGTTCCATGTGTTTGCAAATAAAAACCGAGGACTCGTTCCAGCGCAAAATACTTTGAAAAGCTGGTGCCCAAATCCCACGCATGCGCAGTCGCGGCACATTCTCACACATGCGCGGGATCTTTTTCCAAGCTGCTGCTGTGCATGCGCAGGATTTGAGCACCAGAGGGGGGCAGCAGGGCCAGCTCCCAGGGTGGGGGCTGACCAAACGGGCAGACATAAAAAACCGTTAGGCCTATTCTGCTGGCATTTTAGTATGTTAGTACGTAATACAGCCTAGAGGTTAGAGTAATGATATGTGAATGAGCATGGTACATCCAGCAGACTGGGGCTTGATTCTCACAACCTCCACTTGCATACTGTGCGACTCTGAGCAAGTCACTTAGCCTCCTCGGTGCTCCCGGGTCACCCCTGAAAACAGGCACCTGTGCCTAGTGGGCCTTACTTAGTTACCAAAAAACAACAAAAAAAAGCATTGTTCTGGTCCCTGACAAGGAAAGAACTATGCATCGAGGGCAGGGAAGAATGGAACTGAAGCAGCTAAGGCCAGTGTCGGTACATATCTTGCAGGCACACATACAACGCTGTTCACCACTGCTATGCACAGACATCGCTCGCCCCCAAAGTTCTAGTTTCTATGGGGTCCTCTCACATCTGGCTCTAAGACCAAAGAGTAGGACTCTATGGAGAAGACTGATTCTTGGAAAATGTATTTTTTTCTTTTAATCTTTTTATGATATAAAATTACATAAAAAAAGGTCTTAATGTATCCCTACCCGGTTAACAAAAACAAAATAAATGAATACATTTTATAAGCACAACAGCACACACCTGGGTACTCACTCAACGGGCAAGTGCAGCCACTTGGCTTCGCCTCAAGCTTCTGCTATACGTTTATATTTTAGTACTGTTATTTATTTATTTATTTATTGACATTGTAAGACATAAGTAGGACTGTTTTGAGTTTTTTTTTTAATTCTGTTTCTTTTTTCTTTTATACATTTGTTTGTATGCCTCTTACTGCTACTAGTTGTGATGGCGCCCTGAGCCTCCAGGAAGGGTGCCAGGCAGAAATAAACTCACTGCTGCTACTTCTTACACATTTTGTGGGCTATTAGAACAGAAACCACACTTTATTATAACCTTAGCTAACACTTCAGAATATTCTTTGGCCAAATACAGGCCAAGCTGCCACATTACACTATACTAGTGTACTTATTACAAATAAAAATAATCAAAGTTTATTGGAAAGTGAACAGGGATGATCCCTTAGACTGACTGAGCCAAGGTTCACTTACAGTGGTAACCCAAATACAGTTTTGTAAGTATCACATTCTAAAATACAATTTAAAGTTCAAGAAATACATTCAGAATTACAATTTAAAGAGCTGGTGACACATTCAGGAGAGTGTTAACAAAATCTAATATTTAGACACACTCCAGCTTGTATTTCACATTAATGCTGTATTCCTCCTCCCCATTATTTATTACTGAGGTCATCTGTATGAAGACAGGATCTTTGCTCCTTTAGAGTTTGTCTATTCCTGCTGCTTTCTCCCCACCTGAAGCCACAGAGCACTGCTTGTGATTTCACAGTTACTCCATGGCAACAGATTGGTGATGTCGCAACAGAGGATTATGACTTGAAGCAGGGAGTAAGCTATAGAGGTAGATGGAAAGGAACTTTAGAGGATAAAAAGATCATATTTTCATGCACATTTCCTTAGTAATAAATAATGGGGAGGATAAATATACAAAATATAAATGGAATGCAGGCAGAATTGTACCCAATTGTTAATGTTTTTCCAGGTTTTCTTTGAGGTGTCAGTAGCTCTTTAATACTGTACAGTGAATTGTATGGTGCTTGTGTCTTCCGTATCAAAATAGTAAATAAATACTGGAAATAATGTCTTGCTCTGACTTATCTATGTTGACGTGTGCACAGTGGCACAATTTACATACAAAAGAGAAGAACCTGGTAGCAATAAGAGAAGATCAACCAAAGATGAACACATGTTCCATACTTACTGGGATGTGGTCTACCAGCTAGCATCGCTCTACAATCATATGGCGCCTTTGTTGGTACAAACTCAATTTCTCTTTCAATGGGGTCTTCCACTTTAACGATGGGCACTGGACTGTGGTTATCCTAAACAAACAAAATAAAAACAGCCATGACAAAAAACAATTTTGATTCTCAGCATATGTCAAAACAATTTGTAAAATTTCAGTGTGTTGTTCTTGAGTGTTTTTCAGAATAACACGTTGAATGTCGCCAGTGATGGAAATTTTAAACCAAATATGCCTCCTGGACAAAAGCTGCTACTTGTTTTTGTTCTTTAACTAAAAAAAAAAAATAAGCCAGAAGTGTACAAAATAAAAAAAAAATATACATGTTTTCACAAACTCGTTACGGACTACACAGAGAACAGAGGAATGCCCACTGTAGTTCTGTGTCTAGAAGGCATCAAAGACCATGTGATTAATTAATGGTGCCACAATTAAAACTACTCAAGCAAGACTTCTCTAATGCCTCATGGGGTTTCAGGAAGAATACGGGCAGGATTAGGGCTTGGTTCAAATGGAATTCAAAACCACCTTGGGCAGGAATGTCGTAAGGTAGGGCAAAGACAATCTAGCTCTTGAAAAAAAGAAGATATGGTGATTCATAGATTGCCAGAGAGGCTCAGTTGCTGGAACTGGATAGTCAGACCCTGTTCTTGGAAAGTACAGTTACGTAAGAACTTACCGTAACAGTAGATCTTCGAGAACAGCTCTTGCAGCAGGTTACATCATTAGGACTGAAGCCGGCAGGCATCAGGACCCCAAGGAAAAATTCTAGCTACCTATCTTCAGCGGGGACCGCTCCCGACGTCGGTCCTGCCTCCGGCGTCAGGCGTGGTACATAAGGGGGCGGTCCCGCCAGATTCCCTAGTTCTCCCGCCGGAGACTTCCGGCCGCAGGCTGACATCGAAATGGGAGACCGAGGATCCACCGTCAGAAGACAAAAGGGTATAAATCCCTGTTAAAAAGGGCTTAAGCCATGCCTCCTCCAAGGGGGAAGGTGGGCGGGAAGGTACCTGCTGCAAGAGCTGTTCTCAAAGATCTACTGTTACGGTAAGTTCTTACGTAACTGTACTATCTTACTTTGAGACACAGCTCTTGCAGCAAGTTACACCATTAGGACTGATTCCCAAGCAGCAGCACTTGCAAACACTCTGGGAGGAGGAAACTAGAAAGTTCATTCCAGGTCCTGATTCTAGGACAGGAGACCCTGTAGCACAGCCAGGCCGAAGCCGGCTCTTCGCCGTGAAGCGATGTCCAGGCCATAGTGCCTGATAAAGGTATGTATAGAGCTCCAAGTGGCTGCAGCACAAATGGCAGAGGTGGATACGTTTTGAAGTGCTGCAAAGGAGGTGGCCACTCCCCTACTGGAATGGCCCCGGACTGATCCCAGGAGGGGCTTTTGTTTGATATCATAACAGTATGATATGCACTGGACAAGCCAGCGAGAAAGGGACTGTTTGGATACTGGTTGGCCCATCATCCTTTCAGTAAAGGAAACGAAAAGTTGCTCCGATTTACGAAGCTGCTTAGTTCTGCTAGGTAGTACCTTAAGCTGCGGTGAACATCCAGGGTGTGGAGCAGCGCCTCTCCTCTATTAGAATAATTAGTGAAGTAGACAGGCAGGTCAATGTCCTGATTGAGAATGAGTGTGGAAACCACCTTAGGCAAGAATTTAGGATTCGTCCTCAGGGATACTCTGTCCCGGTGGAAAATCAAATAAGGCTCCTTACACATGACAGCATGAAGCTCGGAAACGCTTCTCGCTGACGTAACAGCAACTAAAAACAACGTTTTCCACGACAGAAAATGCAGCTCTCAATCCGCGGCAGGTTCAAAGGGGGGGGATAGCATGAGTTGCTCCAGGACAAAGAGTAAGTCCCATGGAGGTACTGGGTCCTTAATGGGCGGCCTAAGATGTAACACCCCTCTCAAGAATTCTCGACAGGCATCTAATTGTGCCACTGTGTACTTTCCCACCGGGAGGTGATAAGCTGAAATGGCACAGAGGTGCACCTTAATAGAGGAGTAGGCGAGACCCGAACGGAAAAGAGAGAGCAGGTACTCTAACACCGCTTTCACCGGACAACCTAAAGGGGAAAGGCCGCATGTTTGCAACCATAGACAAAAATTGCGCCATTTCATGGTGTACGTCGCATGTGTTGCCGGCTTTCTGGCTGCAGAAAGAACTTCTGCAACCTCTTGCGAGTCCCCGTGTCGCAAAATGGCTATGTCTCTAGCAGCCATGCATGCAGGTTCAGTGAGCGTAAGTCCGGGTGGACCAGTGAACCCTCCTCCTGAGACAAGAGATGGGAACTGAATGGCAACGGGAGCGGAGGTTCCCGGGATAGCTATATTAGCAAAGGGAACCAGATCTGTCTGGGCCAGAAAGGGGCCACCAGGATCATTGTTGCATGTTCCCTGCGCAGTTTGAGAAGAACTCTCTGGATCAACGGGAAGGGAGGGAAAGCGTAGAGGAATCTGTCCGCCCAGGAGAGGGACAACGCGTCTCACCAGAAAACACCAGGCCCTGGATCTAGCGAGCAAAAATTGGGCAGTTTTGCGTTGGATGGGGAAGCGAACAAGTCCAATTCTGGAGTTCCCCATCGAAGAAACAGATCCTCTGCTACCTCCTGAAGAAGTTCCCACTCGTGGACTCTGGCCTGGGAACGACTCAGGCCGTCTGCAATTGTGTTGTCCACCCCGGGAACATGTACTGTGATCAGGTTCACGCCGTGTCGGATTACTCAATCCCACACCCTCATAGCCTCCCTGCAAAGGGTGTAAGAGTGTGCGCCTCCTTGTTTGTTGAGGTAATACATCACCGCTGTGTTGTCTGTCTGTAGTAGGAGAGTACTCGGCGGGATCTCTGACTGAAATGCCTGCAGGGCATAAAGGACCGCCCTCATCTCCAGAACGTTGATATGAAGGTGAGCCTCCTGAGGGGTCCACGTTCCCTGGGACTTCACCCCGTCCAGGTGTGCTCCCCACCCTAGTCCTGAGGCGTCTGTGGTGAGGATTACCTCCGGGGACGGCGCTATAAACGGGACAGCTGTAGAGAGTGTCCCTGGGTCTAGCCACCATTGCCAGTCTCGAATCACGGCGTTCGTGATTCTGACCGGATGCTGCATATGGTCTTGCCTTTGGTCCCATTGCACCTTGAGCATCCACTGAGTTACCCGCATGTGGAGCCTTGCGAAAAGGGACAGTCGGAATGGCCACAGCCATGTGTCCGAGCAAGCGAAGGACCGACCTGGCTGGGACGGTCTTGTTCGACGAAAGATCCCTGATGAGGGATCTGATGCGCTCCGCTCTGTCGTCTGGAAGAAATGCTCTTCCCTGAACGGTGTCCAGGACTGCGCCTATGAACTGCAGTTTCTGCGACGGTACCAGGAGAGACTTCTCGTAATTGATCAAGATGCCCAGAGACCGAAACAGATCCTGGGTACTCTGGATAGCCAAGAACAACGCCTCTCTGGAGGCGGCCATGAGAAGCCAATCATCCAAGTACGGGAACACATAATGGCCCTGTCTCCTTAGAGACGCGGCCACGACTGCCATGCATTTGGTAAAGACCCTGGGAGCAGATGACAGTCCGAATGGAAGTGCTCGGAACTGAAAGTGGTGGCCGAGAAACTCGAAGCACAGGAACCTCCTGTGCACCTGAGCTACAGGGATGTGCAGGTATGCATCCTGCATGTCTAGGGATGCTAAAATGCGTCCCTCTTTAGCATGGGAATAAGACCCAGAAGAGTCATGATGCAGAATCTTTGTAGGCGACTCGACATATTGAGGTCGCTGAGGTCCAGAATCAGACAGAGGTCCCCGTTTCTTTGGAACCAGGAAGAAGTGGAGTAAATCGTATCCTCTCTGGTTCTCTGGGACATACTCCGCCGCCTTTTGCAGGAGCGCGAGTATTTCTTGCCTGATCAGAGGCTTGTGCTGACCCGAGTAACGGGAGAGCAGAGGAGGCCTCGAGGGTGGCTTTTCTGCGAATTCTATAAAGTGGCCTCTTTCGACCAACTGAAGAACCCACCGGTCGGTGGTTATGGACTGCCATCCTGGCAGGTACTACGCAATGCGACCCCGACCTTGATGTCCCGTTGATCCTGAGGGGCGGGGGCCAGAAAGGAGTCAGGCTGTGGCGGCGGAGGGGCCTGCGGGCTGGGCCGGTTTAGCTGGGCGTTGACCTCGGCCCCCGGGCTGTCTACCCTGGGCTCTACGGGAACCGGAGCCCCTCTGTTGTGGACCGGTGCGGGACTGTTGTCTCTGTGCCCATCCATGAAAACAGCTTTGGTTCCTACGAAAGGAACTAAGCCTCGGTCGGTACATTGCCTGGACCGACCTCACCGCCTTCCCGGCCTCTTGAAGCTTGGTGATGACCCTCTCAGAGGGCTCACTAAAGAGAACTTCTCCCTCAAATGGGGCGTCCATGATGTTTTTGTGGACGTCCGGGTAAAGTCGGAGACACGGAGCCAAGAGTGTCTCCGGAGGCATACACCTGAAGCTGCTGCTCGGGCCGAGGAGTCCGCGGAGTCGTACGCTGCTCGTAGCACTTGGGTCCCCACATCCGAACCCGTCCAGAGGAGCTGCAACATCTCCTCCTTCTGCTCACCTTCTGGCAACTTCTCAGCCGGACTCAGACCCTGCTCCCACAAGGCATTTTGGAACTGCACCATGTGGGTCAAGTAATTCAGGGATCTGATGGCGCAAGTAGCGGAAGCATACGTGCGCCTACCCATAGCGTCCAGCTGTTTGAACTCCGGGTCCGGTGGCAGACTGCTCAAATGTCGCAGTCTCTGGGACCGGTCATGAGAGGCTGTTATGACCAGAGAGTCGGCCTGAGGATGCTGAGCCAAGTACTGGTCTTCCCTTGGAGCCTTGTACAGGCGGTCAGCTTTCTTCGGCATCGCCAGGAGTGAATGTGGACGCTTCCACGCTGCCTTGGTGACGTCCACAAAAGTGTCTACCAAGGGTGGCACCACCACAGGCTTGGGGTCCTTCTGCCAAAGATATTTCGCAAGGCGTAGCCTTTCGGGGTCTAACTCTTCCGCATCCCATCCCATGTTCTCTTGGATGTGTCTCATGATGTCCGAGAACGAAGGGTCATCCGGAGGAGACCTTGGAAGCTCACGTGGGTCCGGAGAAGGGATGTGGAGGGGAGATGGGGATCTAGATCCTGTTGAAAACTCTGATCCCGTGTCCTCCGTTGAAGGCAAATGGCGGTGTCTTCTGGGTCTCTTAGGGCTGGGTGACCTAGAAGAGGATCTGGACGGAGGTCTCCTTTTATCTGGTCTTCCCCTTGGAGGGATCCTGGGCTCCCGGGGAGGAGGTAACCGGCCTGCAGACCCAGATGGAGAAGGGGCGCAGGAATCGAAGGAGTAAGCGGCCTAGGAGTAGGAGGAGGAGGTGGAAGAGGAGGTGCGGACCGGACCACATCCTTTTTGATGGTATCCCACCAGTAAGTGAAAAGCTCCTTAACCTCTGAGAAAGAAAGACCCGACGACGGACCGGGTGCCGGTGGTCGGTCGTTGGGTTCCAGTGTCGGCTCCACAGGGGCCCTCGGGTTGCGGGGAGGGTTCCCTGGGAGGCTCAACAGGACCGGGGTCGCCCGTCTGGTCCTCGGGCTGTGTTAACTCCTCCTCTGTAATGGTCTCCTGACCGACGTCGGACGGAGGCGTCGGGGTCCTCTTCTCAGTCCGGACAGGCACAGACGTCGGCCCCCCTACCGGCGTCTGGGGGTGCGTAGGCTTGGCCGGCGACAGTCGTCTGGCGGTCGACGGCTCTGGGGACCTGTGGCGAGAGGCCGACGGCGGCGGGTCGACATCGGGTCCGACGGTCTCTTAAGAGAGGTGAGCTCCTTGGTCTTCCGCTGGGGAGGAGGAGGCAAGGAGGCAGACCTGACGTCAGGTTCAGAATGGCAGGAACCCGACTTGTGGTGATGGTGGCGGTCCCCCGACTTGACCAGGGCCTTGGAAGACGAAGGAGGCCTGGAAGTCTTGGCCTGAGAAGAGGAGCTCGAAGATTTTCTCACCCGCAGGGGAGGCTGAGAACTGGCCGGGAGGCGGCGGTCGGACCTGGGCGAGCTACGAGAATCAGAGGCCCTAGACGGGGACCTGGAAGGGGCCTTCTCCCTATGCTTCTCCGAATGTTTGCGGGCCTTCTCCGAAGAATCCCCTGGAGGCCATGGTCTTGAGTTGTTCCTCGAGCAGGAACGCCTGTAGGGCCTTCTGGCGACGGATCCGGGTTCTGCTGTTGAAATCTAGGCAAAAGCAGCAGGACCGGGTGTCGTGGTCTGGGCCTAAGCACCAGACGCAGGCTGAATGCGGATACTTGAAAGGGATCTGCTTCCCACAGGCGCACTTCGAAGAATGACCGGAGGTTGGAAAGGACATCAGACAATAAACTTGACTGAAGAAAAAACAAATTTCCCGAAGGAAAAACTTTACCACGCGTCGCGCGCTAGAACTGGAACCGAAGGGTCGAGACTTGCAAGTCGACGGGGGGAAAAAACTGGGGAATCTGGCGAGACCGCCCCTTTATGTACTACGCCTGACGTCGGAGGCGGGACCGATGTCGGGGGCGGTCCCCGCTGAAGATAGCTAGTTAGAATTTTTCCGTGGGGTTCTGACGCCTGCCGGCTTCAGTCCTAATGGTGTAACATGCTGCAAGAGCTGTGTCTCGAAGTAAGATCTGGATAGTCTGGTCCCTGACACAGTCCATGTCTTGCACCGAACTGCATGAGAGTGGCCAGTTGTTAAGGTATGGAAACACCTTGACACCTCTGTGTGTGAGGAATGCCACCACTACTGACAGGCATTTGGTGAATATCCTGGCGGCGGAGGACAGACTGAATAGCATGGCTCAGAATTTGTAGAGGATTCCACCCAAAATGAATCCGAGGAACAGTCTGTGCGACAGGTGGATAAGGATGTCGAAGTATACATCATGGAAGTCCACAGGGCTAAACCAATCTTCTGGTTAAAGGGCTGGAATGATCAGATATAGAGTTACCATATGAAACTTCCAACTGATGGTGAACTTTTTGAGGACCTACAGGTCAAATATGGTATGCCATCCCCCGTCCATTTATCTACCAGAAAGTGCCACATGAAGCCCTACTTTGATAAAGTTTCTGGGGCAGGTTCTACTGCATGATGTCCTAGGAGCTTGTTAAACTTTGCTCCATAGCATCTGGAAAGACTCCAGCAAGAGCATTTCTTCCAGACAAGCACAAGTTTGGCACAGGGCAGAGTTCCAAATTCCAGAGAGAAGCTTGAGCACACCACTTTCAGAACTTATCTCTCCGAGGTAACTAGACTACTGCAGTATTAAGTGGAAGAGTTGGCCCCCAACTGGTAGCTGCAGCAGGTGCTGTGGCAGTGAAGGAATGGAGTCTCTCATGCTGCCACTTTTTGCCTTGGAGGCAGATGTAAAGGCCTGGCCTCCAGAGGCACTCTTGCCACCACCCTTGTGCTGGCCCTGTCAGGAGGGTTTACTGAAGGACTTGATGGGATTGTTGGTACTGTCGCTGACCTTGAAGCCCACAGCAGGAACTATGAAAGGAGCCCCTGCCCTGATGACATGGCTTTGAAGCCTGTTTGGGAGTAGTGACAGAAGTAACTGAGTTCAGAGTAACACTGGACTTCTCAATCCTGGTCATGTGCTCCTTAACCTTGGGACCAACTGAATATGAAAGTTATGTACTTACTGTAACTGTCAATCTTCCAGAATATCTTCACCATTGATTATCACTTGTGGATGAAGGCCTGAGGCACTAGGACCCTGCAGGAGTGAAGCTTTTGCCAAGGGGCCAACCATGGCTACTGGGCACTGCTGGCTCCCTCACAAACCTCAGTTCTGTTTGCCAGGAGATAACCAAAGTGGAGAAGAAACATAAGAGAGGGCTAAGAATTTTCCTAGCCCTAAGGGATTGGGAAAGGATATAGGAAATATAAACAACAAAATAAAACCTGACTACCAGACTTTGCATAAAGGCAAAAAAAGGGCACACAGGGAACACTAGGTGGCCTAAAGAGGCAGTTGGGTATGAAATTAGAGCCTCGCACCATTAGCCAGACAGCAGACGTATAGTGATCTTAAAGGCAGCAGCCCTGAAGCATGTGGCTGTAGCAGAAAAGCAAGAGGGGATGCCTAGAATTGGGACTCACGTGCAATTGAGATGATACAATGTACCAAAATAGGAATGAATCACGCAGACTCCTGGATAAATGAAACGCCATGCTACCTGGTGGAGGACTGACTGAACAGCTAGTTAGATTATGTCTCACTTTTTCCCATTAGGGGAACAAAGGAAGGAATCTCAGATGCATGAGGACCTGAGATTGATCAGGGCCAGCCAGAGGTTCCTGTGACACAGGAGCAGGAGGGTTCCCTGAGAGCTGCCGCCTGGACCTAGGGGAAATGTAATAAGCCCCTTGGAAGTGCGACTTAAGTACCTTATGCTGGACCAAAGGTGCCAGTTGGGAGAGACAAAGCCACGGAATCTCCCTAATGCAGACAGTGGTTCCTACCAGCCTAAAGGCCACCTCACTGGCATCATAAGACAACCTTAACTGGTACTATTTTCTGACCCTGTATAGCTGCAGCCAAAGGTGATTGTTACAGGTCACCTTGTGTGCCTGATGTGATAAGATGCACATTAGAGCATGCGCAGAGGAAAAAGCCTTCCTCACGAGAGCATCCATCTGAGCAGAATCTGCCTTTGGAGGTTAATCACAAGCGAGAACCCATGGCCCCAACAGGGTCTGAAGTACTTCATGCCCCAAGGAGGGGTGAGGTACCTCACCTGCAGACTCAGTGATTGTGCGATACCACAAGAGAAGTCCCTGGTGATTGCCAGATTGGAGAGGAGTCACTTCCACACTGTCCTCCTCCATGGTGCTAGGCCAAGGAAGAATGACTACTGTGTTTATGTTGGTAATTCCAAGAAGTCCCAATGGCAGGGCTACCGGATCGCAACTTGTATGGGCTTCAAGTTTAAGCACTTGGATAATCTCCACCAGGAATTGCTGATACAAGGCATACTCAGCAGCAGAAGGGAAGTGGACAGATGATTCGTTATCCTCACTGCACAATGTTAATGGAGATGAGGTGCCACCTGGTGGCAGGGTCGGTACCAGAGAGAAGGGATTGAACTAGGTCCTGTCTCACTCCCTATACTAATCACCTAAGCACTGACCCATGCTCGGTGTTGCTCCCACATACAAGGCCACTCAGGGCCCATCAATGAGGGCATTCTTTCCAGGAATCAACAAAGTCCCTCTAGAAGGGGCTGAGACTCCTCGTCTTTGGTGCCTCATCCTGGGCTGCAGATCTGCACAGTGGGCCTTGCCCATGATGGGTAAACCGTCATATGGGTGACTGAGATTGAGCACTCAATATCAGCACCTGTAATGTGAGCTACCCTGAAAGGGTAGTGTGGGAAGAAGAGCAAACATGCAGGTTAGCGAGAGAAGAACGGCTAGAAGGTAGGACGGCTAATGGAAGTGGAGGGATGACGAAGGGAGTATGTGAGAGGTAGTGCAGTGCAGTGTTGCCCCCATGGTGTGGTGGTGAGGGTGGCCGGCTATGGGGAGCTAGGTGCAGGGTTTGGGACTGGGGAGGAAAGATTTTTATGCCAGCAGTGATTCTTTTATTTTATTTTTTTTCTGACTGTCTCCCCTACCCCGACATGCATTCCCCTGGAGCTGACAGTCTTTATTTGGAGGGGGTGCGGGATGCAAAGCCACCCGCATAAATGCAGTTTACGATTTCTGCCCAGTCCTCGCTGAAAATGTACAGCGCCACTTTTCATTTCGGTGATGTACAGTTGCTCTAATGGCGACCGTGGTTTGGCAATCACCATTATGACATGGAACAAGGGTGTCCATCTACATCTGAGGACTGACCCAGTCGGTGCCCATTGTGGGAAAACCCTAGGTGAGGACAGTGGAGTTGTACAGGTCCCACAGGATGATTCCTGTGGTGATGTCAAGTGGTTCAACTCCATCTCTGGGCCACCACCCAACCTTGAGTCTGTGCCTCCTCCTGCTACAGGCTCATAAATGGTGACAGTCTTAGGGACAGGGTCAGCCTCATAACAATGACTGGCACTGCCCTCAACACCAGTATTGGTGCTGACTTCAACATCATACCCAGAGCTACAACCCTCCTCTGTGTCAGGAATGACACCAGAGTTGGGGACAACCTCCAGGAACTTGCCTGGACCCAGACCCAGGACCAGCACCATAACTGTTGCCACCTCCATCACCATGTCCAGAGCTGTCACCTTCCTTGTCACTAGCGACACCACTGAGAGTGACAACATCCAAACTGGCAACAGTGCAGACAACAGACTGTGGACTTGTCCTTTTCCTGACACTGCAAACATCAGGAGGGGGCCTAGTGTCATCCTCAGTGACACCCACCACATCATTACCGCGAATGGTGACAACAGTATGGGAGATGCCAGAGAATGACATGGAGCTGTCCACTAGCGTAGACTGAGCATATAGTTGTACCCTCACCACCAGTGACATATGCTGCTAAGGACAGGCAGACTCTGGAAGGTTCACAATCGACTGCCCAGCAAGAGCTGACTGTCTACCAGATCCATCCACCAAAGCATCTGACCCCTCAACATGGTGAAGTCAAAGAGAACTCTGTACTTCCACAGAACCAGAGGTCCCAGAAAGAGGCCTAAAAACCTGGTCTTACATAGATACATAGACAGTGTCGGCAGATAAGGGCCTATGGCCCACCCAGTCTGCCCATTTAAGTCTGTAAGTTCAGTTTATGTTTTCCAAGAAGTCTGTTGCCCCTTACCCCTGACCTCCAGAATTCCTTTATGTCTATCCCATGCATTCTTAAATCCCGTGATTGTTTCAGCCCACCACTTCCTCTGGCAGGGTGTTCACTTGTCCACCACCCGCTCTGTGAAGAAATTCTTCCTCACGCTTCCTCTGAATCGCCCTCCCTCCAACTTCATCCCATGCCCTCTAGTCCTGGAACATCTTTTTCGCTTAAAATAGTGCATTCCTGCACCCTGTTCTTCCCTGTAAGATACTTGTATGTCTCTATCATATCCCCTCTCCTCCTCTCCTCCAGGGAGTACATGTTCAGTGCCTTCAACCTGTCCTCATAGGACTTGTGATGCAATCCATGCACCATCTTTGTTGCCTCCTCTGAACCTTCTCTACCCTGTCTATGTCCTTACGTAGGTAAGATCTCCAGAACTGCACAGTGTACTCCAGGTGACGCCTCACTAGTGTCTTGTATAGTGGAATTATGACCTCCTTTTCCTGCTGGTGATGCCCCTGCCTATGCATCCCAGCATCCTATTTGCTTTACCTGCTGCCTTGTCACACTGTTTCCTGCCTTGAGGTCATCCAGAGATGATAACCCCACGATCCCTTTCCTGCTTGGTGCTTGCTATATCCTCACCCCCAACTGATATATTGTGCCAGGGTTTTGTGCCCATATGCATTATCTTGCACTTCCTTGCATTGAATTTCAACTGCCAAACCCTGACCATTCTTCAAGTTTCTGCAGGTCCCTTCTCATTCTGTCTACACCCTCTGGTGTGTCTACTCTGTTACAGAGCTTTGTGTCATCAGCGAACAGTGAAATTCTGCCTTCTAGGTCCTGCGCAATGTCACTGATGAAGATATTAAATAGTACCGGTCCCAGCACTGATCCCTGTGGTACCCCACTGGTCACTCTTCCCTCTGTGGAGTGACAGCCATTTACCACCACCCTCTGTGTCCTGCTGCCCAGCCAGTTACCTACCCACCGCACTACTGTCCTGCCCACACCCATATTCCCCAGTTTGTGCAGTAGTCTTCTATGTGGCACAGTGTCAAAGGCCTTGCTGAAGTCCAGATAGGCCATGTCCACTGCCTCCCTGATCCACCTCCTAGTCACCCAGTCAAAAAATTCAATGAGGTTGGTCTGACATGACCTTCCCCTGGTGAAACCATGCTGCCTTGGGTCCTGTAGTCCACTGACAACCAGATGTTCCACCAATCTCTCCTTCAGTAGTGCTTCCATGATTTTCCCCACTACCGAGGTGAGGCTGACTGGTCTGTAGTTCCCCGCCTCTTTGTTCCCACTTTTGTATAAAGGGACTACATCTGCTATCCTCCAGTCTTTGGGTACCTCCTGTTTCTAGTGATCGGCTAAACAGGATAGCCAGAGGTTCAGCCACCACCTCTTAGTTCTTTAAGGACCCTGGGTGCACCCCATCTGGCCCCATTGCTTTATCAACTCTTATTACTTCCAGTTCCTTCAGGACCCTTTCTCGTGTAAAGGGACTTGTGTCCATTTCTGCACCATTCTCACCCCTTGTACCGTTCAGACCCATTACCTCCTCTTCCTCAGTAAAGACTGAGCAGAAATACCTGTTCAATATGTCAGCTTTACTGTTGTCATCCTCCACACAGCCCCCATCCTCCCCTTCAGTCTCACTATCCTCCCTTTGCCTTTCTTTTTTCACTTATGTACCTGTAAAAGGTTTTGTCCCTTCTACCCACTGATTTTGCAATGTGTTCTTCTGTCTGAGCTTTGGCTTCCTTACTGACCTCCTTGCCTCCTTTTGCTTCCTGGTACTTCTCCCTATCCCCTTCTGCCTGTGTCTTTTTGTATTTCCTGAATGCAATCTTTTGGCTTTCACTTTCTTTGCTACCTCTTTGGAAAACCATAATGGTCTCCTCTTCCTTTTCCTCTTGCTAACCTGCTTAATACATAATTCTGTTGCTCTTGTAATCCCCTATTTAAATACTTCCACTGTTCCTCAACCCTGATTCCTGCCCCATTCCTTAATGCCTCTTTCAAGTATCTCCCCATTTTCTCACAGTTTGCCCCCCTAAAATCCAAGATACGTGTTTTTGTGTGGTTTGGTTCTGCTCTTTCTGTGATTTCAAACCACAGTGACTGGTGGTCACTGTTCCCCAGGTGCTCCCCCACTCTTACCCCAATCACACTGTCCCTGTTTGTGAGCACAAGGTCCAGTATTGCCTTCTGCCGAGTTGGTTCCATGACCAGTTGCTTGAGGAAGGCACCTGAAGGAGTCCAGGATAAATCTGTCCTAGTTGATGCTGCTGCTGGGATGCTCCAGTCCACATCTGGAATATTGAAGTCTCCAACCAGTACTACCTCACTTTTGTCTGCCATCCTCTGGATGGCTAGCATCAACTCCTATCTGTTTCTTCCTCCTGGGCTGGTGGTCTATAGACACACCTGTGCGGATGGCTGGCCCCATTTTCCTTTCCAGCTTAACCCACAGTATCTCTCCCCATTTTGTTCCTCCTGGATCTCTGTGGCCCTTATGTCATTTTTCACATACAGTGCCTCCTCCTCCCTTCCTGCCTGCCCTGTCTCTTCTGAATATGTTGTAGCCAGGTATGGCCAACTCCCAGTCATGGTTATCATTACACCAGGTTTCAGTGATGGCCACAATGTCCAGGTCTGACTGCACCATGACAGCCTCCAGATCTTCCATCTTGTTGCTAAGGCTCCTGGCATTTGCACACATGGCTTTCCATGATTTGACCTCCCTAGACTGTTTCGCTGTTCTACTCCAGCCCCTTCCTTGGTTGTCCTTTATCCCTGGTTCACCTTGCTGTCTGCCCGTCTTGGACACATTCATGTGAGGCCTGTCTCCGATGGTGGGGATCGGGTGACCCCACACCAACACGTCGTTCCCAAGGGTATGGTGGTCCATGGAGAAACAGGCATTGCATGCATCCTTATCATGCACCAGTCTAAGACAGACCACACAGGTCTGATGCTGGTCCAGAACAGCTACTGGTTTCCCACAGAAGCAATGGAGCATAATGAGGTGGCTACTGGATTTTCTTTGACAACTGGGCCCTCCCCTTTTTTTTTGTTAAATTAGACTTTTGCACTGCGGTAAAATAAAGACAGGCCGCACCATGAATAAAAAAGAATTATGGTGATGCAGTAGAAACAAGCGACAACAAGGAAAACTGAGACACTGTGCTCCCACGGTGATTGCAGAAAGAACAGAACTGAGGTTAGTGAAGGAGCCAGAAAGTTATTGGTTGGCACGCAGCACCATGGGGGGATGCATAGGCGCCCCGCCCAGTACCCGTGGCCAGTTCTCTGGCAAAAGCTTTGCTCCTGTGAGGTTCTCATGCGTCTGGCTCAGACCCAGAAGTGGGAATCACTGGTGAAGATGGATTCTTAGGAGACCAGTCCCTCTAAAGGGGAGATCTATCTCTACCGTACTTCTTGCAAAAAGGGTAGCAAGTGCAGCCATGCCTGGCAACGCATAGTGAATGCCACTGCTACAGCCCTGGCTGAGACAACAGCGGAACCCAGGGCCACCTGCAGCTTGTGCTTTGCCAAGAACCCACAAGGTCCTGCTTTCTACCCTCCAGCAGACTTCACCGGTTAATCGCTGAGATGACCCAAAGTTATCATGTGATTCAGTAGGAGGCTGTGTGGAATATCGGTCAGATCACGAGAGCCTACAGGCAGGGTCGGATCTGATACAGGTCAAGGAAATGAACAATGCTCTGATACAGGAGTGATTTGCCCAATAATGTAGCCCAATGAACTGTGATTTCTGTATCTCTAAATAAACTTGTACTGATTAAATCTCACTAAAGGACTTAAGCGTGTGCAGGATTCTTTAGTGAACATCAAGTGAGTCTAGGTGTGTTTCAGAGAAGCTCCCATCCACACAAGATTAAATAAAATAATTGGGGTTGTAAGGAACCTTCCCCAAGCAGAAAAATACCCATATACATGGTAGTTTCCCAAGGCTATGCCAGCCTCTCTCTCAGGACTGGGAGAAAAGAAGCGAGGGTTAAACTAACTTCTGACTCTGACAAAGCAGCTATAAGCTGCAAAACTGGCTTCAAAACACTGATGCGCTTTCAGTATGCTGGCTGGATAACTGCAGACATGCATTTTAATATGATTTTTATTAACTGCAACTCTTATATCAAGTTGAAGTTAGCACATGCATATGAAAATCAAGCCAAAATTCAATACCATTAAAAACATACATTCTGTACCTCATACTTTACATACAGTGCAAAACTTCCATGACAGAGGAAAGGGAAGCGATAATGGGAGGCAATATATTGCAGTGGTTTAAGGTCCTGAGCTGCAAATCTTTAGACCTGGGTTTGAATCCCACAGCCCCCACCTGCATACTGTGTGACCTTGAGCAAGTCACTTAACTTTCCTGTGCTCCCAGGTTGCACCTGTAAACAAGCTTTCAGCTTAGTGTGCCTCACCTGGTTAAACAATTGGGGGAAAAAATCCATATTATACTGCACTAACAATCTGGCAACTTTATATTCAATTTGACCAAATGATTTGACAAATTACGATGCCATTCTAAAACTAATTCTTTTGTGGTGAGCAAGCCCAACCAGTTTATGGTTCTCTTAAATGGCACTTTAAAAATACATGCTAGAGGTTTTATTTTGTACATACCTTTGGCATGTACGATAGCCACTTTAAGATAGTATAGACTCCTTCAAAATCATCAGGAACGATTGTGTGGGAGACTCCATTATTGTGCATAATCTGTACTCCTCCTAGCTGATTATTGGATGTGTAGACATCACGACCCAAGACCTGGATTTAAAGAACAAGTACAGACAAACCTTTACTGGAAATCAGAGACGGGTCACAATGACTGCAACATTTCAGTTCTGCACAACAAAAAATTATTATAGAGAGCTGGGTCCACAGTGTGGGCTGCACATAAAGCAAAGGGGTATATTGAAATATATGTTGAAATTACAAAAGTTACAAATCACTATTTTGACCATTAGGTCTGTTTCAGGAATAATCATATTTATTACATGTTAGCATATTTATTACATCAAGCCCCAAATGTCCAAGGAAAACCTTAAAGAAAAAAGAATAGGTTACTCATCTGTAACCATAGTTCTAGGAGTGGTATATGGTTCACATCCATACTCTGGCAGTTCAATGGAATGCTGTTGTTGGCGGAATGTCTTTAAGCTAAGCTCTTTCGACCACCCGGGCAGTATATCCCCTGACTCTGCCCTGTAACATCAAATCTTACATGCTGGAAGCAGGATCCGTGTGCCACTTGCCAGGGGAGGCCGGGTGGGTTGTATGGATGTGAACCATATACCACTCCTAGATGGTTGCAGGCAAGTAACCTATTCTTCTAGAGGCATAGCTATGGTTCACTTATCCACACTCTGGCACACTACTAGCAGTTCTCCAGAAGGAGGAGGCAAAGCACTCACCCCTAGTTGGCAAACAGAGATTGGGGAACCGAGGCCCCATAATGCGCATCTCAGCAAGACTCAAGGTTGATGTGGTAATGGGAAATGAAGGTGTATGCTGACTTCCGGGTAGAAGCCTGAAAGATCTGCTGTAAGGGGGCATCCCTGGAAGCAGCGGTAGGTCTGGTGGCATGAGCCCCAATCTCTATGACAGGCTTCCACCAGCCAACCTATAGCAGAGGTCAAGCCTCAAGGAGGCAGTATAGTACAGCGGTTTAGGACTCTGAGTGGCAAACCTGAAGACCTGGGTTTGAATCCTACAGTCCCCACTTGCATACTGTATGACGCTGAGCAAGCCATTTAACTTCCTAGTGCTTCCAGGTCACACCTGGAAACAAGCTTCAACTTAGTGTGCCTTTTCTTGGTTAAACAAGTTCCCATTTCCCACTTCCCCAATCCATCTTGCAATTATCCACTTTGCTGCTGGTTTGCCAGGCACAGCTTCAATGTAGGTGACAAACAGTTGACAAGCCTGTCCCTGAACTGCAACTGTATGCTCTGCATAACAGGAGCGTGCTCTCCACATGTCCAGGGTATAAAGCCTGTGGTTGGCCTCCAAAGATGGGATGGTAAAGTATACTGTTAATCACCTGGTTAAGATGAAACTCCGATACCAACTTTGGGAGGAACTTCATGTTGGGACGAAGGAAGACTCTGTCGCTGTGGAAGATGAGGTATGGAGACTCCACCAAGAGTGCCTGGAACACCCAATCCTTCTGGCAGACATAACTGCCACCAGGAAGACTGTCTTCCATGATAGGTGTGACAACTCACACCTGTGCATCAGTTCAAAAGACTTCTCCATGAGCATAGAGAGGACAAACAGCAAATCCCATGGTGGAGGTGGTTCACACAGTGGAGGAGATAAGTGGTCGAGGTCCTTGAAAAAGTACCTGACCACCTTATCCTGGGCCACCGTCGTCTGGTAAGTGGAGATGGCTGCCAGGTGCACCTTAAGGGTCGTTGCTCGCAATCCCAACCTGGAAAGGGACCAGAGGTGGTCCAGGATGCTAGCCATAGGACAGGCAAGGGCATCAAGCGCCTTGCCCTGGCACCAAATGGAAAATCTCCTATTTAAAGGCATAGCACCTATGAGTCAACTCCTTCCTGGAGGCCTCCATGATGTGGAGGACATCCTAAAAGACCCAAGACCTGGAACCTAGCTGCTCAGGAACCAGGCTGTGAGGTGGGGACTGAAGGTCTGAGTCTGGGTGTAGAGGCAGTCACTGTAGAGACCTGCTGCTGAGGCTGAGGAGATCTGGGTAACAGAGATGCCTTGGTCAATCTAAGACTATTAGGATCATCCATGCCTTGTCCTTCCTGACCTTGACCAGAACTCAGTGGATTAAGGAGAAGGCAGGAAAGGCATACACGAGGCCCAGGATCCAAGACTTCACAAAGGCATCCTCCCATCAGCATCCCAGACTGTTGGGGGAAGACACAAAACAGCCTCAGTTTGGCGTTCTCCCAGGAAGCAAACAGGTCCACCGAGCGTGAGCATCACAGGGAGAACAGGAGGTTCACTACCTCCTGCTTGAGAGACCACTCATGTGACGTCTCTTCTAGCCAACTGAGAGCATCTGCCAGCATCTTCCCTACAACATGAACCACAAAGAGCCTGGTGTCCAGGTTGTGCACAAGGGTCCAGATGCAGAGTGCCTCCTAACACAAAGGAAGGGAGTGTGTGTCACTGTGTCGTTCCGGTAAACCATGGTTGTGGTGTTACCCATCTGGACTTGAACGACCTGACCGCTAACTAGTGGAGCAAATTCCATCAGAGCTAAGAGCACTGCACAGAGCTCAAGCAGGTTTATGTGGTAATGAGACTCCCTCAGCGACAAGAAGTCATTGTCTGTGTGGTTTCCCAGGTGTGCTCCTCACCGAACCAGAGACATACCCATCAACAGCGTGACGGTCGGCTCTGGGTACACAAATGGGATTCCTTCCTCCACATGTTCCAGGACCAGCCACCACTGGATGGCATCCCACAATGACTGGGTCACTGTGACTGGCTGGTCCAAGCGTCCTTGGTGCTGGGACCATTGACAGCCTGGATCCCAATGAAGGTGGCACAGCTGCCAGCGGGTCCAGTGGACCACGCTGGTGCAGGATGCCATGTACCCCAGCAGCCATAGGAAATCCCGGGCAGGGTGCAAGAGCCTAACCTGAAATGACTGGGTGAAGGAGGCAAGATCATGTGCCTGGTCCACTGGCATGCAGGCCTTGATCCACAGGGAGTCTAGGTCTGCCCCAATGAACTTAATAATCTGCTTTGGTACCAGTTTGGACTTGTCCGGGTTGACCAACAGGCCCAAGTCTTGGCACATCTGGACAGCCAGGTCTGTGGATCTCTCCACAGCCTCTCTGGATGGACCAGCTACCAGCCAGCCATCCGGGTGGGGGTACACTCTGATCCCTTGAAGCTGTAGGTGGGCCGCCACCACTGCCACGCATTTGGTGAAGACCCTTGTTGCAGAGGAGAGGCAAAAGGGCATGACCTGGAACTGGTACAGGACTCTTTCTGCTCGGAAATGGAGGTACTGACAGTGGGACCTGTGGACAGGAATGTGGAAGGTCCAATTAGCAAAACCGCATGTTCTGCTCTAGGGATGGTATAATCTGGGTGAGACTGACCATTCAGAACTTGTGCTTCCCCATGTACTGGTTGAGATCATGTAGATCCAGATCAGACACCAGCCCCCTTTGGGACCAGGAAGTACCGGGACACATAACCCTGACTGGCCAGGGTATCCGGGACATGGGCTATTGCCCCTTTCAGAAGGAACTGAGAAATGTCCTCCCTGAGGGCAGACAGCATGCTCTGAGATGCCCCCAGCTCTCGAGGTGCGTGGAGGCGGTAGGGTGGGAGAACCCTGAAGTCTAGAGACAGTCCTCTGTCCACTATGTCCAACACCCATGTGCCATTGTGATAGTGGACCAGTATGGCAAGAACTGACATAACCAGCCTTGGGAAAGCAGTCAGGACATGACAGGTGGAGGGAAGACACCTCAACCGTCACTAGGTAGATTTTGTGGGGTACTAATGGTTGCTGCCAGAGGGCACCACTACCCTTCCCCTTTTTCAAACCTTGGGCCAGGTACTCTGCTTGGGGACTAGGGTTGAAACTGCCTCCTATTGGGGCAGCTGCAGGAGAGCAGTAACTGAAAGGACCGGTTTCAAAAACTGTCTTCTTAGGCTTTTCTTCTGGTCCTTCTGGGACAAAGTTACAGAGTCAAGGGTGGCTCTGGGTTCTCAGTCTGAGTGAGATGCCCTCCAGCCCCACGGCCAAAGAAGTCGGTACCAGGAAAGGAACATTGGCCAGCTTCTGTTGGGTGTCCATCATAAAGGTGGACAAACACAGCTAAGCTCTATGATGCATGGAGGCAGCCACTGCATGGGTGCAAGAGTAGCCCATGTCAAGGCTGTCTGAAGCTGGTATCTAGCCAGTGACTGCCAGTTGTCTCCGATGAGCTCCGCGCCATCCACTACTCTGGATGGAGGTGGGGAGACTGCATCAAAGATTCTCATCGGGAATGATCATATTTAATCATCATGATAGCATAGTTAGCCTGATGGAGACCCAGAGCAGCCACAATGTACACATTTTTGTGGCATGGTCAGTCTTATCGGACTCCTTGTCCAGAGGGTTGTCCACATTCCCCATGTATCTGGATTTATGGAACAATGAAGGGTGGTCTGAAAACCCTGAAAGGCAGCCCATAGGGACCACGTACTTGCGGACCATGTGGGCCAGACAGGATGCTGCCAAAGCTCCAAAGCCATTCCCAAGATGATCGCAGTCACTGGAAAGGCAACCCCCGGGTATTCATCCCAGTCCAAAATGTCTGTTAGAGGCTAGATAGCCCTCTTCTGGACTGGCTATAATGGGATCGACATGGCGCCAATCTAGTCGGAGCAGTCATCCGAAGGCACCAGTCCAAGGTCGTGGAAGGCTCCTTGACTGAACCACGGTTGAACAGCTGGTCCCACTGGAGGCTATAGACTCTTGAGCTGAGTCATCTGATGACTCTCAAAGATGCCCCTCAGCTGTTGTTTGCCATGCACCTTCTGGGAGTCCTCACCGGGTATTCCAAACCGACAACTGGCCTGGCAAGTCGGTAGCTGAACGGCTAACCTCCTTGATCAGTGCGCTGACTGGCAGCTGCCAGGGTGATGGCTCTACCCCAACTGGTGGAGAGCAGGTGTGAGACGCACCTGCGGAACTGGGACTGGCACGGCAACCACTGGCAGCTGCCAGGGGACCAAAGGTCCTTGGGGTAGAGCCCTTCCCTGCTCCGCAATGGTCCACTTCTGTCAGAGGAATTCCTAATAGCACCAGCGCATCTTCCGCTGGTGCCTCTCTTCACCTAAGAATGAGGAGGACAAGGAGTGTTGATAGCGGCACCTCCCAGTTAAGTGGAATTGAAAGTATGAACACCTCAATAATGACCTCAACCATCAACCGCCTGGTTGACAGCAGGAGGGGTCTTCTCACAGTTGGCTACAGATTATCTGCCTATCGACATTCAGCAACAAGGGCGAAGACCTGACCCTGAGTGGAGGTGGTCCCTGGAAGGATTGACTGAGGTCTCCAGTCGGTCAATGTCCTCCTGAATGAGGACCAGGACCACTAGGGTCTACCAGGCTGACTCCTAGGCCTCGTCGACAACTAGTCCGACCTGATTGAGAACAATCTTGACTCGCTTGCTCCGACCAGAGCCAACGTCGACTGGCTGAATGGTGAAGCCGAAGAGCCTTGACCTGCCCCTTGGCTGAGGTGTACTCAACAGCTGTGGAGTAGTCAGGCGGGTCGAGGGACCTGGAGGACTGTGATCTCTCCCCATCCATGACTACCAGCAGTGCTTAGATTCAGTTTTAGATTTAGAACCATGGAGGGCAGTGCTCTCCCAAAGGTCTGGAGGACTGGCACATGTCACAGAACTGGTCCATGAAAGATCCTCTGGCAATGGCCCCATGTGGAAACAGTGCCAACACTGAGAAGACGTGCCCACCGTGGCAGCCGCTGCTTCCACCTTCCAGGCCACAAGCTGAGCAGCAGACCCACCATAGCCAAGGCCTTTTTGTGGCTCTTAGGGTGATCCTTCCAATCCTGTTCCAAAAGCTGACCCAGTGAGAGCTGGAGCTTCCTGTCTTCAAGAGACTCAGAGAGCATGGACAAGCATAGGCCACACCCAACCACTCTGTGCTGCCCGTCCAGGCAGTACACGCACATGTTGAGTGGATCGGTGACTGACATTTTCTGGTGGCACAGAACACAGAATTTAAATCCCGGTTTCTAGTGTTGCATCGTTGGTCCAGAGATGGAGTCAAAAGAAGTGTAAAAAAAAAAAAAAACAGTAAATAAGGTCGAAAAACTTCAAAAAGCAAAGTTCACCTATGCTGCAGAAAATCTTAAGTGGAACACGAAGGTGACCTGTTCTTCCAACAGAAAGAAAGATGTGGCGCACGGGCAGAGTCGGGATATACCGCCCAGGTAGTGGGAGGAGCTTAGCTTAAAGATGTTCCAGACAGTAACAGCATTTCAGTAGGACTGCCAGAGTGTGGATAAACAAGCCATATCCACGCGCCTAGAAAAATGTAATTTTTGTCACATCAGTTTGATGAGATGAAGTAAGGTCATACTAGTCATTTATGTTGGCTCAGTTGTGCTAACAGCAGTAATTTGAAATTCCTTTCCCTTCGTGTATCTATCGAGCCAAGAAACAATTCATCTTATACATTGTATATTTTCCGTATTACCGTTCCCTGTTTCTTGATACCTATGTACATTACCATGAAAACAGGATCACTGCCTTTAGACTTCATTAGCTATGGACACTGTGCCTACATGTGACATTACAATCCTTTTCTTGGGACTTTACAGTCTGTTGCTATGGAAGGAGTGATGATGTCACAGAGGATTATGATACCACATCAAGACAAGAAAGTCGGAGCAGATGAAGACTTTTGCTTTTATCCCTTTCTCCCTCACAGGGTAGGCCTCCAGTCCCACTGTGCCAACTTTCTCCCACACCCCAACCTAAACTGGCCCTGGGTGGTTCATGGCTTAGCACTCCCTTTCCCCACCCCACACACTCTGGGGCCAACTACCTGTGGTAGGATGGACTTCATCTTGGGAGTTTCTGGCGTGCAAGGCAGAGACTTAGGGAAGATGATGTTACCTCTGAGACCACCTCAAAGGAGGAACTATTTCCCAGTTTCTGTTTTTTCCCCCCTCTGGTTTCTGTGATGGATGCATGCAAATACACTGCTTCCCTTGCCCTCCAGGCTCCACCAATCCCCATAATATATCCAAAACCTGTCAACCAGGCTGCAGTGGTAGTTCAACAAGCAAAATTCCTTTCTCCACAGCCCAGGGACAGAGAAAAGACCCTCCATCCTGGCTAACAGAGCAGAAGGATCTGGGCTCACAATGCGAACGCAGGTCCCTCACATGGTACACTACACCTCTTGGCAATTCAGCAGCCAATAGTAGATAAAATCTAATAGACAGTCGTCCTGTTTTTATGTTAATGTCCATCGTTATATTGACAAACTGGACGCTAAATATAGAAAAAGAAAAGGTACTTACCATAAGTCCTGCTCTTACAGAATATCTTCTCCATAGAACAACTCTCTTTTGTCTCAGTGCTAGACATGTTAGGACCCCGCAGGAGTAAAACATTTGAGGGCAACTGCTCACGTGTTTAAAGTTAGCATGCAGTATACGCTCATGCCAGTGGTTTCATGTGCCGTCTGCCCCAACTGCCTGTTTCTTTTGACCAACAAAGAGAACAGAAAAAACAGAGAAACTTACGACATACACTACAAAGGGAAAAAAACAGTTTGTAAAGAGTTGCAAGAAAAGCTCAGAGGAAAAATAAAAGACCAAGTACCCAGCAAGGCATGGAGTACCTACTTCAAGCCTCTGTGAGATCAAGGACATAAAGAAAGAGCAAAAGAAGGAGACAGCAGACAGCGAAGTATTACTCGAACATAAAAAATAAAACATGCACATGCCCATAATGCCTGTAACAAAAGAGGAAATCATAAGTAAAGCAATAGCACTGTTTAGACTGGAAAGAATCCCCAAGGGGGGGGGTCGAAAGTAATTTGCGCAGCAACTAGTAACACTACTGGTGGCTGGGAAAAAAATGAAAATTGCATTACTCCAGAAGGAGGGAAGTGATACTCCCTCTGTATAACTGCTTGGTGAGGCCACACCTCGAGTATTGCGTGCAGTTTTGGAGGCCACACTTAAAGAGGGACATTAAACTTCTGGAGAGGGTCCAGAGGAGGGCAACTAAAATGATTTGGGGCTTGAAGGACAGGACCTATGGGGAGAGGCTTGAAGAGATATGTACACATTGGAAGAGAGAAGGAACGGGGGACATGATAGCGGTCTTCAGGTACATGAAGGGGTAAATAGGGGAGGAGCAGTCAGGGTGCTTTGAAGGAAGAAGAAGGGGCAACTAGAGGGCATGGGTGGAAGCTGGAGGGGAGATTCAGGGAGAAAGGAGGAGGTGCTACTTAGCTGAGAGGTGGTGGAGCCATGGAATCGCTGCCCAGGGGCTGGTGGAGGCAGAGACAGTAGAGGGTTCAAGAAGGGTGGGACAGGTACAGTGGAAGGGTTCTGGAAGCAATATCTAGTGCAGCGAGAATATCCGGAACTGGGAAGGGAGAAGCCACAGACGGCGAGGGGGGCGGCAAGATCAGCTCCCAGGGTAGGGGCTGACCAAACGAGCAGACACGAAAGACTGTTAGGCCTATTCTGCTGGCATTTTAATATGTTAGTATACCTACCGTAATTCTGGATCTTCCTGTGTATCTTCACCATTCATTACTCTTGGGTATAAGCCAAAGCGCAGCAACCCATGGGAGCTTTTTTTTGTTAGGGGGTGGAGCCAGAGGCGCTGCCCATGAGGCCAACGTACTGCGTGGCGCTCGCAGGTTGGCCAGTAACAGCTGTCAGCCCTCCTCCACCTCAGTTCTGCTTGCAGAGAGAGAGAGAGAGAGAGAGGAAAATCAGAGGGACAGAGAAAATGAGGGTGGGGCAAGGGAGCCCGAGGGGCAGTATAAGGAGATATAAAGTGAAAAAGGAACAGGCTGGCCAGAGGAGGAGGATCTGGGAGGGTATGGGCCTTTAGGCCCCAGTCCCTGGATGGCCATTCAGACAGGAAAGAAGGGGAGAGAAAGAGATAAATAATGGGAGGAAGGAGAGACCCATCAACCCATGCACCTTGACCGACTCAGAGCACTGAGTGACCGGGGATGTGCTTCCAGAGGTAGGTAGTCAGCTAGGCCGCAGGCAGTTGCTTGCAGGATCCACATCCTGGCCTTATTATTGCCCCCCCTTTTTTTTTAGTTATGCATTTTTCTCCGCTGGAGTCCTCTGCATCCATCTGACATTCCCCCCCCCCCATCGCGCAGGCACTGGGTATCAGACCCCCTCCCCTTGACCCCATGACTTACCCTTCGTGGCAGGGGTGGGGGCGACTCAATCCACCTGTCCGGATATAGAGTTCAGGGAAAGTGCGTTGCTGGGCCATTGCGGTGGGGACTATCATCATCCTACGCAGGAGACTCATTTTCTTCTTTTCCTTGCCCCCAAAGCTGCAGCGTGCAATGGCAGAGTGGCGGCTGTCCGCACCGCGCCCTGCTGCAGACTCTCACCCATAGTTTCCAGCGTGACGCAGCCACCTCCCCAGCCACCGCTAGGTGGCAGCCAATCGCCGAGCGCCACAATCCCCCTCCCCAGAGAAGGAGAGCAGTCCTAGGGACGCCGATCCTTCTCCTCCCAGCCAACCCCAGCAGCCCATGTTTGTTCCCAAACTCGGGTCACTGGTGTGACGCGAGGTAAGGCATCCAGAGCCTCAGCGCCCCGGGCTGGCCCTTTCTAAGGTCAGATTGAGTATCCATGGAGAAGGTCCCTTCCTCCAACCCCCTACTGGGCGGGAAAACCATCCCTGGTCAGGATTCCTCACTTCTCACCCTAGTTATGACTTCCAAAAGGAGAACCCACAGGGTTGGGGAGAGGGTGAGGATCCCACCCATTCAATAATACCTCCCTCTCAGAAAGGGGAGGGAGATTGAAGAGGTACAGAAGTATGAAAACAGTGAGGGTAAAAGGATGGAGGAGTCCCTGCAGGCCCCATTCTCTCCCCTCATCCCAGGGGACCCCGAGAAGGAGTCGGCATATCCTGAAGGGAGTGGATTGATCCCAGAAGTTCCTCCAAGGACAAAGGGAAGAGGGGCCCACCAGGAGTCCCCCATCTCAGTTTCCTTTTTTTTTTTTAAACTTAGTTTTATTGTTAGTTATTTAGGACATCACATTGATCAATACATAGCAGTATACATTGTTTTTCCACATATATTGTGTTACAGTTTGTTCTTGTTTTCCCCCATTTTGTCCTTTCTGTTACAAAGATTTGATTATGTTCATCTGTTTTGTTTCTTATACAAAGTCCATATCTCAACATCTTATTTTTAAGCTCTCATTAATTACATTACTTAGCAATGGGGTTCATTCCGTAAGTTAAGAACTTATCTCTCAACCTTTCATCCATTTATATAATCAACTACGTTTTGTCCTTCTAAACATAACTGTTCGGCTAACAGCTTCCAGGATTCTTTACCCTTTACTATAGCTTCTAGGTTTCGACCTGAATGATCTAGCTGGGGTTGAAATCATCTTCCACTTAAGGAAAACAGTTGAATTCAAACTTAAACTTAAACTTAAAGGCAAGCACTAGGTTGCATCCATTTTCCACCATCTCAATAGTTATTTTCCCATTTCTGAGACCTAATTCTCTCTATTACTGTCTAAACACCTTCTTTGTGCGAGACATCTTTCCTTCTTCACCTATGTTGATGCCATGGGGACCAAAGTTGGGCAAATCCTTCACTTTGTAGCCTTAGCGTTGCTGTTATTCATTCCATAGTTTCTATCTGAGACATTCTGGACCGCCACTCTTGCACCGAAGGGGGAAGCGGAGATAACCACCTGGCTGTAATACACTTAAGTGCCACCAGTCTCATGATTTGAGCTAATTTCGTAGCTTGTCTAGGTCCACTAATTAGTGTAGGGAGTCCCAGCACTAATTCCTCCCACGAAAAGGGTATTTGCAGGCCCGTGAGCCTGGTTATTGAGGTATGCACCTCCCTCCAGAACAAGCGAATTTGGGGGCAATCCCAAAAAATGTGAGTTTGCGTTCCAGTCTCTCCGCAGCCCCTCCAGCACATTACAGACCCCGACCGACCAAAATGTCTCAATTTAGTAGGGGTTAAGAAATATGTTCATATCACTTCCCAGTGAAATTCACGCCATTGGTGGGGACTTGTAACCTGCCAGACCCGACAAAATCTTCTGGTCCAGACATTCTCGGCTATGTTAACTTTCAACTCTCTTTCCCATTTATCATTAAGAGCTTCTAGTCCTGATGGGAGGGTGTGTAGTAATATCTTGTATAATTGTGATAATGGGTGTGTATTTCCCTTGATCATTATAGTCCCATAAAAAAAAACCTTCCAGCTCTGTCCTCTCCCTAGTTATTTTTTGTATTCTGTCTGCTGTAGATATGTAGTGGTGTGCCTGTAAAAATCTAAAATGATCTTGTTTCTGTAGGTGAAATTTTTCACTTAACTGTGCAAAAGATAGGGGTGAGTTGTTTCTTAGAAACTGGGCAAAGGTGGTTAATCTTTTAGTGGCCCAGACCTTATATCCTACGTCTGACCTTGGAGGCACAAAGGTAGGCTCAAACCGTATCAGGGAGAGAGGTCCCAATCCCTCGGGGGTATACGTGAGTTTCCTAAGCTTATGTAGTATCTTCAACGAGTGGGAAACCCATGGGTTTGAATCAAGACCTTGTGTTATGTGGGGCAATGTATTAGCGGGTAGGGCCCAAAGTGCCCACCCTTTTAGTGAGTCCTCCTCCAGGAGGTACCAACCTGAGTCTATTCTACGCTTTGCCCAAGTACATAGTTGGGACCCCCTAGCTGCCAAAAAAGAAAAATAAAAGTGAGGGTAGGCAAGGCCTCCCCGCTCCCTCGGTGCTTGCAGTGTAGTCAGTGCTATTCTCGGGCATTTACCGTTCCATATAAACCGTTGTGTAACTTTCTGCAAGTTAGTCCAAACGTCCCTAGGTATCCCCAGGGGCAAGGTCTGAAAAAGGAAGAGGAACCTAGGTAGAACGTTCATTTTTATAGTTTGGACCCTTCCATATAGGGTTAATGGCAAAATTTGCCAACGGGCCAGATCTACTTGAATCTGTTGAAACAGATGGGTATAGTAGTTCTTATATAGTAAGGTCAAATCGACTGATACCTTGATCCCCAAGTATTTTATCACATTTTTTTTTGCCCAGGCAAATGGGAAGGAGGCCTTAAATTCTCGGGAAGGCATGCCACTTAGAATAAGTGTCTCTGACTTTGAGTGATTGATTTTGTAGCCTGCTAATTTCCCATAGTTTGCTAACTCTTCCATTAGGACTGGTAAAGATTTTTCAGGTTCCGAAATGCAAAATAAGGAGTCGTCTGCGTAGCGGGCCACTTTATGAGTATGGCCCCAACCTGGACCCCCTCTATGAGGGGGTAAGACCTAATGGCCACTGCTAAAGGCTCCAGAGATAACGCAAAGAGCAGCGGAGAGAGGGGGCAACCCTGCCTTGTCCCTCGCCCCAATGGGAAGCTATTTGTAAGATAGCCATTTACTTTAATTCTCGCCCTTGGTGCCTGATATAATGCTCCAATCAGAGCTACAAATTTATCCACAAAGCCAAATTTTCTAAGCGTTTCCTTTAGAAATACCCAATCTACTCTATCGAATACCTTTTCGGCATCCATACTGGGAGCTATCTGGAGTTGTTTCTTATATTTTTGGGATGAGATTATATTTAACAATCTATGTATACTGTCTTGCAGATACTGCCCAGATATGAAACCAATTTAATCTCGATGAACTAAGGTCTGTATTTGTTTCTGTAAACAGGCCGCTATTATTCCAGTGAAAATTTTTGAATCTACTGGGAGTAGGGATATGGGACGGTATGAACCACAAGTCTCTGGATCTCTACCGGGTTTATGGATCACCGAAATGTGTGCCTCACTCCAGGATCTGGGGGGTGCCCCCTCTCCCCGCAATAGCTCATTAAAGGCCTCCTTCATGGGAGGGATCAATATTTCTTGAAATTCTTTACAGAATTCCACCACATAACCATCCAATCCAGGGGCTTTACCATTCTTTAACTGTTTGACTCTTTGTACTATTTCCTCTGTGGTAATAGGTGATTCTAATTCAGTTGTTGTGAATCTGACAGTTTAGGAGTACTATACCCTCCAGATAGTTAGTGTGTTATCTAGGTGACCCAATTCTCTCTCCTCCTGGTACAAGGTCTTGTAAAATTTTGAAATTGGACCGCTATTAAGTTTGGGGCTGTAATCAGCTTTTTAGTTTGCGGTGATCGTAACTTAGGGACTACTCTACATGCTCTCTCCTTCCGAATTTGCCAGCCAAGTACTCTGCCAGCCCTATTCCCTTGTTCATAGTATCTCTGTCCACAATACCTCAGCTGGCCCTCCACCTGTGCGTCTAATATCGCATTTAGTTTTTTTTTTTGTTTCCTCAAGATCTTTTTTAGTCACTGGCCAGAGATTCCTGATAGTTATGTTATAACTGATGAATTTTCTTTCTAATTCTACTCTCTCTTGAATTTTAGATCTTTTATACCTGGAGGAATATTTAATAATAGGTCCTCTTAAATAGCATTTTAGCGCGTCCCATCTAACCCCTGCTTCCGTATCATCTGGTGGATTGTATTCCAAGAATTCTGTAGCGGCTTTCTGGATTAGTTCTTTGAAGTTGCTATGTGTTAGAAGACTTACATTTAAGCACCACGTTGTTTCTCTAGGTTTGGGGAACAGTTCTAAACTTAAAGAGGTCGGGGCATGGTCCGAAAATATGATGTTACCAATGTCTGTCCTATGTAGGTACTGTATACAGTTATGAGATACCAAAAATAAGTCAATTTTGGAATACATTTTGTATTTCGGGGAGAAGTATGTGTAGTCTTTTACCCCTGGGTTAGAAAATCTCCAAATGTCCACTAAAGACAGTTCTGTGCATAGTCTGGCCAACAACTTGCTTGATCTGGCTAAGCCCTCCGCCTCAGAGCCTACCCTATCCTGCCCCAAATCCATGACTGTGTTGTAATCTCCCCCCAAGTATTATCAAGCTCTGTGGATCTGTGACTGATTCCAAAAGACATTTGTTTAAGAACAATATCCTCTCTTGTTCATTATTCGGGGCATATAAATTAACTAGGATACATCTCTGGCCTCTATATTCCCCCTTCAGCCTCACGTATCTCCCTTCTGGGTCGGTATCTACCTGTGTTACTTGTAGCGGGGTATCCCTCTTTACTAATATTGCCACTCCCTTTTTTTTAGGCTGTTGTAGATATGCCGCTGCGTACCCTCTCCACCCATCCCCTACGGAGCTTTTTATGTTCTTCACTATCCATATGCGTTTCTTGTAGAAATGCAATAGAGGCTTGTTGCCTTTGTAGCTCCTGTAGTATTCTAGCTCATTTCACTGGACTATTGATCCCTCTAACATTCCACAAAACTATCCTTAGGTCTCCCATTTTGTAGAAATCTCAGTCTTTTGAATCATCTGATGATGCACCTGTGCCCACCATAAAAACTGTAACATGAATATAAAACTTCTTGACATTGCCCTTTTAACCAAACTATATACATGAAGCCATAAACATGGCAGATTTAAAATTTTTGGTACCTCAGGGTGTCACTATATCCTCTTCCTCCCTCCTGGAGAAAAAAAAGGCTCTCTAGGGAAGGGGGTAGAAGGCCAACTACTTAGCCTCGCAGCAGGAAATCACCTCCTTCAACGTGGTGTGTTCCAGCAGGGTTGTCTGTGGTCGCCCGGAATAACAGTAGCCCAGAACCCAAACCCTTATGTAAAATCAGATCTTCTTCTTCAGAAGGGGGGTCAGGTGAGCTCTGAAATAGTGTTGATACCTTTCCGTGGTTACCTAGTTCCTTATGCCATCATGGGGATCACATCTCCCAGAGGCGAAGACCCGTACCAGGGTGGTGGGAACAGCCCCAGCCCATCTCCAACTATGCGTTGGGTTGAAGGTGATCCCCTTCCCACTACCTCCCCAGGAAGGACTCCTGGGGCAGCAGCTGGGAAGAACAGTGGAGGGTCGAATTCCCTCTTTTCTCCATTAAACAAATTCACTCCCCTTTCTTTTTTTTTTGCAACTCACTTTTGCTTTTTCTCCCCCTCGAGCTGCCTGCCGCCTTCACATCTGCTCGTTCGCGGCTCGCCGGCTTCTGTCCCCAAATCAGCCGCCCCCCCCCGATACCCCGTGGCTTACCCCCCCACGGTGGGGGCCCGCGACACGGCAGGGAATGCCCCGGGCACTGTAGAATAGGTCGGAGGTCGACCTGAGGACACATCGGAAGCCGCGGCGGGCTTCATACATGGCGGCAGGCGCTCGGTGATTTTTCCGGTTTTCTGTGGAGGCGGGGCCACGCCCCGGCGCCACGTCACCTCCCGCCCTGCCTCCAGGGAACACGCAGTGTCGGATGCTTGGGACACCGGCTCCGCCAGGGTCCCAGTACACGATCACTGCCGCACCCTCCCGGAGTAGGAGAGCTGCCCGCCCGGCGCTCGATCCTACTCCCCGGCCCTGCCTCCGGCGACCCAGGTCCGTTCCCTCAACCCGGTCGCCAGCGCTGCAAGCGGAAATCCCACCCTGGCGCCAGCGGGCCGCCCACTCCCCTTTCTAAAGCACTGATGACCTCCTCCCAGCACCCCCGGAGGCCCCCAAGCCACATCCAAGTACCCAAATCTGGATGTAAACAAATCTAGGCCTCCTACCAGAATCCCAGACCTCTGGTAGCGCCCTTCCCTTCATAGCAGCGACTACGTGACTGAGGACAATCCCTGCTGATCTACACTTGGGGCCGTCGGTAATCCGCCCTGCTCCTCTACTTTGGGTAATGTCTCTCTGCTCAACATAATGATGTTTTTATAATAGTATGGAGCGTTGAATAATAACTTGATTAGCTTCTAAGTTGGTAGTTTAACCCGATCTTGTGGCTTAGGAGGAGCCCCCGGCAAGCCAGGCGGCGACCGGCTGGAGCCTCCCAGGGCCCACCACAACTCTGGCCCCTTCAGCCTCTCGGGACTAGCCTATCAAAATAAGAAAGGAGTCAATCTAGTACCAGGGCTCCCCCCCCACCTAGCGTCCACCCCTGGAACCCCCGCATGTATCCTTCCCATCCAGCTTTTTGTTGTTATTGTGAACGCTGTAATGCTCGTCATCCGTCTTCCCAGCTGATGGATCCCCATTTACTCACCCTGGACCTTCATCCCCCCATTACTGCTACCAATCCACCATCATAATTAAATAAAGGAAGGCGAGAGAGAAAACTCCCCCTCAGTGAAAAATGCTGTCAAAAGATAATTTACAGTAATAGGGCTGAGAGGCCTAGCCCTATTCAGCCAAAGTCACTGGCATATTAAGTTCTCAAAAAGTCTATTGGTCTTCCCGTATTCTAGGATGGGTGCTGGGAATGAGGCCCAAGTGTGGCGTATTTCCTCTTATTACACCTCCAAACAAAGCCTCCAATGCATTTTAAAATCTGTATACTCATCCGGTCAAGTGGCTTCTCCTTCCCATCTCGGAGCTCCGTGTTGGTTCGAGGGGTTTCCATCCTGCTGGGGAAGACTCTTTGAACAAACCTTGTCCCACATCGATTGTGTCTCCCCTGAGCACGCTGCTGCTACTTTTTTAGGCCCCTTTGTCTGCCAGGTCCTTCTCCCTTCCAAGCCATTCGCAGGCCCCCAGTTCTCCTCCAATATAGAAACGCCATGCTTTTCAGCCCATTTTACTGCTTCAGAGAGCTCTGGAAAGTGCTGCCATCCTTCTGGGGTGTTTATTTTGACTCTTGCTGGGTACTCTAAGCGGGCTTGGTATCCTGCCTGTTTCAAAGCTTTTACCACCCATATGCCTTCTGTCTGTGAGCTAGAGTTTGAGGGGCATAGTCCTGGTCAAAAATAGCCGAATGTCACCAAATAACACTTGCTTTTTGTTCCAAGCTAGGCGAAGGATTTCCTCCTTTATTCTAAAGTCCATGAAAGCCATAATTATTGAGCGAGGTCTGGCCTTAGGATCTTTAGGTTTCATTATTAATGAACAATAGGCCCGAATGATACCCAGATCTCAATCACTGTCTAAATCGGGGATTTCTTTTAAAAAACTACTCATGAACTGAGACATCTGCCCCGATTCCGTCCCTTCAGGAAGGCCATGCAAACGGAGATTATTTTGTCTGTTCCGATTCTCCAAGTCCTCTATTTGTT
Source organism: Neoceratodus forsteri (assembly GCA_016271365.2). Taxonomy (NCBI): domain Eukaryota; kingdom Metazoa; phylum Chordata; order Ceratodontiformes; family Ceratodontidae; genus Neoceratodus; species Neoceratodus forsteri. Next base: position 185,816,503 of record JADMNL010000027.1, read on the forward strand.
GTTGAAGGGCTAATTCTCTTCGGTGAAGATCCTGTAGTGCAGAATTATGTACATCGGTAACAGCTGTATATTCTGAGACCGTCTCTTCTAGTTGTGCTGTTTTTTCTGATAGCTCAGTTATTTGCTGCCTGTCCTCAGAAGCCATCTGCTCTAGTCTGGTTAATGTCGTTTATTTGCTGTAAGGTGGTACAAGCGTTTTCGACATAATGGTAAAATTCTCTTCCATTTCCTCTCAGCTAGTAGTGGTGTTAGGCGATTAGGTCGGCCATCTCCGGGGCAGATCTTGGCCTGCTGCTGTGACCCAGAGTTATTAAAATTAAGTTTTGCGTGCAACGCACCTGCTCCATCTTTATGTTTTATTTTCAGGGACATTAGATACTCCTCTATACTGCGTTTTGTCGACAGTTTCTTTACTTTTTTCAGCTGGATTGAGAAGGATTGTTCAGGTTTGGAATTCATGGTTTAGGATCAAGCTACCATTGCCGAGGCGACTGGAACCGGAAGTTCCCCCATCTCAATTTCTTGATTGAGAAGTCCTACTGGCCCTCCTCTCAACAGGTCCCCTCTATCGCCTCCTAGGAACAATGACGGACCCTAAGGTTACAGTGGGAGAATCTCAACTGGTTCCCTGAGGAGAGCAAGCAGGGAGGAAGCATCGCTCAGGGACTGAGGCCTTCTGAGGGGAAGGTTGGTGGGTTTCAGTGGTAAATTGTGAAGATACACAGGAAGATCAAGAATTATGGTAGGCACATAATTTTCATATCTTCCCTATGTCAGTCCTCACCATTCATCACTGTTGGATGAGTACCGAGCCCCCGAAGGAGGTTCAGCACTTCACTGAGTGACAAATGTCCCTCAGCCTCCTGTGGGGGAAACACAAGAGGCGGAGACCCACTCCAGGCCAGTTAGGCCTGTGATTGGTCAGGGTCAGGACGAGGTGGGGTCCCACGTTCCTTGGGGGAAGGAAGTCATCCCTGCAGATCCTGCCTTGCCCTGCGGGAGAAAATATGGGTCCCCTGGAATGTGGAGGCAATCACCCTACACCGGGCCAAGGGTGATACCCTTGACAGGCGAAGTCATGCCATCCACCTAACACAGATCACTGTCCCTGCTAGCTGTGAAGCGACCTGACTGGCATCATAAGATGCCCTTGCTTGGTGCCTTGCCAGCTCCAGGCCTATCATGGAGAGGGCTGTGGCCTGCCTGGTCGCCTCTGAATCAGGCAACGATGCCAGCACCTGATCCAGCAGATGACTGTTATAGGCAGTGTGGTGTGCCTGATGAGACACAATACATAGCATCATCCGTGCCGAGGAGAAAACTCTCCGCCCCAGGCAGTCGAACTCAGCAGAGTCCAGATCTAGGGGCCAGTTGTGGACCGGGTGCCTATGCCCAGTGGAGGTGACCAAACGTATCACTCCTGCAAATGGATGAGGCAATTTATTTTATTTATTTAGCTTTTGTTGACCAGGTAAGTGCACTAGACAAATCCTGCCTATTTTCAGGCACGACCCGGGGGAGGGGGATACAGATGAATGCCAACTGACCTTGAACCAGATTAAGCTGTTGGTGGTATTTTTAGTGAATGAGGGTAATTTGGCCAGGACACCGGGGAAATTCCCCTACTCTTTTCGATAAGTGCCATGGGATCTTTAACATCCACCTGAACTACCACCAATCCAGGCAGATGGGGCCTCGGTTTAACGTCTCATCCGAAAGACGGCACCTCAGAAGTGTAGCACCCCTCTCATGCTGCACTACAGTGTCAGTACTGGGATATTAACCCAAGTGCCAGATGTGGGAACTGAACCCACAGCCCTCTGATCTCCCGGCCTCAGAGGCGAGTGTGCTACCTACTGAGCCACTGACAATGATAATGTACCTGAGACCCTGAGGATCAATACTGACGGGCAGTCCAAGTGGCTGGCGGGGTGGATGGAAACTGCCAGGTGCTGTCATGATGCCTCCTGTAGGGGTATATGCCAGAAAGGCACTACAAAGTGGTCAGCACTGTATTCGCCTAGGAAGAGTAATGCGTTATACACGGTGTTGCATCTTGCTATAAGTGATATGTGCAGGTCCTGACCAGCCTCATGGGGAATCGTTGATACTCCATTTAATCAGCGTCAGAGGACAGGTGGACAGAAGTCTCCTCTCCCTTGGTGAAGGAAGAGGAGTAGGAGGCCGAAGAACACGAAGATTCAGATTCTGGATGTAGCGCGCGAGACAAGAGAAAGTCCTGCTCGTCCGTGGCCCTAACGTATCTTGGGAACTCTACAGCCGGAGATCTGAACTGTTCCCAGGTCAAGGGCCCCAAAGGACCCACATGGCCTGGGAGAAGAGAGGCTGGACGCAGAGAAAAGGGGGAGAAACTTTTCACGGCTAGTGAAACTCCTCTGCCAGGGCTAGGGGACCAAGCAGGTGATCCCGGACTATGAAGGGATCCATAGGTCGGATCAGTCAAATGCCACTCAACCAGCCTGAAGTGGTCAGGACTGAGCCCTGGAGGGGAAGCACCCCTATGAAGGGACTGGAGCTGCATGTGTCCAGAAGAGCAGAACTCAACCCCACCCAACAAGGACTCCCTCGAAGGGGACAAGAGAGAGAGAGAGAGAGAACTTGGGGGTCAGTGCTGTGGCTCCTCCCCGAGCCCCGAAGGGCTCCAAAGGAGCACCGCAGCTCCTTGCCCTGGCCCCTAAACCTCGCCGACTCCAAGGAAGATCTCTTCCTCATCCCCTGTGCCTTGGACTGGCCCAATTCAACAGGTTCCCCAAGGAGAACCATAGAAGAGGGGGTCCCAGTCTTTGTTTCAGAGGAGGGGACAGCAGCCAACCCCACTTCCAACACCTGAATCACCACCCGATGAGACCAGGGATAGCTATCCTGCACCCTGATCCCAGCATCGCCCTCAGCGCAGATGCCGGCGCCGACCACAGTTACTGTAACCTCGGGGAGGGCACCTGGGAAGGCGCAACAGTCCTGGGCCCTGGAAGGCCCACCGACCCCGAAGAGTCAGGACGCAACTCCAGGTCAGCCTCTTGATTGTCCGGCTCTGGAGAGGAGGATATCCAAAAGACCTTCAAATTGGTGACCCCAGGGTTGTCAGCCCTCGGCGGCACCTGAAGATGCATGAGCAGGCCAGTGCCTCTTACGGCCATCTTGATCACTGGAGCCGCAAACAGCTCTGGGATCTGAGACAGGCGCCAGCAGGTGGTGCTGAGGAACCTCCCATGCCCGACCCAGCAACCGTGGGCCCCGACACTGGGGTACACTGCCAGTGTGATGTTCCTGGCCAGGCTCTGGGGAGAAACCAGACCAGTCTTCCGGCACTGCAGAAGAGGCCTCGTCCATGACAAGGCTAGAGGAGGAGGAGGAGCCCTTCTCACTGGACTGTATAGGCCTGTGAGAGGACTCAAGAGGAATGGTGAAGTGACCTGTGCTTGGATCCTCATGAGCGTCGATGCCCCCCAAAAAAGGCGGAGCCCTGCCGACTTTAAACGTATGCACGTTACTCAAGAACATGGTGGTCCATCCAGAAGCAAAGGTTTGGCACCGAACTGACCGATTAAACCGTACCTGAAGAAAACTGGTGCCATTAAAGAAGAAACGGTATTCAGCATCGAACGAAGGTAGCAACAGACTGAAGAGATAACTGTGCCAACAGTTAACTGGCTGGTCTCGCAGTGCACAACTGACAGCAGGAAAAACAGAACTGAGGAGTTGAGGGGGGCTGGTGTCGTTACTGGCTATCTTCAGTGTGTGATGTCACTACGTCTGCCTTGTGGGCAGCACCAGCACCATCATTGATCCCTTCCCTAAAGTGCAAAAAACTTTGCTTCCATGGGGTCCTAGCGCCACCAGCTAAGACAAATTAGTATGACTGAATGCTGAAGACTGATTCTTTGAAGATCATGTCTGGAGCCTGTCCCAAACAGGATGGTGCCAGAAGTAATGAATACCCAGAGAGGGTTGTGTTGGAAAATCTGATGTTAGTGGTTTGGACTTTAATGCTGTTCCCAAAGGGAGTGAAGGAGTAACAAACAGAGTGCCGATGGAATCAGCTCATCCATTTCCTCTGCTCGTGGTGCCAAGTTGTTGCTGCCCTTGTCAGACTAAGCTGTGGCACCAGACTGGCACTGAGGGGAACTCTTTGTGGCAATACTGCAGAACTACTTATTTTCCCCACAATTTAATTTTTGCTATATTTACGGGAGCACACTCTCCCACATAAATAAAGTGAAGGTGAAACTTTTGTAATAAACATGCCAAAACAACACAAATGATGCCGGCATTTAGGACTTTCACCTAACCATGCTTCATTATAAACCTGCAAATGCTGTCTGTAAATAGCGGAGAAAGTTCTTGCTGGAGGCAGCTGAATGAGAGAGAGAGAGAGAGAGAGAAACCGGCCTGAACTTCAATGGTCCTAGTGGCAATGAAGGTTTCTAGAGCCTTCTTTTGGCATCTCCTTGTGGCCTGGTTAAATCCCTGCAGATTTTGCATACCATGACATTCTGGGATAGGCCCAAACAGAAACTGACTGAGAATTGTTCCTGTAGATGTTGTAGCCACATGTTCAAAACCTAAATAAAGGTTCTTTCAACAATGGCATAAAAGGACAACATTGAAAAATGAAAATTACGTACCTACCGTAATTCCTGATCTTTCTGTGTATCTTCACCATTCAACACCTTTGGGGTAATGTGGCGGAGGTCATGATCCCGCTGAGAGATCTTTTTTGATGGGCGGAGTCGATGCACCATCGGCACCGGCCCGAGGTCGACGATCATTGCGTGCTAATGGGTGCCGTTAGGTTTGTCGACTCCACCCTCCCACCAGTTCAGAGTTACCATAGAGTAAGAAAAGGCTGGGAGGAGGGAGGGAGGATAAGAGAGTCCAAGGGACAGATAAAGGAAAGATATACAAACTAAAAGGAGAAATAAACGACTGAGAGGACAGAAAGAGAGCTGGAAATCTAAGGGGATTGGGAAGGGGCCCCAATCTCTGGAAGTAGAAGAGGCGAGAGGAAGGGATGGATTTATTTATTTATTTAGTTAGTTTTTACTGGTAGGTGCGCTAGCCATAGTCATGACTATTTTCAGGCACGACCCGGGAGGATACAAAACAACAAATACAGGAATACATTCCAAAACAAGTACAACAACAAAATCATCACAACAGTTTAGAAGTAAGGATTGGGGGTGGGGTGGGTAAGGAAACATGCCCTAAAGCGCTTGACCTGTCTCCAGATTGTATAGGAACTGCTGGAAGGAGTAGCCAGAAGGCTACACTGCCAGAATTCAAGGCACAGAATCACTGGCAATAAACTGCAATATAAGCAGAAGCAGCTATTCTGGAAGAAAAGACAGGATACAGAGCTGTAACCCCCCCCCCCCCGGAAACCAAGTTTTGGTAGTAAGAAACTAGTTTCTTAAATTAATTTGAGGGTTGAGTCCTTAAAGACAAGAAACGAGGGAAAATAGCTGAAAGGGGGAGGGGGGAGAGAGAGAGCGAGAGAGAACAGAAGAGAGGGCAACCACCAACTCCCACCCCACAGGGGTGGAGCCGAGGCAGTGAGGAAAGACGTGCCCTCCATCCTGATCACTCTCCCCCCCTTGGGAATGTAAAACATCCCCATGTGCCTGGGTCACCCCGCCCTGACCAATGGAAAGGAAGGGGGCACATAGAGGAGGGGACCAGAGACTGAGGCCCCAGGGGATGGAGGGTGGATGGGGAAGAATGATGAAGATACACAGAAAGATCAGGAATTACGGTAGGTACGTAATTTTCATATCTCATCTGTGTCAATCTTCACCATTCATCACCTTTGGGTGACTGCAGAGCCCCCAAAGGGGGCCCTGGACCCTAAAGGACTAAGTTCCTTGGCTCTCTCAGTGGGTGACACACCGAGAAAGAAAACCTTCATGGGTCTGGAGAGGCCCGAAACTGGGGAGAGTGAGACAACCCCGGGAGGGGGTAGGAGGCTGCCTCGACAGACACCGCCTCACCCTACGGGAGAAAAGATGGGTTCTCTGGTATGCGGAGGCAATCACCCTATGACTGGCCAAGGGTGACAACTGGGAGAGACGTAGCCATACCATCCGCCTAGTGCAGATTGCTGTCCCTACGACCCTGGAAGCTACCTCGTTGGCGTCGTAATATGCCCTCGCTTGGTGCCTTGCTAGCTCCAGGCCACGTGCAGAGTGTGCAATGGCCTATCTGGTTACCTCCATATCAGTCATCGAGGCTATGAACTGCCCTAGCCTGGACCACAGGAACCTATCATAGGTAACGTAGTGGGCTTGATGTGCAGGTATTGAAAGGAGCAACCATGCCGAGGAGAAAGTCCTCCTCCCCCAGAAGTCAAAATCCATGGAATCTGCATCTGGGGACCAGTCACGATGAAGGGCACGAAGCCCATCGGGAATGTCCAGTTGCATCAATCCTTACTGTGGATGAGGCAAACTACCTGAAGACTCCGGGGGGCACAATACCTCTGGCAGAGATCCCTAGGGGCTGGGACTCCGGAAAAAGGTCTCTGCCAGAAATGCAACGACGCCTCCCGAAAGGGAGCAGGCCAGGCGGGGCAGCACAAGGGTGTCCGCACTGAAATCGCCTAAGAAGGCACGCGTTGTCATTTCTTCCTAATTGCACTGAGTGGGTGTGGTGATATGCAGGCCCTCAAACATCCTCATGAAGAAAAGCTGATACTCCACGAGATCAGCAGCAGAGGAGATATGGACATATGGTTCCTCTCCTCCCAAGAGGAGGATGAAGAAGCAGGGGACCTCAAAGATTCAGTGGCTGGTTGCTCAGAGGGAGGCTGGAACACCTACTTGTCCATGACCCTAACATAAGAGGTAAAATGAGCAGCCACAGCCCTGAATTGCTCCCAGGAGAGAGAGAGGTCAGCTAGGACCGAGAATGCCTGGGAGAGCAGGAGAAGGTGGCAGAGGAGTGGGGGCAGAGCTGACAACAGGAATCAGCTGTCCTTGGCCTGGGCAAGAGAACGCACCTGGAGCCCCAAGGGAAGAGGAAGCTCCAGAAACCTCAACAGCCGACAGCTGGTCAACCATACCGGAACTGCCTAGGCTGTGCCCTGAAGATTGCCCCCTGTGAGGTGACCGGGACCCTGGAACTCCAAAAGGACGGTCCCCTACCTCCAAAGAACAGGGCCCTCTCGAGGAGACCGAAAAGAAAGGGCAGAGGTCTGCACTACGGCTCCTTCCCGAACCCGGGTTGGTCCCAGAAAAGGGTCGCTGTGTCGAACCCCTACTCCTCGGAGTCTGATAGAGCCCTTCTCCTCGCAAATGCCAGCCTAGGCAGCTGACAACTCTGGTCAGTCCCTGAAGGGACTACCCAGGGAGCAGCACCCTCCCCTCCTGTGGGTGTTCCAATCAGCCCCAAAGTTGCGCGATCCAGACACACCACCTGAGGGGGTACCACCACTGAGGGGTCAGAAAACCCGAGGTCAAGCTGCAGAGCAATAGTGGCCTGCACCACTGCCTGCTGGTCAGCACCCAACCCTGGACCCAGGGCAACCGTCAGCTCCTCAGAGGGGGCTCGCTCCATTCTGTCAAGGACACTACCAGGGTGTCCACGTGGAGCAGCCAACTCCAAAGAGTTAGACTGCTTGTCTGACTCAGAGTCCAACTCTGCCTCCGAGGAGGTGAAGACCAAGTCTGGTGCTAGACAGTACCACGGGCCCACTGCCATCTCGACGAATGGGGTAGCAGTCTGGGACACTGCACGGAGTCGGGCTATGAACCTCCAGCTGCACCGTGAGCGGTGCGCGAAGAAGATCACGGTGCCGAGGGTGGCAGCAGTATCGAGCCGGTGCCTGTCACGCCATCCCAACCCATGGTGTTGCAAGTGGTGCCGAGGGCAGAGACGGCACCGCCCGATGGTTCCGACAGCCCTCTCGGCACCGTGAATGGCGGCTGAGGCGGTAACCCCATGGCTGACGTGTCCTGCTTGCGTGCCGCTATGCGTTGCAGACAGGTGCCATGCTCAGCCTCGGCATTGTGAATGGCGCCGAGGCGACAAACAGTCGAGGACAGCGCCATAGAGCCACCCACAGCACCATCAGTGCCAATAGCAGCGATGGCACCAAGTGACGGACTGGTGCCGACCACAGCACCATAAAAGCCCACAGCGCCATGAACGGCGCTGATCCAGGCTTCTCAGCCCGAGGAGACGACACTGGGGGAGCCTCCAACCCAAAGAGGTGATTGCCAATGCGGTGTCTCCCGCCTGCCCCAGGGGAATGGACTGGGGCTGCTGCATCATGGAAGGGCTTCTGCAACAGCGGGTTACTAGGAACAGAAGCCCCTCCTCACGGTCCGTACAGAACCGAGGGGACCGGAGTAAAGGCGAAAGATGGTGGCTTGGCCCGACGAGTGCGCACCCAAACCAGAAAGTCGGCGGAGCTCATCAAACTTTCCACACGCATTGCTCGATGACAAGGCAGTCCATGGAGAAGCAGGCGTCACACAAATCCATGTCGTGAAGCAGGCCAAGACACGCGAGACAACGGTCATGTTGGTCGGTGACGCAATATTTACAGCCGCACGGGCACCGTCGCACAGGGGGCTGTCCCGTCTTCAAAGATTTATTGCCCCCCCCGACCGAGACATGACCTATGGAAAAAGAAGCTGAACAAAGACTCAAAATCGCTAACAAATAAAGAAACGGAACAGTCTTACCAGCGGCGTCGAGTGGTTGCGAAAACAGAACCAGCAGGATAGTGAGACAGTGTCGACGGTAACTCGGCGTCGAAGAAATCGATGTTGAAGGCTTTTTTCTGGTCAGTAGGCCTCTCGCGCAGCTGAGCTTCCCACGAGGTGTGACCTCTACGGCGGGAGACGAACTGGTTGGAGGGCGGTGTTGACCGACGCCTAATGGCCAACCCCAAAGCGCCTATGCAATGCTTGCCTCGGGAGCGCACCAATGGTGCATCGACTCCACCCACCAAAAAAAAAAAAAAGAGTTCCCGCGGGTCGTGGACCTCTAGCCACATTACTCCAAAGGTGATGAATGGTGAAGACTGACACAGATAAGATCAGAAAAGCGATGTTAGAAAAAATAATTAAGTTGAAGAAACCAACAGAGTTGGTTCTCTGCAGGTCCGGTGAACAGTGGATGGCAAGAGAAAAAATTGAGGAGCAACGGTGCCAACCATGACTATATAAGCACCCATGCTGCATGTCATCATGGGCAGTCCTTGGCTAGCAAAAGTTCTCAAGTGGTCCTGATGCATATATATACAGTTCCCAAGCTGTGGACTAATGGATGAGATTATCCTCAATAAAGATCCAAACTTTGCTCCTCGATATCAGCACTTGATGGTGGGGAAAAAAGGAACTGAGGCCGATGGTACATGCAGCAGTGCTGACTGTAGAGGGGTTGTGGGATAACAGATGGACCAGACACCGAACTTCAGGTTCAACACACAATCTTTGTGTGATGTTTATTCAAAATGAAGGAAATAACCTTCAGCAATGGCATGTTCCTTCTTAAGTACATCAGTTTGCAGCAACAGACTATGTTTGCCATTTCTCTGCACTTACTGACACTGATCTCTGATCTACTCAGCAGGGGAAATTCAGCCTCCACCCCTGTGTGGGCCTTGTTTGCCTGGGTAGTGGGGCTCAACTAAAAATTAAAAAACAAAAACAAGCTAAAGACAAAGAATCTCTGTGCAGAAGCACTGAAACATGGGTTACCCCAAAGGGCATTGACAATAAGCCAAGTTTCAAAGAAACACAACATCACACACACTTCCATAATACAAAGCATCCAGGGATATATGTAAATCACCATGATATTTCAGACTTGTTCAACTTACAGCAATTTACACGTATTTGAAATGTCTGAACTGAAGAGTAGAGCCTTCACCATGGCAGCATCCCACCCCCTGTGTATGTTTATGAAGAAAATAGTCAATGCAATATATTCACAAGCCATAAACCCTATACCTAACAATATCCAACCCAGAGCCCATCAGATTTGTAAGGATAACATGACAGAGTATATGTACACTAAACTACACAAACATGGGTGCACCTAGCTTCAACCAACTAGAGGAAAAGGGGTTACATGGCCTAGTCCCAAACTCTGTGTGTATGTGTGTTTTCTCTTATAAAAGGGCTTTAGTTCTTCTGAGAAAACAAGACTTTATAGTTTGCTGTTCCGTGAGGCAGATTTCCTACCAACACTGTACACATGCCATGATTTGACCACTCAGAAAGCAGGATTTGCTAGACTCCATTCCATATATACTACTACTGCATTCTGAAAGATTTCTTCATGTTTGCATGGCCTGGTCTAATGCTTTAGCAAAGACTATAAGTAAGATTTAAAGCTTGTTTATTTGTTCTGGGAAAATGGTTGTGTGTATACAAAACTGCACAAAAAGGAAAATTACGTACTCTACGTAATTCTTGATCTTCTTGGACGAGTCTCCACCACTCATTCACACTAGTGGGATTAGCGCGGAGACACTAAGACCATCGAAACAAACTTTGCTGGAGGTCTCTTGAGGAGAGGCAGCGCCCACATGAGCAATGACCTAAAGCCAGTAATGACCATCTCTCATGACGACCCTCCAATCACCTCAGTACCTTTTACCAAGGAGGTGCAGCGCAATCTAACATAAAGAGTAAACCCAACATTAAAAACGGACATAAGATAGTCCGTATGACCCGTAAGAAGGGTCAGCAAAGAAGTCCTCACGGCCTAAAGATTTGAGGGGTGAAGACCAATACAGCGTGAGCTCGGGGATGGAGGGTGGACAGGAATGAGTGGTGGAGACCGCCCAAGAAGATCAAGAATTACGGTAGGCACGCACTTTCCCATCTTTCCTGGACATAAGTCTCCACCACTCATTCACACTAGTGGGAGAGTACCAGTTGATAACTCTCAAAAAGGGCGGCAGGAGAGCCAGAGCTCACGCTGCTCAAGATAGAAGCCCATTACGATAAGGTTCTGCCGACGCGGAATGTCGCCCAGCATGAACATCCAGTGCATAGTGCTGATCAAGGTATGCACTGAGCTCCAGGTGGCGGCGCTGCATATATCTGCACTGGAACATTGCGTAATTTCCGCTAGGGATGCCGGGGCGATCGCCTCTAGTAGAGTGAGCGCACTCTACCTTCTAATTTAACTTGAGCCATGGAATAGCAATGACGAAGGCATGCCACTAACCATGAAGAGATGCATCTAATAGCGACAGGTTGACCCAGCCGGTGTCGCTGAAAGAAACGAACAGTTGCTGAGTCTTGCGAACATCCTTGGTTCTATCTAAATAGAACCGCGAAGGTTCTCTTAACATCCAAGGAATGAAGAGCCTGCCCCTTCATTTTGGAAATTAGCGGTAAGCGAAGTACCAGAGGTTGGTTTAGATGGAATTCTGACACAACCTTGGAAGAAATTTAGGATGAGTACAGAGAACTACCTTGTCTTTATGGAATACAGTATACGGAGGGTCCGTAACCAGGGCATGTATCTCAGAGACCCTGCGGGCTGAGGTAATGGCTACCAGGAAGGCAGTCTTCCAGGTAAGAAATTTTAGCTCACAGGTAGCTAAGGGTTCGAAGGCTTCCGAGTGAGCATGTCCAGCACCAGGTTAATGTCCCAGGCTGCAACTGGACGCTTAACAGGGGTCTGGTATGGAGAATCTCTTAAGAAATCTCTTCACCTATAGGTAACTAAGCCAGAGTTAAGGAAGAAACCGCTCATGGAACGCTGAGATGGTACTAAGGTGAACTTTAACTGTGGAGTACTGAAGACCTAAGTTGACAGGTCCAAAAGATACTCCAGAACCTTGCCAGGAGGACAGGAAAAGGGATTCCAAGAGGATTTTGACACCGAGAGAAAAACGTTTCCATTTGGAAGCGTACGCTGGGTGGCTGGCTTCCAGCAGCCAGAAGGATGTCTGAGACTTCACGAGAGACGTTGAACCCATTCACTTCTATCTCTTCAGGAGCCAAGCATGAAGGTGAAGTGATTTCAGGTTGGGATGGACCAACGAACCTGAGTCAAAAGACTGATTTGCAAAGGAAGTGGTCTCGAGAGGCTGCCAACATACTGTTGAGTAGAGGAAACCATAGTTGCCGAGGCCAGGAAGGAGCAATGAGAATCATCTTGGTCCCTGAGACTCGAACTTGAGGAGTATCTCTGGATTAGAGGAAGCGTGAAAGTCGCGAAAGCTCTTTGTCCACCGCAGCCTGAACGCATCCTGACAGAAAATGCCAGGCCCTGGATTTCTGGAGCAGAAGAGAGGCAGTTTATGCTGAGTGGGATGCAAAAGGTCCAGGTCTGAGTCCCCACTCTTTGAACAGGGACCGAGCTACGGCTGGATCGAGCCACCCTGTGAGGGTCTGCCTGCCTGCTGAGGTGATCTGCTAGGTCGCTTTGTATACCTAGATAAACCGCTGAATCAGAGACTTGTGCTCCAAACACCACTCCCACACCCTCATTGCTTCCTGCAAAGGGGATAAGAATGAGCACCGCCTTGCTTGTTGATGTAATACATCACTGCTTTGTTGTCCGCTTGAAGGAGAATGTTCTTGTGACAAAGGACATCCTTCAGAGCCGGATTGCATAGAGGACCGCCTCATCTCCAGGACATTTATGTGGAGATGAGTTTCAACTGAGTCCATACACCTGAGGTGGAGGAGAGAGACAGTGAGCTCCCCATCCCATTAGCTGGCGCGCCTGTGGTGATGGGAGATCTGATGATCCGGGGAGCAAAGGGAATCCTTCCAGAGATTGCTCTCTTGAGACCACCAGGTGAGAGACCTTCAAGGGGCTCCACACCTTGATGGGATAAGACTGGGGGTGAGAGGTCAGGACCACTGGAGTGGAGAGCATCCATTGGGTGGTTCCTTGTGCAGTGGGCCAGAGGGACAGTGAAGACCGAGGACGCCATGAGACCCAACATGCGCATCGAGAGAGCTGTAACCATTGGTTCTCCCTGATGTAACGGGCCATTCAAGGATGTCGAAGTCTTCTGTCCTCTGAAGGAAAACTCGCTGAAGAGGTGTTCAGAAGTCGACCCCATGAAAAGGAGCCCTGGGAGGGTTGCAGTTGAGATTTTTCAAATTCAGCAGAACTCCCATGGACGAGAAGACGGTCATTTGCATCGCTTCCAAAGTCCCTTGGCCGGAAGGGCTGCTGCGTCAATCGCCCAGGTAGGGAAACACTGAGTCCTACTTTCCTGGAGATGCACCAGCGAGAACTGCGCAACACTTTGTAAAACTCAAGGCCGAGGATAGCCCAAAGGGCAGTGACTCTGAACTGATAATGCTGGACCCAAAGCTACAAACCTGAGGAACTTGGTGTGGTCGGGTGGACGATATGCTGGTAAGCATCCTGCATATCCAGAGGCCAGCCAGTCGTGCTGATGCAGCAAGGGTAACAGGGTACCTACGAAATCATCTTGAATTTCTCCCTGGGGAGGAATTTGTTTAACTTTCTGAGGTCTAGAATGGGCGATCCCAGATTTCTTTTTGGAACCAGAAAGTAATGGGTAGAACCTGTGTTTTCGCAGATGAGGCACCAGTTCTATTGCCCTGTTGTTCAGAAGGCCCTGGATCCTCCGCTGTGAGGAGGTCTGACTGAGAGGCCGACAACCTGGGTTGTCGCCTGGGAGGACAATTGGGGGTTTCCAAGAAATTGAGAGAATAACCCTCGCGAATTATCCGAAGGACCCATTTGTCCGGTTATGGACTTCACTGGTTGTAGAAGTACATCGGACGACCTCCCACTGAGGAGAAAGTTCCACCTCGGCAGAGTGGATGGAACTTGGGCCAACGACTATAAGGTAGCGCTGGGAGCTTTTAGGCCCCGCGCTTTCTGCTGGGCTTCTTTCTTGAGGCTGGGCAGGTTGGCTTTTATGGAAGCTTCCTGCCTCTGCCTCGAAAGGACTGACGACTATGAAACTGACGCCTGTTCACATGCCCCTAGAGGGGCATAGTGAGGTCTGGCCAACTTAATGGCCGATCTAGTCTTCTGAGTGGCCTCAAGGCTTGCTCCACCTGAGGGCCAAAAGAAAGGACATCAAAAGGCAGCGCCATCACCTGCTCCTGAGCATCATTCGTGAAGCCAGAAGTACGCAGCCAGGAATGGCGCCCAGTCCAAATCTCAGCGGCTGCTGAGCTGGAGAAGCAGGTCGTTTGTCCATGGCGTGCTTTGACCTCGTTGGTTATTGGACCAATACTCTAATAACGGTCAGAAGAAGCTCTGACTTGAATCCGAACTGGAAGAGCTTCAACCATTCTTTCATAGAGTGCCACAGGATATACTCATACTGAGAAAAATAGCCTTGATAACTGGCAACACGCATACTTAGAGTGGAGGCAAAGACTCTCTTACCTAATGTATCAATCTTACGAGACTTTGTTAATAGGTCGAGCTGTAGTAGTTTGAGGAAGAAACGACCTTGTCATTCTCCTGCCAGGACTACAATAGGATCCGCAAAGGCTTGGGATGCCAAATGGGACGATCCTGGGGAGCTGAATACTTTATCAATGGATTTAGCCACTGAGGGAATAAGAGCAGGATTATTCCATACCATTTGAGACAGCGCCTCGAAGGAAGGCTGGATCGGAGGAGTCAAACTGTAGGGATCTCCGAGCATGAAGATACTGGAGTCTTAATATCTTCCCAGGATCGATGTCTGTAGTCTGAGAGAAAGAGTGGATCCCAGGTTCTTCAACAGAGACTTAAAAGGACAGGTCCCCGACCACAGGCTCTGTAGCAAAGAAAGATCCTGTTTCCTCCACTTCATCACCCAACCAAGGTCTGGGTCAGGCTCAACATCATCTCTGATGGTCCAGAAAGGACTGTTTGACAGGAAAGGAGTGGAAATTAGGAGAGGAGGAAATAGCAGAAAACAAGGAGAGTCCCTGGCGGCTGCCGGGCGCCGAGACGGGTAAAACGGGCTGAAGACGGCACCGAGGAGGCGTGACGGCATCAGGCAGGCACGTCTCGCAGCGCTTCCCGGCGCACTGCTGACGGCTACATGCGCACGGCGCGCTCAACGACTACGCCGCGAAAACGCCGCGGACGCACGACGTGAACGGCGCTGTTCGACGACGACGCTGAACGGGCGCCGCTATCTAACGGGTGAGCCACTGCGGCGCTGCTGGACGGGCGCCAAGACCCAGCGGCACCGAAAACTGCGCCGACAAGCCAACAGACCCCGCGGAAGGCGCCGGAAAAGCCCCAGGAACCTGGAAAGCTAGAGAAGGAAAAAAACCAGGAGATAAGGGCATCGGTGAGGCCCCCTGCGCCGCAGCCATGTGAGGGGGGGAAACACCTAAGCACGGAGTCGCTGGCACCGAAGAAGGCACCACGCGACTAGGAAGGTCCAACCGCCCTACCTGATCGCCGGAGGGGCCCGAGGGCTCCGAGGCAACCGAGCCAGGCAGAAGAACCAACCTCCGAGCCCATTGCTCCATAAGAGCGGCCCACTGATGAAACTGCTCATCTGGAGTCCTACCTATAGGCGGGAAGGGACTCCGATGTCGAGGACGACGATTACCGGAAGTTGGCGACTCCGAAGAAGGAGACCGGCAACTAGCAACGATAACCGCGTCGACGCACAGACATACCAGAGGGAGCGACACTCGAGTGATGCCTTCTTTTTTGACCTGTGGGCCAAAGAAGAGCTCTCGAGGTCAACGCGTGCCGAATGCGACTGCTTATTTATGCGCGGGCGGGGACCGCCTATCCCCAGGCATCGGACTGACCGCTGTCGAACCCCGCTGAGGAGAAGGAGGGTGACCGGACCCAGACCGGCTGACTGAACAGCTTTCATACGAAGTCTCCCTACCGTCACCTGACCTGCTCATGGTCGACTCCGTCCAGTAGGCCAAGACTTCTTCAAGTAAAATTTAAATATTAGAACAATTTAACGAAAATAGAATAAAATTAAGCGATACTACTTATCGTGATAAAGTTACAAAAAAAAAACTGAAAACTATGCGCTAGTTTGAAGTTTGACTCCCAACAAGGCTGACAGCGACGTCACTGAAGCGATGCTCGACTGACGGGAAGAAAAAGGAACTGAGTGATGTTGGAGGGTCGCCACCGAGATGGTCATTACCGCCGAGCCGCTGCTCATGGGCGCCGTGTCTCGCGGGTGCCGTCCTCGCCACGACCCTCCAGCAAAAGTTTGTTCCCGATGGGTCTTAGTGCCTCCGCGCTAATCCCACTAGTGTGAATGAGTGGTGGAGACTTATGTCCAGGAAGATCAGGCTTATTTGTACTAACTAGGATTAACTGGATTTGATCACTGTCATGGAGCTACCAGCTGACAACCACCTTAACACACTTTATCAATGCTGCCACATGCTTACTGTGAATTCACCACTGGGCTATTCCCTTCTTGTCTCACTTTATGCCCTAACTTACACAGCACCAGGCCTCTGGATGTAGGAACCCCTATTAGTTTTAGGCACTTCTAAACATGCTTCTTCATTTTTATTTTTATGACTTTGTTAACCGGGTAGGTGCACTGATCCAGGGACCGTTTTCAGGCATGACCCGGACCACATAAGGCGGCACAGAGTAGAAACATCAAAATAACAAGAACAGAACAAGAGCAGGTAATACATAGTGAAAGGTTACAGCTGGCAATACACAGTGGCAGTAGTTGAGGGACAACAAATAAAGCAAAGTGAGGCTCATGATGTTACAGTTTCAGTAAATAAGACAACCAATTTGGCCCTACCCCTGGAACCTATGGGGGTGGGGCTAGTCCTTAAGGCAGTGTACTACCACTTTAATTTCGTATGTGCTCTCAGAGATGGAACCAGGAGTTGCCAGTAAAATAAAAATCACCTGCACCTTCTAAAATGCTGCTGTCACAGAAGAATTAAATATAACATATGTGTCATCTTCATAATGTACAATACATACAAGCAGCAAATGGGTATATACAACACTCTAGATCAATAAAAATTGAAAGTTTCATGCTAAAAATTACAAACACAAAATAAATGACTGAACAGAACTAACTTTAGAGTCCTGACACATAGATTTTCCTGGATAATAGACAAGTTTCACTCCCCAAACCCAAAAAGAGCACACAGTGAATTGGGAGACTAGTCCTTCTCTTAGCTGCATCTCTGAACGGAAATGACTTGTCTTGTAATAAAAAATATGTTTTAAAAAGGACAGTGATCACTAAGCACTGTTCTGTAACTACTGATTGGCTGGGGAATCGAGGGTGTATCATATTTAAAAATAAAAATTCTGTGTGAGGGTTGATCTGGGGTTGTCAAAAAAGGTTCCATAAGAATCTCTCTCAGGAATTCAAAAAGGCTGAAGGGTAGGGCAGCCCTCTAAAAATGTCTGCGTTGCTGGAGAGTAGCCACAGCCCCTCCAACAAGAATTTCCCCGGTGTGAAAGGTATTTCACTTGGATGGCTGGGGTTTGAAATCGTTAACTTCCAAGTAAATTCCTTCTGAAGATGGGAACTGGAAGGTTTCTGTGTACTGCACAAGTGCCCCTGCCCCTCCTAGACCGAGTCTTCCAATGTGATATTAAAGTCTGTCTCCTAGATCCATCTCGGCGTAGCCAAATAGTCCCCTGGTTAAGCTTGTAAGGCTGCATAAATATACAGAATTCTGTGTGATAAGGGTGCTCTATCCTCCACCACCTGGTGCAATATCTGAAAAATCGGGTTTAGAAAAGGTTCTCCTGATTGTAGGAGCAATTTCTTTATAAAGGTTATTATCTGTAAGTATTTGAACCTGTCCTGAGTGCATAATGCTGCACCAGGTCCTTGAACGAGTGGGGTTGACCATTGGTTAAAAAATGAAGAACCAGATGTAAACTCTGCCGCTCCCAGTGCCTAAAGCCCATATCTAAGCATGCTGGGGTGAAGTCTGCTGTATACAGTACAAAAGGTTTCTCTCAGCTCTGAGATGTTTAGAGGACCGACGAGTCTGCTAACATCTCAATGTGGTAGTTGTAAACTGATTGGAAGTTATTTCACTCATAGAGTAGTCTAATAGAATGCGGTTTATTTACTTTTAAATGGTGCAGGTTCTCTTCCTGCATCTCCAGGGTTTTCCAGTGTGCTGTGTATTGGTTATTCAACCAGACAAAAGAAGTGCACAATTCAGCTGCTCGGTAATAGTTTTGCATGTCTGGTAAGGCAATGCCCCCTCATCCTCTTAGGGAGTTGTAGATGAGTCATGTGTGTACTCTGGGACGTTGAAAGTCTCAAATAGAACTGGAGATTTTCCTACTTAGTTCCTGAAAACTTCTCTGGGAGTGTAATGGGAAGAGTCTGTGCCAAATACAAAATCTGGGCAACAGATTCATTCAAATGGTATCAATATGTTGAATAAAAGAAAGGTTAAAACTTCCACTTCTCCAGGTCAGTGGTCGGTGTTGAAAAAGGGCTCATAATTATAAAAGTTAGGAAGGGTCTCCTGTCAAATATATTCCCAGATATTTCAAGGCAGATAAACCTCACCGGAAAGGAAGAGCTCTCGTAATCTCCGGGAAGGGTGTATAATTCAGCTTCAGCACCTCAGTCTTTGCTGTGTTAATTTTATAACCCACCAAAGAGCCAGAATTCGTAAGAATCTGCCATAATGGGGGAGGGATTGCTCAGGGGATGCTAGTTATATCAAGAGATCGTCGACGTATAAGGCCAGTTTTTGCTTCCGATCCCTTAGTTTGAGGCCCTTCCATCTCTGAAGTCTGCTGAATCATTTGTGCCAGAGGTTCCAGGTACATGCAAACAGCAGGGGCAATAGAGGGCACCCCTGCCGGGTGCCACGAAGTAAAGAAACTGATGTGGATATGGAGCCATTAATTTTGACAGCCATAGGGCGGTCAGAGAGAGCTAATCTCAGTTATGCAAATTGTTCAGGGAATCCCATCTGTTTCAAAGTGGCACTTAAAAAGGACCATGCTACCCGGTCAAACGCCTTCTCTGCATTTAAACTCAGCAGTAAAAAAGGTCTCTTTGACTGGGCGGCATGGTGTGAGAAATTGAGTGTTTTTTTTGAGGTTATCCTGGGTCTGTCAAGCTTTTATAAAGCCACTTAGATCTTCATCTATGACTACAGGTAAAATTCCCTCTAATCGCTTCGCCATCGCTGTTAATTTATAAACAGGAAGTTGTTATCCCCCTGTACAGACAGTTGGTGAGACCCCATCTGGAGTACTGCGTCCAGTTCTGGAGACCCCATCTCCGCAAGGACATAGACAGGATGGAGGCAGTTCAGAGGAGGGCAACTAAAATGGTGCAGGGTCTGCAAGAGAAGCCATACGAGGAGAGGCTAAAGGAGCTTAATATGTATACCCTTGAGGAAAGGAGGGAGAGGGGGGACATGATAGAAATGTTTAAGTACCTCAGTGGAATCAACGAAGTCCAAGAGAGTAGCATCTTTCAGAAAAAGGGATGTGCAAGAACAAGGGGACACAGTTTAAAGATAGAGGGGGGACGGCTCAGGGTCAATGTGAGGAAGTTATTTTTCACAGAGGGGTGATGATGCATGGAACAGCCTTCTTGAGGAGGCTGTGGGTCTAAAACTGTGGGAGAATGCAAGAATGCATGGGACAGACATAAGGCAATTTTTGTGGGGGTAGGAAGAAATAGGCTGTTGGTTAATCACGATCTGCAGCTTATCCTCTAGGTAGGAAATGGGCAGACTAGGTGGGCCAGGCGGTCCTTATCTGGTCCAAAGTCTATGTTCTCTTAGACAGAACTCTCCCTCTTTGACTCCTAGGCCCGACTGACTGAGAGAACAGACTGAACATCCCAAGATAAAATGCACTGAGCTCTGTTACCCCACATGCTGGGACCATAAGATTTTTATGTGCAACTCCCATACTTTTCAGAGAGTCTTGGCATGTCCAGAACATTCAAGCCAGTAGACCTTTTTTGGTCAATAATAGGCCTCTCATAACAATTAAGGTGCATATTTCAGTAGGCTAGCCATCAACATGCCCTAGTTACATTTGAACAATTGCTTCTTGGCCTTATTCACTCTGACCTGACCTGCAACAGTACTTCTGAGCTGCCATGCCCTTTGTCTGCTCCAGGATGCTACACTGTGACAAAAAATTCAGGGTCATTAATAACTGTAAAGCAAGGAAAAACAGAGAACCTGCACCTGCTCAAGTGGGAGCGACCCTCAGCTTTTGCTCTTGTTGCTAGAACACTGACCTGCCGTTTATTTTTGTCTTGCTACCCATGGATTTGCTGGACTATTTGGACTCTGGTGGATTTTGTATCTGGATTCTGGGATATTATTGAATATGTGAGTCCTTTTTTAGACATTCTGTACACGGAATAAAGCTTGGTTCGTAACATACAAGCTTTTCTGGTTGGTGTTAATCTGGAGCACAAACACTGTTTGTACCTTTACAGCAGGTGCAGGTTCTCTGTTTTTCCTTGCTTTATAGTCTTTTTTGAACCTAGCACTGCTCGATCCCTAGTGCAATCCCTTCCTCTCTCCTGCCGTTTCATTAATAACTGTATATAGTCATTTCTCTCCCCGTTAGAGAGACCGGCTGCAATTTAACCCTTTTGAATGTATCACTTTAACACACAGAAACCAGTTTTAAGAAATAATAAAAAAAAAAAAAGACTTTCATATATGGGGAGGAAGCTATTACAATTATGTATTTAAAAGCCTGGCATTTTATATCAAATGATCAGGAAAATGGAGCAGTGGCTGAGAAATCCACTGGACCTTCTCTGTTTCAGACTATTCTTGGGAAGCAGCATTTCTGCATTATTGCACTGGGGTTTAAATAAAAGAACTAGAGATGAGAGGAATGCATACCTTATTGAGTGCGCTAGCTCCTGTGAGAATAATGTGTGAATTCTCCACTTGAATCACCCGCTGCCCAAGCCTCACAAGGTATGCTCCAATTCCAATTGCACGGCAGGTTACCTAGGAAAGTGATCATCATTACACCTAATGTCTTCACAGATCGCAATAATTAACAGCCCTATCTGTACAAACAGTACGAGAAACCTCAGAGGGAAGTGTCCGATAAGAGGTGCCAGCACTTACCATTCCCAGTTGCAATTTATAAAAAGTAAATGAAGACATGATGGAACTGTTATTACTTTGCAGCATTTTAATGAACAATTCTAATTATTTTTATGTTTTAATTACTGCACATAATCCAGCGAGGTTTTAGGAGAAGCCAGAGCACAGGCACTAGGTTTACAATCCAAAGAAATCTCAATAGGAGGCAACTGGTGAGTGGGATGACAATTCCAGTATCAAGCGTCAGCAGCCAAATTCAAAAGGCAATGTGGTGTAGGGGTTACAGTCCCAAAATCTGATGACAATTAGATGTTCTTGGTGCAGTATTGGCCACCACTCAGCAATTACATCACAAACTGTAGTGAGAAAGAAACAATGTGACTCACTGGGAATTGAACCCAGGCCCCTGTCCAACCACCAAGCTACGGGCTCAAGTGGTTGGATTTGGGGTCCTGGACACACCTCCTTTCTCTGGTATTGCATATCCTGCAACTGGGAACAACAGAGATGCCAACTGGACATTTTTGGTGCAGTATTACCACCGCTCAGCAATTACATCACAAACTGTAGTAAGAAACAATGTGACCCACTGGGAATTGAACCCAGGTCCCTAAAACACCATTCCGTGCTCCAACCACTAGGCTACAGGCTCCAGGACCTGCGGTTCCCAGACACACATCTTTTATCTGGTACCACAAACCCTGGAAACTAGGAACAATTTAAATGACAATCAGAGTCGATGTTTTTGCTGCAGTATTAGCTGTCGCCCGCAATTAAACCTTAAACTGTAGTGAGAAAGAAATTATATGACCCACTAGGAATTAAACCTGGCCCCAGGAACACTCTCCTGGTGCTCCAGCCACTGAACTAGAGGTTCACATGGTTGGACCTGGACAATTTTGGTATGACCCACCAGCCCAGAATACAGGCTTACAGGACTGTGTAGTGTGACCCACTGACATGGGATCCTAATGCCTCCATCCCTAAGACCAAAGAGTGTGCTTCTATGGAGTGCATTCACTTTATCATCTAGATCATAGGTAAGAGTACCAAAATCTGAAACAAGAGATCCTGGATGTGAATCCTACCACTAGCTTACTGTGTGGCTATGTACAAGTCAACTAATCTCCCTGCGCTTTGCTTCAACACATCTGAGATGGAGCTAAAAGACAAAGACCCTTAGTGTGCAAGCACTGAGGCAAGGGTTACCCCAAAGGGCACTGGCCGGGAAGTCAAGTTTCAAAGAAATACAAATTCACATATACCCCCATAATGCAAAGGCATCATGGGCTGTATATGCAAATCACCACAAAATTATATGCTGGTTCAACTTTAAGCAGAAATGCATGGTGCCGAAAGGCCTCTCATGCGCTCTGCAAAGCGTGCTAACTGAAGACGTGACAGCAAGAGGCTGTTATACCCTTTTGAGTACGTCACATTGGTATCACAGATACCATAATAACGTAAATGGCACTGTGCATGCACGTCTCTTGAACATGGGGCTTCAGATGAACGGCCGTAGCAGAGAGAGCTGACCCAGAGAGCAGTGCTACGAAAAAAAAGAAAAGTATGGACAAATTTGTTTTAACTGGTGCCCATACACTATAAGAGATAATGGATGGGCA
The DNA here is from genome assembly GCA_016271365.2 of Neoceratodus forsteri. Taxonomy (NCBI): domain Eukaryota; kingdom Metazoa; phylum Chordata; order Ceratodontiformes; family Ceratodontidae; genus Neoceratodus; species Neoceratodus forsteri. Next base: position 185,839,160 of record JADMNL010000027.1, read on the forward strand.
CCATTTAATGCGAGTTCCTCCTCGAGGTTGTCATGCCAACGGTAATCCTCTCGAGCTCGCTTGAAGTTTACATATGTTGTCATGATGACTTCTCTATGGAACACAGTATTGTTATTAACTGATTCCCATCCATTATCCTCAATGTAAGGGTTTGCTGTCAAGGCTGGGCTCAAGTCACAGGCAAAATGGGTTTGCTGGTTGGAGGTCCCTAAAGGCAGGGACACATAATGGGCTGCAGAAGAATGAAGTAAAGTTATTTACAGTAATTTCTGATCTTCTAGAGTATCTCCTTAAAGAAACCACACTCTTTGGCCTGAGGCTCACATTGTTTTCAGTTTACATGCCTCAGGCATGGGTAAACCATGAAAGCGGAAGGGAGGTGGCTACTGTGAAACCAGCCAGAAGAGCACTTGCACTCTTCCCTTAAGAGGGACCCACAACACCAAGGAGTTTGTGATGGTGTCATTTTTCTTGTTGCATAGCTTGATTTTTGACTAAGCCCTCATGGCAAACCGAGATTTGTCACCAAAATATGAATCCAGATCCCACCTCTTAGTTTCAGGGGGCAAACGATTAAGAACAGAGCCACACACAGTGTCCTAAGACCACTTCCAGTGCTGTAGTGTGTGCCACCATTTGAGGTGCATCAAACGCTGCACGGAGCTGGAAGCTGTTCAACTCCCTGCCCTTAGTTACAACTGACATGAAGTCCTGCTGGAAAGCAGGATCAAAAAGGTTCTCCATTAAGGCAGTAGCCATGTAAGTCTAGTAACTGACTATACATAAGCTTAAAGCCGCAGATGAATACATATGTTTCAACAGCTTGTCATGTCTGCAGGATTCCTTGAGCGGTGCAGTGTATCCATCTACGGATTTCAGGAGGATCATGCTCAACTTAAAATAAACTGAGAAACACTCCTGTCCCAGCGGAGAGACAGAATTACAGCTGGCCTCTAGAAGGATGGAGGAACACTCTGCAGAATGCTCCCACACCACAAGAATGGCTAAGAATACAGTTGGTTGGATTGGCGGACAATCACTGAAGATAAGTGAGGAATATCCAAGAAATCAAGCAGGTCCTTACCAGGGTTATGAGTTGTGAGCCTGGTGAATTACATGGCTTTCTGCATGTTGGAAAGAAACTAATGACAGGCAGATTCTCCCATGGCAGGCAGGGGTACATTCTCCAAGGAGGAAGTACTGCCCAAGGATGGAGACCACTCAACCTCATCCAGGATCACTGGGCACGCTGAAAAGCAGATACAGTCTGCCAAACAGTATTGTAGGATATAAGGTTTGCAGACAGCATTTAGAACTGGTTTGTGCATTCAGGTAAGGCTGTGTTGACACTGCCCTGAGTAGGGGGATCTTAACAGCTCAAATGTAAGAGACTCGGGTACTGGCATAAGTCAACAGCCATGCCCTATAGCAAGGCATGGCGATAGCTGATTTAAGAAGTGACACCGCTGGCCCGTCAGCACAATGGTTGAATTTCTGCTCGCAACACCAGTGACTTAGGTTTGGAGATGGACGCAGGGGCTGGAGGGCCGTCTGGGGGGACAAGGCTTGAGAATCTGATAACTGCTCACCTTCTCCTGGGAGGAGGGAGGGTAGGTCTGCGGCCTGGTACTTGCTGTCTCCTGGCAGAGGCTGGGGGAACAGCTATGCATCGGGCTCCTGCTGCATAGGTAGCGTGACGGATATCGGCATGATACTTGACATCAGTGGCATGCCACACTCCCAGGAGAGGAAATGGCTCCCTGGCTGGCTGGCTGACGGTTGCCAGCCCCTGCTGCTACAAAGCATCGGACAGCCCAGACCACCTCAGCAGCACCCAGGCAAAGGGTAAAATAGTGCATTGGCCTGCTCCTTACTGGTGCCTTCCTCCTTGGAGAGCGATGGGTTATGCTGGGTTACCCAGGAGGGCTGCAATGTGGAGTGGTAGTTGGCAGGTGGGGACAGAGTGCCGGAGGGGTCCTAGGCGACCCAAAGGAGTGGCCAGTCAGGAAGCATGGGAGAAGCAAAAAAAAATTGACACAAAGGGCAAAGACCTTGACAATTCAGCGAATGAGAAAGCTGGTGTCAGAGATAATCTGACAGGAGACAATACCTTAGAGAGGATGAACGTCGTTGAGGATGGCAATGAGTGACGGTGTGGGAACTGCATGATACTATGACAGTGCTGAAGACAGCAATGTGAGAAAAAGGCTGGCAACAATGTCAGAATCTGACGAAAGGTGAACTTCATTGCTTTCTAATCACTTCTTCTAAGGCACATAGCTTCCTTTTGTTTTGTTGCAGGATACATTTCTTGTTCTTCTTGATTTGAAGGTAAAGAGCAGCACCATATTTCACCTCCTTTCTCTCTTCTGACCTCTCGTTTCTTTCTAAAGGATAACTATTCTTATAGAAGTCTCAATTTTTGACTATGAGTTAGCACTTAGTAGGGGAAAATGATACAGTTTTAATATATTTGTCAAATTACTATTAACAGAGAATGTACAGTAATGACAGTAAACCAAAGATACTGTATAACAGAATAAATTCACTGCCCTTAAATTTCATTGTTTTGTCCATTCTGACATTTTCACGGCAGTTTAATTGAGCTGAAGTGCAACGGCAAGCTAACTTGTCAATTGCAGTATATTTTTTCACCGGCATATCATTTTCACTGGATTTTCAAAATAGTGAATATAGCTAAAATTGTATTCCAACAAAAATAATGTTTTAGACAGTAGTTTTGCCACATATACAGTATATATATATATATATATTCATGGCAAAAAAATGGACATTACATACCTACCGTAATTCTTGATCTTCTTGGACAAAGCCTCCACCACTCATTCACACTGATGGGATCTATGCCGGAGGTGCTAGGACCCAGCGGAAGAAATTTTTCGCAAGAGGGCCGGTGCCAGAGATGGAGCCACGAGCCTCGGCTCGTGCGGCAATGACTATCTCGGTGTCGACCCTCCAACCGCCTCAGTACCGTTTTATCCAAGGAGGTGCAGCGTAACTAACCTAGAGGGCTAGCCTAACAAAAACTGGACATAAGATAGTCCGAACGACCCTTATAAGAAGGGTCAACAAAGAAGTCTTCACAGCCTAAACATTGAGGGGGTGAAGACCAACAACAGAGGTGAGCTCGGGGGATGGAGGGTGGGTGTGTAAATGAGTGGTGGAGACTTTGTCCAAAAAGATCAAGAATTATGGAAGGTACGTCATTTCCATAACTTCTGGACATAAAGTCTCCACCACTCATTAACACTGATGGGAGAGTACCAAGCTAATAATCCTCCGAGAAGGCAGCAGGAGAAACCAAGAGGTCACAAATTTAGGACAGAAGTCCGTTAAGGATAGTCCTGCCAAACGAAAGATGTCGCCTGGCATGGACATCCAGGGCATAGTGCTTGAAGAAAGTTTGCACTGAGCTCCAGATAGCCACATTGCAAATATCTGCAATGGGCATGTTGCGGATTTCCACCAGGGATGCCGCAACTGCTCTAGTAGAGTAAGCGTACACTCTTCCCTCCAGCTTAACCTGCGCCGTGGAATAACAGTGGCAGAGGCATGCCACCAGCCATGCCGAAATGCATCTGATAGCGACAGGTAGACCCAGCGGGTCTCGCTGAAAGAAACAAACAGTTGTTGAGCTTTGCGAATTTCTTGTGTTCTATCCAAATAGAAACGCAGAGCTCTTTTGACATCTACAGAATGAAGGGTACGTTCTCCTTCATTTTGGAAGTTCGCAAAGTAAGTAGGTAGGATCAAAGGTTGGTTTAGATGGAATTCTGAAACAATCTTAGGAAGAAACTTAGGATGGGTCCTAAGGACTACTTTGTCTTTATGAAACACAGTATACGGCGGCTCTGTGACCAAGGCATGTATTTCAGAGACCCTGTGGGCAGAGATAATGACCACCAGGAAGGCCGTTTTCCAAGTGAGAAATTTCAGTTCACAGGAAGCTAGAGGCTCCGAAAGGTTTTCAAGTGAGCATGTCTCGCATAAGGTTAATGTCCCAGGCTGCGCATGGATGTCTGATAGAGGTCTGGTATGCAGAATACCCTTAAGAAACATCTTAACTACTGGCAACTGAGCCAGTGATAAAGAAAGTACTGACTCATGATAAGTTAAAATAGCACAAAGCTGATCTTTGACTGTAGAGTATTGTAGATCTGAATTTGAGAGGTCTAAAAGGTACTTTAGAACTTTATCTGGTGGGTAGGAAAGAGGATTCAAAGAGGATTTTGCACACCAGAGAGAAAAACGCTTCCATTGGCTGTGTACGTTTTTCTAGTGGCTGGCTTGCGCGCAGCCAAAAGAATATCTGAAACTCTCCAAGAGACATTGAACCTGTTCACTTCTATCTCTTCAGGAGCCAAGTGTGAAAGTGAAGTAACCTCAGATTGGGATGGACCACAGGACCCTGGGTCAGAAGGTTCATCTGAAGGGGAAGCACTTTCGGAGGGGTTTCCGACATACTGCTGAGTAACGGAAACCATATCTGTCAAGGCCAGAAGGGAGCAATGAAGATCATTTTGTCCCCCTGGGACTCGAATTTGAGAGTACCCTCTGAATCAGAGGAAGAGGAGGAAAGGCGTATAGAGAGCGTTTTGTCCACTGCAGCCTGAACACATCCTGACAGAAAATGCCAGGCCCTGGATTTCTGGAGCAGAAGAGAGGCAGTTTTGTGTTAAGTGGGGATGCAAAACGGTCCCAGACTGGAGTTCCCCACTCTGCGAACAGTGACTTAACTAAGGTTGAGTCGAGAGACCACTAGTGAGGATCTGTCTCTGTTCTGCTTAGACGGTCTGCCAGTTCGTTCTGCACTCCCGGAAGGTAGACCGCCTGAATTAGAGCCTTGTGCTCTAGGCACCATTCCCACACTCTCATCGTTTCCCTGCATAAAGGGTAAGAGTGTGCACTGCCCTGCTTGTTGACGTAATACATCACTGCTTTGTTGTCCGTTTGAAGGAGAATGTTCTTGTGACAGAGAATGTCCTTCAAAGCTCGGACTGCATAACGGACGGCTCTCATTTTAGGACTTTTATGTGAAGCTGGGATTCGTCCTGAGTCCACGTACCTTGGGTGTGGAGATTCTTGCAGTGAGCTCCCCACCCCATCAGAGATGCATCTGTGGTAATGGAAATCTGGTGATCCAGAGAAGCAAAGGGATACCCTTCCAGAAGACTGTCCTCTTGCGACCACCAGGTGAGTAACCTCTTCAGAGGTTCTGTCACCCTTGATGAGAAAGGACTGAGGGTGAGTGGTTGAGGACCACTGAGTACTGAGTGGAGGCATGCTAGGGGTACTGTGAACACCGAGGATGCCGTGAGACTCAGCATCCATTGCATCGAGATAGCTCGAACCGAGCTGTTCTCTCTGATGTATCGGGCCATATGTAAGATATCGCTCCTTCTGTCCTCTGGTAGAAAAGCCTTCGCACAGGAGGTCCAGAAGAGTTCCTATAAAAAGGATTTTCTGGGAGGGCTGCAACTGCAATTTCTTGAGATTTAGCAGGACTCCCATGGACAAGAGAAAGTCTGAAGCCGTGGCTATGGTGTCGAGAGTTCCTTGCCTGGAAGGACTTGATTGAAGCCAGTTGTCCAGATATGGGAACACTTGAATTCCGATCTTTCTGAGATGCACTGAGAGAACTGCACAACACTTTGTAAAAACTCGTGGCGCCGAGGACAGCCCAAAGGGCAGGACTCTAAACTGATAATGCTGGCCCAGAGCTACAAACCGTAGGTATTTGTGATGCTTTGAGTGTATAGGAATATGTCGGTAAGCGTCCTGCATGTCCAGGGAAGCTAGCCAATCGTGCTGATGAAGCAAGAGTAACAAGGTCTCAAGTGATATCACCTTGAACTTTTCCTTATAAAGAAACTTGTTTAACTTTCTGAGTTCCAGAATGTGGCGATGCCACTGGTCTTTTCAAGACCAGGAAGTAATGGGAGTAGAAACTTGTGTTTCGCTGATCCAGCGAACTAATTCTACTGCCCAGTTGTTCAGAAGGCCTTATATGTCGAAGGCTAAAGGCCTGACTTGTGTTGTTGACAGCCTGGGCTGTCATTTGGGAGGATGATCCAGAGGGGTTTCTGAAAGGTTGCGGAGTACCCTTCATGATTATCCAGAGGACCCATTTGTCTGATGTTATGTACTTCCACTGGTTGTAGAACTGAGTCAGACATCCTCCTGGCACTGAGGAGGAGTCCCCCTCGGGCAGCTGAGGTGGGACCCAGGCCAGAATCAGAAGGTGGCACTCGAAGCTTTCGGCCCTTGTGCCTTCTGTTGCATCTTCTCTTGAGGCTGAGAGGCTTGGTTTTTGTTGAAACCTCCCCTACCCTTGCCCCGATAGGACTGACAGTTGTGAAACTGATTCTTGTTAAGAGCGGGTCGAGCCGTTTTAATGGCCGACCTAGTCTTCTGTGTGGCCTCCAGAGCTTGCTCTACTTGAGGTCTGAACAGATGCATACCATCAAAGGGTAATGCCATGGCCTGCTGTTGGGCATCATTCGTGAAGTCTGAAGTGCACAGCCAGGACTGATGACTGGTACAAATGCCCGCCGCCATCGCTTGGGAAGCAGTATTGAAAGCGTCCATAGCTGCTTTAACCTGCTGGTTGTTGGACTTGATACCCCTGGCTATGGTCTGAAGTAGCTCTGAACTAGTGTCCAACTTGGGCAGAGCTTCTACCATCTGTTTGGAGCCTAATGCCAAAAACATACTCATATTGAGAAAAGTAGCCCTGGTAGCTGGCAATATGCATACCCAGGGTGGAGGGGTGGAGGCAGCAAAGACTCTCTTACCTAAGATGTCTATCTTACGAGATTCTTTGTTTATAGGCTGGGCTGTAGATGCCTGAGGAAGAATGGCCTTATCATTCTCTGCCAGGACTACAATAGGGTCTGCAAAGGCCTGGGAGGCCAAAATGGGTCGATCCTTGGGAGCAGCATACTTCCTGTCTATGGACTTCAGCCACAGAAGGAATGACAGCGGATTATTCCATACCATCTGAGAGAGAGTCTCAAAGGATGATTGTCCAGGGAGATAAACTGTAAGGATCTCCAGGACATGTAGGTATTGTAGTCTCAAAACTTCCCAGGATCGATATTTGCAGTCTGGACAGAAAGAGTTGAATTTAAATTATTCAGCAGAAACTTAAAAGACAGGTCTTCAACCACAGGCTCTGTGGCAGGATTAATCCCTACTCCTTCAACATCATTATCCAGTCGAATATCTGGGTCAGACTCAATATTATCTCCTGACAGTTCAGGGGGACTGTATGGACAGGAAAGGAGTGAAAATCAGAAGGAAATGAGGACAGAAAAGGGTCCGGAGTCGAGATGCCCTGAAGGTTGGAAGACGTCATACTAAGCCTTGGCGCCGAAGAGCACGGCACTGACTGATATAATACAGCGCTGACAGGGCCCCCGGCGCCAAAAAGCTGCACGGCACCGAAGACGCCGCCGAAAAACCGCATGGCGCCGACAATCCCAAAGGCACAAGGATGGCGCCTACAGACGACGGGCGCTGAAGCGACCATTGACGCCACGGTGCTGAAACCAACCCAGGGCTCCAAAAATAGGATTTGAGGAGAAAGAAGGAAGGAGACCAGGAGGTATCAGTGTGGCCCCTGCACCACAGCCATGCTGGGGGACACCTGAACGCAGAGTCAACGGCACTCAAGAAGGTGTCGCGCGACTAGGGAGGCCCAACCACCCTACCCAACCCCTGAAAGGCCCGAAGGCCCGGAGTGACTATCGCCAGGCAGCTGGACCAACCTCTCGAGCCCACTGCTCCATAAGAGCGTCCACTGATGAAACTGCTCATCTGAAGCCCTACCAGAAGGCGGGAAGGGCTTCAATGTCAAGAGGTCGGTGACCTGAAACAGAAACTGGCGACTCTGAAGGAGGAGCCTGGCAACTGATTCCAATGACTGACCATCGACGTGCAGACATACCAGAGGGCTACCTTTAGCGATACCCCTTCTTTCTTGACCTTTGGGCCGGGTTAAGAAGAGCTCGGGCCGAACGGTGCTGAGAATGCGACTGCTTTTTATATCTCCAGGGGACCGCCCATCCTCGGGCATTGGACTTTCCATAGTCAGAACCTCCATCCGAAGAGGGCAGCGACCGGACCCAACCCGGCTGACTGAACAGCTTTCATACGAAGTCTCCCTACTGTCACCTGACCCACTCAGGGTTGACTCTGTCAATGTAGTCTGAGACTTCTTCTTGAATAGGAACATTTTTTTATTAATCGGTACTTATTCGAGATATACTACAAAACAATAAACTGAAAACTATTGCTGCTAGTTTGAAGTTTAACTCCCGGCGGTCGGGCGAGCGATGTCATCACTGAAGCACATTCGATGGTGGGAAAAAAGGAACTGAGGCGGTTGGAGGGTCAACACCAAGAAAGTCATTGCCACACAAGCCAAGGCTCGCGGCGCCACTCCTCGCGGCTCCATCTCTGGAGCCGGCCCTCTTGTGAAAAGTTTGCTCCCGCTGGGTCCCAGCGCCCCCGGCACAGATCCCATCAGTGTGAATGAGTGGTGGAGACTTTATGTCCAGGAAGATCTCCGTTTAATGCATCAGTTAGGGTTGTTCCACAGCGACAAAGCGAGGGAATTTGATAGTCTGATTGAAAGCCTCTTGCACACCCTCTGCTCTCCCAAACCGGCACTGGGGTGTGCGCTAGGTTGTCTGCTCCCACTCTCACCCCCATTTATGTAAACAAGCTGAAGTGGTGAAGTACAGGAGAATGGGGTGAGAGTTAGGACTGATGACCCTAACACACCCCGATGCTGGTTGGGGGCAGGTGGTGCAAGGGGCTTTCAACCCTAACATTGAATTTCTCTTTGTCGCTGTGGAACAACCCCTAACTGATGCATTAAAATGGAATTTTTGCCATGAATTTCCTTCTTTTAGAATGAGGATTATAAACAGTAATGAATGTGGTGGTGGAGCGCTGGTCTTTCAGGCCCCACGCCTCCCACCACGTGATTTTTGTGACACAGTAACAGTAAGTACAACGCAAATGCAAGCGGAAATGGTTACGCACATGGTGACACAAAACGTCAATGGTAACGCAAACGGTAATAGAAACGCAAGCGTAAGGTGACGCCAAAGCGAACAGTGACAGAAACAGAGACGCAAGCGTGCACAGAACGCAACTGGTAATGCGCACAGTCACGGTACCGAAATTGGAAACGCAAATGGTAATGGTAACAGCAACAGTAATACCAAAGGAAAACGGAAACGCAAACCATAAGGTGCACAGTTACGGTACCGCAATTGTAAACGCAAATGGTAATGGTAACAGCAACAATAATGACAAAGGGAACATAAACGGAAATGCAAATGCAAATACGTATGGAAATGTAAACCATAACACGCACGGGAACAGTACCGCAATTGGAAACGGAAATAGTAATGGTAGCAGCAACAATAACGCCAAAGGAAACAGAAATGGAAATGTAAACGCAAGCACATACGGAAACGCAAACCGTAACATGAATGGTCACAGTAATGCAATTGGAAACACAAATGGTAACGGTAACAGCAACGATGATGTAGAATGAAAGAGACACGCAACGGAAGGGAGGCCGCAAACGGAAATGGTAATGCACAGGGTGACGCAAAACAAAACGCAAAACATAAACAGCAATGGAAACGCAAATGGTAATAGTAACGGAACGCAAGCGCAAACAAAATCACAAACCGTAACGCACACGGTGGCATAGACGGAAGGGTGACTAACAGTAACAGAAACGCAACTGGAAACACTAACTGGCACAGTAACGAAGCGCACACCCTTCTTTTCCCCAAAAAATGCATTGAAAAAGACAGTGAATACAAAGAATGTATGAAGAATAATGGGCCTCCGAGCAGAAAATGAGGACTTGGAATAATAAATTGCTTCTATCTCAGGAACCGTATGACGTAGAAAAGAAATTAAAATTACATATGAATTATGACTTTCCCAGCTAGTTTTGTACCTAGCCCCCAAGCATTTTTCCAACAAAAAGTCTGTATCTCACACCATTTCCAAGATATGGAAAGGCACGACGGATGCCATAATGTTATCCTATGGGAAAAAGCGTCAACTTTGTAGTGCCGTAACTTTGCCGCCTTGTAATATTTTTTCACCAAACCATGAAGAGGCACATCTGTGGGATGTTGACTTTCTTCCCTCCAAATTTCAGCCCAAAAGACTAAACCGTTATTTTGCATCAGGGTGGCAAAGCATTTCTGTAATGCGGCGGATGCCGTAATGTTATCCTATGGGAAAAAGTGTCAACTTCGGAGTGCCGTACCTTTGCTGCCCTGTAATATTTTTTCACCAAACCACCAAAAGGCACATTAGTGTTTTGTTGGCTTTCTTCCCTCCAAATTTCAACCCAAAAGACCAAACCATTCTTTTGCAGCAGTGTGGCAAACAATTCCTGTTATTTTGGCCATAGTGTTGCAAAGTAGTGTCGTGATTTGCGACACTTTCGCAAAATAAATCACGACAGTGTCGTAGATGCGACACTACTTTTCCCAAAAAATTAAAAAACATCTTCCTGGGGTGTTTAAACCCAAAAATAAAGACATGGCCAGCATCCTCAGGGCTCGACTAGGTAAACACAAAAAGAACTGTGTCCCTAAAGGGTCCCAATTTTAAAGGCCAAGCATTTCTGTGATCAGTAACTGAAAAAAAATGGCTGACTCACGACACTACAGCGGTCATTTGCAACACTAAAAACTGCATTTGTGACACTGTCGAACTTTTTGTTAACTTTTCCCATTGACTATAATGGGAAACTTGTTTTCTGAATAACTTTTGAACCGTTCAATATTTTTCATGAAATCTTCAAATGGCACATTGGGGACCCCGGCTGCACGTTCCCTGAAGTTTTTGGACCGGTAGCGCAAAGCATGCGACCTGTAGGCACAAGTAAAGAATGCGCAAAAAAGCGTAAATGCGCTCCAAGACGTTGCTTAATAACTCCGCAGCCGTATATCCAACCGGTATGAAAGTTGGCAGATCCCAAGATCTATGGTTACGCCCCGTGCCTGCCAAATTTCAGGCAAATCCGTTGAATGGTGGCAAAGTCACTAAGGTGCAAAATTTCACCATGTAACTTTAAATGGGGTACTCAACTCTAACTATGGTAGCACTACTGTGCTACTATGTGTGTGTGTATATATATATATATATATATATATTTAAAGTCGTCACAATCGTTTTGGTTAACGATATGGTTTAAACTAAGGTTCTTGTAATCATTATTTAATTTACCTATGGACTTAATATCTTAAGAATATATGTTAACGTAATGTATCTTGGAAATGTATTCATGTATGTTGTTGATTATTTGATTAATATACAAACTATCTAAACTATCAAATTTGTTTCACACTGAACCAGGAAAAAACAAACAAAAGGCAGGCAGTATAGCGCAGTGGTCTAAGGCTCTGAACTGCAAATCTGGTGACATCCAGCACACCAGACCTGGGTTTGAATCCACAGCTTCCACTTGCATACTGTGTGACCCTGAGCAAGTCACTTAACCTCCTTGTGCTCCCAGGTCACTCCTGTAAAAAAGCTTTCGGCTTAGTGTACTATACCTGGTTAAACAACTAAATAAAAAAAAAATTAAAAAAAAAGAATCTTTTTGCGGGGTAAAGGTAATACCTTTATTAGCTGATGAAAAGTTACAGATACAAGCTTTCGAGGCCTAAAGTACAGCCTCTTCTTCAGGTATCTTGCCGCACCAACACATTTTAAATGGCAGCATGATAGGAAAGGCAAGAAAAGAAAGTGAAAGGGAGAACCATACAAACATATGACCGACTGAAAGCCCAAAAGTTTCAGCCCCCATGAGGAACTGTGTGCTGCTACTGCAGGAAGAAAGGCTGAAACAGGGATGGCAACTGCCTTTTATATTATAGGGTGCATGGCACCACATGTTGGTGCCATGTGCATTATGGCACTGCCCCAAAAAAGTTTCTGGTTCCCATGGGGTCCTAATACCTCCATCCCTAAGACCAAAGAGTATACCTCTATGAAGGACAGTCACTTATCACACAGAGGACACATCGCTTATGTGCCCCCTCTGCCTCGCTGCTGGAATGTCCCTGGAGCATGTTCGGCATCCCTCCACCTGCACCCACTTCTGCAAGCCTGTATGGTGGGCTGGAGGTTCATAACAGTACTGTCTAGTAAGAAACAAATTCAGACAGTGTTCCCAGTGGCGATAAAAAAGTCCATACATGACTGCCTTATCCCACCAGCCCCTGATGTGTTGAGCACAAAATCCACTATGGTGCTGACCACTGCATCCAGTTGGTTGCCTGGTGTCTAGCACTGCAACTCCCCCTGACCCAACCATGGCCCCTCTGCAAAGTAGTCTAATGTGCAGTTCCTGGGGGGCAGGGGGCTGTGAACTCTTTAGCATATGCACTGGCACTCGATGGTGTGGAAGTGGGCCCTGAGACAAGCGCGATTCATCTGTGCAGCCTTGAATCATGCCCAAGTCAAAAAGCCCTAACTGCATCGTCACTGTCATTCCAGTAGCAAAATACTGTGATGTTAAAAGCAGGCCATTAGGATTTCAGCTCCAGAAAAAGCCTCAGCTGCAAGTGAACTTCCTCTTCCCTATCACTAAAATACCTCCTCCGTGATTTCACTACTCACTCCTACAGTCACCGCTGATCCTAAGCTAATCCCACTGCTACTCCCCTTCCCCTACTGTCCTGGTTTATTGGTCCACTTCTCCCTCTGACTAGTCTCCCACTGTACTCACAACCTCCCTTCCCTCCCCTCCCTCATGTTGAGGCCAGCTGCCCTTTGCTGAACTGTTGCCACTGATATGTTATTGATATTCTAGGTTTTACACTATTTACTTTGTGCTTCTGCTCAAATGTGTACTGCATAATGTTTACTTTTTTGTAATTATTATTACTGTTTTATACAGGTAACACTACTGATGTAACTTATTACTGCACTTTCCACAACCCCTTCCCCCAGACACATCCGGAAACAAGCTGTTATCACAGTACGCCTTTCTTGGTGAAACTCTTGAAGTAAATAATAAAGTGAACTATAACACACAAAGCCCCTGCTTGCACACAGAGGCCTTTCATAATATAGTGCAGAATGGCTGGCTAGTCAACAGTTTTAGAATGCTGTTCACCAGCTGAGTTCTGCAGATGCCGGCTCCAATTGCTCTTCTGGTGACTGGAGCCCCTCTTTAATACTAAAACATAGCTCATATTTGAAAGAACAGAAGTCCCTGAAACGTACCATACTGATAGTAACAATCGCATCGTAAGCGAGTGAGGATTCTCCAGCAATGGTACCAGATCCTCGCAGATTTTCAACTCCCAGACCTTCTTCTATGCCAATAATATCAGTTATCACATATCTGTTCAAGAAGAAAAGACACAAGCTAAGTACCACAAAGCCTCAACTCACACATTTTTTTATTTATTTTTTTAACTTACTATTTTCCCCCTTCGGTCCCTAAGCACCGCCCTTCAGGAGACGCCTATGGTGCATGCCCCTGCTTCCTTCACCTTTCCTGGATCCCTGCTGAACCCCCATGTAGCTGTGGATCTGCCTTCAAGGCTGGGATGAGGTGCGGCCCATACACCCTGAACTTCTGTGTCTGCGCTGCGTCGGTTTGCAGGACAGGCAGGCGGGAGCTTCGAGGTCTGCACTGGGCGCTCCGTCTACCCGGTGCCTGGAGACCTGTTTTTCCCTTTTCCTGGTGTGGCATGCGTCCTGATGTCAAGGCGTCATTGCCGATGTCCACCACGCTCCTTCCCCAGCAACTCAGCTGGACGCTTGCCATACCTCAGGCTTCCGCCTGGGGTCGGTGAAGCGCCGAGCTACAGCCCCCTCCCTCCCAGGAGAAGGCGCGGTCCCAGGGACACTCAATCTTCTATCCCCGGCCGGCCTCCGACTCCCTGCTTGTTCCCCCAACCTGGCCGCCGGCATCGACAACAGCGCCACCGTGGCCAGCGAGGCTCAACTCACTGATAAATTCCTAAATGAACAGGGAAGCTGCAGTGAGCTGCTAGTTATACTCTGTTACGCTCCACAGCTGGTAACTACTGTGTGGCTGCTTATCTTTAGACGCTATCAAAACACAGCTTCGAACCTGCCAGTAGCCAAGTGAACTATGAATTTCTGATTCTAACCACTTATCATCTGCCACTCAAAAGCTTTCTTGCAAAATATTCTTTCATTCCCATGTGGTGTCAGAAAGAATTCTTGTAGCAATGTAATGTCCTCAATGCCAATGTTTTGGCAGACAACAAGCCCTGAAGATCTATGTTCCTTCTCCTAGTGGTAGTAGTTCAAGCCAAGAACACCACCATCCCCACTCTAAGGCCTACTGCGATAGTACACACATTTGTGTCTCATCCCAACCAAAATGATTAAACTGGTGGGGTGGGGAATGAATAGGGAACTATGTGAAATAGCTCACCTGATGAGGTGTGTAATTTAGCAGTTTCAAAGCAAGACCAGATAGATTCCTGAACGAACAGCGTTGAGGGTTACACTGCATGAATAACAGTAACACTCTGGTTGTTAAGACTGGATAAGTGTCCACACTCAAACGGAATAAAAAAGGAGTTGACAAGATGGACCACAAATCAGTTCTGTCACCGTAATATATAGTTATTAGGACAGCTCCACCAGCATTAGCAAACCATATTTACACGTTTAGCTCCTGTTTTTCAATCTCCAAATCATCAGTTTTCTACACAGAATTGGTGTCAAATGGGTCTGAGGGGTGCTGTCCACACAAAACATCCATTACTATCATTTCAGAATGTACAACTGTTTATGTGATACCCAAGATAAAATGCATGACTACCATCTGCAACTTAGTTCAGTGTTCCAAATGCAAAACACTTTAAAACTGGTGCCACATTATCTACTAAGTTGCATTTTGCAAACAAAGTTATATGTACATCTGCATATGTGCAAGCTTGAGCGTCCGCGTTCTTGATTTGAAAAGCTAATGCCTCCCTAAACACTGGCACCACCACTACTATTTTTGTGTAATGCAGTAAAATATAAGACAATGCTTTTCCAAGCTGGGCATCATTTACCTCGACTCTCCGTTTTCTTCCACATGTTCACAGTGTACGAGTTCATGGAACTGATCTTGGTGTAATCTTTGTATGCCAGATACAAGTACTTAAACCCCTTCCAAAGAACCAGACAAAAAACAAATTTAAATTGTTGGGATGAGTCAGAGGGCAGTAGTTTGCATTATACTTATAGTTTCCTTTGACTAGTTAACAGCTGGAGTACACATAACATAAAACATTAATAAGTCCAGACATGGCAGTATATAGTTAGTAAGTACACCAAGTAAAATTTATTGTTATACAGGTTTAAGACTGTAGACAAGGCCTATTTACATTGTTGACCTTTGTGAAATATCTGGTTACATAAAGAGAAACAGTAAAAAAATAAAAATGACTACATACACAATCAGTACATACAATTATTTTTCCAAACATAGTATATATATATAACCATAGGACAGTTATTAATAAAAGAAAAACAGTTTACCAATCTCTGTTTTCATGGCAGAAAAATGAATAAGTAAGCAATAAGACACAACAGCACAGGGAAGTGTGGCTATCCCAGCACAACCAACACCCTGGAGTGTCTTTCTTACTGGACTTATAAAAGGAAACATAGGTAACTTACTTATAACCATAGTTCTACTACTAGTATTCAGCTGACAGCCATACTTAGGCAGTCTTCCACTGAGCATGCTCAGCCATCGGAACTGTCTCTCAAGCTTGACTCCTCCTTCCACACAACTATGTGGTCCTCCAGCACTGAACCCCTACCCTCAGATCTGCATGCTGGAACAAGAACCCTAAGCTAGCCTTGCCAGGGGTGGTCAGGTGGATCATGGGGATGTGGACTGAATACTAGTGGTAGAAATTGAAGTTATGTACTTACTGTAACTGCTGATCTTCCTGAATACCTTCTCCACAAATTCTGATTAATGGGTCTGAGCTGAAGGTGACAGGACCCCCACGGGAGCCAGAACTTTTTTGGTGAGAGCTGGTGGTGAGAGTAGGCCCTCGTGTGTATCACAGCACATGCCTGCTGATACACAGTGGTACCAGCCACCAAATGCCTCAGTACCTTTTTTCACCAAGGATCACTTCTTTTGCAGCATGAACCTAATGAGTACCCTATGCATGAAGGGAGGGATGAGGTGTCTAAGTGCCCTAGGTTTGCTATGGGCATCTGTGGGTACCCATCATTAGTAACATAATAGAGGCAGTTCAGAGAGATCTGGACAGTGTGGCTGGACATTGCTAATATGTTATGTAAGCTATGCCAGGCAGCCAATGTACAGAAGGATTTACTGGAGGAGGTATGTCTATTATCTCCAGAACAGTGAAAGATCCCTTGTAAGGGCATCCTGCAAGCCAAAGCTCATGGCAGCTGGCATTCTGCCACTCCATGGCATTAAGGAGGGACCTCCTGGTTACAGGAGGGGGTAAATACACTGGTGTCTTACCCAGAGTGGTCAACCATGATCCTGAGCTCCTTTCAAGGCAGCAACCTCCTGTATTGTGAAGGTAGGATGGTAAGTCCTCCCGATGTTGCATGTCTCGACAATGGGGAGGGAGGACCTGGCCACCAACGACAGCTGCATAGGTCTATTCCGCAATATGATTAAGTGCAGTGTTGACAGGGAGAAGCAGAAGAAGATCCCATTAGTAAGAAACATTAAGACATGCTCGAAAAGAGGAGCAGTATCTAAGGCGTTGATTGCCACAATAAGAAAGTGGTCATGACCGTGTCAGTCAACATCTGGGGGAGAAAACCCCCGTAAAAGTCGGTAATGTAGGTCGAGCCTTGACCATGAGGTCTGAAAATGGTCAGAGGGTCGAAGCTGATGGTGGAGAGTACCCCACTGATGAAGGGCAAGCACTGCCGGAGGTGTCGATGCCCCTGTAATAAGAGTGGTCGTGATCATGACGGTTGACATCAGGGCAGATCAAAGTCCTGACAACACTGGCGACATAATGCCCTAGAGGGCAGGTAACACCTAGGTTGAGCCTTAACCTTAAAGACTGACGACGGTCAGAGAGCCGAAGTCGACGAAAGTACCCGACAGCGATGAGCAACATACTAGCCATATAGGCACATTAGTGCAAGAGCCAAGCCCGACCATGGTGTGAAAGCAAAGTCGAGGGGGCTACAAGTCAACAGTGGGTATGACCCCGGCACCAATGGATACACACTGGTAGTACAGGCACAGTGTGGCAGAAGCCAAACCCCAGCCTTGATGTCTGAACGACCACCGAGGAGGCTACAAATCAACATCAGACAGAAACCCACTGAAGACAGCAACATACCATCCTTATAGGCCCAGTAGTGCTGAAACCAAGTCCTGACCTTGGTGTCTCAGAGATGGTCGAGGTGGCAGGATCGCCACTGCCAAGGTGGACGACAAAAAGAAAAATGTATCAGCAGTCCCCTATCTTCGTTTGGGGGGGGGGGCAAGAAAACATAGAGGTGTCCATGTCAATGGCCACATGTCAGCTGGTGAGGAATGCAGTGCAGCGTCGCCCGAAAACAGGACGGTAAGGCCAGCAGCCTTCCCAGGTGATCCCGATAAGAAAGGCACGAGTAGCGGAGGTGTGGAAAGCAAAACTCTGCACCAACTCTCAGGCCTGAAATGGTGACGCTATTGCCAGTGACATCATTAATTAGGTCATCCAAAATAACTGAATCATGTGAAAAATAAAGTAAAAAGATGCAGCTGCTAACAGCGGAGTTTCTGATAGTAGGTCTGACAAGTATGGTCGATGGAGAGAAAAGAACTGGGAGAGGAGGGGCTACTCATGTTTATGTAGACACGCTGATGCCTGACATCATCATGGGCAGCCCCTGGCAGACTGCTTGCAAAAGTTGCCATGTGGTCCTAGTGCCTGGCAGCCATAATATTCCATAGGTGTGGCCTGTTGAAAGAAATATCATTGCAGAAGATCACTCACAACCTGTTGTTGGACGTTTTGGGGAAAAAAACAGATGTTTGCAGCCAGGAATGCCTCCTGATGCAAATGCCTGCAACAGCAGAGCAAGATGCAGCTTCAAAGCCATCCATAGAAGCTTAAAGCTGCTGACTGTTGGATGAGATACCTTGTTTAACAGTCAGCAACATTTTTTGTTTAGCTTCTGTATCTGCCATAGGCTCTGCCAGAGACTAAGTTTGCTCCAAAGGGTATACTCATACTTAGAAAAATGCCCTTGGCAATTAGTGAGTCTCATGCCCAGGGTAGCAGAAGCATATACCCACTTGCCCATAGTGTCAATCTTGTACAACTCCCAATTAACAGGATGTGCAGTGACCTCTTGGGGAATAACAGAGAGTCCAGGCCAGAGACTCCAACTTCTTGGAACCTGAGGTCTTCGACGACACCAAAGGTGGCCGCAAAGGCCTCTGGCTCCCCCAGACCGGAGATCTTGCAGTGGGGGGTGACCTCAACCAGTGTTGTTTCTTCCCTTTCTGGTGGGAAGAGGAAGAAGTCAACGTTAAGCAGTGTAAGGACCATGACCAGGATCGTGCCCACTACTTTTTGTGCTTCCGAGAGGACTGTCCTTCCTCCCAGGCACTTGACCACCTATGGTCAGAACCCATCCCTAATGGGGAAAGTGGACTAGACATGGCCCTGCTGCCAGAGCAGTTTGCCTGAACAGGCTCCCTACTGTCCTCCATAGACTTCACCATTGAAGGCCTCGGTAGGACTGAGAGAAACGGACACAAAAAATGGAAATTACGCACTCTACCGTAATTCTTGATCTTCTTGGACTAAGTCTCCACCACTCATTCACATTAATGGGATCTATGCCGAGGCGCTTAGGGACCCAGTGGGAGCAAACTTTCAAGAGGGACGGCACCAGAGATGCAGCCACGAGGAAGGCCCTTAGAGCCGTGGCTCGGGCAGTAAAGACTACTTCGCTGACCCTCCAACCACCTCCAGTATCTTTTTTTCCAGAAGGTGCAACGAACTAACCTAGATGTCTAACCTAAGAAAATCGGACATAAGATAGTCCGATTGACCCATGTAAGAAGGGTCAACAGTAGAGTCTTCACAGCCCAGCCATTGAGGAGTGAAGACCAAAACAGAGACGTGAGCTCGGGGATGGTGGATGGGAATGGATGGGTGGAGACTTGCCCAAGAAGATCAAGAATTACGGCAGGTACATAATTTCCATATCTTCCTGGACATAAAGTCTCCACCACTCATTCACACTAATGGGAGAGTACTAAGCTAATAAACCCCCGAGACGAGCGGCAGGAGAAACTAAGAGCTCACATACTTAGGACAAGAGTCTGTTAAGAATAGTCCTACCAAACGACAGACGTAGTCTGGCATGGACATCCAAAGCATAGAGCTTAATAAAAGTATACACTGAGATCCATGTAGCTGCATTGCAAATATCTGCAATGGGCACATTGCGGATTTCTGCCAGAGATGCCGCGACTGCTCTAGTAGAGTGAGCGTACACTCTGCCTTCCAGCTTAACCTGTGCCATAGAATAGCAGTGGCGGAGGCATGCTACCAGCCATGCTGAAATGCACCTAATAGCTTACAGGTTGACCCAGCCAGGTTTCACTGAAGGAAACAAAACAGTTGTTGAGCCTTGTGAATTTCTTTTGTTCTGTCCAAACAGAATCACAGTGCTCTCTTAATATCCAAAGAATGAAGGGTATGTTCTCTTCATTCTGAAAGTTAGCAAAGTAAGTAGGTAGGACTAAAGGTTAGTTTAGATGAAATTCTGAGACAACCATAGGGAGAAACTTAGGGTGAGTCCTAAGAACTACTTTGTCCTTGTGAAATACAGTGTACGGGGGGGTCTGTGATCAGAGCATGTATTTCAGAAACTCTACGGGCCGAAGTGATGGCCACCAGGAAGGGCGTTTTCCAAGTGAGAAACTTCAACTCGCAGGTAGCGAGAAAGGTTTCCGAGTGAGTATGTCTAGCACAAGGTTAATGTCCCAAGCTGCGACTGGACGCCTGATAGGAGATCTGGTATGCAGAACACCCTAAGAAACCTCTTAAATTAGGTAACTGAGCCAGAGACAAGGAGTGTACTGGCTCATGATAAGGTGAAATGGCAAAGAGATGAACTTTGACAGTAGAGTACTGCAGACCTGAATTTCAGAGGTCTAAAAGGTACTCCAAGACTTTATTTGGTGGGCAGGAAAAAGGGTTCGAAGAGGATTTTGCACACCAGAGAGAGAAACGCTTCCATGTGGCTGTGTAGGTCTTTCTAGTGGCTGGTTTACGCACAGCCAAAAGAATATCTGAAACCCTACAGGAAACATAGAACCTATTCACCTCTATCTCTTCAGAAGCCAAGCGTGAAGGTGAAGCGCCTTCAGATTGGGATGGACCACAGGCCCCTGGGTCAGCAGGATCCTCTGAAGGGGAAGTGCCTTCGGGAGGGTTGCCAACAGACTGTTGAGCAGTGGGAAAAATATCTGTCAAGGCCAGAAGGGAGCGATGAGAATCATTCGATCTCCCCGAGACTCGAATTTGAGAAGTACCCTCTGAAGTAGAGGAAGAGGAGGAAAGGTGTATAGAAGGCATTTTGTCCACTGCAGCCTGAATGCATCCTGACAGAAAATGCCAGGTACTGAATTTCTGGAGCAGAAGAGAGGCAGTTTTGCGCTGAGTGGGGATGCAAAGGTCCAGGTCTGGAGTTCCCCACTCTTTCAAGAGTGACTGAGCGACTGCTGAGTCGAGAGACCACTCGTGAGGATCTGTCTCCATTCTGCTGAGACGGTCTGCCAGTTCGTTCTGCATCCCTGGTAGGTAAACCGCGTGGATTAGAGCCTTGTGCTCCAGGCACCATTCCCACACTCTCACAGCTTCCCTGCATAATGGGTAAGAGTGTGCACTGCCCAGCTTGTTGATGTAATACATCACTGCTTTGTTGTCAGTTTGAAGGAGAATGTTCTTGTGACAGAGTATGTCCTTCAAGGCCCAGAATGAATAGAAGATGGCTCTCATTTCCAGAACGTTTATGTGAAGCCGGGACTCGTCCCGAGTCCACGTACCTTGGGTGTGGATATTCTGGCAGTGAGCTCCCCACCCCATCAGGGACGCGTCAGTGGTAATGGAGATCTGATGATCCAGAGGAGTAAAGGGGTACCCTTCCAGAGGGTTGTCCTCCTACGACCACCAGGTGAGTGACCCCTTTAGAGGTTCTGTCACCTTGATGGGAAAGGACTGAGGGTGAGTGGTTGGGGACCACTGAGTACTGAGCATCCACTGAGAGGTTCTTATGTGGAGACGTGCTAGGGATACAGTGAACACCGAGGATGCCATGAGGCCCAGCATCCGTTGCATTAAGATAGTTCGAACCGAGCTGTTTTCTCTGATGTATCGGGCCATCTGTAGGATATCGCTCCTTCTGTCCTCTGGGAGAAAAGCTTGCGCACAGGAGGTATCCAGAAGAGCTCCTATGAAAAGGAGTTTCTGGGAGGGCTGCAACTGTGATTTGTTGCAGTTTAGCAGGACTCCCATGGACGTGAGGAAGTCTGAAGCCTTGGCTATGGCGTCCAGATTTCCCTGCTTAGAAGGGCTTGCTAGAAGCCAGTCGTCCAGATATGGAAACACTTTAATTCGATCAAGAAGCGCTTGCAAGAATTGCACACCACTTTGTAAAACTTATCGGGCGCCGAGGATAGCCCAAAGGGCAGGACTCTGAACTAATAATGTTGACTCTAACGCCACAAACCTCAGGTATGTGTGGTGCTTTGGGTGTATAAGAATGTGTTGTAAGCATTCAGCATGTCCAGGAGCCTAGCAATCATGTTGAATCAAAGGTAGAAGGATACCTAGAGATATCATCTGAACTTTTCCTTGTGAAGGAATCTGTTTAACTTTCTGAGATCCAGAATGGGGCGATGCCTCAGTTTTCTTTGGAACTAGAAAGTAATGAGAGTAGAAACCTGTGTTTCGCTGGTCCAGGGAACTACTTCTACTGGCCTGTTGTTCAGAAGGCCTTGCACCTTGGAAGCAAGGAGGTCTGACTGTACTGCCGACAGCCTGAGTTGTCGCTTGGGGATGGATCTTGGGGGGTCTGAAAGATTGAGCGAATACCCTCGTGGATTATCCAGAGGACCCATTTGTCTGATGTTATAGACTTCACTGGTCGTAGAACTGAGTCAGATGTCCTCCCACTGCTGGAGGAAGGGTCCCCTCGGCAGTTGAGGTGGGATCTGGGCCAAGAACTCTGAAGGTGGCACTGGGCGCTTTGAGGCCTTGTGCCTTCTGCTGCATTTTCTTTGTGGCTGCGGATGTGGATTTTGTTAAAGCCTCCTGCCTTCCGAAAGGACTGACGGTTATGAAATATAGGTTACCTCCTGTAACAGGAGTTCTAAGAGTGGTATATGTTGTTCATCCACACTGTCTGGCAGGTTCCTTGCCACTTTAAATCTTGCTGGAAGGTCTTCAAGTTGGCTCCTCCCACCCACCCGGTGGAAACCCGGCCCACCCCATGACGCCAGATCTAGCCCCTGGAAGCCAAGGCTGTGTAACGGGTTGGGAGGTCGGAGGCCATGTGGATGAACAACATATACCACTCCTAGAACTCCTGTTACAGGTGAGTAACCTGTATTTCTAGGACGTGATATGTTGTTCAATCCACACTGTCTGGCAGACTCTGCAGTTCTCTGGGAGGAGGAGGCCAGCGCGCACCCCTAGTTAGGAATAAGGACTGGAGAACCGAGGTCCCAAAACCAGCATCCCGGCGTGACTCAGGTCAATGTGGTAATGGGAAATAAAGGTGTGTGCTGACTTCCAGGTAGCAGCCCTGCAGATTTCCTGGATAGGGACGTCCCTAGAAGCAGCCACCGAAGCAGCGGTATGCGGTAGAATGAGCTCTTATCCCTTTGGGAGGCTTCATGCCCGCCAACCTATAGCAGAGATCTATGCAGGAGGTGACCCACTGCTTATCATGTCCGCTTGGCTGCAGGTCTGCCAGATGCGGCTTCAGCATAGGTGACAAACAGCTGGCAAACTCTCCTCGAACTTCAGCCGTCCGCCTCCTTATAATAAGCAAGCGCCTTCTAGGGTCCAGAGTATGGAGCCTATATTCGGCCTCTGAGGTGTGACTGGGGTAGAACACCGCAGAGTCAACACCTGGTTATGGTGAAACTACGGTTAACCACCTTCGAAGGAATTTCGGTGGGGCACAGGAGAACCTTATCCCTGTGGAAGACCAGATAAGGAGACTCGATGAAAAGTGCCTGGAGCTCTCCCATCCTTCTGGCTGATGTAATGGCCACCAAGAAGGCGGTCTTCCACAACAGGTGGGAGATATCACACCCGTGCATCGGTTCGAATGGTTTGCCCATGAGCTTAGCCAATACCAGAAGTAGATAACACGGAGGTGGAGGTTCTCGCACCGAAGGGGATATGTGACCAAGGCCTTGGAAAAAGCGCCCGACCACCTTCTCCTGCGCCACCGACTGCTTGCTGGCCCACGCCCGGTAAGCAGAGATGGCTGCCAGATGCACCTTAAGGGTCATCGACCGAAGCCCTAGCTGAGAAAGGGACCACAGGTAGTCCAGGATGCTAGCCAAGGAACAGGAAGAAGGCTCCAACCCCTTGTCCTGACACCCAATGGAGAATCTCTTCCATTTGAAGGCACAGCATTTTCTGGTAGACTCCTTACGGGATGCCTCAACGATGTTGAGGACCTCGTCGGAAAGACCCAAGGCCTGGAACTCTAGCCGCTCAGGAACCAGGCCGTCAGGTGCAGGGATTGAAGGTTCGGATGGAGAACCTTCCCCTTGCTGACTGAGATCAGGTCCAGGTGGGCCGGAAGCCGCCTCGGGAGCCTGGAGCTGAGGCTGAGGAGATCTGGGTACCAGAACTGGCAGGCCAGTCTGGGGCTACTGAATCACCTGCCTTGTCCCTCTTCACCTTGAGAAGCACCTTGTGGATCAAGGGAAATGGAGGGAAGGCGTAGAAGAGGCCTAGGGTCCACGGCCTCGGGAAGGCACCCCCCTGCAGCGAGCCCTGCTGAGGGGGGCGGGTATGAAACAGCCTCAGCTTCGCATTCTCCCTGGAGGCGAACAGGTCCACCTGAGGGGTGCCCCAATGGGTACTATCTCCGGCAGGAGAGACCACTCATGAGATGCAGTGCCTATCCGGCTGAGGGCATTGTCCAGACTGTTGGAGGCTCCTGCCACATGGATGGCTAGGAGATCCGCCTTCCAAGCTGATAACGAGAGACTGCGGTGGAGAGCCTTGCACAGAGGCAAGGAGTGCGTCCCGCCTGTCGGTTGAGGTAGTACATGGTCGTGGTGTTGTCCGTCTGGACCTGGAACCACTTGACCTCGATAAACGGAGCAAAGGCAGTGAGGGCTAGACGACTGCCGGAGCTCCAGCAGGCTGATGTGGCATCGAGACTCCTAAGGGGACCAGAATCCGGGCTCTGAGCTCCCCAGATGGGCACCCAACCCATCAGAGAGGCGCCTATCGCCTGAGCGACTGCCGCCTCGGTGGACAAACGGGATACCCCCTGCAGATGAGCTAGAATGAGCCACCACTGTAGGCCATCCCACATTTCCTGGGTCACCGTCACTGGCTGGTCCAGAGGACCGGAGCGCTGTGACCATTGGCAGGCCAGCCCCCATTGCAGGGGATGCATATGCCACGGGCCCAAAGGACCATGCTGCTGCAGGCCGCCATGAGACCCAGAAGGTGCAGGAAGTCCCGGGCAGGGTGCAATTGCCCAACCAGAAATGACTGGGCAAAGGAGGAAAGGACCTTGGCCCTGTCCGCCGGGAGCCGGGCTCTGGCTCGAAGAGAGTCGAGCTCTGCCCCGATGAACTGAATCACCTGCGATGGCACGAGTTCCGACTTGGCCTCGTTGATGAGGAGGCCAGTCTAACAGCAGACCTGGAGAGACAGATCCCAGGACCGCTCCACCTCCAACCTGGAGGGGGCTGCAATCCGCCAGTCATCCAGGTAAGGGTACACTCGGACCCCTCGGCACCGCAGGAATGCTGTCACCACTGCCATGCATTTGGTGAAGACCCTGGGAGCTGGAGAGAGGCCGAAGGACATAGCCCGGAACTCGTAAAGAGATCCCTCTGCTCAGAAGCGGAGGAATCGCTGATGAGACGGACGGATTGGGACGTGAAAGAATGCGTCCTGAAGGTTCAGAGAACAAAACCACACGCCTAGTTGCAAGGATGGAATGATCTGAGCCAGAGTGACCATCCTGAAGGTGCGCTGCCTTAGGAACTTGTTCAGGTCATGCAGGTCGAGAATAGGGTGCCAGCCCCCCGTCCGTTTTGGGACCAGGAAGTACCTGAACACAAACCCTGGGTCTGGAGGAGGGTCCGCCACTTCGCTGATCACCTCCTTCTGGAGGAGCAGGGCAATGTCGGCTTGACGAGCCGATAGAGAGGCTGCGGAACCTGTTGCCCCCAGTGGGGCGATGGCTCGATAGGGAGGGAACTGCTCAAATTCCAGAGGCAGACCCCTGCCTACCACTTCTAGCACCCAGCGGTCCATGGTGATAGCGGACCAGGCAGAAAAGAAGTGGCAGAGCCGTCCCTCCACAGAGGGAACCCAGGGAGGAGTGATGAGGTTGGGGGCAACACCCCTCAACCCGTCACTGGGCAGGCTTGGAGGAAGGGCCCGCTGAGGGAACTCCTGGACCCTTGCCTCCCAGCTTCCTACTGGAGGAAGCGGCAGACTTGGCCTTAGGGCACCAAGTGTGTGCCTGCTGGCCCTGGTGCTGGTGCTGCTGGGCCAGACGGCACAGGGCAGAAGGGCGAAAGGGCTTATGCTGCTGCTGGTGGTCTTTGTCCTTCTGGGCAGATGTGACCGAGTCCAAGGTGGCATCGGACTTCTCAACCCTCTGGAGATGGCCTTCCACCCCCAGCCCGAACAAGTCGGTGCCCAGGAAGGGAACGTCTGCCAGCTAGTGCTGGGTGTCTGCCGTGAAAGTGGAGATCTGCAGCCAAGCTCTGCGGCACATGGCCACTGCGGCAGCTACTGATCGGGCACAAGAATCACCTATGTCCAACGAAGTTTGGAGCTGCTGTTTTGCCACCGCCCTTCCCTGATCCCGCACCTGCTTGACCGCCGCCTGAAGGTCAGCTGGGAGATGAGGAACCACCTCATCCAGGGAACCCATATGGGCGGTGAGAAATGTGCCATAATAACGGCCGAGCTAGCCTGACGAAGACCTAGGGAGGAAGCAGCGAAACCTTCCACCCCGCTAATCCAGCTTTTTGGATTCCTTATCGGGCGGTTTGTCCATCGCCCGAGTGTTCCCGAGCGCTGAAAACGCTATCGGTCACTAACCCTTCTGTAGAGGGGTGCCCCAAGAAACCGGAGAGTGAGCCAGTGGGGACTGCGTACTTTCGAGCCACCCTGGCTGAAGGCGTGGGACAAGATGCTGGCCGCTGCCACAACTCCAGGGCTGGGCCAACAATGGCTTCTGCCACAGGAAAGGCCTCCGTAGGGGAATCCCCTCGGTCCAGTATCTCCGCGAGGATACTTGTCCCATTTTGAAACGGGTTTGAGCTGCATCCCGGTGGACTCCGAGATGAGCTGGAAGCAAACCTAAAACAAGGATGGGCTCTCGCCCACCGCCTAGTCCCTGCAGACTCCAGGTCAAGCAGCCTGGAGAACAGGGAGGAGTCGCCAAACTCCGAGGAGTCTGCAACAGCTGCTGGGCGCCTGAGCCACCCCTCCACCTGCCAAGGTCGATCGGGAGTGTGGGTGACCGACAACCTGTGGGGCAAGACCTGACCTGACTGAGAATCCTTGGTCGGGGCCCCAGTCTTCGTTGTGGAGGCGGAGGTTCCACCATGGTGGAGTAGCCGGTCTCGCCGAACAACCGTGCCGGGTCGGGTCCTTGACCACTACGAGGGGTTGTTTCGCCGCTCGCGTGACAGCTGGAGAAGGCGTCGGAGTTGGCTTATTCCTCGACAATAAGAGCTGCTGCCACATTAAATCCTCGTGGTGCCGATGCAACTTGTGCCGGAGCCTATCCTCCGAAGAGGATGAGCGAGGATGAGTGGCGACGCCGCTTTCCGCAGTGCCGAGACCAAGACCGCCAAAGTCGGCAGGACCGGCTGGACCTGAAGAGGACCGACACCGAGACGGGTGCCATGGTGGGTCAGAGAGCGGATGGGGAACCGCCTCCCTCGGTGCAGGGACCTTAATCAAGACTCCGCACAGGAGGCACAGGCAAGTCTCGGTTTCCACCGGGGAACCGGTGAAGTAGGGTTATCTGCTTCTCCAGTTGACAAACCGTCGACAAGTCGAGAAAAATCTAGACCAGCGTTGACAGATGTCTCGGCCGCTGACCTGACTGGGCACCATGAAGCCAGCGGCCGCAGGCTGCAACCTCGATCAAGTCGGTGAAGGGATCTCTCCCACTTCCACGAACATCGATGGTGGGACTTACCCTTAGAGTCCTTCTTCTTGGACCGACTGAATGTCCCGATGGCCCCTCTCCCTTGGTGGAGAGGGACTGGCAAAGCTCCTTAAACGAAGCCATGTAGGAGGAGCGGGATAAATGCCGTGGACAAGGAGGAGGAAGAAGAATTGGCCTGGGCCACCTCCTCTTCAAGGACAATCAATTGCTCCAACTGTTCCACGAAGCCCGCCGCCACGGACACCGCCCAATGGGCCTCCTTAGACTTGACCGGCGGATACCATTTTCGGGTCGCCCGAGAAGTCTGGCAGCGTGGTCCTCCAAGACCCGGCCGAAAAGGACTTGCACAGTAGCAGGCACCTGCAGTCGCGGGTCTAACCACAGGCAGTAGACGCACGTGGAGTGCGGATCGCTCCAGGACATCTTCTGCCCACACGGGCTCAGACGGAAGCTGGGAGTCGATTTGTCCATCACAGCTGCGAGGGAAGACAAAGACCGAAGTCTTGTAAATTTTAAAATAAGTTTCGGAAATTCCGAAGAGTGTGGATCCAGGGCTAAAACGCAGAGCGCTAAGGAGGGAACCTGAGCTTCCAAGCGGTAAGGAAGATCTGGCATCATGGGGCAGAGCCGAGGGTTTTACCACCCGGGTGGGTGGGAGGAGCCAGCTTGAAGACCTTCCGGCAAGATTTAAAGCGGCAAGGAACCTGCCAGACAGTGTGGATTGAACAACATATCCACGTCCCTAGAAATTGACGCTTATTGCCCCCCCCCCCAAGAGGGGGCGGGTTGAGCTATCTTAATGGCTGACCTAGTCTTCTGTGTGGCTTCCAGAGCTTGTCCCACCTGGGGTCCGAACAGATACTTACCATTGAAGGGTAAGGCCATAACCTGTTGCTGGGTATCATTCGTGAAGCCGGACGTACGTAGCCAAGATTGACAACAGGTACAAATGCCTGCCGCTGCTCGAGAAGCAGTATCAAAAGCGTCCATTGCAACTTTAACCTGTTGGTTATAGGACTCGATGCCCCTGGTTATGGTGTGAAGTGGCTCTGAATTAGTTTCCAAATCAGGCAGAGCTTCTACCATTTGCTTGAGCGAATGCCAAAGGACATACCATATTGAGAAAATAGCCCTGTAGCTGGCAATACACATACCCAGGGTTGAGGCAGCAAAGACTCTCTTACCTAAGGTGTCTATCTTATGAGATTCTTTATTGATAGGCTGGGCTGAGGATGCCTGAGGGAGGACAGCCTTGTCATTCTCTGCTAAGACCACAATGGGATCAGCAAAAGCTTGTGAGGCCAATATGGGTCGATCCTTGGGAGCCGCATACTTCCTATCTATGGACTTAGCCATGGAAGGGATGAGTGCAGGATTGTTCCATACCATCTGAGAAAGGGTCTCAAAAGATGGTTGTACTGGAGGAGTTAAATCCATAGGGATCTCCGGGACATGTAGGTATTGGAGTCTTAGAAGCTTCCCAGGATCGATTTCTGTAGTCTGGACAGAAAGAGTGAAATTTAAATTTTTCAGCAGAGACTTCAAGGAAAAGTCTTTGACCACAGGCTCTGCAGCAGGATTAATCCCTGCTCCTTCAACATCATCACCCAGACGAAGATCTGGGTCAGGCTCAGAATCATCTCCTGACAGTCCAGGATGGACTGTATGGACAGAAAAGGAGTGAAAATCAGAATGGAAATTAGAAGAGGAAAGAATCAGGAGTTGAAAAGCCCTGAGGCTGAACGGCGCCACACATTGGCGCCAATGAAGGACATGGTGCCAAACCCAAGGAAGTCAGCGCCATCGGAAACAGCCCAGCACACGGCGCCAACAAAGGCCACAGTGCCAGCAGAGCCCCCAGTGCTGTGGACGGCGCCAACATGCCCCCGGCGCCGACAGAACCCCCAGTGCCGCAGACTGCACCGATAGAGCCCTCGGCACCGGGGACAGCTCCAAGAGTATCCCAAGGTTCCGAAAAATGTGATTTGAAGGAAAATTAACAGGAGATAGAGGCATCGGTGTGGACCCCTGCGCCACAGCCATGTGAGGGGGGAAAACACCTGAGCACGGAGTCGACAACACCAAAGAAGGCAATGCATGATGAGGAAAGTCCAACCGCCCTACCGGACCCCTGAGCGGCCGGAAGGCCCTGGAGTGACCAGGCCAGGCAACTGGACCAACTTCCGAGCCCACTGCTCCATAAGAGCAGCCCACTGGTGAAACTGCTCATCGGAGGCCTGTCCAATAGGCGGGGACAGGCTCCAATGTCGAAGAGTTCGGGCACCGGAGTCAGAAGCCAGAGACTCCGAGAGAGGAGGAGACCGGTGCCTAGCCCCAATGACCGACCGTCGACATGCAGACATACCAGAAGGCGACCTCGAGTGATGCCGTCTCTTTCTTGACTTGTGCGCCAAAGAAGAACTCGAGGACGAACGGTGTCACGAATGGGACCATTTCCTTTCATGCTTCTGAGGGGACCGCCCATCTCCCTGAGCATTGGACCGTCTGTTGTCAGATCCACCCTCCCGGGAGGGCAGCGGTCCGGACCCAGCCCGGCTGATTGAACAGCTTTCATACAAAGTCTCCCTACCGTCACCTGACCAGCTTATGGTCAACTCCGACAATGGAGGGCTGAAGACTTCTTTTATTAATCAATAAAATTAAATCTACCTCGGTACTTTCGAAGATAAATTACAAAACAATAAACTGAAAACTATGCTGCTAGTTTGAAGTTTGACTCCCGGGGGGCAAGCGACGTCATCACTGAAATGCACTCGACGGCAGAGAAAAAAGGAGCTGAGGCGGTTGGAGGGTCGACGCCGAGGTAGTCTTCACTGCATGAGCCATGGCTCACGGGGCCGTTTCCTTGCGGCTCCATCTCTGGCGCCGACCCTCTTGAAAAGTTTGCTCCTGCTGGGTCCTACTGCCTCCGGTGTAGATGCCATTAGTGTGAATGAGTGGTGGAGACTTTATGTCCAGGAAGATTTTGTGAAAATACACCAAAATAACACAAACATAGACTCTAGCTTTGAACACTAAACCTGAGAGGAACTGAATGCTGCTGTTGTACCGGCGTTTTTTGCATAAATATATTTCACTAGCTAGAGAACAAGTTTAATTGTCCCATTACGTAAAAGAGGGCCAACTTTAGATTCTGGCAATTATCAAGCCATTACCCTCATGAATTACAGTGCAAAGATATTTTCAAAAATACTTTTGTATCAGAAGTGTCATACTGGTATCCAAAATTAAAACTGTCCTATTATCATGAAAATTATCTCGAGTATACTCACAATCCAGTATTGTGGCATGCCTTAATTATTGGGTATCTTTCTTTCAAAAAATGAAAATTACATAATCACTGTAATTGTTGATCTTCCAGAATATCTTTATTCATTCATTCACATTCACAGGTCTAAGCCAGAGGCACTAGGACCATGCAGGATTAAAGACTTTTGCAGTTTAGGGAGGGGACCAATGTCAGTGCTGGCGCCACCCACAAGAGCGACAGTGTGATGTCATGTATATGAGCCAGCCAGTAATCGACTCTGTCCCCCCTTCCTCAGTTCTGCTTGCCAAGAGATGAAAACAAGTGGGAGAAAAACAGGTTACTCACCTGTGACAGTAGTTCTAGGAGTGGTATATGTTGTTCATCCACACTTGTCGGCATGACCCTTTCCCCTTTCAACTTTGCCTGAAGGTCTTCAAGCTGGCTCCTCCCACCCACCCGTGTGGTATAACCCTCGGCTCCGCCCCATGATGCCAGATCTTAGCCCGCTGGAAACCAGGTTGTGCGCTGCAGCTGGGGAGGTCAGTGTGGATGAAAGTACAGTTAGGAAGGAACTTACCGTAACAGTAGATCTTCGAGAGAGGTTCCTTCAGTAGGTCATCACATATAGAACTGACGTCACCTGGCATCGGGCCGCATAGCAGACTTTTCTAGCAATACCTGATGGGGGACCGCCCACCCGACGTCACGTGACTGACGTCAGCGTGACTGTACATAGTGAGCGGTCCCCACGCTCGCCCTCCAGTTCTCCCGCCGGAGCCAGGAAGAGGCCATACAGCAGGAGCAAACAGGAATTGGAGTCCCTGTAAAACCTAAAATGAAGGGTAGGAGGGAGGGAAATTGGACCCACTGAAGGAACCTCTCTGAAGAACTACTGTTACGGTAAATTCCTACATAACTGTACTATCTTACTCTCGAGAGGGTTCCTTCAGTAGGTCATCACATATAAGACAGAGTCCCAAGCAGTCCCTCCAGAAAGAGAGACCGAGAGGAAACTAGAGGAGGAAGCTAACTCCAACAGAACAACTAGATTGCAGCATGGACTCAGCCTAGGACAAAGGCCTTGCAGGACGGCTAATTCAAAGCCGCCCTCCACCTAGATGCAATGTCCAGACTGTAATGTTTGGTAAGGTGTGGACAGAACTACAAGTAGCGGCAGCACAGATGTCCACTGCAGAAACGTCTTCTAAGGGAAGGCCGCAGAAGCAGCCATGCCCCTAGTAGAATGACCTCTATGGAACCCGAAGAGGCTTATCGCATTTCTGGTAACAGTACCAGATGCAGTTGTCCAACCATTTGGAAAGGCCCTGCTTAGAAACCGGTTTGTCCCTTGACCTGGGGCAAAGGATACGGATAACTGATCACAAAGAGGAGCTCTTTAGTCCGTGAGTATAGCATCAGAGGATCAGATGAACATCCATTGTGTGAAGGAGTGCCTCACCCTTGTTAGAAGGGGATGGGTAGTAAACCGGAAGCTGTACTGATTGGTTCAGTGTGGATTCCGATATCACCTTGGGAAGGAACCTCGGATGCTTCTGAAGGACCGCCCGGTCCCTATGGAAAATCAAATAGGGCTCCTTGCAGACTAGAGCGTGAAGTTCCGAAATCCTTCGGGCGGAGACGACAGCCACCAGAAAAAGCACCTTCCATGAAAGGAAGCGCAGATCACAGCTCATAGCCAGTTCGAAAGGAGGCAGGGTGAGCTCTTCCAGAACGAAGTTCAAGTCCCAAGGTGGAGTTGGGCTGCGGATGGGGGGTTTCAGATGGAGGATGCCTTTCATAAAGGTCTTTGAGACCTCCAACTGAGCCACGGGTTTACCATTCACTAGCTCGTGGTATGCAGAAACGTCCGAGATATGGACCTTCAGCGAAGAATAGGACAGACCGGAGTCTGATAAATGAAGGAGGTATTCCATGACTTGAGGGGCTGAACAGGAGAAAGGGTCCCAACCCTGAGCAGAAGCCCAGATCGAAAACCACTTCCACTTCATGGCATAAGTGGAACGGGTTGACGGTTTCCTGGCCTCGATGAGGACCAGAGCCACTCAAGAGGAGACCCCAAAGCGAGAAATCGCTACGTCTGAAGGAGCCACGCATGAAGATGCAAGGTCCTGAGCCCCAGATGAACTAGCCTGCCCGATCCTGGAGTCAGGAGGTCATGAGTCAGTGGAAGTGGAACCGTAGTTCCTGAGAGCTGCTGCAGCAGCAGGAACCAAATTTGTCTCGGCCAGAGAGGAGGAATAAGGATCATTCTTGCTCCCTCTACTTGAAGTTTGAGGAGAACTCTCTATAGAATGGGAAAAGGAGGGAAAGCATACAAAAATTTCCCTGTCAATGATAGAGATAATACGTCGCTCCAGAAAGCACCACGCTCTGGAACGAGCGAGCAAAACTTGGTAAGTTTTGCGTTGGATTGGGAGGCGAAGAGGTCGATTTCCAGACACCCCCACTTCCGGAAGATGGCGTCCGCCACTTCCTGATGCAATTCACTGTGGGCAGGGTCTGAGTTCTGCTGAGACTGTCCGCCAGAACGTTTAGAACGCCCAGAACATGCACAGCCACCAGAACCAGAAGGTGCTGGACTGCCCAGTTCCACACCCGAGTCGCCTCCCTGCACAGAGGGTAGGATCAGGTTCCTCCTTGTTTATTGATGTACCAAACTACTGACATGTTGTCCGTTTGGATTAACAGTGTTCCCTTGGGTAGCAGGGTCTGAAAAGCCTGTAAGGCATATAGGACCGCCCTGAGTTCCAGAACACTGATGTGGAGAGAAGTCTCTGGGCCTATCCAAAAGCCCTGAGCTTGATGATCCCCAAATGGGCCCCCCACCCCATATTCGAGGCATCCGTGGTGAGGTAAGCTATTGGTGCAGGATTTAGGAATGGAAGTCCCAGGGAGAGATTGTGGGGATCCTCCCACCACTGTAAATCCCTTTGGACCGCTGAAGAGACCAAAACCGGATGATCCAGGCCATCTAGGAGCTGATCCCACTGCACCCTTAATGACCACTGGGTGATTCTCATGTGTAGCCTTGCTAGGGGAATGGTCGTGATGGACGCTGCCATCAGTCCCAAAAGACGCAGGACCTCCTGGGTGGGAATGGTCCAGAGCGAGGCTACTATGTGAGCCTGGCTGATTAAGGTCTCCACCCTGCCTGCAGGAAGGAAGGCTCTGCACTGGACTGTATCCAGAACTGCCCCAATGAACTGCAGTCTCTGGGACGGAACTAGGGACAACTTGGAGATGCTGACTGTTATTTCTAGTTGGTTGAAGAGGTCCAGCGTGAAAGACAAAGCTTCCAATAAAAGAACCCTGGACGGCACTGAAATTAGCCAGTCGTCCAGGTAAGGGAACACCGCAAAACCCCTGCAGCGTAGAAACGCCGCCACCACCGCCAGGCACTTGGTAAAAACCCGAGGTGCTGAACATAGACCAAAAGGGAGCACCCGGAACTGGTAATGCTCCCCTTGGAAACAAAAACGCAGGAAACGGCTGTGACTGGGGGAGATAGGGATGTGCAGGTAGGCATCCTGCATATCCAGGGTGCAGCACCAATGCTTCTCAAACAGAAGAGGAAGAAGGCACTGGAGCATCAGCATGCGGAACTTCTTGTACTCTACATACTGATTGAGATGACTCAAGTCAAGAATGGGTCTGAAGTCCCCGGTCTTCTTTGGAACCAGGAAGAAATGGGAGTAAAACCCTTTTCCACTTTGCCCGAAGGGAAAGTACAGTTACATAAGAACTTACCGTAACAGTAGATCTTCGAGAACAGCTCTTGCAGCAGGTTACACCATTAGGACTGAAGCCGGTAGGCGCCAGGACACCACGGAAATTTTCTAGCTAGCAGTATCCAGTGGGGACCACCCCGACATCAGGCATCATATATAAAGGGCGGTCCCCAGAATCCCCAGTTCTCCGCTGGAGACTCCTGGCGCTAGAAGACATCAGAAGTGGAGACTGAGGATCCGCCATCAAAGGTATTTCGGAGCGTGTTAGAAACACCTAATCCTAGAAAAGAGATATTGGAACAACTCTACCTCCAGAGGGGATGGAGGGAGGGAAACTACCTGCTGCAAGAGCTGTTCTTGAAGATCTACTGTTACAGTAAGTTCTTACGCAACTGTACTATCTTACTTTGAGAAACAGCTCTTGCAGCAGGTTACACCATTAGGACTGATTTCCAAGCAATACTGGAAATCCCTCGCAGGTGGGAGGAGGCTAGGTAGAGATCGTGAGTTGGACCGAAGCCTAGGATAGGAGTCCCTGAAGGACTGCTAGACCAAAACCAGCTCTTCGCCGTGATGCAACATCCAGGCTATAATGCCTGATAAAGGTGTGCGCGGTGATCCAAGTAGCTGCTGTGCAGATGGCTAAAGTGGATACGTTCTTCATGGCCGCAAAGGAGGTAGCCACCCCCTTGTGGAATGACCCTTAACCACGCCCGGTAAAGGTTTGTTACATTTCTGGTAACAGAACGTGATACAATGGATGAGCCACCTGGACAGCGATTGTTTTGAAACCGGGGTTCCCATCATCCTATGGGTGAAGGAGACGAAAAGCTGATCAGATTTACGGTGGTGCCTGGTTCTGGTCAGGTAGTATCTTAGACACCTATGCACATCTAGAGAGTGCAACAGGACCTCTCCTCTATTAGAGTATTTAGGAAAATACACTGGTAAGTCAATGTCCTGCTTGAGGGTGAGAGCTGAGACCACCTTAGGTAGAAACTTTGGATTTGTCCTTAGGGACACCCTGTCCTGGTGAAAAACCAAATAAGGTTCTTTGCACATCAGTGCGTGAAGTTCAGAAATCCTTCTGGCCGAAGTAACGGCAACTAAAAATAACGTCTTCCATGTTAGGAGACGTAGCTCGCAATCCATGGCTGGTTCAAAAGGTGGCAGCGTGAGCTGCTCCAGGACAAAGGGTAAATCCCATGGAGGAATAGGATCCTTAATCAGAGGTCTAAGGTGGAGAACACCTCTCAAGAAGGCTCGTACTGTGTCCAACTGAGTTATGTGGGAGCCGCCCATAGGTGTATGATAGGCTGAGATGGCACAAAGGTGTACTTTAATAGAGGAGAGGCCAAGCCTGCCTGGAAGAGACAGATGGTAGTCCAGGACCAACCTTCCGGACAATCCATCAGGGAAAGTCTCGTGCTTGAGCCCAGAGGTAAAATCTGCGCCATTTCATGGCGATGAGCGGATGAGTGGCGGGTTTTCTAGCAGCCGCCAGAACATCTGCTACCTCTTGCGAGACCCCGTACCGCATGATAGCTATGTCTCTAGGAGCCAGGCGTGCAGGTTCAGAGAGCAAAGGTCTGGATGGACCAAAGAACCTGCCTCCTGGGACAATAAGTGAGAGCTGACTGGCAAAGGCACCGGAGGTTCCTGGGACAGATGGTTCAGCAGAGGGAGCCAAATCTGTCTGGGCCATTAAAAGGCGCGATAAATATCAGCATTGCCTGCTCTCTGCGGAGTTTCAATAGGACACTCTGGATCGACGGAAAGGGAGGAAACGCGTAGAGGAATCTGCCCGTCCAGGAGAGGGACAACGTGTCTCACCAGAAAACACCAGGCCCTGGATCTAGCGAGCAGAAATTGGGCAGTTTTGCGTTGGATGGGGACGCGAAAAGGTCTAACTCTGGTGTGCCCCATCTGTGAAACAGATCCTCTACAACCTCCTGGAGTAGTTCCCACTTGTGGATTCTGGCCTGAGAGTGGCTCAGGCTGTCTGCGATGACGTTGTCCACTCCTAGAACATGAACAGCAATGAGGTTTGTGCCGTGTTGTAGAACCCAATCCTACACCCTCATGGCCTCCCTGCAAAGTGGGTAGGAATGGGCGCCTCCTTGTTTGTTGAGGTAATACATCACCGCAGTATTGTCTGTTTGTAACAGGAGAGTACCCGCTGGGATCTCCGACTGGAAGGCCGGCAGGGCATAAAGAACTGCTCTTATTTCCAAAATATTTATGTGGAGATGAGCTTCCTGGGATGTCCACGAGCCCTGAGACCTGACCTCGTCGAGGTGTGCTCCCCAACAGAAACCTGAGGCATCCGTGGAAAGCATCACAATCGGAGACGGCGCAATGAAGGGGACCCCCGCCAACAGGTTCTTTGAATCTAGCCACCATTGCCAATCCTGGATTATGGCATTCGTGATCCTAATTGGAAGCTGCAAATGGTCTTGCTTCTGATCCCATTGAACCCGTAACATCCACTGGGTCACCCGCATGTGGAGACGGGCTAACGGACTGTTGCAATGGCTGCAGCCATGTGTCTGAGCAGGCAAAGGTCCAGTCTGGCTGGGACAGTCTTCTTGCCAAGATGTCCTGATGAGGATCTGATGTGTTCCACTCGTCCTGGTAGAAAAGCTCACCCTGGATGGTGTCCAGAACTGTGCCTATGAACTGCAGATTCTATGACGGAACCAGGTGTGACTTCTCCCTATTGATAATGATGCCCAACGTCCCAAACAGGAACCGAGTAAGTGAATTGCGGACATCAGAGCCTCCCGAGAGGGTGCCATGAGGAGCCAGTCGTCCAGGTAGGGGAACACGTAGTGGCCCTGTCTCCTTAGAGCCGCCGCTATGACTGCTATGCACTTTGTAAACACCCGAGGTGCCGATGACAGTCCGAAACGGAGGGCTCGGAACTGATAATGGCGACCTAGAAATTCGAAGCGCAAGAACTTCCTGTGCGCTCGAGCAATGGGTGTGTGCAGGGAGGCATCCTGCATGTCCAAACACGCTAAGAAGGCACCCTGCTTGAGAATGGGTATCAAACCGGGAAGGGTCACCATGTGGAAGCGTTTGTAAAGGACTGAAACATTGAGATCACTGAGATCCAGTATCGGACGGAAGTCCTCTGTCTTTGGGAACCAGAAAGAAGTGAGAATAGTAACCTGCACCTCTCTGGTTCCTTGGTAATGGCTCTATAGCTTCCCTTTCCCAGAAGCGCGAGTACCTTCTGCTGTATGGACAGAAAAGGCAAGGACCCGAATAACGGAAAGCAGGAGAGGTCTTGACGGTGGGTGGTCGAGAGGATTTATACAGTGACCTCTCTTGACCAGTTGAAGGACCCACCGTCGGCGGTAATCGATTGCCACCCTGAAAAGTGGCGAGCGATGCGACCCCCGACCTTTTCTGCCTGTTGATCCAGAGGAGGGGCCGGAAAGAAGTCATGCTGTGGCAGCATTACCCCCACGTAGGCTGGGCCGGTTTGGTATACCGCTGACCTCGGCCTGGGGAAGACTTAGGTTGGGCCTTACGGCGGAAGGTGCCCCTTTGCTGCTGGCCAGAACGTGGCTGCTGTCGTTGTTGTTGGCCACGAAAACGGTTCTGGTTCCTACGAAAGGAACCAGATTTGGGTCTGTACATGGCCTGTATAGTCCTTACTGCCTTCCCGGCCTCCTGAAGTTTGGTGATGACCTTTTCAGAGGGTTCACCAAACAGGACCTCTCAGTTATAAGGGACGTCCAGGATACTCTTCTGTATGTCCGGGGTAAAACCGGAGACACGGAGCCAGGAGTATCTCCGGAGACAGATGCCTGAAGCTGCGCCCCTGGCAGACGAGTCCGCAGAATCATATGCGGCTCTTAACACTTGGGCCCCCATGTCTGAACCTGTGCGGAGGAGATTCAAGAGCTCTGCCTTCTGCTCACCATCCGGTAGTTTGTTAACCAGGTCCCGACCCTGTTCCCACAGGGCATTCTGAAACTGAACCATATGAGCTGATAGTTCAGTGACCTGATGGAGCATGCAGCAGCCGACACATGTGCCTCCTCAGGGCATCCAACTGCTTGGATTCCTGGTCCGTGGCTGTGTACTCAGATGCTGTGGTCATGAGACCTATCATGGGAGGCCGTAATGACCAGGGAATCAGCCAGGGGTTGTTGTGCCAAGTACTGGTCCTCTGCCGGGGCCCTGTACAGGTGATCAGCTTTCTTCGGCACCGCGAGGGTGGAGTGCGGACGCTTCCATGCAGCCTTGGTGATGTCCATGAAGGTGTCCACCAAGGGTGGCACCACCACAGGCTTAGGATCCTTCTGTCGAAGGTAACGAGCTAGGTGCCGTCTCTCGGGGTCGAGATCTTCCGAATCCCATCCCATGTTCTCCTGGGTGTGCCTCATGATTTCGGAAAAAGAGGATCATCCGGAGGTGACCTGGGCAGGTCTCATGGGTCAGGTGATGGGATGCTGACCTGGAGGTATCTGAGGTGTCAGGTCTAGAATCATCCCCGCGGAATGGACTGTCATGTCTGGGTCGCTTAGGACTGGGAGACCCTGAGGGAGATCTTGAAGGGGCCTTCCATTCTTTGGCTCTTCCTAGGAGTTGGAGTAGGTTCCTTGAAATGGTGGTCTTCCTGCTGGCCCCTGTGGTGGATGAGGGGGAGTAGGAGGAGGAGGTTTGACTGGGAT
This sequence comes from Neoceratodus forsteri, assembly GCA_016271365.2. NCBI lineage: Eukaryota > Metazoa > Chordata > Ceratodontiformes > Ceratodontidae > Neoceratodus > Neoceratodus forsteri. The sequence goes on from JADMNL010000027.1 coordinate 185,878,345, forward strand.
CACATCCTTCTTTATTGTGTCCCACCAAAAGGTAAAGAGATCTTTGACCTCTTGAATATTCATACTGGACAACGGACCTGGCACTAGTGGTCTGTCGCCGGTATCGGGTGTCAGGTCCGAGGGCGTCGCTGGGTTTGACGAAGGCTCCTGTGGAAGCCCGACATCCTCACTGTCGCCTGCATGGTCATCAGGCAACGTCAGGTCCTCCTCTGTAGAGTCCTGGCAACCGGTGTCCACCAGTGACGGGGAGGCAGTCTTTGGCTCCAGCGAACGTCTCACTGACGTCAGGTGCTTAGCCGACGTCTGGTCCGACGAGCGTTTAACCGATGAAGGGTTGGAAGCCCACTTCGAGTCCATCGTCCGTTTTAGGGACGTCAGGTCCTTAGTCTTCCTGGGAGGGGGATCCGGACCCCTAGGAGGCTGGGAGGCTGATCTGGCGTCGGAGTCCCGGCGTCTCTCTGAGGAAGCTTGTTTTGAAGAGGACTTGGACTGGTGACGGTCTGAAGACTTCGAGGAGGCCCGGGAGGGTGTTGAGGAAGCCGAAGGCCTGGAAGTCTTGATAGGATGCAGAGAAGCCGAAGTGCTGCCTGAAGACTTGACCTTTACTGGAAGGGGCTGAGAGCAGTCCCTGGAGGGACAGCGGTCTGAGCACATGGAGCCTGAGCTGGTGCGCGAGTCCGAGGTCCGGTTAGGGATCTGGACTGGCCTTTCCTGATGCTTGTCCCGGTGCTTATGGGACTTAGAGGTAGACTCACCTCTGGAGGCAGGGTCTTTGTCCATGCTTTTAACTTTTCTTCCAAGAGGAACCCCTGAAGTGACTTCTGGCAGTGGATCTGGGTGCGACTGTTGAACCCCTGGCAAAAGGAGCAGGCCTTGGTGTCGTGTTCCAGGCCTAAGCACTGCAGGCAGGATGAATGGAGATCCTTGATAGGGATCTGTTTGCCGCAGGCACACCTGGAGGGATGTCCTTCTGAGGAAGGAGTTGGAGATGCCGACATTTAGTAGGTAAAACTTTGAAAGTTCTAGTCGTCGTACGCTAGAGTGGGACCGTGAGGCCGATGCTGGTGAGTCGATGACGGGAAAAGAACTGGGGATTCTGGGTAACTGCCCCCTTTTATATGATGCCTGACGTCGGGGGCGGGGCCGACGTCGAGGGTCCCTCGCTGGATACTGCTAGCTAGAAATTGTGGGTCCTGGCGCCTGCCGCTTCAGTCCTATGTGGTGTAACCTGCTGCAAGAGCTGTTTCTTGAAGTAAGGTCTGGCTCGATTGCTTTTGAGCAAGAGCACGCTGACCTCTCTCACGAACAAGGAGAGCCTGGTCCCCCGAATAAGAGGACTTCATGGAGGAGTATCTGGAGGAATTCCAGAAACTCGAGGGTGTGTCCAACGGACACCAACTGCAGGACCCACTGCCTGAAGTAATCACCCTCCACTCCTGCATGTGGCGGGCGAATTTCCCCACTTGCTCCCCTGCTGCTAGACTGAGGTGCAGTGGGGCGGAGAGTCAAGAAGTGGCGGGCGCTTGGAGGAGGTCCCCCAACATCGCTGGTTCTTGGGAGCGGAGGGTAGTGGTACCTGTAGCCTTATGCTTACCTTGGCATCTCACCTGAGCATTTTCCACTGCCTCCCAGTCCTTTTCTGAAAGGCTGCTGCTGTTGTTGAGTGCCCAATCAGTACATGGACCTAACAGATTTAAGGGCCACACCTTTGTCCTGTAAACCGTTATAATGTCCTTGGTATCTCCTCCAAAAGGACTGAGCCCCTGAAGGAGGCGTCCTGAATCACTGGACTGGACTTCGCTATGCAGTCCAGAGAAACGAAGCTAAGAATGTCGTCTAAGGGCAACGGCAGTTGCCGAGGTATGGGCCACCGAATCGACTTGACTCGTGGGTGGCTCAAGAGCATGCCTACAGGAGATCTTGGAGAGGCGGAGATCCTTGCCAAGTTCCTCCTTAAGGGGCGATGGGTCCATAGACTGGACACCGCCTCCAGCCTGGCCATGGTCTGTTTTAGGTGAGATACTACAAGGGGCCACGTAACTATGGGATCTAAGGGCGACGTGGCCGACGAGTAGACCTTCTTCCTGGAACTGGTCCATCAGCCTTGACTCCTTGTCTGGAGGTGTTGTGCCATGTGCTTGGGAGCTGTGGAGCGGTCATGAGCAGCCGAGATGACAACAGAGTCTGCCTTAGGATGAGCCTTTAAAAAAGGTGCGTCCTTAGGCACCCGATAGAGCCTCTCCACCCTCTTGGGGACAGCCGGGATCGAATGAGGCATCTGCCAGATGGTGGTGGTGAGGTCGTGGTGAGGACCCATCCACAGGGGGACCGGACTAGATGGCAGAGACTCTAAATCCAGATGCTCCGTGAGTCTTTGCTGCATAGGATCCTGGTCCTCCGACTCCCAGTTGAAATGATCTCTTAAGGTCCTCAAGAGGTCCGAAAAGGAAGGATCCTCCGGAGGGGATTTTGGAGAGGTTCTTCCTTTCGTATCCTCGGGGTCCTCCACAGGTTCCTCGGAGGAGGAGTCCTCCCTCCCTTCCATCGGAACTGTCTTCCGCCTCCTCAACAGGATGACAATGGAAATCCTGCAAGGAACGCCCTGCTGAGTCTTCCCAAGATGTGGACGGTTGAAACAGAACTGCTCGGGAAGGGGATCTAGGAAGGTGCGGCTGCGGGTGTCTGGCTTCTAGATCAGTAACCAGCTCTGACCTGGCCCCCTGCCACCAAGACTGAATTAAGGTCTTGAAATCCGGGACCACCGGAGGAGGGGAAGCAGGGTCTGGTTGAGGATGGGGGAGGAGGAGGAGGAGGGGTGACAGGAGGGGATAAACCCCTGAAACCCATATAAGGGAATATGGGTTGTATCCATGAAACTGCCCAAATTGGCTCAATCAGGGTGGAATCCTCGGTAGGGATTCCCAGGATACCCAAAGGGTAATGGGGACAGTTCGGGGCCTACAGTAGATTACCCATGACAGATCAGGCATCGGGGGAACCCACGTCAGACCCGCCGTTGTATATTTTAATTTTTTATTTATTTCAGATTGCAGATTAATACCTTTGAGCCGGGAGGGCTCTTTTACAAAGGTTCCATGCCAAATGGACGAGAGACAAATGTACATAAGCTCGTTCCAGAACAATAGGAGTACTCAATAGGTTACAGAACATTAGGGGTACACAAAAGGTTACTGAGCATTAGTGGTACTCAATCGGTTACTGAACATTCGGGGTTCACAATAGTTTATAGGCAGTCCAGGTAGCAGGAAAACAGGCCTCAGTTAAATAAAATAAAAAATAAAAACACTGAAGGAGACAAACAGATGTTTTTCACATGGAATGTGGAGCAGCCTTGAAGGGCTTTGTCACAGAGTGAGGAAGGGAAGGTGAACGGGAGAGTTGGGTTAGGTGGGCAGCGCCGTAGGGGTTTTATCTAGGAGGGGTGGAGAGAAGTGGGTGGAGGAAGAAGGCAAGGGAGGTGAACAGAGGGGTGGGTTAAGGAGAGTAGTAGTCACGGAAAGTTTTCACCTGCAATCACGTGTTATTTTGGGCCAGAAGGGTTAGTAGTTTTCATTTGAAAGGTCCGATTTTGTGTGCTTCATGGTGGAAGATGAGGAGTTCATTGAGCCAAGTGGGCCCTCGATAGGAAAGTGAGCGCTGTGCAAGGCAGGTTCTTTTGAATGGGACATGTAGAGCACCCTTAGTTGAGCTCCTGGTGACTTTTGAGGAGTTGGCACGCTGGAACAGTGCAGTGGTGGAGTTGGGAGTGAGACCCAGTAGGGCGTTTTTGCCAATAAGGCATGCTTGATACTTCACTCTAAGGTGTAACAGGAGCCAACCAGTAGAGGAGTAGAGGGCGCAAGTATGAGTTCGGTGTTTAGCCCCCAGGACCAGGCGGCAGGCCTTATTGATTAGTACTTTTACTCGATTTAGGGCTGAGTCATTGGCAGCACTGTATATAACGAGGGCATAGTCAATGACCGTCAGAATTGAGCTCTGAGTAACTAGGCTTAATGCTTCATGGGTCATGGCTTGCCTGTGTCTATAGAGGATTCCTAGTTTAATATTAGCACATTTGACAACACTGTCTATGTGGAGCACGAAGGAGAGAGTGTCAACAATGTGTACCCCGAGATATTTAAATGTTGAGACTTGTTCAATGCAATCCCCTTTATTACTATAGATAGCTAGGTCCTCAGCCTTCCTCTTGGCATGTGGTAAGGTTAGGTGCATAGTTTTTGTTTTTTAATAGTTTAGAAAGAGTCTGTTGTTGGTGAACCAGTTCTCGTATAGCAAAGCAATGTTGTAGGTTTTGTGCTATATCTGATGAGTTGCTGCCAGGTACTGAGATAACAGCATCATCTGCATAGAGCAGCATTTTAGCGGGACAGGCATAGGGAAGGGAGTTATTGAAGAAGCAGAAGAGAACTGGTCCTAGGATCGATCCTTGGGGAACTCCAAGGGTTACCTTTCTGAGTTCAGAGGTAACTCCCCATCCTCACACACTGCATCTTGTGTGAGAGGTAGCTATTAAGCCAAGAAATGGTATCTACAGACAGGCCCTGGGTCCTTAAGTGTCTAAGCAGGATTTGGTGGTTGACGGTGTCAAAGGCCTTAGTGAGGTCTATAAACATTGACCCCACCATTTTTCCTGTGTCAAGGGCATCATAGATATGGGAGATATAGTCGATTAAAGGCTGTAATGGTGCTATGTCCAATACGAAACCCATGTTGCTGCGGACAGAGCAGATTATACTTGTTTAAGTATTCAATGAGCTGGTCAAAACAACCCTTTCAAAGCGCTTCAGAGATATGGGTGGAGGTCCGGCGCCGGAAAGTCCACGTCGAAGGACCGGCGGCACGCACAACCCGATCCGGCGCTGGAAGAGGATCCAGAGTCAGAGGGGCGTGGCATCGGAACCGGATGAGGGAGCTCCGTGAAGGTCTGGGCGCCGGGGCCGGAGGTAAAGGCCTGCCGACCGGGCCCAGCTGAGGGACCGCGCTGGGATCACTGGCATCTGGGAGGTGCTGGTGTCCCGCCAGAAGGCGGAGGCCTCCACAGGAAGGCCAGGTGGCCGTGAAGGAGCCTCCTGATCCGGGACCCCCGAGGGGGCGCGAAGAAGTACCCACAATGTCGAGAAGCACGATGGGTTCTCCATGATTATCACCAGACGCGTCCAGGGAGGGAGGCGAGGACGCCGGGCGTAGTAGAAGGAAGGAGAGGGCCTTCTCCCTTGAGCCGCCGACGCCGGGTGAGGTGCCGTTAGGCCCCGACGGGGGAACCATGCCCATGCAGTCGTCAGAGATGGCCGACTTAGCAGGCAGGGCCGCGCGGTCAGGGGAGGAGTCCCTGGCCGGCTTATCGACCGTGGTCAGGCCACTGCCCCCAGCAGGGGGAGTCGACTTAGCGACTGCTGCGCAATCCCCGGAGGAGCTGGGAGCCGACTTACCAGCTGGAGCAGCGTGATCGCCGGACGAGCCGCCGGCCAACTTACCCGCTTAAGTCTTGTCCGACTTACCGTCTCCCTTCGGCGGTAAATGGGCCTTGCTTGTGGACGGCCTGGTGTCGTCCGTGGAGCAAACCTGCTCCCTAGTCTTCTCCTTGTGCTTTTTTGAAGGGGAAGATTTTTCGGACGAATCCCTAAGGCACTCCATCTTTTTCTCCAGGGAGGCCAGACGAGATTTAAGAAGGTGGGCCTCCAATGCCTGCTGTCTCCGTTTTTTAGTGGCCTGGTTGAACGACTGGCAATCAGGGCAGGAGGAGATAGGATGGTTTGGGCCTAAGCTGAGAACACACTGCTGATGACCGTCTTTGTGCGGGATCTGCGCGCCACAAGCTGAGCACTTTTTCTTTGGAGAAGACATCAAAAACGTTGATACATTTGAGGAGAAAACACCCGACGCGAACGAACTTTCTCGACAATCGCTACTGGAATTCTGTGATGCGACTGACATGAGGCGACGGCAGGAAAGAACTGGAGGGCGGGTGTAGGGACTGCTCACTATATACAGTCATGCTGACGCTCAGTCATGTGACATCAGGTGGGTGGTCCCCTATCAGGTATTGCAGAAAAGTCTGCCGTGGCAGCCAAATGCCACGTGACGTCAGTCCTATATTGATGACCTACTGAAAGAACCCTCTCGAAGTAAGATCAACGTATACCACTCCTAGAACTACTGTTACAGGTGAGTAACCTGTTTTTCTAGGGATGTGGATTTGTTGTTCTCATCCACACTTGTTGGAAGACTCCTAGCAGTTCTCTGGGAGGAGGGAGGGAAGCAAGGCACACACCCCCTACTTAGAGAACAGAGACTGGACAACGGAGGCCCCAAAACCAGCATCCCAGCGTGACTCAAGGTTGATGTGGTAATGGGCGATGAAGGTATTTGCTGTCTTCCAGGTATCAGACCTGCAGATTTCCTGGATAGGGATGTCCCTGGAGCAGCCACTGACGAGGCTATGGCGGTAGAATAAGCTTTTATCCCTCTAGGAGGCTCCTTGCCCTCCAACCTGTAGCAGAGATCAATGCATGATGTAATCCATCTGCCAACTGTCCGCATTGTTGCAGGTTTGCCAGGTGTGGCTTCAGCGTGGGTAACAAACAGCTGGTGAACTTCTCCCTGAACTTCCGTCATCCTCTCCTTATAGTAGGAGAGAGCACGTCTCAGGTCCAGAGTATGGAGCCTGTACTGGCATTCAAGGTGTAGTTCGGGAAGAACACAGGCAGATTCAACACCTGATTAAGGTGAAACTCTGACACCACCTTCAGGAGGAATTTCGGGTAGGGACACATGACAACCTTGTCCCTGTGGAAGACCAGATAAGGAGACTCCACCGAAAGCACCTGGAGCTCCCCAGTCCTTTTGACAGACGTGATAGCCACCAGGAAGGCCATCTTCCACAAGTGTGACATCTCACACTCGTGCATTGGTTCAAATGGCTTGCCCATGAGCTTTGCCAAAACCAGCAGTCAATCCCACGGAGGTGGAGATTCACGCACCAGAGGGGATATGTGATCGAGGCCTTTGAAAAAGCACCAGACCACCTTCTCCTGTGCTACCGTCTGCTGGCCGGCCCGCGCCCAGTAAGCAGAGATGGCTGCCTGGTGAACCATAAGGGTCGAAGACCGAAAACCCCCTTTGGACAGAGACCAAAGGTAGTCTAAAATGCTCACCACAGGACAGGACAGAGGGTCCAGGCCCTTGCCCTGGCACCAAATGGAGAACCTTTTCCATTTGAGGGTCGATTCCTTTCTGGATGCTTCCACTACTGTAAGTACATACTCAGAGAGACCCAAAACCTGGAACTCTAGCCACTCACGTACCAGGCAGTCAGGTGCAGGGATTGAAGGTCAGGATGGAATACCTTCCCCTGGTTGACTGATATCAGGTCTGGGCGTGCTGGAAGACGCCTTGGGAGCCTGTTGCTGAGGCTGAGGAGATCTGGATACCAGAACTGGTGGGGCCAGTCTGGGGCTACCATGATCACCTGTGCCTTGTCCCTCCTCACCTTGAGAAGCACCTTGTGGATCAAGGGAAATGGAGGGAAGGGGTAGAAGAAGCCTGGGGTCTACGGCCTTGAGAAAGCATCCCCCTTCAGCCAGCCCCACTGAGGGGGCCGGGCATGAAACAGCCTCAGCTTGGTGCTTTCCCTGGAGGCAAACAGGTCTACCATCGGTTTGCCCCAGTGGGAGAACAGGTTGTGAGCTACCTCTGGATGGAGAGACCACTGTAATGCATAAGAACCTCCCCCTATCACCCTCAGACAGACGGTCTTGTTGAGCGTTTTACTCAAACAATAAAATGCATGTTAAAAAGGTTTGGGAAAGGGAAAGACTGGGACCAATACTTACCTTACCTGCTTCTTACTTACTGAGAAGTGCCACAAGCATCAACAGGTTTTTCACCTTCTGAAATGCTGTATGGTAGACAACCTAGAGGGCCACTCAGATGTAATAAAATAAATATGGGAAGATAACCCCCATCAGAAACAATCTATTACATCTTATATGTGTGCCCTTAGAAAGAAGTTGGCAAAATATGTTGAAATTGCCCATAGCAATCAGGAAGAGGCCCAAAACTAGCAGAAGGCGCATTATGACCATGGGGTAAAAGAAAAAGTTTTTGAGTCAGGTGAAAAGGTCTTTATCTTCCTGGACATAAAGTCTCCACCACTCATTCACACTAACGGGATCTATGCCAGAGGCACTAGGACCCAGGGGGAGCAAACTTTTTGAGAGGGTCGGCGCCAGACATGGAGCTGCGAGGAAGCGGCACTACAAGCCATGGCTCGTGCAGTAAAGACTACCTCAGCGTCAACCCTCCAACCACCTCAGTTCCTTTTTTCCTGCCGTCGAGTGCGCTTCAGTGATGACGTCGCTCGTCTGCTGGGAGTCCAACTTCAAACTAGCAGCATAGTTTTCAGTTTATTGTTTTGTAATTTGTCTTTGAAGTACCGAGTAGATTTAATTAAATTTATTGATTAATAAAGAAGTCTTCAGTCCTTAATTGACGGAGTCGACCATGAGCGGGTCAGGTGACGGTAGGGAGACTTTGTATGAAAGCTGTTCAGTCAGCTGGGCTGGGTCTGGTCCGCCACCCTCCCCGGAGGGTGGGTCTGACAATGGACGGTCCAGTGCTCAGGGAGATGGGACGGGCCCCCGAAAGCATAAAAGGAAATGGCCCCATTCACAGCACTGTTCGGCCACGAGTTCTTCTTCGGCGCACAAGTCGAGAAAGAGAAGGCATCACTCGAGGTCACCTTCTGGTATGTCTGTGCGTCGACGGTTGGTCGTTGGGGCTGGGCACCGGTCTCCTCCCCTGTCGGAGTCGCCGGTTTTTGGCTCCGGCGCCCAACCTCTTCGACATCGGAGCCCGTCCCCGCCTACTGGACAGGCCTCCGATGAGCAGTTTCACCAGCGGGCTGCTCTTATGGAGCAATGGCCTTGGAGGTTGATCCAGCTGCCTGGCCCGGTCACTCTGAGGCCTTCGGGCCGCTTGAGGAACTGGGTAGGGTGGTTGGACCTTCCTAGTCGCGTGGCGCCTTCTTTGGTGCCGTCGACTCCGTGCTCAGGTGTTTCCCCCCTCACATGGCTGCGGGACAGGGGTCCACACCAATGCCGTTATCGCCTGTTAATTTTCCTTCTTTTCCTTCAAATTGCAGTTCTTGTAACCTTGGGACTCTCTCGGAGCCGTCTCCGGCACTGAGGGCTCTCCTTTTAACGTCCAGCAGTGGCGAGGGCTCTGTCGGCGCCCGTCCGTGGCGCTGGAGGCTCTGTCGGTGCCCGTCCACAGCGCTGGGGGCTCTGTGGTGCTGCCGGGGATCTGTCGGCGCCTGTACTGGCTGTGTCCGATGGTGCCGATTCCTTGGGTTAGGCGCCATGTTCTTCATCGACGCCGATGCTTGGTGCGGCACTGTCCAGCCTCCAGGGCTTTTCGACTCCGATTCTTTCCTCTTCTAATTTCCATTCTGATTTTCACTCCTTTCCTGTCTGTACAATCCACCCTGGACTGCCAGGAGATGATTTTGAGTCTGACCCAGATCTTCATCTGGGTGATGATGTTGAAGGAGTTAATCCTGCTGCAGAGCCTGTGGTCGAAGACCTTTCCTTTAAGTCTCTGCTGAAAAATTTAAATTCCACTCTTTCTCTCCAGACTACAGAAATCGATCCTGGGAAGCTTTAAAGACTCCAATATCTACATGTCCCGGAGATCCCTATGGATTTAACTCCTCCGCGTACAACCATCTTTTGAGACCCTTTCTCAGATGGTATGAAAGAAAATTACGTACTCCACCGTAATTCTTGATCTTCTTTGTATCTTCACCATTCATTACCGTTTTGAGTTTGTGCGGAGGCGCGCTCCCGCTCGGGAGATTTTTATTTTTTTCCGTTGGCACCAATGGCCGCCCCTGACAGCAACACTCAATCATGCGTGAGGGGCAGCCGTTAGGTGCCACAGACTCCTCCTCCATCTCAGTTCTGGTAGCCGGAGAGGCAAAAAAAAAGGTAAGGAAAAAGAGAGCGAGGCAAGAGAGCCGAGGGACAGAAAAAAGAAAGGATATAAACTGAAAAAGGAATAAGCCAGTAGAGAACAGAAAGAAAGAGAGAGAATGCCTACCCTAAGGGACTGCAGGGCCTCCCTTCTGGGGCGGCTCCAAGGGAGGAACAGATAAAGAGAAAGAGAAAAGGGAAGAAGAAGAAGAAGAAGAAAGGGAAGAAAACAAGGGATGCTGAGAGGGGAGAACACTGCCCATAGATATATTGGTTGAGAGGCTTATAAGCTCGGAACCAAAAACAAGGGAGCAAGAATCCCTCCTGATAGGACTGAGAGAAGGTTCAACTGAACCGCTTGTACAGATTGGACACAAAGGGCAGATTCTCTAACCTCCCGTCATCCCAACCACCTACACTCTAGCTGAGAGCTCACAGACTGCCCAGGCAGAAATTCTGTTCCAGAAAGAGAGAGCTCAACTAGGAAGGGGAATAAGCCCCTTAGCACCTTGTTAAGTGCTAACACAAATGTGTGTGGGGAGGGGGTAAGCCCTACAGAAGGCAGCTTTGTATAAAAGGATAGAGTGGGAACTCAATCAGACTCCCTGAAGGCAAGTCAGGAACAACAGCTCAAGGTAAATGAAGTGCCAGAGGCACCAACCAGAAGAAGCTGACACAATATTAATTAATACCTGCCAGAGGGAACCTGAAAATTGGGGCCGAACCATAGAGGGACGGTCTCTTCAGCTGTGAACTGAACAACATAGCTAAGAAGCCAAGAGGTCACCCCAGGGGCAATCAGAAAGAGTTCCCTCAGGATAGAATAAATCCTACTCGTTCCCCTTTACCTTGAGGAAAAAGGATCCGTCCAGAGAAAAATGGAAAATCAAGATAGGGTTTTTTTTTGTCTTAAAGGCCAACGAGGAAGGGAGAGGAACAAGTATGGGAGAGGGAGACGCCGCAATAGAAGGCCACTAAGGGGAAGGTGGGCGGGTATCAGTAATGAATGGTGAAGATACAACAGAAGATGAAGAATTACGGTAGGTACATAATTTTCATATCTTCCCTTGTCAGTCTTCACCATTCATTACTGCTTGGGTGAGTGCCCAGCTCCCCCCTCCCCAAGGGGGGGGAATAATAGAAGCCCTGAGGGAACAAGACCTTCAGCCTCCTGCTGGTGGGAAACAGAAGGGGAAGACCCTGGGCTAATCAGACGAGAAGCCTATGGCGGAGGAGAGCTAGGAGGTGTCCCCTGGGGACGGGGAGACGGAGGAAGCCCCTGCAAAAGCCTCCTAGCCCAGGAGGAAAAAAGATGGGTCCCCCAGAAAGCGGAGCGAATCACCCTACGCCGGGCCAGGGGTGATAACCTTGATAGACGGGCATGCTGTCCGGCCTAATATAGATCGCTGTCCCTGTAAGCCTGAAGCCACCTCACTGGCATTGTAAGATGCCCTTGCTTGGTGTCTTGCCAGCTCCAGGCCTATAGCAGAGAGGGCAATGGCCTGTCTAGATTGCTCTGAATCAGGCATTGATGCTAGAAGCTGGGATAGCATCGACCACAAATGCCTACTGTAGGCAGCATGGTGCACCTGATGTGAGGCAATGCACAGCATCGCATGAGAAGAAGAGAACACCCTTCTCCCCCACAGGTCAAACTGTAAGGAATCTGAATTCGGTGGGTGGTCGTGCGCCAGGTGGCGGCGCCCGGAGGGAGTTTCTAGGAATGCCAATCCCGAAGGCGGGTTGGAAAGAGAACCTAGAGACTTCAATGGGGCAGAATACCTTCTCCTGCAGTCTGCTGGAGCTGGAACAGGGACGGCTGGCAACTGCCAGTAACAGATAGACGCCCCTGGAAAGGAATAGGCCAGGACAGTACCACCAAATGCTGGGCACTGAATTCACTGAGGAATTCACGATCTCCTGCCTCGCATTGTCTCGCCTAACAAAGGAGATAACTAAGATCCCCATCATCCTCGAAGGAATCGCTGATATTCAGTGAAATCAGTATCAGAGGAGAGATGAGTAGGGGTTCTCTCCCTCCGAGGAGGAGACGAGATGATGTGGAGCTCAAAGTCCAGAGGACTCCCGGCGGTGGGGATAGGCGAACACCTGCTCATGCATACATCTAACATATGAGGGAAGGCTGGAGAGTTTGAACGCCTCCCAGGATAACGGGCCCGTGAGGGACCCAACATGGCCTGGGAGACAGGGGGGTGGCTGCAGAGGAACGGGAGAGGGACACCTACGACGAGACAACTGTCCTCTGCTGAGGCTCTGAAATCCGGGAAAACGGAGCCCAAGCTGGCGGGGTCCCGAACAACAAACCAGGTCGCAGAGCGGAAGCCTGGGGATGCAAAGCCTGGAAGAGCCTAGTAGGGGATCCTCCCCTGTGACGAACCTGGGGCTGCATGGGTCCAGAAGGGCAGCCCACAGCAACGCCACCAGAGGGGTCCCTGGAGCCCGAGAGGGAAAGACGGGGCCCAGCGCTACGGCTCCACCGCACCCCGAGGGTGGCAGGTGAAGACCGAGGTGCCTTATCCCAGTCTCCCAACCCCCGACTCTGAGAACGCCCTCCTCTTCGACCCCAGTGACAACCCACTCCGAGCAGGTGCAGCAGCACCGGGATCGGCAGCTACCGCAACCCCCTCAGGAGGATGAGCCCTTCCCCCGCCTCCACGTCATCCCCCTTCAGGGACCCCAGACCACCCCCAGCCTGGGTGGCCTCAGGAGAAGACAGCAGAGGAGACAGAGGAATAGGCACACTGGGCCGCCTAGCACCTCGTCTCACTGGAGACCCTGACTCCGAAGAGTCAGGGTGCCAGGACAGGTCCACGTCCGACTCATCCTCCTCCAAGGAGGGAGAGACCAGCTGGACTTCAATACTGGCCACCCCAGGGGTCTCCAAAGAAACAGCGCCACAAACGACATCGGTGCCAGCTACAGCGCCGGGCGGCTTTGATGCACCAGAGACACCCGAACTCTGCCCTGACTCCCCAACGGCGCCGGTCAGACCTGCGGCACCACCCTTGGTGCCGGGACCCGACTCAGCGCCGCTAGAAGAGTCGACCAGGCCCACGGCACCGCCCTGATCACCGGCGCCATTCGCGGCACCGGGATCCAGAGCAGCACCAGAAGGCAGCGTCAAGGGCCCACCGATGCTGGGCCCAACAGACCTGGGCCTCAACACTGGGGGAGCCTGCACCTCCGAGGAGGTGACTGCCAAGGCGGTGTCTCCACTGCGGCTCCAGGAGGGACCACGGCGCTCCTCCGACACCGCAAAAGAGGCCTCCTCCTCAGTAAGACTAGAAGATGAGGAGGCCTCCTCCTCTCCAGACCGTATAGGCCTGGGGGGGACCCGGAGGAAGGGTCTAGAGATCTTACCTGGGAAGCCCTGGAGAGATGCTGTCCCCCGAAAGTCGGTGGAGCCTTGCCGATCTTGAATGCGCGGACTTCTAGGATGCGATGGTCCATCGAGAAACAGGCGTCGCATGAATCCATATCATGGTTGGGTCCCAGGCAGCAAAGGCAAACATCATGCTGGTCTGTAACGGAAAAATGCCAGCCACAGGAGCACCCGACATAGGGGCGCGCCCGCTTTAGACTTACGCTTTGCTCCCAACCGACATGATGCTAAAACAATATAAAATACAGAAAGTTCCCGCCGTGAAAAGAAAGAAACAATCTTACCAAAATCAACGGCATTGGAAGAACTACTCGAGAGAGGAGTCGCAAAGTAGGCCTCTGACACAGACGATAAACTTCACGTAGTAGGTGTAGCCTCAACGTGGAGAAATGAAAATTACGATTTCTTACCGTAATTATGATCTTTCTGTGTATCTTCTACCATTCATCACAAGTGGTACTGGCCGGAGATCAGGACCCACGGATCTTTTTTTTTTTTTAAAAGGATAGTGAGCTGACGTGCATCGGGCGCCTGGGCCCTCACCGACGAGCGCTCCCGAGGATTAGCCGTTAGGGTTGCATCGACCCGCCTCGCCTACCAGTTCTGAGTCCCGAAGAGGTGGAAGGGATGGAGGGTGGGACAAGAGAGTCCAAGGGACAGAAAAAGGAAGAGAAAACTGAACTAAAAGGAGAAATAACGACTGAGAGGACAGCATGGAAGAAGTGAAGACTAAGGGATTGGGTAGGGCCCCAATCTCTGGAAACGGAAGAAGGGAGGGAAGGGGGAGAATTTTAGGAGAGAGGAGAGGTAATAAAGATCCAGGACCCTGTCCGTCACCAGAGAGTATAGGAACTGCAAGGAGTTAGCAAAGCTCTCTGCCAGAATTCAAGGCACAGAATAACTGGCAATACCCCAAAAGCAGAGTCGGCTATTCTGGAGAAGGACAGGGTACAGGGACCCAGTATGCACTCTCTAAAGAGATATTTGGTGAAAAAAAGGGGAGGAGATCCCCCCCTTTTTTTTTTAAATAGATGGATAACAGCAGGAGGGCAACCCCCAGTTCGCACCCCGAAGGGGTGAAGATATGTAGAAGAGAAGGAGAGGCACTTAAACTGTACCCCTTAGGGGGACTGTCCCCCCCTGTGCGTCCCCACTAATCTCACTCAAGCAAGGTGCCAAAGATGGCAAAGTTGAGGGACTAGGAATGAGAAGACACTTCCTCACATAGTTCCACTAAACCAGTGGAGGGAACTGCCCTGTTTGCCCCAGAGGACTCGCACCTAACTGAGAAGAGAGGGAAGGCACAGAGGGAGGAGGATCCAGAGACTGGAGCCCCAAGGGGATGGAGGGATTAGATGAATGGTGAAGATACACAGAAAGATCAACTACGGTAAGTACGCACTTTCATATCTTATCTGTGTCAATCTTCACCATTCATCACAGGTGGGTGAGTACCAAGCCCCTCGAAGGGGCAGACTGATTGCACCCTAAGGGACAGCGTCCCTTAGCCCTCAGTGGGTGACACACTAAGGGGGGGAACCTTCTGGGTCTGAGGAGGCCCGAGAGTGGAAGAGCGAGACGGGTTCCCCGAGGGGAAGGAATTTGCCCCGACAAATGCCGCCTCCGCCCACGGAAAAGAGATAGGTTCCTGGTGAGCGGAGCAAATCACCCTACGCCGGGCCAAGGGTGACAACTGGGAGAGGCGGGCCTGCCGATCTTCTGGCAGATCGCTGTCCCTATGACCCTGGTAGCTACCTCACTGGCGTCAGAAGATGCCCTTGCCTGGTGCCTTGCTAGCTCCAGGCCACGGCAGAGAGCAATGGCTTGCCTGGTTTGCTCCGAGTCAGGCAGAGCGGCTAGGACCTGACCTAGCGTGACCAAAAGTACCTGTTATAGGCAGCGTAGTGGGCCTGATGTGCAGAAATGGAGAGAAGGAGCCGTGCCGAGTAGAAAGTCCTCCTCCCCCAGAAATCAAAATCCGAGGAGTCTTGATCCGGGGGCCGGTCACGGTGGAGGGCGCGAAGCCCATCAGGAGTGTCCAGGTGCGTCAATCCGGACTGCGGATGAGGCAAGGAACCTGGAGAATCCGGGGGGGCGCAATACCTCTGGCAAAGGTCCCTAGGGGCAGGAACTCCGGAGAAGGGCCTCTGCCAGAAATGCAAGGACGCCCAAAAGGAGCGGGCCAAGGCGG
Organism: Neoceratodus forsteri; assembly: GCA_016271365.2. NCBI lineage: Eukaryota > Metazoa > Chordata > Ceratodontiformes > Ceratodontidae > Neoceratodus > Neoceratodus forsteri. Next base: position 185,893,931 of record JADMNL010000027.1, read on the forward strand.
CACACACGAGGGTGGCTTGACCCAAAATCGCTTAGAAAGGCGTGCGCGCATGCTCTGGATTGCTAATAGAAGAGGGAGAAAGGTGAAGGTCCTCCATCATCCTCTACGAGGAAACGCTGATACTCAGAGAGATCAGCAGCAGGAGAGATATGGACAGAAGGTTCTCTCCCCAGAAGAGGGGATGAGGAGCTGGAGGTCACCATAAGCTCAGAGGGTGGCTGCTCGGGGGGAGGTTGAAAAACCTGACTGTCCAAAGCCCTAACGTAAGCAGGGAAACGAGCAGCCACTGCTCTGAACTGTTCCCAGGTGAGGGGTCCAGTAGGACCAAGGATACCTGGGAACGCAGGAGAAGGCGGCAGAGGGGAATGGACAGAGCCAAGAGAAGAAGTCGGCTGACCTCTGCCAGGGCTAAGGAGCGGACCACGGACTCCCACGGGGGGAGTCCTGGAAGACTCCGCAGTCAACAGCTGCACAACCGCTTCGGTACTGCCTAGACTGCGCCCAAAAGAATCCCCCAAGTGAGGCGATCAGGCAGAAGGTCCAAAAGGATGGTCCCTGCCTCGAAGAATGGGACCCTCTCGAGGAACCCAAGGAAGGGCGAAGTCCGATCTGCTCCATCCGGGGCCCGGGTGGGTTCCCAGAGTAAGGCTGCCACGAACCCATACCCCCGACCCTTCGGAATCCGAAAGGGTCCTGGTCCTCGAAGTGGCCAGCCTAGGCAGCTCAGTAGCCAGGGTCGCCCCCGAGGTGGCCATCCCGGAAAGAGCACCCTCCCCTCTCGTGGCACTCTCGATAGGCCCCGGAGTTGGGCGACCGAGAGATGTCACAGTAGGGGGTACCACTGCCGAAGGGTCAAGGAACCCTCCAAGGCCAGGCTGCAAGGCAACGGTGGCATGCACTACAGCCCGCTGGTCAGCGCCACTGACCCTAGCCTTAGAGGGAACCCAACTCACCTTGAAGGGGGGCTGGCCGAGACCCGACGAGGAAACCGCCAGCTCCTCCCTTGCAGACAACCCCGAGGTGTGACTGCCCATCCGACTCGAGCCGGCTCCGATCCAAGAGGAAGAGTCCAAGGCCCTAAGCCAAACGGGTAGGGGGTCGAGTGGCGATACCCTTCCGAGAGGCCCAGAAGTCAAAGTAACCCCAGCCCGCTCCACAGCACCGCGAGTGGTGCCAGCGGAAGGTGGCAAGGCAGCTTGGGCCAGCAGTCCTTGGCCAGGGCCAGCCGCGGCACCATCAGGTCCACCGGTGCCTGGGAAGGCACCCGGGACGGAGACGGCGCCGACGGAAACCCTAGCCTCGGAGCCGACCACACCCCAGGCCGCTCGATGCCGCGAGCGGCGCCGAGGGCTAGGGTGGCGCGACGACCTCAAGGACTCGGCGCTGACGACGGCGCCGACGCCGGCACCGAGACCAGCTTGGCACCCGCGAGCGGCACCGAGTCCCAACGGCGCCTGACGTCGGCGCTTTACACGGAAACCGGAAGGCCCTGGCGCCGTGGCCTAACCTCGGTGCTGCAAGATATGATGGCGACGACGCCAAGGCAGTTCCACGGCATCGAGAAGCGCCGCACCGCGAACGGCGCCGACAAGCCCCACGGCGCTCGCTATTGTCGGCGCTGACGCCAGCCCGACAGGACCCACGGCACTGCTAACGGCACTGGGGGCCCCTTATGGCGCTGAACGACGGCGGCCGACCCGGGCCTAACGGACCGCGGGAGAGACACCAGGGGAGCCTTCACCCCGGGGGTGATTGCCAGGGTAGCGCCCCGCCCGCCTCGGGGAAGCGGACAGGCCTCCGCGCTGCGGAGAAGCTCGCCACGGCTAGGCTGAAGAAGCCGAGGCTCCTCCTCCGCGTCCGGATAGAACCGGGAGGGGACCCGGAGGAAGGGCCGAGAGAACGCGGCTTGGCCCGACGAGTGCGCGGCCTACCTCCGAAAGTCGGCGGAGCTCGCCCGACCTTAAACGCGCGCTGTTCCAAAACGCAGCGGTCCATCGAGAAGCAGGCGTCGCACGAGTCCATGTCGTGTAACGGGCCAAGGCACGAAAGGCACCGGTCATGTTGGTCGGTGACGGAGTACTTGCGGCCGCACTTGCACCGACGCATAGGGGCCGCCTGCCTTCACAGATTTTTGCCGTCTCGACCATGCAACATGACCTACGGGAAAAAACACCAAAACAGACTCGACGTCGCTGAAACAGAGAAACAACAAGGAAAGATCTTACCGCGCGCGTCGACTGGAGCAGACAGAACTAGTAGAGCTAAACACGCGGGCTTGAAGGCCCAAAATTTGAATTCTCGCTTCAGGCTTCCACGAGGCGACCTCGATGGCTGGAGACGAAGAACTGGTAGGCAGGCGGAGTCGATGCAGCCTAACGGCTAATCCCCGAGCGCCACGTAGTACGCCAGCTCCCGGTGGACGGCGCCGGACAACAAGGCCGGGTTCGCCTATCCTTTTAAAAAAAGTACCTCATGGTCCTGATTCCAGCCAGTACCCACTTGTGATGAATGGTGAAGACTGACACAGATAAGATACAGAACTGAGATGGAGGAGGAGTCTGGCGGCACCTAACGGCCACCCCTGCGACATGATGCAGTGTGTTGTTGGGAGCGGCGCCATTGGTGCCGACCTAAAAATTGTCGAAGGGTGCGCGCCTCCGGCACAACCCAAGCAGTAATGTATGGTGAAGATTGACAAGGGAAGATCAATCCTGCTCTCACCCCTTCCATGGCTAAGTCCATAGATAGGAAGTGCGCTGCTCCCAAGGATCGACCAATATTGGCCTCACAAGCTTTTGCTGATCCCATTGTAGTCATAGCAGAGAATGATAAGGCCGTCCACCCTCAGGCATCCTCAGCCCGGCCTATCAATAAAGAATCTCGTAAGATAGACACCTTAGGTAAGAGAGTCTTTGCTGCCTCCACCCTGGTATGCGTCTTGCCAGCTACCAGGGCTATTTTTCTCAGTATGAGAATGTTCTTTGCATTCGTCATAATGGTAGAAGCTCGCCTGAGTCGGAAACTAATTCAGAGCTTCTTCATACCATAACCAGGGGTATCGATTTCAATAACCAACAGGTTAAAGCTGCAATGGACACTTTCGATACTGCTTCTCGAGCAGCGACGGCTGGCATTTGTACCCATCGCCACTCTTGGCTCCATACTTCGGGTTTCACAAATGATTCCCAGCAGTAGGTCATGGCCTTACCCTTCGATGGTATGTATCTGTTCGGACCCCAGGTGGAACAAGTTCTGGAAGCCACACAGAAGACTAGGTCAGCCATTACGATATTACCTGCACCTGCTCCTCTGGGGGGTGCCAATAAACGCAGTTTCATAGTTATCAGTCCTTCTGCAAAGGTGGGGGCTTTAACGAAAGCCACACCCCGCAGCCACAAAAGAAAACACAGCAGAAGGCACAAGCCCCCAAAGCGCTCAGTGCCACCTTCTGAGTTCTCGGCCCAGGTCCCACCTCAACTTCCTAAGGGGGACTCTTCCTCAGCATTGGGAGGACGTCTGACTCAGTTCTACGACCGGTGGAAGTCTATAGCATCAGACAAATGGGTCCTCTGGATAATCTGCAAGGGATATTCGCTCAATCTTTCAGAACACCCCGATCATCCCCCCAAACGACAGCTCAGGCTGTCGACAGTTCAGTCAGACCTTCTTGCTTCCGAGGTGCAAGGCCTTCTGAACAACAGGGCAGTAGAAGTAGTTCCGCCGGACCAACGAAACACAGGTTTCTACTCCCATTACTTTGTAGTTCCGAAGAAAACTGGAGGCATGCGCCCCATTCTGGATCTCAGAAAGTTAAATTCCTTCACAAGGAGTTCAAGATGATATCTCTAGGTACCCTTCTACCTTTGATTCATCAACACGATTGGCTAGCCTCCCTGGACATGCAGGATGCCTACCAACACATTCTTATACACCCAAAGCACCACAAATACCTGAGGTTTGTAGCGTTGGGTCAACATTATCAGTTCAGAGTCCTGCCCTTTGGGCTATCCTGCCCGTAAGTTTTCACAAGTGTTGTGCAATTCTCACAGACACCTCAGGAAAATCAGAATTCAAGTGTTTCCATACCTGGGCGACTAGCTTCCAGCAAGCCCTTCCAGGCAGGGAAGCCTGGGCGCCATAGCCAAAGCTTCAGACTTCCTCAAGTCCATGGGAGTCCTGCTAAATCGCAACAAATCACAATTGCAGCCCTCCCAGAAACTCCTTTTCATAGGAACTCTTCTGGATACCTCCTGTGCGAAAGCTTTTCTTCCAGAGGACAGAAGGAGCGATATCCTACAGATGGCCCGATACATCGAGAAGATAGCTCAGTTCGAGCTATCTCGATGCAATGGATGCTGGGTCTCATGGCATCCTCGGTGTTCACTGTACCTCTAGCTCGTCTCCACAAGAACCTCTCAGTGGATGCTCAGTACTCAGTGGTCCCCAACCACTCACCCTCAGTCCTTTCCCATCAAGGTGACAAAACCTCTAAATAGGTCACTCACCTGGTGGTCGCAGGAGAACAACCTTCTGAAAGGGTATCCCTTTGCTCCTCTGGACCATCAGATCTCCATTACCACCGACGCATCCCTGATGGGGTGGGGAGCTCACTGCCAGAAGTTCCACACCCAAGGTCGTGGACACAGGATGAGTCCGGCCCACCATAAATGTCCTGGAAATGAGAGCCATCCTCTATGCAGTCTGGGCTTTGAAGGGCATTCTCTGTCACAAGAACATTCTCCTTCAAACGGACAACAAAGCAGTGATGTATTACATCAACAAGCAGGGCGGTGCACACTCTTACACAATATGCAGGGAAGATATGAGAGTATGGGAGTGGTGCCTGGAGCACAAGGCTCTAATCCACATGGTTTACCTACCAGGCATGCAGAACGAACTGGCAGACCGTCTCAGCAGAACGGAGACAGATCCTCACGAGTGGGCTCTCAACTCAATCATCGCTCAGTCACTCTTCAAAGAGTGGGGAACTCCAGACCTGGACCTTTTTGCATCCCCACTCAATGCAAAACTGCCTCTCTTCTGCTCCAGAAATCCAGGACCTGGCATTTTTTGTCAGGATGTGTTCAGGCTGCAGTGGACAAAACGCTTTCTATACGCCTTTCCTCCTTTTCCTCTAATTCAGAGGGTGCTTCTCAAATTCGAGTCTCAGGGAGACAGAATGATTCTCATTGCTCCCTTCTGGCCTCGACAGATATGGTTCCCGCTACTCAACAGCCTGTTGGCAACCCTCCCGAACGCACTTCCCCTTCAGACGAACCTTCTGACCCAGGGGCCTGTGGTCTATCCCAATCTGAAGGCGCTTCACCTTCACGCTTGGCTCCTGAAGAGATAGAGGTGAATAGGTTCAATGTTTCCCATAGGGTTTCAGATATTCTCTTGGCTGCTCGTAAACCAGCCACTAGAAAAACTTACACAGCCAAATGGAACCGTTTCTCTCTCTGGTGTGCAAAATCCTCTTCGAACCCTTTTTAATGCCCACCAAATAAAGTCTTGGAGTACCTTTTGGACCTCTGAAATTCAGGTCTACAGTACTCTACTGTCAAAGTTCATCTCTGTGCTGTTTCAGCTTATCATGAGCCAGTACATTCCTTGTCTCTGGCTCAGTTGCCTGTAGTTTCTTAAGGGCATTCTGCATACCAGGCCTCCTATCAGATGTCCAGTCGCAGCCTGGGACATTAACCTAGAGCGGGAGGAGTGTGAGCCCGAGGGCGCCTCACCCTGAGTTGGGAGAGACTGGCACATCTCCCTGAAGGAGCCCGTAAAGGTGGAGCCTAGGTTCAGCAGGACGAAGAAGCTTCAACTGGCCGAGGCACGAGCTGCTTCCTCCTCGAATGCCTTCATCTGTTCCAGCTGTTCGGCGGAGCCCACGGCTGTGGAAACCACCCACCTAGCCTCTTTCGATTTCACCGGCGGGTTTCTCTTTTCCGGTCTCCCCAGCTTCAGGCATGCCTTGCGGTCATCCAGGACATTGGGATGGAAGGCCAAACAAAAACCGCATGATGAGGTGTCATGTCGGACACCTAGGCAGTAAACGCCGCGTGAGGTGGGGATCAGTGCAGCGACATCTTCTGGCGCTAGGCATCGGCCGAAATCCTGGGAAGATTTTCCCATAGTCGATCAATAAAGCGCGATCGCTAACTCGAACGGTTTGATTTTCGGTAAAACCGACAATTTGAAAGCCAGGGCCTACAAAATGATGAGAGCATGAGGGAACCTGTATCTTCCAGCGGAAAGGAAGATCTGACGTGATGGGGTAGAGCAGAGGTATATACCACCCTGGTGGGTGGGAGAAGCCAGCCTGAAGACTTCCAGCAAGATTTAAAGTGGAAGGGGACATGCCAAACAGTGTGGATGAACAACATATCCACACTCCTAGAAGTGATATTATTGTAAGTTAAAAACAAACAAAAATATATAACAGGAATGTTCTATATACGGCATTAAGAGGGTTTAAAATAAAGTTTACCTAGTGTAAACAACTGTTTTACACATCTACACAGTATAAAACCTATCTGGAGACATTTTCCAACCATACACTCAACCAGTTACTATATTTCATAAACTTTTAAGACCTTGAGTTGCTGTAACAGGATTTTATACAGAGTAATATCAATTGTCAGTATAAGTGCCAAATTAAAAAAACAAACCTGTTAAGGACCCCGAAGTAAATAAGACCATGCATCCTGATATGTTCAGAGTTCAATAATGTGTCAGTATATAATCACACTACTATATGTACAGAAACAGTCTAAGGAATCTTTGACATGGAGCCTTTGGAAATGAGTCCCTGACTCAAAGGGTTGTAATTCCGATGTGAACATAAATAAAATAAATAAATAAATAAAAACACAACGGAATTTAACCCTCCCAACCCCGTGGGAAGATAACTAATTAAAAGGAAGTACATATTCACTATGTATTGAGCCAACAGTCCTAAAGCGCCACCATTTACACCAATCAGTACAATATTTATCCAATGTAATTTAACCTGTCAAGGACCCCCAAGCAAATGAGATCATGCATCCCAATATGTTCAGAGTTCAAAAATGTCACAGTATATAATCAAACTACTAGATGTACAGTAACAGTCTAAGGAATCTGAATAAAAACCCAATGGAATGAAACCCCCACTCCCAGGGAAGATAATTAGTTAGAAGGAAGGTAATATTCATTATGTATGTGAATGAAGAGTCGTAACACAGTATAACGCCATTATGTCATGTACCGGAATATAAGCCTACCTCAATATAACCACAACCCCCACATCCACATAACCAGCTTCGCTCTCAAAGTTCTCTTGTCCTCAGACCCTCTCGATGGTATTGCTCCCCAGTAATACACACTCACCTATCTATTATTCTATTTGTAATGAAAAAAAGATAGGGTAAATTTTTTTGTCCAATTTCATTGCAGCAATACTTTAATGGGCAATATATAACAAAGTAACTATGGAGATAAATCTTTGTTATCCAACGTCTTTGAAAAGCTATACTTTAGAAAATGAAATGCCTTACTTTATACAGATCGCCTGGATCTACCCATGCCACCTGAAACATATGTCGGACTTCCTCTGCCAGGCCAATTCTCGCACCACTGTTAGCTGCAATGTAAATTCTTGGGATGCCTTCAGCCCTTGCCAGCTCAGAAGCCAGCAGAAACAAGAGGTCCTCCTGTGGTCCAAAAGAGCCAATCTTACAGGTGATGTCATTGCAGATCACAATGATATCGCGGCCTTCTGGATATTCAGGGGTTTTAAGCTTCATTTTGAATGCTACCATTCCAATCTAAAAAAGACAAAATATTTACAATTTCAGAATTCTTGCATTTTGTAGTTTCCAGAAAATGGTTACGATGTAGCACTAGATCAATCTGAAAGCATTAAAGAGGTAGTTACACTGTCAGGCCTTTTGGCCAATTGTATGTAATACCGCAAATAAAGCATGTGAAATAATCAGTTTTGTTACATGCCCTTACAATCCCAACCAATTATTGTGAAACACTATTTATTTATTTTTTATTGAATTTCAACTATGCAAAGTACATAAGAAATTACCTAGCTCCAAGACAAGGATACATAACATATGATGACATGTTATACTTAGTACATTTACTTGTCTTCCATAGTTACAACACATGGGAGTACAGTGACCATGTTACATATAATTTCCAATTTTTAAAAAATAGGCTATTGCGACAATGACCATGGATTAAAGTTTGTTATGGAATCCAAAAAGTTCCTTCAAACAACATGAAGTCTTGCTATATTATGACTAATGCAGTTTGTCCCACCATTAGAACTGCTCCGGAGGTGAAAGAGTTAACTTCCATGCAGTGCATGGAACTTAGAGCGCGAGCTCGGTTAAGAAAGCTCTGTCAGGGGTATTTCAAACCGAAACCGTCAGATTCTTTACTCCGCCTCACTGAACAGTCGCTCCGGAGATTCCTCCTGCTGCTCGGTTCATTTTCTCGGTTTAAAGAGTTTTTTCTCGGTTAAATTCAACCGCGATTATCATTATTTTAACCACAAACTGATCGGTTCAAGCTCTGTCTATGGTATTGTAAGTAATAGATAGGTTTTCTGTGTGGAACTTGTAAATGTTTATCGGTTCGGTTTGAACCGATCAGATTGTATTTAAACTTCATTCTGAAGCGTTTTAAGGCTTGTTAGAGTGCGGTTCCGTTCTTATCGGTTCTAAAAACGGATTTCATTATGCTCACGCCCATCTGTGACACGTGTTGGGAACCGATAAGGGTGTCTTGCCTGGCACTGCCAAAAAGGGCAAGTTTTTGGTTAGGCTGGCATTATGTCTGAGAAACCCAAAAAAAAAACAGGCCCACTGGGTTTCAACACTGTAGTGTCTGTGGGAAGCCTTTGCCAAGGCTGACCCACACACCACATGTGTTTATTGTCTGGGTTTGACCACCTCAATGCAGACTGCCAGATTTGCAAGAATTTCCTGCAGCTACCTAGATAAGAGAGTTGGTAGGCTCAGGGCGAGAGGCCAAAAGTCCGCTGACCGATGACAGCCCGGTTCGGTGCCAACCAATCCGAGGGAGTGCCCTCTGACCAGGGCCAGACTTCCTCGGCCAAACGTAAAGCTGACTCTGAGGAGCCAGTTCCAGCAAAGAGAACTAGAAAGTCAGCAGGTGTGGAGCCAAAAATCCCTTCTCCAACTGCTGCAGAGATAGCCAGGGCAATACAGATTGTCCAGTCACTTTCCCCGGTTCCGTCCGAACCGCCACTATCTGGCAAAAGGTCGGTTTGGTCGGTTCCACCGGTTCAAGAATATGATATAGAGGAGTTTTATGAACCAGAGGAGGGGGAGGATGATTATGATCAGTGTGAATGTGACTTTGAAAGTCTGGATGTGCCCATTGAACCGACATCTCCCCAGACAGACCTCTAGGAGAATCTCCCTAGGCTTGCTGAGTCCCTCTCATTTTCTGTTTTATAAAAGTTGCTGAAACCCTCCAGCTTCCTTTAGAGGAGGCTTTGGATGAGCAAGAGGAGCCTGACTTTGTAGAGATGATGGATATCCCAGAGTCCAGGAGATTGTCTATTCCTTTACATAAATCTTTTAGGAAACAATCAATAAAAATTTTAAAAGCTCCTAATTCTGTGCCTCCTGTGGATAAAAAGATGGACAGGAGGTACACTTTGTCAGGTCCTGATACAGAATTTCTTTCACAGCAATGCAGTCATGTTAGGGTAGTTCAGGCTGCAGCCTGTGATAAAGCTAATATTCCCCTGGCTTCACATCCTCCTGACAAGGACTCCAGGAAGATTGATGCCATGGCCAAAAAACAATACATGGCAGCGTCTTTGGGACTCAGACAAGCAAACTATATGGCTTATGTTGCGAGATACCAAAAATCTAGATGGGATACTGTCATGGCTTTAGCCAGACAGGCCCCTGGCCAGCTTGCCAAGGAGCTGGAGCAGGTGGCTGCTGATGGTATTGAGGCATCTAAGGTGCAGTTTCATGCTGCAGTGGATTCTAATGATGTATCCTCTAGAGTCATGGCTACATCTGTGGCTTTTCGTAGATTGGCTTGGCTCAGGTGTACTACTTGTCACAGGATACCCAGTCTAAGGCTATGGATTTTCCTGTGGTGGGAAATTCTCTGTTTGGGGGCAGACAGAGAATTATATGAAGAAAATGGATGAATATAGAACCACTTATAGGAGTGCACAAGCCAAGGAATGGCAAGCCACTCCTCAGAGGCAGCCCCAGGGTAGAGGCAGGCCTTTTACAGCCTTTTACCAGACCCAGGCCTCCTTCAGCTTATGTTCAGAGGGGTTCTTCAGAGGGAGAGGCAGACGGGTGCAAGCAGGCCTGCTCCCACCCTCAGCCTAAAGCCCCTGCCAAACAGGCACCCTGATGGGATGCCCAGGGCTGGTTCTCCATTACCTGTAGGGGCAGGCTGGCTACTTCGTCCAGGACTGGGAGTCTTTAACATCAGACAAGTGGGTCCTGGAAGTAGTGAGCCAGGGTCTGGTTCTCAGCTTCAAAAATTTCCAAAGATGAGAATCAGATCTTTCCACCTGCAAACCCTTTAGAGACTCTTGCCTTGAAACAGAAGTCTCAACCCTCCTGGCTCTCAGAGCTGTAGAAAGGGTTTCTCCCCTACACCAGGGCAAGGGTCTGTACTCCAGGTACTTCCTTACCCCAAAAAAGACAGGAGAGTGGCGGCCCATCCTGGACCTAAGATATCTGAACAAGCACCTTTTAAAACCAAAATTCAAAATGGTGACTCTGGGAATGATTTTACCCTCCCTAAGGCCAGGGGACTGGCTAGCTTCCCTGGACCTCAAGGATGCCTACTTCCATGTTCTTATCAGAAGCTCCCACCGAAAGCACCTCAGATTTGAACTGCCCTCAGGCCATTATCAGTTCAGAGCAATGCCCTTCGGCCTCACCTCTGCCCCAAGGGTATTCACAAAATGTCTGGCAGTAGCAGTTGCTCATTTAAGAAGGCAAAAGATTGCCATCTTTCCCTACCTGGACGACTGGCTCATTGTGGGTCAGTCTCCAGACCAGGTCAAATCACACCTGCAAGTTACCCAGCAGCTGCTTACCTCTCTGGGCTTTCTTCTCAATCTTCCAAAGTCAGTTCTGGAACCTGTCCAGGTACTCACCTTTATAGGTGCAGAACTGGACACAAAGCAGGCCAGAGCCTTCCTTCCCCTAGAAAGGGTAAGGACCCTGGTGGCCCTGGCCTCGTCCTTCACTCTGCAGGTCTCTCGACCAGCAAGGCATTTCCTGCAGCTCCTAGGACACATGGCTGCTTCCACAGCTGTAGTGCAAGGAGCAAGATTTCAGATGAGGGACATTCAGTTCCATTTGAGAGCCTTCTGGTCTCAAAGAAGAGATTCCCTATCCAAGTTAATCCCAGTGACTCAAACCCTGATCCAGGCCCTTCAGTGGTGGCAGGATCAGAGCAATCTGAGACAAGGGGTGCCCTTCATCCCTCTATCTCACTCCTTGACCCTTACTACAGATGCGTCCCTCTTGGGATGGGGAGCTCACATGGGCGACCTCTCCACCCAGTGGTTGTGGTCCCCTCAGGAATCTCTGCTCCACATCAATCTGTTGGAACTCAGAGCTGTTTTTCTAGCACTTCAGGTTTTTTCTGCATCTGTTCAGAACAAGGTGGTACAGGTCAGAACAGACAACACCACTACAATGTGGTACATCAACAAACAAGGGGGCACTCGGTCTTCGGCCTTGTGCACCGAGGCGATGAAGTTGTGGTCTCTGGCTTATTCCCTGAACACTTCCCTCATAGCAGTTCACCTCCCAGGCAAGGACAATGTCCTGGCAGATGCTCTCAGCAGGATTTCCCAGGGCCATCACGAATGGTCACTGGATCCCCGAGTACTGGGGATAGTTTTTGCCAGATGGGCACCCCTCAGATAGATCTTTTTGCAGCCCCAGACAATCATCAACTTCCACTTTTTTGTTGCAGGCCCCCAATGTTGGGCTCAGTCCCCCTGGATGCCTTTCTCCTCGATTGGGAAGGGAAGTTTCTCTATGCCTTCCCTCTCCTGTTCAAGGTGCTAGTCAAAATCAGGTCTCAGCCCTGCAAGATGATCCTGATTGCTCCAGACTGGGCCAGGCAGCTCTGGTACCCACTCCTTCTGTCCTTAGCAGTCCATCTTCCCTGTGTCTCCCCAGGAACCACAATCTGTTAACCTGTGCCCAGGGAGAGTCTGGTATCGAATCTCAAATCCCTCAACCTCAAGGCCTGGCTCTTGAGGAGTTAAAGTTGCTGATCTACAACTTTCTCAGGTGTTCTCGAAATCTTGAAAGCTTCTAGGAAGCCTTCCACCAGGGCTACCTATAACTCCAAGTGGAAAAGGTTTTCCATATGGTGTTCTGGGAAGCATATTTCCCCGGAATCTGCTGATTTACCCACTGTTTTGGACTATATGGTCCATCTTAATTCTTTGGGACTGAGACCAGCTACCCTGAAAGTGCATTTGGCAGCTGTCTCTGCTTATATTTCAGCAGGGAAGCCCTCCTCTCTTTCTGCTCACCCTGTATTTTCCAAGTTTTTTAAGGGATTGCTTCATACCAATCCTCCATTCAGGGACCCTGCCCCTGCCTGGGATCTTAATGTTTGCATTGCTCAGTTGATGCAACCCCCTTTGAACCTCTTGCTTCAGCAGAGCTTAAGTATTTGACTTGGAAAACTGTATTTCTAGTAGCCATCATTTCTGCCAGGCGCATAAGTGAGTTACAGGCTTTATCAGTGGAGACTGACTTTATTTCCTTTCACAGGGATAAGGTAGTCCTCAGGACTAACAGGAAGTTTTTGCCTAAGGTGGTTTCAGATTTCCACCTTAACCAATCTATTTCACTTCCAGTGTTCTTCACTGACCATTCCTCCTCTGGTGAGAGGAGGCTGCACAGCTTAGATGTTAAGAGGGCCCTAAGTTACTACATAGAGCGTACCAAGGGTCACAGGTTTGACTCCCTCCAACTATTTCTCACTTATGGTGAGGTTGGGAAAAGGAAACCTGCCACTAAGAGATCCATTGCCAGGTGGATTGTCTCTTGTATCCAATTTTGCTATCAAAAACTGGGTAAGGTTCCCCTTCAGGCCTGAGGGCTCACTCTACCAGAGGTACAGCTCGTCTCTAGCTGCTGCCAGAGACATCCCTATCTTAGAGATATGTCAAGCAGCTACTTGGAAAACAGTACACACTTCACCAAGCATTACTCCCTGGATATCCAGGCCAGGAGGATGCTCTGTTTGGCATAGCCGTGCTTCAGAGCCTATTCCCTAAGTAGGTTCTGTCCCTCCTCCATGGAGGTACTGCTGTGTAGTCTGCATTAGTCATAATATAGCAAGACTTCATGTTGTTTGAAGAAAAAATTACTCACCTTAGTAATGTTGTTTCTTCTGATGGAGTCTTGCTATATTATGACCTCTCCCCCAGCCTGCCCCTCTCAGAACTTCTACTTTGGGTATGGGGTGGGCAATCCACTGTTGGCACTTATTGATGCCCCCTTTTATATTTTTCCACCCCTTCTCGTTGGGGTGTTTGGGTGTTGTGTTTTATTTATTTTATCTTATTTTTTCTGGTCCCCTGACTTGAGTCTTGGTGTTGGGACCAGAAAAATGTGTTAATATTTTAGTAGCCAGTTGGCTAGTGTAGGTTACAGCTTCCACACAGAGCCTTAGTGGGTTTTGCTCGTAAAGATCTGACGGTTTCGGTTTGAAATACCCCTGATAGAGCTTTCTTAACCGAGCTCACGCTCTAAGTTCCATGCACTGCATGGAAGTTAACTCTTTCACCTCCGGAGCAGTTCTAATGGTGGGACAAACTGCATTAGTCATAATATAGCAAGACTCCATTAGAAGAAACAACATTACTAAGGTGAGTAATTTTTTCTTACGCGCAAGTTGCACCAATTACATCACAGCTGAGTGATGGTAAGTCCAAGCAAATCCTGGATTCCATTGAAAAAAGAACCTGAGCTCACATATAAGCATCACTCCAAGACAAGAGCCCCCCCCCCCCCGATCTCTAACACAAATCCTGAAATGGAACCTTTGCATTTGAGAGATGTTAGTACACAAGAAAACTACCCTTAGTATCATTATGGTCAACTTAGTAACAAGTTCTACCCCACCAGGCAGAACTATAGTTGGGACAAAAAGGAAAAAGTGCCCTTTTGCCACCTTAACTGTTAGATATTTTTTAATGTTACTTTTCACAGTTCAGCAGTTAACAAATAAATGTCAACTTAACCACTGTGTGCTGGTTAGAATACCAGAAAATGGCTTCATGCAGGAGAAACAGGCAGTGCACGCTTACAGCGTGCTTCAGGACTGCCATGAAGTGGAAGCCATCTTTGCAAGCTTGGTTCCCCTTACTCACCAATCTGGTTGCCTCGTGGTGATCAATTTAAGAAAAACTTTATAGGAATCCTCCCACATCCTCAAATACAATAGATTACATTCTGGCATAAACATCAGTTGGCAGTGTTATATAGATTGCAATAACTAGCTTTTAAACATGAAAAGTACAGGAACATTTCAACAGAGTATCAGGGATAAGAAAATCCGACCTGTCAATAATTACTCTCATCCCCTCAGAGGCTGCTTCTTGTGCTTGCTGTGCAGTCAGTTATCTTAATGGCTTCAAGCCTCTTACCCACCTCCAGTGTCCATGCAGAAGTATGTATTGCCCACGTAGGTGATTCTCAAGCAGGCAGGGGAACCGTAAAGCACAGCCAACTCCCAGTGTCTTTAAGCCCACTCAGACAGCTTTGAAACTCTTCCTCCATTGTCTTGCAACATAGTTAACATCAGGAAAGAGGAAGATGTTGGTCCCATGGGAATGTTTCTAATTGTCCTTTCTTCCTGGATTCATTCAGGAGGAGGTCGCTGATGTACTGTCCCTCTGAATTTGTTAAGATGGTCCAAAGCTGGTCTGAGTTGTTTGGGCAGTAGCATGGTGTAATTCTGTAGGTTTTAAGAAACAGTTCATTTCACGAAAGTCCCAGACATTGCTCCAAAGCAGAGTAGTGAAATTCTATAAGATGGTCTTTCTCTGGCCCTGTTTGAGCCCCTAGCAGCCTGAGATTAGCCATAAGCACCCCATTTTCTGCTGGCCCGGTAGCGCTGAGGGTTGAGGCGCTAGATGCCACACCTCGCGCCACGCCGGTGACCCGGGTTCGGAAACGAGCCGGGGCCGCTGGGGGTCGTCAGGGGAGGGAAGAGATCGAGCATCCGGATGGACTTCTCTCTCTTCCTGCAGGAGGGTTTGGGGTGCATTCACTCTAGAAGCGACCTCTGGCGGCTGGAGGATCGCCGATTGCAGCGGCATGGCGTATGCCTGGCGAGAGCCATGGCACTCTCGTTGTCTTGCTTGGCCGGGCTCGGCAGGGAGGGGAGGAACCAACAAAATACACAAAAACCCTGCCTCGACGAGGAGATGATGAGGGCCCTAGTGATCTCCCTCTCATCCTCAAAGCTGGGCCAAGCCACACCGGGATCCATGGCCGACCTCCCAGAGGATGGACCCTCTAAATCAGACAGAGCCGCCGTGCGGAGGTGGGCCCTGTTCGGGGGTTGATCCGGGCACTGGGAAGTTCCTCTGGGGGGTGATCCGGTGTGGATGGCCTAGCCGAGGGAGAAGAAGGGGCAGGATTGTGGGCACCTCGAAGGATGCCTCGAGAACCGCGATAAATAGAATAAAAAAAAACAACAAGCATCCCATTTTCCAATGTTCAAGTCTCAGGTGTATTAACTTGTTCTCGCAATTACTCCATTACTGCTGCTGCTGCCAAGTTATTAGTTGTCTCGGTAGCTGTTCTGGCTTCCTCCGGCACTTGTGAGATTTTTGGGTCCATGATGGAGAACCTACTATATAGGCCTACCACCTTTCTGTTCAGATCTCTGATCATTTGCAAAAGGGCTATGTTGGCTGGCTCGGCTCCAGTTGCGACCTCATGGCTTGAACCACCGGCATCCGGCCCCTATCTGTTCTGATGGTTTCCCTTACTTGCATTTACCACTCTCCTGTTGTGTGGTTTTCCATGGGTTCCCCAATGTTAGTCTGGCCGAGTTTTATGTTGTTCGAATCTGGATATGGAGCTCTCTCAGATGCTGCAAAGCCTGTCAATCCCTGCTAACTTATTTTTACATTTTCTATATTTTATCGTGGTGAGTACATGAGCCCTCGCTTACAGCATCCTGCTCCATCAGCTGCAAGCCACGACCCTGGAAAGAACAGTTACGTAAGAACTTACCATGACGAGGCATACTGATAAGTCCTGGTAGGACGAAACACGTGTCTATGTCTTCTGTTAGCACCCTTTGCAAATTGTGTGAGAGGCCTTTCGGCACCATGCAATTCTGCTTAAAGCTGGACCAGCATAACATTCTGTGGTGATTTGCATATGTAGCCCATGATGCTTTGCATTGTGGGGGCATGTGTGATTTTGTATAATAGTTGATCTTCAAGGGAATCTCTAACATCAGGTCACACCTATGGAACTTAGCCGTCAGATGCTAGGATCCCACAGAAGCTTTTCTGCAGCAGTCTAGCGGGGGCCACTCACACTGACATCATGCTCTGACATCACAGCCCTATATAAGTGTGGGCAGCCCCGCTCCCTCCTCAATTCTTTCCCTAGCTGGAGGCCATAAGAGATAGGAGTCCCACCAGGGAACTGAGGAGAGAGAGAGAGAGAAGGTTCCCAGCTAGCAAAAAAGTTGGAGCAACAGGACAGACAAGCTGTAGAAAGAGGGAAAGGGGGCAGGAGGTAGAGACGGCATGACCTGATGACAGAGATTCCCTCGAATATCTACTGTTACGGTAAGTTCTTACGTAACCATTCTGTCTTCTTCAGGGATATCTCTGTCATCAGGTCACACCTATGGAAAGAGTCCCAAGCAGTGCTAAGTGCAAGACAGGCTGGGTGGCAGGAGGCCAAAGGCCTAAGATAGAAGGCCCTGAAGCACAGCTAGGTCAAAGCCTGCCCTTCCTCCGGAGGCAATGTCCAGACTGCAGTGCTTGGTGAAAGTATGGACAGTATTCCAAGTGGCAGCAGCATAAATTTCTGCAGCTGACACTTTCCTGAAACAGGCAACAGAAGTGGCCATGCCTCTGGCTGAATGGCCATGCACCACATCGGAAAGTTCCTTACTGTACTTCCTACAACAAAAAATAATACAGTTGGCCAACCATTTGGAC
Organism: Neoceratodus forsteri; assembly: GCA_016271365.2. Classification (NCBI taxonomy): domain Eukaryota; kingdom Metazoa; phylum Chordata; order Ceratodontiformes; family Ceratodontidae; genus Neoceratodus; species Neoceratodus forsteri. The sequence goes on from JADMNL010000027.1 coordinate 185,911,167, forward strand.
AAGCACTGTTTAGACACTGGAGCACCCTCTCTGCCAGGGATGAAAGAAACAAACAGCTGAGAGAACTTTCTGCACCATGGTTTTCAGTTGAAGAAACCTTCTTTCCACAACGGAAGCGATGGAAAAGAGCATATGAAGGAGTAGTTCTTGACATACAAAAATAAAAGGAATAACTTTAGTGATTCAAAACTGATACAAAAGAAAAGGTAAGTAAAGTTTTGGTGGTCAAATGAGCGATGAAGCTTCATCGGAGTCTGTGTGTGAAGGGTCAATGGTGGGAAAGAACTGAGGAGGGAGCAGGGTCGCCCACGCTTATATAGGGCTGTGACATCAGAGCATGACGTCGTCTTGGGCAATCCCTACTAGACTGCTGCAGAAAATCTTCCATGGGATCCTAGCGCCTGATGGCCAAGTTCCATAGGTGTGACCTGATGACAGAGATATCTCAGCAGAAGATCACTACTTTTATATTAAAAGTAATTTTTACAGCCATCAACATACTCTTATAGCAATAAATATACATTTTCTTCTATATAGCTTTTTCCTCCGCTGCACACACGTCATTCATCCTTTTGTCCTGGCAACCACTGGCACCCACTCACCTGCAGGAGCAGCAGATGTTCTATTTAAATTAAAGTAAGGCTCTACAAAATGTGGTAACCACAAACTAACATGTACACCCAACGGCATTTAACTTAGAAGTTTTATATCAAAGGTGTGTCCATATTTCCTGACCTTATATACTGGGATACTTAAGCAATAGCAAACCTTTAACATTAGTATTAAACACGTAATCTCACATAACAGGCAATCACAACCAATCCCAATGTGCAAAATGCCAAAATATAAAGTGCAACAATGATACACAAACCATTAAAAACACTGGGTAGAAACAATAGAACAGGAGTATTATTTAATAGCAGGATATTGTAATTTTATAAGAATCCATATATATTACTTTACCACTACATATACATAACTTTAGGGCAATCTATACAGTAACATATCACAGGTATCATAACAATTAATGTCTTCTTTGTCCTTGTAGACACTGTAAAGATGAACCGATACTGAAAGTGAAACCCTCAATTATGAGGGCTTACCACAAAATCTCTGTTAACAATATAACTACAGTACAACCCCGATCTAATGTACCCCTATAATCCAGACCTTCCTACCTAGCAAACCCAACACACAAGGGTCCATTCTTTTCATGTTAGCGTTATTATCACTATTGTGGTTTCCATTGACGCTGCTATCTCAGTTACCTAAACTCCTATTCTATTTTCATTCAAAGTACAGTGCTGTAGTTATGCAGTACTGTATTGTACAGTACCATACCATGTGAGGTGATGGGTGGCAAGGTGATCATGATCGGACAGTGCTATGTGGTTCGTGGCATCTTTGGATGCTATAGTGCTGTAGTGTCATCATAAACAGTCCATTCTAACTCAAGCAACATGCAATAACTCAAGCGGCATGTTGAGCTTTGATAACTGCGGTTAGGTTAAATAAATCAGGTATATCTCATCTTATTTAAAGTCCTTGGACAGGAAGCAGAAGACATCAGAGTGACCAGACTACTATGGCTGAAAGGGCAGCAGCTGGAGATCTGGATGAAGGAGTACGTGGTGTGCGACAACACAATTAACATTATAACTAAGAGATCCTACATCCCTCACTTCCTAACTTTTCAGCAGTCCTCATAGTTTGTTTTTTGGGGAGAGCAAATAACTAGAAATAAAAAAAAAATGCTTTTGTGTAACTGCACAGTCAATAGCATTTCAGCTGGGATTTCACTGTGCTTATTTCCCAGTTTCTAGCTCATGATCAATGTCAGGAATACGGTTTTTGTTCTGGGTCAGTGACAGTACTGTATTTGCTGTCTGCTGTTAGAAAACAAAGTGTTGTGAGCTGGTGTTAACGTTTTTAGCTTGGTTTGCTGTGAGTGAAGCTTATAGCATTGCTGATATTGCAGCGCAGCTATGAGACCTCGACTTTGTGAACTTTTCACCATCTGAACCAAACAGATGTCTCCCAAGAGGTTTGGATGACTGAGATTCTACTGTACACTGCTGTAACCCCATCCTAAATCGACAAACCCTGGCAAATGAGCACTAGAATACATATTCAGTAGCCCCACTTACAAGTGGGTACCTAAGTTCCTTCTCCAAGGGTTTCTCCACAACCTTGGAATCCTTGAAACTTAACCATATTTATGATTGACTGCAAAAAACTTCATTAATGCACCACTAATGTTCACACTAAACTGACACAGGTAGGGAAATGTGGTTAGATAACACCCCACCCCACCCTGCAGGCACCAAAAGGAAAACACATTAGGTTTTCCACTCCTGAAGTCTTTACAAATCAGGGCTGCGGTCTTTCTTGGGGTTGTCAACCCTAACGCTATCCCACTGCATCAGCAAATAAGCTCAGATATACAGACTATATGGAGAATGGGATGAGCATTAGGGTTTACAATACCAACAAAGACCCAGCCCCAATTTGAAGACTCCAGGAGAGAAACTTCATGTTTTTCCTTTTGATGCCACTGCGAGATGAGGAAGGGGTGTTAGGTCTAGAAACCCAACAACACCATTTCCCTTACTTTTTGTCGGTTTAATGCGAACCCTAACTGGTGCATTAAAGAAGTTTTTTGCAATAAATTTCCTTACTTTTGAGATAGTACAGTTGTATCCTAATTGACGCAGGTTCCTTGTGGACCTGCATGAACACATCTATTTGCCTATGGAAGCGCAGGGCCCATTCCTCAATAGATGCAGAGCAAAAAAAGAATAAAGTTGCAATGTTATGGTATGGTAACTGTTTTTTTTTTGTTTTTATGCTTTTGTATATGGCCTAACTTTTTTTTTTTTTGGGGTTATGTGTTAGTCTTGTAGTACTATTAAGACCTTTGTTTTGATATATATATATATATATATATATATATATATACACTGTGTGTGTGTATATATATATATATATATATATATATACACACACACACACACACACATTGTCCCTTAACTCCAAATATTGACAGAGTTATGATTTGACTAAAGTTCAAATGTGGAAAAAACTAATCCAAATTCTTTTTCATGTAAATGAAAGAAGGTCATGAAAAAGAATCCTTCATACAAAAAAGTAAAAAAAAAAAAAAAAAACTAAGCCCAAATTCTTTTTTTGTATGAAGGAATCTTTTTTAATATGAATGAAAAAAGCTCACAAAAAACGAATCCTCCATACAATAAAAGAATATGAAAAAAAAACCTAAGTCCAAATAATTTTTTTGTATGAAGGAAACTTTTTCATATGGCCCTGTTCTTTTTTCGTATGGCCATAAGAGAAAAGAAATTTGTGTTCACGAAGAAAGATATTAAAATGTGTTCAAACCACATTTGTGGGTAATTTTCCCAAAAATGAACTACAGTATCCACCTAATAGGGTCCTGATGAGCAAGATTCATGTGTTGTTGTCTCTGCATGATTACATTTTTATGAGTTTTCAAAAACATTTAAAAAAACAAACAAAAAAAAAAAACAACAAACAAGATGACGGCCATACGAAAAAAATATATTTTTCTCATGAAAAAAGATAGCTCCCATACAAAAAAGGATCTTTTTTCATAGGGGTCAAATTCTTTTTTTGTACCAAATAGCTATCCAAAAGACCATACTGAGCATGCTCAGAACTAAAGTTTTAAATTCTTATAACTCCGAAATGGATTAATATTTTTTCACCAAACTAGCAAAAGGTACCATTCTGGGCCAAGCCCTTTGTACCCTGAACATTTCAGAGGAAAATTCAAACCTGTAGGGCACTAGGCAGTGACAAAGAAAAGTACAGTTACGTAACAACTTACCGTAACAGTAGATCTTCGAGAACAGCTCTTGCAGCAGGTCACACCATAAGGACTGAAGCCGGTAGGCAGCAGGACCCCACGAAAACTTCTAGCTAGTTATACCCAGCAGGGGACCACCCCCGAAGTCAGATACATCATAAAAGGGGCGGTCCCCTAGCATACCTCAGTTTTCCCACCGGAGACTCCCGGCATAACGATGTGACTCAGAAGGGGAGACTGAGGTAATTCTGATGTGTTCAAGACGCTATGAAATAGAACCAAACCTCCTGAGGGGAAGGTGGGAGGGAACTACCTACTGCAAGAGAGGGGTATAGAGACTGCATCGTGCTTGAACAACCTCTGGCATCAGTTGGGGGTAGCCAGGCACCGGCAACATTGCCGCAATGGCACCAAGGGGCAGAGCTCGTGAGGACGGTCGTCACTGCGTCAGAGCCCGTGGGAGGGGATGAGACAGAAAAGAGAAAAACCTCAGAGCCTGATCAGCGGCGGAGCAGTGGTAGGTCCCACGCCCAATATCGGGCTTTCTGCCTCCCTCATTCTCTCCCTCAGCTCCTGGTCGCTTTATCAGACTTGCAGATAGAGCACCAGAGGTGTAGGTAGTCCCGCCCTGGGGGCTCAGAGCCAGGGGGTCAGGCGGCCAGGTGTGCAAGAGGGAGATGGGCCCACGGCCGAGAAAGGAAAATTACGTACCTACCGTAATTCTTGATCTTCTTGGACGAGTCTCCACCACTCATTCACACTAGTGGGATTGGCGCCGGAGGCACTAAGACCCATCGGGAGCAAACTTTTTGCTGGAGGGTCGGCGCGAGAGACGGCGCCGCGAGACACGGCGCCGCGAGCAGCGGCTCGAGCGGTAATGACCATCTCGGCGACGACCCTCCAACCGCCTCAGTACCTTTTTTACCAAGGAGGTGCAGCGCAACTAACGAAAAAGAGTAAACCCAACATTAAAAAACGGACATAAGATAGTCCGTATGACCCGTGTAAGAAGGGTCAGCAAAGAAGTCCTCACGGCCTAAAGATTTGAGGGAGTGAAGACCAATACAGCGGTGAGCTCGGGGATGAGGGAGGGAGGTAGAATGAGTGGGGGAGACTGGCCCAAGAAGATCAAGAATTACGGTAGGTACGTAATTTTCCTATCTTCCTGGACATAAGTCTCCACCACTATTCACACTAGTGGAGAGCCTGCTGATAATCCCCAAAAGGGCGGCAGGAAAGCCAGAGCTCACGCTGCCTAAGATAGAAGCCCATTAAGGATAGTTCTGCCGAACACGAATGTCGCCTGGCATGAACATCCAGTGCATAGTGCTTAACCAGTATGCACTGAGCTCCAGGTAGGCTTGGCATATATCTGCAATAGAACATTGCATTTCCGCTAGGGATGCCAATGATCACTTAGTAGAGTGAGCGTACACTCTACCTTCTAATTTAACTTGAGCCATGGAATAGCAAACTGAGGCATGCCACTAACCATGAAGAGATACATCTAATAGCGACAGGTTGACCCAGCCGGGTGTCGCTGAAAGAAACCAACAGTTGCTGAGTCTTTGCGAACATCCTTGGTTCTATCTAAATAGAACCAAGGCTCTCTTAACATCCAAGGAATGAAGAGCTGTCTCCTTCATTTTGGAAATTAGCGAAGCAGCGGAGTACCAGAGGTTGGTTCAGATGGAATTCTGACACAACCTTGGGAAGAAATTTAGGATGAGTACGGAGAACTACCTTGTCCTTATGGAATACAGTATCTGGAGGGTCCGTAACCAGTGCATGTATCTCAGAGACCTGGGCTGAGGTAATGGCCACCAGGAAGGCAGTCTTCCAGGTAAGAAATTTTAGCTCACAGGTAGCTAAGGGGTTCGAAGTACGCTCGAGTGAGCATGTCCAGCACCAGGTTAATGTCCCAGGCTGCAACTGGACGCTAACAGGGGTCTGGTATGGAGAATCCTTAAGAAATCTCTTCACCATAGGTAACTGAGCCAGAGTTAAGGAAGAAACCGCTCATGGAAGCTGAGATGGCACTAAGGTGAACTTTAACTGTGGAGTATTGAAGACCTAAGTTTGATAGGTCCAAAAGATACTCCAGAACCTTGCCAGGAGGACAGAAAAAGGATTCCAAGAGGATTTACACCAGAGAGAAAACGTTTCCATTTGGAAGCGTGACGTTGGGTGGCTGGCTTCGAGCAGCCAGAAGGATGTCTGAGACTCTACGAGAGCGTTGAACGATTATCTACTTCTATCTCTTCAGGAGCCAAGCATGAAGGTGAAGTGATTTCAGGTTGGGATGGACCAACGAACCCTGAGTCAGAAGACTGATTCGAAAGGAAGTGGTCTCGGAGAGGCTGCTAACATACTGTTGAGTAGAGGAAACCATAGTTGCCGAGGCCAGGAAGGAGCAATGAGAATCATCTTGGTCCCCTGAGACTCGAACTTGAGGAGTACTCTCTGGATTAGAGGAAGTGGTGGAAAGGCGTAAAGAAAGCGTTTTGTCCACCGCAGCCTGAACGCATCCTGACAGAAAATGCCAGGCCCTGGATTTCTGGAGCAGAAGAGAGGCAGTTTTGCGTTGAGTGGGGATGCAAAAAGGTCCAGGTCTGGAGTCCCCCACTTTGAACAGGGACCGAGCTACGGCTGGATCGAGAGACCACTGTGAGGGTCTGCCTCCGTTCTGCTGAGGTGATCTGCTAGGTCGTTTGTATACCTGGCAGATAAACCGCTTGAATCAGAGACTTGTGCTCCAAGCACCACTCCCACACCTCATTGCTTCCTGCAAAGGGATAAGAATGAGCACCGCTTTGCTTGTTGATGTAATACATCACTGCTTTGTTGTCCGCTTGAAGGAGAATGTTCTTGTGACAAAGGACATCCTTCAGAGCTCGGATTGCATAGAGGACCGCTCTCATCTCCAGGACATTTATGTGGAGATGAGTTTAACTGAGTCCATACACCTTGAGTGGAGGGAGAGACAGTGAGCTCCCCATCCCATTAGCGATGCATCTGTGGTGATGGAGATCTGATGATCCGGGGAGCAAAGGGAATCCTTCCAGGAGATTGTTCTCTTGAGACCACCAGGTGAGAGACCTTCGGCGCCCGCCACCTTGATGGGATAAGACTGGGGTGAGAGGTCGGGACCACTGAGTGGAGAGCATCCACTGGGTGGTTCTCATGTGCAGTCGGGCCAGAGGGACAGTGAAGACCGAGGACGCATGAGACCCAACATGCTGCATCGAGAGAGCTGTAACGATTGGTTCTCCCTGATGTAACGGGCCATACGAAGGATGTCGAGTCTTCTGTCCTCTGGAAGGAAAGCCTCATTGAAGAGGTGTCTAGAAGCGTCCCTTATGAAAAGGAGCCTCTGGGAGGGTTGCAGTTGAGATTTCTTCAAATTCAGCAGAACTCCCATGGACGCTGAAGAGGAAGTCGCTTGCAGGCTTCCAAAGTCCCTTGGCCGAAGGGGCTTGCTAGAAGCCAATCGTCCAGGTAGGGAAACACTGAGTCCGACTTTCCTGAGATGCGCCGCAGAACTGCACAACACTTTGTAAAAACTCATGGCGCGAGGATAGCCCAAAGGGCAGGACTCTGAACTGATAATGCTGACCCAAAGCTACAAACCTGAGGAATTTTGGTGGGTCGGGTGGACGGGATATGCTGGTAAGCATCCTGCATATCCAGAGAGGCCAGCCAGTCGTGCTGATGCAGCAAGGGTAACAGGGTACCTAGGGAAATCATCTTGAATTTCTCCCTGGGGAGGAATTTGTTTAACTTTCTGAGGTCTAGAATGGGGCGATCCCCAGATTTCTTTGGAACCAGAAAGTAATGGAGTAGAACCCTGTGTTTCGTGAGATGCGGGGCACCAGTTCTATTGCCCTGTTGTTCAGAAGGCCCTGGATCTCCAGGTGAGGAGATCTGATTGAGGGCCGACAACCTGGGTGTCGATGGGAGGACAACTGGGGTTCCCAAGAAATTGAGAGTAACCTCGCGAATTATCCAAGAACCCATTTGTCTGAGGTTATGGACTTCACTGGTTGTAGAAGTACATCAGACGACCTCCCACGGAGGAGAAAGTTCCACCTCGGGCAGAGTGGATGGAACTTGGGCCAACGACTATAAGGTAGCGCTGGAGCTTTAGGTCCCTGCGCTTTCCGCGTTTTCTTTGAGGTTGGGCAGGTTGGTTTTATGGAAGCTTCCCTGCCTCTGCCTCGAAAGGACTGACGACTATGAAACTGACGTCTGTTCACATGCCCCGAGAGGGGCAGGCGGAGGTCTGGCCAACTTAATGGCCGATCTAGTCTTCTGAGTGGCCTCTAAGGCTTGCTCCACCTGAGGGCCAAAAAGAAAGGAGCCATCAAAGGCAGGCCATCACCTGCTGCTGAGCATCATTCGTGAAGCTGAAGTACGCAGCCAGGAATGGCGCGAGTACAAATCCTCGCTGCTGAGCGAGAAGCTGTGTCGAAGCGTCCATGGCAGCTTTGACCTGTTGGTTATTGGACTCAATACCTCTAATAACGGCCAGAAGAAGCTCTGACTTGGAACCGAATCTGGAAGAGCTTCAACCATTCTTTTCATAGAGTGCCACAGGATATACTCATACTGAGAAAAATAGCCTTGATAACTGGCAACACGATACTTAGAGTGGAGGCAGCAAAGACTCTTTACCTAATGTATCAATCTTACGAGACTCTTTGTTAATAGGTCGAGCTGTAGTAGTTTGAGGAACGACCTTGTCATTCTCTGCCAGGACTACAATAGGATCCGCAGGCCTGGGATGCCAAAATGGGACGATCCTTGGGAGCTGAATACTTCTTATCAATGGATTTAGCCACTGAGGGGAAGAGCAGGGTTATTCCATACCATTTGAGACAGCGCCTCAAGGAAGGCTGAATCGGAGGAGTCAAACCGTAGGGATCTCCTCAAGCATGAAGATACTGAGTCTTAATATCTTCCCAGGATCGATGTCTGTAGTCTGGAGAGAAAGAGTGATCCCAGGTTCTTCAACAGAGACTTAAAGGACAGGTCCTCGACCACAGGCTCTGTAGCAAAGAAAGATCCTGTTTCTCCACTTCATTACCCAAGGGTCTGGTGAGCTCAACATCATCTCCTGATGGGCCTAGAAAGGACTGTTTGGACAGGAAAGGAGGAAAATTAGGAGAGGAGGAAATGGCAGAAAACAAGGAGAGTCCCAAGGGCTGCCGCGCCGGACGGCAAAACGGGCTGAAGACGGCATCAGGAGGCGACGGCGCGCCGGAAGAGGCACGCTGCTCTCTGAATGCCTTCGGCGGGCGCTGGACGACGCTACGGCATGGCGCGCCACGCGCCGCGGACAATGCCGCGAACGATCGCAGACGACGCCATAACGGCGCCGGGCCGATCCAACGGTACCACGGGCGGGCGCCATGACAACGCGGGCGCCACTAACGGGCGCGAGATTCACGCGGCGCCGCTAACGGCGCCAGCAAGCCCGCGTTCGAAAACGGCGCCGACACGCACAGACCCTGCAGAAGGCGCCGAAAAGCCCCGGAACCTGGAAAACAAGAGAAGGAAAATACCAGGAGATAAGGGCATCGGTGAGGCCTCGCGCCGCAGCCATGTGAGGGGGGAAACACTAGGCACGGAGTCGCTAGCACCGAAGAAGGCGCCCACGACTAGAAGGTCCAACCGCCTACCTGATCGCTGGAGGAGCCCGAGGGCCCGGAGTAACCGAGCCAGGCAGAAGAACCAACCTCCGAGCCCTATCGCCCATAAGATGCCCACTGATGAAACTGCTCATCTGGAGCCCTACCTATAGGCGGGGGGGCTCCGATGTCGAGGCGAGCGATTACTCGGAGTTGGCTGACCCGAAGAAGGAGACCGGCAACTAGCAACGATAACCGACCGTCGACGCCAGCAGACATACTAAGAGGGCGACCGAGGATGCCTTCTTTTGACCTGTGGGTCAAGAGCTTCGAGGCCGAACGGGCGCTGAGAATGCATCGCTTATTTTTATGTCAGCGGGGACCGCCATCCCCGGCATCGGACTGACCGTGAGTCGGAACCCCGCTGAGGAGAAGGAGGCTGACGCGACCCAGCCCGGCTGACTGAACAGCTTTCATCGAAGTCTCCCTACGTCACCTGACCTGCTCATGCATCGACTCCGGCCCAGTAGGCCAGACTTCAAGTAAGTGCAATTTAAATATTAGAAAATTTTACGAAAAATAGAATAAAACTAAGCGATACTACTATCGTGATAATGTTACAAAAACAAACTGAAAACTATCGCTAGTTTGAAGTTTGACTCGACAAGCGACGACGTCGTCACTGAAGCGCACTCGGCGGGCGGAAAAAAGGAACTGAGGCGGTTGGAGGGGTCGTGAGATGGTCATTACGCTGCCGAGGCTAAGCCGTTCTCGCGGGCGCTGCCTCTCTCTCTACTGCCCCCAGCAAAGTTTGCTCCGATGGTCTTAGTGCTTCCGCGCCAATCCCACTAGTGTGAATGAGTGGTGGAGACTTATGTCCAGGAAGATCAGAGGCTTCAGCGGACAGGAGCAAGACCGCATCAGCGCCCTTGCCGGAGAGAGGTCAGTATCGCCGGTGAAAGAGGGGCATAAACAAAGATGAAGGAAAAAAAAGCCACCTGGAGAGAGTTTGTTTCAATATGGGCACCCATCATCCTTTCAGCAAGGATAAAATCAGTTGGTCAGACTGTCTGTGAACGGTTCTGCCAAGTAAAACCTCAAAATCCTGTGCACATCTACAGTGTGCAAAAGGGCATCCCCCCTGTTCGAATGGTTGGGAAAGTGCATCGGAAGGTCAGTGTCCTGGTTTAAGGTTAAGGCTGAAACCACCATGGTGAGGAACTTGGGATTGGTCCTTACAGATACCCTGTCCTTATGGAAAATCAAGTGAGGTTCTCTGCACATGAGCTCCTGGAGTTCAGAAATTCTCCTTACGGAAGTAACAGCAACGAAAAATAACACCTTCTACAACAGGAGGCAAAGCTCCAATCCACGCCTGGTTCTAAAGGGAGGCAGTGTGAAGTTGCTCTAAGATAAAAAGAAGGTGCCAAGGAGGAATCGGATCCTTTATAGGGGTCTCAGATGTAAGATGCCGCATAAAAGCACGGGAAGCCACTAATTGGGCTAATGAATGCTCACCAACTGTTGTGTGGTATACCGAAATGGCACAGAAGTGTACTTTCAGAGAGGAATACACCAATCCCGACTGGAAAAGGGATAGGAGGTAGTCCAAAATAGACTTCTCAGGGCATTGAAGTGGATCGAGGTCACGAGCCTGGGCCCAGAGACAAAACCTCCACCATTTCAGGGTGTAAATGGCGTGAGTGGATGATTTCCTAGCTGCCACCAGGATATCGGCAACCCCTTGCAAAACCCCGTGCCTAAGAATGGCTACGTCTTTGGAAGCTAGGCGTGCAGGTTCAGGGATTTGAGGTTTGGATGGACCAGGGAGGCAGTCTCCTGGGACAGCAAATGTAAGCTGACCGGTAAGGGTAAGGGAGGCTCCAGAGCTAGCTAGTGCAGCAGCGGAAACCAAATCTGCCTGGGCCAAAAGGGCGCTACCAAAATCATCGATGCTCGTTCTGCTTGGAGCTTGAGAAGAATCCACTGGATCAAAGGGAAAGGTGGGAAAGCGTGAGGAACCTGCCCATCCAAGAGAGGGACAACGCATCTCACCAGAAAACACTAGACCCTGGATCTAGCAAGCAGACATTGGGCAGTTTTATGCTAGGCGGGGATGGAATAAGTTAACATCTGATGTCCCCATCACAGGAACAGGTCCTCAACGACCTCTTGTAGCAATTCCCATTCGTGAGCTCTGGCCTTTGACCGGATTAGGAGATCCGCGACAGTGTTGTCCACACCAGGGACATGCACTGCTTGCAGTGCGTGGCGCCATGCTGTAGTACCCAGTCCCACACCGACTTTGCTCTCTCTGCAAAGGGGTAAGAGTAAGTGCCTCCTTCTGGCTGATGTAATGATCACCACCGAGGTGTTGTCTGTTTGGACTAACACATGACCCGTGGGATATGAAAATTACGTACCTACCGTAATTCTTGATCTTCTTGGACGAGTCTCCACCACTCATTCACACTAGTGGGATTAGCGCCGGAGGCACTAGGACCCATCGGGAGCAAACTTTTTGCTGGAGGGTCGGCGCGAGAGACGGCGCCACGAGGCATGGCGCCACGAGCAGCGGCTCGAGCGGCAATGACCATCTCGGCGACGACCCTCCAACCGCCTCAGTACCTTTTTTACCAAGGAGGTGCAGCGCAACTAACGTAAAGAGTAAATCTAACCTTAAAAAACGGACATAAGATAGTCCACGACCCTGTAAGGCGGGCAGCAAAGAAGTCCTCATGGCCTAAAGATTTGAGGGAGTGAAGACCAACACAGCGTGAGCTCGGGGATGGAGGGTGGGCGTAGGAATGAGTGGTGGAGACTCGGCCAAGAAGATCAAGAATTACGGTAGGCAAGCACTTTCATATCTTCCTGGACATAAGTCTCCACCACTCATTCACACTCAGTGGGAGAGTACCAAGCTGATAATCCCTCAAAAGGGCGGCAGCAGGAGAGCCAGAGCTCACGCTGCCTAAGATAGAAGCCCATTAAGGATAGTTTCTGCTGAATGCGGAATGTCGCTTGGCATGAACATCCAGTGCATAATGCTTAACGAAGGTATGCACTGAGCTCCAGGTGGCGGCGTTGCAGATATCCGCATTGGAACATTGCGAATCTCCGCTAAAGATGTGCGGCGATCGCCATAGTAGAGTGAGCGACACTCTACCCTCCAATTTAACTTGAGCCATGGAGTAGCAATGTCAGGCATGCCACTAACCATGATGAGATGCATCTAATAGCTGACGGTTGACCCAGCCGGGTGTCGCTGAAAGAAACAAACAGTTGCTGAGTCTTTGAAATTCTTGGTTCTATCTAAATAGAACCGCAAGGCTCTCTTAACATCCAAGGAATGAAGAGATCGCTCCCTTCATTTTAGAAATTAGCGAATAAGAGGGAAGTACCAGAGGTTGGTTTGGATGGAATTCTGACACAACCTTGGGAAGAAATTTAGGATGAGTACGGAGAACTACCTTGTCTTTATGGAATACAGTATACGGAGGGTCCGGTCACCAAGGCATGAATCTCCGAGACCCCGTGGCTGAGGTAATGGCCACCAGGAAGGCAGTCTTCCAGGTAAGAAATTTTAGCTCACAGGTAGCTAGGGGCTCAAAAGGCTTCCGAGTGAGCATGTCCAGCACCAGGTTAATGTCCCAGGTTGCAACTGGACGCTTAACAGGGGGTCTGGTATGAAGAATCCCCTTAAGAAATCTCTTCACCATAGGAAGCTGAGCCAGAGTCAAGGAAGAAACCGGCTCATGGAACGCTGAGATGGCACTAAGGTGAACTTTAACTGTGGAGTACTGGACACCTGAGTTTGATAGGTCCAAAAGATACTCCAGAACCTTGTCAGGAGGACAGGAAAAGGGATTCAAGAGGACTTTGCACCAGAGAGAAAAGCGTTTCCATTTGAAGCGTACATTTTTCGGGTGGCTGGCTTCCGCACAGCCAGAAGGATGTCCGAGACTCTACGAGAGACGTTGAATCGATTCACTTCTACCTCTTCAGGAGCCATGCATGAAGGTGAAGTGATTTCAGGTTGGGATGGACCAACGAACCCTGAGTCAAAAGGTTGATTTGCAAGGGAAGTGGTCTCGGAGAGGCTGCCAACATACTGTTGAGCAGAGGAAACCATAGTTACCGAGGCCAAGAGGGAGCAATGAGAATCATTTGGTCCCTGAGACTCGAACTTGAGGAGAACCTCTGGATTAGAGGAGCGTGGAAAGGCGAAGAAAACGCTTTGTCCACCAGCAGCCTGAACGCATCCTGACAGAAAATGCCAGGCCCTGGATTTCTGGAGCAGAAGAGAGGCAGTTTTGTGCTGAGTGGGATGCAAAAGGTCCAGGTCTGGAGTCCCCACTCTTCGAATAGTGACCGAGCCACGGCTGGATCGAGAGACCACCGTGAGGGTCTACCTCCGTTCTGCTGAGGTGATCTGCTAGATCGTTTTGTATACCTGGCAGATAAACCGCCTGAATGAGAGACTTGTGCCAAGCACCACTCCCACACCCTCATTGCTTCCCTGCAAAGGGGTAAGAATGAGCACCGCTTTGCTTGTTGATGTAATACATCACAGCTTTGTTGTCCGCTTTAGGGAGAATGTTCTTGTGACAAAGGATATCCTTCAGAGCTCAGATCGATAGAGGACCGCCTCATCTCCAGGACATTTATGTGGAGAAGAGTTTCGAACTGAGTCCATACACCTTGAGTGTGGAGGGAGTTTACAGTGAGCTCCCCATCCCATTAGGGATGCGTCTGTGGTGATGGAGATCTGATATCCAGGGAGCAAAGGGAACCCTTCCAGGAGATTGCTCTCTTGAGTCCACCAGGTGAGAGACCTTCAAGGGCTCCGCCACCTTGATGGGATAAGACTGGGGTGAGAGGTTGGAGACCACTGAGTGGAGAGCATCCATTGGGTGGTTCTCATGTGCAACCGGCCAGGGGGTATAGTGAACACCGAGGACGCCATGAGACCCAACATGCGTTGCATCGAGAGAGCTGTAACCGATCGGTTCTCCCCGATGTAACGGGCCATCCGAAGGATGTCGAGTCTTCTGTCCTCTGGAAGGAAAGCCTTCGCGGAAGAGGTGTCTAGAAGCGTCCCTATGAAAAGGAGCCTCTGGGAGGGCTGCAGTTGTGATTTTTTCAAATTCAGCAGAATTCCCATGGACATAAGAAGATGAGAAGTCGTTTGCACGGCTTCCAAGGTCCCTTGGCTGGAAGGGCTTGCTAGAAGCCAATCGTCCAGGTAGGGAAACACTCGGAGTCCGATCTTCCTGAGATGCGCTGCGAGAACTGCACAACACTTTGTAAAGACTCACGGCGCCGAGGATAGCCCAAAAGGCAGGACTCTGAACTGATAATGCTGACCCAGAGCTACAAACCTGAGGAACTTGGTGGGTCGGGTGGATGGGGATATGCTGTAAGCGCCCTGCATATCCAGGGAGGCCAGCCAGTCGTGTTGATGCAGCAAGGGTAACAGGGTACCTAGAATCATTTTGAATTTCTCCTGGGGAGAAATTTGTTTAACTTTCTGAGGGTCTAGAATGGAGCGCATTCCCCAGATTTCTTTGGAACCAGGAAGTAATGGGGGAGAACCCTGTGCTTCAGAGATGCGGAGGCACCAGTTCTATTGCCCTGTTGCTTAGAAGGCCCTGGATCTCGGCGTGAGGAGGTCTGATTGAGAGGCCGACAACCTGGGTTGTCGCCTGGGAGGACAATTGGGTTTCCAAAAAATTGAGAGAATAACCCTCGCGAATTATCCGAAGGACCCATTTGTCCGAAGTTATGGACTTCCACTGGTTGTAGAAGTACATCAGACGACCTCCCACCGGAGGAGAAAGTTCCACCTCGGGCAATGTGGATGGAACTTGGGCCAGCAATTCATAAGGTGGCGCTGGGGGCTTTAGGCCCCTGCGCTTTCTGCTGCGCTTTCTTTTGAGGTTGGGCAGGTTGGCTTTTATGGAAGCTTCCTCTGCCTCTGCCTCGAAAGGACTGACGACTATGAAACTGACGTCTGTTCACATGCCCCCGAGAGGGAGCAGGCGGAGGTCTGGCCAACTTAATGGCCGACCTAGTCTTCTGAGTGGCCTCTAAGGCTTGTTCCACCTGAGGGCCGAAAAGAAAGGAGCCATCAAAGGGCAGCGCCATTACCTGCTGCTGAGCATCATTCGTGAAGCCAGAAGTACGCAGCCAGGAATGGCGCCAGTACAAACCACTCGCTGCTGAGTGAGAAGCAGTGTTGAAAGGCCCATAGCGGCTTTGACCTGTTGGTTATTGGACTCAATACCTCTAGTAACGGTCAGAAGAAGCTCTGACTTGGGAGTCCGAATCCGGAAGAGCTTCAACCATTCTTTTCAAAGAGTGCCACAGGATATACTCATACTGAGAAAAATAGCCTTGATAACTGGCAATACGCATACTTAGAGTGGAAGCAGCAAAGACTCTCTTACCTAATGTATCAATCTTAGGAGACTCTTTGTTAATAGGTCGAGCTGTAGTAGTTTGAGGAAGAACGACCTTATCATTCCCTGCCAGGACTACAATAGGATCCGCAAAGGCTTAGGAGCAAAATGGGGCGATCCTTGGAGCCAATACTTTATCAATGGATTTAGCCACTGAGGAATAAGAGCAGGATTATTCCATACCATTTGAGACAGCGTCTTGAAGGAAGGCTGGATCGGAGGAGTCAAATCCGTAGGGATCTCCGAAGCATGAAGGTACTGGAGTCTTAATATCTTCCCAGGATCGATGTCTGTAGTCTGGAGAGAAAGAGTGGATCTCAGGTTCTTCAACAGAGACTTAAAGGACAGGTCCTCACCACAGGCTCTGTAGAAAAGAAAGATCCTGTTTCTCCACTTCATCACCCAACCAAGGTCTGGGTCAGGCTTAACATCATCTCCTGATGGTCCAGGAAGGACTGTTTGGACAGGAAAGGAGGAAAATTAGAGAGGAGGAAATAGCAGAGAAAACAAGGAGAGTTCCCGAGGGCCCCGCGCCGAGAAGGCAAAACGGGTTAAAAACGGCACCGAGGGCACGGGCACAGACAGGCATGCGGCACCGCAAGCGGGCGCCACCGACCAGCGGGCGGCGCTGGAGACACGCGGGCGCCGCAGGACGGGCGCCATTGGTCCAGCGGCACCGGAAAACGGTGCCGGACAAGCCAACAGACCCCACGGAAGGCGCCGAAACGCCCTCAGGAACCTGGAAAGCTAGAGAAGGAAAACCAGGAGATAAGGGCATCGGTGTGGCCCCGCGCCGCAGACCATGTGAGGGGGAACACTCTGTTGCAGAGAGTCACCGGCACCGAAGAAGGCACCGCCAGAACTAGGAAGGTCCAACCGCCCTACCCGATCGCTGGAGGAGCCCGGGGCCTCCGTGGCAACCGAGCCAGGCAGGAGAACCAACCTCCGAGCCCATCGCTCCATAAGAGCGGCCCACTGATGAAACTGCTCATCTGGAGCCCTACCTATAGGCGGGGAGGGGCTCCGATGTCGAGGACGACGGTCACCAGCAGTTGGCGACTCCGAAGAAGGAGAACGGCAACTAGCTACGATAACCGACCGTCAACGCGCAGACATACCAGAGGGCGACCTCGAGTGATGCCTTCTCTTTTTTGACCTGTGGGCCGAAGAAGAGCTCGAGGCCGAACGGTGCCGAGAATGCGACCGTTTATTTTTATGCCGACGGGGGGACCGCCCATCCCCCCGGGCATCGGACTGACCGTTGTCGGAACCCCGCTGAGGAGAAGGAGGCTGACCGGACCCAGCCCGGCTGACTGAACAGCTTTCTTACACGGGTCCCCTACCATTACCTGACCTGTTTTATGGTCGGATTCGTCCAGTAGGTCGTAGACTTCTTCAAGTAAGTTAAATTTAAAATTAAGCGATACTACTACGAGATAATGTTACAAAAAAATAAACTGAAAACTATGCGCTAGTTTGAAGTTTGACTCCCGACAGGCGAGCGACGTCGTCACTGAAGCGCACTCGACGGCGGGAAAAAAGGAACTGAGGCGGTTGGAGGGTCGTTGCCGAGATGGTCATTGCCGCTCGAGCCGCTGCTCGCGGTGCCATGCCTCGCAGCGCTGTCTCTCACGCCGACCCTCCAGCAAAAAGTTTGCTCCCGATGGATCCTAGTGCCTCCGGCGCTAATCCCACTAGTGTGAATGAGTGGTGGAGACTTATGTCCAGGAAGATCTCTGATTGTAAGGCCTGTAAGGCGTACAGGACCGCCCTCATCTCCAGAATATTGATGTGGAGGTGAGTTTCCAGGGGCGACCAGGTTCCCTGGGTCCTGGTTCCTTCCAGATGAGCTCCTCAACCGGACCCTGAAGCATCAGTGGTAAGAGTCAGGGATGGACGGCGCCATGAAGGGGACATCCACGAGAGTTGCTCCAGGACAGCCACCACTGCCAGTCCTGAATGACTGGCTCTGTGATTCTGACTAGGTAGTCTAAGTGATCCTGCCTCTGGTCCCATTGGACTCTCAGCGTCCACTGAGTAACTCTCATATGGAGGCGAGCGAGGGGAATGATGATGGTGGCCATCATATGTCCGAGCAGGCAAAGTATGGTCCGAAAGGAACCAGATTTCGTACATCACAGTCCTTATTAGTGACCTGATGTGATCAGCCCTGTCCTGGGGCAGGAAGGCTCTCCTGATGGGTGTCCAGAACCGCGCCGATGAACTGTAGTCTCTGTGAGGGAACGAGAGATGACTTCTCTTGGTTGATGGTGATCCCTAGAGACTGGAAAAGGGAGCAGGTGTCGTGAATGGCCTTCTCTAGCGCTTCTGGGAAGGAGGCCATCAGGAACCACTCATCCAGATAAGGGAAGATATAATGGCCTTGTCTCCTGAGAGCCGCTGCTACGACTGCCATGCACTTGGTAAAGACACAAGGCACCGAGGACAGGCCGAACGGGAGTGCTCAGAACTGGTAATGGCGTCCCAAAAACTCAAAGCGCAGGAATTTCCTGTGTGACCGGGTGATTGGAAGATGAACACACGCATCCTGCATGTCCAGAGACGCTAGACATGTGCCTTGCTTGAGCATGGGGATAAGATCCAGAAGGGTGACCATGCGAAAGCGCTTGTACATCACAAAGATGTTTAGGTCGCTGAGGTCTAGGATCGGACGTAAGTCCCCGTTTTCTTTGGGACCAGGAAGAAGTGGGAATAATACCCTCCTTCTCTCTGGCTCCTCGGTATGACCTCGATGGCATCCTTGGTGAGGAGTGTCGAGATCTCCTGCTGGATGAGCAGGGCATGCTGTCCTGAGTAACGGGAATGCAGAGGAGGTCTTGACGGTGGGTGGTCGAGAACCTCTATAGAGTGTCCTCGATTGATAAGCTGGAGAACCCACCACTTGAGGTAATCCTCTGCCACCCTGACAGGTGGTAGGCAACTCGACCCCAACTCTCTTTTCCCTTGATCCGGGGCAAGGGCTGGGAAGGAGTCATGCTGTGGCGGTGGTGGCTCTGGCAGGTTGGGTAGCCTTAGTGTTTCTCTGGCCCTGACCTCTGGAGAACGTCTGCTGATTCTTACGGCCAAAATTGCCCCTGTGCTGCTGTTGGCCTGACTGAGGTTGTTGCTTACTCTGTCGGCCACGAAAACGGTTCTGGGGTCTGTGAAAGGAACCAAGCCTAGATTTATACATGGCCTGAACCATTCTAACTGCCTTCCCGGCATCTTGAAGTCTGGTGATGACCCCTTTGGAGTCTTCACTGAACAACACCGAACCAGTGTAGGGGATGTCCATGATTCCTTTCTGGACATCTGTAGTAAATCCAGAGACCCTCAACCAGGAGTGTCTCCAGAGGCAAACGCCTGTCGAGGCACCTCTCGCTGCAGAGTCGTACGTGGGCCGGAGGACCTGGGTCCCAACATCAGAGCCCGTACGAAGGAGGTTGAGGAGCTCTTCCTTCTTCTCACCATCTGGGAAGTCCTTCAGTAGGTCTTGTCCCTGGTTCCATAGTGCATTTTGAAATTGCTCCATGTGCGCCAAATAGTTGAGAGATCTGAGACAGCATGTAGCAGAGGCATACATGCATGACCCAGTGAGTCCAATTGTTTGGATTCCTGGTCTGGGGAGCTGTGTACTGAGGTGTTGGGGCCACTGGGAGTGGTCGTGACACACCATGATGACCACTGAGTCAGCCACGGGTTGCTGAGATAAGTAAGAAGCTCCAGTACGGCCCCTGAAAAGCCTATCGGTCTTCTTTGGGACCGCTGGGGTTGAATGAGGATGCTTCCACGCAGCCTTGGTAGTGTCCTGAAAGTGTCCACCAAGGGTGGAACCACCACAGGCTTGGGGTCTTTTGCCTCAAATAGCGTGCCAGGCGTTGCTGCTCCGGTCTAGTCTTCTGTCTCCCATCCCATGTTCTCCTGAATGTGTGCATAATATCAGAGAACAGTGGGTCATCCGGTGGTGACCTGGGAAGGTAGTGAGGATCTGGAGATGGAGGCTCAAAGGGAGAGAGTGACCGAGGAGTACCCGAAGAATCAGGACGTGAATTGTCACCTGACAAAGAGGGGGATCTTCGTCGGGGCTTTTTCCTTCTGTGGTTACTGGGAGACCCCAAGGGTGTCCTGGAGTGTGGCGGTCTCTTGGGACTCGGAGACCTAGAGCGCCTGGTCTTGGACCTACCCCTAGGGGGCGGTACAAGGTCCCGGGTCTCGGGTGTCAATGCCCTGGGAGGTGCCGGGGGTCTCACCGAGGGGTTCTGTGGTACCACGTCTTTCTTAATGGTATCTCACCAAAATGAGAAGAGTTCCTTGACCTCTTGGATGTTCAGGCCGGATGAAGGGCCTGGCATCGGTGTTTGCCCAGCGTTAGGGTCAGGCGCTGGTGGCTGAGGAGTCGCCGGGTCCTTAGGCAGGCCGTCTTCAATGCTCCCATCTGGTGGTCCATGGTGTGAGCTTCAACGTCCCCAGACAACCAGTGTCAGGTGGCGGGGGTTGCGTTGGATCCTTGGGGCGTTTTGCGGATGATGGGTCTGGCATCCGTTTAGCCTCCGACATCCGCTTAAGGGACACGAGCTCCGAAGTTTTTCTCAGAGGGACATCCGAGCCTTTCAGAGGTTGGGAGACCGAACATTCGGTGTCCCGGCGTAGGTCCTTGACATCTGTGCTAGGCCTAGTCACTGACTTGGACTGACACTTGTGATGGTCGGAAGCCTCCGACCTGGTGGCCGACCCCGAAGGGCGGCTATCCTTACACTTGGTTTTCAGAGGATGTAGGGACACTGAGCTAGAGCCCCCTGAGGTCCTGACTTTAACCGGGGGGTGGGGTGGGGCTGAGACCTAGCCTGGGATGGAGAGCAGTCCGACTGGGCGGAGCTGGAGCTAGCCCGGGAGTCTGAGGCCCTTCTTGGGGATCTGTTCCTAGCCTTATCCCGGGTGCTTGTCCTTGTGCTTCCCTGATTTGTGTGAGGGTTCCCCTCAAGAAAATGGATATTTCTCCATGGCCTTAAGTTTCTCTTCCAAGAGAAAACTTTGGAGTGCTTTCTGGTGGCAGATCCTGGTTCTACTGTTGAACTGCTGGCAGATGGAGCAGGCATGGGTATCATGGTCCGGGCCTAGGCACCGCACGCAGGCCAAGTGCCTGCGCGAGTCAACAGCGGAAAAAGAACTGAGGTATGCTGGGGGACCGCCTCTTGTATCTAACATCGGGGGTGGGGCCGACGTTGGGGGTGGTCCCCCGCTGGGTATAGCTAGCTAGAAGTTTTCCATGGGGTCCTGCTGCCTGCCGGCTTCAGTCCTTATGGTGTAACCTGCTACAAGAGCTGTATCTCGAAGTAAGATCCCAATTTTTTCAGTTTTTTTGCTATCCAGTTCTTGGAATTCGCACATCTGACTGTAATAAAACTTAACACTTCAAAAGGCTCCCCGCGTATGCAAAGTTTTGTGCAAATACGTTGAACAGCTGCGAAGTTATTAAAGTGCAAAGGTTGGGGTTTAACATAGAAACCCCTGCTCAACCCTAATTATAGTGGCGCTACCACGCTGCTATAATATGGCCCCACTATCCTCTTGCAAATGTCTAGCCAATGCATTTTCAGCATTCTCCTGCTACATGGCCTTCACATACTCCCCTATCCTAATTTTGGATTTCCTAATTGTCTTGCCCACATAAAACAAGTCGCAAGTGTAACTAGCCATATAAACCATCCCTGCAGTACTGCAATTAATAAACCCCTAACTTCTACTTCCTGTCCAGTCTTTGGGTTTAAGAATTCAGTCCTTAATCAGTGAAAGAACAGTTATGTAAGAACTTACCGTAACGGTAGATCTTCGAGAGGATCTCAGTCATCAGGTTACACTGTAGGAACCTTCGCCGTCGGTGAAGGGGAATCCACAAAGAAGATTTTCAGCAGTACAACTGGGGCCACCCACGCCATCGACGTCAACAACCCTATAAAGGTGTGAGCGGCCCTGTTCCCTCCTCAGTTCTTTCCCCTGGAGGCAAAGGGAGCATAGTCCTAGCCATGAGGAACTGAGGTGGGGGGGGAGAGAGAGATGCCCAAACCACGTGAAAGGCTGGATACACCAGACAGCCAGTTCCTAGACATGAGCCCCAAGAAGAGGGATGGTGGAAGGGAAAGCAGACCTGATGACTGCGATCCCCTCGAATATCTACTGTTACAGTAAGTTCTTATGTAACTGTTCTGTCTTCATCGGGGTTATCTCAGGCATCAGGTTACACCATATGAATGAGTCCCAAGCAGTGACAGGTACAGACAGACAGTCTGGGAGGAGTGCTCTCCATCACCTTAAGAGAGGAGGCCCTGCAGCACAGCCCTGCTAAAACCTGCACGGGCTCTAGAGGCAATGTCCAGACTATAGTGCTTGGTGAATGAATTGACGGTACTCCAGGTGGCAGCTGCACAAATGTCAGTGGCTGAGACCCCTCTGAAATAAGCCACAGAGGTAGCCATGCCTTTGGGAGAGTGAGCTTTGACAGCACTAGGCAAATCTTTGCCGTACTTGTTGTAGCACAAAAAATATGCAATTTGCCAACTATTTGGATAAGCATTGTTTAGAAACAGCTGCGCCCTCTCTACCTGGGGCGAAAGAAACAAACAACTGCTTCGGCTTTCGACTCTCCTTGGTCTGAAGCAAGTAGTACTTCAAGGCTCTGCACACATCTAACGTATGGAGCAGTGTTTCCCCCAGATTGGCACACTCAGGAAAGTAAACAGAAAGTTGGATAGACTGGTTGAGTGTAAACTCTGAGACCACCTTAGGGAAAAACTTAGGATTTTTGCGCAAAGACATCCTGTCTTGGTGAAAAATCAAATAAGGCTCCTCGCACCAGAGGTTTTGAAGCTCTGAAATTCTTCAAGTAGAAGTAATGCAACTAAAAATAATGCTTCCCAAGAGAGAAAGGGCAGATTGCAAGTTGCAACTGGCTCAAAAAGAGACAGGGTCAACTTCTCCAAAATAAAATTCAAATCCCAAGCTGGGACAGGAGAATGCATGGGGCGAGCTCAGATGCAGGATGCCTCTGAAAAAGGTAGAGGAGACATCCAGCTGGGCAATCATGCAGTCACCCATGGGCTCATGAAAAGAAGAAATGGCCGAAAGGTGCACCTTGAGGGAGGAGTACTGGAGACCTGAGTCAGACAAAGAGGATCAGGTAGTCCAGGATGTGGTTCACCAAGCAGGTGAAAGGGTCCAGACTATGTCTGGCAGCCCAGATGGCAAACCGCTTCCACTTCATGGCATATGTGGCCCAAGTGGAAGGCTTCCAGGTGGCCACAAGGACATCCACCACTCTATTCAAGACGCCAACCTAGCGATGGCTTTGTCCTCAGAAGCCAAGCATGCAGATGGAGGTAACTGAGGTTGTGATGAACTAGGGTCCCCTGATCCTGGGTCAGCAGATTCCTGCAGAGTGGAAGAGGAACCAGAGGCTCCTCCACCAGCTGCTGAAGCAGGGGGAATCATATCTGCCGAGATCAGAATGGAGCTATTAGGATCATGCTGGCCCCCTCGATCTGCAGTTTAATGAGCACCCTCTGAATTAGAGGAAACAGAGGGAAAGCATAAAGAAACCTCCCGCTCAGGGAGAGGGACAATGCGTCTTGCTAGAAAACTCCAAGCCCTGGATCTAGCGAGCAGAAATTGGGCAGTTCTGCGTTGAGTGGGGACGCAAAAAGGTCCAACTCTGGGTGACCCCATCTGTCGAACAAGTCTTCTGCAATGGAAGAGAGAAGTGCCCAGTTGTGCATGCTGGACTGAGTCCAGCTGAGGCTGTCCGCTAGAGTGTTTAACATGCCTGGCACGTGGACCGCCAAGAGTGTTAGACCATGATCCAGCACTCAGTACCACACTCTCATGGCCTCCCTGCATAGGAGGTACAAGTGAGTCCCCCATTCTTGCTGATGTAGTATACCATACTCAGTTTGTCTGAATGCACCAGCAGCTGCCCTGCAGCAAGTTGTTCCTGAAAAGCCTGCATAGCGTAGAGAACCGCTCTCATCTCCAGGACATGGATATGCAGGGAGGTCTCCAACTGGGACCAAGAGCCCTGGGTCTGAAAGGGGCCCATGTGTGCTCCCCAGTGCAGACCTGAGGCATCCGTGGTGAGGATCTGCTGCGGGGAGGAGATCTGGAATGGAACACCATGAAGCAAATTCGAGGGGTCCATCCACCACTTCAGTACCTTGCGGACTGGGTAAGAAACCAGAACTGGACGCTCTGAATCGTCCGTGAGCTGGTCCCACTGCACTTGCAGGGTCCACTGGAGAACATGCATATGAAGCCTGGCCAGTGGAACAGTGGGTATGGCAGCCATCATCAGGCCCAACAGTCTCAGGTACAGCCTGGCAGGAATGTGTTGACTCTGATCAACTTCTTGAGCTTGGGCAATAAGGCACTCTGCCCTGTTTTGGGGCAACCAGATGGGTTTTTTTAGCGCAATATTAGCCACTGCTAAGCAATTTTAAATCACAAATTGAAGTGAGAAAGAAATAATGTGACCCACTGTTTTGGGGCAGGAAGGCTTTCCCTTAGGCCGAGTCCAGAACCACCCCTATGTACTGTAACCTTTTGAACGGTACCAGAACTGATTTGGGCAAACTGACATTGATGCCCAGGAAGTGGAAAAGCTGGGGAGTTTGCTCTAGAGTAACCTTAGTTGTTCCCTGGATGGGGCCTTAAGGAGCCAATCATCCAGATAACAGAAAACATATAGTCCTTCCCTTCTGAGGGCTGCTGCTGCTGTCACTAAACATTTGATAAAGACTCGCGGCACAGAGGACAAGTCAAAGGGTAGCACTTTGAACTGATAATGCTTGCCCTGAAACGCAAAGCAGAGAAACTTCCTGTGGGGAGAAAGACCAAAATGTGCAGGTAAGCGTCCTGCATGTCCAGTGAACAGAGCCAATCCCCTGTTTTGAGGAGAGGCATTAGGCCTGGTGAGGTCAGCATCTGAAACTTTTTGTAGTGGACGTACAGACTGAGGTCCTTTAAGTCTAGAATGGGCCTCAGATCTCCGGACTTTTTGGGTACCAGGAAAAAACCTGGAATATAGAAACATAGATTTTGACGGCAAATAAGGACCGCTTGGCCCACCCAGTCTGCCCATTTCCCTACCTAATGGATAAGCTGCAGATCCTAGTTAACCAGCAGCCTACTTCTTCCTACCCCTACCCCTTAGAACTGCCTTATGACTGTCCCATGCATGCTTGAATTCCACCACTGTTTTGGACTCCACAACCTCCTCTGGAAGGCCATTCCATGAATCCACAACCCTCTCTGTGAAAAAATACTTCTTTAAATTACCTCTGAGCCACCCCTTCTATCTTCAAATTGTGCCCCCTTGTTCTTGCACACCTCTTTTTTTGAAAGATGCTACCCTCTTGGACTTTGTTGATTCCTTGAGGTACTTGAAAGTTTCTATCATGTCCCCCTCTCCTGAGGCTATACATATTCAGCTCCTTAAGTCTCTCTTCATATGTCTTCCGTCCCATTTTAGTTGCCCTCCTCTGACAGCTCCATCCTGTCTATGTCTTTATGGAGATTGGGTCTCCAGAACTGCACACAGTACTCCAGATAGGGTCTCACCAACTGTCTGTACAGAGGGATAATAACTTCCTGTTTTCTACTGGTGATGCCTCTCCCTATGCATCCCAGTATCCCTCCAGCCCTCCTTGTTGCACTCTCACATTGCTTGCCCACCTTTAGGTCATCTGATATGACTACCCCATGTCCCTTTCCATTTTGTTGTTGTTAGTATCTCACCCCCATTGTGTACTCTTCCCTGGGTTTTTGTTTCCCAGGTGCATTACCTTGCACTTCTAGCACTGAATCTAAGCTGCCATACATTTGACCATTCCTTCTAACCTTGCCAAGTCCCTTCTCATCCTTTCCACCCCACCTTGTGCATCAACTCTGTTGCAGATCTTTGTGTCATCTGCAAAGAGACATACTTTTCCTTCCAGTCCCTCTGCAATGTCGCTTATAAAGACATTGAAGAGGACCAGTCCTAATACTGAACCCTGCGGTACTCCACTAGTAACCCCTTTCTTCAGAGTGGACTCCATTTACTATTACCTCTGTGTCCTATTCTCCAGCCAATTCTTACCCAGTCTGTCATCTTGGGACCCACTCCCAGGCTGGCTAACTTATATATTAATCTTTGTGTGGGACTGTGTCAGATGCCTTCTAAAGTCTAGGTAGGCCAAGTCCACAGCCCTCCTGATCTACTTCTTTGTCACCCAGTCAAAGAAATCTATCAGATTTGTCTGGCATGACCTTCCCGCTGTGAATCCATGCTGCCTTGGGTCCTGAGCCCTCTGGCCTCTAGATACTCAACAATTCTTTCCTTCAGAAGTGATTCCATCATTTTCCTACCACTGAGGTTAAAACTAACAGGTCTGTAGTTTCCTGCTTCTGCTTTGCTCCCACTTTTGTGAAGGGAATCACATCTGCCCTTCTCCAGTCCTCGGGTACCACCCCATCCTCCCATGATTTGTTAAAGAGGGTAGTCAGTGGTGTCACTAGTTCTACCTTTAGTTCTTTTAGAATTTGGGATGAATCCTTCAGGCCCCATTGCTTTGTCCACCTTCAGTTTTAAGAGTTCTTTCAGAACCCTTTCTTCTGTAAATGGGCTGGTATCAACTTCTGTATCCAGAGTGTTTCTACTGTTTGTTTTAGGTCCCTCCCCACTTCCTTTGTAAATACTGAGCAAAATATTTGTTTAGTATCTCTGCCTTTTCACAGTCACCCTCTGCCCACCCTCCTCCTCTTTATTAAGCCTCACTAACCTCCCTTGGTCTTTCTTCGCCCTGATGTACCTATAAAGGTTTTATCCTCTTAACTGAGTTGGCTATCTTTTCCTCAGTTTGGGCCTTTGCTGTTCTGACTGCCTTCCCAGCTTCCTTTGCTTTAACTGATACAGTTCTCTGTCCTGCTCCTTCTGTGATTCCTTGTACTTCCTGAATGCGTTTTTTCTCTTGAACCTTCACTGCCACTTCTTTGAGAACCATAGTGGTTTCTTACATCTTTTCATTTTGTTTATTTGCTTCACACAAAGGCTTGTTACCTCCGTGATGGCAGTTTTTATTTTTCCCCATTGTTCTTCCACCCCTCCTTCCTGCCCATTTGCTAGTGCATTCCTTAGGCACTCACCCATTTTAGCAAAGTCAGCCCTCCTAAAGTCCAGTACTTTTGCCTTTGTATGGCTTGACTCTATTGCTGTGTTTATTGTGAACCATACTGTTCGATGGTCGCTAGTTCCCAGATGGCTATCCACTTCTACATCAGTGATCCTCTCTTCATCTCCATTTGAGAGAACCAGGTCTAAGAACCTCTGGGAACTGGCTCGATGGCCTGCTTGTGTAGAAGGAACTGCACCTCCTCCCAGAGAACAGACAGGTGAGCCAGGGGGTAGCTGGAGGGTGGAGGAGGAGGGGTTTTTGGAGGTTGCTCGAACTCCAGGGTATGCCCCTTCTCTATGATCTGCAGAATCCATGCATCTGAAGTTATGGTTCTCCACTGATTCCGATGGAGGGAGAACCGACCTCTGACCACCGCCTTCTGGTTTGGGACCAGAAGAGGGGGATCTGGCAAGGAGTAAGTGGAGGCAGAGCCAGCCGCTTGGGCTGGTTCCTCATTTCTGAGGCACTTGGCCACAACTCCAGCAGTGGTGGGGGCGACCAAAGGCAGCCGGGGCTCTGCGTTTCCCTTGGGGTTGGCAGGGCGCACAGGATCTATTGGGTGCTTTGCAAAAGGGACAGTGCCCTCTACCTCTTGACTGGGTATGGCAGAGGAAGTTAACAGACTTGAGGGCCCTACCCAAGGCTTGCAGATCATTAATAATATCCTGGACATCAGGGCCAAAAACAGCTTAGTGCAGTTAAAGAGGGCATTAAGCACTTTTTGCTGTATATTTGCAGCGAACTCTGACACTCTGAGCCAGCAGTGCCTACATAGGTATATGCCCATGGCGGCCGCCCTGGCAACGGTGTCAGCCATATCACAGAGGGCTCTGAGGAGGTGCCTGCAAACATCCTCAGCTGCTTGGAGGCACTGCAGTAGCTCCTGCTTCTGAATGCCATCTGGAATGGTCTGTGCTGCGGCCTTGCCCTTTTTCCAGTTGGCATTTTGGTATTCTACCATGTGAGACAGGTAGTTTGCAATTCTCAAACCCAGGGTGGAGGAGGCATACACCCTCTTGCCTCAGAGGTCAATTCTGCAAGAGTCTTTTTCTGGGGGAAGGGAACTAAGGTACTTAGGCACCTTAGACCTGTAATGAGTTGCCTTGATGACCACTGAGTCCATCTCGGGTTGGGCAGCATATCAGGGGAGCCCTTGGGAGGTATGATAGAGTTTGTCATTCCTACGAGGCATAGCTGGCACCATGTCTGGTCTGTGACAGGCTGCTGTGGCTGCATTCCTCAGAGCTGGTAGTATCGGAGAAATGATTTTGGGGGGAGATTCAGGGATCGCCAGGAGGTCCACTAGTTCCTTTCTGGTGGCATCCACTTCTTCAGTGTGGAAGCCCATGGCTGAGGAAAGCTGCTTCATCACATGGAAAACTGTGGGGTCCTCAGGAGGAGACCTGGGAGTACGATTCACCGAGTCCTCACTGACAGAAGAGGTGGTAGATCTGTCAGAGAGTAGGATCTCTGCCTCTTCTTCCTCCTCCTCATCATCAGGAAGAATGAGTACTGGGTGGTACTCCTCCTCGACGTCGATCTCTTCTACACCTGGGTCTGACATCAGATCAGATAACAGCTCATGGGGAGCTTCCCATGGCCAACAAGTAGGTGTTGATGACGGCTGCCATCGTCGGTGAGGGGGGTGCTGCTGCACAAGCACATTAGTGAATTTAAGCATGACTTTGTTCAAGTTGATGGTGGTTGTCGATGGAGGGGGGTTCAATGGCACAGGTGTCGATGACCCGCCTGCTTGGTCCTGAGAACCCGAAGAGCCTGTAGCCCTGGAGGGAGAAGGCGCAGACCTCAACAGGAGAGTCATCGATGGTGAGCCTGTCATCAACGAAAGAGAGGCAGAAGACCCAGAGGTCAATGGCCAGCCACCCTGGGAATTGGGTGCTGTCAGTATGAGTCTGGTGAGCACAGAGGCCTGGACAGCAGTCTTCCTCGTCGGTGCAGCCGCAGCCAACAAGGATCCCCCAGAAGAAGGAGAAGAGGCCATCAGGGAACGAGATCAATGCTGGGGAGAGCAGTCGCAATCTCGGTCTTTCTTATGGGTTTTTCCTGAGCATTTGTCTGGGGCCTTGGAGGCCTGGAAGCTCGATGAGCTAGTAGGCGACTGAGAGGCTGGGACCCCAGAGGATCCCTGTCTGGAACTGGATACCTGTTGATCCATCAGAAAATTTTTAAGAGCCTTTCTGCATTGCCTGAGGGTTGTTTGGTTAAACTTCTGGCAGAGCTCACAGTCAGAAACTTTGTGTTCGGGCCCAAGACAGCAGACACAGACAGAATGTTCGTCTATAGAGGCAATCTTCTTACCGCAGCAACAGAAGAGAGAAGAAAAATTAACTCTCAACATAAACAAATGAGCAGAATCTCTTTTATAAAAGAGATTCAGAAAAATACAGAAGAAAAAGTTGTAAGTGAAAAAATGACATGAATACTGTGTCGGAGCTTCACGGAGACCCATGTGAGCGAGTCAATGACAGGAAAGAACAGAGGAGGGAGTGGGGCCGCTCACACTTTTACAGGATTGGTGACCTCGACGGATGTTGATGGTATGGGTGGCCCCAGTTGTACTACTGAAAATCTTCCATGTGGATTCCCCTTCACCGACGGCGGAGGTTCCTACGGTATAACTTGATGACTGAGATAACCCCAATGAAGATCTAAAATATCTGCAGTTAACACAAGTGGGAGCCAAGTATGGGGTTCCTGTGTCACAGGCCCAGCACTGTGGACCAACTAACCTTTTAATTTATGCCTGCCCATAAACAATTTTTTTTTGAGGCGGGGTTGCACTACATTTTAATTTGGATCTGTATTAAGAATGAACCAACTGTGCCTCATTATGGCCTCCACCGGTTATACTGTACAATCCCAGTTAGTTTCAGGATTGTAAACATGTAGAATAATGTATGGGTAACTGCACAACAAGGCTGCATTTTCATCAAAGGGTTCTGAAGACACCATAGACCTCAAGAGCTAAGCTTGAGAGGTCTCAAGTGTCTTCAGAACTAGATGAAAACACATGCTGAGTTAGGCATAGTTGCCCATATTTGATTGTTTATAGTATATGGTTCTAGAATTTCAGTTAACATACAGATGCCAAAATGCCGTCTGAATGGACTTTCCCTTAAACTAGAACACAGTTTCACATTCATAACTGAGTCAGATAAAACAGCAATAACTAAAGATGCAGTTCAGTGTACATGGGTTTGTTGAATTGTACTATAAAAACTGGGAAGTCTGAACTGTACTACAACTTCTTTAAAGTGTATCACAATAACGTTTTTGACCTTTGAACTGTACTACAACTTTTTTTATCACTGAACTGTATCTGTACAACAATTTTTGAACTGTAGTACATCAAGAAAATTGAGCCAGTCGATTTCCACGTATAGTAAGATATGATGGTGACCTTTAAGTACCTGAAGGAAATAAACAAGACTAATGCAGAGAGGATTTTCCAGAGGAGAAAGGGAGGGACACGAGAGGACGCCAACTGAGATTGAGGGGGTAGATTCAGGAGAGAGATGAAGAGACATTTTTTCACAGAAAGCGTGATGGACAAGTGAACTCCTTGCCGGGTGAGGTAGTGGCCTGCAAGACGGTAGACAGCTTCAGAAGGGGTTAGGATAGGGGAAAGGGTAATAGGATGGGGGAAGGGAGGGCAGCAGCATTATAAGTGCTAGCTGCACACACGAGCAGACTCGATAGACCGTGAGGCCTGTTTCTGCTGGCATTTTCGTGATGTTCGTAAGAAATAACCATATACTATAGAGATTCTGTGGTAAATCTAATTGAAGAATATCACTTAATCTGTCTTTACAGAGTCTACAAGAAATACAGGTTACTCACCTGTAACAGGAGTTCTAGGAATGGTATATGTTGTTCATCCACACTGTCTGGCAGGTATCCTTGCCGCTTTAAATCTTGCCGGAAGGTCTTCAAGCTGGCTCCTCCCACCAACCCGGGTGGTAAAACTCTCGGCTCCGCCCCATGACGCCAGATCTGGCCCGCTGGAAGCTCAGGTTGTGCGTCGAAGCCGGGCAGGTCGGGTGGGTTGTGTGGATGAACAACATATACCATTCCTAGAACTCCTGTTACAGGTGAGTAACCTGTATTTCTAGGGACATGGATATGTTGTTCATCCACACTGTCTGGCAGACTCCTAGCAGTTCTCCGGGAGGAGGGAGGCAAGGCGCACACCCCCTACTTAGGGAATAGAGAATGGAGAACCGAGGCCCCAAAACCAGCATCCCGGCGTGATTCAAGGTCGATGTGGTAATGGGTGATGAAGGTGTGTGCTGACTTCCAGGTAGCAGCCCTGCAGATTTCCTGGATAGGGACGTCCCTGGAAGCAGCCACTGATGCAGCAGTATGGCGGGTAGAATGAGCTCTTATCCCTCTGGGAGGCTCCATGCCGCCAACTTATAGCAGAGATCTATGCAGGAGGTGACCCACCTGCCTATCGTCCGCTTGGCTGCAGGTCTGCCAGGCGGTCAGCATAGGTGACAAACAGCTGGCGAACCTCTCCTCGAATTCTCCAGCCGCTGTGCCTTATAGTAAGCGAGCCTTCAGGGTCCAGAGTATGGAACCTATATTCGCCTCCGAGGTGTGATTGGGGTAGAACACCGCAGAGTCAACACCTGATTAAGGTGAAACTCCGACACCACCTTCGGAAGGAATTTCGGTGGGAGCAGGACAACCTTGTCCCTGTGGAAGACCAGGTAAGGAGACTCGATGCAGAGCACCTGGAGCTCTCCCATCCTTCTGGCTGACGTAATAGCCACCAAGAAGGCGGTCTTCCACGACAGATGAGAGAGTTCACACCTGTGCATTGGTTCGAATGGCTTGCCCATGAGCTTTGCCAGTACCAGCAGTAGATCCCACGGAGGTGGAGGTTCTTGCACCAGAGGGGAAATGTGATCAAGGCCTTTGAAAAGCGCCAGACCACCTCCTCCTGCGCCCTGACTGCTTCCCGGCCCGCGACTAGCTAGATATGGCTGCCAGGTGACCTTAAGGGTCGCCGACCCAAGCCCTCACTGAGAAAGGGACCAAAGGTAGTCCAATATGCTCGCCAAGGAACAGGAGGAAGGGTCCAGGCCCCTTGTTTCCTGACACCAAATGGAAAAATCTTTTCCATTTGAAGGTGTAGCATTTTCTGGTCGACTCAATACGGGCGCTCAAATACGCTGAGGACCTCTTCGGAAAGACCCAAGGCCTGGAACTCTAGCCGCTCAGGACCAGGCCGCCAGGGCAGGGATTGAAGGTCCGGATGGAATACCTTCCCTGATTGACTGAGAGCAGGTCCGGGCGAGCTGGAGCTGCCTCGGAGCCTGGAGCTGAGGCTGAGGAGATCTGGGTACCAGTACTGGCAGGGCCAGTCTGGGGCTACCAGAATCACCATGCCTTTCCCTCCTTGCTTGAGAAGCACCTTGTGCATCAAGGGAATGGGGAAAGGCGAAGAGGCCTGGGGTCCACGGCCTTGAGAAGGCATCCCCCAGCAGCGATCCCTGCTGAGGGGGTGGGCATGGAACAGCCTCAGCTTCGCATTCTCCCTGGAGGCAAACAGGTCCACCTGAGGCGTTCCCCAATGGGAGAATAGATCTTGTACTACCTCCGGCAGGAGAGACCACTCATGGGACGCAGCCCCTATCCGGCTTAGGGCATCGGCCAGGGTGTTGGAGGCTCCTGCCACATGAATGGCTAGGAGATCCGCCTCCAGGCTGCGCACGAGTGACCAGATGCGGAGAGCTTCCTTGCATAGAAGCATGGAGCGCATCCCGCCCTGGCGGTTTAGATAGTACATGGTCGTGGTGTTGTCCGTCTGGACCCGGACCACTTAACCCCGAAGAAACGGAGCAAAGGCGGTGAGAGCTAGGCGGACCGCTCAGAGCTCCAGCAGGTTGATGTGGCTTCGGGACTCCTTCGGGGACCAGAGGCCGTGCGCTCGGTGTTCCCCCAGATGGGCACCCCAACCCATCAGAGAGGCATCGGTCGATAGAGAGACCGTCGGCCCGGGGCGGACAAACGGGATGCCCTCCTGCAGATGAACTGGAACGGTCCACCACTGGAGAGCGTTCCACATCCCCTGGGTCACCGTCACTAGCTGGTCCAATGGATCGCAGCGTTGGGACCACTGGCTGGCCAGCCCCCACTGAAGGGGGCGCATGTTCCAACGGGCCCAACGGACCACGCTGGTACAGGCCGCCATGAGACCCAGGAGGCGCAGGAAGTCCCGGGCAGGGCGCAATTGCCCAACCAGAAATGATTGGGCAAAGAAGGAAAGAACCTCGACCCTGTCCGCAGGGAGCCGTGCCCTGGCTCGAAGAGAGTCGAGCTCTGCCCCGATGAAAAGAATCACCTGCTTCGGCTCGAGTTCCGACTTGGCCTCGTTGATGAGGAGGCCGACCTGAGAGCAAACCTGGAGGGCCAGATCTCAGGACCGCCTCCACCTCCTGTCTGGAGGGCTGCAATCAGCCAATTGTCCAGGTAAGGGTAAACCGGACCCCTTGGCGCCAAGAGGAATGCTGTCACCACTGCCATGCATTTGGTGAAGACCCTGGGAGCTGGAGATAAGCCGAAGGGCATGGCTTGAACTCGAAGGATCCTCCGCCGAAAGCGTAAGGAACCTTTGATGGACGGATTTGATGGGACGTGAAAGAACGCGTCCTGTAGGTCCAGAGAGCAGAACCACACGCCGTGTTCCAAGGATGGTATTATCTGAGCCAGAGTGACCATCCTGAAGGTTCGAGACCTTAGGAACTTGTTTAGGTCGTGTAGGTCGAGAATGGGGCGCCAGCCCCCCGTCCGTTTCGGAACCAGGAAGTACCTGGACACGAACCCCGGGTTTGAGGGAGGGTCCGCCACCTCTCTTATCACCTCCTTCTCGAGGAGGAGAGCGATGTCGGCTCGGCGAGCTGACAGCGAGGCTTCGGACCCCGAGGCCCCCCGAGGTGCGACGGCTCTGAAGGGTGGGGCCTGCTCGAACTCCAGAGGCAAGCCCTCTTCCTACCACTTCCAACACCCACCGGTCTGTGGTAATAGCAGACCAGGCGGAAAGGAAGAACCGGAGCTGTCCCCCCACGGGGGGAACCTGGGGTGAGGTGACGAGGTTGGGGGCGACACCCCTCAACCCGTCACTGTGCAGGCTTGGAGGAGGGACCGGCCGAGGGACCACCTGGGCCTTTACCTCCCTGCTTCCTGGAGGAGGAAGCCGCGGGCTTGGGTTTGGGATGCCAAGAGCGAGCCTGCTGGCCCTGGTGTTGCTGGGCCGGACGTGCCGGGGCGCAGACGGACGAAAGGGCTTGGGTTGCGGTCTGCGGCCCTTGTCCCTCTGAGCGGATGAGACCGAGTCCAAGGTGGCATTGGACTTTTCGATCCTCTGGAGGTGGCCTTCCACTCCAGGGCCGAAGAGGTCGGTCCCCAGGAAGGGGACATCCGCCAATTTGTGCTGGGTATCCGCCGTGAAGGTGGATATCCTCAGCCATGCCCGATGGTGCATAGCCACTGCAGCCGCAACTGACCTGGAGCATGAGTCTCCAATGTCCAGAGCAGTCTGAAGTTGCTGCTTGGCCACTGCCCTGCCCTGGTCCCGCACCTGCCTAACCATGGTCTGCAGGTCACCCGGGAGATGAGGGACTACCCCGTCCAGGGAGCCCAACAGGACATGGGAGAAATGTGCCATAAGCACGGCCGAGCTTCCTGCGAAGGCCAAGGGAGGACGAGCGTAGACTTTTCGCCTCGCATAGTCCAATTTCGGACTTTGTCGGAGGTTTGTCCACCGCCCCTAGCATTTCCGGCACGCCGGAAAACGCTGTCGGTAACTAACCCCTCAGCTGAGGGATGTTCTGAGAAACCGGACAGGGAACCAGTAGGGACCACATACTTCCTGGCCATCCTGGCCGAAGGCGCAGGGCAGGAAGCAGGGCACTGCCAGAGCTCCAAGGCCGGGCTCACAATGGCCTCAGCCACAGGAAAGGCCTCCGTAGGGGAATCCCCTCGGTCCAATATCTCCGTGAGGGGATACCTGGCCCGCTTGGATATGGACTCGAGCTGCATCCTGGTGAACTCCGAGATGAGCCTGAGCAAACACCAGGAAGGACGAAGTGCTGTCGTCCAGCGACTGACCTCCAGAGGACTCCAAGTCCACTCGCTTGGAGAAAAGGGAGGAATCATCGTCGGACTCAGAGAAGTCCGCAAAGAGCTGCCTCGGGCCTGAGCCACCCTCCACCTGCCGAGGGCGATCGGGAGTGAGGGTGACTGACAGCCTATGGGGCAGACCCTGAGCCGACCGAGAGTTCTTGGTCGGAGCCCCAAATAGCGGCTGTGGAGGTGGAGGTTCCACTGGAATCGGTGGGGCAGCTGGTTTTGGCCGAACAACCGGCCTGGGAACAGGCTCCTCGGTTAAAACGAGGGGTTGTTTCGGCCGCTCCAGTGACAGCCACTTAATGGCCGGGGAAGGCGACGGCGTCGGCTTGTTCCCAGTCAGAAGGAGCTGTTGCCACATGAGGTCCTCGTATCGTCGACGTAACTTACGTCGAAGCCTCCCCTCATCCGAGGAGGAGGACGAGCGGCGGCGCCGCTTACTGCGGTGCCGAGACCGAGACCGCCTATAACGGCAGGATCAGCTGGACCGCGAAGAAGTCCGAGACCAAGACCGAGAACCTCGGTCTTTCCGAGGACGGTGCGGGAAGGGGACGGGTGGAACCGCCCTCCCGACTCACAGAGGGTTCGCCCGGGCTCCAGAACCAGAGGCACTGGCAAGCCCACGGGATCCTCAACTCCCACCGGGGAACCGAGAGAGGGATTGCTTGCGGTCGACAACCCGGCCCAACGGTCGAGAAAGATCTCGACCGCGGCCGACGGGAGTCTCAGTCAACTGACCTGACGGGGACACCGTGGAGACCAGTGGCCGGTCGAACGACTCCGACCAAGTCGATGGCCGACAACCTCGGGAGAGGGACCTTCCCGCCTCAAGAGCGCCAACGGAGGGACTTACCTTGTCTTTCTTTTGGACCGAGAAGAAGGTCCAGCAGACGCTGGTCCCTCTCCTCTAGTGGAGAGGGACAGACAAAGCTCCTTAAAGGAAGCTGTGTAAGAGGAACCCAGGGAGAGCGGGATAAATGCCGGGTCGAGGAAGATGCGGCCGTGCCGCCTCCTCTTCGAGGCGATCATCTGCTCTAGCTGATCTCACGAGCTCACGCCGCAGAAACCGCCGATCGGGCCTTTGACTTATCGAGGAAAACGCCGAGCGCCCAGTTGTAAACGGGCAGCACGGGTCTTCGAGGACGAGGCTGAGAAGGAAGAGCACAGGTCAAGCCCGCGGCCGGCTCAAGGCCCAAACAGTAGACACACGTGGAGTGCGGATCCGCTCAAGACATCTTCTCTGCCCGCAAGGCACCGCCAAAAACGAGTCGATGGTCCACGTAGCCGCCGAGGGATAGAAGACCAAGTCTATAATGCAAAACTTTACATTCGGAAAACCAAGAATTAGGAACCAGTCTTATGTCGGAGCGTTAAGGAGGGAAACCTGAGCTTCCAAGCGGTAAGGAAGATCTGGCGTCATGAGGCAGAGCCGAGAGTTTTACCACCCGGGTGGGTGGGAGGAGCCAGCTTGAAGACCTTCCGGCAAGATTTAAAGCAGCAAGGATACCTGCCAGACAGTGTGGATGAACAACATATCCATGTCCCTAGAAATGAAAATTACATACTCGCTGTAACTGTTGATCTTCCAGAATATCTTCTCTATTGAATACCACTTATGGGTCTAGGCCAAAGACACTAAGACCCCACTGAAGCAAAACTTTTTGCCAGAGAGTAAGCAACTGGCTACAGCGTCTGTGCAACACTACACAGTGTCACACACCTACCAATCACATTTGCCAGCTCCCTCATCCGTCTCAGTTCTGTCTGCCAGGAGAGAAGCAAAAAGCATGAGAAAAGAAGAGCTGGGGCTTGTGATAAGCTAACCCAAAGGGACAGACAACGGATACAGGATAATAAACAAATAATGAACAAATGCCTGGATAGATTCTGCTCCATTCATGTTTCCACTCTACAGAACCGCCCTGCTCGCCCAGCCCACTCTATTCCCTTCATAATCCAACCCTTTCTCAACAATGCCCCACGACGCTGCTTCCCCCCCTCTCTCCTGCTACCTCATTCCCCCCTTCCTTTCTCTCCCTCTCTCTGTCACAGTATCAAATCACTGCAAATGTTATGATACTGCTTGTGCTCAACTTGTGTTATTATATTAGGGGTACCACCGAGGGCCATCATAAGCCAATGTGCAGTGCCCAGTTTGTAACTGCTCCTTTCACTGTGTGATTCTCATGCACCTACTGTTTCATGTAACTGTAACCAATTACTGTTTTGTATGATGAACTGGTTGTCTACTCTGACGTGGAACCTTTATGAAAGAGCTTGCACTCAAAGGTCTTTCCAAACTACTGAATAAATAAATAAAAATAAATAAAACCCCACTACCAGCTCTCAAAGTGAGACAAATAGGAAATCGGGGCACACCTAAGGTGACACAGAAAAAGAGATAGTCTCGGATTTTGGAGCCACAGGATCAATAAAAAACAACTGCTCAGTAGACAGCTGTCAGACTGGAGGAGGTGGAAGGCAGCAGCCCTGTACACATACAGGTTCTAGCTAGTAGAGTGTAAAGGAGTAGCTCATGGAGAGCCTCCCTTGCAAATAAAGTGGGCAAAGAGGAGTGCCAGACCCAGAAAAGCCAAGCAGCCAATAAGACAACAGTAGGCAATCTACGACCAGGCAGAGGGTGTGGCTTTTTTTCTTTCTTTCCAAAAGCTAAGCTGCCCCGGAAGGGGGAGAAGTAAACTGTATTACTGGTGCATGTGCTGCAGAGCCCATAAGGTTACAAGACCCCGCCCCCCTCAGAAGTAGTAAATGCGCCACTCTGCCATGTTTCCTCTAACTCCCCTGGACATACTGGAACAGCATATAGCCACAATTAAAGCAGAGCAGCTGTGAAAATAAGATGGGTAAACACGTGCCAAAAAGAAAACTACAGCAGCAAAACCAGATAACATTCCCTTCATGCAAATATAGTCCAGGGCTGTACCCGGAGAAGGAGCTGATTGCTCCAGCTAGGCTGAAGGTATGTTTACACAAGTTTTGCACCACTGTGAGCAGTGTGAATCTACTGCAACGGTACACTGACCAGTATCTGAATGCACTGTGCACTATTGCAGACTGCTTCACTTCTTGGGCTCGCGTTCCCTGTCTTCCTGGGAATGCGTGGCGTTGTGGCCATTTTCACTACACACCTGAACAGACTGCGCCAGTCACATCACTGTAGTTTGCCTTCCTGTGATGCCGGCAATCCCCCTGCTTTTTAATTATTTTTATTTAAGAGACATCAAAAGTATTATCACATGTAAGTTAAGTTAAATTTGAAGTCAGGATACATGTGTGAAGTGGTCAACTCAGCCTTGAGTTACCCTCCCGACTCTGCACTCCAGCATTCCTCCTTTCAGCATTAAGTCTCACTGCC
The DNA here is from genome assembly GCA_016271365.2 of Neoceratodus forsteri. Taxonomy (NCBI): domain Eukaryota; kingdom Metazoa; phylum Chordata; order Ceratodontiformes; family Ceratodontidae; genus Neoceratodus; species Neoceratodus forsteri. Next base: position 185,949,833 of record JADMNL010000027.1, read on the forward strand.
AGTAGCTCATTATTTTCTGAAATGCCAACAGATGTTTTCAGTGTTGGGATGACTAAAAATATAACCTGCATACAACACCATTACTGTCGACAGCTGCCCCCCCTCCACCAACGGAAGTTCGCCCAAATTGCCTGAAAGTCAGTCACACCAATGTCGGGGACTAAGATGTGTGAATAGGAGCAACATCGCTGCAGCTTGAAAGGAGCAGCCTGCACTGCAACGCAAACCAGAAAGGTGTAGGCAGTGTTAACAAACCTTAAATCTGGTGCTATAAGCACAAATCCACAGATAGGGCAACTATCAAATGGAGTTGGGATTGAGAAACACCCAAGGGGTGTGGTTTGCATTTAGCAACTAAAAGGTATATACCCAAGGCAGAGAGGATGCACCCCAGGCAGGAAAAAGCAACACATTTTTTTGGTTTGGTTTTGTACTTTTTTCTGTTTTCTCCAAAGCCTAAGTCCCCATTGGGAAAGACAATGAAAGGTGAGAGCAGCAGCAAGTACATGGTTATCTCACCTACACATGAACAGCAGTGGCGGAGCTAGTGGGGGGGGGCTGGGGGGCGGTCGCCCCTTCTGGCTGCCCCAATTTGAGTAGCGGTGCCCCACCACCCTTTATTCACTGTTTAGTGCCCATTGTGGAGCCCATGATTGACTGAATGGCTCCCCCTGGCTCCCAAATGCTCCCAAACCTAGCTCCGCCACTGATGAACAGGGTGAAGGTCTGGTACTCAGTGGAGAAGATATTCTTGAAGATCAACAGATACAGTGAGTATGTAACTTTCACATCTTCCCAGAATCAAACGTCTTCATCGAGTCACACTATGGGTCAAAGTACCAAGCTTCCCTATTTCATGCGGGAGAAGCTGGCTCACCCTGAATGTACAATACTTCTCTTAGCCCTCTGAGTGGAGGTGAGCACCTGAAGGAAGGTGCTCCTGCAAGTCAGGTGAGACCTATGATTGATCGGGTCGAGGTGCTGGTCCTGTGAAACAGCAGCAGTAGGGTTCTCCAAAAGTTGTTGCCTGACCCAAGTGGAGAAGAAATGAGCTCCTTGAAAGTGCGAGTTCAGCACTGCCTCGAGCAAAAAGGTCAATGGCTTGCCTGACTATTTTACTTTGTGACGTAGCAGCTAGAAGACAATGAAGCTGCAATTGTAGACCACTATGTGGGCCTGATGTGTAGCCATGCACACAAGACAGTGCGCAGAGGGAAATACACGCCTTCCCACAGCATCAGACTAAACAGAGTCTGCAGCAGGTATGTCACACTGAAGGCACTGTGGGCCAAACTGAGTCTGCAGTCCCAATGTTAGGGTAACTGAACCTCAGCCTGTAAAAGCTGGGAGGTCCAGTGCCTGAAGCATCTCCACCACAAATCGCTGATACAGCATGTATTCAGCAGAAGATGCTAGGTGGAGTTATCCTCAGATGAGGATGTTGATGGAGATAAGGAGTAAGCACCAGGCAGATGCGGTGACAGGGAAAGGAGCCCTAAACATGGTCCTATCTGACTCCCTATATAACTGCTCCATGGCACCAACCCAGACCCAGTGTTGATCAAAGGAGTCAGAGTGGTGAAAAATACTGGCAACCTTGTAAAGAAGGGCTGAAGCCCCTGGCCTGCTAGGCCTTGGCCTAGGCAGCGAAACTGGCAACATCCTCGTTCTGAAGGAGGAGTAGAAAGATATGCCCAATCATGAGAAACCTAAATCCAAGCTGTTGCCAGAACAGTCATTCTGGTGATATCTCCATGGGTGAGTAAGAGACCACAGTCGAAAAGGCCTCACAGGGACACTTCGTTCCTCATCTGGTACACTGTCAAGAGATGCCTCCAGAGAGAACCCCAGCTCCAGGTTGTCACAATCCCTGGAAAGTTGGCAGTAGCCATTAGGAACTCATAGACTGAAACTGACAGAGGAAAGCTTTGTGGGTTTAGGCACAGAGAATGAAAATGAGTGAGTGAGTGAGTGAATGGGGGGGGGGGGAGACAGAAGGAGAGAAAAAGAGAAGGTTTAGCACAGGGAAGTGAAATGTCTTCCCCTGTGGAAGTGGTTGAATTCAAAGCTGAGTTTCCAAATTCAAGTTTCTGTGCTCTAACCTTAGGCAACCCTGTCCCTCTAAAATGTAGAAATGTGAGAACAAGCTGGACCTCCGGCGCAGCAGTGTTACTGCTCACGACACGCAACCCAGATTAAGGAATGAGCCTGGGGAGATGGTGGGCCAGCGGTGGGGGAGGCTTGAGTGCTCAAGGACTGCTCGTCTTCTCCGGAGGGAGCGAGGAGGATGAGGCTTGGTGCTTGACTGTTCTCAGGCACAGGCCTGAGGTACAGCAAGCGCAGGCCATAGAGAGGGGGTGTGACGGACATCAGTGGATCTGCCTGCATGTCGGGTGCACGTCACGCCCAGAATATCGGAAATATGGCTTCCTGCGCTCCAGGAAGATAGAGCACCAGCACAAATCTCCAATGTCCCCTGCCTGTCCTGGGTACCCCTGGCCAAGATTTGGATGTTCGGGGTGTACGGGCCCCACCCTCGTCCCCTACCTGGTGGGAAAAAACCAAGGCTACATGGGGAGGACTACCGCGGGCTCCAGGCAGGAAGGAAAGGAGGACAGATGCCCAGGTGTCTCCTGATGGGGTGGATTGCAGGGGGCGGGGGGAGCATAAACAGAAATAAAAAAAAAAAAAGGAAATGTAAGAATGCTTTTACCTCATTTCCTCCTGGCACTCGGTTCAACTGCACCAGCTGTCCTTGTTGGTCCAGCACAAGCTCCGTGCATGTAAACACATCTTTTGGGGAAGCTTCCCCTCGGTTCCACAATTTCAGCAAAGCCTAGAATTGAAATAATATTAAGAAATGCTTTTAGATTAATATAATTGGAATTAGGAGGCAAGCTAAAACCAAATATTACAGCAAATGACAAACAAACATAGAATTTCTTTTAGGCCAATAGCAAAACGTCACTGTAATGTACCTAATGTTTCCACTCCAGAGCCACACTCCAGAGAACAGCGGGTGGATTGTGAGGGTACGCACAGAACCTCTACCCACCCACCCCCACACCAATCACTGAGCAAGCCATAGAAGCTGTGACATAGAGAGGACTTTCAGTCCACCTCCCAGCAAAGCCACACTACCAACCAGGAGCTGTTCTTGGGATTCAGGGTGGGATCTCAAAAGCCCACCGGAACTTTTGCATTTGAATCTGCAGCCTTTGTTTCAATTCCAAGCCTGGCTCCTACCTGCCTCCATTTCACTCCAGAGCTGCACCAAAGAGCAGTAAGTGGTTCATGAGGATGCGTACGTCACCTCTACCTACCCTCCCCACCACAGATCGCCGAGCAAACTGTCCAACCCAAGGAAATCATAGAAAACACCTGACCCCTATAAAAGACACTCTACCCTAGCAGTCCTCTGCACTTATGGTCCGGAGCGCTAAGAGCCGCAGCACAAAGGATTTCTCACTGTGAGTGTCAGCTATGGGAGTAAGCCATCAGCCAGCCATACTGCCCTAACAGTGTGCACCCCCATTACAGTTTTTCATGGACTTGTGGGCTATTAGACTACAGTCTGTTTGTTACTGAATCACCTGCCATATCCCTGACTGTAAGTGCCTCTGTTTCAGCTCATATTGTTACACTACAGTCTGTTTGCTACTGAATCACCTGCCATATCCCTGACTGTAAGTACCTCTGTTTTCAGATCATATTGTTACACTACAGTTTGTTTGCTTTTGAATCACCTGCCATATCCCTGACTGTAAGTGCCTCTGTGTTTCAGATCATATTGTTACACTACAGTCTGTTTGCTACTGAATCACCTGCCATATCCCTGACTGTAAGTACCTCTGTGTTTCAGATCATATTGTTACACTACGGTCTGTTTGCTATTGAATCACCTGCCATATCCCTGACTGTAAGTACCTCTGTGTTTCAGATCATATTGTTACACTACGGTCTGTTTGCTACTGAATCACCTGCCATATCCCTGACTGTAAGTGCCTCTGTGTTTCAGATGAACAGGTTACTGACCTGTAATAGTAGTTCTAGGAGTGGTATATGTTGTTCATCCACACTCTCTAGCATGTCCCTTTCCCCTTTAAATCTTGCTGGAAGTCTTCAAGCTGGCTCCTCCCACCCACCCAGGTGGTAAATACCTCGGCTCCGCCCCATGATGCCAGATCTTAACCTGCTGGAAGCAAGGTTGTGCGCCTAAAGCCGGGGAGGTCGGGTGGGTGCGTGTGGATGAACAACGTATACCACTCCTAGAACTACTGTTACAGGTGAGTAACCTGTTCTTCTAGGAGCGTGGATATGTTGTTCATCCACACTCTCTGGCAGACTCCAAGCAGTTCTCTGGGAGAAGGGAGACAAGGCGCACACCCCCTACTTGGGAAATAGAGATTGAGAACCGAGGCCCCAAACCAGCATCCCGGGCGTGACTCAAGGTCGATGTGGTAGTGGGTAATAAGAGTGTTTGCTGACTTCAGGTAGCAGCCCGACAGATTTCTGGATAGGGATGTCCCTGAAGCAGCCACCGGTGCCAGTATGGCTGGCAGAAGGAGCTCTTATCCTCTGGGAGGCTCCATGCCCGCCAACTGTGAGCACACAGACCCATGTATGATGTAATCCACCTTGCAATGGTCCATTTGGCTGCAGGTCTGCCAGAAGCAGCTTCAGTGTAAGTGACAAACAGCTGGCGAACCTCTCCATGAATTTCCGCCGTTCTCTCCTTATAATGGGAGAGAGCACGTCTCAGGTCCAAAGTATGGAGCCTGTACTCGGCGTCAGAGGTGTAATTAGGGTAGTATACCGGCAGAGTTAACACCTGGTTAAGGTAAAACTCTGTCACCACCTTCAGAAGGAATTTCGGTTGGGGGGCACAGGACAACTTTGCCCCTGTGGAAAACCTGATAAGGGGAGTCCACTGAAAATGCCTGGAGCTCTCCTGTCCTTCTGGCTGACATGATAGCCACCAGGAAGGCCATCTTCCACGAGAAGTGTGAAAGCTCACACTTGTGCATGGGTTCGAATGGCTTGCCCATGAGCTTTGCCAAAACCAGTAAGAGATCCCACGGAGGTGGAGGTTCACGCACTGGAGGGGATATGTGATCCAGGCCTTTGAAAAAGCACCCGACCACCATCTCCTGCGCCAATATCGGCTGACCAGCCTGCACCCGGTATGCAGAAATGGTTGCCAGGTACACCCTAAGGGTCGATGACCGCAGACTCCCTTTGGAGAGAGACCAAAGGTAGACGAGAATGTTAGCCACAGAACAGGATAAGGGGTCCAGACTCTTACCCTGACACCAAATGGAAAATCTTTCCCATTTGAAGGCATAATGTTTGTGTAATAGGTAGTTATATGTTTAAGAGGTTTGACTTATGTCTTGTATCCTTTGATGTAATGTGCATTGAGTGTTATGTATATTCTGAATGATATGTTTTTGTACATTTTGTGATTATTTAAAAATTTTTACGACACAGGATTGCCTTGTAAATAGGGACTTTTTGAACCCTAATGGCAAATTTCTCTGTATAAATAAAATTTTACTACTACATAACATTTCCTGGTCGATTCCTTTTCGAGATGCCTCCACTAAGGTGTAGATATCTTCGGAAAGACCCAAAGCCTGGAGCTCTAGTCGCTCAGGTACCAGGCTGTCAGGTGCAGGGACTGAAGGTCTGGATGGAAAACCTTCCCCTGGTTCAGAATATCAGGTCCGGGCGTGTACAAAGCCGCTCCAGGGGCCTGCAGCTGAGGCTGAGGAGATCTGGTACCAGAACTGGCGCAGCGGTCTGGGAACTGGGATCCACCTTCACCTTGACCCTCCTCATCTTGAGTAACACCTTGTGGATCAAGGGAAATAGAGGAAGCGTAGGAGGCCTGGGGTCCACGGCCCGAGAAGGCACCCCATGCAGTGAGCCCTGCTGAGGGGGGGCTGGAAATGACAGCTTCAGCTTGGTGTTTTCCTGAGGCAGACAGGTCCACCATCGGTCTGTCCTCAACGGGAGAACAAGTTGTAAGCTACCTCTGGATGGAGTGACCACTCGTGGGATGTCTGGCCTATACGGCTGAGAGCATCCGCCAGCTTGTTCGAGACTCCTGCCACATGAATGGCTAGGAGATCCGCCTCCAACCGGCTGATGAGGGTCCAGATTCAGAGCGCCTCCTTGCATAGCAGACGGGGGTGAGTGCCGCCCTGTTTGTTAGCGTAGTAAATGGTCGTGGTATTGTCCTCTGGACTTGAATCACTTTGGACCGGAGCTGAGGGAGGAAAGCTGACAACGCCCAGTCTGACTGCTCTGAGCTCCAACAGGTTGATGTGGCATCAGGATTCCTCGGGGTCCAGAACCCGTGGGCTCTGCTGCCCCATGTGGGCCTCCACAGCCTATGAGAGAGGTGTATCGTCGTAGAAGAACGTACTGTCGCTCGGGCAGACAAACGGGATCCCTTCCTGCAACCATTCTGGGATGGTCCACCATTGAGCGTCCCACATCTTCTGGGTCACAGTGATCAGCTGGTCGAAATGACCATGGCGCTGAGTCCACTGGTGACCAGCTCCATTGGAGGGGTGCATGTGCCATCTGGCTGTGGGACCACTGGTGTGCATACTATGTAACCCAGAGGCGCAGGAAGTCCCAGGCAGGGCGCAAGTGCCCAACCCAGAAATGATTAAGGCGGGAAAAGAACCTCCACCCTGTCCACGAGCCAAGCTCTGGCTTCTGACGAGAGCCCAGCCTGCCCCGATGAAGCCCATCACCTGAGAGGGCACGAGTTCACTGGCCCTGTTGATCAGGAGGCCTGGCTGGGAGCAGGTTCGAGAGCCAGATCCCTGGATCTCTCCACCTCCTGAAGAGAGGAACCTGCCAAGAGCCAGTCGTCGAGATAAGGGTAGATTCGAACTCCTCGACGCTGGAGATGGGCTGCCACCACTGCGATGCACTTGATGAAGACCCTTGGGGCCGATGACAGGCCGAATGGCATGACTTGGAACTCGTTCAGGGTCCCCTTGACCCTGAAGCGGAGGAGCCGCTGACGGAACAGACAGATTGGGATGTGGAAGACTGCGTCCTGCAGATCCAGTGAACAGAACCACATGTTTCACTCCAGGGATGGTATGATCTGGTTCAGAGTTACCATCCGGAAGGTGCGAGACCTGAGATATTGATTCAGGTTGTGGAGATCTAGGATGGGGCACCGACTGAGTGCAAGCTGAGATCCTTTCCTCCCATGGGGCTTGGCTTGGCTGGGAGGGTACTGCTCGAATTCCAGAGGCAGTCCCTGGCCGACCACTTCTAGAACCCACCTGTCCGAGGTGATATCAGACCAGGCGGAAAGAAAGTGCCGAAGCCGGCCCCCCACAGGAGGACCCAGAGCTGGCGTGATGGGTATAGGGGTGGCAACCCTCAACCCATCACTGAGCAGGCTGAGGGAGGAGGCTCCTGGACCAGCACCTCGGCCTCCTTCATGGGGCTGTTGAGGACCCCTGCTTGGGCCTGGGGCACCAAGCTTGAGCCTGCTGTTGCTGCTGGCCTCCTTGATAGGAGGGCTGCCTAACCACAGGTGAAGAGTGCCGAAAAGCCTTCTTCTTGCACTTCTGCTGGTTCTTGCCCGAAGAATCCTTCGCAGAGGTAGCATCCAAGGAGGCACTGGAATGCTCTACACGCTGGAGGTGACCAGCTACTCCTGGACCGAAGAGGTCGGTGCCTAGGAAGGGCACGTCAGCTAACTTGTGCTGGGTATCAGCCGGGAAGGAGGACAGCCTCAGCCAAGCCCTGCGGCAAGTGGCCACTGCGGCTGCTAAGGAGCGGGCACAGGAATCTCCAATGTCCAGGGCCGTCTGGAGCTGCTGTTTTGCAACAGCATGGCACTGATCATGGACCTGCTTCATTGTGGTCTGCATGTCCGTCGGGAGATGAAGGAGGACTTCATCTAATGACCCTAGGAGGGCATGAGAGAAGTGTGCCATGATAACAGCCGAGTTGGCCTGATGAAGGCCTAAGGAGGAGGCCGCATAGACCTTACAGACAGAATGGTCCATATTCTTGAACTCCTTGTCCGGGGGTCGGTCAGTGTCGGCTGAGCTACCAGTACGTCTGAACACAGAAGCAGTCACTAGGCTATCGGCCGAAGGATGTTCTGTGAACCCCGCCAGGGACCTCATGGGCACCGTATACTTGCGGGCCATACAGGCAGATGCAGCTGGGCAGGAAGCAGGACGCTGCCAAAGCTCAAGGGCCGAGCCAGCGATGGCTTTGGCCAATGGAAAGGCCTCCATCAGGGTATCCCTCCTTTTGAGGATATCCGTAAGGGGGTACTCCGCCTTTTTCTGGATGGGCTCCAGGGGCATTCCGGTGGATTCAGAGATCAGGCAGAGGATGCCCTGAAAGGAGGAAGGGCCTTTCTCCAATCCCGCCATGGATTACTCATCACCCCCAGGATGAGAGTGTAATCCAGTGTCGTACGAGTCCAAAGAGTCAGGATACAATGGTCTCCCGCTGGGGTGGCCGGCAGGGCCAGCTTCTGCCTGGTCAAAATCAGCTGTTGCTACATAAGATCCTCATAGCGTCGACGGAGTTTCTGTCGAAGCCTCTCCTCGTCCGAGGAGGATGAAGATCTGTGGCGGTGCCTCTTCTTGGAGTGTTTGTGGCCCTTTTTTAGCCGTTCGACCGAAGGGGTCCTGGTCCTTGATCGAGACCGACGGGGTCGGTTCAGTCGATCAGGAGTCACTGGAGTCGGTGAAAACTGAGGTTCCGGTACAGTTTCCTCGATTGGGACACCCGAGGGCAATGTCTCCTCATTGGGAAAGGAAAGGACCAGAGTCCTCTCTAAAGATTCGTGGACCGGAGTCGTCGATAAAGGCTCGATCGGGTCGGGAGTAATCTCAGCTGGTTCAGCCGTTTCCTCGGTCTCGGTACCTTGGCCAGATGGAAGGTCCGTAAAGCCGGCGGCCGAGGAAGCAATCTCAACTGAAGTCGAGACCGTGTGTTCCTGGGACACGGACCTCTCTCAGTCCCAGGAGCGTCTCCGTTTAGTCGAAGACTTAGGGTCCTTATCCCTCTTCCAAGGATGGGAGGAGTGCGAGCCCGAGGGCGCCTCACCCCTGGTGGGGAGAGACTGGCACAACTCCCTGAAGGAGCCCATAAAAGTAGAGCCAAGGTTGAGTGGAACAGAAAAGCTTTGACTGGCCGAAGATTGAGCCGCTTCCTCCTCGAATGCCTTCATCTGCTCCAGCTGCTCGGCGGATCCCGCGGCCGTAGAAACCGCCCACCTTGCCTCTTTCGATTTCACCGGCAGGTTCCTTTTCTCTGGTCTCCCCAATTTTAGGCGCACCTTGCAGTCATCCAGAACGTTGGGATGGAAGGCCAGGCAAAAAGTACAAGACGTGGTGTCATGTCCGACACCTAGACAATAGACACACGAGAGGTGGGGATCGGTGCGTGACATCTTCTGGCCGCAGGTACACCAGCGAAATCCGGGGGATGATTTGTCTTCCATGTCCAATGCGCTGTAATCAGTGTCGTTAACTCTGACGCGTTTTAGAGTGATTTGCAGTAAAAACCAATGTTGCAAATCCAGGGCCTCCGAATTGCTAAAGTAGCAAGAGGGAACCTGAATCTTCCAGCGGAAAGGAAGATTCTGACGTCATGGGGCGCAGCCGAGGTATTTACCACCCGGGTGGGTGGGAGGAGCCAGCTTGAAGACTTCCGGCAAGATTTAAAGGGGAAAGGGACATGCCAGAGAGTGTGGATGAACAACATATCCACGCTCCTAGAACATATTGTTACACTACAGTTTGTTTGCTACTGAATCACCTGCCATATCTCTGACTATAAGTGTCTCTGTGTTTCAGATCATATTGCTACACTACAGTCTGTTTGCTACTGAATCACCTGCCATATCCCTGACTGTAAGTGCCTCTGTGTTTCAGATCATATTGTTACACTACAGTTTGTTTGCTACTGAATCACCTGCCATATCCCTGACTTTAAGTGCCTCTGTGTTTCAGATCATACTGTTACACTATAGTTTGTTTGCTACTGAATCACCTGCCATATCTCTGACTGTAAGTGCCTCTGTGTTTCAGATCATATTGTTACACTAGTTTGTTTGCTACTGAATCACCTGCCAACTACTGAATCACCTGCCATATCCCTGACTGTAAGTGCCTCTGTGTTTCAGATCGTATTGTTACACTACAGTTTGTTTGCTACTGAATCACCTGCCATATATCTGACTGTAAGTGCCTCTGTGTTTCAGATCATATTGTTACACTACAGTTTGTTTGCTACTGAATCACCTGCCATATCCCTGACTGTAAGTGCCTCTGTGTTTCAGATCATATTGTTACACTACAGTCTGTTTGCTACTGAATCACCTGCCATATCCCTGACTGCAAGTACCTCTGTGTTTCAGATCATATTGTTACACTACAGTCTGTTTGCCATTGAATCACATGCCATATCCCTGACTGTAAGTGCCTCTGTGTTTCAGATCATATTGTTACACTATAGTTTGTTTGCTACTGAATCACCTGCCATATCCCTGACTGTAAGTGCCTCTGTGTTTCAGATCATATTGTTACACTACAGTCTGTTTGCTAACTGAATCACCTGCCATATTCTTGACCGTAAGTGCCTCTGTGTTTCAGATCATATTGTTACACTATAGTTTGTTTGCTACTGAATCACCTCCCATATCCCTAGCTGTAAGTGCCTCTGTGTTTCAGCTCATAGGAATTAAACACTGTTGGTTCATTAGCTAGGCCACCTTAGTTTTTCATGCCAGCTGACTGTGCACCTGCCTGTTCTGTTGCAGCTGTATGCTTTCATTGAACATGTTTTATCACATCAAATAGCTAACGACACTCCTGGATCCATACTATAGTGATGTAGTACACCTGTGTTCCCACCAAGATCGGGTCCAAGTAACCACCTCCTAAGTATTACCCTTGTCTTGAGGCTACACCTAGCTTTGGGCTGATAGCCACAGCTTTCTGTCCTCAAGTTTGGCTGCCTACTATACTGATACCTCAACCACTCCCTATTTTTCTGGGATCCATTTATCAGTTGGTGTGTGGTTGTTCTTCAAATTGTTACAACTGTACCTACGCCTAGCTTTTCAGTTTTAATTAGCCAGCTGTAATCTACGGTTTAATCTGACTGATGTGATACTGAAAACTCCGTGACCCCCCAACACCCAGGGGGCCATAGATAGCTCTAAGTTTATTGGTTTTCCCAACTTGTTGCACGTAAACACACAGATCCTCTCCCTGCTTCCAGCAGTCACCCCACACCTAACTACTGCCCAGAGTGCTAACAGAATTTTCAATTTCAGTTTCTAGATCTCAGCATGGCACCCACCCACTCATCAGTAGTCGTAGGGGTTGCACTCCTCTCTATCCTATGTCTGTGCAACTTTTTCCCATTGTTAGCCCCACCTAGGAGTAAAATGTCATGTTGCACTTTTGCAGACTACTCATTCTCAAATGTGCTAGTCGCTTCATGCCCAGTGCCAGATACCGCTAGCCTGCTTATAACTGAGAAATGCCTCCTCCCCCTTGTCACTGCCTCCACTGAAGGTTGCTTCTTGCGTCCTTTCCGGGAACCAGTCAGGTCACTCTTCTCACTTGTTACATTTGCCCTGCTGCCATCTGGTGACTTTGAGCTTAACCCCGGACCCACTCTACATCCCCAAGCATGGTCCTCAACCAAGGAACTTACGTTAGTGCACATGAATATGCATAGTCTTATGGCAAACAAGGATGACCTGGAAGCATGGGTCAGCTCAAATGATCCTGACATACTGGGTCTCACAGAGACATGGCTGAAGCCTTCCACATCTCACCCAGCCTGCACTATCCCCTATTACAGTTTTGTCTGCTTGGAGAGGGAATGCCTGAAGAGAGGTGGCGGTGTCCTGATCTACTTTAGGGATCACCTGAACATCTCTCTCCACCCTACTATGCCACACTGTCCAACCCCCGTGTGCCTCCATGTGGTGCTCACACTTGGTAAACCTAATAATTTCCATCTACTGTGCATATACAACCCCCTCAATGTGGTGTATCAGGATTAATCACCTTGCTGAGTACCTTACCCCCATTTCTGACTCAAAGGGGATCCTACTATGCCGGCCCAGTGGCATTGAGGGTTGAGGCGCTGGATGCAACACAGATTCAGGAACAGGCCTGGGTTGTCAGGGGTCACTGGGAGGGGGAGGGTGGGAGCTGGACTGAGCTGCCTCGAGGCTGCTCCCCTTTCCTGAGGAGGGACGCTGTAGCTCCCGCTGCATGACTGCCACCAGGTGGAGGCCTGGAGGCAGTGTAGGATGGAGAGCGGCATGAAGGGAAGGTGTTGCGGGATCACAGCATGCGCATGTGCATGACCGCAACAAGGTGAAGGGAGAACACAGAAAAACAATGTCAGTGGCTCAGTAGGTAGCACACTCGCCTCTGAGGCCGGGAGATCAGAGGGCTGTGGGTTCAGTTCCCACATCTGGCACTTGGGTTAATATCCCAGTACTGACACTGTAGTGCAGCATGAGAGGGGTGCTGCACTTCTGAGGTGCCATCTTTCGGATGAGACGTTAAACCGAGGTCCCATCTGCCTGGATTGGTGGTAGTTCAGGTGGATGTTAAAGATCCCATGGCACTTATCGAAAAGAGTAGGGGAATTTCCCCGGTGTCCTGGCCAAATTTCCCTCATTCACTAAAAATACCACCAACAGCTTAATCTGGTTCAAGGTCAGTTGGCATTCATCTGTATCCCCTTCCCCCGGGTCATGCCTGAAAATAGGCAGGATTTGTCTAGTGCACTTACCCGGTCAACAAAAGCTAAAAAAAAAAAAAAAAATGGGACTGGCAGGGAGGGGAGGTGTTGGAGAGAGAACTAAGCCCCCTGGAGTGGAGCCGGAGCCACCTGCCAGCCCTGTGAGAAACAGCTATATGGGGAAAAAAAAGATTATACTGTTTGGTGTCCTTAAAGAGACCCACCAAGATAAAAACACAAGCACCTGTACCATTTATATAGGTGGCAGAAAAACAAACGGGAAGTCCTTGGGACCCGGTATTCTGAATTTCACAAGTAAAATAACTTTTTATTAATAAAACAAATTTCGGGGATATTATTCTTATCGAGAACCTTTGGTGGCAAGGCACCTATATAGATGGTGCAGGTGCTCATTCTGATGAGTCTCTTTAAACTTGACTGGTTGGGTACCAACACAAAGTCCTTCAAATTGTGCATCAAAAAATTAAATCTGCACAATGATCACTACTCTTACCAGATATTTCCACAAAATTCCAAACACTTCTTGTTGGACTGGTTCCTCACAAACAGGAGTGATAAAGTAGTTCTGACTGGAACCTTACCAGATGCTATCTCTGACCACTTCCCCATTTTTGCCATCTGGAAATACCCCCACCGGTTTAAATTCTGCGATTTTATCATAAATAAACTCCAAGGATTTCTTACATGACCTGGACACCACTGACTGGTCCTTCCTGAACTCTTTAACATGTGTAAATGTGGCACTGGCAGAATTCATAAACATTTTCTCCAGTGCTCAGCAAATGCATGCTCCTCTCACAAAACTGAGGATGGGAGGGCTCACCACAGACTTTTTAACCCAAATGAAACATAGGGACAGACTCTGGCATACATACAGGAAATCCGGACTCTCCTCTGACTGGGCTGAGTACAGAAAATGGAGAAACATTTTCAAGGCAGGAGTTAGGTCTAGCAAGAGCTCCTTCTGCAAAAATAATTTTGCTGCCTTTGCTGGAAAGCTTGATTTCCTTTCAGGGTTTATGCCTGCCTGCTAAAAGCTTGAATCCTTGAATCACAAAGCCTGTTCTCCCAGAGGTAGATACTTGAGTGGATCCTCAGGAATGCGCTGGATAAGAATGGGAGATCACAAGAATATTCACCGGGATTAACTATCTGTATACTGAAGTGACCTAAACAACTTGGTGTTACATTACATTTAATGGCAGCTGAAATTCAGACATGACATAGTTTGTACTGACTGTCACAGTTTTCTCTAAACTAGAATTTGCTTTTGTATTTTTATCATGAGAAGTTATTAATTATTAGTTGTTCCTTTATTTACTTTTTTCGTTTAACTTTTAAAAGAAAAAGTTTTTTCTTGATGTAAATTTTAAAAATGTACTTGACTCAGAATGATGGTGTCACAGCAGATCGACTATAAATTGTATTGTAATGGTCTTCTTAGTCAGCCCCCTGATGGAGCCTCATTTGCAGGTGAAGCGCTGGGGTGGATAACAACTACCTTCACTGAAGTGACTGACTAGCAGCCATGTGGCAACAGCCTAATAAAACTTTGAACTTGAATTTTTGAAGCACTGTGATTCGTTCCGGAGTGCAACTATCTTGGATTGGGTAAGCAGTTTCAGGAACTGGCAGTCCTTTTGGTTGAACCCCCTGGCATCACTGGAGTGCTTGGACAGCCTCTGAAACTATAATCCAGGTTTGGTCTGATACAAGTTCTACATAATGGTACTATGCAGTGTTCATTTCTTGAAATGAATGTATGTTGCATAGCTTTTATCAATCCATTAGCTGATGCAGCGACTTTCTTGCAGTGATCCAACTGATGTTAATATGTCATTAACAGATACTCCCAAATCCAGTCCTTGTTGATAGATTGCAGCGGCATGTTATTGAGGATGTATGGACAAAGCGGATTGTTCTTTCCAAAATGCAATACATAGCACTTGTCGTGGTTAAATGGCATTTTATTTTGTGTGGCCCAGACCTCAACAGATTTGAGGTTTTCTGCTAATGATCTTTGTTTGAATGGGGAATCCACTTCTCCTCCCGATTTAGTGTCATCTGCAAATTTAGATAAAAAATATCTAGGATTTACACGGATGTCACTAATGAAAATACCAAAGAGTGTGGGACCCAAGACCGAGCCCTGGGGTACCCCGCTGTTCACTCCTCCTTCCCCAGATAAGTTCCCACTGACTCTCACATGCTGGGTACGTTGCATGAGCCAGCTTTCCACCCATCTGACCAAGCATAAACTAAACCCCATCGCCACCATTTTATCAATTAATATACTATGGGGAATGGTACTGAATACCTTCCAGAAGACAAGTAGCACCACATCAGGTGGGACACCTATGTCAAGACAATGACTTATTTTGTTGTAAAATGATATCAAGGTTGTTGTACACGAGTGACCTCTCCTAAATCCATGTTGGTTTTCATCAGTCAACCCCATGGTACATATTTCTGCTTCAAGGAACTTTTTAATCTGTTTTTCCATAACTTTACTGCATAATGAGGTAGGCCTATAGTTGCTTACCAAGCTCTTACTTCCCTTTTTAGAGATAGGTACAACTACTGCCCGATGCCAGTCCTCAGGTGCAACCCCCTCATCAAGCACCTCCACAGTCCTGACCACATTGACAAATGACATCAGCTTAGCTATGGACTCTGGATTCTTAACTGGTGCAGTGTTTATTGACCTGATGAAGGCATTTCACCTGGTCAAGTCACTCACTCCTCAAAAACAAACTTGCCTCCCTTGGTGTCTCCCCATCTGCAAACTCCTGGTTCTCAAACTACCTGACTGGCAGAAAACAGCAAGTTTGCCTCTACTCTGTTTCCTTCAACCTTGCAGACATCACAGTCGGGGTCTCCCAGGGCTCAATCCGAGGTCCACTCCTTTTCTCTATTTTCATCAACAAGCTCCTGGATGTTGCCTCTGGCTGCCACTCTCTGCTGTATGCGGATGATCTCATCCTGTACTACTGTGCCCAAACTATTCCTGCCATCCAAAAATCCCTTGCATCAGCATTTGAAATAGCTGTCTTGGCTATCCACAAACAGGCTCACCCTAAACAGTAAAAGGACCAAGTCCATGCTCTTTGGTTCCAAGCCGAAACTCCGAGCTTCTCCTACAAAACTCTTCCATCACGTGTAAAGATGGATGCCCACTCGAGAATGTCAGCAGTTTCAAATACCTAGGAGCATAGTTGGAACCCTCGCTTGATATCTCCCACGTTTCCTCAGTCTGCAAATCTGTCAACATTAAATTGGGCATGGCTTTTAGGGTCAAGCACTGACTGTGCCCAGCTGCCAGACAGTCCATAACTCAAGGTGTACTCCTGCCAGGTCTCACGTATGGCCTTTTGGCATACCTGAGTGCAAACAAAACCACTGTCGCTAGACGGGACACAACATGCAATAATGTGTGTCATTTTGCCCTGGCCTCTCCAAAGCTCATGCACCACTGCCTCCTCTACACAGGGCTGCCCTTCCCCTGATGGCCAACGATCCCTTGCTCTGGCCTGTTTTGTGGACAAACTCCTTCAATCAGGTTCCTCATCCTCCCTAGCAAGATCCCTGCAGCACGCATTCCCCACATACTTGCTAAGATCTGTGAACTCTCAACCTGTCATT
Organism: Neoceratodus forsteri; assembly: GCA_016271365.2. Lineage (NCBI taxonomy): Eukaryota > Metazoa > Chordata > Ceratodontiformes > Ceratodontidae > Neoceratodus > Neoceratodus forsteri. Next base: position 185,966,273 of record JADMNL010000027.1, read on the forward strand.
GAACATCGGTGCTCCACTGGCCTAGGGAAACTGGCTTTTGCAGTCTATGCCCCTACTTTCTGGAACTCCATACCCCAGAACTATGTCTCTTTCCCAGCCACCCAATTTTCTGTAAGGCCGTAAAGACTCTTTGTGTTGACCCGACCCTTGTTTATGCACGTAACCTCTGGACCAGCTGCCCTAGCATTATTTGCACTTTCTAGTTCAATGTATCTGATGTGTAAGTGTCTTGTATGCTGGCTGATGCTGCACACTGTATCCTTGTATCTTTTGTACCTGCCCATGCTTACTGTCATATCACTACCTAAGTCATGATGTCTGCTGTAACCCTCTGATGACATTGCTGTAAATTTTTTTACTGTTATTCTGTAATTTTCCAGGTCGCACCTAAAAACAGTCTTATGTATGCCTAGTGTATCTTATCTGGTATCAAAAAACAAATAAATAAATGAAACTCTTTTGCTCTGACATTAGTGCACAGTGGGTCACTATTTGAAATGTGAACAAATATCAATTCACCTTTTTTTGTTGATCTATTTATCCCTCTTCATCCGGATGGCCCTCATCCTCCAGCTACCCCAAGACCAGTCAACCCTGACTTCCCAGGTGCATCTTCCCCAAGGGCATACTCCGCCCCCCCCCCCCAAAGGGCGAAGTCGACAAGGGTCCCCAACCGACCTGCTGAACAGGATCCGGTTCACGTTGACGGGCCTAGACCATCATGTGCAGGGCCTGTGGATGACCAGAGCCATCCTGCCAGCAGTAATTTCCAAGTTTTCTCCCCGTGGTGGAAGTGGATGCAAAATGATGTCATGACGCCGGTCATGTGTTCCTGCACAACGTGCTTTGACGTCTGCCGCTCCTCCCATGCCACTGGCGGTCTGAACTGCATGCTGGGTTCCGCAACCCACTCTCCTCAGAAGACAGCAGTCCAATGGAAGTTCGATCCTCCAGTGCCCCGAGTTCATTCCCAAACCTGGGTTGTCAGCGCTGCAAGAGGCAGTGCTACCTCTGTGCCGGTGGGCTGGCATCAGTTCACTTTTTAAACAAATTTTAAAGTGTTTTGCTTTTTCTATAAAAACTTTTCATGACAAGTCCATCTTGTAAGTGCTGTAACACAAGCCTTCAGGTTAAGCATTAAGCTATATTGCCAAAAACTGATTTACTAATACTCTGCTGGACATGGGACACATTCAAAAATGGCCAAAAAAACCTAGTGTTAATATAGTATGGTGCCAAGTCCAGATGTGTCTTATACATGCATACCCAATAAACTGCTGGCAACTAGATTAAACTTTTCCGATATCTAGGGGTTTTCTTCCAGCTAAAGACGAGATTAGACTTTGCAGTCCATCTGCTGCATGAAACACTGCGCTCAATATAAACAGTACCTGCCACGTGATACAAGTCAGGAGAATAATCTTTTGTTCACATTTCTATAGTATGACTGGTTTAGCTTTTTATAATGCAAATCAGGGCTGGTCCAGTGGCGTAGAGGGCAGAGGCACTGGTGTCTCACCGCTCCCATGCCGGTGACCTATGTTCGGGAACAAGCTCTTGTCGATGGGGGTCAGCTGGGGATGGTGTGTGGGAGAGGGCTAGGAGTGGATTCAGCGGCCGTCAGGCAGCTCTCCACTCCTGGACTGGGGAGGCAGACCTTCCTGGCCCTTGACTGGAGGCTCGATAGTAGTTCTGGGCAAATGGGGGGGGCCTGGTGGGTGGATCAAGGTCAGTGCTGGATCTAGCATACATGCACAACCATGTCACTAGATCCTCGGGGAGCAAGGGGAGAAAACAAAGGAAAAAACACCCCTGGGGACAGGATGATGACCACCCCCCCCCCACACAGATGCTGCACCAGGTGGCAGGGCACATGCCACAGTCCTGTGGCAGGAAGACGGCAGAAGGCGAGTCCCGGAGAAGCCAGGTGGTGGGGTGGGAGGGGTCGGTCGGTATGAGGGCCCACAGGGGAGCACAGCAGCAGAGAGAGACTATGAAATAAAATAAAATAATACAAGTACAGTATTCCATACAACTGTTTATTACTTTTAGCACTGCTTAAATATAGAAGGTTGGTTATACAGACATACTGCAAGCTCAACTCCTTCACAGTCATGTGATCAGAATGCATCAATTATAGTGCTCGATTCTCTGAGCCATTTTATAAAAACACTTACTACTTACCTCCTATAGAGTTATTTTTAATTCGGCCTAGAGTATCTTTAAAAATGTTTTATTAATTTTCATTTTTCAAAGCGCCATTCAAAATTCACACTGTGCATTCCCCAATGTGATCTCACTCAGGAGGTCTAATGGGAGAAGTTACATGAGTGACTGTGAACCGGGTAATGCATACCATGATCAGTATCAAAGATAAAACCTCTCCACATCAAGTGCATTCTAATGTTATCCCAGAAAATCCTACCTGCTTGAACATTTCTGGAACATCATAGACATAGGTAGTGCCCAGAGACTGTGCCTGGAAGCGCTTTGACTGCAACAGATCTTTTGTGACATAGGGAGTATTAATCAGCATTCCATGCTGTGGCCCCTGCTTATCACCATACGAATGAAACATAATCTGAGCACAAAAAAAAAAAAAAAAAGAGTAAAAAAGTAATCAGGAGCAGCATTTTAGTTTTAAACACTACAATCCAAGGGTATCTAAATAAACATACCAATCTCAATTGTAAATTATACTTGCTATCATACTTGGTAGGAGACAGAAGAAGACGGTTTGCCTATTGAGTCGCATCAGTGGGACAACTGCACCCTCTGCTGCGGAATGTATTTGTCTAACTTGTTTCTGAATATTGTTAAGGTTTCCCTGTATTACTGTTTGTGCTTGAATAGTACACTGCACTTGTGATGAGGTGAGGGCCAAGCAGGGGCAAGCCTTGCCTTGGGGGAGAGCAGACATTTCAGCAATGCAGTCTCCCGTGTCCACTTACTACTGTAGCAGGTAATGTCTGTGGCTTGTACTACATGGAGTTTCCTGGATATGAGATGACAACAGTTTTTCTACTAAGAACGGAGCAAAACCAGCAGAAAAGGAGGAGGTAGTGTTACCAGTGTGCAAATTGCTGGCGAGACCTCATCTAGAGTACTGTGTCTAGTTTTGGAGACCGCACCTCTGGAAGGACATAGAGTAAAGGTGGTCCAGAGGAAGGCAACTAAAATGGCTCAGGGTCTGCACCAAAAGCCCTATGAGGACAGACTAAAGGACCTCAATATGTACACCCTGGAGGAAAGGAGGGAAAGGGGGGATATGACAGAGACATTCAAATAAATCACAAGCAGAAGTAAGGTACAAGAGGTTAGCATTTTTCAGAGAAAAAGATATTCAAGAACAAGGAGTCATGCTATAGATGCTGGGGGGGGGGGCAGACTCAGGGGAAATGTGAGAAAGAACAGGTTACTCACCTGTAACAGTAGTTCCAGGAGTGGTATATGTTGTTCATCCACACTCTTTGGCATGTCCCCTTCCACTTTAAATCTCACCGCAAGTCTTCAAGCTGGCTCCTCCCACGCACCCAGGTGGTATCTACCTCGGCTCTGCCCCATGACGCCAGATTTTAGCCCGCTGGAAGCCAGGTGTTGTGTGCCCGCAGCCGGGGAGGTCGGGTGGGTCCATGTGGATGAACAACAAATACCACTCCTAGAACTACTGTTACAGGTGAGTAACCTGTTCTTCTCGGAGCGTGGATATGTTGTTCATCTACACTCTTTGGCAGACTCCTAGCAGTTCTCCGGGAGGAGGGAGGCAAGGTGCACACCCCCTAGTTAGGGAACAGAGATTGGAGAACAGATGCCCCAAAACCAGCATCCCGGCATGACTCAAGGTCGATGTGGTAGTGGGTGATGAAGGTGTTTGCTGACTTCCAGGTAGCAGCCAGGCAGATTTCCTGGATAGGGATGTCCCTGGAAGCAGCCACCGATGCAGCAGTATGGCAGGTAGAATAAGCTCTTATCCCTCTGGGAGACTCCTTGCCCGCCAACTCATAGCACAGATCTATGCATGATGTAATCCATCTTGCAATAGTCTGCTTCGCTGCAGGTCTGCCAGAAGCGGCTTCAGCGTAGGTGACAAACAGTTGGCGAAACTATCCAAAATTTCCGCCATTCTCTCCTTATAATAGGAGAGAGCACGTCTCAGGTCCAAAGTATGGAGCCTGTACTCGGCCTCCGAGGTGTAATTAGGGTAGTACACCAGCAGGGTTAACACCTGGTTAAGGTGAAAAGTACAGTTACGTAAGAACTTACCATAACAGTAGATCTTCGAGATCAGCTTTTGCAGCAGGTTACACCATTTGGACTGAAGCTGGCAGGCGCCAGGACCCCACGGAAATTTTCTAGCTAGCAGTATTCAGCGGGGACCGCCCCTGACATCAGGCATCATATAAAAGGGGGCAGTCCCCAGAATCCCCACTTCTTCCGCCGGAGACTCCCGGCCGTTAGATGACATCAGAAGTGGAGACTGAGGATCCGCCATCAAAAGGAATTCAGAACAGTGTTAGAAACACCTAATCCTAGAAGAGAGATATCGGAACAACTCTACCTCCAGAGGGGATGGTGGGAGGGAAACTACCTGCTGCAACAGCTGTTCTCGAAGATCTACTGTTACGGTAAGTTCTTACGTAACTGTACTATCTTACTTCGAGAAATAGCTCTTGCAGCAGGTTACACCATTAGGACTGATTCCCAAGCAATACTGGAAATCCCTCACAGGTGGGAGGAGGCTAGGTAGAGATCGCGAGTTGGACCGAAGCCTAGGATAGAAGTCCCTGAAGGACTGCTAGACCAAAACCAACTCTTCGCTGTGATGACATATCCAGGCTATAATGCCTGATAAAGGTGTGCACGGTGCTCCAAGTAGCTGCTACGCAGATAGCTGCGGTGGACACGTTCTTCATGGCCGCAAAAGAGTAGCCACCCCCCTTGTGGAATGACTCTTAACCACGCCCGGTAAAGGTTTGTTACATTTCTGGTAACAGAACATGATACAATGGATGAGCCACCTGGACAGCGATTGTTTAGAAACCGAAGCTCTCATCATCCTGTGGGCGAAGGAGACGAAAAGCTGATCAGATTTACGGTGGTGCCTGGTTCTGGTCAGGTAGTATCTTAGACACCTATGCACATCTAGAGTGTGCAACATGGCCTCTCCTCTATTAGAGTATTTAGGAAGATACACTGGTAAGTCAATGTCTTGATTGAGGGTGAGAGCTGAGACCACCTTAGGTAGAAACTTTGGATTTGTTCTTAGGGACACCCTGTCCTGGTGAAAAACCAAATAAGGTTCTTTGCACATCAGTGCGTGAAGTTCAGAAATCCTTCTGGCCGAAGTAACGGCAACTAAAAATAACGTCTTCCATGTTAGGAGACGTAGCTCGCAATCCGCAGCTGGTTCAAAAGGTGGCAGCGTGAGCTGCTCCAGGACAAAGGGTAAATCCCATGGAGGAATAGGATCCTTAATCGGAGGTCTAAGGTGGAGAACACCTCTCAGGAAGGCTCGTGCTGTATCCAACTGAGTTATGGGACGTCGGCCTACAGGTGTATGATAGGCTGAGATGGCACAAAGGTGTACTTTAATAGAGGAGTAGGTCAAGCCTGCCTGGAAGAGAGAAACAGGAGGTAGTCCAAGACTGACCTTTCCGGACAATCCATCGGGGAAAGTCCTCGTGCTTGAGCCCAGAGGCAAAATCTGTGCCATTTCATAGCGTATGTGGCATGAGTGGCCCGGTTTTCTGGCAGCCGCTAGAACATCTGCTACCTCTTGCGAGACCCCATACCGCATGATAGCTACGTCTCTAGGAGCCAGGCGTGCAGGTTCAGAGAGTGAAGGTCCAGATGGACCAAAGAACCTGCCTCCTGGGACAATAAGTGAGAGCTGATTGGCAGAGGCACCGGAGGTTCCTGGGACAGCTGGTGTAGCAGAGGGAACCAAATCTGTCTGAGCCAAAAAGGCGCGATAAATATCAGCGTCGCCTGCTCCCTGCGGAGTTTCAAAAGAACCCTCTGGATCAACGGGAAGGGAGGAAACGCGTAGAGGAATCTGCCCGTTCGGGAGAGGGACAACGCGTCTCGCCAGAAAACACCAGGCCCTGGATCTAGCGAGCAGAAACTGGGCAGTTTTGTGTTGGATGGGGACACGAAAAGGTCTAACTCTGGTGTGCCCCATCTGTGAAACAGATCCTCTACTACCTCCTGGAGGAGTTCCCACTCATGGACCCTGGCCTGAGAGCAGCTCAGCCTGTCTGCGATGACGTTGTCCACTCCTGGGACATGAACAGCAATGACGTTTGCACCGTGTTGTAGGACCCAATCCCACACCCTCATGGCCGCCCTGCAAAGCGGGTAGGAATGGGTGCCTCCTTGTTTGTTGAGGTAATACATCACCGCAGTATTGTCCGTAACAGGAGAGTACCCGGTGGGATCTCCGATTGGAAGGCCTGCAGGGCATAAAGAACTGCTCTCATTTCCAAGATATTTATGTGGAGATGAGGTTCCTGGGGTGTCCACGAGCCCTGAAACCTGACCCCGTTGAGGTGTGCTCCCCAACCGAACCCTGAGGCGTCCGTAGAGAGCGTCACAATCGGAGACGGCGCAAAGAAGGGGACCTCCACCAGTAGGTTCTTTGAATCTAGCCACCATTGCCAATCCTGGATTACGGCATTCGTGATCCGAATTGGAAGCTGCAAATGGTCTTGCTTCTGATCCCATTGAACCCGTAACATCCACTGGGTCACCCGCATGTGGAGACAGGCTAGCGGGACTGTTGCAATGGCCGCAGCCATGTGTCCGAGCAGGCAAAGGACCAGTCTGGTTGGGACAGTCTTCTTTGCCAAGATGTCCCTGATGAGGGATCTGATGTGTTCCGCTCGGTCCTGGGGCAGAAAAGCTCTCCCTTGGACGGTGTCCAGAACTACGCCTATGAACTGCAGATTCTGTGACGGAACCAGGTGTGACTTCTCCTGATTGATAAGGATGCCCAACGTCCCGAACAGGGACTGAGTACAGTGAACTGGGGACATCAGAGCCTCCCGAGAGGGTGCCTTGAGGAACCAGTCGTCCAAGTAGGGGAATACGTAGTGGCCTTGTCTCCTTAGAGCCGCCGCCACGACTGCCATGCACTTCGTGAACACCCGAGGTGCCGATGACAGTCCGAAAGGGAGGGCTCGGAACTGATAATGGTGACCTAGAAATTCGAAGCACAAGAACCTCCTGTGCACTCGAACAATGGATATGTGCAGGTAGACATCCTGCATGTCCAAGGACGCTAGGAAGGCGCCCTGCTTGAGCAGGGGTATCAAACCAGGAAAGGTCACCATGCGGAAGCATTTGTAGAGGACTGAAGCATTGAGATCGCAGAGATCCAGTATTAGACAGAGGTCCCCTGTCTTTTTGGGAACCAGAAAGAAGTGGGAATAGTAACCTGAACCTCTCTGGTTCCTCGGTACGTGCTCTATAGCTTCCTTTCCCAGAAGTGCAAGCACCTCCTGCTGTATGAGCAGTGTGTGCTGACCCGAATAACGGGAAAGCAGGGGAGGTCTTGACGGTGGGTGGTCGAGGAATTCTATAAAGTGACCTCTCTTGACCATTTGAAGGACCCACCGGTCGGCGGTACTCGACTGCCACCCTGAAAAGTGGAGAGCGATGCGACCCCCGACCTTTTCTGCCCGTTGATCCAGAGGAGGGGCGGGGGCTGGGAAGGAGTCATGCTGTGGCGGCACTGCCCCCTGCAGGCTGGGCCGATTTGCCATACCGTTGACCTCGGCCTGGGGAAGACTTAGGTTGGGCCTTACGGTGGAAGGTGCCCCTTTGCTGCTGGCCGGAACGTGGTTGCTGTCATTGCTGCCGGCCGCGAAAACGGTTCTGGCTCCTATGAACGGAACCAGATTTGGGCCTGTACATGGACTGTACAGACCTTACTGCCTTCCCGGCGTCCTGAAGTTTGGTGATGACCTTTTCAGAGGGTTCACCAAACAGGACCTCTCAGTTATAAGGGACGTCCAGGATACTCTTCTGTACGTCCGGGGTAAAACCGGAGACACAGAGCCAGGAGTGTCTCCGCAGACAGACGCCTGAAGCTGTGCCCCTGGCGGACGAGTCCACAGAATCATATGCGGCTCTTAACACTTGGGTCCCCACATCTGACCCTGTGTGGAGGAGGTTCAAGAGCTCCACCTTCTGTTCGCCATCCGGTAGTTTGTCAACCAGGTCTTGACCCTGTTCCCACAGGGCATTCTGAAACTGAACCATATGAGACAGATAGTTCAGGGACCTGATGGAGCACGTAGCAGCCGCAGACATGCGCCTCCCCAGGGCATCCAACTGCTTGGATTCCTGGTCTGGTGGCTGTGTACTCGGATGCTGTGGTCGTTGAGCTCTATCATGAGAGGCCGTAATGATCAGGGAATCAGCCAGGGGTTGTTGGGCCAAGTACTGGTCCTCTGTCGGGGCTCTGTACAGGCGGTCAGCTTTCTTCAGCACTGCGGGGGTGGAGTGCGAAAGCTTCCACGCAGCCTTGGTGACGTCTGCGAAGGTGTCCACCAAAGGTGGCACCACCACAGGCTTAGGGTCCTTCTGCCGAAGTTAATGCGCTAGGCGCTGTCTCTCGGGGTTGAGATCTTCGGAATCCCATCCCATGTTCTCCTGGATGTGCCTCATGATTTTGGAAAAGGAGGGTTCATCCGGAGGTGACCTGGGCAGGTCTTGTGGGTCAGGTGATGGGATGCTGATGGGAGAAGGAGACCTGGAGGTATCTGAGATGTCAGGTCTAGAATCATCCCCCTGCAGAGTGGACCGATGTCTGGGTTGCTTAGGACTTGGAGACCCTGAGGGAGATCTTGAAGGGGGCCTTCTCCATTCTTTGGATCTTCCCCTAGGAGGTGGAGTGTGCTCCTTGGGGGTCGGTGGTCTTCCTGCTGGCCCCTGCGGTGGAGGAGGGGGAGTAGGAGGTGAAGGAGTAGGAGGAGGAGGTTCTACTGGGATCACATCCTTCTTTATTGTGTCCCACCAAAAAGTAAAGAGATCTTTGACCTCTTGAATATTCATACCGGACAATGGACCTGTCTCCGGTATCAGGCGTCGGGTCCGAGGGCGTCTCCGGGTTTGGCGAAGGCTCCTGTGGAAGCCCGATGTCCTCACTGTCACCTGCCTGGTCATCAGGCAATGTCAGGTCCTCCTCTGTAGAGTCCCAGCGACCAGTGTCCACCGGTGACGGGGAGGCAGTCTTCGGCTCCGGCGAACGTCTCACTGATGTCGGGTGCTTAGCCGACGTCTGGTCCGACGGGCATTTGACCGATGAAGGGTCGTAAGCCCGCTTCGGGTCCGTCATCTGTTTTAGGGACGTCAGGTCCTTAGTCTTGCTGAGAGGGGGATCCGGGCCCCTAGGAGGCCGATCTAGCGTCGGAGTCCCGGCGTCTCTCTGAGGAAGCTTGTTTCGATGAGGACTTGGACTGGTGATGGTCTGAAGACTTCGAGGAGGCCCGTGAGGGTGTTGAGGAAGCCGAAGGCCTGGAAGTTTTGATGGGATGCAGAGAAGCCGAAGTGCTGCCTTAAGACTTGACCTTTACTGGAGGGGGCTGAGAGCGTGCCCTGGAGGGAGAGCGGTCTGAGCACATGGAGCTTGAACTGGTGCGCGAGTCCGAGGCCCGGTTAGGGGATCTGGACCTGGCCTTCTCCCGATGCTTGTCCCGGTGCTTATGGGACTTAGAGGTAGACTCACCTCTGGAGGCAGGGTCTTGATCCATGCTTTTCAACTTTTCGTCTAAGAGGAACCCCTGAAGTGCCTTCTGGCGGCGGATCCGGGTGCGACTGTTAAACCCCTGGCAAAAGGAGCAGGCTTTGGTGTCGTGTTCCGAGCCTAAGCACCACAGGCAGGACGAATGGAGATCCTTGAAAGGGATCTGTTTGCCGCAGGTACACTTGGAGGGATGTCCTTCTGAAGAAGGAGTTGGAGATGCCGACATTTAGCAGTAAAACTTGAAAGTTCTAGTCATCGTCTGCTAGAGTGGGACCGTGAGGCCGATGCTGGTGAGTCGTCGGCGGGGAAAGAACTGGGGATTCTGGGGGACCGCCCCCTTTTATATGATGTCTGACGTCGGGGGCAGGGCAATGTCGGAGCGGTCCCTACTGGATACTGCTAGCTAGAAAATTTCCGTGGGGTCCTGGCACCTGCCGGCTTCAGTCCCAATGGTGTAACCTGCTGCAAGAGCTGTTTCTCGAAGTAAGATCTTTTGACACCACCTTTGGAAGGAATTTCGGGTGGTGGCGCAGGACAACCTTGTCCCTGTGGAAGACCAGGTAAGGGGAGTCCACCGAAAGCACCTGGAGCTCCCCTGTCCTTCTGACAGACGTGATAGCCACCAGGAAGGCCATCTTCCACGACAAGTATGACAACTCACACTTGTGCATAGGTTCGAATGGCTTACCCATGAGTTTTGCCAGTACCAGCAGTAGATCCCACAGAGGTGGAGGTTCACGCACCGGAGGGGATATGTGATCTAGGGCTTTGAAAAAGCACCTGACCACTGTCTCCTGCGCCAGCGTCATCTGACCCGGCCCGCACCCGGTAAGCAGAGATGGCTGCCAGATGCACCCTAATGGTCAATGACCGGAGACCCCCTTTGGAGAGAGACCAAAGGTAGTCAAGAATGTTAGCCACTGAACAGGATAAAGGGTCCAGGCCCTTACCCTGACACCAAATGGAAAACCTTTTCCACTTGAAGGCATAACATTTCCTGGTCGATTCCTTTCTGGATGCCTCCACCATGGTGTAGACATATTCGGAAAGACCCAAAGCCTGGAACTCTAGCCACTCAGGTACCAGGCTGTGAGGTGCAGGGATTGAAGGTCCAGACGGAATACCTTCCCCTGATTGAGTGATATCAGGTCTGGGCGTGTGCAAACCGGCTTTGGGGGCCTGCAGTTGAGGCTGAGGAGATCTGGATATCAGAACTAGCGCGGCCAGTCTGGGGCTACCAGGATCACATTTGCCTTGTCCCTCATCACCTTGAAGAGCACCTCGTAGATCAAGGGAACTGGAGGGAAGGCATAGAGGAGGAAAGATTATTGGTGAAAAAAAGGGAACTTTTTTTTTTTTGTAATAAGCAAGGAGAAATAAGTTGGATGGAAACAGGGAGGAGGAGAGAATGGAGGGCAACTGTCAACTCCCACCCCACAGGGGTGGAGCCAAAGTACTGGAGAAGGAGCGCCCCCCCCCCCGCTGTCCACTGTCTCTGGAACATTATCCCCCTGTGTGCCCCTGTTTTACTCCACTCCTGAAAAGAAAGGAGAGGGGGAAGGGATGGGCACAGAGACCGAGGCCCCAGGGGGATGGAGGGTGGGATCGTGATGAATGGTGAAGATACACAGAAAGATCATAATTACGGTAGGTATGTAATTTTCATATCTTATCTGTGTCAATCTTCACCATTCATCACTGTTGGGTGAGTGCTGAGCCCCCCAAAGGGGGTTTTCTTTTACACCCTAAGGGACAAAGTCCCTTACCTCTCAGTGGGTGACACACTAAAAGGGAGAACCTTCAGGGCCTGGAGAGGCCCGAGAGTGGGGAGAGTGAGATGGAGCCCCCGGAGGGGGAAGGAAGTTGCCCCAACAAACGCCATCTCGCTCTACGGGAGAAGAGACAGGTTCTCTGGTGAGTGGAGTTCATCACCCTATGCCAGGCCAAGGGTGACAACCGGGAGAGACGCAGCCATGCCGTCCGCCTAGTGCAGAACGCTGTCCCTACGACCCTGGTAGCTATCTCGTTGGCATCATAGGATGCCCTCGCTTAGTGTCCTGCTAGCTCCAGGCCACGCGCAGAGAGTGCAATGGCTTGTCTGGTTTGCTCCATATCAGGCAATGAGGCTAGGAGCTGACCTAGCCTGGACCACAAGAACCTGTCATAGGCTGCATAGTGGGCCTGATGTGCAGAAATGGAAAGCAATAACTGTGCCGAGTAGAAAGTCCTCCTACCCCAGAAGTCAAAATCCGAGGAGTCTTGAGCTGGGGGCCGGTCACGGTGAAGGGCGCAAAGCCCATCAAGAGTATCCAACTGCGTCAATCCGGACTGCGGGTGAGGCATGGAACCTGGAGACTCCAGGGGTGCGCAATACCTCTGGCTGAGATCCCTAGGGGCAGGAACTCCAGAGAAGGGCCTCTGCCAGGAACACAACGACGCCTCGCGAAAGGGAGCCAGCCAGGGCGGCACTACAAGGGTGGCCTCGCCTAAAATCGCTTAGAAAGGCGTGCCGAGTGCTCAGGATTACACAGTGGCAGGTGTGAGTAAGTCCTCCAACATCCTCACGAGGAAGCGCTGATACTCAGCGAGATCAGCAGCTGGAGAGATGTGGACAGAAGGTTCCTCTCCCCCAGAAGAGGGGGATGAGGAGCTGGAGGGCACCAGCTGTTCAGAGGGCAGTTGCACGGGGGGAGGTTGAATAACCTGACTGTCCATCGCCCTAACGTAAGCTGGGAACCGAGCAGCCACCGCTCTGAACTGCTCCCAGGAGAGAGGCCCGCTAGGACCAAGGATGCCTGGGCATGCAGGAGAATGTGGCAGACGAATGGGGACAGAGCCGAGAAGAGATGTCGGCTGACCTCCGCTTGGGCTAAGGAGTGGACCAGAAGCACCCCGCGGAAGAAGGTGCCCTGGAAGACCTCACAGCTGACAGCTGAACAACCATTTCGGTACTGCCTTGGCTGCGCCCGGAAGAATCCCCCCTGTGAGGCGACCGGGGCCGTATAGGTCCAGAAGGACGGTCCCCTACCTCAAAAGAATGGGGCTCTCTCAAAGAGACCGAGGAGGAAGAGCGGAGATCCGCACTACGGCTTCTCCCAGAGCCCGGTTGGACCCCCGAAAAAGGCCGCCATGCCAAACCCACACCCCTTGACCCCTCGGAGTCCGAAAGAGCCCTCCTCCTCGAGAGGGCCAGCCTAGGTAGTTGACAGCTCTGGGCAGCACCTGAAGGAGCTATCCAGGGCACAGCACCCTCCCCTCCTGTAGGTGCTCTGATCGGCCCCAAAGTTGGGCGATCTAGGCACAGCACAGGTGGGGGTACCACTGCTGAGAGGTCAGTGAACCCACCAAGACCAGGCTGCAGAGCAATGGTGGCCTGCACCACTGCCCGCTGGTCAGCACCCCTGACCCCAGTCTCGGTAGCCACCGACCCCACCTCAGAAGGGGGCTGACTCCGGCTTGTCGAGTAAACTACTGGGCTGCCCACTCCAACAGCCAACCCCAAAGAGATCAGAGCCCGACTCCGCCTCCGAGGAGGTAGAGGCCGAGGCCCAGTGCCAGACCGTAGGAGGACGCCCACTGCCATCTTTGCCAAAGGGAGTGCCAGAGACCAAAGCCATGCCCGAGCCAGTGCAGGCGCCCCATAGGCACCGCCAGAAGTGAACTACAGGGGCACGGCTCCAGCCCTAACAGGAGTTCCAGAGTCAGGACCAGCCATGGCGCCATCCGGCCCCACGACGCCATGAGCGGCGCTGAGGATGGCCCCGACGGCACCATCGGTGCCGAGGACGGCGCCGACGGCACCACCCGGCTCCGTGGTGCCATTCAGGCAGCGCCGAGGGCAGAATCCGACGGCCCCACGGCACTGAGTCCCGAGGACACGGTGCCGTGTTCAACCTTAGACAAAGACGGCACCGTAGCAGCTCCCATGGTGCTGCTAGCAGTATCAGTGCCACGAACGGTGCTGACAGAAGGCACGGTGCCACGCGACAAGTCGGCACCGCCGACGGTTTGCGCCAGGGCCCACGGTATCGGCGCCACCGACAGCTGCCGAGGACGGGCGCCGACCCGGCCTTGCAAACTGTGGGTCCGACACTGTGAGCTTTCACCCGCAAAGGAGCGACTGCTGTGGCGGCGCCTCCCGGCCCTCCTGAAAGGAGCGGGACGGGCCTCCTGCGCCGTGGAAGGAGCCTCGGCAATGGCTAGGCTGCTAGTAGCCAAAGCTCCCTCCTCCTCGGTCCGTGTAGAACTGGGAGGAGACCCGGAGGAAAGGCCGAGAGAGTGTGGCTTGGCCCAACGAGTGCACGCCCGACCCCCGAACGTCGCCCCACTTTCCACGCACGTTGCTCGATGACCCGGTGGTCCATGGAGAAACAGGCGTCGCATGAATCCATGTCGTGAAGCGGGCCAAGACACGAAAGACCATCGGTTGTGCTGGTCGGTGATGGAATATTTTCCGCCGCATGGGCACCGTCGCATGGGGGGCCGACCCGGCCCTGGAAGTTTTCTTGCCTCCGACCGAGGACATGACCCGCGGGAAAAACACTAAAACAGACCGACGTTGCAGAAATATAGAAAAATGGAAATATCTTACTGGGCGACGTCGAGTATGGCAAAAACAGAACTGGCAGGAGGAACTGATGGACTTCGGCACCGAAGGATTGAATTACGGTCGAGAAACTGCGGAGCAGGCCTCAGGATTTTTCTTCTCAGCATCCAGCGAGGTGACCTCTACGGCGGGAGATGAAGAACCGGCAGGCAGGTGGAGTCGACGCAGCCTAACGGCCGACCCGCGAGCACCACGATTACGCCGCCTCAGGTGGCGCCGATGGTGCATCAGCTCCACCTACCTAAAAAAAAAAAAGTTCCGGGTCCTGACCTCCGGCCGAGTACCCAACAGTGATGAATGGTGAAGATTGACACAGATAAGATCATATTTCGCTCCAAGGATGGTATGATCTGGGACAGAATGATCATCCAAAAGGTGCATGACCTGAGATATTGATTCAGGTCGTGCAGATCTAGAATGGGGCACCAGCCCCCCATCCGCTTGAGCACCAGGAAGTGCCTGGAGACAAAGCCTGGGTCCGCTGGAGGATCCGCCACTGGAGCTACTGCCTCCTTGAGGAGGAGCTGAGCGATGTCATCTCTGGGAGCCAACTGGGTCTGAGCGGATACTCCTTCCTCCCGAGGGGCGCGGGCTTGGCTTGGAGGGTACTGCTCGAATTCCAGAGGCAGTCCCTGACTGACCACTTCCAGAACCCACCTGTCCGTGGTGATAATGGACCAGGCGGAAAGTGGCGGAGCCGGCCCCTCATGAAAGGACCCAGAGCTGGCGTGACAGGAGAGGGGTTGGCAGTCCCCGCCCGGTCACTGAGCAGGCTTGGAGGAGGTGGCTCCAGGACCGGAACCTCAGCCTCCTTTATGGGCCTGTTGGGGTCCGGTCTTGGGCCGAGGGCTCGAAGTCTGAGCCTACTGCTGCTGCTGTCCTCCCTGAAAGGAGAACTGCTGAGCCACAGGGGAAGAATGCCAAAAAGATTTCTTCTTTTTCCTCTGCTGGTTCTTACCCGAAGAACTCTTAGCAGAGGTAGCGTCCAAGGTGGCGCTGGACTGCTCAATGCACTGAAGATGACTGGCCATTCCTGGGCTGAACAAGTCGGTCCCGAGGAAGGGCACATCAGCTAGTTTGTGCTGGGTATCTGCCGGCAAGGAAGAGAGCCTCAGCCAAGCCCTGTGACGAGAGGCAACTGCGGCTGCTGTCGAGCAGGCACACGAATCCCCAATGTCCAGGGCTGTCTGAAGCTGCTGTTTTGCAACAGCTCGGCCCTGATCTCAGACCTGCTTAACCATGGTCTGCATGTCCGCGGGGAGATGTGGGAGGACTTCATCTAACAACCCTAGAAGGGCGTGAGAGAAACGTGCCAAAATGATGGCCGAACTTGCCTGATGAAGGCCCAAGGAGGAAGCCGCATAAACCTTCCTGGCTGAATGGTCCAAGAGCTTGGACTCTATCAGGAGGTAGGTCAGTATCGGCAGAACTGCCAGTACGCCTGAACACAGAGGTGGTCACCAGGCTCTCGGCCAAAGGGTGCTCTGTGAACCCCGCTAGGGACCCCTTGGGCACCGTGTACTTGTGACCATGCGGGCAGACGGAGCTGGACAAGAGGCAGGGCGCTGCCATAGTTCAAGAGCCGGGTCGACAATGGCCTCAGCCACTGGAATGGCCTCTGTCGGGGTATTGCCTCTCTTCAGGATGTCCATGATAGGGTACTCAGCCTTTTTCTGGATTAGCTCCAGGGGAATCCCTGTAGATTCAGAGATGAGGCAAAGGATCCCTTGGAAAGACGAGGGACCTTCCTCCATCTCTAGGCCAGTGGTTGATTCATCATCACCTGGATGTGAATGCAATCCGGTGACATCGGAATCCGAGGAATCCGGGTAAAACGGCCTACCGCCCAGGTCACCTTTGACTCACCAGGGGCGATCTGGGATGACTGTGACTAACAGTTGCCAGGGAAGCCCGGTGTCCAGTCTGTCTTCCTTGGAAGGAGCCCCTTCCACAGGCTGTTTGGGCGGTGGTTCCACCACAATAGGTGGAGAGACCAGTTTGGGCCGAACAGGTGGTCTTGCCAGCTCCATGGGCTGGGGAACCAATTTGGTTGGCTCCAAAGGAGTCAGCTTCGGCCTGGGGGGCGAAAGCCAAGTAATGGCTGGGGTAGAAGCCATGGTAGGCTTATGCCCGGACAAAATCAGCTGCTGCCACATGAGGTCCTCGTAGTGCCAGAGTTTCCGCTGGAGCCTCTCCTCATCTGAGGAGGACGAGGACAACCGATGGCACTGCCTCTTTTTGGAGCGCTTATGGCTCTTCCTCGGCCTGTCTGTCGAGGGGGTCCTAGACCTCGATCGAGATCGGGCAGGCCGACTCAGTCAGTCGGGAGACACCAGCGGGGCTGGTGACCTCCTGGAGTCCGGGACCGGTTTCTCCATGGGGACTCCAGCAGGCTGGGTCTCCTCTTCAGGGAAAACAAGGACCAGAGTCCTCTCCAAGGAGTCGTCGACTGGAGTCAGCAACAAAGGGTCAACAGGATCGTCGACAATTTCCACATCGTCGACCAAACCCTCGGTCAGCTGGCCTGACGGCAAGTCCGAAAAGCCGGTGGCCGAAGAAGCGATCTCGACCGAAGTTGAGACCACACGTTCCTGGGACCGAGATCTCTCCCGCTCCCAAGACCGTCTTCATCGAGACGAAGACATACTCGGATCCTTCACCCGCTTACGGGATTGAGAGGAGTGTGAGCCCGCAGGCACCTCTCCCTTGGTAGGGAGAGACTGGCACAACTCCCGGAAGGAACCCAAGAAGGTGGAGCCCAGGTTAAGCGGAACGAAAAAGCTCCAAGAAGGAAGACTCTGTAGCTCGGGCACATCGCTCCTGAACTGTGCGTTCCAACTGCTCTGGGCGGATCCCGCAGCCGCGGAAACCGCCCCACCGAGCCACTTTGATTTCACTGGAGGACTCCTCTTTTCCGGCCTCCCCAGTTTCAGGCATGCACGACGGTCGTCGAGGACGTTGTGATGAAAAGCCAAGCAAAAACCTGCAAGTCGAGGTGTCATGGCCGACACCAAGGCAGTAGACGGATGCGATATGGGGATCGGTACGCTGGCAGCACGGGCACCGACAAAATCCGGGGGAAGATTTTTCTTCCATGATCGAAGCTGTAAACTTGTGATAGCTAATTCGTACAATGCGAAGTTTCGTTAAAACCGAAGGTTTGAAAGCCAGGGCCTACGAAATGTGAGAGCATGAGGGAGGCAACCTGAATCTTCTGGCGGAAAGGAAGATCTGGCATCATGGGGTGCAGCCGCGGTAGATATCACCCAGGTGGGTGGGAGGAGCCAGCTTGAAGACTTCTAGTGAGATTTAAAGCGGAAGGGAACATGCCAAAGAGTGTGGATGAACAACATATCCACACTCCTAGAAATACTTTTTCACAGAAAGGGTGGTGGATGCATGGAACAGCCTCCCAGAGGTGTGGGGGGGTGCAAAACTGTGACAGAACTCAAGAATGCATGGGATAGGCACAAGGGAACCTTAGCAGGTAGGAAAGGCAGGGTAAAAAACAGAGATCAAGTAGGGTCCGCGGTATTACAGTGGGGAGGGAAAATGGGCAGACTAGGTGAGCCAGGCGGTCCTTATCTGCCATCAAATTCTATGTTTGAAAGCCACAAATCCAATTAATTTGTGACATGATTGGTTTGCACCACTATGAGTACCAGTGGTGTGTGGCAACCACACACCACTGGTACCAGCACTGCTTTGGAAACCCTTTTATGTTAAAAAGGAACACCCATGAATAAAAACTCTACACCTAATTGTGGACCTGACTCCAATTAAGATATTTACAGTAAATAAAACAAGCTAGCTTACTGTGTACTTTGCAAATCTGTATTTTAACTGATTGATCTCTCCACCCCAACATCTTGTATGTCCTGTTCATCCCAGAATCCTCCTAGGCTGCAGCTCTGGGAGTTTTGGTTGCTGGTATGGCACGTAAGTCGTTTTCAGCTCTGCTTACCAGTCCCGCTGTATTCCTGAGGATAACTGGCTAAGTATAGTGCAGGGCTACACAACTGTACTTAGCCAAAGGAGTACAGCGGAACCTGCAGCCGGTGGATCGGAGCTGGGAAAAAATGAAAACTACATAGTCATGGAATTCTTGATCTTCCAGAATATCTTCACAATTCAGTCACACTGATACGTTTAAGCCACAGGACCTAGGACCCCATGGAAGCAAAGTCTTTTGTAGCTTAGAAGGGGGACCTTCATCAGTGCTGCCCACGAGGCAGACATAGAGACATCACACATGTGGGCTGGCCAGTAACCATCGCCCCCTCTCTTCTTCGGTTCTGTTAGCCAGGAGAGAAAAAAGAGAGAGGGCTATTGACTCCTAGCCCAAAAGGATAGGAAAAGGATATAGGATATAAAAATAATAAACACCATGAAACCCAGCTACCAACTAGCAGAACAAAGGGTTGGGGTAGCAGGTGTAAGAGCCAGAGTCTATCTGACCCACCTGTACAGGAAGATGGAGAGAGAGAGAGAGAGAGAGAGAGAGAGTAAAGGGCAGCAGCCCTGGCATAAAGCTCTGACTGATACAAGAAACCCAAGGGGCCTCAGTGTAAATAAGGAGGCAGGATGCCAATCAAACCAAAGTTATTGTGCTCCCAAGGACAAAATTTTAGAGGAGAATAAACTCAGAAACTCCAAAGAAGAGCAGGTAAAAGTGAGACTGGACAGAGGTCAGAAGCACAAGACACTGCCTTCTTGTCACTCCAAGGGATGAGGAAAGATAGTAAGCACTACAGAGTGAAAGCATAAACCTTAACCTCAGCCTCAGCCACAGCCACAGGCTGAGAGCAAAGCATGAGAAGCCCCACTGGACCTGCCTCTCTAAGATACAGCACGGCTGCAGCTGCACCTTGCTGTAAGCTAGAAGCTGCCCTATGGCAGAGGCTTAGAAGCACAGACATGGTACAAATGACTTGGAAAAGCAGCCATGGGGCTATGTAGAGATATCACCCCACAAGAAGATGAAGGAACTTAAGGGGGAAAAATGAAAAAAAAAAAAAACAAAGGGAAAATTTAGGGCTGGGGAGAGGACAAAGGGTTCCAGTTCCCAATTTTTTTTTAAAAGGAGTCCTACCCAAAAATTAAAGACTGGAGTGAAAAAGGGCAAGAAAGCCCAATCACAAGATGGATGAGAGAGAACAGAAACATAACCGAGAGAGACAGAGAGGGAAAGCGTGGAAGAGCTCTGTGAGAGTGGCAAGAAGTGCCAGTGTGCAAGCACAACAGGGTAAGTAGCCCAGAGGCCCTGACTCTTACCCGAGTGGGGGATGGTGGGAGGGCATGTCACTGAATGATGAAGATATTCTGGAAGATCAAGAATTACGGTGAGTACATAATTTTCATATCTTCCTAGAATCAGTCTTCACCATTCAGTCACACTGATGGGTCTGGGTACCAAGCTTTCCCCAAAAGACAGGAGGAGTTGACGCACCCTGAGTGAAAAAATATCCTTCAGCCCTCTGCTGGGGAATAACCACTGGAATGCAGGGACTCCTCACAGGTCTACTGGGACCCAAGACTGGTCAGGGGAAGGCAGAGGCTCATGTGACTTGGAAGCAGGAGGGCACCCTGACAACTCACGCCTGACTGTGCGAGACCCCAGTAATTGTAAGAGTTAAGCACCCTACGTTAGGCCAGGTGTGCCAGCCAGGAAAGGCAAAACCATGCCATCCACTGAATGCAGATTACTCTTCCTACGCCTGGAAGCTACCTTGTTGGCATCATATGTTGCCCTTGCTTGGTGCCTTGCCAGATCCAGGCCCTGGGCAGAAAGGTGAAATATACCCCAGGGTGCTGAAAAAGTTAGCGGAGGATCTGGTGGGCCCACTGGCTGTTCTCATCAATAGATCTCTGGAGTCGGGAGTGGTGCCGCTGGAGTGGAGAACAGTACATGTGGTGCCACTCCACAAGAGCGGACCCAAGGATGACCCAGGAAACTATAGGCCAGTCAGCCCAACCTCGATAGTATGTAAACTCATGAAGACCATGCTAAAGGAAAGGCTGGTGAGGTACATACAGGAGAATAGTCTACAGGACAAAAGACAGCATGGGTTTGTGGCAGGCAGATCATGTCAAACGAACCTGATCAAGTTATTTTGTTAGATCATGAGGGCAGTGGATATCACATACCTGGACTTTAGAAAGGCCTTCGATACTGTATCACACAAAAGGTTTATAATGAAGTTCAGAGATCCAGGGGTGGGGGAGAATATGGTAAGATGGGTTGAAAACTGGTTGAGTGGTAGAACCCAGAGAGTAGTAGTTGGGGATGAGTTCCCCAGCTCCAAGGAGGTCACCAACTGGGTCCCACAGGATTGGTGCTGGGGCCTGTGTTGTTCAAAGTCTTTATAAGCGACATCAGGGAAGGCATTAAAGGTGAAATGTGCCTGTTTGCAGATGACACCAAACTCTGTGGGAGAGTGGGCACCAAGGAGGGGACACAGGATCTGAAGGAGGACCTCGCCAGACTAGAGAGAGATGGTCAGGAATCTGGCAACTTAGTTTCAATGCCAAAAAGTGCAAAGTGATGTACACAGGGGCCAAGAACCCTAGGGCAGTATATTACACAGGAGGGGCTCAAGTAACTACTTCCGAAGAGGAAAAGGATCTAGGGGTAGTGACGAGTGACCTGAAACACACCTCTCAGTGTAAAAAGGTAGTGGCGAAGGCTAACAGGATGCTGGGGTGTATTGCAAGGGAATTCAGTAGTAGGCAGAGTGAGCTTATTTTACCATTGTACACGTCATTGGTGAGAACACACTTAGAATACGGAGTGAGGTACTGGCATCCTTACCTTAAGAAGGACATCAGCATACTGGAGGCGGTCCAGAGAAGAGCAACCAAGATGACTGTGGGGTTACAGGACAGGTCCTATGAGGAGAGGCTGGGAGCCCTGGGGATGTACTCCCTGGAAGAGAGGAGGCAGAGGGGTGATATGATAGACCTTCAAGTACGTGAAGGGAATTAACAGAGTGAAAAGGAAGGGTCTCTTTAAAATGAGTGACAACAGCACCAATGGGGGGGCGCAGCTTAAAACTGATGGGGGGAACTCAGAAGGCATGCAAGGAAGCATTTCTATATGGAAAGTGCGGTGCCCACCTGGAATAAGCTGCCAGAGGTGGTGGTATCAGCTAGGATGGTGGGAGCATTCAAGAGAACCTAGGCAAGCACAAAGGGAACCCTTGGGACCAAGGAAGAGGAGAGGGAGGGACAGTTTGGGGGGGGCAGGGTCATTGGCATAAATTGTAAAGCTAGACCATGCATCACTTACCGAGCAGATGAGATGGACCGGATGGTCTTCTGCTGGCTCTTTTCGCATGTTCGTGAATGGCCTGCCTGGTTAACTCGCAATCCAGCATGGAAGCTAAGACCTGGCTTAGCGTCACCCACTGGTGCCTGCTGTAAGCTGCCTCATGTGCAGCAATGCACATCACAGTGAGTACCACTGCAAAACAATTTCTGGCCCAAGCATCGATCTCTGCAGAGTTGGGAGCGGTCATACACTGGGTGCTTAGGCCCATAAGGAGTTCTACAGCACCAGAATCCCCAAGGTGGGGCGAGGGACAGCCCCTACAGACCCTGTGGGAGTGCAATATCTGCGATGGACATCCCTAGGGGCTAGAGAAGGGGCATAAGGACGGAGCCAGACATTCCTGGATGCCTCCAAAAAAAGGCCAAGGCCAAGGAGGGATGACAAAGGAGTCAAAGCTGAAATCCCCAAAGAATTTCAGCACCAGGGTAGAAGTATTGCGACCTCTTGAGAGACCCTACATTCAGTTTCTGCAACATCTCCATCAGGAACCGGTGGTACAGAGAGCAATCTTCATGTGGGGATATGAGCAATGAAAAATTCTCTTCCTCAGAGGAGAAAAAGAGAGGAGGAGCTGGATTCAGAAAATGACAGCTCTGGGGTCTCAGGCTTCTACTGGGCTTGGTCGGTTTTCAAATGGTATGGGTGGAACACACCAGCCTTGCCCTGAATTGTTGCCAGGTCAAGGGCCTTAGAGGACCCACAATACCTGGGAATGCAGGGACAGGGGCAGAGAAGAGGGAGGAGGAAGGTCATTGATGAACAAGCCAGGTCTTCCGCCAGGACTGCAAGAGTGCTTGGGGACCTCTCCTGGAGGGAGGGTCTGACAGACTCGCCCATGTGGAACCAGCCAATCCCAGTGGCACAGTCCAGATGGTGCCCTTGGGGGAAATCCCCAGGTAGGGAGAGCGGAGCCATACAGGGACCACATGGCAGCCCTAGTCCCCCACCAGTAACAGGACTAGCTGGTTCCAGGGAGAAACGAATCACTGGGATAGTGACTGAACCCAGGTCAGTGCTGCCACCAGCACCAGTCACAGAGTCAGTCACAGGCCCAACGCCATGCCCCCACCCCCTCACCAGGGCTGTCACTGCCCACCAGGCCAAGCCCAATGTCCTGACCAGAAGCACAACTGGAGTTGGCCCCGGACCTGGCACCACAAGCAGCACTGGAACCAGACCTGGTTCCACGAAGGGCCCAACATTAGGCATAGCACCAGAACCCATCCCAGCACCATGCGGTGGTGCCAGAAAACAGCAACTGCTGTCCTCCCAGTGCCAGGCCTAGGAGCAACATTAGGGGAAACATCGAGTTCATTTTCAGACTCAGAAGAACCATGCCTAGTGTGGCTTCCCTCATCACTGGCTTCATCTACAGGCCTAAAGCTGGTGTTGTCATTCTCATCCAGGCCACCAGGGTGCTTAGGGGAGAAGATATCAACCTCCTTGGACTCGGTGATGGGTCCAGCTCTGGAACCACCTCTCTTTTCTGGCACTGCAAGCGGTGTCATAAGGGGGCCCTGTCTCATGGCCGGCACCGCCCCATTCACTGGTACCGTCCTTAGTACCAGGAACTGGGTGGCACCAGGCCGTGACACTGAGGTGCCCACAGGTGTAGACTGAGTGCACAGCTTCAGCCTCACCACTGGGGGCATTCCCTGCCCCAAAGGGCTGATGGACTGGGAGGGGTGCTCAGCCAGCCCCCCTGAAGGAGACTGACTGTCCACCAGTCCCCTTCCCCCAGGACCTCCGACGTGTCAGTGAAGCGAGCACAGGAAGAATCCTGGACTTCCTCTGTACCAGAGGTACAGAGAAGGGGCTCAGGGCAAGAGCCATGGACCTTACCTTGGCACCCCTGGCACGAGGCCTGCCTTCAAAGTTGGGAGGCAAACTACCCTAACTCAATGTGTAGAGTTCAAGGGTGCGGCAGTCTATACAGAAGCAGGCATCGCACTAGACCACATCATAGTCAGCACCATTGCAGGTCCAACATTTCACATGGCGATCCTTGACAGTGATAGTGATAGGGCCCTCGCAGGAGCACCGATGCATGGGAGTGCTATCTTTGCTCTTCTTCTTAGACTTCTTTCTTTGCCCCATAGGATCCAGCATCGCAATGGACAAAAACAACAAAAAGAAAAGAAAAAGGGTTCAGTGCTGAACTGAACGAAGAGGGAACAGTACCCAGGAAAAACAGTGCTGGAGAAGGTTCAGCATCAAATGGAAACAGCAATGAACTGTTAAGGTATGACACCGTCAACTGTAACTGCTCTCATGGTGCGCACTCAATGGCAGGAAAAACAGAACTGGGAAGGGGGGCCAGCATCAACTACTGGTCAACCCATGTGCACGATGTCACTATGTCTGCCTCGTGGTCGGCACTGGCACCACCGTCAGTCCCCTCCCTAAGCTGCTAAAGACTTTGCTCCTGTGGGGTCCTAGCACCTCTGGCTTAGACCCATCAGTGTGACTGAATGGTTAAGATGAATTCTTGGAAAATCTACGCCATCCAGTACCAGCACCGTAATCTCTCACAGCAGCAGACTGTGGCTGACGTCAGCAATAGGAGTATTCTAGGGAGCATGGGAGAGGAGCTATGCACAAAACACTGGCTCAGAAGATAAACGAGGATAAACCAGATATAATACAGATTTTTTAGGTACATAATTAAGTCAATATTTTTTATTTATTCTAAATATGTTAATATTAAGATATCATTCAATTGGGGACTTCTACTCAAGAGTGTTCCCCTTTAAAAAGGTGTTGCTTTGGTTTCAGCATTACAAATGTGTTCGGGCTCAGAAAAAGAAACGGTAGAAATGTTTATCACTGTACTTGTTTCTTTTTCATCACTTAACAGCTCTCCTGTATGGGTGTATACATGTCAGGTGCATTTTTACTCTAACTGTGCTTCCCATTTCTTCACAGACCCTTCCTAAAGGAGACCTTTTGGCTGGGCCCTGAATTTGCCATTTCCAGCGTGAATCTAAGATAGCTTTGTTCTGTAGAAGATGGTGTACTTTGAGAAACAATGTAACCAAGTTAGGAGTGGCATGTAACACCTGGGATCACACATAGATCGCAGCCTCTCAGCGTTAAAATGTATAGCACTGCAGCTGACCCACTGGCACAGCGGTAGCGCTATCTCGCATGATGCCGGCGACCTGGGTTCGGGAGCACACCTAGGTCATCTAGGGCCGGACAGAAGGTGGGGGAATGAATATCCCAAAGGAGGTGCTCCTCCTCCAGGGAAGGAGGGAGGGAGGGCAGCCGGCTCCATCGCAGTGGTGCCACCTAGGTTATCTAGGGTGGCCAGATGGCGGGGGAACGAATATCCTAAAGGAGGCACTCCTCCTCCGAGGAGGGAGGGCAGCTAACTCCATCGCAGTGATGCCACCTAGGTGACCATGGATGGTGATGTGAGCAGGAGCAGCTAAAAAAAGTATAGCCCTGGCCATTAAAATGCAGAGAGGAGGTTGTGGCAGTAGTGTAGCCAGACATCTCCATTTTGCACACACTCTCTCCAACTGCTGCCCCAATCCAAAGCAGATTGTTGCCCTATGTCTCATCGAATCTCTAAACAGACTGTACACATATCTATGTCCTAAACAATAGATGTTTAAACAGATACAGAAACTGCTCAGTGGTCTATACTACCTCAAATACGAATGATGATGGTAACAAACATTTATATAGTTTGGGACAAGCATTTAAAAATGTACATAAATGTGTACACCAAGTATGCCTGTCTACACCCTTGGGTCATGGGGTCAAAAACAATGGGGGAATTCAAGAGTGCATGGGACAGACATAAGGCAATTCTAGTGGGGGGTAGGAGGAAGTAGGCTGTTGGTTAACTAAGATCTGCAGCTTATCCATTAGGTAGAGAAATGGGCAGACTGGGTGGGCCAAGCGGTCCTTATCTGCCATCAAAGTCTATGTTTCTATAGCACATGGCCAGAATACATAGCACATTTTTAGTTTAAGAATAATACTTTTTCAGTTAGTGAACATGATTAGTCTTAAAACTCATTTGTTCCCATAGACGCCATATGGCGTCGGAACCATCCATTGCTGCAGTGGACCCAAAGTGGCCACCAGGAGCAACTGAGTTTGGACTGTTATATCAGGTTAATAGTTTGTTTGTCCAGAAATAGCTCTAATAAGGAACATCAATAAATCATCACAAAGCAAAGGTATATATCTGCAAAATACATAGAGCTAAGCAAAATGCAGTGCAGTGGAGAGCTACACCACAGCCTGTAATGTCGATCTCCAAGCTAGTTCATTTGCTTAATACAGTTTTTATCTAGAGCACAACTATTTAATACAATGTGTACCTGTCCTGTACTGGGATCCGTCACTTCCTTATACAAACTAATATCCAGGTAATATCCAGACTCAGTAATTAGAAAGAGACGAATTGGAATGGCTTTTCCTGTGGGAGTAAGGCGGATATTGATCTTCAGTTCGGCCTGGAGAACTCGCAGTTTCCACAGCCTGCTACCATATCTCATCACCATGGAACGCACAGACTCTTCTATCTATAAAACAAAAATAGAAATCTGGCAGCTGAGGAAAATAGTCAATAAAAGCGGGGGTCCGCAAACTGGTAAAAAAATTACAGAGCTGGCATCAGCAGAACTTGATTACCTGACATCCCCCCCCCCCAATGTGAATTCCCATGCCATTCTAGTCTTCATTAGGAAAGACATTTGCAGGAGATCAGAATCCTTGAGAGTTCAATGGGATCCCCTTTTTAAGGCATGTCCATGTACTGCTGTCCAGTCATCTACTCCTCCATATCGGAGCAGCTTCAGATACACCTCACTGTTATACCCACTCTCACTTATTGGTTTAAGATGCACAAATGGATGGGTACTACCCCCAAACCCTGAACATACACTCCCTTGTGAGGAAACCCAGATATCAGGGTGGATATTAAGCCACTTACTTGGGCTTCTTGGAGACACAAGGGCCTCTTTTTCCTCAGGGATAAACTAATGGCCACACTTTGACCCTGGATACGTTCCAGGAACTTCAGGATAAATGGGGCATTCCCAGACAAAATTTCTGGAAATTCCGGCAGATTCGCAGCACAGTGCATACATGTCCAAAGGCAGCATAGGCCTCCGCTGATACTCCCTCACAACTCTCTGAGTGGCTGAGACTTGCAAAAGACCCAGCAGGGGAACATACACTACAATCAGGGAATGCATACCAAGTCAATCCCTCAATCTAAAGCAAAATGGGAGGCATGTTAAGCATGACAATACTGGGCCAGGAATGGGGTACCTGCTGTTCCCTCTCTTACAAAGCATTCAAGTACACTTGTAGTCGCTTCATACAGAATAAGATATTCCATTCCTGGTACAGGACGCATCTGGCACTACACAGACTGAAACTGATACCCACAGACACCTAAGTCAGAGGTGGGATCCAAGGGGTAGATCTTCTTGCACACCCTATAGGCATGCCCCATGATCTAATCCTTCTGGCGTTAGTTGTGCCAGCTGGACTCAGAAGTACTAGGCACAATACCGATGTCTGCCATCCTGCCAATCCTGGGGCTACCACAGGACACCTCATACCTACCATCAGCCAACAAGAAGTGGCTAGCCATCCTAACCATGCAGGTGAAAAGATTATTACTCTGCAGATCGTGCACCTCACATGTACCCTCCTACCAAGAATTACTGGCTAATATATTTCACACAGTCACTATGGACCTCTTGTCACGTCTGGCATCAGGTACCCTGACGCACTACCTTGCTTGCTGGCAACTGTACCTGCATTTCCTGGTATATCAAAGGGGAAGAGGATGATGGGCCCACCTCTGGTACGTTTAGTAGGTTAAGGATTAGAGCACTTTTACATGCATTATAAATCACATTTAGTTGTGTTTACAGTAATGACTATAATGTTATTTGTATTTTATAATACTTTTAGCCTCATCAACTCCAGTTCAAGAGGGTGTATTTCAGATGTACCCAACATGAACAGTTAGGAGCCTGGCTGTGTCTCTGGCAGGCCATGTATCAAATGTTAAGTAAATGAACACCTCACATGGCTGTAACATCCTGTAAGCAGATTCACATTTATTGCTTGGTATTCATGTATCTTTATACATGCTCCTGTATCTGTACATGTGTATACAAGAAATATGCCAATAAAAAGATTAACTGCGAAACAAAAAAAAAAAATTTGTTGACCAGGAAGAAAGGGTGTTTCTTCGAAGGATGTCAGGTGTCATTCAAGCTACTGCATCTATCCTGCACCTGCGTGATGCCTCAAAAATCAAAATGGTTTCCGGCCCGGTGGCGCTGAGGTTTGAGGCGCTGGATGGCACACCTTGCGCTGTGCCGGCGACCTGGGTTCGGGAACGGACTCTGGTTGACAGGGGTCGGCAGGGAGAGGGAGGACTGAGTGTCCCAGCGGATGCTCTCCTTCCTCGGGGAGGGATACCAGGGGTACCAGGAGGTACTCGACGTACCGAAGAGAGCCGGTGGAAGCATGGGCTCTCAAAGGGCTCTGTCGGCTCCGTACAGTGGAGTCGGGGAGGGGGAGATGCTGTTGGGCGCTTGGGAGGCAGACGTGCGTCAGCATGTCACTCTGTGGATGTCAGTCCTTGTGCCGGCGCCTCTAGGGGTTGGGTGGGGAAAACAAGAAAATCTAGAAAAAGGCCCTCTCGGTCCTAGATGAAGACCAATCAGTGCCTCCCAGGATCCACCGGACTACGGGCAGACCTCGCTGTGCCAAGTTCTCCTCCAGTAAGGCTTGAGGAAGGTCCATCTTCACCCCACCGGGGATTGCTGGGAATCAAGGTAATACAGGGGAGGAGAAGAAGAGAGCACTCTAGGGACAGACTTAGAGTCGGTGTTCCGGGGGGGTTGATCAGTGGTCTGAAGGAGTGGACCAACGGGGTAGTGTAGGCAGATAAAGTGGTGTGCAAGCACCACAAGTAAAAAAAAAAATCAAAATGGTTTAAAAAAAATTTTAATAATACATTTTACACTGTGCTGGTCACAAGCCACCCAGCCCTCGAACAGGAGATTGTTTTACTCCACTAAATATGGTGGTCGCTCAAAGCTAGAGCTTATTTCCAGGTGTGACCTGGGCAAGGGGCTACATAACTGAGGGATCAAACAGTAAAATACCATTTATAACAATTGTGCAAACAGTAATTTGTAAAATAAAACAAATACAATTGACAAAAATGGCACAAACTAACTGTGAGGTGCAGTGCAAGCTGTGAATTGCAGCATACAAAATACAATTTACAACTATAGGGCAAACTAACTGAGGTTTACAATAGAAAATTACAACTTACAGTAGTGCAAACTAACAGTGAGCTGAAAAATACAAAAATACAATTACCAATAGTGCAAACTAACAGTGAGGTGTAGCATACAAAAATCTAGGCTACTCACCTGTAAATGATAATTACGTACTCACCGTAGTTCTTGATCTTCCAAGATATCTTCACCATTCATTACTGGTGGTTTACTAGCGGGAGGCACTGGGACCTCATGGGAGTGTGTAGCTTTAAAAACTTTGAGGAGGGTAGCCGACGTTGGGACGGCGCCAATCTTGAGCACGGAATGTGGTGCTTATGGGTTGGCCAGTAACCAACGCTGACTCCCCTGCCTCCACGGTCCTGCTTGCCAGAAGGGCAGAAAAGAGAAGATAAAATTACCCACCTTAGTAATGTTGTTTCTTCTAATGGAGTCTTGCTATATTATAGACATTAGCAGTTTGTTCCAGCTCTAGAACTGCCCCGGAGTGAAATGGTTAAAACCATTCCAAAATAGAATTTTGGCACGAGAGCAGCTCTATCTGTGTCATTTCAAACTTGAACTGTTAGATCTTTACGAGCCAAACTCACTAAGGTCTGTGTGGAAGCTGTAACTACACTAGCCAAATGGCTACCTAAATAATAACAACCATTGATGGTCCCAACACCCAAGACTCAAGTCAGGGGACCAGAAATACTAACACCATTCTAATAATATGAAAATGGAACATAAGTATAATAAAACACACACGCGTGCACATACACACCCCAAAGTCCCAAAGGGACAAGATGCTAACAGGACATAAGTAGTGCCCACACTAAGTTGCCCGCACCCCACCAAGTAGAGGTTCTGAGAGGGGCAGGTTGGGGGGGAAGTCTATAATATAGCAAGACTCCATTAGAAGAAACAACATTACTAAGGTGAGTAATTTTTCTTCAAACAACATGAAGTCTTGCTATATTATAGACATTAGCAGAATACACAGCAGTACCTCCATGGAGGAGGGCAGAACCTACTTAGGAATAGGCTCTGAAGAACAGCTGTGCAAACGAGCATCTCTCCTGGCCTGGACATCCAGGGAGTAATGCTTGGTAAAAGTGTGTACCGTTTTCCAAGTAGCAGCCTGGCAAATCTCTAATAAAGGGATATCTCTGGCAGCAGCTAGAGACGCAGCTGTACCCCTGGTAGAATGAGCCCTCAAACCGGGGGGGGGGGCTCTGCCCACTTTCTGATAACAAAATTAGTAGAAGACTTGGTTTGCTGGACAAGGCACCTAGCTTCACCTGAGCTCTTTCCTTCTAAGACTGCTTGAAAGGCAGAGTAGAGAAACTTACCAGAGCAAGGGAGAAGGATTAAGACTTAGTTTGGCTAAGCAGATTTACTGTGTGGTGGTGTTTTTATTTTTTACTCACAGGGATTGCTACTGTTTGTTGTTAACATTTCATTGCTTTATTTT
Organism: Neoceratodus forsteri; assembly: GCA_016271365.2. NCBI lineage: Eukaryota > Metazoa > Chordata > Ceratodontiformes > Ceratodontidae > Neoceratodus > Neoceratodus forsteri. Next base: position 185,996,705 of record JADMNL010000027.1, read on the forward strand.
TTCTCTGATTCAAATTGTTGTTGCTGGTATACCTTCTGCATTATTACAAGGTGTGCCTACAGGTGTGTGCTAACAGATTACTGCTGTAATCTTCTGATTCAAATTGACTTTTGCAAGGTTATCTTCTGTTACTGCTTTATTTTCTCTGGAGCAAAGTGTTTCTTACAGGGTATATCTTCTCTGAAATTACTGTATTACAGGTGGAGCTTACATTTTGTGACTTTTATCATTGGGCTAAGCAAAATTACTGTTTGACACTGTGTTTTATTTTTTCTTGTTTGTTGAAAAGGTTTGTTGTCTCAGAGGTGTTTCAGTCTCCTTCTCACATTGAAGGAGCTAATTGCTTTTCCTCCCACAGCTCTTCCAAAGGATTAGGTGTGTATGTGGGGGTGGAGCTGGCAAACTGTCAGTAATTTCCAACAGAAAGAAGGGTTAAAAGTCAGGTTAGTTGATATCTTGAGGTAGAAGACTTGGTTTGCTGGCCAAGGCACCTAGCTTCACCTGAGCTCTTTCCTTCTAAGACTGCTTGAAAGGCAGAGTAGAGAAACTTACCAGAGCAAGGGAGAAGGATTAAGACTTAGTTTGGCTAAGCAGATTTACTGCGTGGTGGTGTTTTAATTTTTTACTCACAGGGATTGCTACTGTTTGTTGTTAACATTTCATTGCTTTATTTTTAAGCAGTCTTACAGGATTTAGGACACTGTCCTACATTGCTTTTCCTCCCACAGCTCTTCCAAAGGATTAGGTGTGTATGTGGGGGTGGAGCTGGCAAACTGTCAGTAATTTCCAACAGAAAGAAGGGTTAAAAAGTCAGGTTAGTTGATATCTTGGAGGTAGAAGACTTGGTTTGCTGGCCAAGGCACCTAGCTTCACCTGAGCTCTTTCCTTCTAAGACTGCTTGAAAGGCAGAGTAGAGAAACTTACCAGAGCAAGGGAGAAGGATTAAGACTTAGTTTGGCTAAGCAGATTTACTGTGTGTGGTGGTTTTTATTTTTACTCACAGGGATTGCTACTGTTTGTTGTTAACATTTCATTGCTTTATTTTTCTCTGATTCAAATTGTTGTTGCTGGTATACCTTCTTCTGCATTATTACAAGGTGTGCCTACAGGTGTGTGCTAACAGATTACTGCTGTAATCTTCTGATTCAAATTGACTTTTGCAAGGTATATCTTCTGTTACTGCTTTATTTTCTCTGGAGCAAAGTGTTTCTTACAGGGTATATCTTCTCTGAAATTATTACAGGTGGTGCTTTACAGGTTTACAGTTTTATCTAACATTAGGATAAGCTTTCAGGGTTACTGCATTTGTTGTTGACTGATTGTTTCTGCTCTTACCTCCTTGTTCTTTCGTCCGTGGTTCTTCTTTTTAGGCAGGGAAGGGCCCAGCCACCCACCCCATCCCCAACCACCCACGCTACACTCCTTTTATAGGGTACCACAGTTGTGACATTTCCTGTGACAGAGCAGGAAGGCGGATCAGTGGGGCCTCCACAAGGTGATCTCATTTACAGGGCACTAGTAATTTAACTTGTTATAACAAGTTAAACAAAGCACAATTAAACCATTACTTGCATTTTTTCCTTCTAATTACTCTGACTAGGTTACAAACCCAGCAACTTATTTGTAATGGATTTCATTAACTGCAGGTACTGTGGAACAATTTTCAGAAGGACAGTCTTACAGGATTTAGGACACTGTCCTACATGCTGGGCCTTTGGAGATCTTAGGTCTCAGCTCCGGGCAGCATGGGCAGAGATTGCACGCCTCAAATTTCATATTGAAGAGGAAATACATTATAAGAACCACCGCCATTTCCCCAGCATCCAACAGAAAAACCTCGACCGCGAGGGTAGTTGGTCCAGGAGGTTGGCAGGTGGTTAGGAGGAGCAAATCAGGTGCCCCATCACTCTGCTCTCCAACACATTACCTCCAAAACCATATAAACACTACAAACAGGTATCTGCCTCTATCTCTGAAATCAAATAAAGAGGCAGAAGACACTGCAGAGCAGGACATCATGCGCACAGGAGCTGGCACAACAATACTCACCCAAATCAGGAACCAAAACTAAACAAGCACAAAGGAAATCCAAAAACTTCTGATCATAGGAGACTCCATGATTCGGGAGTTGATACCCATCTCCAGCCAGGGTGATGGTCAGATGTCTCCCAGGTACATCAGCATGGAGAGACACTGACCGCATTGCTAAAATTGTTCACAAAGCAGGAGAAAACATTGATGTCCTAGTACACATAGGGACTAATCGATCTCGCCAGCCGGTCAGTTGTGGAGACCAAGGAACACCTGACTAGGCTGGGTGACAAACTATCATCTATTTTGCCCGGCATCTCCTTCTCTGAGATCCTGCCAGTCTGGGAGAAGGGAGCAGATGGACGTGAAGGTCAGAGAAGGGGAGATAGGGGAGCTAAACACGTGGCTCAAGGACTGGTGCCAGAAAAAGGACACAGATTTGTAGGGAACTGGCAACAGTTCTGGGAGCGAAAGTTCTTTAAATTTGATGGACTGCATCTGACTAAAGAGGAGTCAGTGCATTGGGGCAGAAGTTTGGCGTCTTTGCAGAATATTTAAACTAGCAAATGGGAGAGGGTGCAGCACCCCATCGTCCGAATGGGAAGAACACCCCTCCCCTCAGCTAGTGGTCAAACAGGAATTCAGCGTGTTTGCTGCTCATTTGCATCACCAGGTAAGAAAAAGGTTTGTCTCCCACACGATGCACAGGGTAATGCCAAACTTCACCCAACAACTAACACACCAAAATCTGGCCAATGGAAAATCATGTATACAAATGCTCACAGCCTGGGAAATAAGATCCCAGACCTGCAGGCAATAATGTCAGAGGCTAAACTGGACATAGTAGCAATTAGTGAGACGTGGTTTACCAGTAACCACACTTGGGAGACTTCAGTACCTGGCTATGTATTGTTCAGAAGAGACCAAGGTGCAAAAAGGGGAGGAGTGGCCCTGTATGTTAATGAAAATATCAAAGCTACAGAAATTCAGAATACACATAAGGAGCCAGAAGAACTGTGGGTCACCCTGGAAACAGGAAATGGGACAGCCATAAGAACTGGGGTTGTCTACAGGCCCCCAGACCAGAGGGAGGACATAGACACATTACTGTTAGAGGATATACAAAACATGACAGCTAAAGGGGAGGTTCTGATAATGGGAGACTTCAACATGCCAGATACAGATTGGTCAATACCAGCAGGAACATCGGCCAGAACTAGACACATAGTGGATTCCCTGCAGGGGGAGGGCCTCAAACAACTGGTACAGCAACCCACAAGAGACAGGGCTATCCTAGATCTAGTACTGACTAACAAAGAAGGGATCACAGATCTCCAGGTAGAAGGTCACCTGGGGGCCAGTGACCATCACATGGTATGGTTCAATTTGGCTACTACATCTAAATCATCCCATTCCAAGGCAAAAATATGGGACTTCAGAGGAGCTGACTTTGATAAGATGGCCAACAGAGTTAAGCTAGCCCTGGCAAAAGAAACACAGGTGAGGAGGTACAGGCAAAGTGGGCAAGCATTAAGGATACAATATTTGAAGCAACATCCCATTGTGTTAGACAGAAAAGGAAGTGTAAAGAAGAAGGAAACCACTTTGGTTCTCAAATACAGTAGCAGAAAAGGTCAGAGCCAAAAGGCTGGCCTTCAGAAAATATAAGGGAACACAGCGGATGAAGATAGGGAGGCATACCAAACTGCCCTAAGGGAAGCAGGTAAGGCAAGGCAGGCAAAGTCCCAAACTGAGGAAACACTAGCACGGACAGTAAAAGAAGGTGACAAGACTTTCTATAGATACATTAGTGAAAGGAGAAAGTCCAGAGGGGTATTGCTAGCTTAATGGAGAAAAGGGAGCATGTGAGGAGGAGGACCCTGTAAAGGCATCTATCCTAAATAGATACTTTTGCTCAGTATTTACTGAAGAGAAGGTAGGGCAGGGCCACAGCTCAGCATCATGGACACAGGGGAGGGAGGTGAGCACTACTCCCTTCACAAAAGAAAGGGTCCTACAAGAGCGCATAAGCTCAGGTGGATAAGGCAATGGGACCTGATGGCATACATCCCAGGGTACTTAAGGAGCTAAAGGAGGAACTAGCAGAGCCTTTAGCAGAATTGTTTAGTGAGTCTCTGAGCACAGGAGAGGTCCCAGAAGACTGGAGAAGGGCTCATGTGATCCCACTCCACAAGAGTGGTAGCAGGAGGAGGCGGGAACTACAGACCGTCAGTCTTACCTCAGTAGTGGGCAAGATTATGGAGGCACCCTTAAGGAAAGGATAGTGCAACACCTGGAACCATAGGGCACAGGATCCAAGACAGCATGGGTTTACAAAGGAATGTCCTGTCAAACTAATCTCATAGATTTCTTTGACTGGGTAACCAGAGTGGTGGACCAAGGGGAGCAGTTGATGTCGCCTACCTTGACTTCAGCAAAGCTTTGACACTGTTCCACATAGAAGATTGATAAATAAGCTAGGTAGGCTCGGGTGGTCAGAAGTTGGTCAACTGGGTGGCAAACTGGTTGACTGGCAGAAAACAGAGAGTGGTGGTAAATGGTATACAGTCAGAAGAGATGCAAGTCACAAGTGGGTACTCAGGGATCAGTCCTGGGGCTAGTCCTATTCAACATCTTCATTAGTGACCTCGCAGATGGACTAGAGGGTAAGGCTTGTCTGTTTGCAGATGACACCAAGATCTGCAACAGAGTAGATGATCCAGATGGGGTGGGCAGAATGAGAAGAGATCTGGATAAACTAGCAGAATGGTCAGAAGAGTGGCAACTGGGATTTAATGCAAAGAAGTGCAAAATCATGCACATAGGGAAGAGAAACCCTGAAGCCACTTATAGGCTGGGAGGAGTTGCTAGCAGTCACAAAGGAAGAAAGAGACTTGGGCATCATCATCACTGATGACCTAAAATCATCCAAGCAGACCTCCAAAGCAGTAGGTAAGGCTAGGGGGTGTTAGGGTGTATTAGTAGGGGTATCACAAGTCAGAAGAGAGAGGTAATAATCCTCTGTACAAGACATTGGTTAGGCCCCATCTGGAGTACTGCGGCAGTATTGGAGGCCACACCTTCACAAGGACATTAACTCAAATTGAGGCAGTCCAGAGAAGGCAACCAAAATGGTGCAGGGACTGCATCAGAAGACATATGAGGACAGATTAACGGAGCTCAATATGTATACCCTTGAGCAAAGGAGGGAGAGAGGTGATATGATCGAGACATTTAAACACCTTAAGGGCATAAACAAGGTGAAAGAGTCTAACATGTTTAAATATAAGAAAAATAGCAGGACAAGAGGACACAGCATGAGATTAGAGGAGGCCGATTAAGGGGAATGAGGAATTCTTTTTCACAGAAAGGGTGGTAGATGCATGGAATGGCTTACCACAAGAAGTGGTGCTATGAATACAGTGCAGGGCTTCAAACAGGCATGGGATAGGCATAAGGAGCAATACAAATGACTATGAATAGATAGGTCACTGACAGAGCAAAGGCCGATGGCACATTTATAAGGTAGAAAAAGAAATGGGCAGACTGGATGGGCCTTGCGGTCCTTATCTGCCGTCAACTTCTATGTTTCTATGTAAATTGGATACAAGAGACAATCCACCTGGCTATTGATCTCTTAGTGGTAGGTTTGCCTTTCCCAACTTCACCATATAGGTAATGAAAAGTTGAGGATTCAAATCAGGACCTTTTAGTACGCCTAGATAATAACTAAGAGCTCTCTTAACATCCAGGTTGTGCAACCTTCTCTCACCCAAAGAGGAGTGATCAGTGAAAAATACTGGAAGGGAGACAGATTGATTAAGATGGAAATCTGAAACCACCTTAGGCAAAAACTTCCTATTAGTCCTAAGGACTACCTTATCCCTGTGGAAAGAAATAAAGTCAGTCTCCAGTGACAAGGCTTGCAATTCACTTAGTCTGGCAGAAGTGATGGCCACTAGAAAACAGTTTTCCAAGTTAGGTACTTAAGCTCATGGAAGACAGAGGTTCAAAAGGGTTGCATTAACTGGGCAATGCAAACATTAAGGTCCCAAGTAGGCCGGTTCCTAAAGGGAGGATTAGTATGGAGTAATCCCTTAAAAAACTTGGAAAACCCAGGAAGAGAGGAAAGAGGGGATGACTTTCCTGCTGACACAAAAGCAGACACAGCTGCCAAATGAACTCTCAGGGTAACTGGTCTGAGACCCAAGGAATTAAGATGTACCATGTAATCTAACAAAATGGGCAATTCAGCAGATTCTGGGGAAATATTTTCCCAGCACACCAAATGAAAACCTTTTCCATTTAGAACTATAAGTAGTCCCTAGTGGAAGGCTTTCTGGAAGCCTTTAGGATCTCAAGAACACCTTGAGAGAGGTGTAAATCAGCAACTCTAACCCTCAAGAGCCAGGCCTTGAGGTTGAGGATTTGAGGTCCCGATACCAAACCCTTCCCTGGGCACAAGTCAACAGATTGTGATTCCTGGGGAGGCACAGGGGAAGATGGACTGTCAGAGACAGAAGGAGTGGGTACCAGGGCTGCCTGGCCAATCCGGGCAATCAGAATCACCCTGCAAGGCTGAGATCTGATTTTGACTAGTACTTTGAATAGGAGAGGAAAGGGGGAAGCATAGAGGAACTTCCCTCCCAATCCAGAAGAAGGGCATCCAGGGAACTGAGCCCAGCACTGGAGGCCTGCAACAGAACAGAGGAAGTTTGTGATTGTCTGGGGCTGCAAAAGATCTATCTGAAGGATGCCCCACCTGGAAAAACTATCCCCAGCACTTGAGGATCCAGGGACCATCGTGATGGCCCTGGGAAATCCTGCTGAGGGCATCCGCTAGGACATTGTCCTTCCCTGGAAGATGAACTGCTATGAGGGAAGTGTTCAGGGAATAGGCCAGAGACCACAACTTCATTGCCTCAGTGCACAAGGTCAAGACCGAGTGCCCCCTGTTTGTTGATGTACCACATTGTTGTGGTGTTGTCTGTTCTGACTTGTATCACCTTGTCGTGGACAGATGCAGAAAAGCTTGAAGAGCTAAAAGACATCTCTGAGTTCCAGCAAATTGATGTGGAGCAGAGATTCCTGGGGACCAAACTCCTGAGTGGAAAGGTCGCCCATGTGGGCTCCCAACCCAGAAGGAAGCATCTGTAGTGAGAGTCAAGTCGTGAGAAGGGGAAATGAAGGGGACCCCCATTTAAATTGCTCTGATCCTGCCGCCACTGGAGAGCTAGGATCAAGGTTCGAGTCACTGGGACCAACTTGAAAGGGGTCTCTTCTCTGAGACCAAAAGGTTCTCAAGTGAAACTGTATGTCTCTCATCTGAAATCTGGCTCCCTGCACAACAGCTGTGGATGCAGCCATGTGCCCCAGGAGCTGCAGAAAGTGTCTTGCTGGTCGAGAGACCTGCAGAGTGAAGGAAGAGGCCAGAGCCACTAAATTCCTTACCCTTTCTGGGGGAAGAAAGGCTCTGGCTAGCTTTGTGTCCAATTCTGCCCTTATAAAGGTGAGTACCTGGACTGGTTCCAGAACAGACTTTGGTAGGTTTAGCAGAAAACCCAGGAGGTGAGAAGCTGCTGGGTGACCTGCAGGTGAGATTTTACCTGTTCTGGGGACTGGCCTACAATGAGCCAGTCGTCTAGATAGGAAAACAGCAATCCTCTGCCTCCTTAAGTGGGCCACTGCCACTGCTAGACACTTTGTGAATACCCTTGGAGCAGAGGTAAGGCCGAAGGGCATTGCTCTGAACTGGTAATGACCTGAGGGCAGTTCGAATCTGAGGTACTTTGATGGGATCTTCTGATTAAGACATGGAAATAGGCATCCTTGAGGTCCAGGAGGCTAGCCAGTCCCCTGGCCTTAGGAAAGTAAAATCATTGCCAGAGTTACCATTTTGAACTTTGGTTTCAAAAGATGCTTGTTCAGATATCTGAGATCTAAAATGGGCCGCCATTCTCCTGTCTTTTTTGGGGTAAGGAAGTATCTGGAATACAGACCCCTGCCCTGATGCAGGGGAGGAACCCTTTCTACTGCTCTGAGAGCTAACAGGGATGAGACCTCTGTTTCCAGAGCGAGGGTCTCTGAAGCACTTGCAGGTAGAAAAGTCTGCTTCTCAACTTGGGAAACTTTTTGAAGCTGAGAACCAGACCCTGGCTTACTACTTCCAGAACCCACTTGTCTGAGGTTAAAGAAGCCCAATTCTGACTGAAGTAGCCAGCCTGCCCCCACTGGTACAGGAGAATCGGCCCTGGGCACCCCATCAGGGTGCCTGTTTATGCAGGAGCTTTAGGCTGGGGTGGGAGCAGGTCTGCCCACCCCTCGTCTGCCTGCCTCTGAAGAAGCCCCTCTGAGCATAGGCAGAAGAGGCCTGAGTCTGGTAGAAAGGCCTGTGAAAGGCCTACCCTACCCCTGGGGCATGCCTTGAGGAGTGGCTTGCCGCCTTAGCCTGGGCACTCTTGTAAGTAGTCCTATATTCATCCATCTTCTTCATGTAATTCTCTGTCTGCTCTCCAAACAGAGAATTTCCCACAGGAAAATCCATAGCCTTAGTCTGGGTATCCTGTGACAAACTAGAACACCTGAGCCAGGCCAACCTATGAAAAGCTACAGATGTGGCCATGACCCTAGAGGAAACATCATTAACATCCACAGCAGCATGAAACTGAACCTTAGAGGCTTCAATGCCATCAGCAGCCACCTGTTCTAGTTCACTAGCCAGCTGGCCATGGGCCTGCTTGGCCAATTACATAACAGTATCCCATCTAGATTTCTGATACCTAGCTACATAAGCCATATAATTTGCTTGCCTGAGTCCCAGAGAGGCTGCCATATACTGTTTTTGCCATGGCATCAATCTTCCTGGAATCCTTGTCAGGAGGATGTGAAGCCAAGAGAATATTAGCTTTATCACAGGCAGCAGCCTGAACTACTAACATGACTGCATTGCTGAGAAAGGAATTCTGTATCAGGGCCTGACAATGTATACCTTCTGTCCATCTTTTATCTAAAGGAGGCACAGAATTAGGAGCTTTAAAATTTTAATTGTTTGTTTCCTAAAAGACTTATGTAAAGGAATAGACAATCTCCTAGACTCTGGAATATCCATCATTTCTACAAAATCAGGCTCCTCTTGCTCATCCACAGCCTCTTCTAAAGGAAGCTGGAGGGTTTCAGCAACTTTTTATAAAACATAAAAGAGATGGGGACTCCAGACATAGGGGAGATTCTAAAGGTCTGTCTGGGAGATGTCCGGTTCAATGGGCACACCCAGACCTTCCCAGCCACATTCATACTGTTCATAATCCTCCTCCCCTCCTCTGGTTCATAAAATTCCTCAATATCATAATCCTGAACCACTGGGCCCGGACGAACCGACCTTTACCAGATAGTGGTGGTTCGGACGGACCCTGAACAGTGACTGGACAATTTGTATGGCTTTTGCTATCTCTGCAGCAGTTGAGAAGGAATTTTGGACTCAGACCTGCTGATTTTCTTGTTTTCTTTACTGGAATTGGTTCCTCAGAACCAGCTTTTCTTTGCCGAGGAAGTCTGGCCCTGGTCAGAGGGTACCCTCTGGTTCGGTTGGCACCGAACCGGGCTGGCCATCCGGTCAGCTGACTTTTTGTCTCGCTCCCTGAGCCTACCCAATCTTTTCCAGGGTGGCTGCAGGGAAATTCTTATACCTGGCAGTCTGACTGGAGGTGGTCAAACCCCAGACAATAAACACATGTGGTGTGTGGGTCAGCCTTGGCAAAGACTTCCCCACAAACATCACAGTGTTGAAACCCATGGACCCGGTTTTCTTTGGTTTCTCAGACATAATGCCAGCCTAACCAAAACTTGCCCTTTTAACGGCAGTGCCAGCAAGACACCTTATCGGTTCCTAACTGTGTCATCGGTATTGGAAAACTGTAATAAATCCGCTTTTTTAGAACCGATAAGAACCGGGAACCGCACTCTAAAATAGTAACTTTTAGTTTTAAATGAGTTTTAACCCACTGATCGGTTCAAAACCGAACCGATAACTCATAAGTTCCACATAGACAAAACCTTCATTTACTTACGGTTACCACAGATAGAGCTTGAACAGAACGGTTTTATGTTAAAATAAAACTATTCTCGTTAAATCCAACTGAGAAAACACTTTTAAACCGAAAATGAACTGAGCAGAAGGAGAAATCTCCGGCGCGACTGTTCACTGAGGCGGAGTAAAGAATCTGACAGTTCAAGTTTGAAATGACACAGATAGAGCTGCTCTCGTGCCAAAATTCTATTTTGGAATGGTTTTAACCATTTCACTCCGGGGCAGTTCTAGAGCTGGATCAAACTGCTAATGTCTATAATATAGCAAGACTTCATGTTGTTTGAAGAGGTGAAGGTAAGTCATGGAGACTGCCAGAGTGACGGGGCTGGGGCAGCCGAGCAGATGGGGCTGACTGGAGAACTTGAGCATAAACAAATTAACAACAACAACAAAATAAATGGGTCAGCCAATGCACGCGGTGCTTCCATATTTCCAATAAGGTGTTGACAAAGGACTCAGGTCCTGGAGTTAGAAAGAAGAGTTTGGAGACGTGCTGCCTGTGGCAGCGAATCACAACTGCAGTAGCAAACCCGTACAGAGGGTGGGGGATCCTGCCCCCTTGCGACGGGGGGTGCTGTGCCAAGACTCTACTGTGTACGAGGCTGCCAGAGGCACTGTGTGGCACCAGGGAAGGAGGGGGCTCAAGGGTAAATCACCACTCAGACGAACCTGAATAGCAGGAGACTACTGAGAGAAAAACCTCCCTAGACCTGAAAACAGGAGTTTTTCCAGAGTCCGAGTTTTTGTACTGGCCATTCAGAATGCAGTCCAGACTGGCTTAAAATAAAAAGGATGTTGCCAAACAATCCTGGAATTCCAAAGCAGCATCAAGTGCATTTGAAATGTTTTTACTGTTAACTACACATATTGGGCAAAAAAATACTTAGGACACAAAGCACTTGGAAACTGACCTTGGACGGGTCCATGATCACAGTGGGTACAAAATTAAGAAAGATGTGATTACAGTCAGTGCGGACCGTAGTGTTGTTAAAGGCCACCTCCAGTTCATCCATAGCTTCCAACAGCAAACGCTCTCCCTCATTCTGAAGGTATTCAAAGGAGGCTTCCTGCAAAGGGAAAAGGTACCAAATTCAAAATGGATAGAAAATAACATCCTGATCCATCCAAAACCTACACAGTCCCTGCCCCATCTGTGATAAAAATGTATTATGGTGCTGGCTCACTTGCCATCAGTGGAGAAAGATAGGGATCTAGTCACTGAAGAAGACTGTTCAGTCACGTTGTTTATTGCTGCTCTTTTTTCTGTAGACTTTTCTTCTTCTCCAGTAGATTGCCCTTTGGCTTAGGCTCAAAGTTACCACTCCACTAAGAAGGCTCTTGTTAGTTGAGCAGTGGCTTTGATTTAAACCAAAAGATGACCAAACATTTCTATAAAAGTAATGAAAAATTCTCCCATAAAGTTCTATGCGGTGCATCTCCGTGCTGTCCCATGTCAGATGTCACAAAACATCAGAGCATTAGGGCTGGGTCGGCACACCAGGAAGTGGAAGGGATCGGTTGGCCACCTCCTCAGGGTCAAAAAACGATCCCTTCCCTCCCAAACACCTGATAAGAAATCATGAAAATATACCTAATAGACTCCCACACAGGTACGGTAAGGGAGCTTGGGAAAAACAACAATAGCGCCTAACATTTTAATACATGTCTTTTAAAAGATTTGTCAGCAGTGGTGTTGCATAAATACCATATCCATATCGTGTGTTGAAGCATATTTATTGTGTACCATTTATCTTCACACTGGTATTATTAAACTATCATAGCAAACCCTGGAGGTACACCTCAAAATCAAGCTTTAAATGTTACGTTAAAAATGTTTCTCATACCTTATGTCTGAGCAATAAATAAACAGTCCAGTGATAATGCGGAACAACACAGAAAGAAGACATTCTCAGCACCCTCCCTTCGCATTACCATGCATAATGGCCTTCACCTGATAAGAAAGGAGCCCGTGCACTGGGGCTTAAGTCTAACATTTACACTGGACAGTTAAACTGACTGCTGAGGCTAGGGGAACCACTAAGAAGACACAGCTGGTAGGGAACCAAGCTAGGGCTCCCCCTGAACAGAGGACTAGTAGCAGCAAGGTGGGTAATAGCAAGGTAGAAGTTCAAATTGGGTTAAGGGAAGAGGCCAATGAGGGAGGGCTACAAAGCCTACATTCAGCATGAAAAAAAAATAAGGAGACTGAGGAAGAATAAGGGAGAAAGAATAGGAAAAGGCAAGAGGGGACCAGGAGAAAGATGGAAAAGGGTCTGCCTGAATACTAGGAGTTTGGAAACTAAAATTAGTGAGCTCCAGGGAATGGTGGCAGACACTGAGATGGATTAGCTATCTTAGAAACTTGGGCCACACAGAATAACGAGTGGAACTTGACAGTCCCAGATTACACCATGTTTAGATGGGATAGAGGACAAGGTAAAGGAAGCAGCATAGCCCTATATATCAGAGAGGGCATAGTGGAGGATGGAAACATCAGGGGGGTAATGGGGAAAAAAAATCACTGTGGAGTCAGCTCATGACATCCTCAGGCAAGAGACTACAAATGTGGGTGATCTATAGACCTCCACGACAGGGGAAGGAGAGAGATAAGGAGATAAGGACAGAACTAGAACCAGGGGTTGGGGGGCAAAGGGGGAGGTGGTGGTGGGAGATATAAACTTGCCAGATATTGAATGGGTCATTCCAGTGACTAGGAGCTCTAGAAGTCACTGTCAGTGGCTCAGCAGGTTGCGCACACGCTTCTGAGGCCGAAAGATCAGAAGGCTGTGGGTTTTTTCTCCACACCAGGCACTTGGGCTAAATCCCATTACTGACACTGTGGTGCAGCATGAGGGGAGTGCTGCACTCCTGAGGTGCCGTCTTTCGAATGAGACGTTAAACTGAGGTCCCATCTGCTTAGGTGTATGTTAAAGATCCCATACCACTTCTCGAAAACAGTAGAGGAAAGTTTACTGATAAGAAATCAGTATATATCCAAAAGAGACAGAAAACAAAAACCAAAAAAAAACACAATAACAATAAAATGATAACAATGATTACATGGGAAAGGAAGAGAAAGAAAATACAAACTAATTAAACATTCTGTATACAAGGTCTGGGTATCAATCTGCATCACTTCATGTAATTGGAACATCTCAGTCTGTAACCAAGGGGAAACCTCTCCATAATTCTAAGAGTTCTGCAGTGGATAATTTTCTGTATTCAGATGCATATATTTTAACAAGGTCTTACACGTACTTTCTTTTTGTTGTAGTGAATACAAACATCTACCCATCCATATGTTCCACTTTATCACTGTAAAAACTAAGTGTACAGTACTTAGATTTCATTTCCTCCAAGGAATACTAATTGCTCCATAAATTAGATTTATATAATTAATGCTAGCATATAAGGGTTGCTGCCATTGTTGTGCTAGATAAGCCCAGAACCCTTTGATAAATGAACATTCAAAAACAGGTGTTCAATGGTTTCCAGTGTGTTAACACACTAGAGTCTACCACAAATTGTGTCTTGGAGCTGTTTACATTTATGATTGTTCTTAACATTGATTTTCTCGTGACACGACAGCCAGTGGAAGTCCCACATTTGAGCTGGTATTCTCGAAGACTGTAGGAGGGTTTGGAGAGATGGTAAATGAATACTGGGATAGTTTTCAAATGGTTCTGGAACCTTGCACAGGGCATCCAAGAGAGTCTGATAGAAAGCTTTGTGTGAAGGAGCAGAAATTGTTGGGGTGTAATATGCCATTGTTTAAGTCTTAGGAAAGTTTCTTTTAGGTAGGAGGGAGTTGTGGCAGAAGCTCTAAGTACTCTTAGTGTATTTGTCTCCCATTGTCGAAACCAGGTTCTACAATTTTCATAAAACCAAAGCACCCAACCCCTCTGTGTGTTAATTAGGATAGGTTTCACATTTGCTATAAAAATATTCTTGTGATAGTGTAAACACTACACTGGGAAAATGGAAATTACGTACCTACCGTAATTCTTGATCCTCTAGGACGAAGTCTCCACCACTCATTCACAGTGCTGGGATCTACTCCGGAGGTGCTAGGACCCAGCGGGAGCAAACTTTTTGCAAGAGGGTCGGCGCCAGAGATGGAGCCTCCAGGAGTGGCTCCACAAGCCTCGGCTCGTGCAGCAGTGACTATCTCAGTGTCGACCCTCCAATCACCTCAGTACCTTTTTCTCCGAGGAAGTGCAGCGTAACTAACCTAGAAGGTTAGCCTAACAAAAACCAGACATAAGATAGTCCGGACGACCCATATAAAAAGGGTCAACAAAGAAGTCTTCACAGCCTAAAGATTGATGGAGTGAAGACCAACAACAGAGGTGAGCTTGGGGGATGGTGGGTGGGCATGTGAATGAGTGCTGGAGACTTCGTCCAAGATGATCAAGAATTACGGTAGATATGTAATTTCCATATCTTCCTGGACATAAAGTCTCGACCACTCATTCACACTGATGGGAGAGTACCGAGCTAATAATCCCCCTAGAGGGCAGAAGGAGAGACCAAGAGCTCACAAATTTAGGACAGAAGTCCGTTAAGGATTGTCCTGCCAAACGAAAGATGTCGCCTGGCATGGACATCCAGGGCATAGTGCTTGATGAAAGTATGCACCGAGCTCCAGGTAGCCGCATTGCAAATGTCTGCAATGGGCATGTTGCGGATTTCCGCCAGGGATGCCGCAGCTGCTCTAGTAGAGTAAGAGTACACTCTGCCCTCCAGCTTAACCTGCGCCATGGAATAGCAGTGGCGAAGACATGCCACCAGCCATGCTGAAATGCATCTGACAGCAACAGATTGACCCAGCCGAGTCTTGCTGAAGGAAACAAACAGTTGTTGAGCTTTGCGAATTTGTTTTGTTCTATCTAAATAGAAAAGTAGAGCTCTTTTGACATCTAAAGAATGAAGGGTACGCTCTCCTTCATTTTGGAAGTTCGCAAAGTAAGTAAAGTAAGTAGGTAGGACTAAAGGTTGGTTTAGATGGAATTCTGAAACAACCTTAGGGAGAAACTTAGGATGGGTCCTAATAACTACTTTGTCCTTATGAAAACAGTATACGGAGGGTCTGTGACCAAGGCATGTATTTCAGAGACCCTGCGGGCCGAGGTAATGGCCACCAGGAAGGCCGTTTTCCAAGTGAGAAATTTCAGCTCACAGGTAGCAAGAGGCTCGAAAGGTTTTCGAGTGAGCATGTCTAGTACAAGATTAATGTCCCAGGCTGTGACTGGACGTCTGATGGGGGTCTGGCATGCAGAATTCCCTTAAGAAACCTCTTAACTACAGGTAACTGAGCCAGTAACAAGGAAAGTACTGGCTCTTGATAAGCTGAAATGGCACAAAGGTGAATGTTGACGGTACAGTATTGTAGACCTGAATTTGAGAGATCTAAAAGGTACTCTAGAACTTTATTTGGTGGGCAGGAAAAAGGATTCAAAGAGGATTTTGCACACCAGAGAGAGAAACGCTTCCATTTGGCTGTGTAAGTTTTTCTAGTGGCTGGCTTGCGTGCAGCCAGAAGAATATCTGAAACTCTGCGAGAGACATTGAACCTGTTCACTTCTATCTCTTCAGGAGCCAAGCATGAAGGTAAAGCGATCTCAGATTGGGATGGACCACAGGCCCCAGAGTCAGAAGGTTCGTCTGAAGGGGAAGCACTTTCGGAGGGGTTTTTGACATACTGTTGAGTAACGGAAACCATATCTGTCAAGGCCAGAAGGTAGCAATGAGGATCATTTTGTATCCCTGGGACTCAAACTTGAGAAGTACCCTCTGAATTAGAGGAAGAGGAGGAAAGGCGTATAGAAAAAGTGTTTTGTCCACTGCATCCTGAACGCATCCTGATAGAAAATGCCAGGCCCTTGGTTTCTGGAGCAGAAGAGAGGCAGTTTTGTGTTGAGTGGGGATGAAAAAAGGCCCAGTTCTGGAGTTCACCACTCTGCGAATAGTGACTGAACTATGGTTGAGTCGAGAGACCATTCATGAGGATCTGTCTCCTTTCTGCTGAGATGGTCTCTCAGTTCGTTTTGCACTCCCAGCAGGTAGACCACCTGGATTAGAGCCTTGTGCTCTAAGCACCGTTCCCACACTCTCATCGCTTCCCTGCATAAAGGGTAAGAGTGTGCATCACCCTGCTTGTTGATGTAATACTGTACATTACTGCTTTGTTGTCCATTTGAAGGAGAATGTTCTTGTGACAGAATGTCCTTCAAAGCCCAGACTGCATAAAGGACGTCTCTCATTTCTAGGACATTTATATGAAGCTGGGACTCGTCTTGAGTCCACGTACCTTGGGTGTGGAGATTCTGACAGTGGGCTCCCCACCTCATCAGGGATGTGTCCATGGCAATGGAGATCTGGTGATCCAGGGGAGCAAATGGATACCCTTCCAGAAGGTTGTCCTCTTGCGACCACCAGGTGAGCGACCTCTTCAGAGGTTCTGTCACCTTGATGAGAAAGGACTGAGGGTGAGTGGTTGGGGACTACTGAGTACTGAGCATCCACTGAGAGGTTCTCATGTGGAGACGTGCTATGGGTACAGTGAACACCGAGGATGCCATGAGACCCAGCATCCACTGCATCGAGATAGCTCAAACCGAGCTGTTCTCTCTGATGTATCAGGCCATCTGTAGAATATCGCTCCTTCTGTCCTCTGAAAGAAAGGCTTTCGCACAGGAGGTGTCCAGAAGAGTTCCTATAAAAAGGAGCTTCTGACAGGGCTGCAGCTGCGATTTGTTGAGATTTTAGCAGAACTCCCATGAACGTGAGAAAGTCTGAGGCCGTGGATACGGCATTGAGAGTTCCTTGCCTGGAAGGACTTGCTAGAAGCCAGTCGTCCAGATATGGGAACACTTGTATTCCGATCTTTCTGAGGTGCGCTACGAGAATTTCACAACACTTTGTAAAAACTTGCGGCGCCGAGGATAGCCCAAAGGGCAGGACTCTGAACTGATAATGTAGGCCCAAAGCCACGAACCTTAGGTATTTGTGATGCTTTGGGTGAATAGGAATATGCTGGTAAGCATCCTGCATGTCCAGGGAGGCTAACCCATTGTGCTGATGAAGCAAAGGTAACAGGGTTCCTAGCGAGATCATTTTGAACTTCTCCTTGGGAAGAAATTTGTTCATTTTTCTGAGGTCCAAAATGGGGCGCATGCCCCGGTTTTGTTTGGAACTAGAAAGTAATGGGAGTAGAACCGTGTTCCGTTGATCCAGCGGAACTATTTCTACTGCCCTGTTGTTCAGAAGGCCTTGTATCTCGGAAGTGAGAAGTTCTGATTGAAGTACTGACAGCCTGGGCTGTCGTCTGGGGGGACAATCCGGAGGGGTCTCTGAAAGATTGAGGTAATACCCCTCACGGATTATCCGGAGGACCCATTTGTCCGGTGTTATGGACTTCTACTGGTTGTAGAATTGAGTCAGACGACCTCCCACCGCTGAAGAAGAGTCCCCCTCAGGCAGCTGAGGTGGGACTTGGGCCAGAAACTCAGAAGGTGGCACTGGGCGCTTTGGGCCTTTGTGCTTTCTGTTGCATTTTCTTTTGAGGCTGAGGGGCTTGGTTTTTATTAAAACCTCCCCTGCTTTTGCCTCGAAAGGACTGATGGTTGTGAAACTGGCGATTATTAACACCCCCCCTTCGCGGGGCAGGTCGAGCCAATTTAATGGCCGATCTAGTCTTTTGTGTGGTCTCTAGAGCTTGTTCTACTTGAAGACTGAAGAGATACACACCATCGAAGGGCAACGCCATGACCTGTTGCTGGGCATCATTTGTGAGGCCTGAAGTGCGCAGCCAGGAATGATGGCGGGTACAAATGTCCGCCGCCGCTCAGAAGGCAGTATCGAAAGCATCCATAGCTGCTTTAACCTGTTGGTTGTTGGACTCGATACCCCTGGTTATGGTTTGAAGAAGCTCTGAATTAGTGTCCGACTCCGGCAGAGCTTCAACCATTCGTTTGAGTGAATGCCAAAGAATATACTCATATTGAGAGAAATAGCCCTGGTAGCTGGCAATACGCATACCCAGGGTGGATGCAGCAAAGACTCTCTTACCTAAAGTATCTATCTTACAAGATTATTTGTTTATAGGTCGAGCTGTAGTAGCCTGAGGGAGGACGACCTTATCATTCTCTGCCAAGACTACAATAGGGTCCACAAAGGCTTGAGAGGCCAAAATGGGTCGATCCTTGGGAGCAGCATACTTCCTATCTATGGACTTAGCCACAGAAGGAATGAGAGCAGAATTATTCCATACCATTTGAGAAAGCGTCTCAAAGGAAGGCTGTACCGGGGGAGTTTAATCCATAGGGATGTCCGGGACATTAAGGTATTGGAGTCTTAAAAGCTTCCCAGGATTGATATCCGTAGTCTGGAGAGAAAGAGTGGAATTCAAATTTTTCAGCAGAGACTTAAATGACAGGTCCTCGACCACAGGCTCTGCAACAGGATTAGATCCTGCTCCTTCCACGTCATCACCCAGCCTAAGATCTGGGTCAGGCTCAATATCATCTCCTGACAGCCCAGGAGGGACTGTATGGACAGGAAAGGAGTGAAAATCAGAAGGGAAAATAGGAAGGAAAAGGGTTCGGAGTCGAGAAGCCCTGAAGACTGGAAGACGTCACACCAAGTCTCGGCGCTGATGAAGAGCACGGCGCCGCCTGACCCAGCGCAGCGCACGGTGCTGACAGAGTCCCCGGCGCTGAGGACGGCACCGAAAAGCTGCACGGTGCCGAGGACGGCGCTGACAAGCCCAACTTGCACCGAGCACGGTGCCAAAAGATGCACTGGCGCCGAGGACGGCACCGAGCAACCCACTGACACTGACGAAATCGTCGCAGGGCCCCGAAAACTGAGATTTGAGGATAAAGAAGGAAAAATACCAGGAGATAGAGGCATCGGTGTGGCCCCCTGCGCCGCAGCCATGTGAGGGGGGAAAACACCTGAGCGCGGAGTCGACAGCACCGAAGAAGGTGCCGCGCGACTAGGGAGGCCCAACCGCCCTACCCGATCCTCTGAAGGGTCCGAGGGCCCCTGAGTGACCAGGCCAGGCAGTGGATCAATCTCCGAGCCCATTGCTCCATCAGAGCGGCCCACTGATGAAACTGCTCATCTGAAGCCCTACCAGAAGGCAGGGAAGGGCTCCGATGTTGAAGAAGTCGGTGACCGGAAACACAAACCGGCAACTCCGGAAGAGGAGACCGGCAACTGACCCCAATGACCGACCGTCAACGCGCAGACATACCAGAAGGCGACCTCGAGTGATGCCTTCTCTTTCTGGACCTGGGGTCAAGAAGAGCTTGAGGCCGAATGGTGCAGAGAATGCAACCGCTTTCTTTTATGCTTGGGGACCGCCTCCCTTGGGCACTGGACCGTCTGTCAGACCCTCCAGAGAGAGCAGCGGACGGACCCAGCCCGGCTGACTGAACAGCTTTCATACGAAGTCTCCCTACCATCACCTGACCCGCTCATGGTCGACTCCGTCAATGTAGGATGAGATTTCTTTCTTGTAATAACAATAAATGATAGGAAGCGGTACTTATTCAAGAAATACTACAAAATAAGAAACTGAAAACTATGCTGCTAGTTTAAAGTTTGATTCCCGGCGGGTGAGCAACGTCATCACTGTAGCGCACTCGACGGTGGGGAAAAAAGGAACTGAGGCGGTTGGAGGGTCGACGCAGAGATAGTCATTGCCGCACGAGCCAAGGCTTGTGGCGCCACTCCTCGCGGCTCCATCTCTGGTGCCGACCCTCTTGCAAAAAGTTTGCTCCCACTGGGTCCTAGCACCTCCGGCATAGATCCCATCAGTGTGAATGAGTGGTGGAGACCAGGAAGATCAAGAGGTTAACATCTTGTTTGAGGCTGAGGGAATGCAACATAAACAGGCAAGGGGGGGTGCCTCCCCAGGTGTTGCTAATTAGAGGGATTGATACAAGGCAGAAAGAATCCAGCAAGGAGTCAGTTAGAAGCTAGAAACTGCTGCAGGGAACAGAGACTCCTAGGCAGAGAACCCTGCAAGATGGAGGGTGGAATGTAAGACATGAACCAGAGCAGAAAGCCAAGGAAATGCTTAAGTATTGGAGAGAGCCTTTGGGAAGAAATTGAAACCTGCTGCTGAGAAACAGACCATTTCTAGAGCAGAAAGTCCTGAGGTTTCAGTTTCAGTTTTTATTGTTTCACAAGATGTATAAAAAAACACATTTTATTACATCAACAAAATAAAATAAATCAAACCAATTACATATATATACTATAGTATTAAAATACTACACTTTTAAAAGTATTTCATCCTTTCTTTATCCTACTTATGAATATTGCCAGACCATAAATATCCTTAATTTTACTCAAACTTAGTAATTGCTTCATACAGTTCTCTTTACAGTTCAAATTACAATTATCAGTTAATGGCAAAACCCTTGTTATTCTTTCATTCATCAATTCCTCACATTCTAACAATGTGTGGGTTAAAATAGGAGATGATACATTTATACATTTACATTTTATATCACTCATGAGATGATCCCTCCATTTATTAAATTGTAACTGAGTAACTCCCAAGCTCTCTAATCTTATATTACACAATATAGTCCTATGCCATTTATTTTCACAATGGGCTAAATACAATTCAGTCTCACCGACAGATTTTATATTAGAGTATAAATCGTATGTATCTATCTCATGTAACTTAGATAAGTCCTTTTGGAGTGTAACATCTCTAATTCTCTGTTCCACCTCCTTTGTATAACCATTTGCATTAAGTATTGCCTTGGCTGACCCAAGGTCCTCTAGGTCCAATCTTTTTTAATGACGAACTTACTAGAAAAAAAATATGTATTAGAAGCAAGACCACCAGCCATACGGGCAATATAATCTGCCCCGCACAGTTTTGGTAGTCTATTATCTTCCATATTCATTATCCTATTCCAATATTTAACTGCCCTAATTTTGATTCTAGTGCTAAGGGGACATAATCCTGTTTCAATTCTCATAAACGCAGATGGACAATTTTTAGGTAAAGCAAGTACATTCCTCATAAATCTATTTTGAATACACTCTATTTTTTCCTCACACACATCCAGACCCCAAACCTCACTCGCATATAGCGTCTGCGAAACAGTTTTTGCTTCAAAGGTCCTTCTGAGGGAAATAAAATAATTATTTGCGTAGGTATTTGCAAAACCTATTTATCGCACTCATGGAGACGTATGACTTAGTTTTTTTCTCCTCCTATTGCAAGTTCCATAATAAGTTTCTTTCAAAAATAATACCCAAGTACCTATATTTTTTAACAACTTCTATCTTTTTTCCTTTGACCTCCCAAATTTTATTGGTACAACCTCTGCCCCCAAATGATATTATTTTTGTTTTACCAACGTTTAGTTTTAAGTTTAATTCCTCTAAGGTATCTATGAAACTCGTCATTCCCCTTCTTAACCCAAGTGGGGTCTGTGAGATAACAATAACATCATCTGCATAGCATAAAAGAAAAAATTACTCACCTTAGTAATGTTGTTTCTTCTAATGGAGTCTTGCTATATTATAGACATTAGCAGTTTGATCCAGCTCTAGAACTGCCCCGGAGTGAAATGGTTAAAACCATTCCAAAATAGAATTTTGGCACGAGAGCAGCTCTATCTGTGTCATTTCAAACTTGAACTGTTAGATCTTTACGAGCCAAACTCACTAAGGTCTGTGTGGAAGCTGTAACCTACACTAGCCAAATGGCTACCTAAATAATAACAACCATTGATGGTCCCAACACCCAAGACTCAAGTCAGGGGACCAGAAATACTAACACCATTCTAATAATATGAAAATGGAACATAAGTATAATAAAACACACACACGGCGTACACACACACACCCCAAAAGTCCCAAAGGGGACAAGATGCTAACAGGACATAAGTAATTACCCACACTAAGTTGCCCGCACCCACCAAGTAGAGGTTCTGAGAGGGGCAGGTTGGGAGGTCTATAATATAGCAAGACTCCATTAGAAGAAACAACATTACTAAGGTGAGTAATTTTTTCTTCAAACAACATGAAGTCTTGCTATATTATAGACATTAGCAGAATACACAGCAGTACCTCCATGGAGGAGGGCAGAACCTACTTAGGGAATAGGCTCTGAAGAACAGCTGTGCCAAACCGAGCATCTCTCCTGGCCTGGACATCCAGGGAGTAATGCTTGGTAAAAGTGTACCGCTTTCCAAGTAGCAGCCTGGCAAATCTCTAATAAAGGGATATCTCTGGCAGCAGCTAGAGACGCAGCTGTACCCCTGGTAGAATGAGCCCTCAAACTGGGGCTCTGCCCACTTTCTGATAACAAAATTGGATACAAGAGACAATCCACCTGGCTATTGATCTCTTAGTGGCAGGTTTGCCTTTCCCAACTTCACCATAGGTAAGGAAAGTTGGAGGGATTCGAACCTCGACCTTTGGTACGCTTCTATATAATAACTAAGAGCTCTCTTAACATCCAGGCTGTGCAACCTCCTCTCACCCAAAGAGGAGTGATCAGTGAAAATACTGGAAGGAGATAGATTGATTAAGATGGAAATCTGAAACCACCTTAGGCAAAACTTCCTATTAGTCCTAAGGACTACCTTATCCCTGTGGAAAGAAATAAAGTCAGTCTCCACTGACAAGGCTTGCAATTCACTTATGCGTCTGGCAGAAGTGACAGCCACTAGAAAAACAGTTTTCCAAGTTAGGTACTTAAGCTCTGCAGAAGACAGAGGTTCAAAAGGGGGTTGCATTAACTGGGCAATGCAAACATTAAGGTCCCAAGCAGGGGCGGTTTCGAAAGGGAGGATTAGTATGGAGTAATCCCTTAAAAACTTGAAAACACAGGATGAGAGGAAAGGGATGACTTTCCTGTTGACACAAAAGCAGACACAGCTGCCAAATGAACTCTCAGGGTAACTGGTCTGAGACCCAAGGAATTAAGATGTACCATGTAATCTAACAAATGGGCAATTCAGCAGATTCTGGGAAATATTTTTCCAGCACACCAAATGGAAAACCTTTTCCATTTAGAACTATAAGTAGCTCTAGTGGAAGGCTTTCTGGAAGCCTTTAGGATCTCAAGAACACCTTGAGAGAGGTGTAAATCAGCAACTCTAACTCCTCAAGAGCCAGGCCTTGAGGTTGAGGGATTTGAGGTCCGATACCAAACCCTTCCTGGGCACAAGTCAACAGATTGTGATTCCTGGGGAGGCACAGGGGAAGATGGACTGTCAGAGACAGAAGGAGTGGGTACCAGGGCTGCCTGGCCCATCTGGGGCAATCAGAATCACCCTGCAAGGCTGAGATCTGATTTTGACTAGTACTTTGAATAGGAGAGGAAAGGGGAAGCATAGAGGAACTTCCCCTCCCAATCCAGAAGAAGGGCATCCAGGGGAACTGAGCCCAGCACTGGAGGCCTGCAACAGAACAGAGGAAGTTTGTGATTGTCTGGGGCTGCAAAAAGATCTATCTGAGGGATGCCCCACCTGGCAAAAACTATCCCCAGCACTTGAGGATCCAGGGACCATTCGTGATGGCCCTGGGAAATCCTGCTGAGGGCATCCGCTAGACACTGTCCTTCCCTGGAAGATGAACTGCTATGAGGGAAGTGTTCAGGAATAGGCCAGAGACCACAACTTCATTGCCTCGTGCACAAGGTCAAGACCGGGTGCCCCCTGTTTGTTGATGTACCACATTGTTGTGGTGTTGTCTGTTCTGACTTGTATCACCTTGTCATGGACAGATGGAGAAAAAGCTTGAAGAGCTAAAAAGACAGCTCTGAGTTCCAGCAAATTGATGTGGAGCAGAGATTCCTGGGGGGACCAAACTCCCTGAGTGGAAAGCTCGCCCATGTGGGCTCCCCAACCCAGAAGGAAAGCATCTGTAGTGAGAGTCAAGTCGTGAGAAGGGGAAATGAAGGGACCCCGCCTTAATTGCTCTGATCCTGCCACCACTGGAGAGCTAGGATCAAGGTTCGAGTCACTGGGACCAACTTGGAAAGGGGTCTCTTTCTGAGACCAAAAGGTTCTCAAGTGAAACTGAATGTCTCTCATCTGAAATCTGGCTCCCTGCACAACAGCTGTGGATGCAGCCATGTGCCCCAGGAGCTGCAGAAAGTGTCTTGCTGGTCGAGAGACCTGCAGAGTGAAGGAAGAGGCCAGAGCCACTAAATTCCTTTACCCTTTCTGGGGAAGAAAGGCTCTTGCTAGCTTTGTGTCCAATTCTTCCCTATAAAGGTGAGTACCTGGACTGGTTCCAGAACCGACTTTGGTAGGTTTAGCAGAAAACCCAGGGAGGTGAGAAGCTGCTGGGTGACCTGCAGGTGAGATTTTACCTGTTCTGGGGACTGGCCTACAATGAGCCAGTCGTCTAGATAGGGAAAAACAGCAATCCTCTGCCTCCTTAAGTGGGCCACTGCCACTGCTAGACACTGTGAATACCCTTGGGGCAGAGGTAAGGCAGAAGGGCATTGCTCTGAACTGGTAATGACCTGAGGGCAGTTCGAATCTGAGGTACTTTCGATGGGATCTTCTGATTAGGACATGGAAATAGGCATCCTTGAGGTCCAGGGAGGCTAGCCAGTCCCCTGGCCTTAGGGAAGGTAAAATCATTGCCAGAGTTACCATTTTGAACTTTTAGTTTTAAATGAGTTTTAAACCCACTGATCGGTTCAAAACCGAACCGATAACTTACAAGTTCCACACAGACAAAACCTTCATTTACTTACGGACAGATAGAGCTTGAACCGAACGGTTTTGCGGTTAAAATAAAACTATTCTCGGTTAAATCCAACCAAGAAAACACTTTTTAAACCGAGAAATGAACCGAGCAGAAGGAGAAATCTCCAGAGCGACTGTTCACTGAGGCGGAGTAAAGAATCTGACAGTTCCAGTTTGAAATGACACAGATAGAGCTGCTCTCCTGCCAAAATTCTATTTTGGAATGGTTTTAACCATTTCACTCCGGGGCAGTTCTAGAGCTGGATCAAACTGCTAATGTCTATAATATAGCAAGACTTCATGTTGTTTGAACTTGAATTTTTTCATTATTTATTATAGGAGGAAATGTATCTGTTTTCCTCATTTCCTTTATAACAGTCTCAATATATAAATTGAAAAGAAGAGAGGCAAGTAAACATCCTTGTTTAACACACTTATTAATATTAATTTCTTTGGAGACAGCCCCATCCCTAGAGTATCTTAAGTCCTGAGGTAAAGGATCAGACTAGCCAGCTGGGCCAAAAACAGTGAGTGGAATGTACTGCTGATAGCCTACAAATAAGGCAAAAAGGGAAAACTGTGTTTTATTTGAGACTGTGCATCCAAAACTGCTGGCCCACAAACCATTTGTTCTGTCTGAGACTGTATATTGAACAAACTGCTGGCCCACATAGGAGGTTCAGAGATCCCTTTTGTCAAGTCAGCCTAAAATAACTGTTTTGTGTTAACTGTTATGTTACCTGACCAGGCTGGAGAAGTTGACCTGCCTGATTATGCTCTTCTGGAGCAATAACTTACATTTGGAGCAATACAAGTACATTTTATCTGTGAACTTTAAACCCAGCGTGTTGCCTCTCCATCTACCATAGACCAGCTTGTCACACATGGTGTTAGAAGTGGGATTCGAACCCCTGTTGGAGTGAGCAGGACTAGCTACACTCTGGAAAAAATGGATATGGAGAAATTTCTGAAGTTCCTTGCTGAACAACCAACAACAGGCTTTCAGGCAGCTGGCTCAGCAGTAGCAAGAGGTACAACAGCCGATGCAACGAGCACAACAGGCTCAGCAACAACAGGTTCTCACCCAGCTGGCTCAGCAGCAGCAGGAGGCGCAACAACGGGCCCAACAAGCACAACAGCAGTTTCTTATACAGCTGGAGCAACAACAGCAGCAGCTCCTGCAGTCCCTGGTGCAACAGCAGGGACAAGATCCTACTGGTGAGGCTGGTCCGGCTATCGTGGGGCCAGGGGTTCCTAGGATGAACACCATGCTGACCAAAATAACGTCTGAGGATGATCCCAAGGCCTTCCTGGTAACGTCTGAATGAGTGGCGGAAGCTGCTGGATGGCCCAGACCCCAGTGGGCTGTCCGCTTTGCTCCCTGTCTGACCTGGGAAGCCCGAGCAGCCTATCGAGCTATGGGCAGTACCAAAGCCGGGGAGTACACAGAGGTGAAAGCAGCAATCCTGGACTGCCTAGGCATCGATGCAAAAAGTTACCAACAGAGGTTCCGGAGCTTCAAATTTGCAGCAGATGCATGACCTAGAGCAGTAGGACAACAACTGCAGGACCTGTGTTGGCGTTGGCTAAAACCCAAATGATGCAGTGGCCCGAGGTGGCCGAGTTAATCATCTTGGAACAATTTCTGAACATCCTGCCCCCTGGAATTCAGAGCTGGCTCCGCAAACAGAAGATCACCACCCTAGCAGAGGCCATGCAGATCTCAGAACAAGTGTTGGATGCTGAATTCTCCTCATGCCCCGTGACCCAGCTCACAAGGCCACCTGGGAAGATGGGGAATCATCCTGGGAGCCAGACTGAAGGAATATTTGCTGGAACTATGAAGGGACCTCGGGCATGTAGGGAGGGGGGTTATGGGCCGAAGAAGGTCAGATTCTGGGAAAGACGACTACCCAGCAGCCCAGGGAGACATTTCCTGAGGGCCCGCTGCCTAAACCCGGAGGCTCACCCCGTAGCCAAGACACAGGGGCACATTTCTCATGTGGACAGAAGGGTCACTTTGTGAAGAACTGCCCCCACATGGACTGTACCTTCATACACTGAACATTTACAGATGTGTAGTCACTGTACAGTGGGGGGGAGGGGGCTTTGAATCCTGAGATTTTGTGATCCCTGTCGAGGTAGAAGGGATAGAGACGGAGGCTCTGATGGACTCAGGAAGCTGCCAGGCCCTAGTCAGGGCAGCCCTTGTGAACCCCCAACGCTGGAAGGACCAGAACCCCATCCCTATCAGATGTGTACATGGGGATGTAAAGGCTTACCCTGGTGCTATGGTTACACTTACTCTGGGGGGCCAAACAGAGACTATAAAGGTGGGGGTTGCCCTGGAGTTACCCTATCCGGTGTTACTGGGGAGAGATTGGAAATGGTTTGATGACTTATGGAAAGCAGACTTATCTTTGGTAATTACCCAGTCTCAGGGTCAGCCACCTGCAGATGGGTGACGTTTTTCCTTTCCCGGACCCAGGAATTTTTAATGCCCAGACAAGAACCCGCAAATCTAAGCGAGAATGTAGGGCAGCAAAGGAAAGGGGTCCCGAAGGGGCAGGTGCACAGGAGGGAGGTGAAGCAAAGGCAAAAGTGGGTCCAGTACTACAGCCCAACCCTAACGCTGACCAACCTAACCAAAGTCCAGGAGGGCCGTCCCTATTAGAGCAAGATGTGCTAAAGTACTGCCCGGACATTACCAAAGAAGAACGGGCTGCTGGTATACTCAGTCAGGTATACACCCAGTTGTCTGTCAGGGAAGGGGAAGTGGTAGATGAGAATCAGGCAGCACGCTATCCTCATTTTGAGTTACAAGGGGATATCTTGTATCAAGTTAGTAAGGAGGCCCAGATGGGGGATACCCAGCATCAGTTGCTAATTCCTCGAGTCTTTCAGGGGGAATTACTATGCCTCGGCCACTCTATTCCTGTGGCAGGGCACTGTGGGGTAGAGAACACATTGGCCCGACTGTTGCCCCAATTCTTTTGGCCAGGCATCTATCAACATGTTATAGATTATTGTGCACCTTGTCCTGAGTGCCAGTTAGTAGCTCCAAAGAACAATCCAAGGGCCCCTTTAGTGCCCTTACCTGTTATGGAGGCACCTTTTGACCGGATTGAGGTTGATATAGTTGGACCCCTTGAAAAGAGTGCAGGGAGATACCAATACATTCTGGTGACTGTAGACTATGCCAACCAGTATCCGAGACCATCCCGTTATGAAGCATTTCGGCCAAAATTGTAGCCGGGGAACTATTAAAGGTCTTTAGTCATATGGGAATACTGAAGGAAATGTTGACTGACCAGGGAACTAACTTCATATCCCGCCTGACTCAGGAGGTTTGTACTTTATTGGGAATCAGCTCCATAAGGACCTCGATCTACCATCCCCAGATGGATGGCCACATGGAGTGATTCAACAAAACCCTTAAAACAATGCTTAGAAAGTTCATAACCACTGAGGTCAGGGACTGGGGCAAGTTACTCCCTTACTGATGTTCATAATGCGGGAGGTCCCTCAAGCTTCTACAGGGTTTGCTCCTTTTGAACTCCTCTATGGGCGCCACCCATGAGGTGATCTTGATGTAGTAAAGGAGGTGTGGGAGAAACCCGACCCCAAGACTGAAAACGTGGTGCAATATGTCCTGCAATTGAAGGAAAGATTAGATCGGGTGGGGAAATTTGCCCGACAAAATCTGGTGAAGGCTCAACAAAGACAAGAGCACTACTATAATCAGGAAGCCTGGTTGAGGGAATATAAACCAGGGGATCAGGTACTAGTTTTGTTACCGAGCAGTCAGAATAAGCGTCTAGCCAAATGGAAGGGGCCTTACAAAGTTACCCGGAGGGTTGGCACAGCTGACTATGAAGTTTGCAAGCCAGAGAGGTGAAAAGAGACCCAGATCTACCATGTCAATTTGCTGAAATTCTGGAACCAGAGGGATAGCCTACTGCTTTCCCCTGAACTAGAGATAGTGGATCTGGGGCCCCAAGTGCCGGATGAGAATCTGGGGATACAAGTCCCAATGGGAGAACAGCGGTCTCACAAACAGAAACAGCAACTAGGAGAGTTGGTAAGCCAGTTTTTGGATGTTTTCTCCTTCCTCCCGGGAACAACCCATATGATAGCTCATCATACAGAAACAGAGTCTGGGGAGAAGGTGCGGCAGTGACCGTATCACTTGCCAGAAGCCATACGAGACACTGTTAAGAAGGAGTTACAGGATATGCTAGAGTTGGGGGTGACTGAAGAATCCAGCAGTGATTGGTGTAGCCCCATAGTGTTAGTACCTAAAGAAGGTGGAGCTACCAGCTTCTGTATTGATTTTCGCAGGATCAATGCCATACCGAAGTTCGATGCCTACCCCATGTCCCGGGTAGACAAACTGTTGGATAGACTAGGGGAAGACAAGTACATCATGACTTTGGACCTAACAAAAGGGTACTGGCAAATCCCTTTGACCCCCGAGTCTAGGGAAAGACAGCATTTGCTACTCCCTTTGGGCTATACCAGCTCCACACCATGCCTTCCGGCTTACATGGGGCACCTGCAGCCTTTCAAAAGCTCATGAATCGCTTGCTGCGACCCCATGTCCACTATGCAACTGCTCACCTAGATGACATGGTGATCCACAGCACTGATTGGGAGTCCCATGTATCCAAGGTGGCAGCCATAATACAGTCCTTACGAGAAGCAGAGCTGACAGCCAATCCAGCGAAGTGTGCTTTGGCCAAAGCTGAAATGAAGTACTTGGGGTACTGTATATGCAATGGACAGGTGAGACCCTTGGTCAGTAGGATCCAAGCCGTAGCAGAGTGCCCAGCACCCACCACAAAAACCCAGGTGAGTGCCTTCTTAGGATTGGCAGGGTATTACCGCCAGTTCATACCGTACTTCTCCACCCTTGCCAGCCCCCTTACAGACCTCATCTGGAAATCTGCCCCCAGTACGGTCCAATGGTCAGAGGAGTGTGACCAGGCCTTCACACAGCTCAAAGCGACACTGTGCAGAGAGCCAGTGTTACGCAGTGTTGACTTCAACAGGACCTTTATCCTGCAGATGGATGCCTCTGAAGTCGGGCTAGGAGCCGTGCTCTCCCAGGAGTTTGAGGGGGAGGAACATCCTATCCTCTACCTCAGTTGGAAACTCTGCCCCCGGGAGAAAAACTATGTGGTGATAGAGAAAGAGTGTCTCGCAGTCAAGTGGGCTATGGACGCCCTTCACTACTACCTCCATGGCAGGCAGTTTATCCTGGTCACAGATCATGCCCCCTCTGAGGTGGATACAGGTGATGAAGGATGACAACCCCCGCATCACCAGGTGGTACTTGGCCCTCCAGCCATTTTCCTTTACAGTGCATCACCGGGCCGGGACCCAGCATGGAAACACGGAATTTCTATCCTGGGAGGGGAATGGTCAGTGGCCAACCAACTGTGCCTTTGTACAAAGGGGGAGGTATGCGACAGTGTAAACACTACACTGGGAAACAAGAGGTCAACATCTTGTTTGAGGCTGAGGGAATGCAAAATAAACAGGCAAGGGGGGTTGCCTCCCCAGGTGTTGCTAATTAGAGGGATTGATACAAGGCAGAGAGAATCCAGCAAGGAGTCTGTTAGAAGCTGGAAACTGCTGCAGGGAGCAGAGAGTCCTAGGCAGAGAACCCTGCAAGATGGAGGGTGGAACGTAAGACAGGAACCAGAGCAGAAAGCCAAGGAGAATGCTTAAGTATTGGAGAGAGCCTTTGGGAAGAAGTTGAAACCTGCTGCTCAGAAACAGACCATTTCTTTTTTTTTCTTAAAACTTTCTTTATTTAGTAAAGTTTTCCGGGCGGAAACCCATACAAGTTACATAGACAACAGACATGTCATATTCATACAAGTTGATTCATTACCATTATTATCACTGTCCGAGAAATCTAAAGAAAAATGTACAGTACATAGATTGAAATTATGTTATAATAAGTTACAGTGTCCTAGATATTCCTCTTTAAAACATTTTCGATGTACATCTTGTAATATCCCTCACATTCATTCCCAGACTAATTTCTCAAAAGATGTTCCATCATATAATAAGGAAGATCAATTGGGGGAGGAGGAAAGAGAGAGAAGGGGCGAAAGGGGGAGCATGGGAAGGAGGAAGGGGGAGGTCCCAAATGAGTAACAATGAATCAATAGAAACAGACCATTTCTAGAGCAGGGAGTCCTGAGGTAAAGGATCAGACTAGCCAGCTAGGCCAAAAACAGTGACTGGAATGTACTGTTGATAACAGCCTACAAATAAGGCAAAAAGGGAAAACTGTCTGTGTTTTGTTTGAGACTGTGCATCCAAAACTGCTGGCCCACAAACCATTTGTTTGGTTTCAGATTGTATATTGAACAAACTGCTGGCCCATATAGGTGTTTCAAAGATTCCTTTTGTCAAGTCAGCCTGAAAGAACTGTTTTGTGTTAACTGTTATGTTACCTGACCAGGCTGGAGAAGTTGAACTGACTGATTATGCTTTTCTGGAGCAATAACTTACATTTGTAGCAATAAAAGTACATTTTTTTCTGTGAACTATAAACCGAGCATGTCCCTCTACCATAGGCCAGCTTGTCACAATACTATTAAAGAATAAAATAGGATTTATCATATCCAGACCCCCTTTTTTAACTGGTAGGTATTTTATGTTCCTTTTGATTGGGCTGTGGTGGCTATCCCAGATTGCTTGAAACAAGACGATCAAAAAGTACAGTTACGTAAGAACTCACCATAACAATAGATCTTTGAGAGGAGCTCTTGCAGCAGACTATCACAATAAGAACTATACTGCAGGCACTAAGACCCTCCGGAAAACTTCTCAGCTAGCAATACTCAGCAGGGACTGCCCCCCCGACATCGGCTCCACCCTGACATCAGCCTTGGTATAAAATAAAAGGAGGCGGACCCAGTTCCAGCTCAGTTCCCCCGCCAAGAACCCGCGAACAAGCCCAGACAAGAGAAGGAGGCGAAGTTTGAAGATGATGATCTACACACCTCATTTTGGGGGATGGAGGGCGGGAAAGCAACGCCTGCTGCAAGAGCTCCTCTCGAAGATCTACTGTTACGGTAAGTTCTTACGTAACTGTACTATCTTACTTCGAGTGGGAGCACTTGCAGCAGGCTGTCACAATAAGGACTGAATCCCAAGCAGTCCCTCACCAAGGAGGTATCCGATCCCGGGAGGTGGAAGAGAATAGGCTGGACACAGCAATCAAGAGTCCCTGAAGGACTGCCAGGCCAAAGCCGGCACGGCGTCTGGATGCAATGTCCAAGCTTTAGTGCTTTACGAAGATATGCACTGAATTAGAGGTAGCGGCCGCGCATATGTCCCTAAATGAGACATTCCACAGAGCGTCGAAAGAAGCAGACACTCCTCTGGTGGAGTGTGCCCTAACCGGGCCCGGAAGGGGCTTATTGTGCTTCTCGTAGCAGAAGGAAATGCAGTGGACAATCCACTTGGAAATGGTCTGCTTGGACACTGGTTTACCCAAGTGTTGTGGTGCAAATGCCACGAACAGTTACTTCGATTTACGGTGATTAGCCATTCACTTAAGGTAATACCTTAGCGTCCTGTGGACGTCCAAAGTATGAAGGAGAGCTTCCTCTCTGTTAGAGGGAGAAGGGAAATAAACTACTGGAAGGTCAACAGACTGGTTGATGGTCAACTCCAAGACCACCTTAGGAAGAAACTTAGGATTCATTCTGAGGGAAACCCTTTCCCTGTGAAAAATTAAATACGGCTCTTTACACATCAGAGCCTGAAGCTCGGAAACTCTTCGAGCTGATGTAATGGCAACTAAAAAGCAAAACTTCCAGGAAAGATAACAGCTCACAGTCTGCAGCAGGCTCAAAAGGGGGAAGATTAAGCTTCTCCCACACAAACAGGAAGTCCCAGGGTGGGATAGGATCCCAAATGGGCGGTCTCATGTGAAGAATCCCCAGTAAAAAGGTGCAAGCCATATCCAATTGGGCTATGGTTCTATCTCCCAAGAGGGCATGATAAGCAGAAATAGCCCACATGTGCACCTTTATGGAGGATTAGCTAAAGCCTTGTTGGTATAAGGAGAGGAGATACTGCAATGCTGAGTTCACCGGACAGGTAATGGGATCCAGACGGTGAGACGACGCCCATAAGCAAAACCGATTCCACTTCACAGCATAAGTGGAGCGCGCAGAGGGCTTCCTCGCTGAAACGAGCACATCTGCTACCTCTGGAGATACCCCATACCTGGACTTTGCTACGTCCGAAGGAGCCAAGCGTGAAGGTGCGCAGATCGGGATGGACCAGAGAGCCCTGATCCTGGGACAGCAACTGCAGGCATACTGGCAGCGGGATTGGAGGTTCCGTGGACAACCGCTGAAGTAGTGGGAACCAAATCTGCTGAGGCCACAGTGGGGCGATTAGAATCATTCGAGCCCCCTTGGCCTGTAACTTCAATAGAACACTCTGAATGAGAGGGAAGGGAGGGAAGGCATAAAGAAACTTCCCTGCCCAACAAAGGGACAACGCGTCTGGCCAGAAAACACCAGGCGCAGGCTCTTGCGAGCAAAAAACTGGCAGTTTGGCATTGCGTGGAGACGCAAAGAGGTCCAGCTCTGGACGACCCCAGGTGTCGAACAGCTGATCCGCTACTGACTGCAGTAGCTCCCAATCGTGCTCCTTGGACTGAGATCTGCTTAGGCTGTCTGCCAAGTCATTTAGGACGCCTGGAACGTGCACTGCAGACAGTGTGATGTGCTGCTCCAGAGCCCAGTACCAGACTTTCATCGCCTCTCTGCACAGGGGATAAGAGTGAGCGCCCCCTTGCTTGTTGATATAGAAGACGACTGCCATGTTGTCCGTCTGAACAAGAAGAGAGCCTGGCACGAGGTTCTCCTGAAAGGCATGAAGTGCAGTGAGGACCGCTCACATTTTCAGGACGTTGATGTGGAGTTCGCACTCCATGGGAGTCCAAGTGCCTTGTGTCTGGCAGACCCCCAGGTGCGCTCCCCAACCCAAATCCGAGGCATCAGTTGTCAGAGTCTGGATCGGGGACTCCGGACGGAAAGGGACCTCTTTTTCCAAATTTGGTGGGTCCAACCACCAAAGAAGTGTCCTCTTTACCTGCTCTGAGACTCTGACCATGCAGCCTAGGTCGTCCGAGCATTGATCCCACTGCACCCTGAGCATCCATTGTGGGATTCTCATGTGGAGGCGAGCCAGAGGAGTGACTGGAATGGCTGCTGTCATGTGCCCCAGAAGTCTGAGGAAGGTCCTTACCTGGACCTGAGGGGTTACTAGGACTGATCCGCCAATCGCCCGCAGGCGATCGCCCCTCTCTGGGCGTAGAAAGGTCATGCCCTGGACTGAATCCAGGATCGCATCTATAAAGACGCGTCTTTGGCTGGGCTCTGGGGAAGACTTTGTAAGGTTCAGGGTGATTCCCAGGTCTTGGAACAGAGTGTAGGTGTCTCCAAGAGCTTGAAGAAGACGCGACCATGATGGGGCCGCAAGCAGCCAATCGTCCAGGTAAGGGAAGACATAATGACCCTGGCGCCTTAAAGCTGCAGCTACTACTGCCAAGCATTTTGTGAAGACTCGAGGAGCAGAGGAGAGGCCGAACGGAAGAATCTGAAACTGATAATGCCGCTGGAAGTGGAACCTCAGGTACTTCCTGTGAGGGAGAAAGACCCTGATGTGCATTGTACGCATCTTGCATAACGAGGGAACAGAGCCAGTCCCCCTGGTGCAGCAGAGGAAGCAGTCCTGGAAGAGTTACCATCCGGAACCTTCTGTACTGTATATAACAGTTTAAAGAGCTGAGGTCCAAAATGGGATGAAGGTCTTGTGTCTTTTTTGGGACCAAGAAAAAGTGGGAATAATACCCTTTCCTCCGTTGCTGCAGAGGGACTGCTTCTATTGCCCTTTTTTGCAAGAGGGCCCGTATCTCTCCTTCTATGAGTGGAATATGAGAAGGCGGATATCTGGAGGACCTTGGTGGGGTGTCTGGAGGAATCTCCGTGAACTCTAGAGTATGTCCTCTCCTTATGATATCGAGGACCCACTGGTCCGCAGTTATGGAGCTCCATCCCTTTAGATAAAGGGAGAAGCAACCCCCTACCGCCTCCCCTGGAACTCCTGCCGGAGGAGGGGGGGGTCTGGAGGGAGTCACTGGGCGAAGCCGGGAGTGGGCAGAGAGGCCTGGGAAGACTTGGGGCCATGGGAAGGAGTGCCTCCAGGCTGCTGGTTGCCGGCTTTCCTCCGAAAACCACCTCTCAGGCCCTGCTGGTTGCCACGGGTTTAGGCTCCTGAGGGCTTACGAAATGGCCATTTCCTTTGTCTCCTCTGGTCTCCGTGGTACATCTGAGGGACAGACCAGATGCATTTCCCCAACTCCTGGACACAAGAGATGAGCGACTCTGTCTCCCGCCCAAACAAAACTGTACCCTGGAACGGAAGGTCCCAGATCCTGGACTGCAGATCTTGGTGAAAGACAGAGACTCTCAACCAAGCATGGTGCTGGAGACAGACCCCTGACGCTGACGCTCTGGCCACCGTATCTGCAGTATCATACAAGGCACACAAAACATGTGTACCTATGTCCGAGCCGATTTCAGAATATCCAGAATCTCCATCTTCTTCTCAGAGTCTGGCAAGGCATTCACTAGCTCCTGTCCCCGTTCCCAGAGCGCATTCTGGTACTGGACCATATGCGTCAGGAAATTCAGGGACCTAATGGAACAGGAGGAGGCAGAATATACCTTCTTTTACCAGCCCGGTGGCACTGAGGGTTGAAGCAGTGGACGCCACACCTCATGCCACACCGGCGACCTGGGTTCGGGAATGAGCCCAGGCTATTGGGGGTCGGCGGGAGGGAGAGACTGCTCTCCTCTCTCGGGGGAGGGATCCTGGGATAGCCCGGTGCAACAGCGGCCCCCGGTGGAGACCGGCGGCACTGCTACGCACTGGGCTTGTGCACACAAGGCGACGCTTGGGCAGCCGCCTCTGATGGTGGTGGAGCACCCACGCCAGGCTGGGCAGCACTGCACGCCCCACGCTGGGGGGTTTGACTAGAACACAGAAAAACCTGGCCCCAAGGATCAGGCGATGGCACCTATCCACCATGCCCAACACCCGGCTCTCCATGGGCAGCCTTCGATTTCCAGGATCCACTCCTCATCCGGTGACAGAGTCTGACCTGAAAGTGCGCCAGGTAGGAGGGGGCGACCCACCCCGGATAGGGTTAGCCAGGGGTGCTGCCATCAGAGAGGAGGGAGAGAGGAGGCTTGGCTCGGAGATCCTCAGGTGGGTAGGACAAGGCTAGGATGCCCGAGAGAGGACCTCGGGGCCGCGACCGGAGGGAAAAAGAATTGACAAAAAAAAAAAAAAAAAGAATATACCTTCTTGCCCACCTGGTCCAAGTAGCGAGACTCAGGCTCGGGAGGCTGCGAGCTAAGGTGCTTAGGCTGCTTGGATTCATCATGAGCAGCTGTAATCACTGTAGAGTCCACCTGAGGGTGTTCTGCCAAAAAAGGTTCATCCCTCGGGGCCTTGTACAGCCTGTCCGATTTCTTCGGATCTGCCGGGACTGAAGTTGGACACTTCCAGGTAATCCAGGTGAGGTCGTGGAATGTGTCCACCAAAGGAGGCACCACAAGAGGTTTGGGCTCCTTCTGCCTCAGGTACTTAGCCCATCAGCGGCGCTCCAGATCCAGGTCCTCCGTATCCCACTCATTGGAGGCCTGGATGTGCCTCATGATATCCATGAAAGTCGGATCGTCAGGAGGCGAGCGGGACTGGTCCTTCTCTCCCGGGGAACCCCCGGTTCCTGAGATGGAAGAGGAAGAAGAGGAGGAAGAGGAGGACTGGCTACTGGGTGTTGAGTAGCCGGACCTATCCTTGTGACTAGCCCCACTCGAACGTCGGTGACTCACAGTCTGATGATGGTCCAAAGACCGATGTCAGTCATGGGACCGACTACGGAGCGGAGACAGACAATGATCAGAAGACTGACGTCAGGAGCAATCCCGCCTAACAGATCAGGAATGGCTCCTGGTGTGAGACCTGACCTGGCATCGGCTATCCGATCTTGAAGAGCGCCAATGTTGGTCTCAGGACCATGAACGGGAACGAGCCTTGGGAGGAGGTGCAGGCTGCGGCCTCTCGGGGTGTTCTGCAGCGAAGATGCACCTCCCAGCTGTGGTTCACCCGGCGGGTCCGCACTGGGGCCGTGCTTCAGAGGGTCCGCCTCGACCTGCCCCACCAGAAGGAAAAGATCCTGGAGCTCGCTGCTCGAGAAGATCGAGGCCGCTTCCCGGAAAGGGAATAGTCTGGAACATCGGCTCCTGAAGGGGAGCCCCTGGAGAGCCCCGGGAGAGGAGGACTTAGGATGGAGACGCAGTGCCCGGCCGTCAAGGCCAAAATCCATCGCCTCTTCAACCGATGATGGTGTACCACCAGGGGGCTCTGGAGTGTCCTTCAACTCAGAGGGCGCACTCTTGTCGGGCAGCGCCATGGCCTTACAAGGCGGGGCCGAAGACTGCGCCTCCGAGGACTTAACGGTGACCCTTAGCAGAGTCACCTTAGGCTTTGCTGGCTTCTCCCCCGAAGACCCAGCCTTAGCCTGTTTTTTTAACTTTGGTATGCTCCCCTGAGCCCAAAGAAACGCGGGTTTTCTTCGGAGAGGGCCGCGAGTGGGAGTGAGACTGGGACCGACTACTGTCTCTGTCGCGGGACCGCCCTTTTTTTTATTTTTCTTTGTGCTTAGCCTTCTCCTCTGAGGTGTGCAGGTCCATCTTCTTTTCTTGGAGGTACGCCTTCAGGCGGCGGATCAGAGTCCTATTGGTGAAACTCTGGCAGGAGGAACAGGCTGCGGTGTCATGGTCAGGCCCCAGGCAGAAGACTCACTTCTTATGGCAGTCTCTGGATGGTATTTGACGGCCGCAACCGCACTTGTTAATATGGGGTCCTGACGAGGAGACTGAGGACGGGGAAGACGTACGTCGGTACACTTGAAAAACTGTCAAACTGTGGAGAAAATGCTGAGGCAAGGAAAAAAAATGAGGTTTTTAGCTGGACTGGCAAGTCAAGAACTGGAACTCTTCACGTGCGTGGGACACGGTGGGAAAAGAACTGAGGTGGAGCTGGGTCCGCCCCCTTTTATACCAGGGCTGACATCGGGATGCGGTCCCTGCTGGGTATTGCTGGCTGAGAAGTTTTCTGGTGGGTCTTAGTGCCTGTGGCATAGTCCTTATTGTGACAGCCTGCTGCAGGAGCTCCCACTCAAAGTAAGATCTGCTGTTTCCAGTTGTTTAGGCACTGGAAACACATAACTTAAATATAAGAAAGTAGGAACTAAAAATGTTTTAATCAAAAATACCCTTTTCTTTTTCCCTACAGTGCCTTTATTCCATTGAGCTACTTTCATTTTTCCAGTTTCTATTTTTTCCTCCCAATTTGTTTTCCCTGCATCTTGCGGACCAAATGTGACACCCAGAATTCGAACGGGATCATCTGTAAGGCAGATGGGGCCAGTACTGGTTCTCCGTGTACTGGGGTTACTTGAGGCAAACCCAGTGCACTTATCTAGGTTTAATGCAGCGTCTGAGAAGGAGCCGAAAGTATTGCAGATTTCTATAGCTTCTGTAACTGAGTGTTGGTCAGCTCTCACAAGGCATAAATCATCTGCATGTGCTTTGGCTTTTGGAGATGTTAACAGGGGGAGGCTACCTATTGGCTGGATAGCTTGAGATCCATTCAATTATCGTAGCAAGGGGTCTATAAAAAATACATATAAAAGAGAGCTCATGGGGCATGCCTGTCGTACTCCTCTATTAATCGGTTTCATAGGCCCCAGCCATCCATTCACTACTGGAATTACTGTGGCCATTCTATAAAGTGATTTGATCCAACCTAGTACCACAGAAGGTACCTTACAGTGTTGGAATACTGTCCATAAGAAGTTGTGACTAATGGAGTCAAACACCTTCCTTTGGTCCATAGAAATGATGAATCCTGAAGAGGCTGCTAAGGAACTCTGTGTTATTATTTCCAGGACCAGGATTAACTGGTCCTGAATTTTCCTGTGTGGGATAGAACAGGTTTGTTCAGGTGAAATAATTTCTGCCAAAGGAAGTAAGTGATGTATTATTTTGGTGAGCATTTTACAGTCAGTATTAAGCATACAAATTGGTCTCCAGTTGTCTAAATTAGTTGTGTCACCCTTTTTGTGTAGAAATATTAATGTACCTTTGTTACAATTTAGCGGGATATTTCCAGAACTTAGCATATTACTGTAGACAGTAGCAATTTCTGGTCCTAGATGTTCGTCCAGTATTTTGCATAATTCATTTGATAGGCCATCAGGCCCAGGTGTGGTATTACTTTTTAGTTGGTGTATAAAATCTATTACCTCTTCTGAAGAGATGGGTTTGCTGATCCCAGTAAAAATGTGAGCAGGGATTTCTGGTATTAGAATATCCTGAAGGTAATTTTAAAGATTCACTACTACCTGTCCTATAGAAGAAAAAAGGGAAGTAGTATAACTGGTTACTGTTTTCAAAATTCCTTCTTTAGATGTATGTTGCACACCAGAGGAATCAGTTAGACTATGCATCGTTTTTTTCTCCACCCGACGTGAGTTGTATTCAAAGGGGCAAATCACTTGTGCATTACCCTGGGTGCCAAACTTCTGCTGGTGATATAATTGCCCCGCTTTTTGTTTAAGAAATGATAACATTTCTTTTTGTACAAGTGTAATTTGCTTGCCAAGGTTTTGACCTGTCGATTTGGATACGGTAAATATATTTTGTAAATGGTTCCTTTGCTGAAGATTGGTTAAAAATGTAATGTTACTTTTGTTTTTACTATACTGTTTTAATAAACGACTTAATTCTACCTTGGTGTCTTCCCACCATGTAGTGGGAGAATCATAACAAATCAAGGCTGATTGTCGGGCTATTAGAAACTGGGTTAAATTATGCTGAAAGTGTAAGTCAGAGAGAACAGCAGTATTAAACTTCCACAATCCAGGGCCTTTGGAGAAAGAAGGGTTTGCATCCAAAGAAATGGATACTATTCTATAGTCAGAAACGGCTACAATAGAAACCTGAGCTGAAGTGGTGGGCAAATTCTGGGATATAAATATAAAATCAATCCTAGTGGTCAGTGCACCTTTCTGAAAGGTAGGGGTGTGCTGTTTATTGAATTCTAAATATGCATCATGCAGGTCTGCACTATTAATGATTGTTCATAGTGCTTGAGAGTCGCAAATGATTTTCTTTGTTCTAGCCTGTATGCTTTTATCCTGCAAGCTACGGTCACAATTGAAATCCCCTGCAAATATTATGTGTTTTGAAGTGTGTAAATAAGGTTGTATATAAGATAAAAGTTCTATTCTATGTGATTTTGTTTGTGGGGCATATTGGTTGATAAGACGGAAAGGTGTATTTTGTAGCAAAGCACTTAAGATAAGGATTCCACCTGGAAGTAAATCAGAAAGTTTCAAGATTTTAAAATCTGGAAAATTTACCAATATACCTACTCCAGAGCAGGCTTCTTGGCCTACTGACCAGAAGAAAGGGTCTACCAGCCTTTCTGTCTGGGCTTGCCTTATTTTATGAGTAGTGTAAAGGCGGGTGTCTTGTAAAAATATTATCCCTTGGGGTACAGAAGTCAGAAAGGAGAAAACCATATGTCTTTTTCCCATTCTTTTTACACTTTCACATTAATTGTGCAGCAGTGAAAAGTATCTAGCAGCATGATGGAGAGGAAGAGGAGATATTTCCCCCAGCGGAATCTTTGTAACATTATTTTTTCCTGCCGCTACCACTAGTCCCCTTCATTTTAGACTATGCTTTCCTTTCTTGTGATCCCCTTCCTTTTGTATACATCTCGATGTCTGTAGTTCCTTCGGGGTGGCATGAGGTGAAAGAAGAGGAATCCGAGTCATCCCATGACTCTGCTGAGGTTTCCTGCACAAGTTCATACTGATTTGCAAAGGGAATAGGAGAACTCTTTGTAGCTTTTTTTTTGGGGGGGGGTAGCTTTTAGCTTCGTTCTAGCTGACCATCAACAAGGTAATGTGACTGGTTCTTTGGGGGGCATGATTGGCATCACATCTGGTCGCTCTGAGGGTCCTTCAGAGATGGGTCAGGAAAAGGATGGAGGAGAATATCCAGGTTGGCCTGTGCAACTGGTGGGGGCCCGGGTGGGGGAGAGGGGGAAGTAGAGAACTGCTGGGGGTGCTCAGGCCCTGGTCAGTTTCTAATTTTTGCTTTTTGAGCTTGTGAAATTATGTAGTGTTGGTCAGCCCTGCATCATGATGTTCCTGGTGATGTGCTGCCCAAGAACAATTTTGAAAGGTGTGGCCTACCTCCTTACAAAGATTACACTTGCACTCATTAAGACTGTCTGAACTCAAATGTCCCATTTCTCCACAAAGATTGCATTTTATCTTGTCGCAGGCACTGCTTAGGTGGGAGGGATCTCCGCATCTATAGCAGGCCTTAGGTTGACCAGGGTAGTAGTACACCTCTATCCCTCCCAATAAAGAAGGAATTTGGTAGGTGTACTACTTTGATATCTGCAGATTTCAGTAGCACTTTAATTTTCCATCCCCCCGTCCAGATGTTCTCTGAATCCAGAATTGCCTCTAGGTCCCCCAGAACTGTACAGCATAATTTCAATCAGTACATTACATCAGAAACATCACACCCTCATTCCTGAACAAAATGGTGATGGTTTTGTATGCAGGTTTAGTCAAGGGTATAACTAGAAAGGGAGTCCATAAAGCAGTTCATTTCAATGAATGGTATT
This sequence comes from Neoceratodus forsteri, assembly GCA_016271365.2. Lineage (NCBI taxonomy): Eukaryota > Metazoa > Chordata > Ceratodontiformes > Ceratodontidae > Neoceratodus > Neoceratodus forsteri. The sequence continues at coordinate 186,038,390 of JADMNL010000027.1, forward strand.
TAGTCCCAAAGCGTCACAGACCTAGGGAGGCTTTAAAGCTTATGTCGAAGTTGGTTTCTCCTGAAACGTATATCAGGGCGTAGATTTCGTGGGAAAAAAATTTCATTGAATCCTTCAGTAGACTGTGTGCCACAAATAGCCGATCTTGAGGTTCAAGCATGCCTCCTACATAAGATAACCGGATTGCATTGTGCCGTTGTGCAGGTAATACAGGTAATCGAAACAATGAGGAAAAGTTTTTTTCTGGCCCTCAGTTTTTTTTATTTAATGGAGCTGCTGCCTGTGAGGGCACTGTAGTATTTATTTATTTTTGTGATATTCCTGTATTCGGCCTTATCTGCAGTATTGGATGTTGGGTTACAGTTCAGTAGGTAAGGCTAAAGGGTCCGTAGAAGATTCGGTTACAGTATTAGACAGGCCTGTATTATTTTAATTTTTTTTTGCCAGTTTGGGAAAGTCAGTAATGTCAGGTATCCGAATCGGAGATGAGCCTGATGTCCAGTGTGACGAGTTTGGGTGCTTCTCCCAGCCTGCACCTTGCAGTGCAGCATCCACTGACCAAACATGAATGGGAACATTTTTTGTTTTAGCAGGTGAAGTCTCTGGCTTGTGCACAAGTTCTGTATCTAGATGTTTTTCATGAGTACTCACTGTGGGTCGCTCCAAAGCATATGCGGCAGATTTCTCATAGGATCCTCCAGCAGACGGCGTTTCTGGCAGCTGTTTCCCCAGCTGAGAGCTTCTGACAGCATCAGCCACGCTGTCACTTTGCAGACGCCGAATTGTCTGCTGCAGGGGCATCTTCCGAAATAAAAATCACCGCTCCTCGGTCTCCAATTCTTGTTGTAGTTGTAGGGCTTCTGGATTACTGTCGACCAGGTCTGTCATAGCTAGCTCGTTTTCTGGTGCAGAACTATCACTTTCACTGTGGCCCATAGTTTCCACAGGTCCTTTGGTTACACTTTCCACGTCATGAATTTCCTCAAGATGTATGTCCATATTTTCTTCCATAGGCTGGTTTCTGTCTTCAGGTTGTTCTAATACCAAAGGTGTAGAACGAAGGACGGTTTCCCTTGTCTCTGCTACCTCCATCCTTCCTCCTGGGCTGCTCTCCGCCATCTTGGCTGGCTGCCAAGCAGCAAGAGCCCCGCCCACAGTCGAGTGGGGACTTCCCCATGTCCTGGCCAAATTTCCCATTCACTAGAAGTACCACTAAATGAAAATTACGTACCTACCATAATTCTTGATCTTCCTGTGTATCTTCACCATTCATCACTGGTGGGTTCAAGACAGAGGCGCTAGGACCCCGCATGAAGCTTTTTAGCTTTAAAGAGCTTTCTCCCTACTAGGAGGAGGGGCTGGCGTTGAGGCCAACATACTGCGTGGCACTCGTGAGTTAGCCAATAACCGATGCTGGCCCCTCTAATACCTCATTTCTGCTCGCCGGAGAGGAAACTAGAGATAGAGAAAATAAAGGTAGGAGGGTGGGGAAGGGAGCCTAAGGAACAGGAAAAGGAAAGGATGTAAACTGAAAAAGGAAATCAGCCGGCCACAAGAGGAGGGACTGGGTCCTAACAGGGTCTGAGAGATAGACCCCAACCACCCGTCAAGCCAGGGAAGGGTAGGAGAGTGGAGAATGAGGGAAAGAAAAAGGAAGACAAAACAGAGAAGAAGAAGAAGGGGAAGGTGGGGAGGGGAAGAACTGGAGAGAGAGAGAGAGAGAGAGAGAGTATCCTCTCCAAAGTACACCAAGATTTTTCTGTGGACCAAGAGGGTGGCCCTAACTCCACTGTCATTCATCTGCTTTTTTTTTTTTTTAACTTTCATTCTTTATTATGTTTTATAGTTTTAACAACAATAGACAGACATAGACATAACAACATATATGTGCACTACAAGTATATAAGTCATCATATTTCATTTGCTGACATGACAGGGAGGATCTAGGAACAATATAAAAAAAATACATTTGATTCCTTCGTAACACGTACAGATACTTTAAGAGGTGCAGTGGATCATGGTTGAAAATCTGGTCTCAAGGGAGAAATATACAAAACCCATCTTCTCCACATATTCTCAAATGTTTAGTAAGTTTTGTTTATATTAGCGGTTAGTCTTTCCATCTTATAGATATCTATCAATATCTGATGCCATGTGTCTAGTGTGAGAGGCTGAGGGGAGCCCCAACTTTTTGTAATGGTTTTTTTAGCAGCCAATAAGGCTAAATTTAGAAATTTTCTGGATGGGATATTTAAGGGTTCCTGAGAAGTGTCCCCAAATAGGAATAATTTGGGACCCAGTGTTATATTAAAGGATATTAATTGTTGGAGAGCCTTATGTAGATGACCAATAAAATCCTGCAATTTATTACAGGACCAGAAAATATGACCCAGGGATGCTGGGGAGAATCCACACTGCCTCCAACACTCTGCCTTATAGCTGCCCCCATATTTTGGGATCACCTTTGGGGCCCTGAAGTATCTAATAACTACCCTCCAGGCAAACTCTTTCCAGAGACCAGAGTCTATACCTCTATACATTGTTTTTAGGTATATCTCCCACTGGGGGGAGGCTATTTCCACTCCTAAGTCCCTTTCCCATGCCTGTCTAATACTGTCTAAGGGTTTACTGTACACTGAACATAAACCTTTATAAACAGATGAAATTATATGATGGGGGGGGTTGGTCCGCCGTCTATAACTCCTAGAATGATTAAAAGGATTCCGGGGAGTGGAGAGTCACCCCACCCCACCTTCCCAAGGGAATTAAGGAAATTCCTTGTCTGGAAATATCTAAATCTATCTGAAAAAGAGATATCATATTTTTGAACCAGCTCTGTCAATGAAAGAATCGTTCCCTGAGGCATGAAGTGGTAAACTAAGTGTAAACTCTTCCTTTGCCAGGAGAGATATCTCCTGTCCAATTTTGCTGGAACAAAGGTGTCTGTGAAAGGGAGGGAGAGTAGTGCCAATCTCCAGGGGGTGAGCTCCCGTGATTTCAGTAGTTTTTGCCAGTAATGTAAAGTTGAATAGGTATAGGGGTTAGAGGTATCTCCCTCACTTATTATAGAAGGAGTGGATAATAGCATTCGATTCACCTCTTGTAAACCCTTCCCCTGCAATTCCAGCGATTTCCATTTTGTCTCATAAGATCTGTCTAACCAGAGTATCGGGATTCTAATTTGAGCAGCTAGATGGTATAATTTAAAATTAGGTAGGGACACCCCTCCTTTCTGTCTGGGTAGTTGCAATGTTAGGAGATTAATCCTGGGTTTTTGATTGGCCCAGATATATGCAGATATTTTTCTCTACAGTGTTCTGTAGAATATGTCAGGGATCTGGGTTGGCAAAGTTTGAGCCAGATATATAAAGTGGGGGAGAACCACCATCCTGACTGACTCTACCCGTTGATACATAGACAGGGGGAGAACCCTCCATCTGTCTAGGTCTGCCATCATTTTAGTTATAAAGGGGGTGTAGTTCAAAGAGAATATGTCCTCATAAGAGGGGCCAATCTGCACTCCCAAATATTTAATACTCTTCAAGTCCCAGCGGAAACTAAAAGTTTTCCGCATTTCACTATCGGGGACATAATTCCAAGCCAGAACTTCAGTTTTTGTTTCATTGATTTTATAGCCTGAGATCTCTCCGAATCTCTTCAAACTATCCCAAAGAGGGGGTAGTGAGGCCTCAGGTTTAGTAAGATATAACAAAAGGTCGTCTGCATATAAAGCTAATTTATGGGATGTAGAGGCCACCTCGATTCCAGAAATTCCCTCGTCTTGTCTTAGGGCCTGTGCCAAGGGCTCTAGATAAATTGCAAACAAAAGAGGTGACAAGGGGCATCCCTGTCTTGTTCCGCGTGATAGTGTTATAGGATTTGAAAAAGAGCCATTTATCCGAATATATGCTTTGGGGTTTGTATACGCTAGTTTTATTAAACCAATCACCGATTGTGGTAACCCAAATTCCTCCAGTGCCTTCCACAGGAAGGTCCATTCGACACGGTCGAACGCCTTCTCTGCGTCTAGCGATAGGAGAAGAAATGGGGAACTGGCCTCCTTTGCTCTCTGCAGGAGGTGCAGGGTTCTTTTTATATTGTCCTGCGCTTGGGCCCGGGATAAATCCCGTTTGGTCTGGATCAATTATGTCCGGTAGAAAGGACTCAAATCTTTTGGACATTATGGATGCAAACATTTTATAATCTATATTAAGCACTGAAATTGGTCTATACGAGGAGCAGGATGTGCCATCTTTTCCAGGTTTTAATATGCTAGTGATGTAGGCGTATCTCCAGGAGTCAGGAAGAATTTGGTCTGTCTGTACCCCCCTACACGCCTGCAGGAGGGTAGGGGCCAGTTCAGCTTTAAACACCTTATAAAAGTCCCCTGTGTATCCATCCGGGCCTGGACTTTTATGTGATTTGAGTGATGACAGGGCCTTGTCTAATTCCAGCTGAGTAATTGTTTGCTCTAATAATTGTTTCCGTTTATCTGAAATCTTTGGTAACCACAGGTTTTTCATAAAGGTCTCAATTCCCTGAGTATTCCCCTTTAATTCGGCACTATACAGGGTGGTATAGTATTTCAAAAAGGCGTGTTCTATTTCTCTGGGATGACTAACCACTCTTTTGGAATTCGGGACTCGTATCTGGGTAACATTGGATCTGGTTTTATGCTGTCTGATTCTGTGGGCTAGTAGGCAAGTAGCCCTGGGACCCCCTTCGTAGTATTTTTGCTTAATGCTCTGTAAAGCTTGTTCAGTACGGATGTCTAAAATAGACTGTATCTGTTCTTTAGTTAATTGTAGGAGAGGAAGGGCTCCTTCATCCCCAGAAGCATGCAATGTCTGCAGTTCCCCAAGTTGCTGTTGTAGTTGATTGAGCCTTGCTTGTTGGTTTTTCTTATAATACGATGCATATTTAATTATTTCCCCCTAAGAACAACCTTAAGTGTATCCCATAGGACTCCCGCTTTAGTGCCCTGATCCTTGTTATCTTCGAGAATCTGTCTTATTTTTTGTTTCATTGTTTCCTTAAAGTCTTTAAGATTCAGTAAAAAATCATTAAATCTCCACAATGTATTAATTTTCCTTCTCTCCCAAATTATGTCTAATGTAAGGATTGCATGATCTGATAATACCGTCGGGGTCTGTGTACAGCTTTGCATTTTATAAAGATGTTCCTTAGAAACATGTAAATAGTCTATACGGGTGTATGTTTTGCGAGGGGGGGAATAATGTGTATACTTCCTTTTACTGGGGTGAAGGTTCCGCTAGATATCAATCCATTGTGCTCCCCTTAAGCAGGCCTGTGTGACTCGATGCGCAGGAGTCTTTATTACAGGCCTCCTACTGGAGGTATCCAAGTGAGTCATAGCCAGGTTACGGTCCCCGCCCATCACTAGGATCCCTTGGGTCCATTCTGTAACCTTTTGTAGTAACAGCTTCCTGTCCTCTGGATCCTCCCCGGGGGGGTGTATATAGAGACCAGGGTGACCTCCTGACCCTCCAACTGCCCCACAGCAATTGCCAGGCTTCCCTCTGGGTCTGCAAAAGAGTTCACTAACCTAAAGAGAACATTCTTTGGAACCAAAATTACTGCTCCCCTTCTTTTCCCCTTCCGATAGGAGGAGGCTACTATTATAGAGAAACCAAACTTGGAGAGCTTTTTATGCTCCTGTTTGCTCAAATGTGTCTCCTGTAGGAGGAGAACTGTGGGTCTTAGTTTTTTTAAGGGAGGATATCACCCTGTACCTCTTAATAGGGTTATTTAATCCATTCACATTGAGGGAGCACACTCTAACCATGTGGGCCTTATTCATTGGAGTGTGAGGAGCTATCACCCGGGGATAAGATTAAGCCAGCTACTGCCCAGGCGCTTGGGTAACTTGTAGCTTTGCAAACAACAACAGTCCACATCTAGTAAATACAGTGAGAGTGTGCTCCTGCAAATTAGTTCCTACGTAGCTTGAATTGCCGTGAGGTAAATCCTTCCACCTACATTGTAGATAGCTTACATACAAGTGCACTTTCACAGAATACACATAATAACTAACAACAACCAGTAACCTTAAGAACCTATTTACATTGGTACTTCCAAAACAGAAGGAGACTGATTCTCTCCCTCTATTCGAAATGGACCCAAGCCTATAGTCGGATTGGATCTCTGTGGGAGGAATAGTGACCTCCATCGGTCAGGCCTCCCAGGCCCCAAGGGGAAACATTTGGGGTCGGGTAGTAGGGACGTCCCCCACTAAGGAAATGTGGGCCAGTGCTAGATGTACACCTCTTCTCACAGCAAGCCCTGAAAAAAAAGAAAAATCACAGAAGAGGTAGCTGCAAAAGGATTGGGGATAGATTTAACATTCTCTACCATCCACCCCTGTTTACTCTGCTGTGTGCTCTTTACACATTATGATCTCATATCGATTCTCTGATAAACCAAATTACTGCCTTGAGGAGATAAACACTGCTTGTGCTTCCCTCTCTAGCTCCTTAAAAAAAAACTTAAATTATCAAACCAGAAGATAAACACGGAGAGGAAAAATAACACAGCTTCAGCAGTAAATGCAGTCAAATAAAGAGAGCTGAATAACTTGATGTCTCTCCTCCACTTTGCCTTATCAGCATTTCAAACAGCCTGTGGGGTCATCACAGCGTAAGTACAGCGCCCTTAAAAGTTCTCAAGCCATCTACCTGTAGCGCTCTGGTTCAGGTGTTAGTTTCTCGGTTGTCCATCGTTGCAACAGTAGGGGAGTGGCGATTTTTCTGAATAAAGTCCTTCACCTCCTGAAGTGAGTGAAAACTTCCTCGATGGCCTGTTCCTGAGCGCACATTCGAGTTGCTCTGCCACTGCGAGCGAGGGGGACGTTTTTCACGTGGAACCGGACCTCCCGACTTGCAAATCCATCCTCTTCTTTCCAGTTCCGTAATGGCTTCCTCTGGACTCGAATACACCTCATTTCCAGAATCCCAGCAGACTCTCAGCTTCGCCGGATAGGGGGTATGGAATCTTATACCTTTTTCTTTTAAAACTTTAAGAATGGGAGCATAGGCTAGTCTTTTTTTCAGGATTTCCGTGGGGTAATCGTTATCAAGGAATAGTCTGGCTGAGTTATATTTAATATTTCCTTTTGCCTATGCTGTTTTTAAAATCGTTTCCTTATCTTTAAAGCTGGAGAGTTTCAAAACTATTGAGCGGGGTCTGGCAGTTTGATCCGTAGGTTTTCTTGACAAGGCTCTGTGCGCTCTTTCAATTTTGAACTGAAATGATATTGGAAGGTCAAGGACGTCTCTAAGGAGGTCTGTGATGAAATCTTCCATCTTTCCGGTCTCAGAATCCTCTGGTAAACCGTATATACGGAGATTATCTCTCCGAGACCTCGCCTCCTGGTCTGTTATCTTTTCTTGGCATTTGTCATGTTGATCGATCAAGAAATCAACTGCTTGATGTAAGCGCTGGGTCTCTTCGGCTACTTCTCCCGTGGCTTCCTCTGATCGATCGAGCCTTCCCTCCACCTCGGACAGTCTGTTTTGGAGTGCAGTAAATTCCTTCTTATTTTCTGCCCGAAAAGCTCTGATTTCCATGAGGAGGGTCTCATATCCTGGATCGGGAAAGCCTTTTGCTTTCCCTATCTGTGTCCAAATCGTGGTCCTCTGCCATACTGTCTGGGGGAGAGGAGCTGCGACAACGAGAAGGCCTCTTATCAGATCCTTTTACATCCACTCTCTCCCGTAGTCTCTCCGACCGCAGTTTCGGTTGATCTTTGTTCCCCTTCATTTACGCTGTTGAAAACGTTAAGTTTTAGGCTTTGTTTGCTGAGCTGAGGAGAGATATTTGGTGGATTAAGTAGGAGCTCCCCTTCTATGCAGCCATACAGGTGGGTGATGTCACTGGAAGTCTGCTTTTTATTTTTAAGAGACTGGAAAAGTGACCTTAAGCCGAGACGGTTCAATCCAGAGAACTGAATCTCGCAAGAAGGATGAGAGGAAAAAACCCCACCAGCAAGAGCCTCTGAAGGTGTCACGGACATGACAGGTCAGGAGTTAAACCCAAAGTCCACCAAACGAGAAGAAAACAGGATCTCAATCTGTTCTCTCCCTCCCCCCACCCCTGTAGCCAGAAGGTGAGGACAGAGCCCACCACAAGCCAAAACTCCTCTCGGAGACCAAAGGATGGAGTCTTGGGGTGTAGGGGGATAATAATCCCTATCCTCAGCACCACCAGAGTGGTGAGCTGAAAAAAGAGAAGACCTCGGGTGAGGTTCAGGGCTTCCGGAAGAGCCCGAGGTGACTCTATCTTAACATGAGACACAGTAGTGGATCTCCTACGAGGGTTAGAGTTGAGCTAAAAGGCTTTTACGGAGAGGGGAGGTTCCCCAAAGCCTCTGAGGCAGTGGAAGGATCCCAGTCAGAAAGATAGGCACACAACCAGAAGGGGACACGCCTGCGAGGCAAGGACCCCCAGTGCAGAGATCCCCCAATAGGGGGGCCCCCCCAGCTTCCAAGGGGGTCCTGGGGAGCCAGAGGAAAAAGGGCAAGAGCTTCTGCTTGCCCTCCTCCCAGAGGTGGGACCCTGGTGCTTCAAAGAAGTGGTAGGGAACCCAGCGGTGCCAGTGAGATTTTGCCCACAATTGGCCTCAATTGGTGGGAAGGCAAGCAGGGAGGAAGCATTGCCCAGAAGCTGAGGCCCAAGAGGGGATGGTGGGTGGGAAGCAGTGATGAATGGTGAAGACACACAGGAAGATCAAGAGTTATGGTAGGTACGTAATGTTCATATGTTTCCTATGTCAGTCTTCACCATTCATCACTGGTGAGTGAGTACCAAGCATCACAAAGTGTTACCGGCACCTCCCTGAAGGCTAAGATAGCCTTCAAACTCTTATTGGGGACTCATGAGCCGAGGGGGCCCATCATGGGTTTGGCCAGACCCACTGCTGTTCAGGGTCAGGGCAAGTCTCTTGGACTGCAGGAGAGGGAGGGCATCCCTACAGTTCTCACCTGGCCCTGCGAGAGAAAAAATGGTCCCCCTGGAATGGGAGGCAATCACCCTATGCCGAGCCACGGGTGACAACTGGAAAAGGTGAAGCCATGCTGTCCGCCTAACACAGATCCCATAATCCTGGAGGTTACCGCATTGGCGTCATAAGATGCCTGCACCTGGTGTCTTGCTAGCTCTAGGCCTAGCATGGAAATGGCAATGGCCCACCTGGTTGACTCGCCATCAGGCATGGCTGCCAGAATCTGTCCCAGCGTAGCCCACAGGCGCCTTTTATAGGCCACCATGTGCACCTGATGAGCTGCTATGGAGAGCAAGAGATGCGCTGAGGAGAAAACTCTCCTGCCCCAGTGAATGAACTCCACAGAGTCCATCTCTGGAAAGCGATCTCTTGATAGGTGCAGACACCCAGAAGGGGTATCCAGCCACTCCAAGCCTGATCCGGGTTGGGGCATGGAACCTGGAGACCCGGTGGGAGCGCAATACTTGAGCTGGCAGTCCCGAGGGGCTGGGGAAGAGGAAGCTACCAAGCACTGTGCAACTCCTCCATGAATGGACGAGACCATGGAGGGAACACCACAGATTCTTGGCTGTATTCCCCAAGGAATGCCAGCATTGCATGTGCAGGATTGCGTTGAGAGGAAGGGGAAAGGCCGAGCTCCTCCAGCATCATAGTCAGGAACCTCTGATACTCCGTGAAGTTTACATCAGAGGAATGGTAAGAGGTGGAGTCCTCTTCCTCGAAGGAGGAAGCCGATGATGTGGAGGGACTCTGCATAGGATGTGACGAGGCCAAAGGAGATAAAACACCATCTCATCAATGGCCCTAAAATAAATGGGGAAAGCGCTCGCTGTTGCCCTACACTGCCCCCAAGTGAGGGGCCCCAAGGGGCCAGAGAGACTTGGGAGAAGAGGGGGAGGAGGCAGAGAGGAAGAAGGGTTCGGAAGAACAGTCCTGAGAGACTGAAGCCTCTCTGCCAGGGCTGTGAGCACAAGCAAGGGACCTCTCCAAAGTGAGGTGGCTGCACTGCCCTGTCCTGTCACTGCCTGCTGCTCAATCCTCCCCAAGCCAGCAGAGTGAAGCCCTAGGGGAGAAGACCCCAGGTGAGGAGACCGGAGCCAAACAGGCCAAGGAGGACAGCCCCTGTACCCACCCGCAGCTGGACTCCAACCCCTAGATGGGGAGGGGGTGCCCAGCCTAGCATTCTGACTCGGAGGCAGAATGGGATGCCGATTGGGCCCCCACCCTCCCCCAACCCAGAGGACTGAGACCTACCCCTCAAGAGAGGTCCCAACCTTGGCGATCGCTCTGAGGGAAGGAGGAGGAGGAGAGATGCCTACACTGGAGTCTGCCTCTAACTCCCCCTCAAACTCTGTGTCATCACCGGTAGCCGATGTGGCACTGAAGCCAGAATCCCTGACGGGGACAACCCCAGAGGTGGCGCCATCACCCAAGGCAGCACTGACATCGGCGCCATCCGCAGAAGAAGCACTAACATCGACATTGTCACCAACCGCAGCATCGACCTCAAATGCGTCGTCGTCCTCGAGGGACCTGTGCAGACTGCAGCACCGACCCACGAAACGGTACAGACCGCGGCACCGTCACCATGTGCGGCACCGACCATGGCACTGTCCTCAATCATGGCACCATCACCAAGTACAGCACTGACTACGGCACCATCACCGAGCACAGCGTCGCAAGTGGCACCGACACCCGAAACAGTGCTGGAGACAGCACTGGAGCTCTCAATGACATAGAGAGCAGCACCAACAGAAGAAAGGCGGTGTCACGTACAGTGTCTACCCTATGAATTGACTCCAAAGAAGAAGACCTTCTCCTGCATCTGGGGAGCATCCGGCGCTTTGGAGAACTCGGATGCCAATCCGGGTCATCCTGATCATCCTCCAAATCTGAGAAGGAGACCACGTCGACCCGCAGAGGTGCAACCCCAGACACAGTAGCTGTCCCGGCACCGAGGACGGTGTCGGGAGGGGACTCAGTGGCAACAGTGGCGCCGCATTGCTTACCAGCACTGGAATCGGTGCTAGGAGTCGAGGCCTCCCCGCCCCATAGGAACCATCAATGAAGGCCCCACGTGTAGCTGAGACCTTGACATCGGGGTTGGCTGGCTCCCTGAAGCAGAACCAGGCCACAAGAGGTCCACAACCAGCCAACCCAGAGGAGGCCAACCATCCCCGACCACTCGTGCAGGCCTTTGGTCTCAGCGAGACCCAAGTCAACGGAAGCCTGCCGCCCCCCAAGTGTGTACAGCAGTGGAGGTGGCCTGGGAAAGGCCCAAAATCCTTACCATGGTGACCTCGGCGACGAGACCATCAAGATTAGCTCGTGGTCCAACTCGCTATGCGGGTTGACCAAAGATCGAAGTCCTTGGAGAAGCAGGCGTCACATTGATCCATGTCCTGGTTTGGTACCAGGCAGCTGAAGCACTGGTCATGTGGGTCCGTTACGGAAAACCAACTACTGCAGGGGCACAGACACACAGGAGTAGTCCCCGCTTTCAAATGTTTCTGCCCCGAACCTGACATGATCGGCCACACACAAAAAGAATAAAACACAAGAAAAGACTTGACACCGAACTAAAGCAGGAATGGTGCCGGTAACGGTGACGAATACTGAACAGCATCGAGTGAACTAACCAAAACGAGCAGAACCAAGTATTGAAAGTGACACAGAAGAATTCGCTGTCCCACAAAGTCGTGCTACCTCAACGGTGGGAAAAGCAGAACTCAGGTATTGGAGGGGCCAGTGTCGGTTACTGGCCAACCCGTGAGTGCCATGCAATACATCGTCCTTGAGGGCGGTGCTGTCCCAGCACCGGCCCCTCCTCCTAGGAAAAAAGCTATAAGCTCCCGCGGGGTCTTAGTGCCTTTAGCTTGAACCCACCAGTGATGAATGGTGAAGATTGATACAGTTAAGATTCTCGTGTTCAGGCCCAAGACTGTAGATACAGAGAGAATGTTCATCTGTAGAGGCAATCTTCTTTTCACAGTGGCAGCGATGGAAGAAAGAAGTAGAAGGATTAACTCTCTACATAAACAAAACAGAGGAATCTTTTTAATAAAAGAGATTCAAAAAATACAGAAGAAAAGCCATAGGTGAAAAAAGGCACGAATACTGCGTTGGAGCTTCTTCGGAGACCCATGTGAGCGAGTCGATGGTGGGAAAGAACTGAGGAAGGAGCGGGGCTGCTCATGCCTTTATAAGGTTGGTGACGTCGGACATCGTGGGTGGCCCCAGTTGTCTGCTGAAAATCCTCCGGGTGGATTTCCCCTCACTGACAGCGAAGGTTCTTACAGTGTAACCTGATGACTCAGAAACCCTTGAAGAAGATCCAAGGTGCTTGGGGGCCTCAGTCCTGTCATGATCAGCCTTAATTACCGCTGAGTCGGTTTACGGCAGGGCTGCATAAAAGGACAGCCCCTGAGGGGCCTGGTACAGCTTTGTCAGCCTTTCTGGGCATGGCTGATACCAGATTCTGCCTATGTCAGGCAGCAGTAGCAGTATCATTCACTGCTGGTGGCAGGGGAGGAGTAACTTTGGGTGGAGATTTTGGGATCTCCAAGAAATCCACCAGACTCCTCCTTGTGACATCCTCCTCCTCAATCTGGAAACCTGTGGTGGATGACAGCTGCTTGATGATGTTGACGAAAGAGGGGGTCCTCCGGAGGAGATCTGGGGATGTGTTTGACTGAGTCCTCATTCCTGGAGGAAACAGCAGACCTGTCAGAGAAGTCCATGTCAATGTCTTCCTCTTCATCCTCCTCCTCCTCAAGTAGGATGAGATCAGGATGGTATTCCTCCTCAATGTCGGCCTCTTTTGAAGCAGGGTCTGATGGTCAGAATACTGACAGCTCTCTAGAAGGCAGGGGGTGGACAGGTCGAACTGGCATAGACACTGAGGCAGCACCCAACAGCGTGAGCCACAACAGCCCAGCTTGTGGAACAAACTGTTGTATGAGAGACGTAGTAATGGAAGAAAGAATAGCATTAAGGCCAATGGTGGGAAAAGGGATCGTCGTCAACACAGGTATCAATGGAGGGGGCACGGAACCCAGCGCCGACGAACCACCACTAACCATAGTAGGAGCAGTGGGGCCCAGTGCCAGTGGACTCAGGTCTCGACGGCGGGACTGGGGCCGATGACCCAGAGGCCAATGGCCCCTCCACAGCCCTGTGAAGGCTGGGAGAACTCTCCTCCATTGGGGCCCTCACTGGAGCAGAGCCCTGCACAGAGTGAGGCGCCAACGCATTCGATGAAGTGACCCCAGGAGAAGAAAAGGAAGAATTCAGCGGGGACCGGGATCACTGTCGGGGTTGGGGGGAATGGTCCTTAGGCCGCTCCATATTCCAATGAGAGTGTTTCCCTGAGGACTTTTCCCGGGCCTTGGTGGCCTGAGAGCCTGAAGAGGATGCTGGCGATTAGGGAGGGGGTTCGGAAGACCCCTGCTCTCCGCTGGCTGCCTGTTGCTCCATGAGGAACTTTTGAAGGACTTTCTTGTGTCGGTGCTAGGTAGTGAGATTGAACTTCAGGCAGAGCTCACAGGCGAGAACGTTGTGACCAAGCCCAAGACAGCAGCCTCAAAGTTCATAGTTGTCAGTTGTAGAAATCTTCTTTCCACAGCAGCAGCGATGGAAGAGAGCTGATGAGGGAGTAGTTCTCGATATACAAAGGCAAAAGAAATCACTTTAAAATATAGTGATTCAATGGCAATTATTAAAGAAAAGAGTAAGTGGTTTTGGTGGTCGAACTGAGCAACGAAGCTTCTGCGGAGTTCGTGCACAAATGGTCAACCGCGGGAAAGAACTGAGGATGGTGCGGGGCCACCCATGCTTATATAGGGCATGTGATGTCGGAGCCTGATGGCAGAGGCGGTCCCTAATAGACTGTTGCAGAAAAAGCTTCCATGTGGTCCCGACGTCTGATGGCTAAATTCTATAGGTGTGACCTGATGACAGAGATCTCCCCGAGGAAGATCAAAAGTTACAAAGTACACTTCAAGTAGGACAGTCCTCTGGCTTTTCTACTTGCCCCTTTGACATACCTAACAAATGAAGGTTTCAAGCTAAACGTCACTGTGAAGAGGGAGGAGTCAGGTTTTCATGATGATGTCACAACTTGCCAGGGGGGGGTTCCCTATTAGGAATGCTTGGTAGACCACAATCAAATGAATAGCCCAGTGTCAACATGCAGCGACACAGAAAGTTTCATCAGTGTTCTGTAGTGAAGTTCAATCCCAGTGCAAGTCAAGAATAACAAAAAGTAATACCTGTAAAACTGCCCAGTTACCTTTGTGATGAGGTCAGAGTGCCTAATAATGGCTCGGATAAAAAATCTGTAGTCAGTGACTGCTTTCCCCTCTTCTACTTTAGCAGCTCCCAAGTACAACTGCATCTTATGATTAGCACAAGGAACAGCTTGCAGGTCAAAGTTCCGCATTCGATTTAACTCCAGCTGAAAAGCGAGGCCCGGCTCCAAATTTCGGTAAATCTGATCTTCTTGAAACTAGAAAAGTCACATACAAATGCATGTTTTGAGGGCCCTTATTATTTGATTACAGGGGAAAAAATGTAAAAAAGGCACATTTTTTAAAACAAAGTTGAACAACAGCTGGATACAATCAGAAAAAAAAGCTGTTTCTCTGACCTGGTCTCTTGCTCTGAAGGTGAAGAACTTTGGAAATTCTCTCTGCAAAAAAAAAAACAGACATGGAAGTGAATCTCAAAATGATACTGATCTGAGTTTATGAGAGTTATGTAGAGCAGTGCATGGCAAACGAAATAAATCAAGCGTCAAAGTCAGAATTCTGTACAATGCTTTGGGGCTTGGTAGGATCTTTGTGTAAGCAATAACCCACAACAGGGTGTGCAGTAAGACAGATTTTTACCACATGACCCAGGTACAGAATGCTGTGAAGCACAAGCCACACACCGTGATTTTTTAACCACGTGGGTAGTGCAGTGAGATCAGCCTTACCACCCACTCTGGATTTACTGTGCCTATAAAACATCTTCTTTAGACAGAAGAAATGTCTAAAGAAGATGTTTTATAATCTTAAAAAGCAACTGCTAATGTGACTGGCAGCTAGTCATGAAATAAGATGAATCTTAACACAGTCACATTATATAGTTCAGCCAATCATCATCTTCCTTTTCTCACTGACATTTTATAAATGCTCCCCACGCACACATTTTTTCCTGTTTTCCCCCATCTTCACTACAGTTACACCCCTCCCCATGTGGGAGGGCGGAGAAGAGGCTGCCTTCACAGACGAAAATTCCACTCCTTGGTCACATGATTTATTTCCTTTGCAACAGATGGGAAGAGGAATGCAGATGTCGATGAATGTGATCACAAACGACAAGGTGTGCAGTCGCACTCTGATATACATACTCCTTGGGTGCCTTCAACCTCCTGAGCAAAGTGAATATCAAAGCACAACAGCACACTCTGAAGTCATAGGTTCACAGGTTCATAGGTGATTTCAAGTTGAATTAGACTTTCGTCCATAATGCTTGCCACTTTATTTATATATTGGTTTGTATTTATCCAAAAGAAATTTATCAAGTTTATTTTTGAAAGAGTTCATACTCTTGCTAGTTACAACATCCAGTGGTAGAGAGTTCCATCCAGCCACAACTCTATTGCTAAACCGATGTTTACGAGGTAAAGTTTGCCATTTTCGTACCTCGAACTGAAAAGAATGTCCCCTGGATTCATATCTAGATTTCCTCCAAATTAAATCTAATTCTGATAGTAGTGCAGGGTCCTGTAGGCATCTAAATAATAAACAGTAATCACCCCTAGTTCTCCTATATTCCAAGGTATACAGATTTAGTTCCCTCAATCTCTCAGGGTATGTCTTCTCTCCAAGCCCTGCAATCGACTTGGTCACTCTTTTCTGTATTCATTCTATATTACAGGTATCGACTTTTTTTATAAGGGGCCCACACTTGAGCACAATACTCCAGGTTAGGTCTAACCAGGGCACTATAGAGGGGCATAAGCACCTTCCTGTCTCTACTTGATATATGTCTCAGGATGCAGTTTAGTATCTGAGTGCCCTTCCTTATTAATTTATTGCAATGGGTGCTAAATTTTAGGTCTATACTGATTATAATCCCTAAATCTCTTTCCTCATTAGTACTATATTATCCAAATAATAAGGAAAGTTGTTTTTATTTTATTTTTTTACCCAAGTGCATAGTTACGCACTTTTTATTCAGTTCAAGCTTGCTTTCTATAGCCCAATGGAAGCAGGAGCGCTGCACCGGGGCTCTCCCCCCCCCCCCCACCAAAACGAAGCTCGCGCTCCAGGAGGTCGCGAGGGCCAGTGAGGCACAGGGCTCTCCCCATCCCCGAATCGGAGCTCCGTGCTCCCAAAGAACCAAGGCCGTTGCTCGTTACAGAGGCTCTCCCCGCCCCGCCACAGGGAGTCAGCTTCAGCGGCAAGGCAGTCCATTGGAAGCAGAGCGCTGCCCCGGGGCTCTCCCCCCCTCCCCCCACCAAAAGCGGCTCGGCGGCTCAGGAGTCGCGAGGGCCAGTGAGCTGAGGGCTCTCCCATCCCCGAATCGGGCTCCGTGCTCCCCAAGAACGAAGGCCGTTGCTCGTTACCAGAGGCTCTCCTGCCCCCCTCACAGGAGTCCAGCTTCAGCGACAAGGCAGTCCATTGGAAGCAGGAGGCGCTGCACGGGCTCTCCCCCTCCCCCACCAAAAGCAGGCTTCAGCTCCAGGAGTCGCGAGGGCCAGTGAGAGCACAGGGGCTCTCCCCATCCCCGAATGGGGCTCAGCTCCCCAAACTCCGAGGCCGTTGCTGGATTGCAGGGCTCCCCGCCCCAGGATTCCAGCTTCAGCGACAAGGTAGCCAAAGGACCTGGGATTCGCGCCTTTTTTTTCCTTTAAAAAAGCAAAGCTCCTTTTATTAGTCCCCACAACAGTTTAGATTGTTTTTCCATCTTCAAAAAATACTGCATTGCACTGTATTCTTTGCTGCTTAGAGTGTTACTTTAATTGACTTTAAAGGCCATACGTCAGGAACTGTCCTACTGTTTGTACCTTTGCTACTTGCTTTAGGAACTGTACTACTGTCGAATTATTGCTGTTTGCTCACTGCCAGTGAAATTACGAGCCCTCTTAGACAAAGGGAAAAAAAATAAAAAAAACAGTCGCTTACCAGCTGAATACTATTTAAAGCCTGCCTACCTTTTCCCTTCCTCAGGCAGTCCATTGGAAGCAGGAGCGCTGCACTGGGGCTCTCCCCCCCACCCCCCGAACGGATTTCAGCGCTCCAGGAGGTCGCGAGGGCCAGTGAGGCACAGGGGCTCTCCCCCATCCCCCGAATCAGAGCTCCGCGCTCCCAAAGAACCGAGGGCCGTTGCTCGTTACCGGAGGCTCTCCCCCGCCCCCCGCCACAGGAGTCCAGCTTCAGTGACAAGGTAGCCAAAGGACCTGGGATTCGCGCCTTTTTTTCCTTTAAAAAAGCAAAGCTCCTTTTATTAGTCCCCACAACAGTTTATTGTTCTTCCCTGCCCCCGCCTCCAAATACCCTCCCACCCTTGGCTGGTGTTACTTATATAGACGGTATCCTCACGTTACGTTGACGCCATCGCGTGGTTTTTTTACTATCAGCCTAGTTTTCCATTAGCTCCTTAAAACATTTGGGCACTAGAGGGAGCTGTCTGTTTTATCTCTCTCAACACTCTCTGCACAGATGAAATCCTAATTCTTGCCACTCTAGGTTGGTTTTCCATAGGTGCTTAACTTACTGCTTTCTGCCCTCTCTCAGCCTAGCCTTCTGCTCTGCCCTCCTAACTCTCTCCCTATCTCCTTTATATAATGTCTCCCCCACCCCTGGTGCTCTCCTTATGGGGGCACTTTGCCTTCTTATTCTCTCGGTGCTCTCCTGTCCTAACACTCCTTCCTCACCCACTAAAGTTCACTCATGTGGCAATTTTTACTTCTCCAACCTCCTAGCTACTGCCACACCTACACCTACTCCCCCTAATGCTCTCATCAGCAAGTGCCTGTGGCCCCTAGCCAGATACCTTCACTTTAAATTGGAGCTCTCACTTCGAGCCTCAGTCAGGGCCTGCTTCATTATCTCGCTTTGGATATTTATCCTGGCACTTATGCTAGCCGGGGACATCGAGGCTAATCCAGGTCCTCCCCAGGATCCCATCCTATCCTATCTCTGCCTCCCCCGGTTACCTCCCTCCCTAAATCCAACAGTCTTGCCATGGCTCACATCAACTCCAGGAGCCTCCTTGCCAACCAACCAGACCTTCAGGTCTGGGTGAGAGTGAATGGCCCAGACATCCTAGCCATCACTGAAACTTGGCTAAAGCCTTCAGTTACTGACTCCCAGTGCTCCTTTCCAGGCTACAACATGCTTCGTGCGGATCGCATCGGAGCCAAAAGAGGGGGTGGCCTGGCTCTCTACTACAAAACGCACCTGGACATCACTCTCTTACAGGATCCCACTCTACCTAACTGCGAAGTTCTCCATTCCCTCATTCTGCTGGGCAGAGTTAAGAAACTTCATATCTTCTGTGTTTATGTCCCTCCAAAAAAAAATTCAAAACAGGGTCTTTTAGAATTCATGGATAACCTGCTAACAGTAACAGGCAAAAATGACATTATCTGCTTTGGGGATTTTAACCTCAACTGGTCCGAGTATAGCTCAGCCAACCTATCCTCTATTGTTAGTAAGGCTAACCTATCTCAGCTCATACAGGAACCCACCAGGGTTTCCCGGGGGGTAACTGTGCCACCCTGCTCGACTGGATACTCACAAACAGGAAGCAATATGTCACCTCGGCCAGGGTGCTCCCAGACACCATCAGTGATCACTATCCTATCTACTGCGTCTGGGACACTGTCACCCCTTCTTTCCCATCTAAAGTAGTTACCTTCCCTAACTTCTCCCACCTAAGCATTGATGCCTTCAAAACTGATCTCAGCCTGGTTGACTGGTCTCCTCTTTACCTAACAGAGGACATTAATTACGCAACTGGCTATTTCAACACCGTCCTCCTCGCTCTACAAAACGATCATATCCCAGTCACCATACGTAGGGTGGCAGGGAAAGTAACTAAGTGGCTCACGCACCCCCTGCTTCAACTTCTGAAATGCAGGGACAAACTTTGGTCCGTGTGGAAGGTCTCACATCTTCGCACTGACTTCGAAGCCTATCAAGCCTCTAGGAACAAATACAAAAGGGAAATACGCCTTGCCAAAAGTTCCTACTATAGAAACCTCCTAAAATCCTCCTCCGATAAACCTCAAAAGTACTGGGCCCAAATCAAGAAAATACTCAGCAATGATAAGCAGCAGGCTCCAACCGACATGAATATTCAAGGCTTTCACTGTAACAACCCGAGTACAATTGCCAATGCCTTTAATTCTCTCTTTTCCACGCTACCTGCTGTTGATCTGACCATGCTCAAAGACTACTGTCCTCCTGCCCCCTCCTTGACCCACACTCCACCCTCACTGATGCTGGCTCCTACCACGTACCGTGAAGTACGCAAGCTCCTTAACTCCCTTCCGGCCCGGGGCCAGATGGCATCCATCCTGGTATACTCAAGCAGTTTGCTCCATGGCTGGCCAATCCTGTCACTAGGCTTTTCAACCTCTCGATCTGCACTTCCACTGTCCCCTCTACCCGGACAATTGCAAGAACTATCCCTATTCACAAAAAGGGTGATGCCAAACTAATGTCCAACTACCGTCCCATCTCCCTCCTTCCCACTCTCAGCAAGCTTCTTGAAAAAATAGTCCACTGCCAGCTCGCTGAACACCTCGCTAAGTTCAAACTCCAAACCCCCTGCCAACACGGATTTAGGTCTGGACACAGCACCACTACGGCCCTAACCAAACTTACCAGCAACATCAAATGCAATATGGACCACGGCCTACTCACCGGCGCGGTCTTCATTGACCTGTCCAAAACTTTTGACATAGTTCATCACCCGCTCCTGCTGAAGAAGCTCCAATCCGTTGGTGCTTCAGACCCAACTCTTTCTTGGTTCCGCAGCTACCTGGACAATCACACCCAGGCGGTAGCTTTTCACAAGGCCCTTTCCTCTCCCTTAAATATCACATGAGGAGTCCCACAGGGGTCCACACTTCGGCCTCTCCTTTTCTCCCTCTTCCAAAATGATATTCCCTCTCTTTCCCGACATAGCTGCACTCTTATGTACGCCGACGACTTGGTTCTCTATTCTGGTTCTAAATCGATAGATAACATTAACTTCACTTTCTCAAATGATTACCAAGTCCTTCAACTCTGGCTCTTGAACAGCCATCAACATATTAACCAGGACAAAACAAGTGCCATGCTATTTGGTTCCTCAAAAAAACTGCCCTCCACTGCCCCTAAGCTCTTGGTTCACTGCCTGGACGGTTCCCCTATCACCAACACGGCATCCTTCAAATACCTGGGGGTCACACTTGATCCCTCCCTCGACTTGTCATTACACGTTAACGGTATGTCATGCTGTTAATGCTAAAATTGGGGGTGCCTACTGTGTGCGCCACTCCCTCACACCTTCAGCCAGATAATCTGTAGCTAGGGGAGTCCTCTTACCCCAGCTCCAATACGCTATTCCTCTCCTCTACACCGCCAACTCTTGTGTACTCAGTAAATGGGACACTGTCTATAACAATATCTGCAGATTCGCCTTAACTGCCCCTCGACTTACTCAACACTGCCTCCTCTACTCAGGCTTAAACTGGTTGTCTCCTAAGGATCTTCGGGCCTACTCCCTGGGATGCTTTATCGACTCACTGACCAGGACCCCTAGCCCGGATTACCTGGCTAACATGTTGACTCCTGTCTCCCAAACCCGCACCTTCAGGTCCTCCTCTGTCCCTATGCTCTCTACCAGACCTCGCACTACAAAAATGGGCGAACAGGCATTCTCTCACTATGCTCCCAAGTTCTGGAACCCACTCCTCCTACAGGTTAAAAATTCTGCCTCCCACCATATCTTTAAAGGCTCGCCATTTACTCACCTCCATGCTCATGGTCACTGTAAATGCTTGTGATTTAACTACACCTGCCTGCCGGCCTGTGGCAAGGATCTAATTTAATTTTGTTATATTATGACTTTTATTTATGCACTGTATCTTGAAACAGTTCTGTCGCTCTAATCGCACTGAATGTTGTTAACTTGTTATTCCTGTATTATGTTTACCTAGATTGTAATTTGTAATACTGTCATTTCTATACCTATGTCCTGTACTCTCCCGGGTCGTGCCTGAAAATAGGCAGGTTTGTTGCCTAGCGCACTTACCCGGTTACCAAAAGCTAATAAATAAATAAAATAAATACATTATTTAATGCCTCTTGTAAGTCATTTTTACTTTTTGTAGTATTAGTTATGGCTCCAATTCTGCAATCATCTGCAAATTTTGTTAACCAAATATCATTGTTTTGTATTTTCAGGGAGGTTATATAAATATTCAAAAGGCAGGGTCCCAAAGTCATGGTCTCCCATTTTGACTTCTCTCCTTGAATTACTACTCTCTGCCTTCTCTCACTTAGCCATGTATCTATCCAGTTTATTATATTAATATTTAATGCATACTGTTTAAGAGAATTTATCAGTTCTCGATGTGGAAGCTTATCGAAAGCTTTAGAAACGTCCAAGAAAATAACATCAACACAATTCCTTGCATCCAAAGCCTTCCCAACCTTCTCATAGAAAGCTAAAAGATTCGCCTGGCAAGAGCGGTTTTTACGAAAACCATGTTGTACTGGGTCCTGCAGTTCTTTTGTCTCAAGATATTCTATTATAAGGTCCTTTAAGATAGATTCCATTATCTTCCCTATAACAGATGTCAGGCTAACTAGTCTATACTTTTTTAAGTCCAATTTTGATCCTTTTTTATATATAGGAATTACCAGTGCTTCTCGCCAGCCTTGAGGGACTTGTCCTGTATCTAAGGAATTTTGAAAAATGTGTCTCAGAGGTGGGGCTAATTGGTCTGCTAATTCATACAGCACCCTAGGATGAATTTTCATCCAGTTCTTGTGATTTATTTATATGTACTGCTTTTAATTTATCCAAAACATCATGTACATGAATCTGTATACGCCCTGGACTAGAACTAGTTACAACATCAGTCTTTGATGAAGTAGCTGGATTAAAGACAAAGCAGAAATATTTATTTTGTATTTCTGCACATTTTTTATTACTTAATATTTCCCCTTTTTAATTTTTAAAGGGTCCAATGATGTTGCTACGTTTTTGTTTGTTATTTATATAGGAATAAAAGGTCTTATAATTGTCTTTAACTAATGATGCCAGTTTAAGTTCATAATCTTTTTTTGCCTTTTTTTCCCCATTTGACTTTCTTGACAAAATTCCTATATTGTAAGTTAGGTTGTATATTTATGTAATTTTTTTTTTTTTTAAACCATCTGTTTTTTTTATTAATTAGTGCCTTAATTCTTGGTGTTAACCATTTAGGAATATCCTTGTTGTTTATATACTTCACATACTTGGGTATAGCTAAATTTATTGTTTTATGTAACTCTTTGACCAAGGATTCCCACATTTCATGTGTTGTATGGCCTTTTAATTCCCTTTTCCAATTCCAGGTTTCAAGAGATTTCTTCATAGTGGGAAAGTCGGCCTTGCTGAAATTTAAGACCTTAGTTTTTCTCTCCCTTGGTGCCTTTTCCACATCTTTAATTAGAAAATGGATAGCTTGATGGTCACTATTTCCTAATGGGTTACTTATATGTACATTTTGTACTAATTGATCCAAATTTGTTAAAATCAAATCCAGTGTATTATTACCTCTAGTATTTTCCATTTCTAGTTGGACAAGTCCTAGTTGGTTAACTGCATCCAAGAATTGTATACTTTTCTTACATTTACCTTCAAGCTTTATCCAATCAATATCTGGAAAATTTAAATCCCCAGTCAATATAATTCTTTCTGATGGATCTAAATTTCTGATATTTAATAATTCCAATTCTCCTTCCAGACTTATTGAGGGTGCGCTATAAATCAGACCTAATTTAATTTTTGCTTGTCCCTTGGGTATACGTTTTAACCATATAATTTCCAGGCCATCCTTTGTCCTTAATATTTCCTCACATTTTATTGAATGATTGATATATATTGCAATACCCCCACCTCTTCTTGATTCCCTTGATAAATAAAATAAATTATAGCCAGTTATTTCTTTGTCCCATCTATCCTCAGTTGTCCACCTAGTCTCTGTAATGAGTGCAATTTGTACATTATCTTGTAGCAAGTATTGTAATTCCTCAGATTTATTTACTAAGCTACGTGCATTTATTAATGTACATTTCCACCCTTCCTGAAGATCCACAGTTTTGTGTGTTATGTTATGAGTCTCCCTCCTCTCTTTATCCAGTTTAAATGGAACAAAATAACATCATTTTTTCTCATACTCAGTATTCTAATACCTGCTCTGTTTAGATGTAATCCATCACTTTTAAACAGGGTGTTTTTTCTAAAAGTCCCTGAGTTATCCATGAATCTGATGTTACTGTACCTGTAAAAGGTCCGCAGTCGCATATTGAGCATTTCTATTCCTGAATTTTTGAACTCATACCTCCCATGACTTGGAAGCAAACCTTATATAATTATGTCACAACCCCTTTCTTTCATTGTATTCACAATATGTTGATAATCTTGTATGATATCATCTATGCTACGAAACCCCACATCATTTATACCAACATGGAGTATGACTAAAGGTTCCTGTAGTCCCTCCATCAGTCCATCTAGTAAATGACCTACATCTGAAATTTTTGCCCCTGGTAACGAGCTCACTGTTTTGTGCATTTTTCTACCTTTGCATACTACAGAATCAATCCCTCTGGTTACGGAATCTCCTATTATTAAAATATCCTTTTCTTTTAATAGTTTTGTGGTTCCATTTGCTACTATGGGGTCTAATTTAAATGGTGTTGCTTCCTTCTTATTTTGGTAGACACTTCCCTGCTTGTTCTCTATATCTTCTTTAAACTTCTCTTTATCTAATACCATTTTTTTGCCTTTACTGTAAACTTTTGGACCTTGTTTAGTAACCTCCAGTCCTTCAGCTCCATTCGAGCTGTTTTCTAAAAGCCCTTGCATACATACTCTGTCCGGATCTAATATAGTGTATCTGTTTCCTAATTCTGGATAGTGTTTTGACGTCTGATTTGTAGCCTCTAACTTAGTAGAATGTTTAGCGGTATTCTCCCAGTGATTATTATCATGGATATTTACTGACTCCACCAAAATCTGTGGTTGAACCCCTTCATTTGATTGGTTTATATCACTATCCACTATAAATGAATCTATATAGGCTTATAGTTCTCCAATCTCTTTCTGGACTTCTAATGTTCCTATTTGGTTGTTCCCTTCAATCCTCTGCCTTATTAGTTCAATTTCAGTTTGTAAGGCTTGGATTTGAATACATTTGTCACATGTAAATTCCACTACTATTTCTTCTTCAGTATACATTTTACAAGATATACATGGTTTATGATTTTTTTTCTTAGCTTTGGTCTTAACCATGTTGAAAGATATCTTTAATAGAGCTAGAGTATAACCTTGTTTTGTTATTCTTTTGAATTGGTACTTACTGCCTTAGTGCGTTAATATTATTTTGTTTTGTATCCCACAGTCCCAGCGGACACAGCAGACACGCTCGCGTCTCTGCACTCATCTCCACACGCAACGATGCGCGCCCTGCACACGCTCGCCCTGCTTGCTGCAAGGGCAAGTTTTATGCTGTCTGTGACCCAGAAGTAGCTGTGTGGGGTCGTGGGAACACTCGTAGCCCCAAAGTTTAAAATTTCACTTTTTTTTTTTATGCTCCTTCCCCGCACCCGGCCGGTCTCTCCTTCGGGCCCCCACACAAACTCCCCACTGCGGCTACTCTCCGACCCCTACTGCCCCATATCGTAGCCAACCCCAAGTAACCCTGGTGTATCCCTTCACCAGGTGGGTCTCTTACCTGCGTAGGAGAACGGCCCTGGCGGCCAACCAACGATCCTGGGATGCTGTTGGGATGGCATATGGAGGTCCGGGAGCCCAGTGGTGAAGGTTCCGGAGGGCCGTCACCCGATTGGCCTGGCGCCATTTTTCCACTTTGCTCCCCTGGGAAGCGACGAGCCACTGACATCTAGGCATATGCCGACGTCCATCACTACCCTTAGTGTATAGTGTATGCAGATCGCTGTCTCTGCCAGTCTGGAAGCCACCTCGTTGGCGTCGTAAGATGCCCTTGCCTGGAGCCTTGCAAGCTCCAGACCCTGTGCAGAGAGGGCAATGGCTTGTCTGGACTGCTCCGTATCAGGCATAGATGCCAGAACCTGTGCTAGCATCGACCACAGATGCCTGTTGTAGGCAGCGTGGTGTGCCTGATGTGAACCTATGCACATCAACACACGACTTGAAGAGAAGACTCTTCGTCCCCACCGATCAAATTCAGTAGAATCTGGATCAGGGGCTCTGTTGTGCGCCAGGCGCAGAGGCCAGGAAGGAGCACCTAGGGATGTCAGGCCCAAAGGCGGGTGAGGTAGAGAACCTAGAGACTCAGGGGGGCACAATACCGTTTCCTGCAGTCTGCCGGCGCTGGAGAAGGGACGGCTGGAGACTGCCAGGTGCGGATAGATGCCTCCTGGAAGGGGATCGGTCAGGAAGGTACCACGAAGTGGCGAGCGCTGAATGCACTGAGGAATGCAGTGACGCTTGGTTTTGTCCCTGTGGATGTAGGAGATACGAAGCTCTGAAACCAGCCTCGAAAGGAACCGCTAATATTCAATGAAATCAGTGTCGGAGGATAGGTGGACAGAAGGTTCCTCTTCCTCAGGAGAGGAAGACAAGGAGGAAGTGGAGCTCAAATGTTCAGAGGACTCCTGTGCCGGGGGGGGGGACAGGCAGAAGACCTGTTCATCCATGGCCCTGACGTATGAAGGGAAGGCCGCCGCAGTAGCTCTGAATGTCTCCCAAGTTAAGGCCCCATAGGACCCACATGACCCGGGAGACAGGGGGGAGGCTGCAGAGGGATGGGCGAAGGGCACCTAAGAGCACGTGCCTGGCCTCTGCTGGGGCTCTGAGATCTAGGGAGTGAAGCCACCAAGACTGGGGACCCTGAGATCATACCGGGTTGCGAGGAGGTAACTTGAGGAGGCAAACCCTGGAAGAGCCCAGAAGGAGACTCTCCCCTGTGACACAACTGAGGTTGCAAGTGTCCAGAAGGGCAACCCTCAGTACTGCCACTAGAAGGTGCTCTGGAGACCTCGAGGGAAAGGCGGGGATCAGCGCTACGACTCCTTCCCACACCCGCAGGGCAGTGGGAATGCTCCGCCACTCCTCACCCCAACCTCTCAACCCCTCTGACTCCAAAGCGGCCCTCTTCCTCGACCCCAGTGCCGGGGCTTCCCGCTGTGCAGACCTCCAGGGGGAGGCCACAGAACCAGGCCTCTCCACCCCTTCCGAAGAAGCCTCAGCAGCACCAGGGATGGCAGCTGCCTGGGCCCCCTCAGAAGAGGGTATCCTCCTATGAATCTCGGAACCATTGCCCCTAGAAAGTCCCAGGCCACCCCTAGCTGTGGGACCTCCATGGCGAAGCTGCTCCGGGGTCTCGGGGAGAGGAACACTGGGCCGCCCGACACCCCGGCCTACAGAGAGTTCCAAATCCGAAGACTCAGGCTGCCAGTCCGGGTCCACCTCTGAGTCATCCTCCCAAGAAGAGGAGTCAAGCAGAGTGACCTCCACAGAGGCTACCTCAGAAACATCTCCTGCGATGGCACCGGGAACGGCACAGATGATGCCAACGGCACCGCTCAAGTTCCTGGCTCTGTGAACGGCGCCGGGAACCACAACGGCACCACCAGTGGCGCCGCCCGAGTCCCTGGCAACGTGGACGGTGCCAGAACCCGAAACGGTACCGCCAGCAGTGCCGCCCGAGTCCCTGGCTCCGCGGACACTGCCGGAACCCAAAACGGCGCCACTCCCCTGCGCCACAGATGGTGCCGGAACCCAAAACTGTGTCGCTAGGTGGCAGAGGGTCCACCAGTGCTGGGTCCCACAACCAAAGGCCGCGACATTGGGGGAGCCTGCACCTCCGAGGTGACTTCCGGGATGGCGCCAACGACATGATCCCGGGAGGAATTGCACCGTTCCTCTGGCACCTAAGAAGAAACCTCCTCCTCGGCAAGACTGGAAGTGAAGGAGGTTCCCTCCTTACCAGGCAGTATAGATCCAGGAGGGGACCCGAAGGAAGGGTCAAGAGATCTGGCCTGGAGGCCCCCGGGCAACGTTGTCCTCCCAAAGTCAGTGGAGCCCTGCCGATTTTAAACGCACGGATTTCCAACACACGGCGGTCCATGGAAAAACAGTGGTCCATATCATGGTTGGGTCCCAGGCACTGAAGACAAACATCATGTCGATCCGTCATGGAAAACTGCCGGCCACATGGGCACCGACGCATAGGGGCACGGCCCGCCTTGGATTTATGCTTGGCTCCCGAATCGGACATGATATGAAATTACTTTATAAACAGCAAAGATCCCGGTGCCGTCGAAATATAAAATGAAATGGTCTTACCGGCTTCAATAGCGTCGGAATGGAGGACCGGGATGAAGGAGTCAAATTAACGGCGTCGAAGAACGAAGGCCTAATGGCGCAGCAACAATTTCTCTCACTCTCGCAGCAGGTGCAACCTCAAAGGTGGGAGAAACAGAACTGGGATGGAGGAGACGTCTAAAGGTGCCGTCGGCACCGACTCCTCCCTCAAAAAAAAAAAAAAAAAACCCTTCCATGGCAGGTGCACTCCTCCAGCTTTGAATGGTGAAGAAATTAAAATTACATACCTACTGTAATTATGATCTTTCTGTGTATCTTCACCATTCATCACATAAGGTACTCTGCGGAGCTGGGACCCATGAGCTTTTTTGGTAGGTGGAGCGGCCGCTAACTCGGTCATGCCGCCCTCAAGCCTCATGAGTTGGCCGTTGGCGTGCCGACTACTTCTGCTGCCAGTTCTGAGTCGGAGAGGTGAGGAAAAATAGGGCTGGGAAGGTGGGACAAGAGAGTCCAAGGGACAGAAAAAGGAAAAAGATATAAAAATCAAAAGGAGAAATAAACGACTGAGAGGACAGAGCAAGAGAGAGAAACGAAAGCTAGGGAGATTGGGAAGGGGCTCCAATCTCTGGAAAACAGAAAAGGGTGGGAGTTAGGGAAGGGTAGGAAATTTTGAGATATAATTGTTTGACATGGTGGGGGAACAGAAAGACAGAACATGTTGGATTCTGCCCTGTCTCTAGATTGTATAGGAACTGCAAGGAGTAGCCAAGAGGCTTAATTGCCAGAATTCAAGGCACAGAATCACTGGCAAATAAACTCCTTTAAGGCAGAAAACGGCTAATTTTTAGAGGACAGGAACAGAGGTTCTGCCCCCTCTCATAGGTAACAACGAGAATTTTAGTTGGGATAAATGAACTTAAAGACTTGTCCAAAAACAAGAAAACTAAAATTTGAAAAGAGAAAGAAGGAGGCGAGGATAGAGGGCAACTGCCCTCTCTCACCCCAAAGGAGTGGAAGCAGAGCACTGAAGAGGGAGTACCACCCCATCCTGACCACTCTCCCCCCAGACATCCCATCCCACACTGTGCCCCAGATCACTCCCCCCCCGACAAAGACAGGGAAGGGGGCAAGGAAAGGCACAGAGAGGGAGGGGGATCCAGAGACTAAGGCCCCAGGGGGATGGAGGGTGGGGTTGTGATGAATGGTGAAGCTACACAGAAAGATCATAATTACGGTAGGTACGTAATTTTCATATCTTATCTGTGTCAATCTTCACCATTCATCACATATGGGTGAGTGCTGAGCCCCCCAAAGGGGACTTTAAAAACCCTAAAGGACAAAGTCCCTTAGCTCTCAGTGGGTGACACACTAGGAGGGAGAAACCTTCTGGGCCTGGAGAGGCCCAAGAGTGGGGAGAGTGAGACAGGGACCCCCCGGAGGGGGAAGGAAGTTGCCCTGACAAACGCCACCACACCCTACGGGAAAACAGATAGGTCCTCTGGTGTGCGGAGTTAACCACCCTACGCCAGGCCAAGGGTGACAACCGGGAAAGACGTAGACATGCCGTCCACCTAGTGCAGATCATTGTCCCTACGACCCTGGTAGCTACCTCACTGGCGTCATACGACACCCTTGCTTGGTGCCTTGCTAGCTCCAGGCCACGTGCAGAGAGAGCAATAGCTTGCCTGGTTTGCTCCGTGACAGGCAAAGAGACTAGGAGCTGACCCAGCCTGGACCACAAGAACCTTTCATAGGCTGCATAGGGGGCCTGATGTGCAGAAATAGAAAGCAGCAACTGTGCCGAGTAGAAAGTCCTACTACCCCAGAAGTCAAAATCCAAGGAGTCTTGATCTGGGGGTCATTCATGGTGAAGGGCACGAAGCCCATCGGGAGTGTCCAGCTGCGTCAATCCTGACTGAGGATGAGGCATGGAACCTGGAGACTCTGGGGGGGTGCAATACCGCTGGCGAGGATCACTAGGGGTGGAGACTCCGGAGAAGGGTCTCTGCCAGAAACGCAACAACGCCTCCCTAAAGGGAGCAGGCCAGGGGGGCACCACAAGGGTGTCCTCACTGAAGTCGCCCAAAAAAGGCGTGCGCTGAGTGCTCCGGATTGCTCTGAGTGGAAGGAGAGAGATGCAGGTCCTCCAACATCCTCACAAGGAATCGCTGATACTCCGCGAGATCAGTGGCTGGGGAGATGTGGACAGTAAGCTCCTCTCCCCCAGAAGAGTGGGATGAGGAGTTAGAGGACCTCAGCTGTTCAGAGGGTGGCTGCTCGGGGGGAGGTTGAAAAACCTGTCTGTCCATCGCCCTAACGTAAGCAGGAAAACGAGCAGCCATGTCCCTAAACTGCTCCCAAGAGAGAGAGGCCCACTAGGAACAAGGATGCCTGGGAGCGCAGGAGAGTGCGGCAGAGGGATGGGGACAGAGCCGAGAAGTCGGCTGACCTCCGCCTGGGCTAGGGAGCGGTCCAGGAGCGCCAGAGGATGAAGGTGCTCCGGAAGACTCCACAGCAGACAGCTGAACAACCACTTCGGAACTTTCTTGGCTGCACCCGGAACAAACCCCCCCTGTGAGGTGACCGGGGCCGTATAGGTCCAGAAGGACGGTCCCCTACCTCAAAAGAACGGGGCTCTCTCAAAGACAGCAAAGGGGAAGAGCACAGATCCACACTGCGGCTTCTTCCAGAGCCCAGATGGACCCCGGAAAAAGGCCTCCATGCAGACCCCATGCCCCTCGACCCCTCGAAATCTGAAAGTGCCCTCCTCCTCGAGATGGTCAGCCTAGGTAACTGACAGCCCTGATCAGCACCCGAAGGAGCTATCTAAGGCACAGTACCCTCCCCTCTTGTAGGTGCTCTTGTCAGCCCTAAAGTTGAGCGGTCCAGGCACACCACCTGAGGGGGTACCACCACTGAGGGGTCAGTGAATTCTCCAAGTCTGGGCTGCAGTGCAATGGTGGCCTGCACCACTGCCCGCTGGTCAGAGCCCCTGACCCCAGCCTCGGAAGTCACCTGCCGCTCCTCAGAGGTGGCTGACTCTGGTCTGTCGAGGACACCATTAGGCTACCCACGCTAGCAGCTAGTTCCAGGGAGCCAGACTGCTCATCTGACCCAGAGTCCGACTCCTCCTCCTCCGAAGCGGAGTACGAGGCCCTGTGCCAAGCCATAGGTGGTCACCTTTCACCATCCTTGCCAAACAGGGTGCCAGAAATGGAGACCGCACCTAAGCCGGTGCCAGCACCCTCCCCAGCACCGCAAACGGTGGCCAAAGAGGAGACGCACCCCGTCCGATAGCAGTCTCGGAGTTGAACCTGTCACAGCCTGGGCGCCTCCACGGGCAGGACGGTGGCTGACGACTCTGACCACGCCCGCAGATGGCGCCAAAGTCAGAAACCCCACGGTGCCAACCTGGCTTCCACGCGCCGCCGAACGCGCGAGAGAGCAGAGACAGCACCGAGGATGGCTCCAGCCGTGCTTTCTGAATCCCTCACAGCACCATGCCCCTGTTCGGCACCACAAACAGCTCCAGAACTGGACACAGTGCTGAGCTCAACCTTAGCACCATGAACAGTGCAGAGGGGAGA
Source organism: Neoceratodus forsteri (assembly GCA_016271365.2). Taxonomy (NCBI): domain Eukaryota; kingdom Metazoa; phylum Chordata; order Ceratodontiformes; family Ceratodontidae; genus Neoceratodus; species Neoceratodus forsteri. The sequence continues at coordinate 186,069,563 of JADMNL010000027.1, forward strand.
AGAAGAAAAGGATGGCGCCATAGAGACTCCCACGGCGCCGACAGCAGTATTGGCGCTGACAGCAGCCACAGTGCCAAGCGACGGACCGGCGCCGATGATGACACAGCCAGGGCCCACAGCGCCGTGAACTGCACCAAGGCATGAAACGGCGCCAGCCAATGGCGTCGAGGACGGCACTGACCCGAGCCTCCCAAACCGCGGGTCCGACACCAGGGGAGTCTTCGCCCCCAAAGGGGCGATTGCCAAGGCGGTGCCTCCCGCCCGCCCCCAAAGGAAACGGACTGGGCCTCCTGCACTGCAGGAGGAGCCTCGGCCATGGCTAAGCTACTAGAAGCTGAGGCTCCCTCCTCCTCCTCGGTCTGTATAGAACCAGGAGGGGACCCGGAGGAAAGGCCGAGAGAGCGTGGCTTGGCCCGACGAGTCCGCACCCGACCCCCGAAAGTTGGCGGAGCTCGCCCCACTTTCCACGCGCGCTGTTCGATGACCCAGCGGTCCATGGAGAAGCAGGCGTCACACGAATCCATGTCGTGAAGCAGACCAAGACACGAAAGGCAATGGTCGTGCTGGTCAGTGACGGAAGATTTTCGGCCGCATGGACACCGTCGCATGGGGGGCCGACCCATCTTCGAAGTCTTGTTGCCCTCCGACCTAGGCATGACCTTCGGAAAGAAAAACAAACAAGAATCGATGTCGCTGGAAAATAGAAAATGGAAAGGTCTTACCGGCAACGTCAAGTGGCTAGCAGAACCGGCAGGAGGAACCGACGGACTTGTCGAAAATTTTCTGAAAACGAACGGACTATGATGTAGGCCCGAACTCAAGCTGAGAGAAAGCTTCCCACGAGGTGACCTTGATGGCGGGAGACGAAGAACTTGCAGACAGGCGGAGTCAACGGCGCCTAACGGCCAACCCGCAAGCGCCACTTAGAATGTCAGCCTCGAGGGTGGCGCTGAGAGCACGTCAGCTCCACCTACCAAAAAAAAAAAAAAAAGAAAAGCTCCCGCGGGGTCCTAGCCTCCGGCCGAGTACCCATATGTGATGAATGGTGAAGACTGACACAGATAAGATTGACAAGGGAAGATCTGGGCAGTTTGGCAGTTTAGCATTCGATGGGAATGCGAATAGATCCAGCTCTGGGTGGCCCCACCTTTCAAAGAGATCTTCGGCCACTGCCAGAAGAAGTTCCCATTCGTAAACCTGAGAGTAAGAACGGCTTAGACTGTCAGCATAGGTGTTCTGAATGCCTGGAACATGCACAGCTGTCAGGCTCAGATGATGCTCTATGGCCCAATACCAGACTCTCATTTCTTCTCTGCACAGGGGATAAGAATGTGTTCCCCCTTGCTTGTTTATGTAAAAAACCACCAACATATTGTCTGTCTGTATCAGGAGGTGACCAGGGAGCAGATGCGTCTGAAAGGCTTGGAGAGCATACAATATTGCTTGCATCTCCAAAACACTGATACGGAGATGCTGTTCCAATGGAGATCAAGTCCCCTGAGTCTGCCGGTCTGCCAGATGGGCACCCCAGCCCTGACGTGTCTGTGGTCAGAATTTGCCAAGGTGACTCCGACTGGAAGGGAACTCCCTTGAAAAGTTTGAAGGGGTTCAGCCACCACTTCATGATCTGACGGACCGAGATGGATACGGGAGGTCCAAGTCATCTGAACGTTGGTCCCATTGAACCCAGAGATTCCACTGGGCCACTCTCATGTAGAGGTGAACCAAGGGTACTGTTGCAGTGGCCGCTGCCATATGTCCCAGCAATCTGAGAACCGTTCTGGCTGGGACTTGTCGAGACGACGAGACCAGCTGAGCCTGAGTCTGAAGGCGTTCTGCTCTATCTGGCAGAAGAAAGGCCTTGCCTTGCTCAGTGTCTAGGATCACCCCTATGTACTGGAGTCTCTGACTTGGCCAAGAGCATGATTTTGGAAGGTTGAGGGTTATCTCCAGATCCCGCAACAGGGAAAAGGTGCCTTCATGGTTCTGAGAAATTTCTCTTTGGTAGGAGCTGTCAGAAGCCAGTCATCTAGGTAAGGGAAGACATAATGGCCTTCCCTCCTTAAGGCCTCTGGCTACCGCTAGGTGTTTTGTAAAAACTTGAGGGGTCGGGGACAGACCAAAGGGCAGGGCCTGAAACTGGTAATGGTTTCCTTGGAAGCCGAAGTGGAGGAACGTTCTGTGGGGTGGAAACACCAAAATGTGGAGGTAAACATCCTGCATATCGAGGAAGCAGAGCCAATTCCCTTGGTGAAGTAAGGGGAGAAGGCCAGGAAGAGTGACCATCCTAATCCTTTTGTACTCTATGAATTTGTTCAGTTGGCTGAGGTTCAGAATGGGCCACAGATCTCCTGTTTTCTTGGCTACCAGGAAGAAATGCGAGTAGAATCCCTTCTTGTGATGTGCCAGGGGAAAGGGTTCGATAGCCCATTTTTACAGAACAGCCAGTATTTTGTCTTGGATCAAATCAAAATGAGCCTGAGAGTAATGGGAGAGAGCTGGAGGACTGTCCAGAGGAATCTCCAAAAATTCTAGTGTATGTCTCTGGTCCACTAACTGTAGGACACACTGGCCCAAGGTTGTTCTGCCCCAACCTTCTCCGCTAATCTCTGCGGGTGGGAACCAGGGTGAGGTCGGGGTAACCAGCATCTATGGAGTAGGCTTGGAAGGCTCTGCTGTTGGTTCGTCAAGTTGCGGTAACCTTGGTGTCTGCTCCACTGGCGTTCAGTTAACTGGTGTTTGGTCCTGAGGCAAACAACCCCTGGTGTTGGTGTGACTGGGGTCGGAAGGTCAGACATCGATCCCACTGACGTCAGCTGTGTGAAGTCAGGGGACAACGGTTGCAGTGACATCGGGGTCTGCATCGGAGAAGCCAGCGGCGACAGGTATTGGTTGACACCAGTCTAGGGAAGCAGCTGACACCAGCCTGGAGGGAGAAGCCTGAACAGGGAAGCTGACTCCAGGGCAGAGGCATCACCCTCCCAGGGGAGGTGACTGCAGGTCCTGGACATCACGAGCTGACGTTAGTCCCTGACTTCGGTACTGACTTCGCAGATGCCTTGACCGGGAGGGTGATGGGTAAGGATCTACCACCCAGAGCAGATGACTCGGTCAACCCACCTGGCAAAGTACCCATGTTCTGAATGGGCCTGAGCTTCAGGGGCTGAGAGACTGAGGTCGGAGACCTGAATCCCAGAGAACCACCACCCAAGACAGAAAACAGAGCAGGTGGTTTGACCACTGGTACCGTGGAAGGAGAGAGGGCTGACGGAGTGGAAGGGCTCGCCCTCCCATGGGAGGAAGACCCCTGATCGGTGACCGACTTGCACAGGGACCTGGAGCAGGAAGTGGACCGGGGTTTCTCTATATTCTTCTCCTGGTGTTTGTGTTTTCCGGAAGACTTCTTCAAATCCATCACCAAAGAAGTGGGAGCTCCTGGAGGCCGGGGAAGAGGAGATACTCTGGTGAAGCTCCTTCTCCATGGAAAAGAGTTTCTGCTGCAGCAGCAGGACTCTAAGGTCTTCTGGCGGTGAAGCTGGGTGCGTTGATTGAAGACTTGACAGTGCTGGCAGGCCTCAATGTTGTGATTCTGGCCTAGGCAAAGTAAGCATGCCCAATGGCCATTCGTGTGAGGCAGCTGCTTGCCACAAGCGCACTTCGTTCACCTCCATTCGACAGACGAGGAAGAAGACATGCATGAAAAAATACTGAAAAAGATAGAAATCAGAAAGTGTGGGTAATGAGGAAAATGGTGGCTGACTTGAGCAGAAGGCATTCGTGGAGGTCCAACTTGCATGGGTCGACGGCAGGAAAGGAACTGAGGTGGTGCTGGGGGACCTCCCCTTTTATACTACAGGAGACATCAGGGGTGGGCCGACATCAGGGGCAGTCCCCCACTATAGACTGCTAGCTAGAAGTTTTCCGTAGGGTCCAAGCCCCTGCTGGCTTCAGTCCTTATGGTGTAACCTGCTGCGATCTCGAAGTGAGATCAGAAGTGTTCCACTTCTAATGTTTCTGCATGAGAGACCACTGTACACAGGATAAGGCATACAGTGGCTCTGTGTGCTGATTAGTTCAAATCATGTAAGTGATTTATAATACATAATGAAGGTTCTGATGGGTGGAAAAAAATATTCATGTAATTGTGGAGGCAGTGCAATCTAGTGGTCCAAGCACAGACTAGGGAAACTGCAAACTCAGGTTCAAATCCCACCACAGCCACTTAATATATGGTGTTGTGCAAGTTGCTTAGCCTCAGTATGCTTTAGTCCTCATGGCCATCAACTTGGGTAGCAATAGGACCCCACTGTAACTGAGATGACAGATCTAATTTGGGTTACCCTGTGCAAATGTTATTTTAAGATAGCTCCCCACCACCCATCTCCTGAACATGCATGCCCTGCACTTTACAAAAGACCAGCAATCATGAACATGATTAGCAATTACAAACATTAATACTACTGAACACTGACCATTTGTGCTATTAAAAAGGTGATCCGCCGGATTCCATACTCAAACAGGATGACTTTCTAAAAGAAAATGGGAAAATAAGTGTTATAATCTAGTCTGAGTTAACCATTCTACACCAGTACAAATAACAAACAGTATTTAATTCACAGCAGTTGGAACATATAGGTCGCTACCAGGAGGAAGAACCCTGACAGAGATGTCAGTTTACTGCCTGACAAACTGGAGTAACTGCCCTTGGATTACAGTGTGTTCCTGCAGTATTCTGCAAGATAACACTGGCAGAACTGTGATAAAAGCACTTCATGCTAGCAGACAGCACTGAATCACAAGCACAAGTCATGTCCAGGTATGCCACAGTCAGAAGTGCACAATGAAATGCATGCTTTTCATATTTAGAGTGCAAACTAAACACAGTTAAGAACCAAGCAACTGGTTTTAAAACACCCAAAGTGCTCAAAAATGAAAATTACATACTTACCATAATTCTTGATCATCTAGGAAAATTCAGACTAGTGGGTCTCTGCTGAAGGCACTACGACCCTGTGGAGCCAGAACTTTTCAGGAAGCCTGGCGCTGACGCAAGCTGTGTGCAGGCACGGCACTGCGAGAGTGGCTCGCGGCACCAGGCTTACTTCAGCTCCAGCCCTCAACAGCCTCGGTTCATTTTTTACTGAGCAGGTGCAGTATAACCTAACTAGTGGTCATATACCTATGCTAAGGGCATAAGGAGCACTGATGACGTATGCAACAGTGGTCAGTATGTGTGAGATATAGTGCCTTCACAGTTCACGTCTTGAACAAGGGAGAAGACCAATAAGATACTGGAGGGAGCTTGGGGGGTGGTGGATGGGTATGTGAATTAATTGTGAAGATAGTCCTAAAAGAACAAGAATTACAGTAAGTATGTAATTTTGATTTCTTCCAGGAATGTATCTTCACCATTAATTCCCATTACTGGGTCAGAGTGCCAAGCTTAGGTAAAGGCCACCGGCAAGAGAGGTAGGAGTGAAGAGCTCACTCAGGACTGGAGACTATCCAGGGCAGGCTTGTCAAAGATAGCATACTGTCTGGCAGTGACATCCAGGGCAGAGTGTGTAACAAGCATGTACTGTGGTGCAAGTTACAGCTTTGAAAGGTATAACTGGCAGGCACAGCAGAAGCCATGTAAAGAATGTGACAACTGAAGGGGTGAAATGGACACGTAGTTGGCCTTTCAACATGAGCTGAGCCATGGCATGGCAGAGGTGCAGGTAGCTCACTATCCAGGCAGAAATGCACCCAACTGAAAGAAGCTGGTCCCTAGCACCATAGTGAAGGACACCAAAAGCTATCTGGATAGCTTGAAATCCTGGATCTGTTCAGGTAAAAGCAAGGCTCCCCCCCCCCCGAACACAGAGAATGGAAAGAGAGGTCTCTGTCATCCTGGAAGCTGGTGAGAAGGTAGGCAGCACACTGGCTGATGTGGAGGAGCCCTGATACCATTTAGGATGGAACTTTCCGTGTGTAGAGCACTACCTTGTCCCCATGGAAAACAGTATACGGGGGATCTACAATCAAGCATTGATAGAGCTACTCTGCAAGCAGAAGAGATAGCTGTTGGAAAGGAGCTTTCCAAGTAAGCATCCTAGCACGCATGTCACAAGAGGTTGACGGACTTGCTGGTGAGCATGGGCAACACAACGTTGACACTGAAGACAAATGGAAATTACGTACCTACCGTAATTCTTGATCTCCTTGGACGAAGTCTCCACCACTGATTCACACTAATGGGATCTACGCTGGAGGCACTAGGACCCAGTGGGAGCAAACTTTTCTGGAGGGTCAGCGCCAGAGATGGAGCCGCGAGGAAGCGGCACCGTGAGTCGTGGCTCATGTAGTAAAGACTACCTCGGCGTCAACCCTCCAACCGCCTCAGTACCTTTTTTCCAAGGAGGTGCAGCGTAAGTAACCTAGAGGTCTAACCTAACAAAATAGGAAATAAGATAGTCCGAATGACCCATGTAAGAAGGGTCAACATTAAAGTCTTCACAGCCCAGCCATTGAGGGAGTGAAGACCAAAAACCGAGACGTAAGCTCGGGGGATGGCAGGTGGGCGTGTGAATCAGTGGTGGAGACTTTGTCCAAGAAGATCAAGAATTATGGTAGGGCCAGCCCGGTGGTGCTGAGGGTTGAGGCGCTGGACGCCACACCTAATGCCACGCCAGCAACCCGGGTTCGGGAACGAGCCCGGGTTGCTGGGAGTCGGCAGGGGAGGGAGAGGACTGAGCATCCAGAGGACAGCTCTCCTCTCCCGGGGAGGGACAGGGGTCTCTGTTCGGTGCTCTGCTAATGTCTGGTGGAAGCTGGAGACACAGCAGGCACTGAGGAGTATAGAGAGAAGGAGTGGGGGAGTGGCAGACGTCGGATTATGCCTTGACATCATGGCACCAGCCACTCCCCAGAAAAACAGAGAGAATGCCTCTCGGCTCCGGCAGAGACGGAGCACCGGAGCTTGCCCCTGATTTGCAGCTCCTGGCATCTCCTCCGGATCGGCTACTGGCTGCAGTAAGTCAAGACAGTTCGCCCGCCCCCACCCGGGCGGTATAACCAAGGTTACATGGGTGACGGAGGATGCCCCAGGTAGGATGCATGCCTTAGGGGATGACTCATGTGCTCCCGAGGAAGACCAGAGCCGAGGGGTAAGAGGAGGAATAAATTGTAAAATTACAAAAGAAAAAAAAAAAAAGAATTACGGTAGGTACGTAATTTCCATATCTTCCTGGACATAACGTCTCCACCACTCATTCATACTAATGGGAGAGTACCGAGCTAATAAGCCCCTGAGATGGGCAGCAGGAGAAACTAAGAGCTCACATATTTAGGACAGAAGTCCGTTAAGAACAGTCCTACCAAACTACAGCTGTCGTCTGGCATGGACATCTAAAGCTTAGTACTTAACGAAAGTATGCACTGAGCTCCATGTAGCCGCATTGCAAATATCTGCAATGGGCACGTTGCGGATTTCCGCTAGAGATGCCGCGACTGCTATAGTAAAGTGAGCGTACACTCTGCCTTCTAGCTGAACCTGTGCCATAGAATGACAGTGGCGGAGGCATGCTACCAGCCACGCTGAAATGCACCTAATAGCGACAGGTTGACCCAGCTGGGTCTCGCTGAAGGAAACAAACAGTTGTTGAGCCTTTCGAATTTCTTTTGTTCTATCCAGAGAGAATTGCAGTGCTTTCTTAACATCCAAAGAATGAAGAATACATTCCCATTCATTCTGAAAGTTAGCAAAGTAGGTAGGTAGGTAGGACTAAAGGTTGGTTTAGATGAAATTCTGAAAACAACCTTAGGAAGAAACTTAGGGTGAGTTCTAAGAAAGTACAGTTACGTAAGAACTTACCGTAACAGTAGATCTTCGAGAGAGGCTCTTGCAGTAGGTAATTACATATAGGACTGACGCCGGCAGGCATCAGGACCCCACGGAAAAATTTCTAGCTAGCAGTCCCTGGTGAGGGACCGCCCCCACGTCAGGTGACCGGCGTCAGGGGACGTCAGTATAAAGGGCGGTCCTGACGCCATTTCTTCCAGTTCTTTCCCTGCCACAGGCTGAAAGAGGCCGGACGAGAGAGAAGCGGATATTTCTGTATATGGAAAAGGAGCTGAAAATGCCTAGGGGGATGGAGGGCGGGAAGGTATTACCTACTGCAAGAGCCTCTCTCGAAGATCTACTGTTACGGTAAGTTCTTACGTAACTGTACTATCTTACTCGAGAGGGCTCTTGCAGTAGGTAATTACATATAGGACTGAATCCCAAGCAGTCTGGAATAAAGAAAAAGGCTCCGGGAGGAGGAAACTACTCCAAGAAGTAGCTCTAGCTGTGCAATCCTCAAGACAGGAGGCCTTGCAAAACAGCTAGCCCGAAGCCTGCTCTACGGCGAGAGGCAATATCCAAACTGTAGTGTTTGTAAAGGTATGGACGGAGTCCAGGTGGCGGTAGTGCATATGTTCTGCCGCAGACAATATTCTTGAAATAAGCTGCAGAGGCAGCTACTCTCTTGTGGAGTGGTCTTGACTGACCCGGAGGGTCTTGTGGTACTTTGTCTTAACAGAAAGTGATGCAATGAGCCAACCACTTAAGACAGGCATTGCTTGGAAACTGCATTGCCTTCCTTTTTGTGAGCAAAAGAGACGAACAACTGATCAGTCTTTCTGAGATCCTTCGTCCTGGTGTAGTATCTCAGAATCTGGTCAACATCCATAGTATGGAGTAAATATTCCCCTTGGTTAGAGTACTGCGTAAAAAAGGCAGGTAGCTCTATGGACTGATTTAAGGTAGACTCTGCTACTGCTTTAGGTAGAAACTTAGGATTCGTGCGAAGAGCAACTCGTTCCTTGTTAAAAATCAAGTAGGGAATTTTACACATCAGGGCCTGGAGCTCAGAGATCCTTCGAACCGAAGTAATGGCCACCAAGAAGAGAGTCTTCCACGAAAGAAACTTCAAATCTGCAGAAGCTGCAGGTTCGAAGGGAGGAAGGGTAAGTTTCTCGAGAACAAAATTCAAGTCCCAAGGGGGGGCAGGAGTACAGATGGGGGGCCTCAAATGGAAGACCCCTCTGAGAAAGGCCTTAGAGACCTCCAGTTGAGCGAAAGCTTTGTCTGCGAAGAGAACATGATAGGCCGAGATGGCCGCCAAGTGTACCTTCAAAGAGGAATGGCTGAGACCCAGGTCAAACAGATGACATAGATACTCCAGCAGAAACCCCGCTAAACAGGAGAAGGGCTCCACGTTCTTGGAGGCGGCCCAAATAGTGAATCTTTTCCACTTCATGGCATAAGTGGATCTGGTGGAGGGTTTTCTGGCCTCCACTAAAATCTCCGCCACTTTGGGAGACACCCCAAAACTGGATTGGGCTAGGTCTGCAGGAGCCATGCATGCAGTTGAAGGGATTTGAGGCCTGGATGGACCAGGGTCCCCTGATCCTGGGTCAACAAACCTCGAGATAGAGGAAGAGGAGGATCCTCTGAATATTGTTGTAGAAGAGAGAACCAGATTTGCCTGGGCCAGAAAGGAGTGATCAGAATCATTCTCGCTCCTTCTGAAGCTAGTTTCTGCAAGACTCGTGGGGTAAGACGAAATTGGGGAAAGGCACAGACGAATCTGTCCTTCCAGTCTAGAGACAGAGCGTCGCTCCAGAAAGCGCCTCACTCTGGAACAAGCGAGCAGAAGGTGGGAAGTTTTGCGTTTTGGGGGGATGCGAACAGGTCGACCTGTGGTGTTCCCCAAAGTTGGAAGATATTGTCTAGGACCCCTTGGTCCAGTTCCCACTCATGAGTCAGAGCAGAAGAGCGACTTAGCTTGTCTGCCAGGGTGTTGTCGACTCCTGGAACGTGAATCGCTGTGAGGTGAAGGTCGTGATGTGTTGCCCAATCCCAAACCCTCATTGCCTCTCTGCATAGAGGGTAGGATCAAGTTCCTCCCTGCTTGTTGATGTACCACACTATGCACATGTTGTCCGTTTGGATGATGGCTAGGTGGCCGGGAAGGATGTATTGGTGAAGGGCCTGGAGAGCATACAACACTGCCCGAAGCTCGAGCACATTGATGTGAAGAGCTTGTTCTAGCCTGGACCAAGAGCCCTGGGTCCGATGAGGGCCTAGATGGGCTCCCCAACCTTCACCTGAGGCGTCTGTGGTTAGAGTCTGGGAGGAAGGAGGATGAAAGAAAGGACCCTCTCAAACAGGTCTCAACCATCCACCATTGTAAGTCTCGATCATCTGCTGGCGAGATCAGAACTGAGTGATCTAGGTCGGCCCACCAGTTGAACCCACTGAAAGCGAGAGTCTACTAAGAGATCCCTATGTGGAGTCGAGCGTGAGGGACCGCCGATAGCAGCCGCCATGAGCCCGAGACATGGAAGGACCGACTCGCGAGACCATCCTGCGGTCGGATAACAGACATATCTGGTCTGGAAGGAGGCCGCCTGTCTCGGAGGCAGGAAGGTTTGCCCATGGTCGACGAGGATCGCCCAATGAACTGTAGCCTCTGGGAAGGGTCCAGATGAGACTTGGAATGGTTGATGGTAATACCCAGGCAGGCAAAAACCTGCTGGGTGAGGGAGAGGAAACGCAGGAGTTCCTCCCTGGAAGAGGCCGCCAGGATCCAGTCGTCCAGGTAAGGGAACATCTGTACTCCCTTGGTACGCAGGTGCGCCGCCACCACTGCCAGGTATTTGGTAATACTCGGGGGGCCGAGGATAGACCAAACATGAGCGCCTTGAACTGGTAGTGGTCCCCTTGGAACGCAAAACGAAGGTATTTGCGATAGGATGGGCAAATAGGAATGTGCAGATAGGCATCCTGCATATGCAGGGCACAAAGCCATTGACCCGGCTGGAGGAGGGGCAGAAGGCTCTGCAGAGAGAGCATCCTGAACCTTTTTTACTCTACATAAAGATTCGGGGAACTGAGATCTAAAATCGGTCTGAGATCTCCCGTCTTCTTTGGGACCAGGAAGAAATGGGAATAGTAACCCGTCCCCTGAAGATGAATGGGGACGGGCTCTATCACTTGCTTCAGCAGAAGAGCCGAGATTTCCTTCTGGACCAAAGGAAGGTGTTCCCATGAATACGATGACTTCAGAGGGGGGGTGGCGGGGTGGTTTCTGAAGAAACTCTATGGAGTGTCCTCTCTATGAGCTGGAGCACCCAAGAACTGGGGTTATCCTCTCCCATCCTGGAAGGTGGAGGAAAACTCCTCCCACTGGTTCCTCCGGGAGTCCGAGGCAGTGGGAGAGGAAAGGAGTCAGGTGGTGGAGCAGCCGCAGCTGAAGCACCCGCTGCTTTTTTGGTGGGGGCTTAGCAGCCGAGGGCCCGATCGTTTTGTGGCCCGCCTTCCTGGGGTTTCGCTGGCCAATTCCGCTCATGAATGGACGTGCCGCTGCTGATGGGGATGGTACATGGAATCAACTGATTTCAGAGCCGCCCCTTCTCCTGCAAATCGGTAATGATGTCCGACATCACCCCCAAAGCACCGACTCGGAAAGGTGCTTCCTGATAGCAGATTGCACCTCGGGACCAGACCTGACACGTGAGCTGCAGCATGACGCCGTGGGCCCACGGGCGAAAGCTGAGCTCCGCCCAGCAGTGTACACTGGCGCCATATGTCGTGACGAGGCATGGGCATCGGGTCAACCCAGCAGAGCGGACGGTAGATCAGCCAACTCCTGTTTGACTTGGGAGTCAGGCAAGGAGTCCAGCTATTTCCACCTGAGTAAGGATGGCCTTCTGGTAGTCCCCATGTGGCCGACGAGTTCAGGGCCCTAATCCCAGTGTGGAGGAAGTGTAAATCTTTCTCCCGTACTGGTCCATAAGGCGAGATTCCTTATCAGGAGGTGACAAGCTAAGATGTTTTGGGTTCGCCGAGCGGCTGTGAGCGGCGCTAATCACGACCGAGTCGGCACGAGGGTGAGAATCCAGGAAATCAACACCCTCTGGAGCCTGATATAGCCTGTTCGACTTCCTAGGAAGTGGGGCTAAGGCCGACGGCTGTTTCTATATCGTGGTGACAAGGTCAGCGTGAGGCTCTATCCAAGGTGGCACTAGTGTGGGAGCTGTCACGGGCAGATCCAGATGTTCAGCGAGTTTCAGACGTTGAGGATCTGGTTCCAAAGAGCGCCATTGATGGACCTCCTGGATTTTTCTAAGCAACACCGTAAAAGAAGGATCCTCCGGAGAGGACTGGAGGAGTCCTTGGCAGGCTGCGACGGAGAGCGAGGCTCGTCGTCTCTCTCGGAGCAGCCGTCGGAAGAGTCTGAGGAGTCCGAGAGTGAAGAGGAGGAAGAAGAAGAGTAAGACTCCCTTTCCCGACCCGGGGGAGGAACGAGTCCCTTGGGTAGTCCCCAGGGATGCGTGTCCTGCCCCTCTCTGGATCCAGACGGAAGAACCCTGGAGTCCGGAGGTGGTGAGGGAGTGTGCCGCCTGGGGCGTACGGGAACCTGGGATGGCACTGTTGCCGGAAGGCGGCTCTCTACCTCTCTGGTGAGTTGAGCCTTGGCCTCAGCCCACCAGGAGGCCAGAGTTCACTGCAGGTCCACCGCGTCGCAAAGGCGTGGAGGAGAAGGAGGCGGGGATAAGAATATGGGCTATACCTAAATGGAGCATATCCAAAACCTAGGCTGGGTAACCCGGCCGAGTACTGCGGCGTCAGGAAGCTCCGGCGCCGGATACGGCGCTCCCGGGTACACCGGTGTCGAATAAGACGGCGGGTACCCGGAAGCCAGGGGGACTGCTTGCGCAGACGGCCCAGCTGGGAACCTCGCGGGTGGGTCCGTAGCGGAGAGCCCGGAGGGAGGGCCGGATGGGAGCAGGAACTCTCCCTGAGGTACCGACATCGGAGGGGCCGGCCGGGAAGCCGACGTTAGGTCCGTCGCTCCAGATGGAGGAGGGACTAACGGATGCAAAAATTCCCCAGCTGCACCCGGGGACGGAGGGGAGAAGTCCCCGGGGTCAGGATGGGGGGACTCTGGTTCCCCAGACGGCAGCGAAGGCTGCGGTGAACCGGGAACGACGGACGTTGGGGGGTCCGTCGTCGGTTCCCTCACTGGCCGGACGGCAGACGAGCCGACGTGAGGCGTAGAGGCGAGCTCTCGGCGGGCATCGGAGGAGCCGACGTCCGACTTATGAGAGCCCTCACCAGAGACAGGTCGAGAGGAAGGGTCAGCCTGGTCCAGTGGGGAAGAAGTCGTGCATCGCCCCGGACGGTCGGACGTCAGAGGAGCCGACGCCCGGCTTACCGGAGTCGTTCACGATGGTAGGCCGCAAGCCTGCGGCCGAACCAGGGGCGGAGGCCTCCAACTGCCCAGAGGCGCCCGCAAGGCCCGAGTGCAAGCCAGATAGGCGGGGACGTCGAGGAGCAATCACCCAGAGGGGATGTTACCTGTGTGCCCTCGACTCCCGAGGGAGACGCAGTGGAGGAGCCTTTGTCCCGGTGCCTCTTCTTGTCCTTCTTCTTTCGATGGCCTTCGGGGGAAGTGGACGCCTGCCTTAGCTTTTTAAGCTCCTTCTCCATAGAGCTCATTTTCTTTTTAAGAAGATGGGCCTCCAGGGACTGCTGCCGTCTTTTCAGGTGGCTGCAAGTAAAGCAAGGCAATGCTGGCACTTCTAGAGCTTGATGATCTGGGCCTAGGCAGAACAGGCTGGGAGTGGCAGTCACTTGTGCGGGAGTTGGGCACCGCCGCGAATCGTACTGTTCCTGTGCTCGGAGGGTGGTAGGGACGATATACACCGCGTCAGTACTGATGTTGTCGAAAAATAAGATTTTTTGGTGAAAAAAGCGACGAAGGTAGGGCTGATCAAGCACCGAACTTTTCCGTGAGGCACTACTGGCTAACGGGGAAAGAACTGAAGGCGGCGCCTGGGACAGCCTTTATACCGAGTCCCCTAGCGCCGGGTCTACCTGGCGTGGGGTGGTCCCTCACCAGGGACTGCTAGCTAGAAATTTTTCCGTGGGGTCCTGTCACCTGCCGGCGTCAGTCCTATATGTAATTACCTACTGCAAGAGCCCTCTCGAAGTAAGATCTACTTTGTCCTTGTGAAATACAGTGTGTGGGGGTCTGTGACCAGAGCATGTATTTCAGAAACTCTACGGGCCGAAGTGATGGCCACCAGGAGGGCCGTTTTCCAAGTGAAGAACTTCAACTCACAGGTAGCTAGAGGCTCAAAAGGTTTCCGAGTGAGCATGTCTAGCACAAGGTTAATGTCCCAGGTTGCGACTGGACTTCTGATAGGAGATGTGGTATGCAGAATACCCTTAAGAAACCTCTTAACTACAGGTAACTGAGCCAGAGACAAGGAATATACTGGCTCCTGATAAGCTGAAATAGCACAGAAATGAACTTTGACAGTAGAGTGCTGCAGATCTGAATTTGAGAGGTCTAAAAGGAACTCCAAGACTTTATTTGGTGGGCAGGAAAAAGGGTTTGAAGAGGATTCTGCACACCAGAGAGAGAAACGCTTCCATTTGGCTGTGTAGGTCTTTCTAGTGGTTGGTTTACGCGCAGCCAAGAGAATATCTGAAACCCTATGGGAAACATTGAACCTATTCACCTCTATCTCATCAGGAGCCAAGCATGAAGGTGAAGCGCCTTCTGATTTGGATGGACCATGGGCCCCTGGGTCAGATGGTTCGTCTGAAGGGGAAGTGCCTTCGGAAGGGTTGCCGACAGACTGCTGAGCAGCGGGAACCATGAGAACCATTCTGTCTCCCTGAGACTCGAATTTGAGAAGTACCCTCTGAATTAGAGGAAGAGGAGGAAAGGCGTATAGAAAGTGTTTTGTCCACTGCAGCCTGAATGCAGCCTAATAGAAAATGCCAGGTCCTGGATTTCTGGAGCAGAAGTGAGGCAGTTTTGCGTTGAGTGGGGATCAAAAAGGTCCAGGTCTGGAGTTCCCCACTCTTTGAAGAGTGACTAAGCGACGGTTGAGTCGAGAGACCACTCGTGAGGATTTGTCTCCATTCTGATGAGACCATCTGCCAGTTCGTTCTGCACGCCTGGTAGGTAAACCACGTGGATCAGAGCCTTGTGCTCCAGGCACCATTCCCACACTCTCATAGCTTCCCTGCATAATGGGTAGGAGTGTGCACCACCCTGTTTGTTGATGTAATACATCACTGCTTTGTTGTCAGTTTGAAGGAGAATGTACTTGTGACAGAGTATGTCCTTCAAGGCCCGGACTGCATAGAGGATGCCTCTCATTTCCAGGACATTTATGTGAAGCCGGAACTTATTCTGAGTCCACGTACCTTGGGTGTGGAGATTCTGGCAGTGAGCTTTCCACCACCCCATCAGGGATGCGTCAGTGGTAATGGAGATCTGGTGATCCACAGGAGTAAAGGGATTCCCTTCCAGAAGGCTGTTCTCCTGCGACCACCGGGTAAGTGATCTCTTTAGAGGTTCTGTCACCTTGATGGGAAAGGACTGAGGGTGAGTAGTTGGGGACCACTGAGTACTGAGCATCCACTGAGAGGTTCTCATGTGGAGACGTGCTAGGGGTACAGTGAACACCGAGGATGCCATGAGACCCAGCATCTGTTGCATCGAGATAGCTCGAACCGAGCTGTTTTCTCTGATGTATCGGACCATCTGTAGGATATCGCTCCTTCTGTCCTCTGGGAGAAAAGCTTCTGCACAGGAGGCATCCAAAAGAGTTCCTATGAAAAGAAGTTTCTAGGATGGCTGCAACTGTGATTTGTGGCGATTTAGCAGGACTCCCTTGGACGTGAGGAAGTCTGAAGCTTTGGCTACAGCGTCCAGAGTTCCCTGCCTGGAAGGGCTTGCTAGAAGACAGTCGTCCAGATATGGAAACACTTGAATTCCGATTTTCCTGAGATGCACTGCGAGAACTGCACAACACTTTGTAAAAACTAGCGGCGCTGAGGATAGCCTAAAGGGCAGGACTCTGAACTGATAATGTTGACCCAATGCAACAAACCTCAGGTATTTGTGGTGCTTTCAGTGTATAAGAATGTGCTGGTAGGCATCCTGCATGCCCAGGGAGGCTAGCCAATCGTGTTGATGAATCAAAGGTAGAAGGGTACCTAGAGATATCATCTTGAACTTTTCCTTGCGAAGAAATTTGTTAAACTTTCTGAGATCCAGAATGGGGCGCATGCCTCCAGTTTTCTTCAGAACTAGAAAGTAATGGGAGTAGAAACCTGTGTTTCGTTGGTCCGGCGGAACTACTTCTACTGCCCTGTTGTTCAGAAGGCCTTGCACCTGGAAGCAAAAGGTCTGGATTGTACCACCGACAGCCTGGCTGTCGTTAGGGGAATGATCCGGGGAGTTTCTGAAAGATTGAGCGATACCCTCGCGGATCATCTGGAGGACCCATTTGTCTGATGTTATAGACTTCCACCGGTCATAGAACTGAGTCAGACGTCCTTCCATCGCTGAGGAAGAGTCCCCCTCGGGCAGTTGAGGTGGGACCTGGGCCAAGAACTCAGAAAGTGGCACTGGGCGCTTTGGGGCCTCGTGCCTTCTGCTGCATTTTCTTTTGTGGCTGCAGGGTGTGGTTTTTGTTAAAGCCCCCCCCTCCCGCCTTTGCCCCGAAAGGACTGACAATTGTGAAACTGACACTGACTGGCACCCGGGGTGCTGGTCAAGCTGTCTTAATGGCTGACCTATTCTTCTGTGTGACTTCCAGAGTTTGTTCCACCTGGGGCCTGAATAGATACATACCGTCGAAGGGTAAGGCCATGACCTGCTGCTGTGCATCATTAGGTGAGCCAAGTCATGTGCCAAGGTGGCGATGAGTACAAATGCCCGCCGCCGCTCGAGAAGCAGTATCGAAAGCGTCCGATGCAGCTTTAACCTGCTAGTTATTGGACTTGATACCCCTGGTTATGGTGTGAAGTAGCTCTGAATTAGTTTCCGACTCAGGCAGAGCTTCTACCATTTGCTTGAGCGAATGCCAAAGAACATACTCATATTGAGAAAAATAGCCCTGGTAGCTGGCAATACGCATACCCATGGTGGAGGCAGCAAAGACGGTCTTACCTAAGGTGTCTATCTTACGAGATTCGTTACTGATTGGCCAGGCAGTAGATGCCCGAGGGAAGATAGTTTTGTCAGTCTCTGCTAAGACTACAATGGGATCAGAAAAAGCTTGTGAGGCCAATATGGGTTGATCCTTGGGAGCAGCATACTTCCCATCTATGGACTTAGCCACGGAAGGTATGAGAGCAGGGTTGTTCCATACCACCTGAGAAAGGGTCTCAAAAGATGGTTGTACCGGAGGAGTTAAATCCATAGGGATCTCCGGGACGTGTAGGTATTGGAGTCTTAAAAGCTTCCCAGGATCGATTTCTGTAGTCTGGCGAGAAAGAGTGGAATTTAAATTTTTCAGCAGAGACTTAAAGGAAAGGTCTTCAACCACAGGCTCTGCAGCAGGATTAATCCCTGCTCCTTCAACATCATCACCCAGACAAAGATCTGGGTCAGGCTCAAAATCATGTCCTGACAGTCCAAGGGGGACTGTATGGACAGGAAAGGAGTGAAAATCAGCATGGAAATTAGAGTAAGAAAGAATCCGAATCAAAAAGCCCTGGAGGCTGGACGGCGCCGCACCAAGCATCAACACCGATAAAGAACATGGCGCTGAACCCAAGGAAGTCAGCGCCATCGGAAACAGCCCAGCACACGGCGCCGACAAAGGCCACGGTGCCGCAGACAGCACAGAAGGAACCCCTGGCACTGCACATTGGCGCCAACAGAGCCCCCGGCACCGCGGATGGTGCCGATAGAGCCCTCGGCGCCATGAACGGCACCGACATAGCCCGTGGCACCTCAGACAGTGCCGACAGAGCCCCCGGCACCGCGGACGGCTCCAAGAGTGTCCCAAGGTTCTGAAAACTGTGATTTGAAGGAAAATTAACAGGAGATAGAGGCATCGGTGTGGACCCCTGCGCCGCAGCCATGTGAAGTGGAAAACACCTGAGCATGGAGTCAACGGCACTGAAGAAGGCGCCACGTGACAGGAGGGTCGAACCGCCCTACCCGGTCCCTTGAGCAGCCCAAAGGCCCCGGAGTGACCGGGCCAGGTAGCTGGAACAACCTCCGAGCCTATTGCTCCACAAGAGCAGCCCACTGGTAAAACTGCTCATCGGAGGCCTGTCCAATAGGCAGGGACGGGGTCCGATGTCGAAGAGGTCGGACACTGGAGCCAGAAACCGGCAACTCCGAAAGAGGAGGAGACCGGTGCCTAGCCCCAATGACCGACCGTTGACGCGCAGACATACCAGAAGGCAACCTCGAGTGATGCCTTCTCTTTCTCGACTTGTGAGCCAAAGAAGAACTTGAGGTCGAACGTTGCCGCGAATGGGACCGTTTCCTTTTATGCTTTCGGGGGACCGCTCATCTCCCTGAGCATTGGACTGTCTGTTGTCAGACCCACCCTCCAGAGAGGGTGGCGGACTGGACCCAGCCCGGCTGACTGAACAGCTTTCATACGAAGTCTCCCTACTGTCACCTGACCCGCTCATGGTCGACTCCGTCAATGGAGGGCTGAAGACTTCTTATATTAATCAATAATTTTAAATGTAAATCTACCCGGTACTTTCAAAGATAAGTTACAAAACAATAAACTGAAAACTACGCTGCAAGTTTGAAGTTTGACTCTCGGCTGGGGAGCGTCGTCGTCACTGAAGCGCACTCGACGGCGAGAAAAAAGGAACTGAGGCAGTTGGAGGGTCGACGCCGAGGTAGTCTTTACTGCACGAGCCACAGCTCACGGTGCCCCTTCCTCGCGGCTCCATCTCTGGCACCAACCCTCCTGAAAAGTTTGCTCTCTCTGGGTCCTAGTGCCTCCGGGGTAGATCCCATTAGTGTGAATGAGTGGTGGAGACTTTATGTCCAGGAAGATCCAGCAGCCTGCAGAAGACAGGCCTTGTGAGAACAAATGCCCTAAAGGAACCTCAAAGGAGGTAAAAGAGTTAGACAGAGGGACTGAGGGCTCAAGATATGCCTACCAACCTGTCTGTCTCTCAGCACTTTCACAATGACTTTTAACAGCACTAATAGCGTGCTGGTCAAATGTACACTGAAACTTAAATCTGTGCCACTGGAGTCCCTCTCATTTTTAATTTTTCTTGATTTTGATTTTATTTTAATCCTCTGTGTTGACACAAACTAATCATCTGTTACAACTGTGTAATTCTACCTGTATTGTTATGCCCTGTATTATATTTTACTGTTTTGTATTTTACTGACATGGAACCTTTGGAAAAGAGTCCCAGACTCAAAGGTATTAATCAGAAGCTGGAATGAATTCATTCCAGCTCTTTGCCCTCCAGCTCCAGCCGCAGAAGGGGCTCCAGGCCGGCAGCAGGGCGGCGGTGACCTCCAGCCGACCAAGAGATCCAGGAGGCGGGAGAAGCAGTGTAAAGCCGGCATTGCCCTCCAGCTCCAGCCGCAGAAGGGCTCCGAGCGCCAGCGGCGGCGGTGACCTCCAGCCGACCAAGAGATCCAGGAGGCCGGGAAGCAGTGTGAGCCGGCATTGCCCTCCAGCTCCAGCCGCAGAAGGGCTCAGGCAGCCAGCGGAGCGGCGGTGACCTCCAGCCGACCAAGAGATCCAGGAGGCCGGAGAAGGTGTGAAAGCCGGCATTGCCCTCAACTCCAGCCGCAGAAGGCTCCGAGCCGCCAGCGGGCGGTGGTGACCTCCAGCCGACCAAGAGATCCAGGAGGCCGGGAGAAGCAGTGTGAAAGCCGGCATTGCCCTCCAGCTCCAACCCGCGAAGGGCTCCGAGCGCCAGCGGGCAGGCGGTGACCTCCAGCGACCAAAGAGATCCAGGAGGCGGAGAAGCAGTGTGAAGCGGCATTGCCCTCCAGCTCCAGCCGCAGAAGGGCTCCGAGCCGCCAGCGGGCGGCGGTGACCTCCAGCCGACCAAAGAGATCCAGGAGGCGGGAGAAGCAGTGTGAAAGCCGGCATTGCCCTCCAGCTCCAGCCGCAGAGGGGCTCCGAGCCGCCAGCCGGAGCGGTGACCTCAGCCGACCAAGAGATCCAGGAGGCCGGGAGAAGCAGTGTAGAAAGCCGGCATTGCCTCCAGCTCCAGCCGCAGAAGGGGCTCCGAGCCATCGGCGGGCAGCGGTGACCTCCAGCCGACCAAGAGATCCAGGAGGCGGGAGAAGCAGTGTAAGCCGGGCATTGCCCTCCAGCTCCAGCCGCAGAAGGGCTCCGAGCCGCCAGCGGGCGGCGGTGACCTCCAGCCGACCAAGAGATCCATGAGGCCGGGAGAAGCAGTGTGAAAGCCGGCATTGCCCTCCAGCTCCAGCCGCAGAAGGGCTCCGAGCCGCCAGCGGCCGGGCGTGACCTCCAGCCGACCAAGAGATCCAGGAGGCCGAGAAGCAGTGTAACCCGGCATTGCCCTCCAGCTCCAGCCGCAGAAGGGCTCCGAGCCGCCAGCGGGCGGCGGTGACCTCCAGCCGACCAAGAGATCCAGGAGGGCCGGAGAAGCAGTGTGAAAAGTGCGGGCAGAAAGAGCGCAACCAATCGGGAAGCGACCGCTGTCTCTGCCTTGCTTCCGATTGGTGCGCCTTTCCCATTGACTTTAGCTGGACTCGCAACACTTTTCTGGATGGGATTTTCTGATTAGCTGTAACATGTTAGCACTTTAAAGAGCTGTTTTTACTTAAAATTGTGGGTAATTTAAACATGTTTTGATGTGATGTTTGCTAGTGATTCAGCCTTTTCTGGGGATCTGTGTGCTAGACGCTTAGGCGCCTAACCCCCAAACCTCCCAGTCTTTTGTTGTGCAGATTCTTGTTTCTTGCACCTAATTGCAGATTGCCTGCAATAAAATTGCTTCTCTCACTGCCTTCTCCTCTGTCCCTGACTTGCAGCCGGCATTGCCCTCCAGCTCCAGCAGCAGAAGGGCTCCGAGCCATCGGGGCGGGCAGTGACCTCCAGCCGACCAAGAGATCAGGAGGCGGGAGAAGCAGTGTGAAAGATGAGCAAAGCCGCAAATTTTTGCCCGCCCACCCTTCCCCTCTTGGTTAATTGTATTTATACACTCTTTCCGCCATTTCTCTCATCCGCCCACATCTAATTCCTTCTCTATTAACCCATACCTACCCCTTACAATGCTAACTTGTTTCCTTTTGCTCCTTAGCCTCTCATCTCCCCCATTCCATTATGATAATCATATTATACCCCTGTCATAGCGAATAAGTTAATGAGTATGTTCTGCTCTCCACTGCCATCCACAATGTACAACCATCTATTCCTTATTCACTTTGAACCACTATTACACTGCAACCCCTGGGGTATCCCACATAAACCTCTCTAACAATCCAGCTCTCCCTAGCCCTTTACATGTATCCTGGATCTATAAAAACCCTCTATGCCTGTCCATCAGACTCCTATGTTATGATAAAAGACACACCTATATAACAGGACCATCTCCCTACACAGTGTGCATCTAGGACTAAGAGGAAATGCTCTGATCACTCTCATCCCTATCCTTGGAGCCCTACTCAAATTAATCTTCTACCTCCTTTTATGCATTGGCACCATTGAGATTAATCCTGGCCCCATTGTCAGTTTATCTTCCCCTGCTGAGCTGACTACCATAAAAGGACTAAGCTTCATACACTTCAATGCTTGCAGCCTCCTAAAAAAGTTCATCTTAATACAGGCTTGGGTGGCACATACTCTTCCAGACTTCCTGGTCATCTCTGAATCTTGGCTCAGGCCTACAACAAAAGACAGTGTTGTAAACCTTCCCAATTACCAGCTCTTCAGAGCAGATCGCCCTTCCAGGGGTGGTGGGGTGGCCATATACATTAAGGACACCATCTCTGCAACCTGCCTCATCAACACATCTGAGCCAAATGAATTTGAATGTTTATCAATCAAAATTTCCCTTCCTAATTCGTCTCCATTTAAACTGATTGGATGCTATAGGCCCCCCTCTGCAGGCCTTAAACTACTTTCTCACCTAGGGTCAATTCTCAACCAAGGCCCTGAAGATACGTCATCCTTGGTGATTTGAATTTAAACTGGTTGTCTAATGTATCTGCACCTTTGATAACCTTTTGTGACACCTATGGATTCACACAGCTGATTAAAGACCCAACTAGGATTAACCGAAGAAATTCCAGCAACAGCTCACTCCTGGATATTATGTTGGTAAACAAGCCTCACTTATACTCACATGCAGGAGTACTGCCAAGTGATGTGAGTGACCATTACCCTATAGCTGGCATAAGATCCACACTCAAACCACCAAATCCTGCAGAATTTATCCTCAAAAGGTCAAAAAAGAATTTCAATATCTCAGGTTACCTCCATGACCTGAGTACTACAATATATTGGCAAGATTTCTATCTTACAACCTCTGTTGAAACAGCACTCCAGACTTTAAAGGATATTATCACCAATGTTCTCAATATTCATGCACTATCACCAGTATCAGAACTAAGGTAAATCCTGCCCTTGGTTCACCTCTCGAGCTTAAAGCAGCCTTGAGAACCAGAGACAAGCTGTGGAAAAGGCAAGAAAAACAAAGGACACCAGAGATTGGCTAAATTTCAGAAAACAAGGAATTCATGTACAAAAAAATAAGAACTGCCAAAACTGCCTACTATACAGCTGAATTGGATGCCTCCTACAATAACCCATCCAGACTCTGGGGTACAATAAAAGGACTTCTGGGCCAGAATTCTACTCCTGCCTTAACCACCAAATTGCTACTAAATGACACAGAAATTACAGGTAAACAAGAAATCTTAAATACCTTCAATGTTCACTTCACCACTGCTGGCCTAGCATTTGACTCATCACCTGCAAATATCCTGAGATCTTCCTTGAACCTGCAAACTACTGTGGGACAAATGGCACTTCAACTTTTCCTTCATCCCAATATCCGTGAAGAAGTGGAAGATCTCTCTAATTTAGACACAACTAAAAGTGCAGGTGCAGACTCCTGGATCCCTATTTCCTGAAAATTGCTTCACATGTCTTATCTGCCCCTTACTCATCTCTTCAATCTTTCCCTAACTACTGGATCCATTCCATCTACTTGGAAAACAGCTCAAGTAGTTCCATTACTCAAATCTGGTGATACTAGGGATCTCAACAATTACAGACCTATCTCCATCCTACCAGTACTATCTAAGATGCTCGAAAAACTAGTAAACTCTCAGTTAAGGGACTATCTGGATAACAATAACCTTCTAAATTCTGCACAATCTGGATTTAGATCAAGCATAACACCATACTGCCTTAGCCAAGGTAACCAACGATTGGCAGACTAATTTGGACAAAAAAATTTTACCTGTGCTGTGTTTCTGGATTGAGTAAAGCCTTTGACACAGTGGATCATGACTTATTACTCACCTCCTTAACTCATTAGGCCTGGATTCCTATCACCAACTGGTTTAAGGATTACCTTTCAGATAGGTCGCAACTGGTTAGAAATGGAAATTACCTATCCACCTCAAAACCTCTGATAAGGGGTGTACCACAAGGCTCTATTCTTGGCCCTATCCTCTTTGCTATTTATATAAACAATATTGATGCCAACCTCACTCAATCTAACATTCATCTGTTTGCTGATGATACTGTATTGTATGTCAGCAATCCTCACCTTCAAAGCCTGTGAACTTCTACAATCCAATTCTCCATTCTGCAGCACAATCTACTTGACAAAAACTACTTCTAAATGCAAAAAAACAAAAGCTATGTTCTTTACCAAAGAGTTGTACTACCACTACCCAGCATCCAACACCCTACATATATCCACCTTACTTGGAGAGAAACTTGAATTTGTTGATAACTTCAAATACCTTGGAGTCTGGATAGATAACAGGCTTGACTATTCTGTCCATATTGAAGAGTTACTTAAAAAGCTAAGACAGAGGCTCGGACTATTTTTTAGAATAAAACATTACCTAAACAGTGATTCCAAAAAAAGGTTAATTCAGGCCTCATTCCTATCCCTCATTGATTATGCTGATTTTCTCTACTGCCATTGTTCAAGTCATCTCTTACATAAGCTGGACACCCTGTATCACAGGTCCATAAGATTTATTACTGACCTTCCCTCCAACACCCATCATTGCTCCCTTTATATGGCAGTCAACTGGACATCATTGCAACACAGAAGAAATAGGAATGCTGTTATCTGGATACTCAAAGCGTTAACAGGCAAACTACCGACCTATATCACTGATTGCTTTACCCAAATTACAACCAGGCCATACACCTTAAGGATCAGTAAACTCATCACATTAAGGTCCCAATGCCTGCACCGGTATGGGAGGGCTGCTTTCAGCTATTCCTTAGCAGCTACATGGAACTCTCTCCAAAAATCCATGAAGCTAGATAGCCTACCTCTGGCATCCTTCAAAGATTGTTCTCGCCCTTTTCCAGAGCTCTGCAATTGCTTTTATAAAGCATAATCCCCTACCTATCTGACCCAACTAAACCTCCCTTTTTCTATCCATTATATTAACTCAATTTCTTTCTTCCGAATCACCTATTATATTCACTTAAAAACTAGTTTAGACCATATAACTTATATTTTAGGACTGCTATACCCTTTGTCCTCTTTTTTTCCTACAGGCTAAATGGTTCTATTGTTACTGTATATATGTAAATTGTTGTATATAATCATTTCATGCCATTGTATTGCTATTTATTCTATTCTTGTCTATGTAATAATACTTGTATCCTCATTTGTATGACCACTCAGGTCCATCTTGTAAATGAGCTTTGCTCAATGATGTTCGCCTGAATAAATAAAGATTTTGATTGATTTGATTGATTGATTGATTGAATGAATGAATGAATGAATGAATAAAAGATATAACACACAAGCAAACCTTGAGTGTGGAATCCTGCAATCCAGCATCAGAAAAGGGGCCAGCAAAAGCTCCAGAGTGCAGCCATCTAGACACCGAAAGGCAAGCCTGAAGGTGAAGGGAGCACAGGTTGCGATGGACTAGGAGACCCTGAGCCAATTGTCCAACCTGAGAAGGATTCTCTGTTTACTGACTGATAGTTCGTTCAACAGAGGAAACCATATTTGTCGAGGTCAGAAAGGTGCAATCAAAATGATCTCACTCTGAGTGCCTGCAGCGCAAGCAATACCCTCTGCGTGGGGTGAAATTGGAGGGAATGCATGCAGAAGATCTGCCGTAGCAATCTAAAGCATCTAAACAGAAAACACCATGACCTAGACTTCTGCAGTACAAGCAAGGCAGTTTGGTGTAGAGTGGGCATGCAAAAGGCCCACATCTGGGGTGCCCCTCTATTAACTAGTGAACTCACAAGGTCATTCATGAAGTTGGGCCTGAGGTCAGCCAAGCTCATCTTGCAGAGTATTCAAGACTCCTGACAGATAGAAGGCCTGGAGTACGATCCCATATTCTAGGTCCTTTTCCCACATTTCCATAACTTCTCTGCAGAGGGGGAAGAGTGTGCTCTTCTTTGTTTGCTTGTGTAACATGTCCCAGACTGTTGCCTGTCTGGAAGAGGACTGTTTTGCGGTTGTCGAGATCTACCAAGGCCCAGGGGTCACATGAAAGAGACTGCACCTCCAAAATACTGAAAAGGAGAGGAGAAAGAGTTGCGTTCCAAACACCTTGTGTTTGGAGCCCTGATAGTGGGTTGCCCACTCCAACAGGAAGGCATCCGAAGAGTGTCAGCTGAGGCTCCTGCTGGGAAAGGGGAAACCTGGAGGAGACTGACCTCCACTATCAAGTGAGTGATCTAACAAAGGGCTTGACCATCTGCTGTTAGAGCCAGCCTGTGTTGCATGGAGTAGGCTTAAAAAGATTGTGCTGCGAAACTATCTGCAGGAGAAGCAGTATCCTCTCGAAGGAGAGTGAACTTTAATCACAGCTAGAGACCCTAAGAAAGTACAGTTACGTAAGAACTTACCGTAACAGTAGATCTTCGAGAGAGGCTCTTGCAGTAGGTAATTACATATAGGACTGATGCCGGCCGGCGGGACCCCAGGAAAAATTTCTGCTGCGCGGTCCTGGCGTGGGACCGACCCCTGAGTCAGGTGACCGGCGTCATACGACGTCGGTATAAAGGGGCGGTCCCAGATGCCCGCCTTCCAGTTCTTTCCCGCCACAGGCCCGGAAGGCCCGGACGACAGAGAAGCAGATATTTCCCTCAATGGAAAAGGAGCTGAAAAAGCCTAGGGGGATGGCGGGCAGGAAGGTATTACCTACTGCAAAAGCCTCTCTCGAAGATCTACTGTTACGGTAAGTTCTTATATAACTGTACTATCTTACTTCGAGAGGGCTCTTGCAGTAGGTAATTACATATAGGACAGAATCCCAAGCAGTCTGGAACAAATAAGAAAGGTACCGGGAGGAGGAACTACTCAGATAAGTAGTGGGAGAGCTTGCGACCCGCAAGAAAGGAGGCCTTTCAAGACTACTAACCCGAAGCCTGCTCTACGGCGAGAGGCAATGTCCAGACTGTAATGTTTAGTGAAGGTATGGACGGAAGTCCAAGTGGCGGCAGCACAAATGTCTGCCACGGACACATTCTTGAAACAAGCCGCAGAGGCAGCAACTCCACGAGTGAAGTGACCTCTGACTTGACCCGGGAGGGTCTTGTTGTACTTGTCACAACAGAAGGTGATGCAATGAGCCAACCATTTTGACAGGCATTGCTTGGAAACAGCATTGCCTTCTCTTTTGTGAGCGAAAGAGACAAACAACTGATCAGTCTTTCTGAGATCTTCGTCTCTGTTGGTATAATATCTCAGAATCCTGTGAACATCCATAATGTGTGAAACAAGTATTCTCCATGATTGGAGTGTTGCATGAAAAAAGCAGGTAATTCGATAGACTGATTCAAAGTAGATGCAGCTACCACCTTCGGGAGAAACTTAGGGTTTGTGCGGAGAGCTACTCGTTCTTTGTGAAAGATCAAGTAAGGGATTTTGCACATAAGGGCCTGAAGCTCGGAAATTCTGTGAGCTGAGGTAATGGCCCACTAAGGCGTCTTCCACGATAAAAAACTTCAAGTCTGCAGAAGCATGAGCTCGAAGGGAAGAGTAAGTTTCGAGACAAAATTTAAGTCCCAAAAGTGGAGCTGGGGTCGGATCGGGGTCTCAGATGAAGGACCCCTCTAGGAAGGTTTTGGATACCTCTAGCTGGGCAAAGGCCTTATCAGCGAAAGGTGCGTGGTAGGCTGAGATAGCTGCCATGTGGACCTTCAGAGAGGAGTGACTGAGACCCAGGTCGAAAAGATGACGCATGTAATCCAGCAAAGTGGTTACGGGGCAGGAAAAGGGTTCCTCTTTCCTAGACGCAGCCCAGATGGAAAATCTCTTCCATTTCATGGCGTAAGTGGACCTAGTGGAGGGCTTTCTGGCCTCTACCAAAATCTCGGCTACCTTGGGGGATACTCCAAAGCGAGATTGAACTAGGTCTGAAGGAGCCATGCATGAAGTTGAAGGGACTTGAGTCCCGGATGGACCAGGGTCCCCTGATCCTGAGTCAGCAATCCTGGAGATAAGGGAAGAGGAAGAGGAGGAACCTCTGAGTATTGTTGTAGAAGAGAGAACCAAATTTGCCTGGGCCAGAAAGGAGCAATTAGAATCATTTTTGCTCCTTCTAGAGCCAGTTTCTGTAACTCACGTGGGACCAGTGGAATTGGGGGAAAAGCATAGACGAATCTGTCCTTCCAGCTTAGAGACAGAGCGTCTCTCCAGAAAGCTCCTCACTCTAGAGCGAGCGAGCAAAAGATTGGAAGTTTTGCGTTTTGGGGCCTGAAAAATACTGTTTAGGACTATTCCGTCTAATTCCCACTCGTGTGCAAGAGCTGACGAGCGACTTAGCCTGTCTGCTAAGACACTGTCCACTCCCGGAACATGGATCGCCGTGAGGTGAAGGTTGTGGAGGGTGGCCCACTCCCAGACCCTCATCGCTTCCCTGCACAGTGGGTAGGATCGAGTTCCTCCCTGCTTGTTGATGTACCACACCACACACATGTTGTCCGTTTGGACGGCTAGGTGACCGGGAAGAAAAAATTACTCACCTTAGTAATGTTGTTTCTTCTAATGGAGTCTTGCTATATTATGACAATTGCAGTATGACCGCAGGTTAGAACTGCTCCGGAGGTGAAATAGTCAACTTTCCATGCAGGCGTGGAATCTTGAACGCGAGCTCGGTTAAGGAAGCTCTGTCTGCTTTCTTTCAAACTCAAACCGTCAGATCTTTACGAGCTAAACTCACTAAGGCTCCGTGTGGAAGCTGTAAACCTACACTAGCCAACTGGCTACTAAACATAAGAACACATTTTTTGGTCCCAAAACAAAGACTCAAGTCAGGAGACCCAAAAATGAAAAACACAACACCCAGGCACCCCAAAAAAAGAAGGAGGGGTGAAAACAACAAAGTGGGCATCCACTAAGTGCTAACACTAAACTGCCCACCCACAGCCCAAAACAAGGTTCTGAGAGGGGCAGGCAGGAAGGGAGGTCATAATATAGCAAGACTCCATTAGAAGAAACAATATTACTAAGGTGAGTAATTTTTCTTCAAACAACATAAGTCTTGCTATATTATAACAACTGAAACTACTACAGCAGTACCTCCATGGAGGAGGGACAGAACCTACTTAGGAATAGTCTCTGAAGGACAGCTGTGCCAAACCGAGGCATCACTCCAACCTGGATGTCCAAGGAATAATGCTTGGTAAAAGTGTGAACTGTTTTCCAGGTAGCTGCTTGACATCTCTCTAAAATAGGATGTTTCTGGCAGCAGCGAGAAAGCAGCTGTACCCTGGTAGAGTGAGCCCTCAGGCCTGAGGGGAACCTTACCCAGCTTTCATAACAGAATTGGATACAAGAGACAATCCACCTGGCAATGGATCTTTTAGTGGCAGGTTTCCTTCCCAACCCTCACCTAAAGTGAGGAACAGTTGGAGGGAGTTAAACTGTGACCCTTGGTGCGTTCAATGTAGTAACTAAGGGCCCTTTTCACATCTAAGCTGTGCAGCCTCTTCTCACCAGAGGAGGAATGGTCAGTGAAGTAAACTGGGAGAGAAATAGATTGGTTAAGGTGGAAATCTGAAACCACCTTAGGCAGAAACTTTCTATTAGTCCGAAGGACTACCTTATCTCTGTGAAAAAAGATAAAGTCTGGCTACACTGACAATGCTTGTAATTCACTTATGCGTCTGGCAGAGGTGATAGCTACCAGAAACACAGTTTTCCAAGTCAAGAACTTAAGCTCAGCTGAAGACAAGGGCTCAAAGGGAGGTTGCATGAGCTGAGCAATGCAAACATTGAGGTCCCAGGCAGGGGCAGGGTCCCTAAATGGAGGGTTGGTGTGAAGTAAACCTTTGAAAAACTTGGAAAACACAGGGTGAGATGAAAAGGAGAGGGTTTACCTGCTGAAACAAAGGCAGAGACAGCTGCCAAATGTACCTTCAGGGTAGCTGGTCTCAGCCCCAAAGTGTTTAGATGGACCATATAATCTAGAACTGTGGGAAGATCAGCAGAGTCTGGGGAAATATTCTTTTCCGAGCACCATATGGAAAATCTTTTCCATTTGGATTGTAAGTACCCTGGTAGAAGGCTTCCTAGAAGCCTTGAGTATATCCATTACACCTTGAGAGAGGTGTAGGCCAGCAAACTCTAGCTCTTCAAGAACCAGGCCTTGAGATTGAGAGACTTGAGGTTCAGGTACCAAACCCTTCCCTGGGCACAGGTTAACAGATTGTGATTCTTGGGAAGGCACAGTGGAGGATGGACTGCTAAGGACAGGAGGAGAGGATACCAGGGTTGCCTGGCCCAATCCAGGGCAATCAGAATGACCCTGTAGGATTGGGATCTGATTTTGACTAGCACTTTGAACAGGAGAGGAAGGGGGGGAAAGGCATATAGAAACTTCCCTTCCCAACTGAGGGCTAAGGCGTCCAGAGGGACTGAGCCCAAGACTGGGGTCTGCAGCAAAAGAGGAAGTTGATGATTGTCTGGAGCTGCAAAGAGATCTATTGCGGTGTGTGCCCCATTTGGCAAATACCATTCCAGAACCAGGGATCCAGGGACCACTCGTGATGGCCCCAAGAGATCCTGCTGAGAGCATTGCCAGGACATTGTCTTTGCCTGGGAGGTGAACTGCCGTAAGGGGAAGTGTTCAGGAGTAGGCCAGAGACCACAACTTCATGGCTTCGATGCACAAGGCCGAGACCGAGTGCCCCGCTTGTTGATGTACCACATTAGAAGTGGTGTTGTCTGTTCTGACCTGTACAATTTTGTTCTGAACAGATTTTGGAGAAAGCTTGAAGTGCTAGAAAACTGCTCTGAGCTCCAATAGATTGATGTGGAGCAGAGATTCCTGTGGGGACCACAGTCCTGGTAGTGAGCGTACCAAATGCCCCACCCCAAGAGGGATGACATCTGTATAAGGATTAATGAGTGAGGCTGAGTGATGAAGGAACTTCTTGTCTCAGGTTGCTCTGATCCTGCCACCACTGTAGGGCTTGGATCAGGGTTCGAGTTACTGGGATCAACTTGGTAAGAGGATCCTTTCTTTGGGACCAAAAGGCCCTCAAATGGAACTGAATGTCCCTCATCTGAAATCTTGCTCCTTGCACTACTGTTGTGGAAGCAGCCATGTGTCCCAGGAGCTGCAGAAAGTGCCTTGCTGGTCGAGAGACCTGCAGGGTGAATGAGGAGGCCAGGGAGACTAGGGTGTTTGCCCTGTCTAAGGGGAGGAAGGCCCTGGCTTCCTGGGTGTTCAGTTCTGCACCTATGAAGGTTAGGAGCTGGACAGGCTCCAGCACTGACTTTGGGAGATTCAGAAGGAAACCTAGGGAAGTAAGCAGTTGCTGAGTTATCTGAAGGCGAGGGTTGACCTGATCTGAGGATTGGCCTACTAAGAGCCAATCGTCCAGGTAAGGAAAGATGGCAATCTTTTGCCTTCTTAGGCAAGCTACTGCTACTGCCAGGCATTTCGTGAATACCCTTGGCGCCGAGGTGAGACCAAAGGGCATTGCTCTGAACTGGTAATGGTCTGAGGGCAGCTCGAACCTGAGGTACTTTCGATGGGAGCTTCTGATGAGAATATGGAAGTAGGCATCCTTGAGGTCCAGGGACGCTAGCCAGTCCCCTGGCCTTAGGGAGGGTAAAACGATCCCTAGAGTCACCATTTTGAACTTTGGTTTTAAAAGGTGCTTGTTCAGATATCTGAGATCCAGGATGGGCCGCCATTCTCCTGTCTTTTTGGGGTAAGGAAGTACCTGAGTACAAACCTTTGCCCTGGTGTCGGGTGGAACCCTTTCCATGGCTCTGAGAGCGAGGAGGGTAGAGACCTCTGACTCTAAAGCGAGTGCCTCTGATGAAGATGCAGGAGGAAAAGATCTGGCCCTCATCTTCGGAAATTTTTTGAAGCTGAGAACCAGACCCTGGCTTACTACTTCCAGGACCCACTTGTCTGATGTGAGAGACTTCCAGTCCTGGACAAAGTAAGCCAGCCTGCCCCCTACAGGTAGAGAAGAAGCGGCCCTGGCAAACCCATCAGGGTGCCTGCTTGGCAGGTACTTTAGGCTGAGGGGTAGAAGCAGGCCTGCTTGAACCCCGTCTGCCCCTCCCTCTAAAGAATCCCCTTTGGGCATAGGAGGAAGAGGAGGCCTGAGCCTGGTAAAAGGCCTATGAAAAGGCCTGCCCTGCCCTTGGGAAGCTGCTTCTGAGGTGGCCTGCCTTTCCTTGGCCTGAGCACTCCTATAGGTGGTCCTGTATTCATCCATTTTTCTTCATGTAATTCTCTGTTGCTCCCAAACAGAGGTGCCCTACAGGAAAATCCATAGCTTTAGACTGGGTATCCTGTGACAAGGTGGTGCATCTGAGCCAAGCCATTCTGCACAGTGCCACAGATGTAGCCATGACTCTTGAAGATACATCATTAGAGTCCACCACAGCATGAAACTGCACCTTTGATGCCTCAATACCATCCATAGCCACCTGTTCCAGCTCCCTGGCAAGCTGGTCAGGGACTTGTTTGGCTAGAGCCAGCACAGTATCCCATCTGGATTTCTGGTATCTGGCAGCATAAGCCATATAGTTTGCTTGTCTGAGTCCCAAGGATGCTGCCATGTACTGTTTCTTTGCCATAGCATCAATCTTCCTGGAGTCCTTTTCAGGAGGGTGTGAAGCTAGGGGAATATTTGCCTTGTCACAGGCTGCAGCCTGCACTACCCCCACATGGCTGCATTGCTGTGTAAGCAATTCCATGTCAGAACCTGATAAAGTATACCTTCTGTCCTTTCTTTTATCTACCGGAGGTATAGAATGAGGAGTTTTTAAAACTTTTACTGTCTGCTTCCTAAAAGATTTGTGAAGAGGAATAGACAGTCTCTTAGATTCTGGAATATCCATCATTTCTACATAATCAGGCTCTTCCTGGTCATCAACAGCTTCCTCAACAGGAAGCTGAAGAGTTCAACAACCTTTTATAAAACATAAAATGAGAAGGGACTCAGAAAGCCTTGGAGGAGAAACCCCTAAAGGTCTGTCTGGAGAGGTATCCGGTTCAATAGGAGCATCCAGATCCTCCAGACCATATTCACTCTCCTCATACTCCTCTTCCCCCTCCCACGGTTCATAAAATTCCTCAAAATCATAATCTTGAACTGGTGGGACCGGTTGAACCGAACGTCTCCCAGATGGTGCCGGTTCAGGAACCGGGGAAAGAGACTGGACAATTTGGATTGCTTTAGCTATCTCTTGAGCTGCTGGGGAATGAACTTTTTCCACAGCAGCAGACTTTCTAGTCCTTTTTGCAGGAACTGGCTCCTCGGAGCCAGCTCTTCGTTGGCCCTAGGAAGTATCGCCCTGGTCAGAGGGCACTCCGTCCGGTTCGGTTGGCACTGAACCGGGCCGGCCATCCGGGTCAGCGGACTTTTTGGCCTCCCTTTCCCTGAGCCTACCAACTCTCTTTTCCACGGTGGCAGCAGGGAAATTCTTACAAATCTGGCAGTCTGCATCGAGGTGGTCAAACCCCAGGCAATAAACACAGGTGGTGTGAGGGTCAGCCTTGGCAAAGGCTTCCCCACAGACACTACAGTGCTGAAACCCAGTGGGCCGGGTTTTTCTTTTGGGTTTCTCAGACATTATGCCAGCCTAACCAAACTTGCCCGTTTATGGCAATCCGCCAAGCAAGACTCTCCTATCGGTTCCCAACCGTGTCACGGGTCGTGAAATCCTTTTTTTTAGAACCGATAAGAACCGGGAACGCACACTAAAAAGGACTAGAGATTTAAAACACAACCTGATCGGTTCAAACCGAACTGATAAATATTTACAAGTTCCACACAGAATTTTGTATGTAAACTATCTATTACTTACATTACCACAGACAGAGCTTGAACGAGCAGTTGTGGTTAATTTCAGGCGAAAACTGTGTATTTTACACTTTAAAACCGAAAATGAACCGAGCAAAGGAGAAATCTCGGGCGTTTCAGTGGCGGAGTAAAGAATCTGACGGTTTGGGTTTGAAAGAAAGCAGACAGAGCTTCCTTAAATGAGGTCGCGCTCAAGATTCCATGCCTGCATGGAAAGTTGACTATTTCACCTCTGGAGCAGTTCTAACCTGCGGTCATACTGCAATTGTCATAATATAGCAAGACTTCATGTTGTTTGAAGGATGTATTGGTGAAGGGCCTGGAGTGCATAAAGCACCGCTCGGAGCTCAAGAACATTGATGTGGAGAACTACCTCCAATTTCGACCAAAGTCCTTGAGTTCGGTGAGGACCAAGATGGGCCCCCCAACCTTCGCCGGAAGCGTCCGTGTTTGAGGTCTGATCGGGGGGAGGATGAAAGAAGGGAACCCCCTGGAAGAGGTTCTCTTGTACCATCCACCACCTTAAGTCTCTGGCCATCGGCGAGGAGATCAGGATCGGAAGATCTAGGTCGTCTACTCGTTGGTCCCACTGAGATCGAAGAGTCCATTGAGAGATTCTCATGTGGAGGTGTGCTTGTGGGATCGTCGGGATGGCAGCCACCATGAGCCCCAGTAGACGGAGCACCGACCTCGCCGGAACCCTCCTGAAGTTCAGTAGGAGGGAAATCTGTGACTGGAGGGAAACCCCCCTGGTCCGGAGGCAGAAAAGCTTTGCACAAAGTTGTGTCGATGCAAGAAGAGCTGAGATTTCTTTCCTGACCAGAGGAAGATGGTCCCTTGAATAAGCGGAATTCAGAGGGGGGTGACGTGGAGGTTTCTGTAGAAACTCTATGGAGTGTCCCTCTGTGATGATTTGAAGCACCCATGAATCCGAAGTTATCCTCTCCCACTCCGGGAGGTGGAGGGAGAACCTCCCTCCTACCGGTTCCTCCGGAGTGTCCGGAGGCGGTGGGAGAGGGGACGAGTCAGGTGGTGTGAGGCAGCGCCGCAGCTGGAGTGCCCGTCGCTTTTTTGGGCAGTGGGGGCCTGGCAGCTGCGGGGGCCTGGCGTTTAGTGGCCCGCCTTCCCTGGGGTTTCGCTTGAGGCCGGCTGCGTCTGCAAAAGGGACGGCGCTGTGGAGGATGGGGATGGTACAGTGAATCCACGGATTTAAGGGCCGTTCCCTTCTCCTGCAAGTCAGTGATGATGTCCTTGACATCACCGCCGAAAAGCACAGAACCCCTGAAAGGTGCCTCTTGAATGGCAGATTGCACCTCTGGGACCAGACCTGACACGCGAAGCCATGCGTGGCGCCAAAGGCTAACGGCAAATGCAGAGCTTCGTCCAGCGGTGTCCACTGCATCGTATGTCATCCTTAGCATGTGATGACTGGCCGAACGAGCAGAGCGGACTAGATCGGCCAACTCCTGCTTGAGTTGGGAGTCCGGCAAGGAGTCGATCTTGGATTCCGCCTGGGTAAGGACGGCCTTCTGGTAATCCCCCATGTGAGCTACATAGTTCAGGGCCCTTATACCCAGTGTGGAGGAAGCGTAAATCTTCTTTCCAAACTGATCCAGAAGGCGAGATTCCTTATCCGGGGGAGACAAGCTCAAATGTTTAGGATGTGTGGACCAGCCGTGAGCGGCGCTGATCACGATCCAGCGAGTCGACACGGGGTGAGAATCTAAAGTCTACACCCTCCGGGCCTGGTATAGCCTGTTTGACTTCCTAGGAAGTGGGGCTAAAAGCGACGTTTGTTTCCAAATAGTGGAAACAAGGTGGGCGTGAGGCTCGATCCAGGGTGGCACTAAGTGAGGGGCCGTGGGGCAAATCCAGATGTTCGGCCGAAGTTTCACCCGCTGAGGATCTGGATCTAAGGACACCACTGATGGACCTCCTGGATTTTCTAGTAACTCCGTGAAAGAAGGATCCTCCGGAGGAGACCTCGGAGGAGTCCTTGGCGGGGGTTTGGACGGAGAACGTAGCTCGTCGTCTTTATCAGAAACTCCCGCGGAGGCTTCCAAGGAGTCCGAGAGGACCACAGAGGAAGAATCCGAGGCAGAAAAAGACTCCCTCACCCGTCTAGGAGGAGGAACGTGTTCCGTGGGAAGAGTCCCAGAACGTGTGTCTTGCCCCTCTCTGGAACCCGAGGGGAGGCCCCGGGGAACTGGAGGAGGGGAGGGAGAGTGCCGTCTAGGGCGTACGGGAACCGGTGGGGGCACCGTCGTCGTAAGATGGCTCTTGACTTCTCTGGTGAGCTGAGCCTTGGCCTCAGCCCACCAGGAGGCAAGAGTCTCCTGCAAATCCACCGGCGGCCTGGGGGGTGGCGGAGGAGGAGGAGGGGGATAGTGAAACGGAGGATATCCATAGTGAGAGTACCCAAGACCCATCTGCGGATAAGTCGGAGACGGGTAGTGAGGTGTCGGGTACTGCGGAGCGGAGGATTGACACCCGAAGATGCAGTGGCCTTGAGGTTCTCACGGGCCCGGGAAGACCCGGCGTCGGGTATGGCGGGTACCAAGGCGCTGGAGGAGCTGCTGGAGCAGACGCCCAGCCGGGCACTCAAGGCGGATCAGCCGGAAAAGGCCCTGGGGTGGAGAGCCCAGAGAGAGAAAAAATCCCTGCTGGCGTCGGAGAGGCCGGTGTCGAGTCCGGGCGACAGCGGGGCTGAGTGCTGGCTCGGCCGGCATCAGAGGGGCCGGAGCCGGCGTCGGGAACCGCGCCAGATCCGGGTTCTCAATGGGGGGATCTGACGGCAGCCCAGGATCCCTAGTCTCATCCAGGGAAGGTGGTGAAAAATCCCGAGTCAGGCAAGGGGGACTGGGGCTCCCCTGATGGCAGCGAAGGCTGCGGACAGCCTGGCATGACGGAAGAGGGTGGTTCCGACGTAGGCTCTAGGAGCCGACGTGTGACTTATGGGTCGAAACCCGGCGGATGTCGGAGGAGCTGGCGTCCGACCTCGGGGCTCTCATGTCCAAGACGGGCCGAGGAAGAGGAGAGGCCCGGTCGGAGGGAGACAGCCCGCGCCGCCTGAAGGGCCGGGCGCATTAGGGCCTTTCTCCCGGGCGGACGCCGGATATGAGCCTGGCTTATGGGAGCGCCTCACCAGTAGGCAGAGGATGTGAGACCATACTGGGGCTAGAGTCTCCTTTATCCCGGAGACACCCAACAGGCCCGAACTCAAGCCTGAAGGGCGGGCGATGCCTCCTCCAACCCTTGAGGCTGCCATCGGAGGATCCCGGAGAAGTTCCCTGCCGCGACTCCAGCGGAGTACGCAGAAGAGCCTTCTCCGGTGCTATCCTTGTCCTTCTTTTATGCCCTTCCGGAGAAGTCGACACCTGCCTTAACTTTCTCAGCTCTTTCTCCATCGCAGACATCTTTTTCTTCAGGAGATGGGCTTCGAGGGACTACTGGCGTCGCTTGCGGGTTGCCGCGTTGAACCGGAGGCAGTGCGGACAGTTATCCACCGCGTGGTCGGGGCCTAGGCAGAGGAGGCAGAGGGAGTGACCGTCCTTGTATGGCAGTTGAGCGCCGCACGAATCGCACTTGTTTTTAGAGGGGGGCGACATAAAACAACGTTCATCTGATGATTGAACAGAAAAAACTGTAGCTTTCTCGGAAAAAAACGACGAAGAGACAGAACTGCAACGAACTTAACCGCGAGATGCTACTCGTAGCTAACGGCGGGAAAGAACTGGAAGGCGGGTGTCTGGGACCGCCCCTTTATACTGACATCGTATGACGCCGGTCACCTGACGAGGGGGCGGTCCCACGCCAGGGACTGCTAGCCAGAAATTTTTCCGTGGGGTCCTGCCGCCAGCCGGCGTCAGTCCTATATGTAATTACCTACTGCAATAGCCCTCTCGAAGTAAGATCCATAGTTGCTGAAAGGGTTAAAATAGATCTCCGGGTTCTGCAGAGCTGCAAAAAGGAGGAACCGAGGCAACCTTGAATTTAAATTCCTCGTGTATGGGCAACGCAAGGCACCTTGCCCAGATTTTTTTTTTTTAAGCATATCCTGAGAGCAACCCTGAAGAAGAGAGAGTTAGTAACTGCTAAGGCCACAGTCTGCATAAGCAGAAGCACAACCCCCTGTTATCCCCTCCCCCCCCCCGGGGAAAGAGAGCTCCAAAGGGACAAAATAAGAGAAAACCCCAGGAGATGGGAAAACCATGTGCACGACTTTCCTCAGCCCCAGCAGTGGGAGTTAATGGCTAAGATACATTTCTGGAAGAACTTCAGGATTCTGCAACTGAGTTTCAGCCAGCCTAAGATATTCATGGCCCAATGTGATCTAGCAAGAGTCCAGATCTTGAAGCAGGGAGAGAGAGGTGTTTGTGTGAAGAGTTCAGCAAAGTTCCCAATTTTCATCTGCTGTATAAATGCCAGTATCCTTTTAATCACTGTTTACTATCTCTGGCTGTGCTTAACCTCTGCTCCTTGCCTCCTGCCCGCATCCCTATCCAGACAACTCCAAGTCGCTCTGGGTCATTTCCCTCCCCCAATCAATCTGGAGGCTCAGACATCCTGGTTTATTCCCCATATTCAGGCTTCTACTTTGCTTTTGGCTTGGCCCTGGCCAAGTCAAAAAAGAGATGAAAGCTCTCCTGGTGCTCCACGGCAAGGCAGTTGGGGAGTGCCAGTGAGTGTGGGTGGTGATTGGCAAGTCCTTCTTGCCACACCAATCTGGAGGCATTTTTCCCTTTTTTAACACCTTACCACCACCACTATCCGCATGCTCATGACTTCCCTAAGGGCGGGGGTGTCAGGCAGCATTTTTCACCCACTCCGCCAATGACACCTCTACTGACCCACCCCCGGGGTGTAGCCGAGAAAGAGGCACTGCAATCCACGCCTCTCTAGTAGAATAATGTCCTCTAGTATGTTCTGAGCACCCCTCCCGGTAGCTCCACTTCTGATATGGTTTGGGGTGCGAACCTGGGTCACCAGAGTGCCAAAGCATCCCCCACAGCACCACAAAACCAGTGATAAATTGCCAGCATGTTAACAAGAAACAAATGAGTGAATTATTCCCCTCACACCTTGAGTCAGTTATTCCTCTGTGACACACAGTGAGTATTTGTGGTATCTCCTTAACACTTACTTCCCCAGGTACCCTTTAAATGCTGACCGGCACAATAGGAAACAAAGGGCTCACCAGACATGCATGGACATACTGAGGACTAGCCACTACTTGCTGTACCAGCACTGAGGAAAGACTTAATACCAGTACAAGTGTCAATGGGTGTGATGATTTGGGAAACACAATACATCATCATCAAATGATTAGCTGGTCACACTTAAAGGAAAAATGCGATTTGTTTTTACACATCGTACGACTGAGGCCCTGTAGAAGGGTACAGTTAGCATCCTGCACTAAGGTGCATGTTTAGAAGCTTATATATTCATGAGGGCTGCACAAAGACAGTAGCACAGACACAGTACTATTTACAAAGTACAAAATTCAAGGGAACCCGCCATCACAATGCAGCAATAAAGACCCTGATGGTTCAACTCCAAGGTGGCCCTGGTGTCAGAGAAGCACAAAGAGGCAAGGGGAAACCTATTGGCCTAAATAAAACTGCTTTAGAAAGTCCCCGATATCCCAGGAAAAGATTTGGACAAACACCATTTTTAGACAAATTTCAGCTGCATGGCTGCATCTCCTATGTATTTTTCATATTTAATGCAGCAGTGCAACGGAAAATGTTTTTTAGCAAAGCTAGTTTCAGCTGCAGTTAATAAAAATATTACTATACCTGTCGAATCTACTTTTCAGAGTACCTCCTATACTGAACAAGAGTTTTTTTTTTTCCTCTGGAGACAAAACCATACCAGGTCTATTTACATTGGTATTTTTAAGCCAAATGTGATGGCCATCTCTTTTACTTGAGAAAAAAACTAAATTAAAACATGTATCAAATACTCACATTTTGGTTGAACTGGAAAGTTTTACCACCAAATAAAACTGGAAAATGCCTGTAATATTTTATTGTGAAAAAGGGGTCCGTTTTTTCCCCAATTTCACTGCACTGCTGCTTTAAAATAGCAGTACATGTTACGGTGAAAAATTTTCACCCATACCATTTTTTTTTTATATAATTTTCTTTTTATTAATTTTCACCTATACCATTTTATTGTATTCTGCATTGCCCTTTTTTCTCCTGTCTTGTCAGTTGCCTTTTTTCTCCATTTGAATCTGCTTCTGAAATAATTAAAAGGTTATCCTCATTTTCGTCCGTATCCTCTGCTGTTTCTGAACACCCACTGTCCCACAGGGTGAGGAAGCTGTGTATTTTTAATGCTATTTTATCTTCGACACAAGAAAAAGGATGTTAAAGCAATCAGTGTTTCAAAACAGCCGAGAATACTGCTGACTATATTAAAAGGAGTACTCCTTTTCATCATTTCAAATCTAAAACAGAATGCTAAAGCAGTATCAACAAGCAGTTGTCAATGCTGAACATTTGATGCTTGGTAAACAATTAGTTTTTTGCAATTCTGACCCCAAATTTTGAAGATACTTGTTCTAGGATTCACCTTATAGACATGACATGTACCATTTATAGTATATTGGCCGAAATGTCATCTTGCACCAGAGTTGCGAAAACACATCTAGTTCAGGATTTCAAAACTGACATGTCACGTTTATGAGGTGGTGTGGAAAAATGGCTATTTCGAAAGGTTGCAGTCAAAATACTGAAAATTAGCAGTTATGAGTGAACGCTTAAATAGTGTAATGTTCAGTTATTACCTAGGCATTTTACCATATTTTTACATCAAATTTTCAGAAAAGTCTTCTTATTACCCCACTCAATGAACCCAGTAGGTGACAATTTTCAAATCCCTGTCAAAACGCAATTCCATGCCACCGAAACATCATTCCACACCACAGGTATGAAAACATAGTTTGACCAGGATTTGAAAAATGACAGTTCTCACATTCATGAGGTGCTGTAAAGAAATGGCTATGTTGAAATGTGGGGTAAAAATATTGAAAATTGCCAAAGTTACAAGCCTGCGTTCATAAATTTCAACGTAGCTAATAACTCTGTTCATTTTTTTAATATTTTTGTTCCAGATTTTAAATATAGCTTTCTTATGACCCCACCATATGAACAAGTGCAAAGAAAATTTTCAACTCCTCGCCGAAAGATGATTTCACGTAGCGACTGTGAAATCACCTTTCAGGACATAAAAACACATTTTGGCCAGGATTTGAAAACTGACAGCTGTCACATTCACGAGCTGCTGTAAAGAAATGGCTATACTGAAAATCTGGGGTCAAAATATTGAAAATTACCAAAGTTACGAGCCAGCGTTTGCAAATTTCAACGTAGGCTCATAAGAACAGATTACTCACCTGTAACAGTAGTTCTAGGAGTGGTATATGCTGTTCATCCACACTGTTCGGCATGTCCCTTTCCCCTTTAAATCTTGCTGAAGTCTTCAAGCTGGCTCCTCCCACCCACCCAGGTGGTATAAACCTCGGCTCCACCCCATGGCGCCAGATATTAGCCCGCTGGAAGCCAGGTTGTGCGCCTAAAGCCGGGGAGGTCGGGTGGGTGCATGTGGATGAACAACATATACCACTCCTAGAACTACTGTTACAGGTGAGTAACCTGTTCTTCTAGGAGCGTGGATATGTTGTCCATCCACACTGTTTGGCAGACTCCAAGCAGTTCTCCGGGAGGAGGGAGGCACGGTGCACCCCCCCCCCATTTAGGAAACAAAGATTGGAGAACCAAGGGCCCAAAACCAGCATCCCGGCGTGGCTCAAAGTAGATGTGGTAGTGGGTAATGAAGGTGTTTGCTGACTTCCAGGTAGCAGCCCGACAGATTTCCTGGATGGGGATGTCCCTGGAAGCAGCCACCGATGCAGCAGTATGGCGGGTAGAATGAGCTCTTTTATCCCTCTGGGAGGCTCCTTGCCCGCCAACTCATAGCACAGACCTATGCATGATGTAATCCATCTAGCAATGGTCCGTTTGGCTGCAGGTCTGCCAAAAGCAGCTTCAGCGTAGGTGACAAACAGCTGGGGAACCTCTCCACAAATTTCCACCACTTGCTCCTTATAATAGGAGAGAGCACGTCTCAGGTCCAAGGTATGGAGCCTGTACTCGGCGTCCGAGGTGTAGTTAGGGTAGTATACCGGCAGAGTCAAGACCTGGTTAAGGTGAAACTCTAATACCACCTTCGGAAGGAATTTCGGGTGGGGGCGCAGGATAACTTTGTCCCTGTGAAAGACCAGATAAGGGGAGTCCACTTACAACGCCTGGAGCTCTCCTGTCATTCTGGCTGACGTGATAGCCACCGGGAAGGCCGTCTTCCACGACAAGTGTGAGAGTGCACACTTGTGCATAGGTTCGAATGGCTTGCCCAGCAGCAGATCCCACGGAGGTGGAGGTTCATGCATCGGAGGGGATATGTGATCCAGGCCTTTGAAGAAGTGCCCCGACCACTGTCTCCTGCACCAATGTCGGCTGACCGTCCCGCGCCCGGTAAGCAGAAATGGCTGCCAGGTGCACCCTAATGGTCGATGACCGCAGACCCCCTTTGGAGAGAGACCAAAGGTAGTCGAGAATGTTAGCCATAGAGCAGGATAAGGGGTCCAGACTCTTACCCTGACACCAAATGGAAAATCTCTTCCATTTGAAGGTGTAACATTTCCTGGTCCTTTCCTTACGAGATACCTCTACCACAGTGTAGACCTCCTCGGAAAGACCCAGAGCCTGGAACTCTAACCGCTCAGGTACCAGGCTGTGAGGTGCAGGGATTGAAGGTCCGGATGGAGTACCTTCCCCTGGTTCAGAGATATCAGGTCCGGGCGTGTACAAAGCCACTCCGGGGGCCTGCAGCTGAGGCTGAGGAGATCTGGATACCAGAACTGGCGTGGCCAATCTGGGGCTACCAGGATCACCTTCGCCTTGTCCCTCCTCACCTTGAGTAGCACCTTGGGGATCAAGGGAAATGGAGGGAAGGCGTAGAGGAGACCTGGGGTCCACGGCGTCGAGAAGGCATCCCCCTGCAGCGAGCCCTGCTGAGGGGGGCAGGCATGGTACAGCCTCAGCTTGTTTTCCCTGGAGGCAAACAGGTCCACCAATGGTTTGCCCCAGCGGGAGAACAGACTGTAAGCTACCTCTGGATGGAGAGACCACTCATGGGATGTCTGGCCTATGCGGCTGAGAGCATCCGCCAGCTGGTTCGAGACTCCTGCCACGTGAATGGCTAGGAGATCCACCTCCCGCCAACTTATGAGGGTCCAGATGCGGAGCGCCTCCTTGCACAGCAGACGGGAGTGCATGTTGCCCTGTTTGTTGAGGTAGTATATGGTCGTGGTATTGTCCATCTGGACTTGAATCACTTGACCCCGGAGCTGAGGAGCGAAAGCTGACAGTGCCAGTCTGACTGCTCTGAGCTCCAACAGGGTGATGTGGCATTGGGACTCCTCAGGGGTCCAGAATCCATGGGCCCTGTTGTCCCCCATGTGGGTTCCCCAGCCCATGAGAGAGGCATCGGTCGTAAGGACAACTGTCGGCTTGGGGCGGACAAACGGGATCCCTTCCTGCAACTGGTCTGGGGCGGTCCACCATTGGAGAGCGTCCCACATCTTCTGGGTTACAGTGATCAGCTGGTTGAAATGACCATGGCGCTGAGTCCACTAGGCGGCCAGCTCCCACTGGAGGGGGAATATGTGCCACCTGGCCCAACAGACCACTGAGGTGCACACCGCCATGTAACCCAGAAGGCGCAGAAAGTCCCGGACAGGGTGCAAGTGCCCAACCAGAAATGATCAGGCAAAGGAGGAGAGAACCTCAGCCCTGTCTGCCGGGAGCTGAGCTCTGGCTTGACAAGAGTTGAGCTCTGCCCCGATGAAGCCCATCACCTGAGCAGGCACGAGTTCTGACTTTGCCTCATTGATCAGGAGGCCGAGTTGGGAGCAGGTTTGAAGAGCCAGATCCCTGGACCTCTCCACCTCCTGAAGGAAGGAACCTGCCAAGAGCCAGTCATCGAGGTAAGGGTAGATACGTGCTCCTCAATGCCAAAGATGGGCTGCCACCACTGCAATGCACTTGGTGAAGACCCGAGGGGCCGATGACGGGCCGAACGGCATGGCTTGGAACTTGTACAGGGTCCCTTTGACCCTGACGCGGAGGAACCGCTGATGGGACAGACGGATCGGGACGTGAAAGAACACGTCCTGTAGATCCAGTGACCAGAACCACATGTTTCGCTCCAGGGATGGTATGATCTGGTTCAGAGTTACCATCCAGAAGGTGCAAGACCTATGATATTGATTCAGGTCGTGGAGATCTAGGATGGGGCACCAATCCCCCGTCCGCTTGGGCACCACGAAGTACCTGGACATGAAGCCTGGGTCTGTAGGAGAATCCAGCACTGGAGCTACCGCCTCCTTGTGGAGGAGCTGAGCTATGTCGTCACGAAGAGCCGACTGAGTGCAAGCTGAGATCCTTTCCTCCCGAGGGGCGTGGGCTCGGCTGGGAGGGTACTGCTCGAACTCTAGAGGCAGTCCCTGACTGACCACTTCGAGGACCCACCTGTCCAAAGTGATATCGGACCAGGCGGAATGAAAGTGGTGGAGCCGGCCCCCCAAGGGAGGACCCAGAGCTGGCGTGACGAGTGTAGGGGTGGCAACCTCCAACCCATCACTGATCAGGCTTAGAGGAGGAGGAGGAACCTAGATCTGCGCCTCGGCCTCCTTTACAGGGCTGTTGAGGACCCTGATTGGGCCGTGGGCGCCAAGCTTGAGCCTGCTGCTGCTGCTGTTGCTGCTGGCCTCCTTGATAGGAGGGCTGCCTGACTGTAGGGAAAGAATGCCGAAATGGCTTCTTCTTTCTTTTCTGCTGGTTCTTGCCCAAAGATCCTTTGGCAGAGATAGCATCCAAGGTGGCACTGGACTGCTCGATACGCTGAAGGTGACTGGCCACTCCTGGACTGAACAAGTTGGTACCAAGGAAAAGAACGTCAGCTAACTTGTGCTGGGTATCCGCCGGGAAGGAGGATAGCCTCAGCCAGGCCCTGCGGTGAATGGCCACTGCGGCTGCTAAAGAGCGGGCACAAGAATCCCCGATGTCTAGGGCCGTCTGGAGCTGCTGTTTTGCAACAGCACGGCCCTGATTACGGACTTGCTTGACCGTGGTCTGCATGTCCACCAGGAGATGAG
Source organism: Neoceratodus forsteri (assembly GCA_016271365.2). Classification (NCBI taxonomy): domain Eukaryota; kingdom Metazoa; phylum Chordata; order Ceratodontiformes; family Ceratodontidae; genus Neoceratodus; species Neoceratodus forsteri. Next base: position 186,114,111 of record JADMNL010000027.1, read on the forward strand.
GGAGGACTTCGTCTAATGACCCGAGGAGGGCATGAGAGAAGTGTGCCATAATGACAGCCGAACTGGTCTGACGAAGGCCTAAGGAGGAAGCCGCATAGACCTTACGGACAGAGTGGTCCATATTTTTGGACTCCTTGTCCGGGGGTCGGTCTGTTTTGGCCGAGCTACCAGTACGTCTAAACACAGAAGCGGTCACCAGGCTCTCGGTCGAAGGATGTTCTGTGAATCCCGGCAGGGACCACATGGGCACCACATACTTTCAGGCCATGCGGGCAGACGGTGCTGGGCAGGAAGCTGGATGCTGCCAGAGCTCAAGGGCCAGGCCAGTGATGGCTTCAGCCACTGGAAAGGCCTCCATCGGGGTATTCCCCCCTTTTTAGGATGTCCATAAGAGGGTACTCCACCTTTTTCTGGACAGACTCCAGGGGCATTCCGGTGGATTCGGAGATCAGGTGGAAAATGCCTTGAAAGGAGGAAGGACCCTCCTCTAAACCTGCCACAGAGGACTCATCATTCCCAGGATGGGAGTGCAGTCCTGTGACATCCGAGTCCGAGGAGTCCTGGTAGAACGGTCTCCCGCCTACGTCCCCTTCGATCCGCCGAGGGCGGTCAGGGGTGACCATGATGGACAGACGTCGGGGAAGCCCGGTGTCTGTACAGTCCTCTTTCGAGGGAGCCCCTCCCTGAGGCTGCTTAGGCGGTGGTTCCACCAGAATTGGTGGAGAGACCGAGATGGGCCTAGCCGGTATACGGGCCGGCCCTGCGGGCGGGGGAACCGAAGGCTTCAGTTCCAGAGGGGACGGCATCGGCCCAGGAGGCGGTAGCCAAGTGATGGCCAGGGTGGACGGGGGAGCCATCTTCTGCCCGGTCAAAATCAGCTTTGGCCACATAAGATCCTCATAGTGTCAACGGAGTTTCCGTCGAAGCCTCTCCTCATCAGAGGAGGATGAGGATCTTAGGCGATGCCTCTTTTTAGAATGCTTGTGACTCTTCTTCAATCGTTCAACCGAAGGGGTTCTGGACCTCGATTGAGATCGGGCTGGCCGATTCAGTCGATCGGGAGACACCAGGGTCGGTGAAAACAGAGGTTCCGGAACGTGTCCTCGATGGTGACACCAGCGGGCTGGGTCCCTTCATCGGGAAAGACAAGGACCGGAGCCCTTTCTAAAGAATCGTCGACCAGAGTCGGCGAAATAGGGTCGATCAGATCAAGAGATATCTCAACCTCGTCGCCCACTTCCTCGATCTCTTGGCCAGACGGAAGATCCATGAAGCCGGCGGCCGAGGTCGAGACCGCGTGTTCCTGGGACTCGGACCTTTCTCGGTCCCAAGAACGCCTCCGTTTGGACAAAGACTTAGGGTCCTTCACCCTCTTCCGAGGGCGGGAGGAGTGCGAGCCCGAGGGCGCCTCACCCCTGGTGGGGAGAGACTGGCAAAACTCCTTGAAGGAGCCAGAAAAGGTGGAACCGAGGTTCAGAGGAACAAAAAAGCTCAGAGTGGCCAAAGTTTGAGCCACTTCCTCCTCAAAAGCCTTCATTTGCTCTAACTGTTCGGCGGATCCCGCAGCTGTGGAAACCGCCCACCTCGCCTCCTTCGATTTCACCGACGGGTTCCTTTTTTCCGGTCTCCCCAATTTTAGGCACGCCAAGCGGTCGTTCAGGACGTCAGGATGGAAGGACAGGCAGAACACGTGCAGGTGGAGGTGTTAAGTCCGACACCTAGGCAGTAGACATACGTTAGGCGGGGGATCGGTCGCAGCGACATCTTCTGGCGCGAGGAGCACCGGTAAATCCAGGAGCAGATTTTCCTCCCATGTCCGCGCGCTACTATCTGAATCGACAACCCGAACGAGTTTTAAGGTAAGTTGCAGTGAAAACCGACGTTTGAAATCCAGGGCCTACGAATTTGCTGTGAAGCACGAGGGAACCTGTATCTTCCAGCAGAAAGGAAGATCCAGCATCATGGGGCGGAGCCAAGGTTTATACCACCCGGGTGGGTGGGAGGACCTAGCTTGAAGACTTCCGGCAAGACTTAAAGGGGAAAGGGGCATGCCAAACAGTGTAGATAAACAACATATCCACACTCCTAGAACTTTGTTGTTTTTTAATATTTTTACACCAAATTTTTCAACATAGCCTTGTTATGACTCCACCTCATGAACAAGGGCAGAACAAATTTTCAACTCCTGCCCGAAACGTGATTTCACGCAGGGACCCCTTTCAGAACACATTTGCCTAAATTCACTGTAATTGTTTATGAGGTGGGGGTCAAAAAAATGGCATGTTGAAAAACTGAGGCAAAAACATTCAAAAATGGCCAAGTTATGCCGCTAAGTTCAAAATCCTATCGAAATACATTGAACCGCATACCTGATTTCCTCAGTTTGTGGTCTGACTTTGAAGGGTAAAGACGTGTCTGTGGTCCAGACAAGAATACGGCATCGGACCCCCGGTTGGTAGGTAAGGGCCTGGGGGGGTGCTGAGAGGGAGGACTAAAGGCGCAACAGATATCGATGGACACTTTTTTTTTTTTACAGGGTTAATATAAAAAATAAAAAAAAAAAACCACGAGGGACAGATTTCCATATTTCAGGTGATGACACTGGGGATTAGGCACCCCCAGTGTCAGCATTATATAAGTCTGGATTGGGGTGGGGTGATAGGTGCTGGGAGGGAGGGTCAGGTCGGGGGGAGCAGTTACAGGGGCGCATGGGTGCCAGAAAAGACATCACTGGACGGTTTCCATTGTTACAGGTTTTTAAATAATTATATATATATAAAAAAAAACTACATGGTGGCAATACTGGGGATTGGGCACCCCAGTGTTAGTGTTATGTTTGGGGGTGGGGTGGTGGGTGCTGAGATGGAGGGTAGGGTGGGGGGACAGCTACGGGCACCAGCAAAAGACATCAATGAAACATAGAAACATAGAATTTGATGGCAGATAAGGACCGCTTGGCCCACACCTAGTCTGCCCATTTCCCTACCCAACGGATAAGCTGCAGATCCTAGTTAACCAACAGCCTACTTCCTCCTACCCCCCACTGGAATTAGCTTATGTCTGTCCCATGCATTCTTGAATTCCCCCACTGTTTTTGACTCTACAACCTCCTCAGGAAGGTTGTTCATGCATCTACAACTCTCTCTGTGAAGAAATACTTCCTCACATTACCTCTGAGCCGTCCCCCCTCTATCTTCAAATTGTGCCCCCTTGTTCTTGCACATCTCTTTTTCTGAAAGATGCTACCCTCTGGAGGTATTTGAAAGTTTCTGTCATGTCCCCCCTCTCCCTCCTTTCCTCGAGGCTATACATCTTAAGCTCCTTTAGTCTTTCTTCATAAGTCTTCTGGTGCAGACCCTGCACCATTTTGGTTGCCCTCCTCTGGACAGCCTCCACCCTGTCTATGTCTTTGCAGAGATGGGGTCTCCAGAACTGTACACGGTACTCCAGATGTGGTCTTACCAACTGTCTGTACAGAGGGCCAACAACTTCCTGTTTTCTACCTGTGATGCCTCTCCCTATGCATCCCAGTATCCCCCCAGCCCTCCTTACTGCCTTCTCACATTGCTGGCCCACCTTTAGGTCATCTGATATGACTACCCCCAGGTCTCTTTCCATTTTTGTTGTTGTCAGTATCTCACCCCCTATTGTGTACTCTTCCCCTGGGTTTTTGTTTCCCAGGTGCATTACTTTGCACTTCTTTGCGTTGAATCTAAGCTGCCATACATTTGACCATTCCTCCAACCTAAGTCCCTTTTCATCCTTTCCACCCCACCTTGCGTATCAACCCTGTTGAAGATCTTTGTGTCATCTTTGTGTCATCTGCAAAGAGGCATACTTTCCCTTCCAGTCCCTCTGCAATGTCACTTACAAAGACATTAAAAAGGACCGGCCCTAGTACTGAACCCTGTGGTACCCCACTAGTAACCCCCCTTTCTTCACCGTGGAAGCCATTTACTATTACCCGCTGTGTCCAGTTGTCCAGCCAGTGTTTTACGCAGGCTACCACCCTGGGACCCACTCCCAGGCTGGTTAATTTGTTTACTAATCTTTTGTGTCTGACTGTGTCAAATGCCTTGCTAAAGTCTAGGTAGGCCATGTCCACAGCCCCTCCCTGGTCTACTACTTTGGTCACCCAGTCAAAGACATCAATTAGATTTGTCTGACATGACCTTCCTGCTATGAATCCATGCTGCCTTGGGTCCTGTGCCCCACTGGCCTCTAGGTACTCAACAATTCTCTCCTTCAGAAGTGAGTCCATCATTTTCCCTACCACTGAGGTCAAACTGAGAGGGCTGTAGTTTTCTGCCACTGTCTTGCTCCCACTTTTATGAAGGGGAATCACATCCACCCTCCTCCAGTCCTCAGGTACCACACCAACCTCCCGTGATTTATTAAAAAGGGTAGTCAGTGGTGTTACTAGTTCTTCCCTTAGTTCTAGTCAATGGACGGTTTTCTTTGTTGCAGGCGATATTAAAAAAAAAACTACGAGGTAGACACTAGGGGATTGGGCACCCCCATTGTCAGTGTTATGTTTGAGGGGGGGTGCTGAGAGGGAGGGTCGGGTAGGGGGAAGAGTTACATGGGTGCCAGTGTTACAGGGCTTGATACAGCAGTTGCACGCCAGTGACATCAGTAGCAAACTTCTGGTGTGCATCTAGTAACTGTTTTGAAAACCGATCAGCTGTTTGCTGACACACTTTATGCAAATCAAAGCACCGAAGCCCTCTCTGATTGGAGTGGTTTCAGTCCTTTGAAGTATACAAAGTTTCAGCCCACCATGCAGAGAGTTGCATCACGACCACAATGTGATCACTGGTGTAGACTGCCAAGCCCCTACTATTCTGAACTGCAATGGGATCGGCAGTGACACACCCCCAACATCCCGTTTCATTCATCCCATAATGTTTGGTGCACAGGCCCTTCAAACGTAAATATGAAAAAAAGGGGCAGAAGACAAAGGACAATCTTAAACTGAATGAAAAGGTATAGGTTCAAAATTCATCTATGCACTGTAGTCTGAAAACAGAATGGTATCCCGTCGATGGAGCGATGGCATCAGGACAGTGGAATGAGGGCGATGCAATCAGTTCGCCTGTCACAGTGGCAAACTGGTTGTCGGTGCACCTTGCAGTGAAAGCACCGCACAGGTGTCGCAGCCCCTTCCCTGATACACCTCTGCTGTGGAAGTGATTATTATAACTTTCTGGGGGTGCGGAGGGCTGAAAAGACCATTGACGTGCTCCACTGCATTTTGCCTACGGGGTCGGGCGGCACAATGCCTGGTGCTGCGATTGCCATCAGCATTGTGCTGTCGCCCTAATGACGGTTGCCCTGTGGCTATCGCATCGAAGTGGGTAAACCAAACAGAATCTCTGTCCATTAGATTTCACCTCTCTGCCTGTTTATCTATACCTGATATCACGGTTGTCTATGATATCCTAGTCACTTCAGGCTGTGGTGTCACCCGTAGAGAACTGGACATCAAGTGTAGGCAGAGTAGATGGTGCCTCAGGGACAGTGTTCCTGTTGCCAAGTCAACTCATGCAATCAGAAATGAAGCCAGCGGATGACGCCAGGGTTTGTTCCCTGCCCGCACCGCCACCCTAAGGCTCCTTGCAACCTTGACTTTGTGTGTCCCCCCCCATGCCACACAACGGGAGGGAGGGGGTTCTCCATATCAGTCCTGCATGAAGGCAGTTAGTCAGCAGGGGCGGCCTGGGACAAAACAGGAGCAGACTGGCTGTGGAAATCATGGCGGGGAAAAAAAAAAATGAAAATGAGGAAGCTAATTACAGAAAACATATAAAATATATGCTGAAATATAAAATTTATCCAGAGATGTGTACACAATTTTTTTTTTAGCATTACTCCATCGTATCTCTTAACCTTTTGTAACTGGAAATGTGGGACACAAAAACTGAAAATGAAGGACAATGCGAGAAACATCATCAAACACGGAGATACAAGCTCAGAGCACTGGAAACCAGTGTGTTTATTTTTGCTAAGTCCAATTTTGATATAGCATTTAAAAATATTATGAATTTTTGCTTTAATACCAGAGTTTACTGCACCTTCTCTATGAGGGCAGCACATTTCCTATGTGGCATGGATGTGGGACACAGCAAATTATTTTTTCTTATTTACACTTTATGCTCCCACTTCGTCCCTGGTGGTCTTTCTCTGACCGACACCCCCAGCCCCATTACCCTGGCTTCCCCCCGGGACTCACCCTCACTATTGCCCCCTCTCACAGGGCTGTGGGTGACTCCAGCTACCAGGTGTAGGGCCTGCGAGGGGTTGGTCGTCATGTCACCACCGCTGACTTTTTCCCTCCAATTTTCTCCCCAGGTCCACGGACGTGCAATGGGAGTAGCAGTCAAGCTCTGCTTCCACAGAGATGGTCTACGCCTCTGATTGTGGGGTCCTTTTACCAAAGTGGTGCCGTGCACGTGCTGGCACCAAGCTACCACTGGATGTCAAGCAAGCAGTGCGCCATGCGATCCCCCCCTTCCTGAGGAAGGAGAGCCATTTGCGGATGCATGATTCTTTCTCCCCTGTTGGTCCCCGAGCAACCAGAGTCCATTTCCAACCCCGGGTCGCCAGCATGGCTGCAGGGAGGCATAGATACCTCAACCCACCGTGCCACTGGGCCAGCTTAGGGACAAAGCAATTTTAAAGGAGTAAAATGAGGGGACGTCCTAGTAATAAGGGACAGGAGAGAGGTATGTTCCCCATCTCCAGTGAAATCGAGGGCTCTTTAAACACATTTGCGATTAAACATTGCTTTATATGAGGATGTTTCACTGCACAAACCTTTGACTGAGCAAAGGTGCTGAACACTGGCACGAGCTGCTCATCGTCCTGCAAATGTTCGTCTGCCTTAAGAGCAACGTTCAGGATATGGATGGGATCTTCTTTTGAATTCTAAAAAAAACATGAAAAGGTTAACTTGGCAACATTCGCAATGCAGGAAACTCTATACAGTTTCATAAATCATCTGTGTGAAAAGTAAAGTAACAAACCTTGTTGTATTCCTCATCATAGTGTGTTGATCTTGCCTCAGTAAAGAGTGGGCTGTCCAGGGGAGGTTCAGCGAAACAAGAAATCACCTCATCAAAGTTCCTTAAAGAAGAAGCAGTAAAATGTGGCACTTAAATTGGTCCAAAAGGTTTTTCAAATAAAGGACATAAATTCATCAGAGTACAGTGAACCAGAGCTTCTTAAAGCCATAAGCATTTGTGACAGCATATGCTTATTGAAGCTCCCCAACCACAAATGACTACGGTAACATATGCCCCCTGCCCCCGGAATAGCAGTGCCCGTCAGAATCGTAGCAGTTCCGTCTGTAACACGGATCACGTGCCTGGGTACTGGAGAAGAAAACTAACCATGAGGCAAATCAGGTCATCCAAGGGCATTTTTACATTTGTATTTAATCTGATAAAGATTATTATAGGAAAACCAAAGCTTCTTTAATCCAGTTCCTATCTGTATATTGTATTTGACAGAATTTATGCTCTGATTAAGGAATGAGCATTTCTTAACTCTGCTTTTAGTACTGACTATAGTGGAAGGATTCTCCTCTGTCCATCTGCATGTAATGCATCCTATCTAGAGACGTTACATCTCTAGTCCTAACACTACCTGGTGGAATACAGAGGTGTTAGCTGCCAGCTGCCCAATCCACAATTTCCTCCTGATCAGATTCTCTGAACTCAGAGACACCGAGGCATGCCTACTGGAAAATCTGACACCTCACACTTGGATCCTCTCCTCAGTACTCCAGCACATATTCAGTGATATGCAGGCAGCTCGGACAGCAATGAGGGCACCTGAGACCACAGATGGTACTGGTATGCCAATAAATACAGCTGGTACAACATCATGGTCAGGGAGGACCCAGCAAAAGGATATTCCTCCACCCTAGACATTTATCTGCCTGCAGTTCACCAAGGGGGGGAAACAGACTGGTCACAGGAACAGATCTGCTCCCCACTGAAGTCCAGAGAGATGTCAAATCCACAAGGAGCAAATGAGTTCTCCAGAAGACTCAATAGGCACCAAGTATCTGGTGAGAAGGCCCCTCAGAGTAGAAGTGGTTAGAATAGGGACACCTCTAGATTGCCACACTAGCCTCTATCAGGTGCAGTATACCAGAGAGGGATCTCAACTGTGTCCTGACTGGGCAACCTCAAAAAGCACAGGGGCATGGCATTAGGACTGGTTTATATCGTCAGTGGTGGTGGAAAGATAGAGTTAGGAGTCACTGTCCTCCAAGAGGGTTAAATAAGAGGAGGTTGACATGCCACATGCAGGTTGGGGCGGGGGACGCTAGGAACAGCACTGGATAGGTCTCCATAAACCAGCACTTCACATTCTCCATCCGCTTGTGGAACTGCTGCAGAGACTCCCTAACCATATCAAACATAGACCATGGTACTTGAGGTTTTCTGCCTGACCCTATCAAACACAGACTTTGGTACTTGAGGTTTTCTGCCTGACCCCATCAAACACAGACTGTGGTACTTGAGGTTTTCTGCCTGACCCTCTCAAACACAGACTGTGGTACTTGAGATTTAAGCCTAAAGGAGATATTGGTGTCCTGGGATTCCACCATACCCATGCCTAGTCAAGGACCCTGCAACCCACCTGGTGTCCTCGTGCTAAGGGAGAAGCAAGTAAAGCCTCCCAGTCCGATAGTGCCACGCTGCTGGACCCTAGTAGCTGGTTGGTCCAAAGGGGTGACACTGGCAGGAAGATGACTGGCTGGCTTCTGTAAGACTCTGCTGCAGGGACTCTCATTGAGCCAGAATCAAGACTGATAGCAACAACAGCACTGGTGCCAACTGCAGAGTCAGCAAAAAGGCCCGCACTGGCAGACAGCTGCACTGACTCCAACAGCAATGCTGCTTGAAGTCAATGTCAATGACACAGCAGCAGATACCAAAAAGGGTAACAACCAGGGCAAAGGGATGATCCAGCACAAATGACTACCAGACCATGGCAAGTGCTACTGCAACCACTCAGAAAGAGTTGAAGGTACTCTTGACCCCAACACCTGAGACTCTGTCACAATACCAGCACAGAGTCGGGAAGAGATTTCAGATTCTCAAAAATCTCTGAAGAGCAGTGAAGGGATCAGGGAGTACGGTCCAGCGACCTACCTCATGACTGCCTGTATTGTGATCTGCCCCTAGGATGGGTCATCTCATCTTCTGAACCCAAAAAACAGGTTACTCACTTGTAACAGTAGTTTTAGGACTGGTATACGTTGTTCATCTACACTAACTGACATGTCCTTTCCCTTTAATTATCTTGCTGGAAGGTCTTCAAGCTGGCTCCTCCCACCCACCCAGGTGGTATAACCCTCGGCTCTGCCCCATGACGCCAGATCTTGCCCGCTGGAAGCTAGGTTTGTGCATCGAAGCCGGAGAGGTCGGGTGGGTTTGTGTGGATAAACAACATATACCACTCCTAGAAAGTACAGTTACGTAAGAACTTACCGTAGCAGTAGATCTTCGAGAGGAGCTCTTGCAGCAGGCTATCACAATTAGGACTATGCCACAGGCACTAGGACCACACGGAAAAACTTCTGCCAGCAATCCCAGCTGGGGACCGCCCCCGACGCCGGCCCTGCCCCGACGTTGGTCAGGGTACAAGAGGAGGCGGACCCAGCTCCACCTCAGTTCTCCCGCCAGTACCCAGCAGATGGCCTGACAAGAGAAGGAGATGAAGCCCATCCTAGAGGAGAGAAGAGAAGGAACCTGCACACTCCGAGGGGGAAGGTGGGAGGGAAAACAGCGCCTGCTGCAAGAGCTCCTCTCGAAGATCTACTGTTACGGTAAGTTCTTACGTAACTGTACTATCTTACTTCAAGATAGAACTCTTGCAGCAGGCTATCACAATGAGGACTGAGTCCCAAGCAGTTCCCTAGGTAAGAGGCAGACACCCCCGGGAGGAGGAATATACGGACTCCAGAGACCGTTAGGACAAGAGTCCTTGTAGAACCGCCAGGCCAAAGCCAGCACAGCGTCTGGAGACGATATCCAAGCTGTAATGCTTGATAAAGCTATGCACCGAATTCCAGGTCACAGCCACACAGATGTCCTGAATGGCGACATTCCGCATCGCGGCAAAAGAAGCTGAAACACCTCTGGTGGAGTGACCCCTTACCGGACCTGGTAGGAGCTTGTGGTGATGTTCGTAACAGAATGACACGCAATGGACTATCCATTTGGAAATAGTCTGCTTGGACACCGGCTGACCCAAGCGTTGTGGTGCAAAGGCCACAAAGAGTTGCTCCGATTTACGGTGTTGACTCGTTCTACTGAGGTAATACCTCAGGGACCTGTGGACATCCAATGTGTGGAGGAGAACCTCCCCTCTATTGGAGGGAGAAAATAAACAGGAAGGTCAACTGACTGGTTGAGGGTCAAGTCCGAGACCACTTTCGGAAGAAACTTAGGATTAGTCCGGAGGGAAACCTTTTCCCTATGAAAAACCAAATAGGGCTCTTTACACATTAGAGCCTGCAGCTCGGAAACTCTTTGAGCGGAAGTAACAGCAACCAGAAAACAAACTTTCCAAGATAAATACTGCAGCTCGCACGTTGCCTCGGGTTCAAAAGGGGGAAGGGTAAGTTTCTCCAACACAAAAAGGAGGTCCCAGGGTGGGATAGGGTCCCTGATGGGAGGTCGCATGTGGAGGACCCCCGAAGAAAGGTGCGGGCCACATCCAGCTGGGCCAAGGCCCTGCCGCTCACCAAAGCATGGTAGGCAGAGATCGCCCAGAGGTGTACCTTGATGGAAGAATGGCTCAGGCCGTTTACATACAAGGAGAGGAGGTATTGCAAAGCGGAGTTCACAGAGCACGTGACTGGGTCCAAAT